>CM062811.1:513775161-516175161 GCA_031772625.1 Pinus tabuliformis
ATTGCTTTAGTCTCTGCCCACTTTGTCAGGTAGTCAGTGCACACGATGATGTAAGACCTTTGCCTCAAAGGAGGGTTGATTGGACCCACAAAATCCATACCCCACTTCTAAAATGGCTCAAGAGTCACTTGAGATTGGAGAGGCATCTCATCCCTTGGAGTCGGTTTCCCCATTCTTTGGCATCGGTCACATTGGCTGATATATCTTCTGACATCTTGATGAAGTGTGGCCAATAGTAGCCTGCCTGCAGGATTTTGAAGGCAGTCCTCTTTGCTGCAAAATGTCCTCCACAAGGCCCATCATGACAGGTGAGGAGGATATCAAAGACTTCCTCCTCCCTTACACAATGCCTTAAGATCTGATCAGGGCCAAGCTTGAACAGATTGCCCCCGATCCAAGTAAACGAGGCACTTTTTCTGATGATTCTGCTCTTCTCTCTTGAAGATAGGTGCGGAGGGAACTGTGCTTAAACAAGGTAGTTTGCTATATCAGAAAACCATGGAGAGAGTACTGAGATAGCAAACAGATGTTCATCGGGCATCTGGTCATCCACTGTTCCATCCTTATCTGCAGACAAATCCAATCTAGATAAAAAGTCAGCAACAACATTTTCTTTACCTGGTTTGTCAACAATGGTCAAATCAAACTGCTGCAACAAAAGTAACCATCTAATAATACGAGCATTCACATCTGGTTTATTCATTAAATATCTAATTGCAGCATGATCCATATGTACAAAGGTTTGATAGCCAGTAATATAATGTCGGAACTTGTTCAATGCATGCACCACAGCCAAGAATTCTTTCTCGGTTACAGTGTAATTCAGTTCGGCTTTGGACAAGTTTTTGCCAACAAAGTAAATGGCATATGGAAGTTTTTGTTCAACTTGTCCTAAAGCTGCCCCTATGGCTTTGTTTGAGGCATCAGTGTGGATGTGGAAAGGTAGGGCCCAGTTTGGACCTCTCAGGATTGGGGCTGACACCAACTTGTCCTTTAATTCATTCAAAGCCCTCTGACAATCGTCAGTCCATTTAAACTCCACATCTTTTGCCAACAGACCAAACAATGGCGAGGCTAGCTTGCTGAAGTCTTTAATGAATCTCCGGTAATACCCTGCTAATCCTAAGAAACTCCGAACATCCCTTACCTTTTGGGGAGGTGGAACCTTCTTGATGAGAGCAATTTTGTTAGGATCCACTTGTAACCCTTGGCAAGAAATGGTATGGCCTAGCACAGTCCCTTCAGTCATCAGGAACTCACATTTTTCAGGACTAAAGGACAGGTTCATCTCCATGCATTTGGTTAGGACCTTTCCTAGATTTGACAATGCTTCCTGGAAGTTGGAACCATAAGGAGTGAAGTCATCCATATAGATTTCCACCGCATCATGGACCAGCTCCGAGAAGATGCTCAAGACAGCTCTCTGGAAAGTAGCAGGAGCATTGCATAGCCCAAAGGGAAGGACTCGGTAGGCAAAGGTACCCCAAGGACAAGTGAAGGTGGTCTTATCTTGGTCTTCCGGGCTGATTTGGATTTGGTTGTACCCGCTAAACCCATCCAGGAAAGAGAAGAACTTCTTTCCTACCAGTCCATCCAACACTTGATCTATGAAAGGTAGAGGGAAATGGTCTTTCTTGGTAGCTTTGTTCAGTTCTTGGTAGTCCACACAGATTTTCCATTTCCCATTTTTCTTGGGAACCAACACCAGAGGGGACACCCATTCACTATCTGAGATGGGGTAAATGAATCTGGCATCCAACAGTTTTTGCAATTCTTCCTTGACAATGTCCTTAAGGGCTAGGTTCATTCTCCTCTGAGGTTGCCTAACCGGTTTACAACCCTCTTTGATGTATATGTGATGGGTACAGACCGAGGGATGGACTCCTTTCATCTCCTTATAGCTCCAAGCAAAAGCATCTAGGTGACTGGCCAACAGGCTACACAGCTCCTTTTCCTGGGAAGGAGATAGAGAGGAGCTGATCTTTAACGTTCTCTCAGGGCCGAACTCCACATCCTTGACTCTGGGAGTGACAGGGTTGGTGGCACAAAGGTCCACTAAGGTGCTGGCTTGGGCGTCCTCCACCAATTTATCTAAGGATAGTGCACTGGAAGGTGGATTCTGGATCAACGTCTCAATCAAGTCATCCTCAGTTGGGGGGTCTCTTCTAGTGGTATCTAGGGTGCACAAAGGTGCTGAGTACACCTCATCCTCTTCTCCTTCCTCCAACCACAGTGGTAAGTCATGCTCTAAGGAGGGTTGGGCAGGAGGATATAGGACTAGCTGCTTGGACATAGGACCGTTTTTGATGGTCATGTTTCCTGCACGGCAACTTATGTAAGCATCTGCAGTGGCTAACCAAGGCCTTCCCAAAATAAGAGGATATCCAGTAAGCTTTGCCTTGGGCTGTAGAACCAAGAAATCTGCAGGGTATTCCCAAGAGTCGACAGAGACCAAGACATCCTCCACAATCCCTTCGGGAGTCACGGTGGAGCGATCTGCTAGTTGCAGTACTGTCGAGGTCTTCCTCAAGGAACCCTGAAGATTGAGTTTGAGCATGGTATCCCTGGTCATCACATTAATGGCAGCCCCCAGATCAATCAAGGTGTGAGGTATGATGGTGCCATTGATGTGGACATCTACTACAGGACTCCCAGGATCTAGATACTTTGGGCAGATGACTTGTCCTAACATAAGGTCAGACAGTTGTCCTAAGACATTGATGGTTGAAGCATCTCTCTTTCGCCTACCTGGGTGTTTAAAACACTTTTCCTTAACCAGTTTGTTGTATATTGGCACATCCTTGATGGCTTGGAGAAGTGGTATTTTCACACACAACTGCTTGAGCTCTCCCAGAAGCTCATCCTCCTCTGGGTTGGGTTGTGTGGTGGCTGTTAGTCTCTCAGGAAAGGGTGGAATAGCCTTTGGTTCACTTTCCTGTTTGTCCTCCTCGTCCTCTGGGGGAGGAGGTTGGCGATCTGGAAGAGTCTTTCCAGATCGAAGATTGATCTCCTGGATTTCCACAGCATAGGTAGGGCATGATGTTTCCCTAGTGTATACCTGCTGGGCCTGTCTATTGTTGGGGTTCGGGTTCGGTTGAGCAGGCATTTGAGGTTGCCTTGGAGGAGCAGGAGGTAATGGTTGAGGTTGAACTGGTGGTGGAGGCAAAATGGCGGGAGGAGTGTTGTACTGGGGCCTCCACCCCGACTGAGGTGCATTCCACTGAGGCTGTGGCTGGGCATGTGAATGATATGAATGAGTAGTGGGTTGAGTAGGGTACTGAGGTGGATAAGACCATGGAGGAGGCATAGACCAGGAAGGATGAGCAGGGGGACCCCAGGAAGGCATAGGAGTCGATTGTTTGGGGCTGTAATAAGCTTGAGGTGCCCCTTGCATTCCCTGCTGGTAAGGTCTAGGTCCTTGTGGCCTCCTTTGGTTGAGGAAATAGAGAGGTTCAGTGGGAGCTTCTGTCCCTTCGTACATAGCTTTAAGTCCAGGTAAGGTTGGGCATTGATTTGTAGGATGGTCCTCCTCACAAACGAAGCACACTTCAACCGAATGCAATGGGCATTCGTTCTTAGGGTGTCTCCTTGTACATCTAGGGCAGAAGATAGCCAAGGCCCTCTCAGCTTCTTCTTTCTTCTGCTGGATCCTGAATGTGTCCAGTTGCATGGAAATGGTCTGTCTCACCTCACTCTTAAGATCTTCTAATTGATTTGAAAACTCATGCTTGGAGAAAGGGATACCAGCTGAGAGAAGGTTTCCTCTACCTCGTTTTCGGTCTGCCCTAGAGTGGTTTCTGAACACAGTCTTGATGTCCTCATAAGGCAGTTGGTAAATATCTCCCCCAGCTAACATGTGAAGGGTATCTAAAAGGTCTTCAGGGACTCCTCAGAGCAGGACCAACTTGAGGGATTCAGGGTCAAGTGTGCACCTGGCCCGCTTATAGCTAAGTTGGAACCTCTCCTCATAATCCTCTAAGGACTCATCATTTCCCATGGTCATCCAAAAGATTTCTCCCTTGGTTTCCTTGGACCTACAGTAGTCCCGGTACTTGGTATTGAAAGCTTGCTGCATCTGAGCCCAAGTGGTGATACTATTCCCAGGTAAGCCCATGAACCAGCGTAATGCTGCATCCTTAAGAGTGGAAGGGAAGAGTTTCAGCTTCTGCTCATCTTCATTATAGTCATAGGTTCTACAAAGGACAACAAACTCAAACAGGAAGGTATCAGGATCTTCAGTAGTCAGTCCATGGAAGTGAGGTAGAGCGGAGGGACTAATGTTTTTCATTTTCATGTCTCCATTGGTTTCTCGGATGGGGAAGGCACCTTCTATTCTCTCATCTTCTCCTCTATTGTCAGCCATAGCTTCAGATGGGATGGTGTCTAATTCTTCTCCTGCTATAGGATCTTCGTATATCTCAGGAGGTTCACCTATAGGTTCTTCTGGATCACTGTCACCGAAGAAGAGAGAAGGGTGACTCAGTGATGTGGTGGGGGTGTTGGGTAGGAATTTGCCTGTTTTATCTCGGTTCCTACGAGGCATGAAATGGAAAGACTTTTTGATTGCTTTTGTTTTTTTGTCCCTTGGTACCTGCAAAACTGAAATAGATTGATCTACAACTAACTATCTTGCTGAAATAGAAATGCAGAATTGAAATGAAAGCAGGAAAGGACTAATCTACTTTGCTCAAATGGAATTGCAGGAATGGAAATGCTAGTCTACGCTTGCGGAATTGAAAGGCTAATCTATGCTTGCAAAATTGAAATTGCGGAATTGAAACGCTAATCTATGAAAGCAGGAAATGTCTATGCTACTTTTGCAGAATGGAAATGAAATAAACTACTTGGCAGAAAGCAAGAGAGAAAATAGAAGAAAAGCAACAATTACTAATACTCTGACGCTTCCCCGGCAACGGCGCCAAAAAGATGGTGGGCTCCAGTATTGTAGCAATAATGCTACAACTCCTGGGGCTTCCTTCTCTAATTTTATCAACCCGGTAGTTCGTAACAAACTTGGAAGCGACGGTGCTGTATGCACAAGTACTAGCTCTTGTCGCAGCTGTCACTTGGTCAGCTGGCACAAGTCCGCTAGGGCTCAAGCCAACTTCTATATGTTCTCATAAGAAGATTTATAAATGATGAACGAAGGCTATCTCAAAGGAAATTAACCTACTTTGCAAGAATGAACTGAAAGCCACCCAAACATGGAAACCCTAGTAAACCCTAATCTGACTAGCTTAACCTTTATGATGCAATGGTGGGAATGCAACTTCCAGAAATGATGCCATTACTTCTAGTGAGATGAGAGGCATGAATTTAAACTACTTCCATTGAAGAGAACATGTTTTTGTATTTTTGCTCAAGTGGGTGGAGTTATTTTGATTGTGCTTCTTACTGGGTCTTGACTGTGCAGGGGTAGTTCAATGGGAGGAAGGCTTGGGAAAGGTCAGGAGGACTTTGAGAGGTTCCAAGGGATCCCTAACATCATTCCACAGAATTCCACAACGTTCAGGTGTTTGGCAACCATGTTTGCAGGCTTCTACAGGATGTCTGCAGGGGATCCTACAGGAAGCTCGAGATTTCTACAGGAAGTCTGCTAACTTCTACAGGATGATCTGCAGTTGGAGTTTTTGATGATGGAGGAGTGAAGGAGCTGTATGGATGGATGGGTAAGATGAAAGAGGAGCTTGTGATGGCCTATGGACAGAGAGATAAGATGGGGAGAGAGTGGATAGAGCTGGTTGGTCGATAGAAGGGGAGAGGCAATGGAAGGCCGAAAAGATTGAGCAACGTGGACAGTAGAAGGGCTGGAAGGCAAATGAGCTGAACAGAGGATGAGGAGGTGGCTTAGACACGGTTCATAAGGATAAGAACACGATGAAGTGGTGTTGCGCAATGTAAATGAAACAAATCACCCTTATCTTGCATGTAAACGAAAGTTCACCAACCTATTCTAACTGTTTTATTAGGAATCAAAGAACAACACTGTAAGTTGAAGGAAATTCGTGCATGATGCTGAACCGAAGAGTCATTACTTAAGATAAAATCTCATGGACAATTCTTCAATCGAAAACATTACATCAATACTTGCATGCATATGTTAAAACAGTGTTTTTGGCAGTTGGCACGGTCTACACTTCCGGTCCCCAAACAGAGGTGAAAGTGAGCATGCATTCAACCTTTTTGAACTCAACGTAACTTCAATCTCCCTGAGCTAATTCTGAACTACTGAAACAACTGCATTCATGAAACTAACCTACATAACAAAACCGAAACAATCAACTCAGCAAACTGTGTTTTTCAAGTGCATGTAAAGGAAAGAAATGCAATGATAAAAGAAAGACAAGTAACAATACAAAGAAAAGGAGGTCTATTGCTCTCAGGTTGGGCCCTAACCTGAGAGCTATAGCTCCTCTAAGAACTCAGAATTGAATCCAAATCTGCCTGCGTTTTATTAAAAGATCATAATCATGAGTCTAACAACATGCCAAAATTGGCTTACAAAGAGCAAAAACAGAGCTACAGCTCGTAATCCAAAATCTACAACAAAAGTTCAAGAGTCTCATCGAAGGCTACAGCCTCAATATTTATACATGATGAGGGCCAAGCTGGCCTCCTCAATTAGTGGGGCTTGGCTGTTCCAACTAGAAGTAAACTGTTGTTCCTGTAGAATCTGTTGGCTGCCTTCTAGCTCGGTGGTTACAGCTGTTGGAGCTCGGAGTTGAGGTGGAGATCACGAGGGAGGTCATTCAAGACTGTGGACAACCTCCCTATAAACCCGCAATGCCACCTTGGCTGTCTCCTTGTCTCCATTTGCGTGTTCTTTGCTCCATTTAGTGTCAAAAAACCTGAAATCATCATGTATTAGCCACATAGGCATAATGACTACCCTTCTTCCTACAAATAACATGAATATACTAAGAAATTATGCATAAGTGATAAAAGATGAAGGGTTGAGCAAGGTAAGTAGGCCAAATGAGCCCAAATTGTTACCAAAATTTGGGGCTCATCACCAGATTGGATAAACGAAGCAAAGGAGGAATGGAAGAATGACGAAGAAGTGTGGGCACTTATTCGAAAGCTACAACAAGATTCCAGTACTTCTCATATATTTAGCTGGCAAAATGATTCGTTATGGTACAAAGATCGCTTATACCTCTGTAAGAATTCCCAGCTAAAACAAAAGATTCATATGGAATTGCACACTTCTCCCTTAGGAGGGCACTCAGGATTTTTAAAAACTTACCATAGGGTTAAGAAGGAATTTTTTTGGGATGGCCTTAAATCAGATATTCAAAAGTTTGTGGCGGAATGTTTGGTTTGCCAACAAAATAAAGTTGAAACAATTAAGACACCGGGTCTATTACAACCTTTATCCATTCCAAGCCAACGTTGGGAGGAGGTTTCAATGGATTTTATCACAGGTTTACCCAAGTCTGAGGGAAAGAGTGTCATGATGGTGGTAGTTGACAGACTTACCAAGTATGCACACTTTTGTGCATTATCACATCCATTTAAAGCCAGTACAGTTTCTACTGCATTTATGGAAACAGTTCAAAAGCTACATGGAAATCCAAAGATTATTGTAAGTGACAGAGATCCCATTTTCAATGGAAATTTTTGGATAGAATTATTTTCTTGTCTTGGTACTCAGTTAGCTCATAGCTCATCTTATCATCCTCAATCTGATGGGCAAACTGAGATAGTAAACAAATGTTTGGAAGGATATCTTCGTTGCTTTGTATCTGATAAACAGACACAATGGGTCAAATGGTTGCCTCTGGCTGAATGGTGGTATAACACTTCCTTCCATACAACAACAAAAATGACCCCATTTATGGCACTTTATGGGTACCAACCACCATCAATCACATCATATTTAAGAGAAAATTCTAAGGTTCAGGCAGTGGAACATCACATCGAACATCAACAACAAGTCCTCCAACTCTTAAAGGATAACCTCGTGTTGGCACAAAATAGAATGAAACAACAGGCAGATCAACATCGCAGTGAAAGAAGTTTTGATGTAGGTGATTGGGTATTCCTACGGCTACAACTATATAAGCAAATGTCCCTAAAGCAAGCTAAGAAGGATAATAAATTATCACCAAAGTATTATGGTCCGTACAAGGTGTTGGAAAACATTGGTACTATGGCATACAAATTGGAGCTTCCTGCAGCTTCTCGATTGCACCCAGTTTTCCATGTTTCATGTTTAAAGAAGGTTATAGGCGACAAGCTCCCAGTTCAAACAATATTGCCAGAACTTGACGAGGAAGGAAAAATTATATTGGAACCGGAAGCAGTCACAGAAACAAGAACTCGACAGCTACAAAATCGATCAACTTCAGAGTATCTTATCAAGTGGAAGAACTTATCCGCAGAAGATTCCACATGGGAGGATGAGAATTTTATGCAGAAGTATCCAGAACTGCTCAAGCGTTGAGGACAACACTCTTTTGAAGGAGAGGGGAATGTTGGGTCCCTATAATACTAGTGATTACCCCATTACTATTGTAGTTATACCCCTTATTTATATTGTTGTGCCCCTATTACCCCCATATTGTTATTTTTGTGCCCCATAGAATCCCTCTATTGTTATTTTTGTGGCTTTATATTATTATTGTTAGGTCGGCTGGATTATATTGTGACTCCTTAGACTCCTATATATAGAAAGGAGGTTTTGTCATTTGTATCATCCAAGAATTGTTCATTTATGTAATGTAAAGGAGGTTGCCCCCTCGAAGAGGCTGAATTCTAAGGCGTTGATCTTTCTTTTCTATCTTTTCTTGAGCTGGTTTCATAACAGTTTCTCCTTTTTTTCAAATATATTAATGCCTCTAGCCTTCAGTTGAGGCTTATATCTATGCTTGTTACCATTGTGACCTATTTTATTAGAAAATTCCCTTTTATTTTACTTCTTGTATGGGTGTTATGCATGTCTAAATGCACTCTAAATGAAATTTCTCATATACAAGGATATAATTGTGTAACAATATCAGTTAATTTATAATTCACATACAACAATCTATAATTCACACAAAAACACAAGAAAAATACATAATTAATTATCTGGCTAGAAGCCTTAAAAGTTCCTCCCAGCTATAGATTGTGTTATTCATTTTCTCTCAATAGTGGTTCATCCCCAATATGGGGCTTTGAATCTATGGGGAAATAGCTCACCCAAATCTAAGTACATGTATAATACCATAAACTAACAAACCAAGATACTAATCTCTAGTAGCCTTCAACCTACAAGCTCACATTCCTCCTTAGCCCAAATCCAAATAGTGCACCCCCCTTCTCTACACCTGCAGTCCCTTAGGTTATGCCACTACTTCCAAGATGTTTAACTCTATCAAACATGGATTTTCTCATGGTCTTGTGGATCCAGGACTTCTTGTTTAACTATGGGCTCTCTAGGTACCCTCCATGCCCTCATATCAAACCATAGTAGCTTCCATGCTTCATGCTCACATCCCCCATCATCCCAAACAAAAGTAGTGGACACCCTTCTCTGCACTTACAATCTATTGGGCTATGTCACTACCTCGAGGGTCTCTAACTCAACTAGAAAGGAATATCCAAAGAACTGTGGCTCTAGGAGTTCCTGCAACCACCTTGGGTATTATCCAACTCTCACTAAATACCTAATAATACCAACATATTTCCCTTTGTGTGCATGTATTTTGATCGACACTTAGCATTCCATAAATTCATTTAATGGGATTTTGTTAAATATATGAGCCCATTTTGATGCACATGGTGTCTTAGTCCCTCGTGCTATTTTTGTTTGGCTTGGTTTGTAGCTGTAATGAGTTTATTTACATGCATGAGATATCATATTTAAGACACCAAGATTTTTAACCTCAAAACATATAAATAACATATGCACATGGGGATACTGGTCCCAAAACATAAAAACACACATGCACATGGGCACACACTAACACCCTTGGCATATGCCACCAATTTTTGTAATGTATTATTGAAAATAGAAATAAAGTTTTATTTCATTGGAAATGATGGAAAAGGGACATAGATCCACGATAAGGGAGTAGGGTCGAGCAGTTTTGAGTTGGCATAACCACCCACACACCTCACTCAATAACCGTTAATAATATTTCCAATAAAATCTCCCATTTCTCCTATGTTGATGGAATAAGAATGACATGGGGAATACAGATAGTACAGTGATGAAAGGGGATGCAAGAAAAAACATGAGTGGAAAGGGAATTGGAGGGGGCTTCAACTATCAAGGAGAAAAGGCTAGAGAAAAACCTATGAGAATGTTGGAGGAATGAATCTCGTAAGTACACATTGAGCACTGGAAAATCCTATTGAGGTTGACCGAATGGAATTCCCTCTCTGAAATATATGAAGCTATAGACTATGAGTTTCCCATCTTGGAGAAGTCACTAGAGTGCTTAGAGGCGAGTCATGGGTGATGGTGCTTATTGTGTGGTTGATAAAACACTAAGGACTTGCTGAGAATGCTAATAAACCCCTCAATGCTTGCCAACAAGGTCGAGAAGCCATCAAGAAGTTTAGAATTCATAGGGTGTTTATTGAAAGGACTAATAAATCTCTGAGTACTTTCCAAGGAGGGATGATAAACCATTCAGAGCTTGTCAATTGTTTTGACAAAACACCTAGAAATGTTGAGTTATGGGAGACCTATAGTGCTTTCCTTAAAGTGTTACAAGCAATAAACCACCTAATGAATGATCCCATTCTCATGGAATATGAGCATGAAGACTAGCTAAGATTGACTAGAAGCTCCCTTAGATCGTGGATCTGGCTCGGGGATGAAAATTGTAAGAAACATTGGCTGCAACTTGTCTAAGGTTGGGTGGAGAGATAGAGTTCTAATCTTAGTTTCTAGATTCATGTAGAATTCATGATAAGTGTTTTACTTATGCTATTGTGAATGACATCTTCACTATGATGTTATACTTCTATCATATGGCATGTGTTGTTAATGGGAATGTTTGTATTCATTGTATGGATGATTAAATGATGTAACACCCTCCTCCCACATTTACCCAAGCTAACTGGTCAACTGGGGTAAACATATGACGAGAGGCCACTATGATGTGATTCAAATCCCCATGTGCAATTAAGGAAGTGGAACCAACAAAACAAAACCATTATGACCTTCCACACATGCTACAAAACCTTTAGGAGCCAACCAACCCTTCTAGGTGACCAACCCCTGATACAACTTGACATTTCACTGATCTGGACCCTCAGCCGCTCCCATGATAAGCCATGCATGTGACTGAGGCCTTCTAGTTGCTCCCACAACAAGGCATGCTAGTGACTGTGGACTTTTTAGGCAGTTCTATTCCAGTGACCCCAGATTTTGAGCCAATTTTTCAGGGCTAGGTCTTAGGCCACTTCCTAGCACTTTTTGAAACTTTCAGAAATGATAAATAACAAGGGAATAAGGCTACTAATGTAATCACTGGTACAAGCACTTGATCTAACCCATACTAGCTGTAACATCCCCAGTTAAAAAATCTTGTAAAAAAATATAAGACCAAGGTCATGGGACATGTATTCCAAGCTGAATGGTGGGAAAAACATCCTAGTGGGGTGTCACTTATGTCTATTAATGGCTAAGGAAATTGGAAAAGGAAATGGCAAAGGTAAAAAGGAATTAATTATAATTTATTTATGAAAATAATAGAAATTAGGAGAAAATGATGGTGAAATGTCACAAGTTGCATGTGAGGAGGAAAATAATGGAAAATTGAAGAAATTAGAGGCCTCATTAATAAAAAGGTCTTTGAGGATCAGTTGGTAACTTTTGTCAGTTTAGTTTTGGAGCCCTCTCTCTATTCTCTCTCTCTCCCTCACTCTTGGAAACTTAGAGTTTTCCTTGAGCACTTCAACATTGGATCAAGGAAAGAAAAGAAGGCAAAGGAAGGGTAGGATCAAGAAATTACAACGGGACTATTTATAGGTATCGATTTGTGTGTGTGATTTCCATCCTATTTTTTGCATGCATGGTTATGCATGTGTGCTCTTGGTTCTATTTCTATCATTGGCATGGGTTTTTCCAGGTGTGATAGTGTTCTTCATCCTAGCCTTTCAATTTTTGGATAGCCATGGTGTGATGGGGTTTTCATGTTTTGGTTGAGCCAGGTTGCTAGATGGATTCAAAACTGAGTGAGGTGGTCTTTGAAATAAATAACACATGGCCTAGTGATCCGTGAATTAGACTGTGGATTATAGTAAATCCTTGGACTAGTAACCCCTGAACTGGACTGTGGGTTATTGTAAAGCCATATTTTGTGTTACCTTAGTGGGCCTAGGAATCCTTGACTAATGAATGGCAGGATATACGGTAAATCATAGAGGTGGGTACCCTCAATTAGGACTAGAAATCCTTGGCCAGTGAAGGGAAGGATATACAGTAAATCCAGGAGGGTGGAGTCTTTATTAGGCATAGGGATCCTCGATCATTGTATGGTGGAATGTATGGTAAAGCCTAGAGAGTTGGAGACAGGAAAATTCCTCACAGTGTAGGTGGAGAAATCTGGTGGAATCCATGCTCGTTTAGGGCCTAGTGATCTGGTGGGGATTGCAACAAAGCCTAGTTCTATTGATGAGGGTGATGTGGTATAGCCTCAGGAATCCCTGGTTAAGTTTTGGTTATGAGTCCCACATTCATGCTTGGAATATGGCATAGGGGTGATTGGATGAAAGAAAGATTTGGTTCAACCAATCTATGGTCAGGTGGTTCATGGAAGTCCTATACCTAGTTGGCTAATGCATTCATTAATAAGAGTTCCTTCTCCTTGATATTTCATGTGTAAATGTACCTATTTATATGTGGATTCTATGGTTGTTGTATCCTTATTATTTATGTTGTTTATATGTGGGTTATGAGTATGTTTTATGGAAATGATAATGTATGGCTCTCATCATGTTTTGATTTGTAAATGAATGATCAATGAATATATGACTTAATATATGATAATGCAACTAATGTGATAAAGAATCAATGCTTCTTAGCAATTCTCAGATAAGTATGCAACCCCTCTGCTCAGATTTTTTGTTATGACCTGTAGCATGCATATTTGTGACATGTTTGACGAAATTCTTGTCATGGTTAGTAGGGGTCTACTAAATTATTTTTTCAAGTATTTATTTTAGTATCATTGTTTTGATGTTACTTTTCATTCCTGAAGGTTTCATGGAGTTCTGGGCAGTGGCTTAAGTCCTGGCCCTGAAAAAGTGGCATAGAGTTTGGGGTCGTTGGCTCTGAACTAGCTGAAAAAGTCCCTAGATGCTTGCATGCCCTTACTGTGGGAGTTATTGGAGGGCCCCATCCACATGCATTCCCATGTCATGGGAATTGAGGCTCTAGGTTATTAAAATGTTAAGTTGCCTCAGGGGTTAGTCACCTGGAAATTTTGGTTGGCTCCTAGAGGTTCTATAACATGTGTAGAAGGTCATATTGGTCGTGTTTTGTCAATTCCACTTCCTTAACTATACATGGGGAGTTGAATCATATCATAGTAGCCTTTTGTCACATGTTTACCCCAACAAACCAATTAACTTGGCTAAATGTGGGAGGAGGGTGTTACAGAGTGGTGTTAGAGCATGGTTCAACCCTTGGACTAGATGGGTGAAATGTGTTTGTCATGCATGCATGTCATTTTCATATGTGTTCATCATTATTGTGGCCTATGTGCTTGTTGTGTATGCATGGTGATGGTAATTTTTGCAGTTTTGTATGCATGGTGGTTGTGTTGTTGTTGGGATGCATTTTTCATGAATGCATGTTAGTTGTATATGCATTTGTTATGGATGCCAATGTCTATATGTTGTTATGCATTCATTGTCATGGTTATGGTTATGCATGTATAGTAGGTCAGACATGCATCATGAGTTCGTTGTAGGAATTTTAGGTCATCATGATGTTGTTGGTATGTTATGATGTTGATATGTTGGTTTAGATAGAGCAGGAGATGCATATCATCAGAGTGAGGTTGCAACATTGGACCTCGGGGTAAGAGAAGATCATCATACAAGTTTGTATGGTGGGTGTGCAAGTATGTTGCTTAATGGATATTATAAGAATTATGTTTACTTGTATTTTTGTCATTCCATTGTTATTGTGGTCACATGTATGATAAATGCAAGTTGATCAGTTTAGTAATATGCACATGTGTTGGATACTCATGAGTGGTAGCGACTTGTTGTTACATAAATTGTGGTTCTACACATGATGACTATGTTCATTGCATTTAATATCTTGATGTTACTATGTTTTTTTCTAATTTGGATTTACCTATGCAGATGATTATGGTTATGACATTCAAGTATGAGTCGATCTAATTGTGATATTATGTTTAACTAATCTAGAATGATTGTGCATATGTGATTGTTATGCATGAATGAAATTTTTTTATGATTTTATGATGTGAACATGTTAGCTAGTTATTGTTATGGATATCATGACCTTAATTATGTTTGAGTTGATGTGTTGTGAAGTATATCGTGCTAATATAGATTTATTGTGAAAACAAGATAGCCTCCCCTGAGATATATTAAGGTATGAGTTTTCTTATGTCGTTTATTTGGTGTTTTTGTGTTTGGTGTATATTAGGTCATCTAGTTAATTTATATAACATGGTACGTGTATATTTTGTTTGAATGTCTGATTAATTGCATGATACGAATATGTGTCTATAATATCGCATAAAGAAATGATCTTGTTTTAAGATGGTTGTACTAGCACATATTTGTTGAGACAACTGATATGTACTTCAATGTAAGTAGGTGATAGTTGTAGCATTATGTAGTATGACTAATGAATGTGCATTGATTGTTGATTATGACATGGTTATTATACTTGGTAAAGGTTGATTTCAATTTTATAGATATGTTGTCTTGATATTTGCAACACGTAGCTGACATGTGTGTTCAGTTACAAGGAAACGTGCTTGACACAACAAGGTAAGATAATTGGTATATTGTTATATTTATTATGCACTAAAAGTTATGTGTTTATGGTAGTATGATACAGGGAATTGCATGGAAAAAATATTGCCATGAAATCTTGAAGAAGGCTTGGGTTGATATTTCCTTTGGAAGCACTGGGAACCATGGGAACTAAGTCATGGTGTTTGTTGTCAGTCTTGTGCTTTTGGTCTATTGTGATTTTTTTCTCTTGATTTGTAGCTTTATTTATGTCTGGTGCAAGGCGTTGCCACTTTGTTTATGGTGTCATATTGTTATTGGTTTTTATGGTTTTATTGTTGTTTGTCTCTTGGTATTTCCTTTTATGCCTTAAGGGACTTAGGAATTGGTCGGGAAAGAGGAAATTTAATGGAGTTCGGGAAGAGATGAATGAAACTCAGCAGGTAATGAAAGAATCAGATTAAGCTTTGTGCATGAGTAAAGGGTAGTCGAAGGCAAGAATATGATAGTCAATTGAGTTGGTTGGGTCCATTATGATAAATGGACGATGGCAGAGAAGTCATGAGAAAAGTAATCAAGTAAGGTAACGTTATTAGGCTTGTGGCATCAGATGCCTTGGATATGTTGGAAACTATTCTTCTTAATGTCGTGCATGCTATCCACACATAAATGGAGTTATCTTAACCTAGGACTTACGATATCTGGTAATTTTTTTGTGACTATAATTATGTTGATGTTTATATATGCATATATGCATGTATGTATGTATGTATGTTGTTGACTCTCATGGTAGGTATGATTCTTTTGTGCTAGAGTTCACATGTATATATACATGTATGTATGCCATTGTTTGACATGTTTGTTAGGGATCATGATTGTGTTATGTTGATGTTTATATGTATATATGTACGTATGTATGTTGTTGTCCAACAGAGTCATCGAGAATCATTCTTGTGAAGGAATTATTTCTTATGTAGGTGAATGTCATGAAGAGGTTCCTGGTTTATGAGGAATCAAGTCGGAAGAGTAACCCTGATAGATCTACAAGGTCAATATCGTGTGGATATGAATTGATATTATATTCTTGTACTATGCCATGTTTATGCTATGGACAGGTAATGTTGAGGGATACATCAGCAGAATGAAAATAGTGTGATCTATAACATGCTTGGACAGGCATGGATGGTGGAAAGATACTAGAAGCAGGGTTGCATGGTAGAGACAACGTGGTATTTGGATGTGTGGTACTATTGTTGTGTATATATGGTATTGTGTACATGTTTTTTATGCAGTTCTATGTACAGATGGTGTTGTGTACAGGTTGTTTATGTAGTGCTATGTACATATGGTGTTGTGTGCCTATTGTATATATGTTGTTATGTATATATTACATATGCAGTGCTAGGTATAGATGGTGTTATGTACATACTGGATATGTGATACTATGTACATATCATACTGTGCGCATGTTAGATATGAAGTGTCATGTGCCTATGGGGTTGTGCGCATGTTGCATATGCAATGCTATGTACATATGGTGCTTTGTGCATGTTGCATATGCGGTGTTGTGTACATATGGCATGGTGTGCATGTTGTGCATATGGTGCTATGTACATGTGGTTTTTTGTGTATGATTGTACATGTGGTGATGAGTGCATATGGTGCCACATACATGTTGTACATGTGGTGTTGTGTACAGGTGGTGTTGTGTACATGTGGTTTCGTGTACATGGCGTTCATGTAGTGTTGTGTACATGTGGTGTTGTGTACATGTTGTACAGGTGGTGTGGTGTACATGTGGCACTATATACATATTGTGTCGGTGCTTCCATGTACATGTCATGTTGTGTATAGGTGGCACTGTGTAGATATTGTACATGTGGTGTTGTTGTACATGTGGTATTGTGTGCATGTCGTACATGTTGTTTTGTGCACATGTGGTATTTTGTGCATGTTGTACATGTCGTTTTGTGTACGTGTGGTACTATGTATGTGCATTGTGTAGTCATGGTATTATGACATATGTATTCATTGTGTTGTACTCTGTGTACGTATATGTATTGTGCTGTACTCTAGGTGTAGGTGTATGTATTGTATGTCAAGTGTAGGTGCATTTATTTTGTGGTGTTGTATGTCGTGTGTGGGTGTATGAATATGATGTACACTATGTGTATGTGTACATGATTGAAGATAAGAGAAGGCACTGGGTGTTTGTTGGGTGTGGCAACTGATTCAATGTGCATACGGAAGGGACAAAGGATAACAGTAGAATTGAAAGACCGATTAAATGATAAGTATTATTATTTTATTTCGGTTTTGTTATGCATATGATATATGATTTGGATTTATGATGGTTCCATGTGATCTACGATTTTGGTTTATGATGATTGCATGTGATTCATGATTTTGATCTATAATGGTTATGTTTTGAGCTAACTAGATGTGATATGTTTATACATGATGATTTGGTCAAGAGCTAGTTTGGCTTGTTGTGATATGAAGTGAACATAAGTGCAAGTGTACCTTATTGATGGGCCACCAATGAGGTATGATTTGGATTTATTTCAATTTATTTTAAATCTAATGGAAGTTATGTGCTTGGTACAGGTAAGCATGAAAATGCCTAGCTGGGAGGTTGACACCGACTGTAAGAATTAGCAACAACGGTGAAAGGAATTGGATAGGAAAAAGTATGTTGTTAAAGCACTTCACGAGCAAGGTCATTTTGGGGAAACAAGTACCCAATCATATCCATTGATTTCCATGAGCATGTTATGACTCATATGATGGTTTTGAGGTAGGGATATGCCTTGGTTTTTGGACCTTCTGATGCAAGGAAACCTTGTCAAGGGAGGGGTCACCCGAGGGACTATGTAGCAGAGAAGGGGATTCCTGCAAAACTTGGAAGGTGTGTGACTGCATGGAAGGGGGTGACTGGATTGCCCGAGCGACTATGTAGTAGAGAAGTGAAGGTCAGGGATTGATTTTTTTTGGTCATTAGAATTGCTAGATGGAATCAGATGCACATTGGGAGTGTGCCCTGAAACAATGAGTTGGTAACTATTAATTGAGAGGACAAGTGGCACAGGATTGTAATGTTGGACATTGGATGCATCTTTGAATTTGGCAGTCGATTCTAGACTTTCTAGGAAGGAGGTGGGTCCTAGTATTACTTTGAGGGTGGAGATGTGAGCCTCTAGATTCCCTTATTAATGATACGGGCATCGTATCCTTTCATTTTCTAGTTAGAGAAAATGTACATTTGTGTATGTGTATATAATTATAAATATATCATTATAAATATTGTATCGAGCTGGATTTATAAAGCTCCATAGACAATATGATTATTTGTTGGTTGAAGCAAATGTGCATAAATATATGTGGCGGCTATTGTAAATACCATAATGAGTTGTGTTATAAGCTCCAGTAAACGGTATGATTGTCATGTTTTCAGCAGATTATTCATTCCAAATATTGCAATGAATTGGATTATAAAGCTCCATGGGCAGTATGTTTTTGGTTTTCAACAGTTTTTCTAGTTATAGGTGTCATTGAACACCGAGGATGGTGTTCCCCCAAGGGGGAGATTCTATAACAACCCTGGTTAAAAATTCATGTAAAATAATATAAGACCAAGTACATGGAACATGTATTCCAAGTTGAATGATGGGAAGAACATCCTAGTGGGGTGTCACTTCAATTTATTAATGGCTAAGGAAATTGGCAAAGGAAAAAAGGCATCAATTGGAATTTATCTATGAAAATAATGGAAATTAGGAGAAAAGGAAGGGGAAAGATCACAGGTTTCATGCGAGGAGGAAAATGAAGGAAAATTATGGAAAATTGAAGAAACTAGAGGCCTCATTAATAAAAAGGTTTCTGAGGATCAGTTGGTACCTTTTTTTAGTTTAGTTTTGGAGCTCTCTCTCACACTCTTGGACACTTAGAGTTTTCTTGGAACAGTTCAACATTGGGTCAAGGAAATCAAAGAAGGTAAAGGAAGAGTAGGATAAAGAAGCTACATCAGGACTATTTGCAGGGATCGATTTTCATGGATGATTTCCTTGCTAGTATTGGCATGCATGGTTATGCATGTGTTCTCTTGGTTCTATTGTTGTCATTGGCATGGGTTTTTCCAGGTGTGACAGTCTTCCTCATACTAGCCTTTCTATTTTCGGATAACCATGGTGTGATGGTGTTCTCATGTTTTGGTTTAGCTAGAATGTCCGATGGATTAGAAACTAAGTGAGGTGGTCTCTGAAAGAAAGAACACATGGCCTAGTGATCCCTGAATGGGATTTTGGATTGCGGTAAAGCCTTGGCCTAATAAACCCTGAACCAGACTATGGGTTGTATTAAAGCCATATTTTTCGTTACCTCAGCGGGCCTAGGAATCATCGATTCGTGAATGGTACAATATATGGTAAATCCTAGAGGGTAGAGTCTTGATTATGCATAGGGATCCTCGAACATTGTATGGTGGGATGTACAGTAAAGCATAGATACTAGGAGACAGTAAAATTCCTCACAGTGTAGGTGGAGAAGTCTAGTGGCATCCATGCTTGTTTAGGGTCTAGTGATCCAGTGGGGATTATGATAAAGCCTAGTTCAATAGATGAGGGTGAGGTGGTGTAGCCTCAAGAAGCCCTGGTTGAGTTTTGGTTATGAGTCCCACATTCATTCTTGGAATATGACACGGGGGTGATTGGCTGAAAGAAATATTTGGTTCAGCCAATATATGGTCAGGTGGTTTTTGGAAGTCCCATACCTGGTTGTCTTATGCATTCATTAATAAGATTTCCTTCTCCTTGATATTTCATGTGTAAATGTACTGGTTTATATGTGGATTCTATGGTTGTTGTATATTTATTATTTATGTTGTTTATATGATGGTTATGAGTATGTGTTATGACATTGACGATGTATCTCTCTCATCATGTTTTGATTTGTAAATGAATGATAAATGAATATATGACCTAATAGATGATAATGTAGCTAATCTGATAAATCATCAATGCTTCTTAGTGATTCTCAGATAAGTATGAGACCCCTATGCTTAGATATTTTGCTATGACATGTAGAATGCATATTTGTGAAATGTTTGATGAAATGCATGTTATGGCTAGTAGGGGTCCAATAAAGTTTTTGTTCAAGTATTTTATTTAGTATCATTGTTTTGATGTTACTTTTCATCCCTGAGGGTTTCATGGAGTTCTAGGAAATGGCCTGAGTCCTAGCCCTGAAAAAGTGACACAAAATCAGTGGTCCTTGTCTCTTTACTAGCTGAAAAAAATCCCTAGTCACTTGCTTGCCCTTGTTTTGTGAGTGATTGGAGGGTCCCATTGCATGGATTCCCATGCCATGGGAGCCACTAAGGCTCTAGGTCAGCAAAATGTTAATTTTCCTCATGGGTTGGTCACCTAGAAAGGTTGGTTGGCTCCTGAAGGTTTTGTAACATGTGTAGAAGGTCAGATTAGTTGTGTTTTGTCAGTTCCACTTCCTTAACTGTACATGGGGATTTAAATCATATCATAGTAGCCTCTTGTCACATGTTTACCCTGGCAGACCCGTTAACTTGGGAAAATGTGGGAGGAGGGTGTTACACTAGCCATGGTTTCATACTGAGTTTCGTAAGGAATCATTGAAGCCTTATTAAAATAGTTGCATTATCACCCATTAGGTCATATATTCATTGTACATTCAATTTCTAATCAAAACATGATGAGAGCCATACATCAAGTCTGTCATAAAACATACTCACAACTAGCATATAGCCAACAAAAATAACAAGGATATAACAACCATAAGAATCTCATTTGAACCAATACATTTACACATGAAATACCAAGGAGAATGAGTTATTATTAATGAATGCATAATCCAACGAAGTTTGGGACTTCCACGAACCACCAAACCATAGATTGGGATGAACCAAATATTTCTTTCAGCTAATCAACCTCGTGCCATATTCCAAGCATGAATGTGGCACTCACAACAAAACCAATCAGGGCTTCCTCAGGCTTTACTATATATCCCACCAAGGGATTCCTAGACCTGAACCCTCATCAATACAACCAAGCTTTACCGCAGTCCCCACCAGATCACTAGGCCCTGAATAAGCATGGATGCCTCTTGTTCTCTCCACCTAAACCATGAGGAATTTTTTTGTCTCAACCTCTCGACTTTACTGTGTATCTTGCCATTACTGATCAATATATTCCTAGTCCTATGAGGTACCCACCCTCTGGGCTTTTCCTTCTATCCCACCATTACTGGTTAAGGGATCCATAAGCCCAATCAAGGGTATTCCCCTCTTATCTTTATAGTGTATCCTTCCATTCACTAGTCAAGGATATCTAGGCTCAATCGATGTGTTCACAACAAGGATTTATTGTGTATCCCATCCTAAGATTCCTAGGGCTTGTGAATAATCCTGAGACCACCCCACTCAGCTTTGAGTCCATTCAACGATCCATCTCAACCAAATACAAGAGAAACCACCACACCATGGCTATCTGGAACGGAAAGGCAAGGCTGAAGAACACTGTCACTATTATGAAACCAGCTCACAAAAATATAGAAAAGATATATCAACGCCTTAGAATTCAGCCTCTTCGAGGGGGAAACCTCCTTTACTTTACACAAATGAACAATTCTTGGATGATTCAAATGACAAAACGTCCTTTCTATATATGGGAGTCTAAGGGGTCACAATATAACCAAGCTGACCTAACAATAATAATATAAAGGCACAAAAATAACAATACAGGGATTCTATGGGGCACAGTAATAACAATATGGGGACAATAGGGGCACAACAATATTAATAAGGGATACAACTACAATAGTAATGGGGGAATCACTACTATTATAGGGACCCAACATGTCCCTCTCCTTCAAAAAAGTGTTGCCCTCAATGCTTGAGTAGTTCTGAATGCTTTTGTATAAAATTCTCATCCTCCCATGCGGAATTTTCAGCGGATAAGTTCTTCCACTTGATGAGATACTCCGAAATTGATCGATTTCATAGCTGTCGAGTTCTTGTTTCTATAAATGCTTGTAGTTCAAATATAATTTTTCCTTCCTCGTCAAGTTTTGGCAATATTGTTTGAACTAGTAGCTTGTTGCCTATAACCTTCTTTAAACATGAAACATGGAAAACTGGGTGTACTCGAGAAGCTGCAGGAAGATCCAATTTGTATGCCATAGTACCAATATTTTGCAACACCTTGTACAGACCATAATACTTTGGTGATGATTTATTATCCTTCTTAGCTTGCTTGAGGGACATTTTTTTATATGGTTGTAGCCATACAAATACCCAGTCACCTACATCAAAACTTCTTACGCTGCGATGTTGATCTGCCTGTTGTTTCATTATATTCTGCGCCAACACAAGGTTATCCTTTAAGAGTTGGAGAACTTGTTGTTGATGCTCGATGTGATGTTCCACTGCTTGAACCTTAGAATTTTCTCTTAAATATGATGTGATGGATGGTGGCTGATATCCATAAAGTGCCATAAATGGGGTCATTTTTGCTGCAGTATGGAAGGAAATGTTATACCACCATTCAACTAGAGGAAACCATTTGACCCATTGTGTTTGTTTATCAGATACAAAGCAACGAAGATATCCTTCCAAACATTTGTTTACTATCTCAGTTTTCCCATCAAATTGAGGATGATAAGATGAGCTATGAGCTAACTGAGTACCAAGACAAGAAAATAATTCTGTCCAAAAATTTCTAGTGAAAATGGGATCTCTGTCACTTACAATAATCTTTGGGTTTCCATGTAGCTTTTGAATTGTTTCCATAAATGTAGTAGCAACTGTACTGGCTTTAAATGGATGTGATAATGCACAAAAATGTGCATACATGGTAATTATATCAACTACCACCATGATGACACTCTTTTCTTCAGACTTGGGTAAACTTGTGATAAAATCCATTGAAACCTCCTCCCAATGTTGGCTTGGAATGGATAAAGGTTGTAATAGACCTGGGGTCTTAATTGTTTCAAATTTATTTTGTTGGCAAACCAAACATTCTGCCACAAACTTGTGAATATCTGATTTAAGGCCAACCCAAAAAATTTCCTCCTTAACCCTATGGTATGTTTTTAAAAATCCTGAGTGCCCTCCTAAGGGAGAAGTGTGCAATTCCATAAGAATCTTTTGTTTGAGTTGGGAATTCTTACAGAGGTATAAGTGATCTTTGTACCATAATGAATCATTTTTCCAGCTAAATGTATCAGATGTACTGAAATCTTGTTGTAACTTTCAAATAAGTGCCCCCACTTCTTCATCATTCTTCCATTCCTCCCTTGCTTCGTTTATCCAATCTGGTTGGATAATAGAAATGGCGCACAACAATGCTTCCACATCCTCATCCTTTCTTGAGAGTGCATCTGCCACAACATTTTGCTTCCCTTTTTGTAAATGATTTCAAAGTCATAACCCAACATCTTTGTGACCCATTTTTGTTGCTCTTCAGAGGATAATCTTTGTTCTAAAAAGTATTTAAGGCTATCATGATCCATTTTTACCTTGAAGTGTCTTCCCATTAGGTAGGGTCACCATTTCTTAAGTGCATGTAGTATTGCCAACATTTCCTTCTCATAAATAGCTTTGTGTAAATACTTTCCCTTGTTTGGACGACTTTCAAAAGCAAGGGCTCTTTCATCTTGCATTAAAACAACACCAATTCCATTTCCTGAAGCATCACATTCCACAATAAAGGTTTTTGTGAAGTCTGGTGTAGCTAAGACCAGTGCTTGGCACAATGCCTCTTTAAGATGTTCGAAGGCCTTTGTTGCTTTTGGAGCCCATGAAGATGCATCTTTCTTCAATAATGTTGTTAGAGGTGCTATGATTCTCCCATAATTATTAACAAACTTGTTATAATACCCTGTCAACCCGAGAAATCCTTTCATATGCTTTATGGATGTGAGGATTTTCCATTCCTTAATGGCTTTAATTCTGCTAGGGTCTACCTTAACAACTTCATAAGATACAATTTGACCCAGATATTCCACCTCTTGTACTCCAAAGAAACATTTGCAGATTTTTTCATATAATTGTTTCTCATCCAATAGTTGTAGCACCCTGTCAACATGT
The DNA here is from genome assembly GCA_031772625.1 of Pinus tabuliformis. Lineage (NCBI taxonomy): Eukaryota > Viridiplantae > Streptophyta > Pinopsida > Pinales > Pinaceae > Pinus > Pinus tabuliformis. Next base: position 513,799,217 of record CM062811.1, read on the forward strand.
TCAACATGATCCTTCCAAGACTTGTTGTAGATTAGTATATCATCAAAAAATACTAACACAAATTTTCTAAGGAAGGGTTTGAAAATGGAATTCATCAAACCTTGAAATGTAGAAGGTGCATTGGTAAGGCCAAAAGGCATGACCAAAAATTCATAATGACCCTCGTGAGTTCTAAATGTTGTTTTTGGAATGTCTTCAATCTTCATTTTGATTTGATGATATCCTGAACGAAGATCCAACTTGGTGAAGTAAATTGATCCATGCAATTCATCCAATAATTCATCAATGACAGGAATGGGAATTTTATCTTTAATAGTTAGCTTGTTGAGCTCCCTATAATCCAGACACATGCACCACGATCCATCCTTCTTGTGCACCAATACTACTGGAGCAGAGAAAGAACTTTGACTAGGTTGAATTATACCAAGCTCTAGCATTTCTGCAACCATACGTTCAATTTCACTCTTTTGGGCATCAAGATATCTGTACGACCTAATGTTTGGAGGAACACTTCCTGGAATCAAATGAATAGCATGATCTTGATCACGAATAGGTGGGATACCTTTGGGAGTCTCAAATTTATGGTTCCTCCACTTGCAACCATTACTTGACACTCTAGTGTTGGATATAGGAAGAAATTCAATTCTTTTGCTATGAATAAAATTGTGGGTACTTCCTTAATCAATCAACACTATTACCTTTTTCTTCTTCATAAGTCCTTCTATCTTGATAGTTTGAGGAGTGGTAATTCCAGCCAATGCACTACAAGATATGGTTGGATTCATTTCTTCTTTATCTAGGGTTTGTTTCTGGAGTATATCCTCTCCTTTTGACATTTCTTGTTCCTTTTCTTCCTCCTCTTCACAATCTATGTAGAATAATTTCTTCTCGGCACACTTATGACCTTTAGTGTATTTGCTATCACAACTGTAACAAAGCCCTTTTTCTCTTTTTTCTTCCAATTGTTGTGTTGTCAACCTTGTAGGTTGTGGAAGGCTAGGAGCATCAACACTTCCATCTTTATAGTTGTGAGTGGTAGGCTTCTTGGTTGCCATAATTTTTCTTTCCATTTTTCTTGCTAACCTGAATGCCTTCTCCAATGAATCAGTTTCCCAAAGGCGAACATCATGTTGGATATTATCCTTTAAAGTCCCTCTGAACATATCAATCCTATGCTCCTCTAGAATATATTTTACCCTTATGTTCAGTTTTTGGAAGTCCTTAATGTGCTCCATCATTGAACCCTTTTGTTTGAGACTTATTAACTGGCTAAAAAAGGTGTTGCTTTTTGTATCCTCATAATGTGCTGTCAATTATTCCATAAAAATTGCCCAAGTGACAATTTTTTTACAAGATCAAAGCCATTGATACCATACCAACTGATTTGGTTCCAAATATAAAGTTGCAATACGTACCTTTTGTGTGTTTTGCACATTATGGAGATCGAAAAATTGCTCCATCTGTAGTATCCATGTTGCGGGATCCTTGCCATCAAACTTCCTCATATCGATTTTTTGAATATGGTGGGTCTTCGATCTGACATTAGAGTCTATGAAATCATGATTAACATTTCTTTTGTTCTCATCATGAGTTTCCTTTACTACCCTTTCACCATTAGTGACTATTAGAATTCCAAGAAACTCTCGTAGGTTGTAACTCAGAGATGCCTGGTAACATATAAATTCAACTTATTGTTGCAAATGGATGAATGGAAGGAATGATGCTTGTCCAAGCCAAATAACCACTCCTACTTTGTTTCACTCCAGACATGCGTGAACACCCTCAGACCACAATGCTTTAGACCACCAACTACTCACAGTTTAAGATTGGGTGAATATTGAGAATAATGACCACACCAGCAGATGCACAAGACCATGTGATGGTCGGTTGCAACCAGTAAAGAAGTTTGCAAATCTAATCTACTAATGCACAAATAGGATGATAGCTCTCTGGCACCAGATGACTAGAAACCTGAACAATTCATACAATGATACATGCAAGATTTTAACACAGCGATAGAATGACAGCTACTCTAATGCTAAACATCAAGAGTTCAAGCATACAGCGTATCAGGCACATCTTGGAAGAGAAGATAATTGGAAAGTGAGCAATTAACAAAAAAAGAAGCTTGTATTAGCTGAAAATGAAGACGAGATGCTGCAAGTGTCAAAATAGTTACAATATTCAGAAGTTGAACCTTACATCAAAACGTCAACCATCAACCCTGATTACATCTTGTTTGTGGGTATATATAGAGTTTCATTACAAAGGCACTTGGCCATTTTAGGTATGGAGGGGTGATAATTGACTACCAACTGCATTTAACTTCCTGATGGAGTCTCTAAGTGCGTTTTCTTATTTCAGTGGATGAATCTAATCTTTTCAGGTGCTCTGTTGTCCTCTCAGGCAACTGGAGTGCTCGTATCAATGAAGTTCCATAACTGTTTAATGCGGTTATTTGCTCGCGCTCTGCCATTTTCCTCCTCGGCCATACTGTCTGTTAAATGTGGTTGTTGAGGAGAAACTGCGACTAGTGCTGGTAGGCCGGTCACCTTCGTCCTTCGGCCACATGGAGTGGTCAAGGGGCGCGGACTGCATGGAAAGTGGACGAGTTGGGCGAAGGAGAAAGATCAGCCATCGAATCAAGAGGACAGACGGCGGAGATGAGTTGACGGGGATATCGGAAGAAGCGGGAGTGGGATTAACTTGGGTAGTTGCATCTCAGGTGGGTAGATCCAACGGTGGTCGGACAGCGAAAGCACATGGCAGTTATCGGGTGGGGCCAGGCGGTTAAGCGATAAGCGGTAACGGTCGCACCGCCTTTGGGGCGTTGGGCGGTAAAGGGCGAGGGTGCGCGATCCCATTTAGCGCGTGACACGTAGCAGCGGAGGAGAGAGAAAAACCACTCTCCATCGCACGTTAATGTTTCATCACGTTGTGGGTGCGAGATGTGCGAGGGTCGTCCGATCTTGTCAGATATGATCAAATGGTGGGGATTTAATCACCCAGGTTTTCTATTGGGCACGACGAGGAAACGATCGTGCAGGTCGCATGGGCGCGGTTTTATGGGGTTGTGGGTTTTAGCGCTCGGGGCTTAAGAAAAAGTGGTTTTATATGGTTTTTAACAGAAAATCATGGGAAATGGAGATGAAGGGAGGATGAGCGGGGTAAAGGAAAAGGTGAGAACAACCATTATGAGTTGTCTTCAAGCATGACTGAGAGGGTTACGCTTGTTTCTGACCTTCAAAAATCAGAGTTATGTAGTAGAGTTAACACTGGCTCCTTCTGGGGATGAGATCCTCCCTATGAGGTCTCAAGAACTGTAGACCAATGCCTTTCCTGTCAAAACCAGATGAGAAAAATTTCCTAATGTTCCATTGGGCATGGAGTCTAATTAAGCTTACACTAAAACTGATAAAACAACATATTTACAACTTTAAGGCCTAAAGACCTTAAACAACATGAATTTTCAAAAATCACCAATTAACGGGGCCATCAATATTTGTCTCTCCTTCCATGCTTTTTAGCATGAAAGTATTGTTCCCCTGGATTTGAGTGATGACAAAAGGTCCTGTCCATAGAGCATCAAACTTCCCATGGTTTCCTTTCTTCTCTTTTAGTGCATCCCACTTAAGAACCAAGTCTCCAACCTAAAAACTATCTGTCTTTGCCTTCCTGTCAAAAGCTTCCTTTTTGGAACACTTATTCAGGTTTCTGAAATCAACGCAGAGCCTGATTTCTCCACTTTTCTTCCTCACCACTACTAAGTTGGCTATCCATTTTGAATATCTCAGAGGGACTATGATTTTGGCAGCCAACAACTTCTTGATTTCTTTTTCAATTAGAGGGAGGAGCAAAGGATTTATGGGCCTCAATTTCTGCTTAAAATGGATGATGTCTTTCTCTAAAGGAATTTTATGCTGGATGATCTTTTTTTCACACGTTTTCAAGTCACTATATTCCCAAGAAAAAACATAAGCAAATTGCTTCATTAAATTACAGTACTCAGAACTTTGGGCAGCAGATAGATGGGTGGACAGATTTACATCTCTTGGATGTTCTGGGCTCCCTATGTTATGCTTATGGACTACAGATTGATCTTCTTTTTGGGAAGCCTTATAAGGCACATCATTCTGGTCAAAAAGCTTTTCTAAGGGGACAAGGCCTTTAGGTATATGATTGTTGGGCAGCTGGACAATGTTGTCTTTGCCAATTTTGTTTCTAAGCTGGGGCTGGGGGCTTTCCTCCAAGGCTTCATTCTCTTGGTCAATTTGCATTTTGGAGAATTCATCAATGACTTGCAAAAACATTTTTACCTCATCATCATCCTCAAAAACTTTCCAATGCTGGACATTATCAGGCAAGGATGGTCTGTATTTCATCTGAACTTCGTAAACTAGTCTGGGAGGCATGGGAGGGATAAACATGCTAGCAGACACAGTAAGGGAATCAACGAGCTGATTTTTGACTCTAGGGATATATGAGATACGAAAATTATCAAAAGAATCTTTGAGTCTCCATACCTCATCTCTATATGCTTTCAGCCTTGGGTGCTTTTCTTGAAATGTTTTGTTCACTTGCTGAATGATGAGATCAGCATCCCCAAACACCTTTATGTTTTTGATTCCTCTATCTTTAGCTGCGTTAAGGTCCAATATTAGAGCCTCATATTATGCTATATTATTGGTAACTTGAAAGGTCAGCTTAAAAGACAGATGTGTGCTTTCTTATTTTGGAGATATTAGCACCACCCCTACTCCTGCAGTTTCCCATGAACATGCTCCATCAAAGAACATCTCCAAAACCTGACTTCCTTGCTCTCCCATGACCTGAACTATTAGTTTCTTGAGCTGCAACAAGGCCTTCTGGGATTCTTCTATTTGGAGAATACATGCTCCAAAGTCAGTGTCCACAAGGGATGATGTATGCCAGCTGTGCTTCTCTATACAATCTCCTACTCTCCCCTCCAAAAACTAGGACAGTGGCATAAGATAAATCATTCTATAATGTTCCACCCAGCCTCTTTATCCACCCTCTAGAAAGGAGCATACCAAACTTAGGGGGAACATCTGCCGCCACAATATCCATCATCATGCTCTTCATGGGAAACTGAGTTAGGGTAATAGCTAAATCTTTGATCAATCCCAAACATTTCACCTTTCTTGAATCAAAGGAGAATAGGTCATGATAAGGTCTGGTAATATCAAGGCCTAACTCTTCCATGACAGCTTTGGACATAAGATTGTGGTTGGCCCCTATGTCCAGCAGGCAATTGTGGAGGATTTTGTCGTGAATGGTCAAGGAGACATAAAATGATGGGGAATTATCATCAGCAGGTTCAGTCATTGGGCTAAGCACAACTGCGGGTTTGTCATCTTGCAAATTGACATAATCAGTGGAGGCTTCCATGTCTTTCAGCTCAAGAGCATCGAGGATAGGCTTTCTAAATGCCTCACTCTTTACAAGTTCTATCAAGGGTACATATATTTTAAGTTTCTTGAATTTTGACTCAAAACTGAAAGGGGAAGGGGACTTGTCAGGACCTATTACGTCTGGAGCTAGAGCTTTGGGGATGACTGGGTCAGCTGCTGGTCTTTTCTGATTGTTAATTTTCTGCTCTGCTGTGACAACAGCTCTTTGGATAGGATTCTCCTTGACATTACTTGTTCTGGACCTCAGACTATATCTCTGTTGTTCATCGACCTGCAGAACCGCTTCTCTGTCCCACTCTTGATTGGTCTGGTCCTGGAATAATGATTCTTCATAGGCAGCCAATGTCAAGAAGGCAACACTACCCTTATCTTCCATGCAATGGATTTCATCCTCTTCTTCAAACTGCTCCTCCTCCATGACTACGTTTTGGAAAGGAGCCTTAACCTTTTGTTCTTCACCAGCTTCTTTACCCCTCTGAATGATTTGCAATTGTTCATTTTCTCTTCTGAATGGATTTGGATTTCTTGGAGCAAATGTGTTTGGAAGCCTTGCCTTCCTAGAACTCTGCTCAACCTTCAGCTTAGATATTTCAGCAGCCAATGACTCTATCATTTTAGTCATTTTGTCTAACTTAGGTTCTGAAGATGAAGCAGAGGAAGAAGAAGCCTCACCTCTCTGCCTCCTTCTATCAGCATGACCTTTGAGCTTTTCTGCAGCCATGATATTAGATTCTACCTCTAGGGCTGCATCCTGCATTTCAGCCAGAGTGGCACATCTTCTTTCTCTCAATAGCAGGAAAAAATTAGAGTCAAAATCATTGGCATAGGTGAGTTTGGTAGAGGTGGGGGTAGGCTTTACTTCAGCTGGTATCTTACTATACATACGATTGAATCTTTTATTGAAATCAGACAATGATTCCCCATTTTCCCTCTTGAGGTTTCCAAACTCAGTATGGTAGTATAGCAGGTCTTTTTTGTCTCCCCAATGCTTCAAAAATGCATCATCTAGTGCTTTGATGTCTGCTATAGACCTAGGGGCGAGTTCTCTAAACCATTTTCTAGCCTCTCCATCAAGGCTTTGGACAAATACTCTCATCCACACATCATCCTCACTAATATCTAGGTTATCAGCATAACTATAAAAAGACTCAAGGTTTTTATCAGTTGTTACTCCCTCTGTACCGGTGAACTTAGGCATGTATTTCTTATACTCTCCTATAGGCATGGGATTCAAAGGAACAGGCAAGACCAAGGGTCCATACCTAGCAGCTATGATTATTTCCATCTTTGTGGGTGCTTTTTGGCCTGCCATGACTGGGGTGGATGGAAGGATACCGACAGATTGAATGGTAGGAAGCAATGAAATAGATGACAGGGACAAAGGAATATGATGGACTGTATGGGAGGCTTTCTTTGGACTAAGATCCAAAGGGGAACTTAATGAACAAGAAGCTTCATGAATCTCTGGGAAATTCTCTTCACTGACGGTACTAGGCTCTATATTTTCAACATGAACATTCTCAGCTATAATCTTCCCTTGTAGAGATACATAAGATTGTTTAGGCTTACTTGATCCTGATGCTCCTTTTTGTGATTTTTTCCTTTGCTTAACAATCTTCTCGAGGTCAGGCACTGGGTCAGCTGGTGATTTCTGAGGATTTCTCCGAGTATGCCTCACGAACTAAGCTAGAAATGTAATGTGGAGTCGCCGCTAGGTTGGTCCTCCAGTAGAGTCACCAGATAGATGATTACAACCAGAAATGTGTACAGACTTTGTCTATCATCAAAGCTGGAACTGTGTCGTGTTCCCAGGGAAGCTGAGCTTCAATATCCTCTCCCTGGAAATAGCGCCAATTATGTTAGGATTCCAAGAATCTCTCCTATGTTGTAGCTTGGAGATGCTTGGTAACATATAAATTCAACTTATTGTTGCAAATGGATGAATGGAAGGAATGATGCTTGTCCAAGCCAGATAACCACTCCTACTTTGTTTCACTCTAGACATGTGTGAACACCCTAAGACTACAAGGCTTTAGACCACCAACTACTCACAGTTTAAGATTGGGTGAATATGGAGAATATTGACCACACCAGCAGATGCACAAGACCATGTGATGGCTGGTTGCAACCAGTAAATAAGTCTGCAAATATAATCTACTAATGCAGAGACAGGATGACAAATCTCTGGCACCAGATGACTAGAAACCTGAACAAATCATACAATGATACATGCAAGATTTTAACACAGCGATAGGATGACAGCTACTCTAATGCTAAACATCAAGAGTTCAAGCATACAACGTATCAGGCATAGCTTGGAAGAGAAGATAAATGGAAAGTGAGCAATTAACAACAAAAGAAGCTTGTATTAGCTGAAAATGAAGACGAGACGCTGCAAGTGTCAAAATAGTTACAGTCTCCAGAAGTTGAACCTTACATCAAAACATCAACCATCAACCCTAATTACATCTTGTTTGTGGGTATATATAGAGTTTCATTACAAAGGCACTTGGCCATTTTAGGTATGGAGGGGTCATAATTGACCACCAACTGCATTTAACTGCCTGATGGAGTCTCTGAGTGCGTTTGCTTGTTTCAGTGGATGAATCTGATCTTTTCAGGTGCTCTGTTGTCCTCTCAAGCAGTTGGAGTGCTCGTATCAATGAAGTTCCATAACTGTTTAATGCGGTTACCTGCTCGCGCTCTGTCCTTTTCCTCCTCGGCCATATTGTCTGTTAAATGTGGTTGTTGAGGAGCAACTACGACTGGTACTGGTAGGCCGGTCACCTTCGTCCTTTGGGCACACGGAGCAGTCAAGGGGCGTGGACTGCATGGCAAGTGGACAGGTTGGGCGAAGGAGAAAGATCGACTGTCAGATCGGGAGGACAGATGGCAGAGATGAGTCGATGGGGATATTGGAAGAAGTGAGAGCGGGATGAACTTGGGCTGTTGGATCTCAGGCGGGTAGATCCAACGGTGGTCAGATGGAAAAAGCACACGGCAGTTATCAGGCGGGGCCGGGCAGTTAAGCGATAAGCGGTAACAGTTGCACTGCCTTTGGGGCATTGGGCGGTAAAGAGTGAGGGCGCACAATCCCATTCGGCGCGTGACACGTAGCGATGAAGGAGAGAGAAAAACCACTCTCCATCGTGCGTTAACGTTTCGTCACATTGTTGGTGCGAGATGTGCGAGGGCTGTCCAATCTTGTCAGAGATGATCAGACAGTGGGGATTTAATCATGCAGGTTTTCTATTGGGCGCGATGGGGAAACAATCATGCAGGTCGCATGGGTGCAGTTTTATGGGGTTGTGGGTTTTAGCGCTCGAGGCTTAAGAAAAAGTGGTTTTATATGGTTTTTAACAGAAAAGCACGGGAAATGGAGATGAAGGGAGGATGAGCAGGGTAAAGGAAAAGGTGAGAACAACCATTATGAATTGTCTTCAAGCATGACTGAGAGGGTTGCACTTGTTTCTGACCTTCAAAAATCAGAGTTATGTAGCAGAGCTAACAGTGACCATTTCTTGTAGCAACTTATTCAAATTTATCTTCAATTCTTCCATCTTATCATCCATGCCATTCATCTTAGCTTCCATCTTAGCATCCATGCCATTCATCTTAGCTTCCATCTTAGCATCCATGCCATTCATCTTAGCTTCCATGCCATTCATCTTAGCTTCCACGTCATTCATCTTGGCTTCATTTACCTTTAGTGAGAGTGAAATTTGTTGTACTTGGTCTTGTAATTTTGATATATCATGTTGCATTTCTTCCTCTTCTTCATGAGTCATGCTAGAGCTTTCAAGTTGCTTACTAAGTGTTTCCATTTTCTTTCTTCGAGGCATTAATTAATGCTAATAATTCTTCACTATTCCCTTTGAATTCCTTCAAACTAATTTTTTAAACCAATCTTATGCAAAATTTAAAAAAAAACACACACCTTTTTCACTTTGTAGGAGCTCGATATTGAATCTGATGTATCTCTGTAATTTTGGATCATCCAGTTCTAAAATTGTGACCTGCAGTAGCCCTCTGCATCCTCTTTCCAATGCCACCAATCTAATCGAATTTAGATTCTCCAAGAAAGAGTTATGCACAATCTCCCAAGATGACCTGATTATATACCTTTTTAGAAGAGCAAACTTGTATGAAGTTCCACGTGTCACTTTTTTGACCTTCGAGTCTAAAAAATATACACAGGAAACTACAGTCCATCCTCTTTCTGTAACTTATTACGAAATTGCAATTTGATGTTCAAAACGAAAGTTATGACGATTTTTCCAAGGTCACCTGTTTGGAATGTAATTTAGGAGTCTGCAAAAATACCAACTTCCTCAAATCATATCTCTGCAAATATTGTGCTAAAAGATTTGAAATTTGGATCCGAGGTTCAGCACGATTTCATCTCAAATGGGTTTTTTTTTTTGCTTCTGAAATGTCGCAGAAAAATAGTTATAGCGAAAATGCCACGATGAATTATTTGGAGCAGAAAAACCCTAGAATCCAAAGCTCTGATACCAAATGTTATGAAACCAGCTCACAAAAAGATAGAAAAGATAGATCAACGCCTTAGAATTCAACCTCTTCAAGGGGGCAACCTCCTTTACATTACACAAATGAACAATTCTTGGATGATTCAAATGAAAAAACCTCCTTTCTATATATAGGAGTCTAAGGGGTCACAATATAACCAAGCCGGCCTAACAATAATAATATAAAGGCACAAAAATAACAATAGAGAGATTCTATGGGGCACAGTAATAACAATATGAGGACAATAAGGGCCCAGCAATATTAATAAGGGATACAACTACAATAGTAATGGGGGAATCATTAGTATTATAGAGACCCAACAGTGGCACCTGGAAAAATCCATGCCAATGACAACAAAGAGAACCAAGAACACACATGCATGTACCCTGCATGCCAAATCTAGGAAGGAAATCACACATGCAAATAGATACCTAAAATTAATCTCGTTGTAGCTGCTTGATCCTCCTCTTCCTTTCTTGATCTTTTCTTCCCTTTTCCTTATTTGTTCTTCTTTTTCTTTCCTTGGTCCAATGCTAGAGTTTCCTAGAATGCTCTAAATATCCAAGAGTGAAAGAGAGAGAGGGCTCCAAAATTGAACTCACAAAAGGTACCAACTGATCCTCATAAGCCTTTTTATTAATGAGGCCTCTATTTTCTTCATTTTCCATTATTTTCCTTCATTTTCCTCCTCACATGCAACCTATGACCTGTCACCTTCCTTTTCTCCTAATTTCCATTATTTTCATCAATAAAATGCCAATTAATGCCTCATGCCTTTCCAAAGCCTTTGTCATTGCCTTTTCCAATTTCCTTTAGCCATAATACATCAAATGAACACCCACTAGCATGTTTTACCCAACATTCAACTTTTTATATGTGTCCCATGACCTTGGTTATTATTTTTCCTTTATTAAATTTATTACATGGATATTTTGACTAGGGCTATTACAGAACCCTCCCCCTTAGGGGAACACCATCCTCAATGTTCAATGACACCTACAATGAGAAAAACGTACTAAAAAGAAACAAACATACTACCCATGGAGCTTTATAACTTATCTCGTTGTAGTATTTACATTGATCAACCTACTAAGAAGCAAACCAACATGACATCATAACAACATGACAACCATAATGACATGACACCCATACCGATTATTGGAATTTTATAACACAACTCATGGCGTTATTTACATCCATATACATATATATGTATACCAAAACATCACACCAAAATATATACCAAAAACATTCACTCAACTAGAGAATAGAGAAGGATAAATATCTCACATCTGATCTGCCATCTCCCATGTAGCTTCATCGGGCCCAAAGTGCTTCCACTTCACTTTAACCTACTCAATTGCTCGGTTCCAAAGCATGAGCATATTTTTCTGCAATATACACTGAGGTTCTGGCCAGAATTCTCCTTCTGGATCCACCTACAATACAGACTAGTCAGTCACATGATCAATCTTTAACATAATTCTTAAGCAATGACATATGGAAAACATCATGCAATGACATATGGAAAACATCATGGAATTTCACTATTGGAGGCAGTGCAAGTCGATACGATATTGGTCCAATCGTTTTAAGAATATTGAAAGGTCCACAAAACCGAGGTGCCATCTTGGCACATGATCCAATCCTTAATGAGATCTTCTTGGGCTTGATGCACAAATACACTTGTTCCCCAACCTAAAACTCCTTAAACATCATGTTTTGATATGCATAAATTTTGTGTCTGTCTTGTGTTGTCTTTAGATTCTTCTTTATTACCTTCATTTCTCGTTCCATCTCTATCAACATATCCAATCCAATCAACACCTTGTTCACTGGATCACTTCAACTGATGGGAGTATTACAACTCTTCCCATAGAGTGTCTCAAATAGACTCATCCTCAGTGACTCCTAATAACCATTATTATAAGTGGACTCAACCAATGGAAGGTACTCATCCCATATCATTTGTTGATGTATCACATACATCCTCAACATTTCTACCAATATCCTGTTGACCCTCATTGTCTGTCCACCTGTCCGTGGATGATAAGCTGTGATGAAGGCCAACTATTTTCCCAAACATGCAAACAACTCCTTCCAAAAACTTGAAGTGAACTTAGCATCCTTGTCTGACACAATCTTCCTTGGAACACCATGTAGCCTCACTACATCTTTGATGAATACATGTGCCACATCACTAGCTGAATAGGTAGACTTCACTGGAATGAAGAGCACTACCTTGTCAACCTATCCACTATAATCATGATGGAATCATGTTGTCTAGATGTCCTCAATAAACCTGTGATGAAATCCATGGAAATGAACTCTAATTTCCACTCTGGAATCAGGATTGGCCAGAGCAACCCACTTGTATGCTTACACTCTACTTTCACTTGCTGACAATCTAAGCATCTAGCCATAAATTCTGCCACTTCCTTCTTCAAATTTGGCCAACGATAAAACTTCCTCACCATTGTCAATGTTTTCTAGTATCCTGGGTGTCCTTAATATGGTTTTGCATGAAATTATCGCAAGATAGTATTATTGAGCTTAGTTTCATTTGGAACATAGATCTTATCCCTAAATATGATCAAACCATATGTTGTCAGACAATAGTCCACATCCTTATCACATGTACCCTGATGTAACCTATGCATAAGCTCCATGTACTTGTCATCCTATTTTCCTTCCTATAAGATCTGATCCTATAAGTATGTCCCATAAGAACTCATAATTTCTATGTGATCCACCTATACCAATCTGCTAAGATCGTCTACAACCATGTTCTCCTTACCCTTGATGTACCTATTATAAAATTCAAACTCACTAATTGTGGCCAACCATCTAGCTTGTCTGAAATTCAGATTCGGTTGGTCAAATATATACCTCAATCCACCATAATCACTCATCAATACAAATCTCTTGCCAAGAAGATAGTGCCTCCACATATTCAATGCATGCATGATCACTTCCAACTCAAGATCTTGTGTCAGATAATTCTTCTCGTCCTCATTAACTTTTTCGTGACTCATAGCACACTACTTGTCCTTCTTGCATTAGGACTCCACCAAGTCCTCCCTTGCAAACATATATACACACCACAAACTCGTTGTCCAAATCTGCAACCTTTAATACTAGATCATTCGTCAACAACTAATTCAATTTCTCAAAACATTATGTGTATTATTCTGTCCATTCAATTTCTTACCTTGCCTTTGGAGTGATGTAATGGGGTATGAAATCTGAGAGAAGTTCCTGATGAACCTCCTATAGTAAGCTACTATCCCCATGACTTATCTTACCTCATCCACATTTCTAGGAGTCGCCCTCTCCATGATATCACTTATCTCTTATGGATCCACTGTTATGCCTTCCTTAGGGACAACATGTCCTAAGTAATGTACCTCTGTGTGAAATAAATTGCATTTACTGAGCTCAACATACAATTGATGCTCTCTTAGCAATCTCAATACTACTGCTAAGTGTTCGACATGCTCTTCCTCATTCTTAATATAAATCAAGACGGCATCAATGAATACAATAACAAACTTGTCCAGATAAGGACGCAATACATTATTCATCAAATACATAAAAGTAGTTGGATCATTAGTAAAACCAAATGGAACTACAACAAACTCATAATTCTCATACGTGGTCGGGAAAGATTTCTTGTAAATGTCCTCTTCCTTGATGTGAACCTGATGGTATCCTGATCTCAAATCAATCTTTGAGAACATTGTTTCTACCTTCAGTTTATCAAACAAGTCATCAATCCTCGACAAAAAATACCTATTCTTGATGGTTACCTTATTCAAATGTATATAATTAATATATAGCTTAAGAGTACCATCCTTCTTCTTTACAAACAACACTGAAGCACCCCAAGATGATATGCCTGGCCTAATGTATCGTTGGTCAAGCATTTACTTCAACTCTACTAACTCTCGCATGATCATCTTGTATGGTGCCTTCGATGTTGGTACTACACTTGGTACCAACTCGATGGAAAATTCCACTTCTCTATGAGGCAGAAACTCTAAAATCTCTACTGGAAACACATCCTGAAACTGCTACAAGATTGGGTACCTTCTCAATACCTCTACATCCTCAACATCCTTACCTTTATCAATAGAAATATGCAATGAAAATAACACACACTGTTTTATGCAACTGTGCTTTTCTTGCATGTTTTTCACCATTCTAACTAATGTTGACTTCTTATTACCCTACAAGATCATTTGTTCCCCAGTGTCATCCAAGCATTCAATGGCCTTGTCATAACAGTCCACTTTGGTCCTATGAAGATACAACTAGTGCATACCCAAAAGCATACTATATGATCCCAATGATAATATATTCAAATGTGATGAGGTGGGCATACCATTTAACTTGAATGCACAAACTCTTACCTAGTGATGCACTCTTTTCTTTGTACCTATAGCCAAATTCACTGACCAAGATTCTGCATGCACTTCTTTATTCAAACCACACTCATCCACCAATTAAGGGTTAACATAACTATAATTAGATACAGGGTCAATCAAAAAAGAAAAAAAATCATCAAAAAACTTACTATCCATCTCGATAATGGATGCTTGGTGATCCACCTGCCTATTATCCAATGTTTCATAGATACGAGGAATTCTCTGCCCAACATCCCCAACAGTTTGCACTTCCTGTGCACTGTAGATCTGGGGTCTACGACCCTGATACTGCAGACAATCTCTCCTGAGATGATCCATACCAAATATCCAACACTACAATGGTCCCATACCATCACCTCTATTATGCTACCCTCTAGGCTTTGACCCATGCCCCTGTCTAACTATGTTGAACTTCTTATAAGGTGCAACATTTTTTCTCACCTGCAACATGAGGCTTGGTTCTTTTCAATTGCCATCTACCCTTAGCTTTCTCTTTCCCTTTCCATCCCTACTGTAATTATGTCTTATGCTTTCACTGCTCATAAAAATGCTTCAATTTCCCAATAACTTCCTCAAATGATTGAGGTTCATCATACTCAATATGATCTCTAAATTCTAATGGCAATCCACTAACAAATATTTGAATGTTGTCCTTATCATCTTTAATATATGGTACATACCTCAATAACTCTAGAAATTTGGTTGTATACTTCTCATCTATCATCGAACTCATCTTTAGCTCATAGACTTCCTTAGCTTTGTTGCCATTGAACCTTTCTGATAAGTATTTATTCCTGAAAAGTCTCTTGAATTCATGCCAAATCAACTATTTTGTCATGATGTATCTCACCCACTTCACATCTTCCCACCAAACGTTTTCTTTCCCTTTGAGACTGAAGATAACTATTTTGGCCTTCATATTCTCGGTGTACTCATGTAGCTCAAGTAATTTCTTCATCCTAGGTAGCCATGCCTCTGCATCTTTTGACTTTTTCAAATTCCCATAAAATGTAGGTGGCTTCACTTTCTTGAACCCATCTAGAAAATATCCCATGTAACTCCTCCTATACAGGTGATAACGATGACGATCATAATGCCTGTGAGAACAAAAACTAGAATAGAACCTGTGTCCATCACCTCTCCTATCCAAAGTATCCAAGATCTTTCCATCTTGGATCATGTCATCCCTATCCGATCTGTGCCCACCATGATATCTACTGCCATATGCCCCATTAGTATTATCCACCTTCCCATGGCTGATCCTAAGCAGTCCCTATCCCTGCAATTCTGACAAAGTATAAAGGATTACTGCATTGACCTTTTCTTGTTTCTCCTGTGCCTGAATGATTCTGTCATTATTTGATTTGAAACTTCTTATTTCTTCCTTCAAGCTTCTCAATTTGTCTACTATATCATAAGAGTTCCCAACACCAAACTGCTCATCTAATCCATAGGGAGAGTTTCGTGAATTGTAGTCTACCATCTTGCTAGTCATGTTTGGTCTTCTTCTTACAAGTATACCATTTCATCTTAAACCAAAACATAACACAATCAACATACCTCAGTATAGTTCAGGGGAGGACATCTCATCTACAAGATCAACCAGATTAGTGCAATACATGTATAAACATAATCATAGCAATATATGAACATCATTTCAACCATTATCCAGTTATCAACGCATGACCATACCAAACACATATCACGAACTCATGCACGACAAATATCACCATGTCAATGTATGTATAACATCATATAAACACTAACATGCATAACTAATGCATAACCGATATACACTCGTGAAGACCACATCCAACAACAACACCGTCAACTTTCACATGGTGACACAACTACAACCATGACCACCACCATGCATACACAACAAGCACATAAACCACAAACATGAAGAACACATATGTAATCAACATTTATGCATGACCAACACATCACCCATCCAGTCCAAGGGGTGAACCATGCTCTGATACCACTCTATAAGACCCTCCCCCACATTTACCCAAGCTAACCAATCCACTCAGGTAAACATGTGATGAGAGGCTTCTATGATGTGATTCAACTCCCCATGTATAGTTAAGGAAGTGGAACCGAAAAAAACAAAACAATTATGACCTTACATAGATGCTACAGAACCTTCAGGAGCTAACCAACCTTTCCAAGTGACCAACCCCTTAGAAAACTTAACATTTCATTGATCTCGACCCTCAACCACTCCCATGACAAGCCATGCATGTGATTGAGGCCTTCCAGTCACTCTCATAACAAGTCATGCCAACAACTATGGAATTTTTAGGCAGTTCTATGTGAGCGACCCTGGATTCTGAGCCACTTTTTTAAGGCTAAGTCTCATGTCACTACCCAGAACTTCATGAAAATTTTTAAAATGATAAATAACAATGGCATAAGGTTATTAATGCAACCACTGGTACAAACATTTGATCTAACCCCTACTAACCATGATAGGAATTTCATCAAACGTGTCACAAATATGTAATCTATAGGTCATAACAACATATTTCAGCATAAGTGTCTCATACCTATCTAAGATTCGTAAGGAAGCATTGATGCCTTATCACAATAGTTGCATTATCATCTATTAGGTCATATATTAATTGTACATTCAATTTCTAATGAAAACCCTCATCAATACAACCATGCTTTATTGCAATCCCCACTGGATCACTAGACCCAAAACAAGCATGGATGCCTTCAGGTCTCTCCACCTAAACCATGAGGAATTTGTCTTTCTCAACCTCTCAGCTTTACCATGTGTCCTACCATTACCATTCAAGATATTCCTAGGCCTACAAGGTCTCCACCCTCTAATATTTACCATCTATCCCACAAGTATCGGTCAAGGGCTTCCTAGACACAATCAAGGGTATTCACCTTTGAGCTTTAATGTGTATCCTACCATTCACCATGTTGGGTTGCGTTATATTCTTTCCACGACTAAACTACGTAGTGAACCAGGTGGTTAGAGGGGGGCAGAGCCCCCCCTTCGTTGCGTCGATTGTGTAGCAGGGGGGTCACAGGGGGGGTTTGAGGGGGGCAGGTAGCCCCCCTCTACGGGGTCCGGGGTAGCGCCCGGGAAATTTTTTTTGGACCCTATATTAGGTTGGGCGAACCTACCTATGGTTTTCAATCCATGGTTTTGGACGCGATGGTTTTTAGTCCATGGTATTGGATGCTTCGGCATGTATAAATATGTATTGTGATATTGAAAGGAATATAATTAAAAATCAAGCTGGTAGTCCCGGTTTTGGGATCCAGGGGAAAATCTCTATGTATATGTGTTTTATGTGTTATGCTCTCACATTTTTTATTTTCTGTGTTTTAGAATTCATATGTAGGAAATTTTTGTACTGGGTTAAAACTTACATTTGGTATCGGAGCTGTTTTGGCTTCAAGGGGATGCCTTTGTTGCTGAGGGGTTTCACTCGGGCCTGTGGTAGACCCTGTTCAGTGGCAGATCTACGAAATTGATTCTGGTGGTGAAAGAAGATGGCGAGCAGTGGAAAGATAAAGATCGAGAAACTTAATGGTCAAAGTTTTGAGTTGTGGAAACTCAAGATGGAGGATCTGTTGGTGGATAAAGATCAGTGAATCGCGGTAGATCTAGGTACTAAACCAACGAGAGTGTCCGATGAAGAATGGAAGAAGTTGGATCAGAAGGCAAAGATCATAATACGATTGCGTGTCTCAGATTCAATATTACTGAATGTATCAAGGGAAGCTATGGTGAAGGCTTTATGGTATAAGTTAGGGACTTTGTCCCAATCTATGTCTCTGGTGAATAAACTGTTCCTATAGAAAAAGCTGTATAACCCGAGGATGAAAGATGGAGACTCGATGATAGAGAATATGAATGAATTTAATATAGTGGTAAGTCAGTTATTATCTGTTGATATTAAAACTTTAGATAAAGATAAGTGCATTAGTTTGTTGTGTTCTCTACCAGATTCGTGGGATCGTCTGGTTATTGCAATAGGTAGCAATACAACTGCCTTGCAGTTTGATGAAATAGTCTCATCCTTGCTAACGGAGGAGATGAGATGGAAAAATATGGAGAGCCAGAATGGTGATGCCTTATCTTTGCGAGGACGGTCCCAGAATAGAAACAAAAATAAGTCATCGAGTGGGAGATCTAAATCTCCAGGAAAACCTGTAAAGGTGGTATGCTGGAAATGTGGAAAGGAAGGGCACTACAAAAGGGATTGTAAATCTAAAGCTCCTGACAAAGGAAAGGGATCTGATGATGCTTCTTCTGTAGAGGCAAAAACAACCTTAGATGAAGGTGGGGATGTGTACTTGGCTTCTTCAAGTACACATGTAGATCATGAGGCATGGTTGATTGACTCAGGTGCATCCTTTCACTTCACTCCCCATAGAGAGTGGTTCTGCGAGTATGATAAATACGATGGTGGTGATGTCTTCTTAGGGGATGATAGGAAGGCTAGAATCGTTGGTCGCAGAAAAGTAAAGTTGAAGTTGCAAGGTGGAAGGATTAGAACACTTCCAAGTGTTCTGCATATTCCTGCATTAGGCAAAAATCTTATTTTTGTAAGCAAGCTCGATGATGCAGGTGTAAAAACAGTGTTCAAGAAGGATGCCTGCAAGATGGTTCGAGGAGCACTGGTATTGATGTGGGAATTTCGGACTGGAACTCTGTACAAGCTGCAAGGTAGCACTGTTGTTGATGGGTGCAATAGTTCTGTGGTTCCTGAAAGTGGAGCAGAAAATCTAGTGGTCTCTGGAGAGAATACCATGCTATGGCATCAAAGGCTTGGACATATTGGAGAGAAGGGCCTTCGAATACTTCATGGTAAAGGGTATGGTAGATGGTATGAGGAATAGCTCTCTGGATTTTGATTTCTGTGAAAATTGTGTATATGGGAAGTAGAATCGGGTGAGTTTCCCCTCTAGTGGTAAGAGGGTGAAACAAATATTAGAGCTTGTGCACAGTGATGTGTTTGGACCTGTGAAGGTTCCATCACTAGGTAAGTCTGTGTACTATGTATCATTTATAGATGAATTCTCAAGGAATACATGGATATATTTCCTTAAGAAGGAATCTGAAGTCTTTGATAGGTTTAAAAAATTTAAGGCTCTAGTGGAAAACCAGACAGAGAATAAGATAAAGGTGTTGAGGATAGATAACGGTGGAGAGTTTTGCAGTAAGGAATTTGAAGAATTCTGTAAGAATTGTGGTATAGCACAGTAGAAGACTACTCCATATACACCTCAGTAAAATGGAGTTGCAAAAAGAATGAACAAGACGTTGATGGAAAGGGCAGGAAGCATGCTCAGTGGTGCCGGGTTGGGACAAGAATTCTGGGCAGAGGCAGTGGTGAATGCATGTTACCTGGTCAACAGATCACCTTCATCAACGTTGGAGGATAAGACTCCACAAGAGGTATGCACTGGTAAGAAACGCTCTCTTTCGCATCTGAGGGTATTTGGATGTGATGCATATGTACATGTTCCAAAGGAGAAACGAACCAAGTTGGATAGTAAATCTAAAAAGTGCATCTTTATTGGGTATAGGGATCGTTTAAAGGGCTATAAGCTTTGGAACCCAGCAACAAGGAAGGTTGTGTATAGCCAAGATGTAGTGTTCTGAGAGGTGAAAGATGTTATTAAACATGAATTCCAACCAAAGGAACCTAAGAAGATAGAGTTTGAGCTAAAGGAGGGAGAATCAGACTCTACAGCAGAGGAGGAAATAGAAGATGAAGAGCCAAAAACTTCGGGTGTAAGACATAGAAAATTTTAGGGGCGAATGTTCGCCCTTTGGCGAAATTAAGGGGTTTTAAATTTTTAGTGGGCGAATATTTTGTATCATAGCACATTTTTACAAATCACCTCAAATAGCCCACCTTATTTTAAGGGAGAGGGTAAAAAAGGTAAATTTAGCCCTTGAAACTAGGAGTTACAACCTTCCATTCGCCCATTTTCAAGAATAGGTTTTATTTAAGTGAATCCATTCGCCCATTTTCAAGAGTAGGTTTTATTTAAGTGAATCCTATGGGCCAAATACCATATTTATAAAGTAGGTATGGTAAATTAATAAAAATATAAATAAATTTAAGTGAATCCTATGGGCCAAATACCATATTTATAAAATAGGTATGGTAAATTAATAAAAATATAAATAAATGAGAGGTATGGTAAATAAATAAAACATTTTTTATATTTACTCCATAAGTCACCTTATATACATGCAAGGGTGTAAACAAATAAAAATATAAGTAAAGTGGAGGTATGGTAAATAAATAAAAATATAAATAAACTAGACGTATGGTAAATAAATAAAACCTCTTTTT
The DNA here is from genome assembly GCA_031772625.1 of Pinus tabuliformis. Taxonomy (NCBI): domain Eukaryota; kingdom Viridiplantae; phylum Streptophyta; class Pinopsida; order Pinales; family Pinaceae; genus Pinus; species Pinus tabuliformis. Next base: position 513,819,947 of record CM062811.1, read on the forward strand.
ATATTTAGTCCATAACCCTCATTCTATTTATGAAGGCTCAAGAAAGAGGTTTTATTTAAGTGAATCCTATGGGCCAAATACCATATCTGTAAAAGAGGTATGGTAAATTAATAAAAATATAAATAAACGAGAGGTATGGTAAACAAATAAAACATTTTTTTATATTTACTCCATAAGTCACCTTATATTTACGAACACTCAAAAAATGCGCTATATTTAGGTGAAACCTATGGGCAAAATACTATGCGACAAATACCATGGACTAGATTGTTATTAATACCATGCAAAAAAACATTATTAACCCTAATATTAGTATTAATAAAAATAAAAATGGCACATGGTATTGACCCATGGTATTCACCAAAATGGCACATGGTATTGACCCATGGTATTCAACTGGAATGTAGCCTATTTAAATGGGGGAATTAAACCAGCATAGATCCATCTTTACTCTAGATCTACTAACCCCCAAGAGGTATCAAATATCGCGATATGCAAACTAGGATAGAGTGAAAAAAATATTTGATCCCTCTTGGGGGGATCAAGAGTAAAATTGGATGTTGTAATTTAGTGTATGTTAAACATTTTAGCTTGGTTAAAATAAAAAATAAAATAAAATTCAACTATTAATTTTTATAAATTACTAATAGTAATTTTTAAGCTCCAGGTTTATGATAACCCATGGTAATACCATGGTATTCATGTTTTTTATAAATTACTAATAGTAATTTTTAAGCTCCAGGTTTATGATAACCCATGGTATTGACCCATGGTAATACCATGGTATTCATGTGAGCATAGACTATTTGAAGGGGAAATTCTATCATCTTAGATCATCTTAATTCTGGGTCTACCAAGTGCTTAGAGGGATAAATAGATTTCATCCCCCTAAGAGTGGTAGATGTGCAGTTAAGATGGATATAGGTTAGTTTTTATGATAATGAAGATATTAAATAGACTTAGGAAATTATATTGTAAAAACATCTTAAGGTGAATGGTTAAAGCATAGACATTGGACAAGTATATTTGTATACTTCTGTTTTAAACTGAAACAAATCCAGGGCTAAAAGGAATGGATTGATTGCACTAGTCATCCTTCTATAACTTTCCAACATATGTTGGAGTAAACAGATTGTAATTTGGGTAATTTTTCTAACTGCAAATAGGAACATACTTGTGTATTGGCAGGGTGGTTACGAACATACTTATGTATTAGCAGGGTGGTTACGAACATACTTGTGTATTGGCAGGGTGGTTACGAGGTCCCTAGAAGTGATGAATTTGAATTTTTCTTGGTTTTATATATAGTATTAGGTTTTTTCTCATGCTTTCTGTGAATGACACGGGTGAATTTTATCATACACCCACTAGGTTATCCATATGTAATTTCAGTAATTTTGATTTCAAAAGATATTTTAAAGAAATGCAATGATTTCATTTGTGTATTCAATAAACGCAATATTCTAATGGAATTCTGCATTTGTGGTTTACCTATATAGATTCCATGGAGAAGTGTTAGTGGTGTGACATCAATTGTCCTCAAGCAGAGGCTTTAGTTTTACTATTTTTGGAAGCAAATACTTTCTTCCAACATTTTTGAGTTCCATGAAAAATTTGAAAGTCATAATAGTATTCAATTATGGGTTTAAGGGAGACATAGTATTGAATTATGGGTTAAAGAGATCCACACTAAATGATCTATCGGCCTTATCTTCACTTAGTTTAAGACTATTCACTTGGAGAGCCTACATGTGCCCCCACTTCAAGAGCATAGTAAAGTCATGTAGAACTTAGAGAAGCTATCTTTAAGCTTTTAGTGAAGAATGGAAAAATGTCTGGGTTCAATAACAACCAGTCAAGCATTAAGCTTCCAATAATGCTAGATTTTAACTTGGAGCACTTTTGTGATTTGGAGGAGATGCCCCCTCGTATTTGTGACACATCTTCAGTTGTGAATTGGACTATTACTAACTGTCATTTCCTTCGAAAGTTACCTGATGACTTGGGGAACCTCAACTATTTAAGAATGTTAAGGAAGGAAAGAAAGTACATTATGCTAAGTTCTCTTATGCTTTTCAAGTTTTTCTTGGATATCTACAACGTTTCAAGTAGGAAAGTACATTCTGTTAATGAAAAATTGTCTTGATAGAAAGGCCCAATTTCAAATTATAATGATTTCAAAAAACATTGTATAACTGTAATGTTTCTAAAAGGAAAGCATATTTTTTCAATTTAAGTATCATGATCCCATATTCCAACTTATTTTTCAGTAACCCATTAGGCTTTGTAGCTTTGAATAAATCCATGTCTTTTGATAAGATCCTCTTCCAAATTAGAACGATGTTTCCTTTTGGCAATAACCACATACAATGTCTTGATTTTGTTATTGAGAAAATAGAGGTTGTGAAACAAGCTTGTGCCATACAAGGACTTGATTCATTGATTATGTATCAATTATGGCTCTTGATGTAACAATGTCTTGATTTTGTTGCTTGAAAATAGAAGTTACGCTTTACTATTTCACAAAATTTCTTACAATCTTTCCATAAGTATTGATTTGTAATCTCAGTCACTGAGGGATGACAGTAATGACAAAGGTAATATTCCATGGTTTGAAGTTACCCTCTTACTAAATATTTAAATATATCACCACAATTTAACTGTTAGTTAAAGGAATTGTATTTGATTTGTAAACAATTCATTGCTTGATTTATAGATTTTGATTTTTTCCCTTTTTTATTTTTTTCCCAGATTTGGTATGAGACATCTTCCAATATTTGGGTTCCCTAGTTTCCCCACCATAGCTATGAGGTTCAGATTCTATCATTAAATATTCTCGGAACGTTACAACTTTTCTAGTAAGTGTACTTTGAAACACTGTTGTTGCTTTTCCATGGTGTTAATGCAAATAAGCACTACAACTAGTGTCATTATTTAGATTAAGTGCCGAAATCTAGGTGGTCTTGTAATGATGGAGTGATTGTTTTCTAGCTACTAAGGCCATATGCATTTTTATCTCTTATGTTGTCCTAAGATATTCAAATTCAGAATAAGAATTGAGGTCTCGTTTCCACTGTAGATTGCAGTCAGTTTCTTGAACATAATATATAGTAGATTATATTTTACTAATCAACTGTGGATGTGATCCCTCGCAGGAAAGGAAATTCAAAGTGACTTTGATTTCACATTGATTTGTCAAAACATACACACAGGAAAGGAGATTCAAAGTGACACTGATTTCACACTGATTTGTCAAAATGGAGGCAAGAGAAAAGGAAACTTTGTATTCAACAATGCTCTTAATTTCATATGTACAGGCACAGACATATTAGTAGAAAATATTGAAGGGTTGCCTAAGTAATATTTTCTGTTCCACTACATTCTTTATAGCTTGTAAATAAATAACTCAGAACAATTCATTACACTACTTGTTATTCTTTATTAATCAGTGGTTAAGATTTTGATATTGAACTAGCTAAGATTTTTCTTCCTTCTGTGAAATTGTGTGTTCTATAATGATTCTTTTCCATTCACTATGTATAGCATATAAAGTGTGTCTAATGGAGTAGGAAGATTGGAAAGTCTTGTGATCCTTGAACTATGTTACAAGGCAGAAACCCAACAGGGCAGGGTAGGTGCATCCCCACATAGGGGTCACAAATACCAAAGTTGGTATTGGCTAGTGCCCTGAGCTAGAAAATTTCCTTTACCCTTGTATTAACAGTGAATCCGAAGATCCAGGGGCAAATCTCTATGTATATGTGTTTTATGTGTTATGCTCTCACATTGTTTATTTTCTGTGTTTTAGAATTTGTATGCAGGTAATTTCTATACGGGGTTAAAACCTACACACCGGTCGAGGATTCCTAGGCTCAATCGAGGTGTTCACAACTGGGCTTTACAGTGTATCCCATCCAGGGATTCCTAGGCCTTGTGAATAATCATGAGACCACCCCACTTAGCTTCAAGTTCAATTGATAATCTAGAACGACCAAATACAAGAGAACCCACCACACCATGGTTTTCTAGAGTATTAACGCAAGGTTGAAGAACATTGTCACGCCTGGAAAAACCCATTCCAAATATAGCAAGAGAACCAAGAATGCAAATGCATGTACCATGCATGCCGCATCTAGCAAGGAAATCACGCATGTAAATCGATACCTGAAAGTAATCGCGTTGTGGCCACTTGATCCTGCTCTTCCTTGCTTGATATTTTATTCCCTTTACCTTATTTATTCTTCCATTTCTTTCCTTGATACAATGCTAGAGTGCTCCAATAATGCTCTAAGTGTCCAAGAGTGAGAGAGAGAGAGCTCCAAAATGAACTCACAAAAGGTACCAACTAATCCTCAAAATCCTTTTTATAATGAGGCCTCTATTTTCTTCATTTTCCATTATTTTCCTTCATTTTCCTCATGTTATCACAAAATCAAGCACTGAAAGGCTGCTGATCAGGCATACCTTGTGTAACTATTTCAGACCAATCTTTTGACTAAGGCTTAGCCTCCTTAGCCTGAGAGGGCTCTCTCAACAGGGTTATTGATTTTGACTATTAGTAAGATGGCTAACTCCTGTGAAGTAAAATTAACAAATATGAAGGCTGGACGAACATTACATGAGTTTCCATTGGGCTTATGGAGTCAATCATACTTCAGTAAACAATGAAACTGCTTTTACATAGAAGTCAGGGCATGTGGCATTTAGATGCTCAAAACACAACTCATAGAAAACCACAGTTTACAAATACACACAGGAAATCAGAGCAGCATAAGTGAATTCTGAGTGATTGTGTATTTATACAACTGAAAAAACATCCAGGACAAAGTAAAACCACACATCTTGAACATAGAAATACTGTATGAATCCTGAGAAGAAAAGCAGCAAATTATATTACTGAAACTGAGTTTTTACACAAGCCAAACAATACTCTGTTTTATCAAATATCCAACCCTCATTACATAGATGTTCCAGCTATATATAGAAAATCCTTATTCTAACTACTTCGAGCTTCCTCCTCCAACATGAGGGGAACTCGAATTCTGCCTATGATGACACCTATCTGCTTTACAACAAACTATTAAATACAATTAGTGCTAACTGGAGTTCTAAAGAGTTCTAATTTGGCTATAACTCTAACTCTTTCTTCCTCGTAGAATGATTCCTTCTTGTTGTCTGATACCTGGGCTCCTTTCAGTTTGGCTGAGATGGCTGAGATAAGCCACGTTGGCCTTGGATGCTATATGTTTTAACTGCTTAGTGATGTTGAGAGATATCCCTTGCTTTTCGGTTCCAGTCTTCCATAACTTGCTCGAATATACAGCAGCATGTCTTTAGCCCTTTAATAACCCAAAAATATAGAGCACCACTATATTCCTGATGTGTTGGAGACTTCGTCGATGGAAAAGTGTGCAGGCCAAAATCCCTCATATGTAACTCCTTCAAAACCCTAATGACCGGTAATAAAGTGGCTTTATAACAGAAACTTTAAACTTGAGTCAAAACATTTCACCTTTTTAAAGGTACACCTGTCTTGATCTGAATGGTTGTGATAGCTTCATTTGGTCTCTTACATGTACTTTAGGTGTTTCCTTTAGAAAATTCCCGATCATTTTACCAAACTGTTTATCTACGTTTAAAATCAACACCTACAGCAGTTTCGTAGCGCACTACAAAACTGCTGAATTGTTTTAAACAACTTGTCTTTTCCCTGAGATATTTACTGCCCAGACATTTGATTGCAAAAACTTCTTTTGATCTTGGATATATATAGCAGGGATTTACATGTCTTTAAAACAACAAAACTAAGCAAAATTTAACAAAATTTGGAACAAAACCTTTCTTTGAACAGCAATTTCATTCAGCAGCTAACTGGCCTAGCTGTGCCTTCAAGTCTTCCACTTTCTTTCTCATAGCTTTATTCTCAGCTCTTAGATGCATGTTTATCTTTCTGAGGAGTTTGGCCTCTTTAATAGCAAGTACTGTCCATGTGTAAACATCGGCTACTGAATCCACCTGGTTTATTAGGTTTTCACTTCCTTTCAATACAGCTTTACGATAATTTGCATACCTGACTGCAGACTCCCTAGTGGCATTCTTCACCTGAGCAATCTCATGTTTAGCTGCTTTTAGCTGATTCTTTATAGCTATAATATTTCCCCCTTGAGATATGATGACTGTTCTGTTGGTGTCTTTTTGCTTAATTTTCTCTGCCTCCTCTGTTCTAGGCAATTTCTCGGCTTCCTCTGTTCTGGGCAATTTCTCAGCTTCCTTTACTTGTTTCCTTGTAATAGGTCTTCTGGGTTTGAAGATGAATTCTTCACGAGGTTCATCTAACTTCAGCCTTTTTGAGGCCTTAGGCTTCTTGGTACTTTCTGGTGATGATTGTGTCAAATCAATATGCACTGGTTCAATTTGCTCAAACTCAATGGCTTCCAATAAATCATTCAGGCTTGCCTTAGATACTGGGCTTTCTTCAACAGCTAAGGCTTTACCTTTTTCTTTACTTACTTGGCTTCTTGTCCTTATTCTTGAAACTGCTTCAGCTCTGCTTGTTTCAGCTACAGTCTTCTCATCCTGAGTCTTTTCTTCTGTTGCTTGCTGAGGTTGTTCTTTAATGATCAGTGGCTTCACTGGTTTTTTAAGCTGTGACTTGGTTTGCTTTTTAGCTCTGGCCTCCTTCTGAAGCTCAGCTATTGTGATTTCTTTGACTGGTTGTTCTCTGACTGGTTGTGGAGTAAGGCCAATTTTGCTTTGGAATCCAGCCATGAAGATGAACGAATTCCAGTCTCTGCCTATCTTCTGGAGGCCATCTAAAACTAACAATTTAATCAAACCATGGTGAAATAAAGAAGTCTCGCAATCCTCTTTTCTCAGTTGCACCTTATCACACATTTTACTTAGACTGCGAAATAAGTAAAAAGGAATATCTATGGAAGCCTTCCCAGTGAAATGTAAAAGCAACTTGAAATGATAAGAGTAGACCTTATTGTATCTTCCTTCACATGTCAAGTATTTCTGAATGCAGGTGAGAAGAAGGGCATAATGCTCCTTAACATAGTTTCTGGGTACTGCTTTTGTTAGGTCTTCATTCACATATGCCTCTTTTAAGAACTCTTTACATGGATTCATATCAAATTTAAAGTTCTTAAACCATTCTTGCTGCCCTCTTGGGATTTCTGTTACAACAGCTATTGCCTCCGGAGACACTTGAACTTCCAACATAGCTATTTTTGAATTTAAACCGGTGAAGTTCAAAGTTCAAAGCAAACTCTTTGGTTACCTGCGCATGTCCTCCTTGCAGTTTTTTACAGAAGTTCCAGCACCCGGCATCTTTGAATGCTTTCTTCACGCCTTCATCCCTCAATGCTATGTCTAAACCTTCAGGTTCGGCCCTCTGGCATTTTCCAGATCTGTGTTCCTTCCTCTCCATTTTCTTTTTGAAATCTTTACACTCACAATGACCAATAGGTTCAGTTGAAATGGCGGTTCAATTCTTTTTAACTCGGGCTCGCTTGTAATCAGGCTCACTTGAAAACAGCCTCGCTTGAAAACTCAAATACATCATCCTATAGGCTTGTCACTTATGTAACACTCACGATCATCATCAAGATCCATGCACGGTACAATCCATCGGAATGATATTTCTGTGTGTTTCATCAAATCTATTGGTGGAGTGATGACTAATGAGCGCTTAGACATGCTACGGGAGGTACACAAAAACTGACATGACAGGACAAAATTGGTGACTCATTAACAGACTTGACACTTTAGGAAAGATTCGCTGCGAAATGCACGAATCCGCGATTTCGCAGCGCGGTTAGTTTAAAATTCTAATAATGCGCTGCGAAATGGCTTAATGATAACACGCTGCGAAATGACTGAACAATGATTACGCTGCGAAACTGGCCAATAGGAGATTACGCTGCAAAATCACGAAAAGACTCGGTGAATAGGATAAGACAAGACATGGCTTATAACACAATGATGGTGGAGGAGAACCAATAGGATTAGAGTATAATTTAAAACAAACACCTTTAAAACTCCAAATCCTAAGTATGAAACATAAAACGAAAACCATATGACACAGACCTTTGACATTGAACTAGGACCAAGGACTATATGCATAAAATTTTTATTCTAAGTGATAACAGTGGCTCCACTTGGGATAGTGTGCTCCTGTAGTACACTAAGAACTCGTAGGTCCAGTGCTTTATTCAAATTCTAAAAACACACACACAGAGTTGACAAGCATTCCTTTCTAGCTTTGTGGGCCTTCACCTCGGGCTTAAGCTTCCTGTTCAGCTTGTCATTTATTTTCAACAAGAAAAACTCATAAAACGGTTATATACAATGTTTGTGAGACACTTGGCAGAGATTCATTGATTGTAATGCTTTAGGAACCTACCATTAACAGGTCCTCTAGCATATGGTGTTCCATCAACCTCCTGCAGAATGTAGGTGTTATTTCCATGGAAAGCAGAAATCTGATATGGCCCTTTCCACAAATTTTCAAATTTACCATGTTTACTTTTCTCTTCAATTCTGGCTTCCCATTTCAGGACTTTATCATGAATCTGAAATGAAACCTCTTTGATCTTTTTGTCAAATGCTCTCTTGACCTTGTTCTGATTTTGTTGATGACTATCAAACACCTCACTTCTTTTCTCCTGCAAAGCTATTAGCTGATTGATCCTTCGTTGTATAGCATTTGGTTCCTCTTCTAATCCTTGAATCATTTTCATTACTGGTACCCCAAGAGATGTTGGGAATATAGCCTCTGCTCCATACACAAGTTCATATGGTGATGTTCCAATGGACCTCTTTGTGCAAATCCGGTCAGCCCACAAGGCATATTTCAGTTTCAAATGCCAAGATTTTTTATTTTCTTGCAGCAGCTTCTTTATGATCCTCACAAGACTCTTGTTTGATGACTCAGCTAATCCGTTTCCCTGTGGATAATAAGCAGTGGAATGTCCAAGGGAAATGTGATACTGATGACAGAAATTAATCATTCTTTTGGACTTGAAAGCTTGAGCATTATCTGTAATGATCTTGATTGGACAACCAAACCTTGATAATATATTATTTTCTAAGAAAGAAATAATCACAGAATCATTTGCTTGCCTTGTGGGTATTGCCTCTATCCATTTTGTAAAGTAATCAGTGGCGGTGAGAATCCAGCGATGCTGTCCTGATGATGGAGGATGGATTTCCCCTATAAAATCTAATCCCCACTGCTGGAATGGTGCTTCAACATAAATAGGAACCAAGGGCATTGGCATGAGCTTTCTTTTACCTTCAAATACTTGACATTCATGGCATGTGGCTATCTTTTTATAAATGTCTCTAAACATAGTTGGCCAAAAATAGCCAGCTCTCAAAACCTTGTTTGCAGTGGCTTTCCAATAATGATGACCTCCGCAATCCCCTTTATGAAACTCATCAATTACTTTATCAGCTTCTTCTTCAATGAGACAATTTAATAATATTCCTCCTGCATCTTTCCAAAACAGATTTTGATCATACACAAAATATCTGAGAGATTTCAACTTGGTGAACCTAGCTTTGGATTTTGAAAGGTTATCAGGAGCTCTATTATGCTGCAAGACAAATGCTATATCCTTATACCATTCTGAAATCAGGAATTTCTCATCTATTTGGACCAACTCTTCTTCATTTTCAGAAATTTCTGAGATTTCTGTGCTTAAATTAATATCAATACAGTCCAGATTTGACTGAGTCAACAATTTGGCTAGGCCTTGACCCTTTACCAACTTGGTGGGTTTGATCTCAATGTCATACTCCAACAACTTTGCTATCCACTTTCCCCTTTTTCCATCCGGATCAGCTTGTGTAAGGATATCTTTTATAACAGTATTTGGCACGTATGCAACAATATGAGAGTGCAAAACATAAATCCTGAAATCCTTAATTGCTTTTACCAATGCATAAGCCTGTTTCTCTAAGATATTATATTTCAATTCAGCATTAGCCAATGTCTTGCTAAAGAAGGAAATGGGTTGTTCAGTACCTTGACTTCCTTTTTGCAATAAAACTCCAGCAATTGTGTCTTCAGAAGCAAATGTGAATATCAGAAATTCCTTGGTAAAATCCGGGCTGATGAGCACTGGTGCTTGAGTAAGTGCTTTCTTAATTTCTTCAAATGATCTCTTTGCTTCAGGTGTCCATTTAAAATCTGCTCCTTTCTTTAACATCTTTGTTATGTTCTTAACCACTTCAGCAAAGTTAGGAATGAATCTTCTAACAAAGTTAACTTTCCCAAGAAAAGATTGAATCTCCTTCTTACTTCTTGGTAAATCTAACTTTTGAATTGCACTAACTCTATTAGGATCAATCCTAATTCCTTCTTCAGAAATAATATGTCCAAGCAGTTTGCCAGAAGTTAAAGCAAAAATACTATTGGTTGGGTTTAGAGAAATACCAAACTTCCTACATTTCAGTAGGACCCTTTCAAGGTGCTTTAAGTGGTCTTCTTCCTTTTTTGAAAAAACTGTGATATCATCAAGATAAACCACCACTGATTTGTCCTTTTCTTCAGCAAAAGCAATGTCCATTTCTCTCTGGAAAGTTGCTCCAGCATTCATGAGGCCAAAGGGCTTTTTTGCATACATGAATGTTCCCCAAGGTGTAGTGAAAGCTGTCTTCTCCTGATCATCTGGATGAACAAGAATCTGATTGTACCCTGAGAAGCCATCAAGCATAGACATCCTTTGTGAACCAACAATGTTCTGCAAAATGAGATCCATTTTGGGAAGAGGGTAATTATCCTTCAATGAAGCTTTGTTTAAGTTCCTGAAGTCTATACAAATTCTGATCTCCCCATTCTTTTTCCGAACTGGTACCAAGTTAGCAAGCCAATTTGAGAATCTGATTGGAACAATAATTTTGGCATCAAAAAGCTTTTTCACCTCTTTTTCAATCAGTGGCATTAGAAGAGGATTAATCCTCCTTAATTTCTGCTTAAAAGGCTTCTCATTTTGCTTAATTGGGATGGTATGTTGTATGATTGAAGAATCATACTGTTTCAAATCAGCATAGCTCCATGCAAAAACATCAATGAATTTTTTCATCATTTCAACATATTTAGTCTTCATATCAGCTGAGAGGAACTTCGAAATCTTGACCATTTTAGGCACTACTGAGTCACCTAAATTACAGCTTTCCACTTCCTCTTCATTAGCCTGCAGTCTTGGTGCTTTGAACACATCATTTTGATCAAATAATTTCTCCAAAGGAATGAGGCCCTTAGGGATTAAATTATTTTGCAACTGTAAGACTTCAGAACCTTCCTTTGATTCTACTAACATGTTCTGCTGATCTATTTGATTGTGCTCAAACTCTTCTTTTAATTCAATGAAATTCCTTACCTGCTGATCATCCTCAAAGACTTGCCAATTTATGATATTATCTGGTATGACTGGTCTATGGCGAACCTCCACCTCATAACTATCAGAAGAGTGCTTAGGAATGACAAATAAACTGGCTGAAACAGCAAGAGAATCTGCAATAGAGTTTTGGTCTCTAGTTTTGATGCTAAAAGAGTAAGTCTGAAATTTTTCTAACATCTCCAACACTAAATTTCTGTATGCTCTCATTCTTGCATCCTTGGTTTGATATGCACCCTCTATTTGTTTAATTACCAATTCAGAATCTCCACAAACAGCAATGTTTTTGGCCTTCAACTTTATCAAGGCTTCCAGACCTAAAACTAGAGATTCGTACTCAGCCATGTTGTTGGTGCAATCAAAATTTAATTTGTATGAGAGAAACTTACTTTCTTCAGTTGGACTAGTGATCCAAATGCCAGCTCCTGCCCCTTCTTTTCCTGCTGATCCATCAAAGTATAATGACCAACAGCCCATGATATCTTTTTCATCTCCTTGCTGTCCTTCATGACTCTTATTTTCTACATGTTTATCTTCTAATTCTCTCCCAACTGATTCATTGAAAAGAATAGCTGAACCAAGACCAGTATCACATGAGTAAATAGGAAAATTCTGAGGCTTTTCTTTGCTGCTTACCATGTAGGCCATCCTTGTTTCACGATACAACCTCCTTTGTTCACCAAACACTGGGATGGTAGCATATGTTAGATCCATTTGCATGGTACCCTTTATTTTTGCTGCCCATGACCTTGAAAGGAGCATCCCAAACTTAGGTGGAATATCTGCAACAACAATGTCCATAACAGTTGTTTTTGCTGGGATTTGTGTGAGTGCCACAACATCTTTTATTAAACCAATGCAATGAACTCTCTTGGAATCAAAGGAAAATAAGTCCTTATATGGTCTGGTTACTTCTAACCCCAGTCTTTCCATAATTACCTTAGGCATGAGATTATGTGATGCCCCTGAATCCAACATAGCATTATGTAAAGTCATATCATGAATATTAATGCTTATGTAAAAGGGGGGAAACTCATCATTTTGTTCATCCTCAAGTCTTGGTCCTAAACAGATAATTGGACTGTCCTCCTGTACACTTAGGATATCAGCCACTCCTGGTGGAGAATTAAGCATTTCAACAATCCTGCTTCTGTATTTTTCTACCTTGAGAATTTCATTGAAAGGAACTGATATTTTAATTTTTGCAATCTCATTCTCAATGTTAAAAACAGAAGTAGACTTTTCAATATCTTTAGAAGGAGAAGGAGTTTGAATATCCTTTTTATCAAGAGGGGAATCACCTTTACCTTCAACCACCTTTGATTTTTCCTTCTTATCCTCAACTGCCTTTGAGATATTCTTCTTGGGCTGTGCCTTGTTTGCTGTGATAGGAACATCTCTATTCCTAAGATTGTACTGCTTCTGTATCTCAAATATAGCATGCTGATAACCCTTTAAGAAATTTGAAGGTTCTTCTTCTGATTTTATCATGCTAGACTCATCATGTTCATCCTTAGTTAAGAAAATTCCTGAATCTTCTTCATCAAAGCAATGGATAGATTCCTCAGGGACTTCAGGTTCTTCTTCTTCATCCACCAAGTTTTGTTGAAAAGGAGGTCTCACTGGAGGATCTGCCTGCTGATTTCTATTGTCTCTTGGCCTTTGCTGATTCTGAGGCCTTCTGAACTGAGGATTCCTGAATTGAGGTTCTTGTTGTGCTTGAGGAGCAGAAGTATTCCCAAGAGCTAATCGGTCCATCAATTTCTCCATGGTTTTCATCATTGTTTCAAATTTGTCTTCTTGAGCAGAGGTAGAAGGCTTCTCTTCTTCCTTTATCTTTGTCTTTGCCATCTTTGATTTCTTAGCAGCAAGCATATTCACTTCTACCTTAATTGCATCATTTTGCATGTCAGCAAGATTGGCAGACTCTCTTTCTCTGAGTAAAAGAGAGAAATCTGAATCGAATGACTCAGCATATCTTAACTGTGCCAAAGCTCCAGGAGGCTTCAAATGAGCTGGAATAGAATTATAAACTTTGTTAAACCTCTTAGAGAAATTTTGAACAGTTTCCTCTGGAGCTCTCCTAAGATTGTTATACTCAGTAAGGGCTTGGACAGGGTTAGTTCTATTTCCCCATTTCCTTAGAAAGCTGTCTTCAAATTCTACCCAACTATGAATGCTTCCAGCTCTAAGGGCTTTAAACCATTTTCTGACTTCCCCAATGAAAGTCTGAGCAAACAATCTTAGTTTTACATCTTCATCATCCACTTCTTCCCTATCAACAAAATCATTGAACCTATCCACATGTTCCTCTGCTGTAATATCTTCATCACCTCCCCATGTTGGAATCCTAGCAGCATATTTACTAGGAAGATCATGTAAAACAGCAGGGAGAGCTAGAGGAGCATACCTAGCAGGTATGGCCATAATGAATGGAGGAGCAGTGACAACAGGTATTGTATGACCAGTGGGAGCAGATTTAGTGTGAGATGGTGTCTGAGGACTATTTGGACTAGCAGAGGCAGAAGATAAGGTATTAGTGCGGAAAGGGCTGTTTGGACTTTGCAAACCACTGACAAAAGAACTCCAATTTGGGAGAGGCAAACCAGTTTTAGATTTGAGCAAAACTTCAAAAGGATCAAGTTCTTTGAGCTGATTCAAGTCCTCTTCTTCTAATAGCAATTCTGAAGTAACAACCTCCCAAAACTCTTCCTTATCTTTTTGTGACACTAAAGATGAAGTATCAATGCCTCTCTTTTGTAAATCTAAAATGATTCCAATAAGCTCTTCTTCGTTTTCAGACCTCAACAATACCTCTTGAATTTTATCATCAACAATTTTATCTTCAGGACTTCTAGAAAATTCAGGGAACAAAGATTTTGAAATGTTTGAAGTACCTGGTATATCAGAAAATCTTTGTCTACTCCTTGAGATAATGTTGGGATTATCCACAGGACTAGGTGGGTTTGGGTCAGGATTACTCCTTGTGTATCTTCCTCTCGAAGCCACCTTTTTAACTTTAAGATTGAATGGAGTCACCAAGGTAGAATGCAGCCTCGAAAACCTTTCTGAGCTCCTGCTACCTTCAAAAGTTCAGCTTCATAATTTCGGGAATGAGTAATCTTCAGACTCCCGGCAGACGCACCAAAATGTTATCACAAAATCAAGCACTGAAAGGCTGCTGATCAAGCAGACCTTGTGTAACTATTTCAGACCAATCTTTTGACTAAGGCTTAGCCTCCTTAGCCTGAGAGGGCTCTCTCAACAAGGTTATTGATTTTGACTATTAGTAAGATGGCTAACTCTTGTGAAGTAAAATTAACAAATATGAAGGCTGGACGAACATTACATGAGTTTCCATTGGGCTTATGGAGTCAATCATACTTCAGTAAACAATGACACTGCTTTTACATAGAAGTCAGGGCATGTGGCATTTAGATGCTCAAAACACAACTCATAGAAAACCACAGTTTACAAATACACACAGGAAATCAGAGCAGCATAAGTGAATTCTGAGTGATTGTGTATTTATACAACTGAAAAAACATCCAGGACAAAGTAAAACCACACATCTTGAACATAGAAATACTGTATGAATCCTGAGAAGAAAAGCAGCAAATTATATTACTGAAACTGAGTTTTTACACAAGCCAAACAATACTCTGTTTTATCAAATATCCAACCCTCATTACATAGATGTTCCAGCTATATATAGAAAATCCTTATTCTAACTACTTCGAGCTTCCTCCTCCAACATGAGGGGAACTCGAATTCTGCCTATGATGACACCTATCTGCTTTACAACAAACTATTAAATACAATTAGTGCTAACTGGAGTTCTAAAGAGTTCTAATTTGACTATAACTCTAACTCTTTCTTCCTCGTAGAATGATTCCTTCTTGTTGTCTGACACCTGGGCTCCTTTCAGTTTGGCTGAGATGGCTGAGATGAGCCACGTTGGCCTTGGATGCTATATGCTTTAACTGCTTAGTGATGTTGAGAGATATCCCTTGCTTTTCGGTTCCAGTCTTCCATAACTTGCTCGAATATACAACAACATGTCTTTAGCCCTTTAATAACCCAAAAATATAGAGCACCACTATATTCCTGATGTGTTGGAGACTTCGTCGATGGACAAGTGTGCAGGCCAAAATCCCTCGTATGTAACTCCTTCAAAACCCTAATGACCGGTAATAAAGTGGCTTTATAACAGAAACTTTAAACTTGAGTCAAAACATTTCACCTTTTTAAAGGTACACCTGTCTTGATCTGAATGGCTGTGATAGCTTCATTTGGTCTCTTACATGTCCTTTAGGTGTTTCCTTTAGAAAATTCCCGATCATTTTACCAAACTGTTTATCTGCGTTTAAAATCAACACCTACAGCAGTTTCGTAGCGCGCTACGAAACTGCTGAATTGTTTAAACAGCTTGTGTTTTCCCTGAGATATTTACTGCCCAGACATTTGATTGCAAAAACTTCTTTTGATCTTGGATATATATAGCAGGGATTTACATGTCTTTAAAACAACAAAACTAAGCAAAATTTAACAAAATTTGGAACAAAACCTTTCTTTGAACAGCAATTTCACTCAGCAGCTAACTGGCCTAGTTGTGCCTTCAAGTCTTCCACTTTCTTTCTCATAGCTTTATTCTCAGCTCTTAGATGCATGTTTATCTTTCTGAGGAGTTTGGCCTCTTTAATAGCAGGTACTGTCCATGTGTAAACATCGGCTACTGAATCCACCTGGTTTATTAGGTTTTCACTTCCTTTCAATACAGCTTTACGATAATTTGCATACCTGACTGCAGACTCCCTAGTAGCATTCTTCACCTGAGCAATCTCATGTTTAGCTGCTTCTATCTGATTCTTTATAGCTATAATATTTCCCCCTTGAGATATGATGACTGTTCTGTTGGTGTCTTTTTGCTTAATTTTCTCTGCCTCCTCTGTTCTAGGCAATTTCTCGGCTTCCTCTGTTCTGGGCAATTTCTCAGCTTCCTTTACTTGTTTCCTTGTAATAGGTCTTCTGGGTTTGAAGATGAATTCTTCACTAGGTTCATCAAACTTCAGCCTTTTTGAGGCCTTAGGCTTCTTGGTACTTTCTGGTGATGACTGTGTCAAATCAATATGCACTGGTTCAATTTGCTCAAACTCAATGGCTTCCAATAAATCATTCAGGCTTGCCTTAGATACTGGGCTTTCTTCAACAGCTAAGGCTTTACCTTTTTCTTTACTTACTTGGCTTCTTGTCCTTACTCTTGAAACTGCTTCAGCTCTGCTTGTTTCAGCTACAGTCTTCTCATCTTGAGTCTTTTCTTTTGTTGCTTGCTGAGGTTGTTCTTTAATGATCAGTGGCTTCACTGGTTTTTTAAGCTGTGACTTGGTTTGCTTTTTAGCTCTGGCCTCCTTCTGAAGCTCAGCTATTGTGAGTTCTTTGACTGGTTGTTCTCTGACTGGTTGTGGAGTAAGGCTAGTTTTGCTTTGGAATCCATCCATGAAGATGAACGAATTCCAGTCTCTTCCTATCTTCTGGAGGCCATCTAAAACTAACAATTTAATCAAACCGTGGTGAAATAAAGAAGTCTCGCAATCCTCTTTTCTCAGCTGCACCTTATCACACATTTTACTTAGACTGCGAAATAAGTAAAAAGGAATATCTATGGAAGCCTTCCCAGTGAAATGTAAAAGCAACTTGAAATGATAAGAGTAGACCTTATTGTATCTTCCTTCACATGTCAAGTATTTCTGAATGCAGGTGAGAAGAAGGGCATAATGCTCCTTAACATAGTTTCTGGGTACTGCTTTTGTTAGGTCTTCATTCACATATGCCTCTTTTAAGAACTCTTTACATGGATTCATATCAAATTTAAAGTTCTTAAACCATTCTTGCTGCCCTCTTGGGATTTCTGTTACAGCAGCTATTGCCTCCGGAGACACTTGAACTTCCAACATAGCTATTTTTGAATTTAAACCGGTGAAGTTCAAAGCAAACTCTTTGGTTACCTGCGCATGTCCTCCTTGTAGTTTTTTACAGAAGTTCCAGCACCCGGCATCTTTGAATGCTTTCTTCACGCCTTCATCCCTCAATGCTATGTCTAAACCTTCAGGTTCGGCCCTCTGGCATTTTCCAGATCTGTGTTCCTTCCTCTCCATTTGCTTTTTGAAATCTTTACACTCACAATGACCAACAGCTTCAGTTGAAATGGCGGTTCAGTTCTTTTTAACTCGGGCTCGCTTGTAATCAGGCTCGCTTGAAAACAACCTCGCTTGAAAACTCAAATACATCATCCTATAGGCTTGTCACTTATGTAACACTCACGATCATCATCAAGATCCATGCACGGTACAATCCATCGGAATGATATTTCTGTGTGTTTCATCAAATCTATTGGTGGAGTGATGACTAATGAGCGCTTAGACATGCTACGGGAGGTACACAAAAACTGACATGAGAGGACAGAATTGGTGACTCATTAACAGACTTGACACTTTAGGAAAGATTCGCTGCGAAATGCATGAATCCACGATTTCGCAGCGCGGTTAGTTTAAAATTCTAATAATGCGCTGCGAAATGGCTTAATGATAACGCGCTGCGAAATGACTGAACAATGATTACGCTGCGAAACTGGCCAATAGGAGATTACGCTGCGAAATCACGAAAAGACTCGGTGAATAGGATAAGACAAGACATGGCTTATAACACAATGATGGTGGAGGAGAACCAATAGGATTAGAGTATAATTTAAAACAAACACCTTTAAAACTCCAAATCCTAAGTATGAAACATAAAACGAAAACCATATGACACAGACCTTTGACATTGAACTAGGACCAAGGACTATATGCATAAAATTTTTATTCTAAGTGATAACACCTCTTACATGCAACCTGTGAACTTTCACCTTCCTTTTCTCCCAATTTCCATTATTTTGATAAATAAAATGTCAATTAATGCCTCATGCCTTTCTAAAGCCTTTCCAATTTCCTTTAGCCACAATAAACCAAATGAACACCCCCTAGGATGTTTTTCCCAACATTCAACTTGGAATACATGTCCCATGACCTTGGTTATTATTTTCCCTTTATTAACTTTATTACATGGATTTTTTTACCAAGGTCGTTACAAATGATAAATGTGCTTGTGTGAGAGGTTTGACTCTCCATGCAACTTTGTCATTCTTATGATAATCAACTATGGCTTCCTAAGTGGTTATATGCTCTGTTATGATGACTTAGGGAATCCCTGTATAGATAATTATATATGTATATATGTGTTAAAGCTCAGGAGATATAGCCCAAATTCTCGAAGTGTTGAGAAAGGGCATTGACAAGCTCAGGAGAGATAGGCCAATAAGGACGAGGGTTGAGTTGTCCCTATATATATATATATATATATATATATATGGTGGTGAAGGACAAATTGAACACCAAAACTCATGGGATTGATATATTATGGGTTAATGAACATTTTATATGTTTTGTATTTTATTGATTGGGTTCATATTTTCTTTGTTGTTTTCACTATTTACCTTGAGCATGGCCATGTTGTTTGTGTTGTTATTATGTGTTGTTGTTGTGAGATTTTTATATTTCCTTTGCTCTTCTTTATTATTGTCTTTGTTTTTTGGTCTTGGTGGTTGTTGAGTGTGGGGAAAGGAAAGAAGAGGATCTCTGGAGAAGAGTTGAAGTAGAACCCAAACAGAAGTGAAAGATCTTGGTTAAACCCTGTGCATAAGATAAATGGAAATTAGAGGGAAGAAGAAGAAAATAAAGTAGCTAAGATGGGCCTAGTTGACTCTACTTGAAATAAAATGGGCAATGTTTAAATAGACATGGAAATGACACAAAAATGGAAGTCTGCCTAAACTTTAATATACTGTGGCTGAGATATGTAAGGCATAATTACACTATGTGGCTTGAAATTTCATTAGTTGGAAACCATCATGGTATCATGGTAAGTGATCAATATCTAAAAATATGATCACTGTGTGAATGACATAGAAACAAAGTTTGTATTTTCCATGATTGGGTAATGCAACAAGGTTATTTAATGGGTTCTAGGTTGCATGGAACACCATTGGAAAAGTGGGAATAAATGGCCCATTGTTGACATTTATGTTATATTTATGCTCTTAATAATTGTGGTGAGCATGAATGAAAAATGACAAAGGTTGAAAACTGATAGCTTATTAACAACATGGAGGAGGACATGTTGAGATAAATAAACTATTGAATATTGCAACAATAAAAGTATTAGCTGATAGCCATGATGATGGCAACCAAGTAAAAAGTAAAATAAAAGGACTTGGGTGAGAATTCCTTTGGTTTAGTTTGGAAGTGTTGTTTTCAACTTAATGCATGATCTGCATGGATACCAATAAATTTTCTAACCTTAACACTATCTAGCATGTGAATGTGCTCTTTTTCATGAAATTGTTCATGGTGAAATGAATGTATGTAATGCAATTTCATTTGACAAGTTACTGTTGGAAATAATTATTGTGGAAGGATGATTGGTTACTTGTCATAAAAATATGATGAATATATGAATGACATGTTTGGGATAACATAATGAGGTTATCCAATGAGATTCGTTATCATGTAAAGGATCCATCGAGCAAGTGGGAATTCTTACTGTTAATTATTATTATGGTCATGTGATTATGAAATCTATGTGCCCATGTTTATATTTTGTTATGAAAAGGAAATGCAAAAGGTTATGTCAGCAGGTATACTAACTATTAACTAAATTTCTTGGTCAAATCATGAGGCACATATCCCACTGGGTGCTAGCTTACGCTAGGAAACCACTCAATGCATTCAATTCAACTATTGCCACCACCAAAGGGCTATCTATCTACTTATATACTTGTCTAACAAGGACACTTTCCTTGTTGGAGGTGTAATTGGGGGTTTCTTGTGCTTGGGAGTTGTGATGATGTGGAATTGTGATGATGTAGGAGTTGTGATGAAAGCTTTGGTGGTAAATAATATTCTCATTGAGATAAGACTATTAGGATTGGTTGTTATGAAACCAGCTCAAGAAAAGATAGAAAAGATAGATCAATGCCTTAGAATTCAGCCTCTTCGAGGGGGCAACCTCCTTTACATTACATAAATGAACAATTCTTGGATGATACAAATGACAAAACCTCCTTTCTATATATAGGAGTCTAAGGAGTCACAATATAATCCAGCCGACCTAACAATAATAATATAAAGCCACAAAAATAACAATAGAGGGAGTCTATGGGGCACAGAAATAACAATATGGGGGTAATAGGGGCACAACAATATAAATAAGGGGTATAACTACAATAGTAATGGGGTAATCACTAGTATTATAGGGACCCAACATGCCCCTCTCCTTCAAAAAAGTGTTGTCCTCAACGCTTGAGTAGTTCTGGATACTTCTGCATAAAATTCTCATCCTCCCATGTGGAATCTTCAGCGGATAAGTTCTTCCACTTGATAAGATACTCTGAAATTGATCGATTTCGTAGCTGTCGAGTTCTTGTTTCTGTGACTGCTTCCGGTTCCAATATAATTTTTCCTTCCTCGTCAAGTTCTGGCAATATTGTTTGAATTGGGAGCTTGTCACCTATAACCTTCTTTAAACATGAAACATGGAAAACTGGGTGCAATCGAGAAGCTGCAGGAAGCTCCAATTTGTATGCCATAGTACCAATCTTTTGCAACACCTTGTACGGACCATAATACTTTGGTGATAATTTATTATCCTTCTTAGCTTGCTTTAGGGACATTTGCTTATATGGTTGTAGCCGTAGGAATACCCAATCACCTACATCAAAACTTCTTTCACTGCGATGTTGATCTGCCTGTTGTTTCATTCTATTTTGTGCCAACACGAGGTTATCCTTTAAGAGTTGGAGGACTTGTTGTTGATGTTCGATGTGATGTTCCACTGCCTGAACCTTAGAATTTTCTCTTAAATATGATGTGATGGATGGTGGTTGATACCCATAAAGTGCCATAAATGGGGTCATTTTTGTTGCTGTATGGAAGGAAGTGTTATACCACCATTCAGCCAGAGGCAACCATTTGACCCATTGTGTCTGTTTATCAGATACAAAGCAACGAAGATATCCTTCCAAACATTTGTTTACTATCTCAGTTTGCCCATCAGATTGAGGATGATAAGATGAGCTATGAGCTAACTGAGTACCAAGACAAGAAAATAATTCTGTCCAAAAATTTCCAGTGAAAATGGGATCTCTGTCACTTACAATAATCTTTGGGTTTCCATGTAGCTTTTGAACTGTTTCCATAAATGCAGTAGAAACTGTACTGGCTTTAAATGGATGTGATAATGCACAAAAGTGTGCATACTTGGTAAGTCTGTCAACTACCACCATGATGACACTCTTTCCCTCAGACTTGGGTAAACCTGTGATAAAATCCATTGAAACCTCCTCCCAACGTTGGCTTGGAATGGATAAAGGTTGTAATAGACCCGGTGTCTTAATTGTTTCAACTTTATTTTGTTGGCAAACCAAACATTCCGCCACAAACTTTTGAATATCTGATTTAAGGCCATCCCAAAAAAATTCCTTCTTAACCCTGTGGTAAGTTTTTAAAAATCCTGAGTGCCCTCCTAAGGGAGAAGTGTGCAATTCCATAAGAATCTTTTGTTTTAGCTGGGAATTCTTACAGAGGTATAAGCGATCTTTGTACCATAACGAATCATTTTGCCAGCTAAATGTATCAGAAGTACTGGAATCTTGTTGTAGCTTTCGAATAAGTGCCCACACTTCTTCGTCATTCTTCCATTCCTCCCTTGCTTCGTTTATCCAATCTGGTTGGATAATAGAAATGGCACACAACAATGCTTCCACATCCTCATCCTTTCTTGAGAGTGCATCTGCCACCACATTTTGCTTCCCTTTTTTGTAGATGATTTCAAAGTCATAACCCAACATCTTTGTGACCCACTTTTGTTGCTCTTCAGAGGATAATCTTTGTTCTAAAAAGTATTTAAGGCTATCATGATCCGTTTTTACCTTGAAGTGTCTTCCCATTAGGTAGGGTCGCCATTTCTTAAGTGCATGGAGTATTGCCAACATTTCCTTCTCATAAATAGCTTTGCTTAAAAACTTTCCCTTGATTGGACGACTTTCAAAAGCAATGGGTCTTTCATCTTGCATTAGAACAGCACCAATTCCATTTCCTGAAGCATCACATTCCACAATAAAGGTTTTTGTGAAGTCCGGTGTAGCTAAGACCGGTGCTTGGCACATTGCCTCTTTAAGATGTTCAAAGGCCTTTGTTGCTTCCGGAGTCCATGAAAATGAATCTTTCTTCAATAATGTTGTTAGAGGTGCTGCTATTCTCCCATAATTCTTAACAAACTTGCGATAATACCCTGTCAACCCAAGAAATCCTCGCAGATGCTTTATGGATGTGGGGATTTTCCATTCCTTAATGGCTTTAATTTTGCTAGGGTCTACCTTAACTCCTTCATGAGATACAATATGACCCAAATATTCCACCTCCTGGACTCCAAAGAAACATTTGGATCTTTTTGCATATAATTGTTTCTCCTCCAATAGTTGTAGCACCCTGTCAACATGTTCAACATGATCCTTCCAAGACTTGCTGTAGATTAGTATATCATCAAAAAATACTAACACAAATTTTCTAAGGAATGGTTTGAAAATTGAATTCATCAAACCTTGAAATGTTGAAGGTGCATTGGTAAGGCCAAAAGGCATGACCAAAAATTCATAATGACCCTCATGAGTTCTAAATGCCGTTTTGGAATGTCTTCAATCTTCATTCTGATTTGATGATATCCCGAACGAAGATCCAACTTGGTGAAGTAAATTGATCCATGCAATTCATCCAGTAATTCATCAATGACAGGAATGGGGAACTTATCTTTAATAGTGAGCTTGTTGAGCTCCCTATAATCCGGACACATGCGCCATGATCCATCCTTCTTGTGCACCAATACTACTGGAGCTGAGAAAGAACTTTGACTCGGTTGAATTATACCAGCCTCTAGCATTTCTGCAACCATACGTTCAATTTCACTTTTTTGGACATAGGGATATCTGTACGGCCTGATGTTTGGAGGAACACTTCCTGGAATCAGATGAATAGCATGATCATGATCACGCATAGGTGGGAGACCTTTGGGAGTCTCAAATACCTTGGAATGATTGTCCAGGACTTTTTGGAGATCTGGAGAAATAGATGATTCCAATGTGGAAACATCTAGCGAACATAATTGTGCAATTACACCTCTTTGCTCCTTTTTTAGAAGCTTTGTCATGCCATTAGAGCTGATTATCTTTCCTGGTTTCCCTGCAATACCCCTTAATTCAACTTCCTTTCCTTCCGTAGAAAATTTGATGAAAAGTTCTTGAAAATTAAAAGCTATTGTACCCAAGGATTGTAGCCATTGGACTCCTAGTACAACATCAGCACCTCCCATTGGAATGGAAAGCATTGGGCTAGTCAATACATATTCTCCCATGGATAGCTTGATATTATGGCACTTTCCAGAGCAATTTATTGTTCCTCCATTTGCAATCATCACTTGACACTCTGGTGCTGGATATAGGAAGCAATTCAATTCTTTTGCTACCCTACAATGAATAAAATTGTGGGTGCTTCCTGAATCAATCAACACTATTACCTTTTTCTTCTTGATTTGTCCTTCTATCTTGATGGTTTGAGGAGTGGTAATTCCCGCCAATGCATTACAAGATATGGTCGGATTTATTTGTTCTTCATCTAGGCTTTGTTCCTGGAGTATATCTTCTTCTTTTGACCTTTCTTGCTCCTTTTCTTCTTCCTCTTCACAATCTATGTAGAATAATTTCTTCTCAGCACACTTATGACCTTTAGTGTATTTGCTATCACAACTGTAACAAAGCCCTTTTGCTCTTTTTTCTTCCAATTGTTGTGGTGTCAACCTTATAGGTTGTGGAAGACTAGGGGCAACAACACTTCCGTCTTTATAGTTGTGAGTGGTATGCTTCCTGGTTGCCATAATTTTGCTTTCCATTTTTCTTGCTAACCTGAATGCCTTCTCTAATGAATCAGGTTCCCAAAGGCGAACATCATGTTGGATATTATCCTTTAAAGACCCTATGAACACATCAATCCTATGCTCCTCTGGAATATCTTTTACCCTTATGTTCAATTTTTGGAACTCCTCAATGTGCTCCATTATTGAACCCTTTTGTTTGAGACTTATCAATTGGCTAAAAAAAGTGTTGCTTTTTGTATCTTCATAATGTGCTATCAATTCTTCCGTAAAAATTGCCCAAGTGATAAATTGTTTACGAGAGCAAAGCCATTGATACCATACAAACTGATTTGGTTCCAAATATAAAGTTGCCATACGTACCTTTTGTGTGTTTTGCACATTATTGAGATCGAAGAATTGCTCCATCTGTAATATCCATGTGGCGGGATCCTTGCCATCAAACTTCCTCATATCGATTTTTGGAATATGGTGATTCTTCGATCCAACATTAGCATCTATGGAATCATGATTAACATTTCTTTTGTTCTCATCATGAGTTTCCTTTACTACCTTTTCACCATTAGTGACCCTTTCTTGTAGCAACTTCTTCAATTCTTCCATGTCTGTCTTCAAATCTATCTTCAAATCTGCCATGTCTCTCTTCAAATCTGTCTTCGAATCATCCATCTTAGCTTCCATGCCCTTTATCTTAGATTCCACGCCATTTATCTTAGATTCCACGCCACTTATCTTAGCTTCTGTTAGCTTTTGTGAGCGTGACATTTGTTGCACTTGTTCTTGTAATTTTGATATATCATGTAGCATTTCTTCCTCTTCTTCATGAGTCATGCTAGAGCTTTCAGGTTCCTTACTAGGTGTTTGCATTTTCTTTCCTCGGGGCATCAGTTACCGATAATAATGCTTTACTATGCCCTTTGAATTCCGTTAAACCAAGCTTACACAAAAATTTTAAAAAAAACTACACACCTTTTTTCACTTTATAGAAGCCTGATATTGAATCTGATGTATCTCTGTAATTTCGGATCATCCAGTTCTAAAATTGCTACCTGTAGTAGCCTTCTGCGTCCTCTTTCCAATGCCACAAGTCTGAGCCAAATTGGATTCTCCAAGGAAGAGTTATGTGAAATCTCCCACAGTGACTTGCTTTTAGACTGGTTCAGTAGAGCGAACTTGTACGACGTGCCACGAGTCACTGTTTCAACCTTTGAATCTGAAACACACATACAAGAAACTACAGTCCGTCCTCTTTCTGTACCTTCTTACGAAATTTCAATCCGATCCCCAGAGAGAAAGTTATGACGATTTTCCCCAGGTCACCTGTTTTGAATGTAATTCAGGAGTCTGCAAAAAGACCAACTTCCTCAGATCATATCTCCGCAAATATCGCGCGAAAAGCTCTGAAATTTGGACCCAAGGTTCAGCGCAATTTCTTCTCAAATGGGTTTTTTTTGCGACTTCTGAAACGTCACAAAAAAAAAATTATAGCGAAAATGCCACGATGACCTGTTTGGAGCAGCGAAACCCTAGAATCCAAAGCTCTGATACCAAATGTTATGAAACCAGCTCAAGAAAAGATAGAAAAGATAGATCAACGCCTTAGAATTCAGCCTCTTCGAGGGGAAACCTCCTTTACATTACATAAATGAACAATTCTTGGATGATACAAATGACAAAACCTCCTTTCTATATATAGGAGTCTAAGGAGTCACAATATAATCCAGCCGACCTAACAATAATAATATAAAGCCACAAAAATAACAATAGAGGGATTCTATGGGGCACAAAAATAACAATATGGGGGTAATAGGGGCACAACAATATAAATAAGGGGTATAACTACAATAGTAATGGGGTAATCACTAGTATTATAGGGACCCAACATTGGTAGTTCCCACTCTCATTGGGACAAAAGTGAGAGGGGGGTGCCTATTCGGACTTGTACGAAAAGACTACATGGAGAAATATAACTACCATTGAGTGCTTTGTTTGGTTAAGAACCTGTTGTGCTACACAACAGCCCCCCATTTCAAAAAATTTATCCAAAACTTTAATTAGAAATGGGTCCCCTTTTTTTCAGACTTAGTTAAATTCAATAATCCAATAATAATTGCATGCTTGGATTTAATCACATAACACATGCAAGTTCTTATGAAAAGGTCTAATCCAATAGAAATATTATCCAAAACCTTTTTGTAAAATAATATGTCATATACTTTATTTAAATGATATATTTAAGGGGCTCTCATTAGCAAAACTCTGATGCAATAATGCTATTGGAAATTCGCAAATCACAAAGTTGAGTAATGAAGCATTCCAAAGGTCCATGCTAAACCCCCAATGCGATAACATAATCGCAATTGGCCATCGCACCTACCATGAGACATATAACAAAATCCCCTTTCAAATTCGCTGATGCGATATCATAAAGGAAAGTGTGATTTTCGAGAAAAGGCCGTTAAAGTGTATATTAACGAGTTTATCCCTTGAATCAATAATAAACGAAAAATAAACCATTGGTTGATTATCTCGCCTCTTCACATTATTCTTTATCGCAATCGAGGCTACCTATGGAAACCATTTAAGCATGACCTATGAACTTTCCGATCTGCAATATGTGATTTTTCACTATTGCTAATCGGGAAAACCAAGAGATCCGTGTTAAAGGACTATTACTCATATGTGCAATGTGACATATCATTATTACATTTAATTATCACGATTGGTAGTTACAGAAGTCATTAATATAGCAGTTAATGTTGAATCCTTCTAGGATTTCATCCGTGGTAATATTTGATTTTGTATGGCTTATCACGCTTGAATTACCATAAATCTTTTTCATTCCGCATTGGCTTTGAACAAGTTATTCTCTGTTGTGTTCTTTTGTTTCCTTTGCAGAGCAACTCTGCATTGATGAATCCAGACAAAATGATGAAGAAGGTGAAGAAACCAAAGGCTCCTGTCGTAGCCAAAGAAGAATCCCGAAATTAAAAATATTCCTAAGAAGGAGAAAACACCAGAAAGGGAGCAGAAGCAGGGAAGAACTAGTGAACCCCTTGACATGGATATTAATATTGATCCCAAGTTAATCAAGGAATGGGAACAGTTTGATTCAATCATCAATAACCCGATAAATCCCAAGGGTTCACTACACTAGAAATGGCTACAGTGCAAAAGCCAGAAATCAACATAGTTCCAATGCAAGGAACAAGCAACCCACCTAGGTTTCAACAAGACATGGAGATTTTTCCCAAGAATCCTATTGAGGATATTGTACTAAAAACTGAATAAATACCACCACTTGATGTCTTCTATAGTCCAAAGCATAGGGTTGTATTTAAAAGACAGAGGAAGAAGAGGAAAACTGATCAAAGTCCTCTTTTAACTCCTCAGGAAGAGATGATGAACGTGGTATGGAAAGCAGAAGTTGATCCCTCCGAAGATTTAACAAAGCTATCTCAGTTCGCAGGAGCTTACACAGCAGCGAAAATGGATAAGGTCTCAGAGGTTAGCCACCTGATGAAGGAAAAATACCAAGCAATTGTCCAACTGGAGGCATAATCAACAGGACAACAACAAAAGATAGATCGGCTTGAATAGTAGTTGATAAAATAAAGGCAACAAAATGAACAATTAAAAGAGCAGTTAAAACTGTAAAAGCAAAGGATTGATGAACAGACTCTCCATAAACAACAGGAGTTGTCTCAAGAGTTGAGCAGACTGCAAATGCTAAATGAGCAGGAGAAGAAATCAAAAGAAGAACAAATCGCGCAAATGAAAGAGCAGATAGAACGGTTCAAAGGGTATCCACAGGTAAACGAATTCAGAACAGAAGCCCTGGAAATGACCAAGGCTTTGTCCTGACAATTGGATATTCTATGTCACAATATATCATTGGCCGCCCCCTTATGTGATATCTCTGCATCCATGATTGAAAAAGTAGTAGATGCCAGGCTTGAATTAGATAAGGTAGATGAAAAGTTAACCAATTTCCTATCATGGCAAGATTCAAAAGAAGGAATAGCTACCAATCTACCAAGAATACAAGAATCACATAAGGAAATCTTGTTTTCCGAATGGGAATCCCAATTAATGAAAGCTGAAAGAGCCACATCCAGATGCAGAGCCGCAACAAATAATCTGATCGAATTGATAAACAATAGTTTGCATATGTCTAATCTGATCACAGATTGCTCTCCAGGTAAACTCCCACAGGAAAAATTGTTGGAACAGCATTAGAAACAAGAGCTGACACACGGGGAAAAATTTATCGGAGGAATACAAAGCTTGACATGGGAAACATTCTGGTTTTTCCTTGTCAAGCCGCATAGTCAACAGATGGCCATGAAGTGTATCTCGGATGCAATCAACTACATGATATCAAAACTCTCCGACGCCACCTATACAGCTCAGCTACACTCCAATATGAGTCAGCCACCGGAAATCCATCCCATGCTCGCAATCTGTCAACTGCAATCACAGGAAAAGAAGTAGATACAAGTGAATCCATTCAACCGCCACAGCACTGCTATTTTCATGATAAATCCCATATTTATATGTCTTTAGTTAGACCAGCGCATAGCGATTTTCATTCATAGTTTGTTGTCATTGTTAGTATTTAAAAACCCTTTCATTTATTTGGAAACGGTCTCCAATTTGTATTAAAAATTAACTTGGGAGTTGCACTACTTTATCAAAGACTAGACCAAAGTTCTGCATTTTGACAAAGAGGCTCTTATGAGATTTGCACTATTGCTTCTTTTGAAGGAATTCCCAAATTAGAAAGCAGAATTTGAATGTTTTTTACATCAAGAGAATCCAAATGCATATGGTACTATTATCTCTACTTTTGTCTTATTTCTCTATGTGAATGAGCATTTATCAACATTGCTATTTTATATATATATATATATATATATATATATATATATATATATATATATATATATAGATATATATATATATATATATATATGTTTTTAAAGCAATTCTTTAACTTGTCATTTCTGAATGTTTCAGAATTGTTATCTTTTGAATATATATGTCAGTGATATGTTATGATCAATGCGATAATGTTTTTATTATTACTTTGTTTAATTACTTAAACAAAATAATCATCATTTGAATGCATATTTCTATTTTATGAATAAGTCATCTTTATGGTTATTTATTTAATAGAAACAATCAAAAATTGTGTTGTTAAAAGAATTCCCGGGATAGATTAGTTATCTTTGTATATTTTTGCACTTCAGAATAAATCACTTATCATTCTCATTATACATTACGAATCAATCACCCATCAACTCATATATCACTGGGAAACTGGTCCCATTACATCCATTCGGAGCCACCACACCAAACGGAAAAGGAGCTGCACTAAGGTCTGGACTGAGTGGTTTTCCCCGATGTTGATGTAGCAATTTTAGAGGCATCAACATTTTTGGTGCTAGAAGGAGGGCATGAACTGTGAATGGCGAGAAAACCAAATCCATAGCCCATTATGAGAGTAAATCTCCCTCAACATCTCCCTCGACTTCTCCCTCGCATTCTAAATCTCCAATTTTTAAGAGAGAAGTTTACAAGACAAAAACCACTGCTGAAAACTTGAACATATCAAACAAATCCACTCTTGAACCTCCTAAAGTTCAGTCTTTAATTCATAAACTTCAAGGGTTTTCAATATCACCAGAGAAGTCTGAGTTATCTCAAGGCAGTGTGACTTCGCAATACATTCCTTCTCATCCTCTTACAAGATTACAAAGTGAAAAGCTTGGTATTGAACCAACAGAATTTCCTCTACCTAAAAGGAAAAGAGCAAGGAAGACACCTGAAGAGTCTGATAGTGAGACTCTTTCATCATCATCATCCATTTCATCCAACCCATTGCAAAGTCAACCATCCACTCCCCAACTTCATATTATTGTCCAACAGGGTACTGGAACTCCAACATCTTCTTCCCAACCACTTGTAACTACATCCTCACTTTCTTCTGCTATTAGCTCAACAATGGCACACAATCAACCACAACCGAGGCCATGGACAAATCTAGGGGCAGTCGCAATGCCTGCACCCTTGAGTCAATTGCCAGCTCATCCCAAAAAGTGGTTGCCAAAGTTTAACCCAGATATAGGCATACTGGCAGAAGAACACATAAACAACTTCATGTTGTCAATAAACTTAAACAGAGTGACAGAAGAAGATGTTGTTGTTAGGATTTTCACATATACCTTACAAGGAGCAGCTGGATCATGGTATTTTTCATTACCAGAAGGATCCATTGCTAGTTTGAATGCTTTCCAAGAGAAGTTTTTGAATAAATTCGGTGATGATAGGTCCATAGTGACATTAATCAATGATCTCTCAAATCTTAAAACTGAATCAAGAGAACCTATTAAAGATTTCAACTCGCGATTTAATAAGCTCTTAAATAATATTCCTGCCACATCTAAGCCCAGTGAAGAGGTTCGAAGTGAATGGTACATTTCTGCCTTACCTTTGAATATAGCAATCTTTGTTGATAGAGCTGCAAAGCCCACTTTAGCAGAGAATATGAAAGAAGCAATCACCGTTGAAAAATGTATCATCACTTTAGAGAAGAAAACCACTATTGAAGAGCGAAAGTCCAAAAAAGTTACTTTTAAGGATGATTCAAAGAAGAAAGTGGCTAAAGATCCATATGATATGGAGGGTTTGCAAAAGGTTTTAAAGACTATGTCAAATGAAATGGTAGAAATTAAAAAACAGGTAGCCGAGACCTCCACTAAAAATCCATTTAGGAACTTCAAAAGAGCTGAATCAAAACCACCTAATGCTATATCTAATGTAGAATCAGATCCGGATAATGATGAGGATGAAGACACAATATTTTCATCATAGGAAACTAAGGAAGATGAGGTTGTTGAATGTCATGGTATGTGGGACTTCATTTTTCCTAATTCAGATACTGAAAGTGAACAGGAAGCTTTCCCAGTAAGTACTAGGAGTAAAGTAGCTGCAAAGCCTATTCAACCAACTCAAAAGAAGAAAAATGTAAGTCCTACTACCAAAGATAAGGATCCCATAAAGAAATCTACAACAGTGCCTACTCAAAATCGGCCATCATCTTCTAATCCACCCTCACCATCCAAGACATTAGTAGTCTCTGACTCTATGGATTACAACATCATAGAAGACATGAAGAAGACTGCAACAAATATCTCCTTATTTGAGCTTAGAAAGCTCAAACATCAACAAAAATTACTACTCAAATAGTTAATGCAGTACCTTCTTTTCCTCTTCCAAATGCTGTATTTTCTAAGGCAGCAAAAGGGACAGGTAAGCCACCATAAAATAGAATAGATACTACTAATGCTGTTTTAATAAAAGATAGATCTAATTCTCATACTCTTCCTTTCCTCTTGATCTATAAAATTTACAATATAAATCTGCATAATTTCTTAATAGATTCATGGGCTTCATCAAACATAATGTCAGCTTCGGTTTGCTCAAAATTAAATATTAAGCCCCAAAAATCTGTAGTGCATATTGTTTAGTTGGATCGAACTAAGGTTCAAGTATTATGAGAAATAAATTCAGTTACCATTAGGTTATCAGCTAATCCTAGAGTAGTTCAGAGAATTGATATATTGATTGTTGACATCCCTGAGTTTTATGGGTTAATTCTAAGCAGGGATTGGTCTGAGAAACTCCATGGTTACATTTCTACTAATTGGTCTCATATGTGGCTTCCCTATAAAGGGAAACCAAATCAAATTAAGATCGATCGGGAGAAACACATGACTCATACTGTAACAGAGTTTGAGCAGGAAAATCAACCCATAGCTTTCAATAATAACATTCTCGGAAATTACTCAGCTGAATCATTCTTTGGTAATTTTAACGCTCAAACATCACCTTTCTCTGTTAATAGCTTCACATCTCAGATATAAAACTTTTCTCATACAGATACATCTAGGTGTGTTACTATTGTTGAAGAAATTGTAAATAAAACTGTAGATAAGCCTGTATTTTGGTCTTTATATTTTGATGGGTCGAAATCTAATGATAGTGCAGGAGCAGGATGTATTTTAGTTAGTCCTGAGGGGGGGAAAACTATGCTATCATGTAGACTGGAATTTGAGTGTACAAATAATACTGTTGAATATGAGGCATTAATTCAAGGACTGTACAAAGCAATAGGCCTGAAAGTGCAATATCTAAAAATATTTGGTGATTCCGAGATTGTTATCAAACAAGTAAGGAATATTATTCATTGTCTTTCCGAACATCTCAAGCATTATCAATCCTTGGTTCAGGACCTTATATCTCATTTTCTAGAATTTAATATCTCTCCCATTCCTAGATCTCAGAATGCAGCAATTGATTTATTAGCCAATGTTGCTTCTAAGCTCCTCCCATCCGAAGATTATAGCCCTAATAGGTTTTCAGTCGAATTGATTTTTAGACCATTAGTTCCAGACAATGTCACCAATTAGCGGGTATTTAATCATGATGATGACATTTTGAATTTCTTAACTTCTGAGAAATCCTATGATGACCAGATTATTGATGAGAGTGATCATGATCTTCAAATAAATCAAAGACCGGAGGAGAATTCCATACCAAAATCGGTGGTCAAACTTGAAGATCTTTATGACATCAAGGACAGATTTAAACAAGTTACTAATTCAAAACTTCAAAGTTCTACTTTGAGGTTTGAATTAATAAATCTTGGCACTGAGGCCAAACCACAAAATATTAATCTAGGATTAGGGCTCACCTCAGAAGAAAGATTTGCCTTTATCAGACTATTGAATAGATATAAAAATGTTTTCTCTTGGAATTATGATGACCTAAAAACATATGATACTTCTATCATACAGCACACAATTCCAATGATTGCTAAAGAGAAACCAGTGCAGCAGAAATTGAGGAAAATCCATCCGAACCTAGAAAGTCAGATCAAAGCGTAGTTAAACAAACTCTTGAAAGCTAAGATAATTTTCCTTGTTAGACATTCAAAATGGGTTTCTAACTTAGTACCTATTAGAAAGAAGAACGGTGACATTAGAATTTGCATTGATTTCAGAAATCTTAATAAGGCTAGCCAAAAGGATAACTTCCCACTACCAACAATGGAACAAACTCTTCATTCAGTAGTTGGTTCCGAATTAATGTCTTTTTTGGATGGTTTTCTGGATATAATCAAATATTGGTGCATCCAGATGACAGACTGAAGACTACTTTCAGAACCAAGTGGGGAACATATGCTTACCAGAAAATGCCTTTCGGATTAATTAATGCTGGGGCTACCTTCCAAAGAGCAATGGATATAGCATTTAAAGGTTTGATTAATAAGTCAGTAGTTGTCTATTTAGATGACATAACTGTCTTTTCAAAGAAAAGAGTGAATCATTTTCATGACTTGAAACAAATCTTTGAATGCTATAAAAGGTATGGGATTCCATTAAATCCCAAGAAATCATTTTTTGCTCTTGACCAAGGTAAACTCTTGGGATTTATTGTGTCCAAAGACGGCATTTATATCGATCTAGAAAGGATTAAGGAGATTTATGATATTCCTCTTCCACACAATAAAAAATCAATGCAATCATTCTTAGGTCAAATAAATTTTGTAAAAAGATTTGTTCCTGATTTTTCACAGATTTTTTTACCATTACAAACCATGATTAAGAAAAATTCAGTGTTCAAATGGGGGCATAAAGAAAAGGTAGCTTTTGATTCAATCAAACACGCGACCATTAATTCTCCTGCATTAAACACTCCAAATTTTTCCAATCATTTTATTTTATATACCTTAGCATCTGATACTTCCTATGCAGTTGTGTTGACACAAATCAATGATCAGCAAGTTGAAGCACCCATATCCTTTTTTAGTTCAAATCTGCAAGGTGCTAAACTTAATTATTCTGAAGTAGAAAAGCAAGCCTTCGCTGTGTTCAAATCTATTAAACACTTTAGGCCATTTCTCCTAAAGACTCATACAAAAGTAATAGTCCCATTCTCGGCAGTGAGACAATTACTAGTCCAAAGGGAAGTGGGAGAGAAGAGGGCCAACTGGGTTACAACGTTACAAGAATATGATTTAGATATTAAACCAGCGAAAATTGTGAAAGGTCAAGGTTTTTGCAGGTTGTTAGCAGGAGCTTCTAACATTCAGGAACATGAAGGTTCGAACAATATTGAGGAAATAAATGAGATAAGTATCATCAACTCTGAATCTCAATATGTGGATTTGTTATTTTATTTAAAAAATGGATATGCTCCTTCTAATCTCTCTTACAAAAATAAACGTGCCTTAAGATTGAAAGCAAAACACTTCAAGATTATTGATGATGTGTTGTTTAGAAGGAATTATGATTCGATTTTGTTAAAATGCCTTGAGAAAACTGAAGCACAAAAGGTCTTGCAGGAATTACATGATGGTCCAGCAGGTGCACATTTTGGAGGAGATACAACGGCTCACAAAATTATACATGTTGGTTATTATTGGCCCACGTTATTCAAATATGCCCATGAATACGTAAGGAAATGTAGAACATGTCAAACTGCTAGTGGAAGACAAAGAAAGCCAGCCTTTCCTTTGTAACCCGTCAACATTGAACAACCATTTGAACAATGGGGGCTGAATATCATGGGAGAGATTATTCCACATTCCTCCAAGCAGCACAGATATATCCTTACAGCCACGTATTACTTTACGAAATGGGTACAAGCAATTCCTTTAAAGGTAGCCAACTCTGAGGCAATTATTGAATTCATAGATCAATTCATCATTACCAGGTTTGGCATACCTAATGCTCTCATTTTTTATAATGCATCTTATTTTTCTAGAAATACCATACTTGAATTTGCTATTAAGAGAGGATTTAAATTGAAACATTTTGCAAACTACCATCCTCAGGGTAATGGTTTAGCTGAATCAACTGACAAAAATCTGATCAAAATCATTAAGAGAACTATTGACCAGAATCAAAAGAATTGGCACAAGTCTTTGATATTTGCATTATGGGCTGACCGCATAACACAAAAGGCCTCAATAGGTACTTCTCCATTCAATTTAGTACATGGGAAAGAATTTTTTATACCAGCAAACTTCGCACTCCCATCTCTGGCCCTAGTGCAATTTATTGAATAAAACCCCTCCTCTTCCATTCGATTAAGATATGATCAAATCCTTAAATTAGAAGAAGAAAGGGAAAAATCCAGAATTACACATGCAAAACATCAAAAGACTATTAAATCTTCTTTTGATACAAATTCTACTGGCCCTAAATTTTTACAAATTGGTGATCTTGTTTTGAAATGGGACAAAGTGCACGAAGATAAAGGCAAACACACTAAATTTTAGAAGATGTGGCTAGGACCATTTCAAATCATCGAGAAGATAGGCCCATCAACATTCATATTGCAAGATCTATCAAGAAAGAGAGATTCTCTTCCTGTCAATGGGCTTATCTTGAAAAAAATCTTTACTTAAGGAGGTAGCCACTTCTTACTTGTAAATATTTAATTTGCAGTTTTGTTTGTTTGAATTTTTATATTTAAGAAATTAGGTTGTAAATAGTCTTCCATTGACCTTTTACTATTTTGAAAGTTATTCAAGAAAATAGTGTAAATACTTACTTTCGATAGATGGAAGCCTTTAAGGAAAAGAATACAGTTCTAGGAAGTTAGATAAAAATAAAACTCTGAAAACCTCTTTTAAATTTGTAAACCCTTTACAAGCCTTGAAAATACTGTAAATCATTTCAAGTTTCGAAAAGCCAAGTGAGGTTATTTGTAAAAAGAAAACAAAGACTTATCCAAACTTAGCATCTACAACTCTTAAATTTTCATCCATACACTCTTAAGAAGTAAATCATTCACCCCATCCACAAAGTTTATGATTTTTCATAGTGTAATTCTAAAATATGTTTGATATAAAAGATAAGAGGTCTCATTATGAGCTTGCTTACCATGATCATAGGGAACTAATTAAACTGACATTACCAATACTGCATACCAAAATAGGGTAATGGCTTATAATTATAAGACAAAGGGTCTCATCACGAGCCAGCTTGTTCAGTTCAATTACAACTAGTGAATGGCATTTTCAACCGCTGGCCACCAAACCAGGACAATGGCTTTTTATCTTTTAAAAAAATAAAAAGGATAGAAAATACAAAAAGAAAAAAAATATGTAAACATATCTTTTTGGATTATCTCTTAAAATTTATACTCTTAGATGGATGGGACAATGAATGATTAAATGGTTAAAAGGTAACCCTGTCGAGACTATAAATGTTTGTTGGCAATAGAGGCACTACCTATGACAACAGAGTCATTATAAAAGCTAAGTTGGAAAGGTCCCCTGTTTTATCTTTATCAACCAATCAAGGCGTAAATAAACTTTGAATGTTTTTATTTTTAAGATTGGAAAGGAATTGCAAAAATATTTTTTATTATATTCAGAGTTAATGTTTATCTAATTGTTCTTAGATTGTTTTCTTTATCCTCAGAGGTTTCCAAATTAAGAAAGTCATAGATATTGCATTACTTTCCCAGAGATAATTGTTTCTCCCAGTGAATCGCCAATTGTTGTGCTATACAACAACCCCCCATTTCAAAAATTTTACGCAAAACTTTAATTAGAAATGGGTCCCCTTTTTTTTAGACTTAGTTAAATTCAATAATCCAATAATAATCGCATGCTTGGATTTAATCACATAACACATGCAAGTTCTTATGAAAAGGTTTGATCCGATAGAAATATTATCCAAAACCTTTTTGTAAAACAAATGTAAAATAATATGTCATATCCTTTATTTAAAGGATATACTTAAGAGGCTCTCATTAGCAAAACTCCGATGCGATAATGC
Source organism: Pinus tabuliformis (assembly GCA_031772625.1). Classification (NCBI taxonomy): domain Eukaryota; kingdom Viridiplantae; phylum Streptophyta; class Pinopsida; order Pinales; family Pinaceae; genus Pinus; species Pinus tabuliformis. The sequence continues at coordinate 513,857,232 of CM062811.1, forward strand.
TATCGGAAAATCGCAAACCAAAAAGTTGAGTAATGAAGCATTCCAAAGGTCCATGATAAACCCCTGATGTGATAACATAATCTCAATCGGCCATCGCACCTACCATGAGACATATAATGAAAGCCCCTTTCCAATTCGTCGATGCGATATCATAAAGGAAAGTGCGCTTTTCGAGAAAAGGCCGTTAAAGTGTATATTAACGGGTTTATCCATTGAATCAATAATAAACAAGAAACAAACCATTGGTTGATTATCCTGCCTCTTCACATTATTCTTTATCGCAATCGAGGCTACCTATGGAAACCATTTAAGCATGACCTGTGAACTTCCCAATCTGCGATATGCGATTTTTCGCTATCGCTGATCAGGAAAACCAAGAGATCCATGTTAAAGGACTATTACTCATATGTGCGATGTGACATATCATTATTACATTTAATTATCATGATTGGTAGTTACGGAGGTCATTAATATAGCAATTAAGGTTGAATCCTTCGAGGATTTCATCTGTGGTAATATTTGATTTCGTATGGCTTATCACGCTTGAATTACCACAAATATTTTTCATTCTGCATTGGCTTTGAACGAGTTATTCTCTGTTACATTCTTTTGTTTCCTTTGCAGAGAAACTCTGAGTTGATGAATCCAGAGAAAATGACAAAGAAGATGAAGAAACCAAAGGCTCCTATCGTAGCCAAAGAAGACTCCCGAAATTGAAAAGATTCCTGAGAAGGAGAAGACACCAGAAAGGGAGCAGAAGCAGGGAAGAACTAGTGAACCCCTTGATACGGATATTAATATTGATCCCAAGTTAATCAAGGAATGGGAACAGTTTGATTCAATCATCAGTAACCCCAATAAATCCCAAGGGTTCACTACACCAGAAGTGGCTACAATGCAAAAGCCAGAAGTCAACACAGTTCCAATACAAGGAACAAGTGGCCCACCCAGGTTTCAGCAAGACATGGAGATTATTCCCAAGAATCCTACTGAGGAGATTGTACTACAAACTGAAGAAATACCACCACTTGATGTCTTCTACAGTCCAAAGCATAGGGTTGTAGTTAAAAGACAGAGGAAGAAGAGGAAAATTGATCAAAGTCCTCTTTCAACTCCTCAGGCAGAGATGATGAACGTGGTATGGAAAGCAGAAGTTGATCCCTCTGAGGATTTCACAAAGCTATCTCAGTTCGCAGGAGCTTATATAGTAGCGACCATGGATAAGGCCTCAGAGGTGAGCCACTTGATGAAGGAAAAAGACCAAGAAATCGTCCAACTGAAGGCAAATTCTGCAGGACAACAACAAAAGATAGATCAGCTTGAACAACAGTTGATAGAACAGAGGCAACAAAATGAACAATTAAAAGAGCAGTTAAAACTGGAAAAGTAGAGGATTGATGAACAAACTCTCCATAAACAATAGGAGTTGTCTCAAGAGTTGAATAGACTGCAAATGCTGAATGAGTAGGAGAAGAAATCAAAAGAAGAACAAATCGTGCAAATGAAAGAGCAGATAGAACGGTTCAAAGGGTATCCACAGGTAAACGAATTTAGAATAGAAGCCCTAGAAATGACCAAGGCTTTGTCCCGACAATTGGATATTCTATGTCACAATATATCATTGGCCGCCCCCTTATGTGATATCTTTGCATCCATGATTGAAAAAGCAGTAGATGCCAGACTTGAATTAGATAAGGCAGATGAAAAGTTAACCAATTTCCTATCATGGCAAGATTCAAAAGAAGGAATAGATGCCAATCTACCAAGAATACAATAATCACATAAGGAAATCTTGTTTTCCGAATGGGAATCCCAATTAATGAAAGCTGAAAGAGACACGTCTAGATGCAGAGCCGCAACAAATAATCTGATCGAATTGATAAACAATAGTTTGCATATGTCTAATCTGATCACATATTGCTCTCTAGGTAAACTCCCACATGAAAATTTGTTGGAACAGCATTGGAAACAAGAGCTGACACACAAGGAAAAATTGATCGGAGGAATACAAAGCTTGACATGGGAAACATTCTGGTTTTTCCTTGTCAAGCTGCATAGTCAGCAGATGGCCATGAAGTGTCTCTCAGATGCAATCAACTGCATGATCTCCGAACTCTCTGATGCCACCTATACAGCTCAGCTACACTCCAGGATGAGTCAGCCACCGGAAATCCAGCCTATGCTCGCAATCTGTCAACTGCAATCACAGGAAAAGAAGTAGATACAGTGAATCCATTCAACCGCCACAGCACTGCTATTTTCATGATAAATCCAGATTTATATGTCTTTAGTTAGACTAGCGCATAGCAATTTTCATTCATAGTTTGTTGTCATTATTAGTATTTAAAGACCCTTTCATGTATTTGGAAAGGGTCGCAATTTGTATTAAAACTTAACTTGGGAGTTGCACTACTGTACTCCTAATATTTTTTTATCAAAGACTAGACCAAAGTTCTGCATTTTGACAAAGAGGCTCTTATGAGATTTGCACTATTGCGTCTTTTGAAGGCATTCCCAAATTAGAAAGTAGAATTTGAATGTTGTTTACATCGGGAGAATCCAAATGCATATGGTACTATTATCTCTGCTTTTGTCTTATTTCTCTATGTGAATGAGCATTTATCAACATTGCTATTATTGATATATGTGTGTGTGTGTGTGTGTGTTTTAAAACAATTCTTTAACTTGTCATTTTTGAATGTTTCAGAATTGTTATCTTTTGAATATATATGTCAGTGATATATTATGATCAATGCGATAATGTTTTTATTATTACTTTGTTTAATTACTTAAACAAAGTAATCATCATATGAATGCATATTTCTATTTTATGAATAAGTCATCTTTATGGTTATTTATTTAATAGAAACAATCAAAAATTTTATTGTTAAAAGAAAACTCGGGATAGATTAGCTATCTTTGTATATTTTTGCACTTTAGAATAAAGCACTTATCATTCTCATTATACGTTATGAACCAATCACCCATCAACTCATATATCACTGGGAAACTGGTCCCATTACATCCAGTCAGAGCCACCACACCAAATGGAAAAGGAGTTGCACTAAGGTCCGGAGCGAGTGGTTTTCCTCGATGTTGATGTAGCGATTTTAGAGGCATCAACAAAACCACTCAGTGAGATGGAATTAAAGATGGAGCTAACTGAAGATTATGTGGAACACATAAAACACTAAGTGTTTGCTTTGGCTGCTAAACCACCCAGTGCATAAGGAAAGAGGAAGCCACAAAGATAAGTATTGATTATTAGTTTGAAGCAATTTCTATTAAGATTATGATTTAATTTGGTTAAAAGTTTTTATTCTTAACGATTCAAGTTATGTTTATGATTTAATGATTATGTTATGTTATAAATTGATTTAAAGTTCTATGATTACCTCTCGTGAGATGTACGTCTATGATATACATGAAATATGGAGTTGTCTAGCACAAGAACATGATGTTGACTACAAGGAAAACAATAGTAGCTTGATGATATGAGAGTGCATAGTAACGCATTAGAGTTGAAGAGATCAAGAACAAGGCCATTGTAGTGACACTGGAATCTATTGATACACACTGATTTTCATGAGATATGCCACGATTGATATGTTGTGTTATTGAAGCCAAGAAGAGGGATGCCTTAGCTGTGAAGAATCTTCATGTGCAAGGAAGCCTCGCCAAGGGATGGATTTCCATAGGGACTAAGAAGTAGAGAAGGGGATTCCTAAACTTGCAATTTTTGTGATTGCATGAAAGACGAATAAGATCACATGAGGGACTAATAAAGTAGACAAGGGGTTGCTATAATTGGAAAGTGAAATTGGTTTCATATAACCAAGTGCATACTAATTGGGATCAAGAATGCATTGGGTGTGTCCCAGAAAGAAGTGAGCTAAAAATTTTCCTAAAGGGGAACTAAGAATATTAAGTGTATGGCATCGTTGGACATTGGAGATGGATTTCATGCTAGATTTAAGTGATCGAGCAGATCAAGGTGCAATGGAAGCACGATATACCAGATGAAGCCACATGGAAGATGGCTAATCAAATAAGGGTGTCATACCCATTTTTTGGTGTTGAGTAAGAAACTGTAATTGTAATTGTAAATAGGTAAGAGATGTTTATAAAGCTTAGTTTTGTTTTAGTATTTTGTTTCTTAGAACACCAAGGACAATGTTCCTTTAGTTAAGGGAGTCGGGTTTGTAACACCCCTAGGATACTCCCCCTGATTTTTGTATTGTAATTATACTATGTTTATAAGTGGTTATAAATTTACCTGAATGGACTGAAGAGTGGGAACACATATTCATGATCTGAGGGGGAAAAGGAAGAAGAACCTGAGTGGTGTTAGATGGCACCACTACTTAATAAAATGTGAAGCTCTAAAAAAAAATTTTAAAGAATGTTCCATAAGGAACATGAAGAGACACACAAGAATGTTCCATAAGGAACATGAAGAGACACACAAGAAAAAGGATAAAAAGACATTCAAATGACAAGAAGGGTTGTATTTTTGTTGAAAGAAAGAAGTTCAAGGACATAATTTAATTTTTGGCTAAGGATATTTTTGACAATTCAGAATGTTCCACCAATAGTGGGTAGTCTTCCCAGTGTGAAGTCCTAATTAGACCTCACAGAATTTGGGATAGGAGCCCCATCCAGTTTGTGAGTCCAACCACCACCGTGTGTGTGTGTGTGTGTGTTACTCTTGGATTTTAAATGCATATAAATAAATGTGAGACCGAGTGTACAATTCCTAAAGAATGAGGATGAAATCAACCCTCAATTAATAGCTTACAGAACAAAATACAAGAAAGTAACAACAAAAAAATGAGAAAGAGTAGGCTTTAAGAAAGAATTAGATAGCTTAGACTAACCAAGATATACACAAATAATAAAGTGCTAGGAACCAATTTCAAATCAATTCACAATCAATTACTAATTGTTGGGTTGTGTTATATTCTTTCCATGACTAGCCCACGTAGTTAACTGGGGGGTTAGAGGAGGGGGCGGAGCCCCCCCTTCGTTGTGCCGATTGTGTGGCGGGTGGGGGAGGGGGGGTTCACATGGGGTTTGAGGCGTACCCGTAACCCCAATTTATGGGGTCCAGGGCAGCGCCCCGGAAAATTTTGGTTTTGGACCCTATGTTAGGTTGAGCGGACCCACCTATGGTTTTGTGCATGATTTTCACACATGGTTTTGGACACGATGGTTTTCAATCCATGGTATTGGATGCTTCGGCATGTATAAATATGTATTGTAACATTGAAAGGAACATAATGAAAATTCAAGCTAGTAGTCCCGATTTTGGGATCCAGGGGAAAATCTCTGTGTATATGTGTTTTATGTGTTATGCTCTCGCTATTGTTTATTTTCTATGTTTTAGAATTCGTATGAAGGTAATTTCTGTACAGGGTTAAAACCTACACTAATATTAACATTGAATGAAGAGAAAATATTCAAAGTAAACACACAAGATGCATGTAATGAATTAGTCCATAAACATAGACACAATATGTAAACACATGCATACATGATTGGAATATCAGTTAGCTAATATAAAAAATAGAGGAATGCATGCAAATCAATGCATGAAGTGGAAAAGTTCTCATTAAATATTGATAAATCCAAGCACATGTACTGCAAGCCTCCAAAATCTAATAGTGGAATGAGAGTAGTTCATATCATCTGTAAAATAAAAACCCTAGCCTCACAATCACTCAGCCTGTCAACTATGAAGAGTGAGTGCTCAAAGCCTAGAATATTATAGCTATGCTAATATTCCAATGCCAAAATCCCCTTACGAATAAGGCATGAGGTCCTTTTATGCAAGGGGGTGGGTGGCCTTTCACCTTTCCCACGACTCTTGAGATTCCCTCATTAATTTGAAATACTTAACTCTTTACATTCCAAGTGATTCTTGGATGACTCCTATTATTCATTATTTCCATAAAATACTGAAATGTATTAGGACAATCTTCCTTTGAGCAGGAAGAGTTATACGATAGGCTTTGTTGGTCTCACTATAACCCACTAGGATACCCATCTCTGTGATGGGTTTCAACTTCGTCCTCTTCTCCTCAAGGACATGTGAATATGTAAGGAACCCAAATATCCTGATGTTCCTAAATTCTGGATTCTTACCGGTATACACCTCCTCATGAATCTTGCTCCCCAAGACTCTGTGTGGAAACATATTTTGTAAATAAACAACATTGTTACACTCCTCGACCCATAAGAAGAAAGCTTAACTTTGATCGTGCAACATCGCTATAGCATCACCCATAATGGTCTTGTTCTTCCTCTCTGCCACCCCAATTTGCTAAGGGTTATAAGGCACAATGAGCTCCCTCTTAATGCAAACATTCCAACAAAAATCCCTCATCTCAGCAAAATTGTACTCATCCCCATTGTCTAATCTTAACACCCTGATTTTCCTCCCTGCCTGGTTCTCCACGAGAGCCTTAAACTCTTGGAATCTCTGGAAGACCTCATCCTTGGTCTTCAGGAAGTAAGTCTAGGACCTCATGGAGTGGTCATCAATGAATGTCACATAGCACTCATATACACTCAATGAAGCATAGGACATAGGACCACATACATCTGAATGAATCAAATCAAGGATACATGTAGCTCTATTGTCACTTCTCTGGAAAGATGTCTTGATGTACTTTCCCAAATCACACCCCTTGCACACGTCATGATGCTTTGTACTGAAGTCAGGTAACCCTGTAAAAATCTCCCTCAACATCCTGAAAGCTTCATGGTGCAAGAGGCCATCCTCCTGTGCCACAACTCACATAACTCACTGCCACTGGTTTGCGCTATCATAAATATAAGAGGTTGAAATATAAGTTTCTATAGTCTACCATTATGAGCTCCAATAACACAAGTAGAGCTGATATTGTATCCCCTGGGATATATAACCACTTGTCCCTTCTGGAAAAGTACCTCATACCCCCTGTCCTCCCATCTAGAGACTGATATCAAACTCTTCTTCAACCATGGTGTTGGCATTATGATGCATATGTTGTACTTGATGGCAACACTCTCATAAAAGACCATCTCACTTATATACATTCAGAAGAGATATCAGATGTAACATAATACATAGATGCAGGATAGCTCAAAGGAATCAAATGGCAAGCTCTTTGTAAGCAGAGGTTCAAATATTGTTGAAATTATGAAGGACGCAGGTACACCTTACAAAAAGTGCGTCCCCGCAGGTATGCCGTGCAGAACCCGCGTCCAGAGACGCAGGCCAGCCGTTCAGGGGGTGCGTCCACCTAGTGCACACATTTCAAGACAACGAAAAGCACGTGGGGGTTTCTTGTGTGGTATCTAGCCGACGGTTTTGTGTTTCTATGGTGTCGGCTCGTGGTATTGTTCCATGTTTTGGGGAAGAGCTTGCCTATATAAAGCAAAGGAGTTCATTTGGATTATGCACCATCTTTGTTGAATATCTTTTGGGGAGATCTAGTCCAGATCTATGAAGGCGAATCTTCTAATGGACTATGATCGCTATGGCGCACGATCAGATCTGTAGATCTGACTGTTTGGGTTAGTCTTGAAGTCTTTATATCTTTCATATCTAAAGAGACGCAGGTGCAGTAAGGGTTCAGGTGCGTCCAGGACGCAGGAGCGAACTGGTTCAGGTGCGCCGGACGCAGGCGCAGAAGGGTTCAGGTGCGCCGAGACGCAGGCAGTTCAAAAGACTCAAAGCGAGGGACGCAGGCTAGCAGTTGAGCAGAGTGCGTCCGGGACGCGGGCTAGCAGTTGAACAAGGTGCGTCCAGGGACTCAGGCTAGCAGTTGAGCAGGGTGCTTCCTTCTCTTAAAATCTTTGTTTATCATTGTTGCATCCTGGGTTTGGTCCTATTATTGTTGATCTAGTTACTACAGTTGATTGGGTGTTTCAGAAGGTTGTTTGAGCTTCAATGTTGTTGTTGGGTCCAGTATGAAAATTGGATGAAATGTGGCCTTTCAGTTTATGGGTTGTGCTTCAGTGTATCCAGTATGAAAATTAATGAAACGTGGTACTTGAAGGAGAGAAGATCGTAGGCCGGCACCTACGTACTAGTATCTAAGCTAGTACAAGAGCTAAAGGAAATCTTTGAAGCATTGTAGCAGGTAGTAGCCTGCGTACTAGTAAATGGATCGGCTAGTACAAGAGCAAAGGGGGTTGTAGCTCCTGTACTGGTATAAGGCTGCACCAGTACAAATATTGTAAAAGAATTTTCTTATTAAGAAGAAGATTGAGATGACTTGCAGCAGGTGGTTTTTCTCCCGCATTGGGTTTCCACTTTACATCATTGTGTTCATGTGTGTGCCTTATGTGTGATGATCTACTTTATGTTACTGCATCTGTTAACTGATAATATGGTTGATAATGTTCTAATGCACTCATTGAAGATCGATTAACTTAATCATAAGAAGTTGTGGAAGTAGCATATATGAATCTGATTATGGAAATGAAAAAGTTTTATTAATATGATAATACTGATTCACCCCCCCCCTCTCAGTATTATTTCCAACAATTGGTATCAGAGCGGGTCCTTTGATAGAAGCTTGATCGCTTGAAGGAGATCCGTGGAACAATGGGAAAGAAGCTTAAGAAGAAAGCTAATAAGAAAAAGAAGTCATCTCAGAAGAACTATGACAGTGGAAGAATCGATTGGGGATTAGGCATAAGAAGCTCTTCAGATTCAGAATCAGATTCAGAGTCATTATCAGGTACGAATGTGTTATCCTCTGATGTTCCAGCTATATTTCCTTGTGAAAGAGATGAAAGTGATAGCGAAACTACTGAATTTGCTCTTATGGGTGAACAAGAAAGATATCAAATAGAGGCAGAATTTAAAAGGCTGACAGAAAAAATTAGAGATCAACAAGATCTATTAAACAAAAAGGAATGTGATTTCAAAGAAGAAGCTACCAAACTAAGGGCACAACTAGAAGAAGAAAACAAGGTAAGAAAGCTACTCAAGGACAAGGAAGACCAATGTCAAAAATTGCAGCATGAAGTAACATCGTTAAGAAAAGAAGTCAACGAAAGAAGCACAACCATCAAGAAACTCAAAGATAGATCCAGCTACTATGAAAATCTTGAAGCTACAATCCTCTCACTAAAAGGAGATCTTGAAGAATCAAAGAAGCAGAATACAAATCTACTCCAAGCTATTGCAAAACAAGAAAATGAAGTCACCAGCTTAAAATCTCAACTGGAATGTGCCTTCCGAGTTCGTCAAATGCAGCAGGATCTGTATGAAGAACAAGAAAAAGAAATTCTCAAACTAAGGGAACAAATGGAAGAAGGAAGGAACGCTGAAGAAGTTTTGAAAGAGAAATCTCTTGAAAAGGAAGAACAGCTTCAGGTTGAGGTAAATATCTTGAAAAGTAAACTAGAAGAAAAGGATAAGCTTTTACGATTTCAAGATAGCTCTAAAGTATTGGATGATATTCTTAGTAGTCAAAGGTCCCCTGCTATAAAGACTGGTCTTGGTTTCCATGAATCTGTTGAAGGTGAATCTAGTTCACAAGGTGAGGCAAGAAACCCTAAAAGGAAATCTAAAGTGATCAACGAAGAAGTAAAAGATCAATCTCATCATCAACCAAGGAAAGAGATTCCTCAAAGAAAATCCTTTACTCCTCCTATGAATAATGTTGAATGTTATGTATGTCATAATCTTGGACATGTTGCAGCTAGATGTAGAAGAAGAAGAGTTCAAGACCATTATGCAGAAAGGTCATCTCAATCAAGGTACTTTTATGGATATTGCTTTGCTTGCAATATGTTTGGTCACAAAGCTACTGATTGTTACAGGAGGAATATAAAACATGTAAGATGTTATGCATGTAACAAGCTTGGACATATAGCCAAGGAATGCAGGAACAAAGTTTGGGCACCATATCAAAAGGAGAAAATGTTATCATCACGTTTGAAGATATGGAGGAAAAAGGAAGTACAGTCAGAAAAGGATGGCACAGTACAATATACAGACATACCAGAATCAGAGGAAGCTGAAAGTACAGGACGCAGTGCAGTAACAGGAGACCTGCGTGCGGACGCAGGCCAGACCAAGTCCAGGTGCGTCCAGGACGCAGTTCAGTAACTGAAGATCTGCGTGGGGACGCAGAGCGACTGAGGATCAGGTGTGTCCCTGAAGCAAAAGGACGCGGCGCGATAGTAATTTTGGGTGCGTCCCTGAGTAAAAGTACGCGGCGCAATAGTGCTTTTGGGTGCGTCCCTGCAGCAACAGGACGCAGCGCAGCAGAAGATGAAGTGCGTACCTGTCTCAAAGCATTTATTGGCTGATTCTTCTTGATATGCATGATCAAATTTAACAGATGGCACTGGTTCAGGGGGAGCATATGTCCTGAATGCATTGTTGGCATTATGGTCCTTGGTGACAATGCTTATGATTCATCTTGCTATGGTTATGAGTTGATCACATGATCAGATTTATGGTTGGAGACATGATGATGATGAGTTACTCATATGAATTTCATGATGATGTTGACATGAGCAAGATGCATGATTTCTTTCTTGGCACAAATGGATGAGGATTGTTGGCTAGATACAGGGATGATTATTCATACATATGTTGATTGATGTTGATACTCTCATTTGATGACTCTTGATTCATGTAGATCTGGATGGTTGTGAGTTGATGTTGACAGATACTATGGAGCAGATTATACAGTGTTGTTGATGATGTTTGTCATTTGAAAGGTCATAGCAAAACTCATGTTGTAATGGTCTATTGTAGTCATCTCTTCAGGTCATGTAACGGCCTTTGTCCCCCCCACTATGCATGGGATGAAGATGTAATGTATTTGGTTTTCATATTTCTGATGTATTCCCACTTGGTTGGATGGATGATCCTTATTGTGATTGGTGATAGGAAGGTCATTTATGATATATAGAGTCATGTTCTTCTTGTAGAACACCTTTTTGCGGACCTTGCTTATAGTCAGGGGGAGTTTGAGCATGAACAAGCACTATACAGCAGAGCAGACATCTCAGCTTGTTCTCAGAAAGACCATTATCAGATTGGAGCACCATGACATATACAAAGGGGGAGCTCATTCAAAAACTTCAGCAGATCTGGCTCATAGTCAAAGGGAGCATGTTCTTAGGGGGAGCATACCCCTTTGCCCTTGATGTCAAAGGGGGAGAGTGATTCGGTGTTGTTGCCATCAAGTCCAAAGGGGGAGATTGTTGGCATTATGATGCATATGTTGTACTTGATGGCAACACTCTCATAAAAGACCATCTCACTTATATACATTCAGAAGAGATATCAGATGTAACATAATACATAGATGCAGGATAGCTCAAAGGAATCAAATGGCAAGCTCTTTGTAAGCAGAGGTTCAAATATTGTTGAAATTATGAAGGACGCAGGTACACCTTACAGAAAGTGCGTCCCCGCAGGTATACCGTGCAGAACCCGCGTCCAGAGACGCAGGCCAGCCGTTCAGGGGGTGCGTCCACCTAGTGCACACATTTCAAGACAAAGAAAAGCACGTGGGGGTTTCTTGTGTGGTATCTAGCCGACGGTTTTTGTGTTTCTATGGTGTCGGCTCGTGGTATTGTTCCATGTTTTGGGGAAGAGCTTGCCTATATAAAGCAAAGGAGTTCATTTGGATTATGCACCATCTTTGTTGAATATCTTTTGGTGAGATCTAGTCCAGATCTATGAAGGCGAATCTTCTAATGGACTATGATCGCTATGGCGCACGATCAGATCTGTAGATCTGACTGTTTGGGTTAGTCTTGAAGTCTTTATATCTTTCATATCTAAAGAGACGCAGGTGCAGTAAGGGTTCAGGTGCGTCCAGGACGCAGGAGCGAACCGGTTCAGGTGCGCCGGACGCAGGCGCAGAAGGGTTCAGGTGCGCCGAGACGCAGGCAGTTCAAAAGACTCAGAGCGAGGGACGCAGGCTAGCAGTTGAGCAGAGTGCGTCCGGGACGCGGGCTAGCAGTTGAACAGGGTGCGTCCAGGGACTCAGGCTAGCAGTTGAGCAGGGTGCTTCCTTCTCTTAAAATCTTTGTTTATCATTGTTGCATCCTGGGTTTGGTCCTATTATTGTTGATCTAGTTACTACAGTTGATTGGGTGTTTCAGAAGGTTGTTTGAGCTTCAATGTTGTTGTTGGGTCCAGTATGAAAATTGGATGAAATGTGGCCTTTCAGTTTATGGGTTGTGCTTCAGTGTATCCAGTATGAAAATTAATGAAACGTGGTACTTGAAGGAGAGAAGATCGTAGGCCGGCACCTACGTACTAGTATCTAAGCTAGTACAAGAGCTAAAGGAAATCTTTGAAGCATTGTAGCAGGTAGTAGCCTGCGTACTAGTAAATGGATCGGCTAGTACAAGAGCAAAGGGGGTTGTAGCTCCCGTACTGGTATAAGGCTGCACCAGTACAAATATTGTAAAAGAATTTTCTTATTAAGAAGAAGATTGAGATGACTTGCAGCAGGTGGTTTTTCTCCCGCATTGGGTTTCCACTTTACATCATTGTGTTCATGTGTGTGCCTTATGTGTGATGATCTACTTTATGTTACTGCATCTGTTAACTGATAATATGGTTGATAATGTTCTAATGCACTCATTGAAGATCGATTAACTTAATCATAAGAAGTTGTGGAAGTAGCATATATGAATCTGATTATGGAAATGAAAAAGTTTTATTAATATGATAATACTGATTCACCCCCCCCCTCTCAGTATTATTTCCAACACATGGAACATAAAGAACATTTGTCACCTTTAGAGGAGATGATGACTCCCTCTGAAATGAAACTGTCCCCATACCTACTGCTTTTACTTTGGAGTTGTTGCCAAGCACAATCTCCAAGTCAATATCATCCTCCAAAATGATCTTGAAGTGCTCTCTAACTCCGTCATATGGAAGGATTATCCACTGTCTATGAACCATGCACAGGAATATGTGACATGAGTGGCTAAACTCACCACCAAAGCACACTCTAAATCAAACATGGCCACAAAATCATCCACATCTATTAAACAACATAGTGATCCATCTTCCCATAAGAAAATAATTTCACTTTTCTCATGTTCTTCTCCTTAGCCTTCTGCTTCCCCTTCTTCTTATTTTCTCCACTAGAAGATCCATTCATGATGATCTTCTTTCCCTTCTTTCCCTTAGCTGCAACAGACATATTCTCTTCTTCACCTCCCCCACCACTCTTTTTTCCACCCCTCACACTCCTCATGATCTCCTCCTCGATGAAATCATCCCACATCCTCCTCCAACCAGGAAAGTGTTCTAGGGACACCAAGTCATGGATAAATCCATCCCACTTCTCAGTGAACCCGTGTAAGGAAATGTTAACCAACTGATCCTCTAGAACAACCTCTTCAATGGAAGCTAACTCATCCTTCACCTGTGATACTCTAGTGAGGAAATATTTCACACTATCAGTCTTGGTCATCTTGGTGTTGCATAGCTTTTGTCTTAACACCATCTTCCTGTTCTCAGGAGAACTTTGGTGCAAAGAGACCAAGGACTCCCACATATGATATGCTTATCTCATCCCTGAAAAATGAGTGAATAAATGGTCCTTGATGGAATCTAAAAGGATCCTCTTTACTTTCACATTCTTCTTTCTGAACTCCACCAACTGAGCTGGATCAGTGGGTGCTTACACAACTACTTCAACTACATCCCACTCTTTCACCTCCTCCAATAAAAACATAATTCGCTTCTTCCATGGGCCAAAGTTTTCAGCCCCCATAAATATGTCCTCTACTCTCAACCGAGTAGCCATGACCCCACAACCAACAAAATGGAGAAAATATGGAAGCTAGAACCTTCCTCCCTCCGAATCGCTGATGTATTTGGGTTTTTGGAAAAGTTTCAAAGGTTTTGGTTCTTTGTTTTAATACTTTAGATGCTTTTTGTCGTCTTTATCAGCTGACTAAAATTGAATATTTGAGCCTCAACTTAGCTCCAATACCATGTAGAAAATTTATGATCTAAACCCTTAACCCAATTTAAAAGTTTGCATCTGCTTGTTTAGGCCTGACCCACATGTTTTGTCATGTTGATATAAATTTCAGTATGCATTCATTGCAAACAATAAAACAATACTTGTACTATTTTTCATGTTCCTATCATCTGGTAATTAACACAAAGTTTTGGTAAGCATGCACACAACGAGACACTTATTTTTAGTCAATTTGACCCTGGAAAACCCCATAGCCTCTTAGGGAAAATCACTCTTCAAAGGAGGATTTTATTGCTTAAGAAATTATAAAATAAGTACAAAAAATTTCACTGTACATATCTCCCTTTTCTATTGTAACATTAATTCCAATTTCTAGAAATTTTTGCCCACTGAAATCTTCAGATTTTCACAAATTTACATGCCCAAAATTTTTGCAATTTGTCCCAGCTTAGCTCCTCAAAATTTGAGCACAAAATTATTCCTCGAAAACTATGCTAAAGGTGCCTCAAAATCAGTGTTGTAAGAGATACAACCTACCTCAAAAATCATTCCAAAACTTAGCTGAAGCCTCCCTTAAAATTTGTGCTGCTTGTAGCAGTTGTCCTAAAATTTGCGCCTCGAATTTCAGGCCAATACAACGTTGGAACACTCCTTGAAATTCATTCACAGGTGCCTCGATTTCTATGTTGTTTCCATTAGTTTTGTGTTGTTAACTACCTCAAATTTCATGCTTCTCCTTCCTTGATTTTCATTTTGTTGTATGCCCTCCTTCTCCTAGAAATGTGTAACTCATTCCTTGCTGCAATTTCTCCTCAACAATCTCTCCTCTCCTTGAAGTTTCTCCTCTCCTCTCTTCTCCTCATGCTCTCTCAAGTGTGAAGTGAAGAATGAGATCCATTTTCCCTCTTTTGTCTCCTTGGAAAATATTGAATCCCTAAACCTAGGATCCAATGGTTGAGATTTAATCTCCAAATCTCAAGATGTGTGGTTGAGATCAATTCTCCCAAATGACCCCCCTCACACATTGGCCCTATCACTTAAAAGTCTCCTAATACATTTTTCAAGTTGTGTACCTTTTCTATTTTTCTCATAAAGTGATTTTTCAACTCACTTTAATATTAGAAAAATACACTATGTACTTCACACATAATGTCACTTTATAAAGTACAAGTGACTTTAATATTAGAAAAAAGTACATCGTACACCAATTCTACGTACCTTTTCTGCCCATGAAATTAATATAACTCATAAATATCACAAAGACAAAAGGAATTAATGTGCTCACTAGGATAAAAGGGATAAACTCCTAGTAAGACCTCTCCTGGTACTATTTCCAACACCAGTCTCATCCATCTTATGATATATGATGATAAGTAATTGACAAGGAGAAAAACTTGGTTGAATTACTCCATGCTTCAATAATAACTACAATTATTTATTCACTTCATCTAATTTAAATGTCCACTATTTGTATAGTCAATGGAAATTAAGAGTTGGTAAATTGTTGTATCATGATAATTACTTGTGACTGATATATATGATTCATTTATCATTTTCTTTATTCAGTTATGTCATCAAGAAATTATACATTCAAAAACATAAAGAAAATAGAGAACATAGTACACAAAAGACAATAGACACCAGAGATTAGGCCAGCGACTAGGGAAAAACTCATAAGGGGAAAACCTAGCAATCCTTCCTTATAGAATCAATTCAAAAAGAGACATCAAATTCATAAACAAACTGACCCGTATAGAAGCAAGATGCCTATTTACCAAGATCTAAGTCAACCCTCCAACATACCAAGACAAGGTGCCTTCCAAATTCATCGAGAAAAGAGGTTTGATGTAGTCTTTCACAAGTATCTAAGAGGGCCAAAGTTTTGGCCTCTATCTCAGCCACAAAACTCGCGTATCATTACAGAAATATGTGCCTCTGACTTCACATGCTCTGTAGAAAATGTGCCACAGAAAGAATCTACATGCCTCAAAATATATGCCACAAAAAATTCATATGCCTGAATGGATGTATCATATATCTGAACATACTTTTGCCTCTTTGTTTATTAGAGTGAAGGCTAGAAGAGATGAATATTAGATTTTGTTTTCAACCTCGAAGAATCCTTCTTCTTCTTCATTTCAGATTAGATGTGAGTGTGTAAAATGATCTCTAAGTGAGGGCTGTGAATGGGCTATTTATAGTCTTCTCCACAAGCAAATGTGTACAACATGTAGCTGAGTTTACTTGAGGGGTAGTAGAGCCGACTTGGAATCTTGGTGAGACAAATGACACTAGACAAATTTCAAATTTATTTCTTTTACAAGGGACATGAATAACATTCCCTTCTAAAAAAAAATTGACCAATACAAAGCATGAATAACATGATTGACGATAATAATAATAATAATTTTATTTGTTTAACATACATCAATAATTTTTTATTATTAAGATCAGCCATAACTACATGTAGGAATTTATAGGGTAAGTTCCTTAGATAGAATACCAAAGGACACCGCTCAGAAATAGATCATAGATCAGTACACTAGTATTATTGACGTGGTTAAAATCCTCAAAGAGGGAAATAGTCCATGACCTGAGCTAACGCGGCCACTTCAGGCAATTTATTAATGTAAAAGAAAGAAAATTTACATAAGCTTCTCTCATGAATAGTCACCAAACAAATGACTCTCCATGCTCTTTAAATAGAGATCATGGACCAATCAGGTGTTAAGCCACGGATCAAGTGTCGGTAATGTTGAGGAGAGAATGAACCATCAGATCACTTCATGTATAGAACACATCGTGACCGTTGGATTGTAAGTTACAAAAAGTACATACTAAAGAAACACACTTACCTAACTATATACTAGGCCAAGTTATACTTAATTATTTCCTATGTGTCGGAATATCCTAACATCCCCCCTTAAGAAAAACTTGGGATAGGATTGAAGGATATATAAAGATGACACAAGAGTAAAAGGAAGGAGGCACTAGAGCCTATCCCCCCTTAGTGACAACTTCCTGAACTCCAACCTTAAATCGAAGTTTAGTAAACTTCGCCTTTGTGAGAGCCTTTGTAAATATGTTTGTAACTCGATCATTGGTTGAACAATATTGCACTTCAAGAACACGGTCATGAATGAGATTTCTGATGAAGTGCAAGTGTAGTTCAATGTGTTTATTGTGCTGATGTTGTACTAGATCTTTGCATAGTTGAATGGAACTTTGATTATCACACCAAAGTGTAGTCGGATGTTGGTGCTAAAAACCAAACTCTGACAAGATTTGGCAAAGACACAGGGCTTCCTTAATAGCTTCAATGGTGCCACAATACTTTGCTTCTGTTGAAGAAAGAGAAATGGTACTTTGTTTCTTGCAAGCCCATGCAATAGGTCCAGAAAAAAGAGTGAAGACATAACTTGTAGTAGACTTCTGATCATCAGGGTCACTAGCACAATCAGAATCAGTGAAACCAACCAATAGAGGAGATGCTTTTGCACTATAATGAATCCCAAACTGAACTGTACCTAGAACATAACAAAGTATTATTTTAGCTTCTTTGCAATGAATTTCATGTGGATTTTTCATAAACCAAGTAAAAAGACCAACAACAAAGGAAAGTTCAGGACATGTATGGGTCAAATACAAAACTTTTCCAACAATTTGATGGTATAAGGTAGCATTAACTTCAGGGGAAGTACAAGTGACTGAAAGTTTGACTCCATACTGAAAAGGAGAAGGGGTTGGCTTACAGTCTTCCATGTGAAAGTGGCATAGAAGATCACAGGCATACTTGGACTGGGAAAGGGAAATACCTTCTTTGGATTGTAAGACTTAAAGACCAAGGAAATATTGCAAGTGTCCTAAGTTTGTTATTTCAAACTTATTTTTAAGGTTGGACTTCACATGGTTTATAAGGTTGGGATCACTACCAGTAAGGATAAGATCATCAACATAAAGAACAAGAATGATAAGAGACTTACCCACTTTCTTGGTGTAGACAATATTATCAGAATGACACCTAGAAAAGTAAGTATTTAAAATAAAGTTATCCATTTTGGCATACCAAGCTCAAGGGGCTTAATTGAGACCATAAATGGATTTCTTAAGCCAACATGCATGGCTAGAGTATTTTTGTAAAAATCCAGGAGGTTGTTCCGTATAGATTTCTTCATGCAATTCCCCATGCAAGAAGGCAGATTTAACATCCATCTAATGGACTTCCCATTTGAAAGAGGCAGCAAGGGAAAGAATAAGGCGTATAGAGTTCATTTTGGTAACAGGGGAGAAGGTTTCAGTATAGTCAATGCCTTCAACTTGTGAAAAACCCTGAGCAACAAGATGAGCTTCATGTTTATCAACTTTTCCATCTAGTCCAAACTTGGTTCTGTAAACCCATTTGCATCTAACAAGTTTTCGACCCTTTGGAAGAGGAACAAGGTCCCATGTACCATTTACCAATAATGAATGATATTCTTCATTCATAGCTGCGTCCCAATTTGGATGGCCTGAAGCTTCTGTAAAGGTGTCAGGATCATAATTCGTTGAAGCTTGAACCAGTAAAAAAGAGGCTCTATCAAATTGAGAACGTGTACAATGTTAATCTTTAGGATGACCTGCAAGAGCACCTGCTGCATATTGAGTAGCGTAGGCCCATTTTGGAAGCTGAGGAGCTGAAGGAGGGTCACGAGAAGGTGGGGGGGGATTTTCATCCTCGTTATCATCATCTGAGGAAGGAATATTTTCAGAAGTAGAAGGGATAGAGAGAGGTGGCACATCCACCGAACTAGGCTCATAGGGCGATATATTTTCAACAAACTTGACATCTCTTCTAATGATAACCTTTTTGTATTTAGGTTGAAGAAGTCTATATCCTTTGACATCTTCAGAATATCCAACAAAAATACATTTTTCACTCTTAGGTTCTAAGGCTTTATGTTTCTCATCTGGAATATGGGCCCATGCTTCACTTCCAAAAACACGAAAGTGACTTACATCTGCTTTAATTGAGCTCCATGCTTCTTCTGGAGTGATATTCTTTAAAACCTTAGTAGGACTGTGATTTAATAGGTAATTTGCACAGTTAATTGCTTCTGCCCAAAAACTAAGACTAAGTCCTTTATATTGAAGCATACAATTAGACATTTCCTTTAAGGTGTGATTCTTCCTTTCAGTGACACCATTTTTCTGTGGAGTATATGGAACATTATGTTGCAATTGAATTTCATGCTCAGTGCAAAAGTTGATGAATTTGTTATTAACATATTCTCTGCCATTATCAGATCTTAGCTTAAGAATTTGATGTCTAGATTGTTTCTCAACAAAGGCCTTAAAGGCCAAGAACATGTTAAAGACTTCACTCTTGAGTTTTAAGAAGTATACCCAAGTGCATCTGGAGAAATCATCAATGAAAGTTAAGAAATACTTGTAGCTAGAGAATGAAACAACTAGAAGTGGACTACATAAATCACTACGCACAAGCTGTAAAGGGGATAAGGCATGCCAAGAGGCATGTTTTTCAAAACTATCCCAATGGTGTTTTTTTAGTACACATCTGGAACAAACATCATCTCTGCAAGATACCATGGGAAGACTTGTCACCATATTTTCTTTACATAGATTTTTAAGGGAGTGATAGTTTAAGTGACCAAATTTCTCAAGCCAAAGTTTTCTCACTTCATCATTATGAGCAACAAATACCAAGGGAATATTTAATGACCCAAAGTTTTTAAACGTATATAACCTTGTAGAATCATCAGCAATTCGAGTAGCTAAAATCTATTTAGGATCTCTTAGTTCCTTAATTACAACATCATGAGGTGAAAATTCAATGGTTTTACTGTCACCTAAATGAGTTATCTGATATATAGATAAAAGGTTATAGGATAAGGTAGGAACACATAATACATCATTAAATTGACCATTTTCTAGATGAATAGCTCCAGTCCCTACAACAATAAGAGATGTATCATCATAAACATATATATTTTTGGTGTTACAAACATTTAAAGAAGAAAACATGGCTTTGTTTTTGGCCATGTGATAAGAAGCTCTAGAATCAATGAGCCACTCATGAGAATGAGAAGAAGAAGGTACATTTAGTGTATAACCAGACTGAGATGTTTGACAACAACATGCAAAAAGTGTTATTCCTGAAGATGAAGTTGAAGTTGAAGAGTGCTCCAAATGGATGTTATGCTTCTTCATTGTCGCTTCCAAGGCTTCCATCTTCTTAAAGCATTTGGATTCTAAGTGGCCATCATGATTACAAAAGTTGCAATGCCTATCAGCCTTCTTCCCTTTGTTTTTAGTTGCCTTATCATTTTGTTGAGTTGATTTTTCATTTTGAGACTGAAATGGCTTAAGACCCTTCTTTGGTTTAGGACCATTCTTTTTAGGATGATGCTTCTTAGGATTCTTTGAACTTAGTTATTGTTGGGATTATAAGGCTTTCTTAGAAGAGTTTATAGTATTAAGAAGACCAAGATGTAATAGCTTTTCTTGTTCTCTTATTAAATCATCACAAATGGAATCAAAAGAGGGGGACTTGTTGTCTTGTCCTTGATAAATAAAGGCTTCTCTAATAGAATCGAATGTGGAAACAAACACAGAGTAGGTTGGTCCTAACTTAGTAAGAATGGAATAGATAAGGCTTCCATTTTATTTCTTAACCTTAACACCTTCCAAGATAAGTCTAAGGGTCTTGAACTTGGACAAAAAATCTTCAATGGAAGATTAATTATTGGGGTCTAACATAAACAACTCATTTTCAAGTTGATGGGCTATAATTTCATTTTTAATTCCAGGAACTTTATTGAGATTTTTCATTGCTTCATCAGGAGTATAAATTTTTGCGATATGGAATCTAAGGATTGGAGAAATAGACATCCCTATCAACCCACATGCTTGATCTTGCTTACTTTCCCATTTGGCTTACTTATCTTCATCTTGAGATTTAGACTCTTAGCCTGAGGTTGTTCTATAAATACCTTTACTTCTATGTAAATCAACCATGTATGATAGCCATTAGAAGTAGTTCGTGTTGTCAATAATAAATAGGCATGGAATTTCCATTTTAAAAGAAATTGGAGTTGTATATGCTAAAACTAAGAGTTCCAATGGAAAGATCTTGAAACATTAGGGCGCAAAAAAAAAAAAAAACGGCTTTGAAAACGGCTTATAGCTGAAGAAGTTATTGCTTTTTGAAGAAAAGTTGTTGAATATGCCAACGAACCATGTAAATGTTGGGAAGTTGATAATAATGTTATATTTAAAAAAAATTCCACCTCCCCTTTTCCAAACTTAAACTAATTAGCTCACTTTAAAAAAATATTACTTTATGTAACTCACTTTTATAAATAAGTGGAGGCCACTTTTACAATGGTACTTTATGAACTATCCACTAAATTGTAACTTAAATAAAAGATAAAGTGACTCTATAATTATAAGTGACTCATTTTTTATAATGGCTGAGAACACTTTTATGTAAAATAGTTTTAAAACATAAGTTACATGTGCTTTTTGAAAAAGTAATTCAACAAAAAGAAAGACTTGAACCCAATACCTCTATTCTTATAAAGTATCTTAGGCCAAGTGAGCTAGTTTAAAAAGTTAATAATTTTTGGAAAGGAGGAAGAGGTTCTTTTTTTTTTTTTGCTCATTGAAGCTTTGGGGTGCGTGCTTATTGAAAAACCCCATTTTTTCCTGAGAAAAAAAAAAACAAAAACAAAAACAAAACAAAACAAAACAAAACAAAAAAACAAAACAAAAAAAACAAACAAACAAAACAAAAAAAAACAACAAAAACAACCACACAAACAAGAAAAAGTATCCAAGCCTTACAGCTTAAAGTTAGATTTGGTCGGAAACTAGATATTTTCCTCAATGTTTCTGATATTCTAAGATCACACTAAGGCGTCATGGAAAAGAGCATACGCATGAGAAAAATCATCTCTTTCAGCTTCTAGTTTTCCCAAATCGCATAGATTCGTGGGGAAAAGAGCATACGCAAAAATGAAGTATATAGATCCAGTAATAAAATAAAATTATAGAGGCTTCAAAACCGAAATAAACAGAGAGATAAATAACTATAACTGCAAATAAAGACTGTATACCTCTAGATCTTAAAAATGACATAGCTAGGGCTACCGCAAACCTTTTCATGTGAAACAAAAGGGGTTTCTCACTGGAACAGATGATCCTAACACAATAGCGCAGTCCTCTTAGCCCAAAAATGGTCAGAAACAGTAGATCTAGGAAATGACATTCGGATGCAGTTGTACCAACTTCGGATTGGATCACCAATGGATGTGGCCCTTGAATAACTCCAATACCATGTAGGAATTTATAGGGTAAGTTCCTTAGATAGAACATCAAAGGACACCACTCACAAACAGATCACAGATTAGTACACCAGTATTCTTGACATGGTTAAAACCCTTAAAGAGGGAAATAGTCCACGACCTGAGCCAACGCGACCACTTCAGGCAATTTATTAATGTAAAAGAAAGAAAATTTACATAAGCTTCTCTCATGAATGGTCACCAGACAAATGACCCTCCATGCTCTTTAAATTGAGATCATGGAGCAATCGGGTGTTAAGCCACAGATCAAGTGTTGGTAATACCGAGGAGAGAATGAACCAACATATCACTTCATGTCTAAAACATATCATGATCGTCATATTGTAAGTTATAAAAGTACATACTAAATAAACACACTTTACCTAACTATATACTAGACACTTAATTATTTCCTATGTGTTGAAATATCCTAACATACTTCAACACTCCCTCTTAGCTAGAGAGGTATTCATGATGACTATCAAGATGTTCTCAAGTTGACAATTCTACAATGAACTATCATCAAGATTAAGATAAGCATCATCATCATATTTTAATCACCAGAATCAACCACATTTTCATAACCTAGTCAATACCCCTAACATATGACATATATGCATCATTTGGTATCCACCCAAAGGCCTAAACAAGCTCACTCTAGATAGAGATCAAATCATGATACCAAAGCAATCTCACTCTAGAAATATATAAAAGCACGATGCCAAGACAAGCTCACTCTAGAAAGAGATCTGAGCATGATGCTGGAAGGCTCTTGCTCACTCTAGAAATAGATTCAAACAACCTGTAGGGCTACTCTCCAAACAAGGTATAATCGAAATAGGGAGAATATCCTTTTCCAGACCATTATTCAAACCAAGGTCAAGTGACAGAGGGATAATTCATTCTCCAACCAAGGTCAAAGTAACACAGGAAAAGTGCCAGTCCCCTGGACCATTCATCAACCAAAGTCTGTGTACTTGACATAGGGATAACCTCCCTAATCATGCCAAATTATATGACAATGGAAGAATTCCAGTCCATAATGTTATCTAAGATCTGTCAAACCATTCTCCAACCAAGGTCATAATGACACAAGGAGAACTTCTCCGATGAAGGTCATAATGACACAAGGATAATATCAGACCATTATCCAACCAAGATCGTGAAGACAGAGGGATAATGTCCATTAATAATGATGTATTCTTGGCTCTCCCTCTCAAAATATAGGTATTCTCCACGAGCCCAAGCTTGTCCCAAAAGTACACAAACTTCCCTCCGGAGAGAGGCTTTATAAGAATATCAGCAATCTACTTATTAGTGGAGATGTATAGGAGTTTCACAACTCCCTTCAATGCCATGTCTCGAATGAAGTGGTATATGATCCCAATGTGCTTTGACACATCATCATGGTCATCACCATCACTCGATTAAGATAATATTGCAAGTAACCTTTGAAGCCATACTACTTCTCAACTTGCCAATACAGTTACGATATACTCAGCCTTTGCCATACTGCTTCATGCTCATTCAAGAAATTATAATGGAGACCCAGACAAACTAAATACATTAATTAACTATTTATAGCTTCACATGATCCATCATCACAAATGCTTTCAAGTCACCCTAATTGAGTGCTCCCTCTCACACTGACAATCCATCATTATGGAATCTGAGGTCATAACAGGGCTTTCTAATGGATCCGTCTTGAGGCAACAACTACTCCCTTTGACACATGATTCCTTCAAGTTTTGTCAGAGATAAATCATATATGATCATCCTTTATCCTTTCAACCAAGCCCAAAGTCTTCTTCAATCATAAGGCTTCTTTTCATGCTCTTCAAATTCAAGAGGTAGCTTTTACAATTGAGGAAAACTTCTTGACATGATCCTCTCTCTCTTTCTGGGACAACACTCTCAAATCTTGCTTCCATGTTGTCATCTGTTACATGTTAGATCTTGAATTTTATTTGGGACAATTAAGACATACTTCAAACAAATCGCTCCCTTTTAACTTGGGTCTTATCTAGTACAATATCCTCTAAGTATAAATTCTAGAAAATCCTCTTGCTTTGCTTTATTCTTAAACTTCTTCCACGTGTTTCCAAAGTCTAGGAAATCCTTTCTATTGACCTATAATCCTCACTAGGAGGCCACATGAAAACAATTACAACCAAACAAATGATACATGGACAAGAAACTAAGTAAAATTTACAGACAATAACAATAGTATTAATCAAAGAGAAAAGTTATAAAATACTTATCTTTTGACAAAAGTCAGTTCCCTCTTGGTATTTGACTTCTTGTAGTTTTCACCATTATTTTCCTCACATCACCATGATGTCATTTATGTCAATAGAGATTCTTCTTTCGACGAAAACAATTAGCACTAGGGTATTGTCCCTAGGATTTTCTTGTTCGCAAATTAGCTAGGATTTACAAGCCCTAGATGCTTCATTAATCAAAATATTCAAGACTTGTTATCTCATGCTTCTAAGAACAAATTCTAATTTGTTTGAAGAGTTTAAGGAGTAATTTTCCAACCTCACTTGTCCTCTAATTCTTCCTTTGAGTACGATGCGAAACTTAAAAATTTCTTCAAAGACATTAGATAAGTTCCTTGCAATGTCTTTTGTCTTCATTTGATCACATACTTGATCACCTTTGGATAACACTTGGACTTCTTAGGATTTGTATGTCATCATAGACTTTTGATTTGATCACAAAACTATACTCAGAATCCAGATCTATGAAATGTCTTCTTGAACTATACTCGGGCTAATTATCAAAGAGATAAACTCATATTTAGTCTTATTTTCAGAGAAACAAACTAGAACCATAAAGATATAACAATAGTGAGCTCGAATATTAGTTACATACATTTTTGTATACCACAAGGACTCAACCTTTCTTACACAGAGATCATAATCTAGATCATCACAACAAGCTTCTCAATATACTAGTTCTAGGGTTTACTAGGCTTTCTTTTCCAACCCATTTTGTCTTATTACAATTGATTAGCTAGAGTTTCAGTATTGAACTTTATATTTTAATAGACATCTAAGAAACCTTCTTATCACAACATCATCATACAAACACTTAGTTATGTAGGACTTCAATAAGGGAGGCATTGATATTCATGGCTTGAGGAGAGATGAGTTACTTCTTCGGACATAACAGACCTTTAGTTGAGGTTCCAAATGTACTAAGCTTTCTTAATTAATTCATCCATCATTGTTTAATTATTCTCAAGGGAGGTAATTTGTGAAACTACAATAATCATTGCACCAATAATCTAATCATACTTGAACAATCTCATAGAGATATAAATCGAAGTGTTTAATAGGTTAAGACTTGAATATTGTCCACAAAAGCTTAGATATCATTTCAGATTATTGATCCTCCCAACTAGATTCTAAAGACTACTAAACAACAATATTAAAATTTCAAGTCAACACTCAGGTCAAGCTTTTATAGATCTTCAATAGGGCCTCTTCCACAGACTTGGAATTTTCAGATCACCAAGAAATCTTTACATAATCACAGAGATGAAAAGCTACAGTAGTTTGCATTACAAAACTTGGATGAATTACATATCTTGACTAGGCTTGAAAATTTGGTCACAATTAAGAGAGTAATATTTGAAGCTCGGTCTAATATACAAACTTTTTTTATTGTGGTTATACCCTTTCTTTGCCTCTATAAATACCTTGCTACCCTTCAATGATTCTCGTCCTAGACTCCTCTTGTACTTCTAGTCTTCATAAGGGTCTCGGCATTCTCTACTAGGCTTGTTATTATCTCAGCATAATCACAATATTCACCATAGTAAACTAGCCCAAAAATTCCCCTTAGTATCTCTTCAAACTCAGCCTAGATAAAACTTGTTCTTCAACTAGCTATGAAACCATGTTGAAATTCAAGTGCAAACTAGAATTTCTAATCATGATAGTTACTTGTGACTGATATATATGATTCCTTTTAGCATTTATTTTATTTATTTATGTCATCAAGCAATTATACATTCAAAAACATAAAGAAAGTAGATATCATAGTACAAAAGAGACAATAAATACTAAATATTAAGCCAGTGGCTAGGGAAAAACCCACAAGGGGAAAATTCAGCAATCCTTCCTTATAGAATCAATTCAACAAGAGACATCAAAGTCATAAATAAACTGACCAATATAGAAGCAAGATGACTATTCACCAAGATCCAAGTCAACCCTCCAACATACCAAGACAAGGTGCCTTCCAAGATCCAAGTCAACCCTTCAACATACCAAGTTTGTCACATGTCTCCAAGAGGGCTGAATTTTTTGCCTCTATCTTAGCCACAAAACTTGGGTATCATTACAAAATTATGTGCCTAAAACCTCGCATGCTATATAGAAATGTGTCATAGAAAGACTTCGCATGCCTCAAAATATGTGCCACAAAAAAACTTCGCATGCCTCAGAGGATGTATCATATATCTGAACAAACTTTGGCCTCCTTGTTTATTAGAGTGAGGGCTAAAAAATATGAATATTAGTTTATGATTTCGACCTCCAAGAATCCTTCTTCTTCATTTTAGATCATATGTGGGTGTGTAAGGTGATCTCCAAATGAGGGATGTGAATGGGCTATATATAGTCTTCTCGACAAGCAAATGGGTGCAACATGTAGCTAAGCTGACTTGAGGGGTAGTAGGGTTGACTTGGAATCTTGGTGAGACAAATGACACTAAAAAAATTCAAATTCATTTCTTTTGCAAGGGCCATGAAGAACATGCCCTTCTAAATTTTATTTTCACCAATACAAAGCATGAATAACATGCTTGACAATAAACATAAAAATAATTTTATTTGTTCAAAATGCATCAATAATTTGTTATTATGAAGATCGACCATAGCTACATACTTCAACATGGAGACCACCTAGATACTTGATATTTAGCTCCAAATTCTTGGGAGATATTCTCAACAAAATGACTTTCTCTCTAAACTCAATGGTATACTCTTGTACACTTTGTCCTTTCTTATATTAAAAGTATGAATATCAATTAATCCATTACTCCTCTTCTTATCCAATAGGGTGGAGTTGGGACACCTTGAGGATTTTAAACACCACCCACTTAGTTGTTTATGGATAACCCTCTAGTTTAAGTGTCTTTGCATGGGCTTGACCATGAATTTTGGGTGTGGCCCTCTAAGTTCAATTGGACTGCTATATTCTTCTCTTCTCTTATGTTATACACATTGAAATTTACTTTTAACTCTTGCAACCTTTGATTCAAATTTATATCATCAACCTCACCTTGATAGGGTTTGATGTTGAATTTAAGTTGCTTGTACTTTGAACTTAGACTAGGAAGATGAAATATTAAAACTTGGTGTTTGTTTATATGACTACTTCTCTATCTCTTCTTTATCTTCAGGTTTCTAGTTAGATCCAATGCCTAAATTAAAATTTCCAAGCTCCCTAAAAGATCCACACTTACTCTATTGCATTGACATCAGTATCACCATATTATGGGAGATCTCAGAGACTTGTGATTCTAGTTTTTGTGATCTCTCCTCCTGAGTCATCCTTTAGATTTCTACTTTGAGACTTTAAGAATTCTTGATTTTGCGACTTCTTTCTTTATGCCAATT
The DNA here is from genome assembly GCA_031772625.1 of Pinus tabuliformis. Taxonomy (NCBI): domain Eukaryota; kingdom Viridiplantae; phylum Streptophyta; class Pinopsida; order Pinales; family Pinaceae; genus Pinus; species Pinus tabuliformis. Next base: position 513,885,183 of record CM062811.1, read on the forward strand.
TCTAGATCTTGCAATATCTCACAAAACCTACAAAGAAAACTACTACGGTTTGTAACCTATCATGGATATCCCATTTTATAGTTCATTAGAATAGATATTATAAGAAACCATAAAATATTGTGAATTTTTTTTATTTTTATTTTCGAGGAAACAACAAATTTTTTTATTAAGACAATAAAAAGTTACATATGTAGATGCAATTAAGAATTTTGTATACTATGAATCCACCATAAACAAAGACAAAACCACATCAGAACTGATCATAGAAACACACTGCTCAGTCCCAAATACCAAAAAAAATATCCATGTCTAATTCCTGGGCTTCCCCATTATTGGAGAAAATGACCCTTACAATAGTTTGTTTTTTCAAAATAAAGTTGTATCCAAAATAGCCATAATATGAAGTCTCAGATACAATAAACTGTCCAAAAAACTAGATGAACTGATAAAAATAAAAACAATAACTGTCAGGCCAGGATGATAAAAAATTGTATGGTTGTTGATATGACACACAGATCCTTCCATCCTTGATTTCAGTTATGTGCCAGTCACCCAAAACCTGTTGCAAACCTTCCTTAGAAAGGTGGTATGCCTCTGAATTTTGCTCCCTTTAGATGTGGCAAACAATTATTAAATCAAACCCTATTTTAAAAATGAAAAATTTCTTCTATGAGTGGCATAAAAATATGATTTTTACATCTTTGTACTTTGTTAAACCAGTTTATAACATTTAAAGAGTCACCAAATATTTGGACTGATCTAATCCCCAAATGTTTAAGCCAACACAATAAGTATTTCAAGGATTGTAGTTCTACATAATTATTTGTTCCTAAGCCAACGATAACTGAAGCTTTGAAAAACATGTGTTCATTGATGTGAATAACCAACTCTAACCCACATCTATTATGTGCATCAAAGGCACCATCAAAGTACGCCCAAGGTAAATCAGGCCTGATATTTTCGTTCTATAATGTTCTTAGAGGTCGTTTTTGGAGAAGGTAGGGGAATTAAAGCAAAAATAGAAGCACTTTCAGCTGCAATTGGAGAGGGTGATGATGGGAGCTCCTGAAATATGCATTTGTTCCTTTCCAAACATATACCCTAAGAGATGATCAAAGGGATGTTTCTAAAGCTTTCATCTATTACTGAGTTACACTAGTTTTTCCAGGATTCCAAGATACTTTCCCCATTCCATATTAATCTCATCCCCAGTAATCTCAAAGTGGACTCCTAAGTCTTGTTGATGAAAGGAAAAGTAAAAAATATGCACCAACCAGGGCCATGTTTTTTCACTTTTGTAGATTATCCCAAGTGGGCATTTTGTTCTTTAGGATGCTCCAAAAAAACAGTATTGATTTCACCGGACTTTTCAATTTCCACAGCAGTTTGCACCACCAATCCTACACCCCCCATGTTGTTCTCACCATTACATAACTGTATCCATACTTCGAGGAGTATTGGCTTGTAGGAGCATCAACCCATCGTAGCACATATGGGAGTTCCCTTAACCTGATGCCAATTCATTGAAATCATTTGCAATCTGATCTAGAGACATAAAACCTTGAGTGTTTAAGAAATCCATTATCTCCATAAAGAGATAAAAACCCTCATTACATCCCAGCCATGGGTCAATTCCTATTCTAAGCTTTTCTCCATTTCTAACATGCCAAGCGAGTCCATCTTCCACAATACTGAATGAGTCCATGGTTGCCTTCCATACTGCTGATGCGTTTAAGGATTTTTTATCTGTCCTGCACATGCATTCATCGTTGGGGGCAGGGTCTATGTATTTCCTTTTCACCACAATCATCCATGGATTATCCATTGATAATAACTACCACCCCAATTTTGCTGCTAGAGAGATTGCAAAAGATGGGAGGTCCTTTATACCCGAACCTCCCCAAGCCTTTCGACAAGCAATTTTATCCCAAGCTACCCAAGGAAGTACTGCATCCTACTTTGAACCAACCCATAGAAAATGACCACACACCTTTCTTATCTAAGTGAGAATTCCTTTTGGAATCCAAGTGAGCACGATCCAAAGAGTGGAATTGCTATAAGAACTGATTTGATTAAAACTAGTGTACCAGCTCTCAAAAGCCACTTAAACCTCCAATGTTTTATACGATTTCCAATTTTTTCCAAAAAACCAATTCCAATCATGTTTTCTATAAGTATCGGGCTTGAGATTGAAATGAATATATTTAAAGTTCTCCTTCATGGGTTTTTCTTCAAAGGGAAGTCTCGAAAGGATCCTGTTTACCTCATTCCCTGAGAAGCCTTCGTGGGCTATTGAGGATTTATGAGCATTAATACATATCCCTGTAGCTTTTAGAAACAAGTCAAGGGAGAGTTTCAACTGTTTTATATTGCCCCTAGTTCCATCATTGAACAAAAGGATGTCATCCACAAACAACAGGTGTGTGATAAACATATTGATTGCTACTTCTATTCCTTTTAGCTCACCTCTTCATTTGGCCGCAACAATTAGTTGACTTAGGCCTTCTTCTGCCAGTAAAAAGAGGAGCAGAGACATAGGGAAACCATGTCTAAGCCCTCTTTGGCTGTGGAACAAGGGATGCTACACCATTTATCAGGATTGTGAAGCTAAAATTTGAAATTCATCACATGACCCAATTGATGAACCCGATATCAAAACCCATGTGAGTCATCAACAAATGTAAATATAATCAGCTAATTCTGTCATACGCATTTGATAGGTCAATTTTAACTATCAGGTCTCTTATTCTTCTCCTCTTTATGTTATTCATCGATTCCTGAGAAACCTCGATGGCTCCATGAATCTGTTTTCCATCAAGGAACCCAAATTGTTCCTTCGATATATGGCTTGAAAGAATTGGTTTCAGATGAACAACAATAATTTTAGTGATGATTTTATCGATACAGTTACAAAGAGAGATATGCCTGAACTCCTTAAAGAATGAAGGGTCATCAGTTTTAGGGATTAAATCTAGGAAAGTGGTGTTGAATGGTTCATAAACATAACTTCTGAGTCTATATTCCTCCACTACCCTAGTAAGTTCTTCCCTGATTAGATAAAAAAAAATGTTGGAAAATTCCACAGTCCAGTCATCAAGCCCTCAACTCTTATCTTTCTGCATATATTTTATTACACCTTTGACTTTTCCTTTTGTAACAAGAACCATTAACATCTCATTTTCTTCCTCCTCCGCATATCTAGGGAACAATTGAGCCACCCTTATAACCTCTGCAATTGAAGCCTCTTATGGGCTCTAACCAATTTTTGAAGTGGTCCCTTCCCATAGTTGTTGATTCATCAAAATATTTTGCAATGCCCCCATCTGCCCAATTCATTTCCTGGGTAGCATTTCTATTTTTCCTTCCCTTTGCATAATTTTGAAAGAATTTTGAGTTCTCATCACCAGTTGAAAGCCATATTTCTCTGCTTTTAAGTCTCCACTGTTCTTCAATATCATTAAGAATTTTCCTTCTTCCTAACTCCAATTGTTTTATCCTTTCCCTCTTCTCCTTAGTCTCATACCCATCCTCTTCTAGGCTCTCCAAGGATTCTAGTTCTTCACTAATAGGATTTAAATTAGCTTCATCCCTTATCTTTTTCTCTTTAGCCCGGCCTATCATTTCCTTTTTCATTATTTTTAGATTTTCCATGAAATACTAAGCTAAAGATGAATCCTAGTGTCTATCTAGTGGCCTCCAGGAGGATTTGACTAAAATGTTGAATGAGGGCTCTTTAAGCCAAGCTGGGTTGAATTTGAAGGGTGAATCAGGCTTCCTACTGGTCTCTTTCAGCGCCAATAGAATAGGAAAATGATCTGATTCTCCTCCTATTCCAACCCATTACCTGAAAAATGGAGGTTGATTAGCCATATCCTCTTTTAATAGGAAACAATTCAATCTCTTCAGCACCCTAGCTTCCCCTACACGCCTGTTTCTCAAGGTAGGTCTAGATTTTATTAGGTTCACATCAATAAACTTTCCTATATGAAGCTCGTTCGAAAAAAAATCATCCAGAGGGTTGGCTTGGGCCAAAGGACCCCATGTCTTAGACATTTGCAATGAAAAATTGAAATCCCCCCTTGACCATATTGGGATTTTTCATAAAATATTTAGAAAGAAGGTTATTCCAGAACATAACCTTGTCCTGACACAACCCATAAATGTTAATGAGAGAAACTTTTGAGCATAGCTCTGATGAGTAGACCTCAGCCCCCAACACCAGATCTGATCCCCATGAATTTAACAACTTCATACTATTATCTTTGAAACCCATGGCGAAACCCCCAAATCTCCCTTTTGCATCAACATCACAAAGGACCAACTCGACATCATTTTACTAAGGGAATTCCTCATGATTTCACCAACTCCAAGAGTTTCTTGAAGCATAATAACATTAGGATAGTAATTTTGAAAAAGAGATTTTAGAGATAGCTTCTTACGGGTGCTAGCAAACCCATGGCGATTGAAGGACAAATTAATCATTAAATAACCCTAGCAGGGGACTACACTGCTCTAAGTGCCCCTTTAGTGATAATTGTTTTCCATCAATAATTTCTAATTTTTCTTTTAACTGAGCCATTGATAGGTTATTCTTCCTGCCTCGAGTCTTACGAGGCAATAAGGGCTCCTGGATGCCCCCTAGACCTCCTACAGATGCTAAAGTGTGAAGCAGGTAAGTTCCCTTTGTGGACAGAGGCAACCCCTCTAGCCCTAGAGTGGGTCTAGTCACAGCAAGAACAATATCAAAGCAAATTCCCTTAGATAGTTAATGTCATGAAGGCCTACCTTCAAATCCTTGTTTAATTAAGTTCTCGTTGTGTTGCTCCAACACTCTTCTAATCACTTTTGTACCTGAAACAACATACAGAGAACGGCAATAAACATAATAGAATACAACAAAAACGATCTACTTAAAGGTTCAAGGAACTTCAAGCTATTAATATGAAATTTTGACACAATATATAGGAAATAATTAATTGATTTGTATTAACATGAACATAAGTAAAACTTACAACCATGCCTTGATGTTGTAGGTCTCTTTGAAGGGTCCTGTTAGCATGTCTCTGCAAGCATTCACTCATGAATTGTCTCCCAAGAGGATGAATAACTCTCTCTCCTACCCAAAAGGAAAAATTATGATGCTAGAACACTCATACAATCAAGCCAAATCCACACAAAACTATCCCAGGATAAGTTACATTAGAAGCTACTTCCAAACTCTACTCCAACTCCCTCTAACCATCTAACTCTCACTAGCAGATCTTAGCTATGAAGGAGGTATTTATAGGAGGAGGAGCTTCCATAAAATATGGGAGAAATAGCTTATCCCTTCGGGAATTTACACAAAGGGTGGAACAACCAGCCCAAAGGAGAGAGCCGAGCTCATTTGATCCAACAACCAACCCTAGGACCGCCACTCAGAAGCTTCAACACTTTGTTAAAAACAAACTCGCCAAAAGTAGCTCGTCGCGAGTGAAACACAGGGACAAGGCGATGACATTGCTAAGCTTAGTTAAATCTTAGCCATCTTCACAGGTGGAATAACTAATGACCTGTGCTGACCCAAAAACAAAGGTTAAAAAGGGTCTGCTCCAAGAGTAATGAACTGAGGTATTCTTCCTTATATGACAAGGAAGACACTGACACATATTTTGCAACATGACACAAAGAAGATGTCAATAACATGGACTAGCAGTGTCCAAGATCAGGGAATGCAAGGTCAGTGACAAACTACTGTGTAACATATGCCCCCTAAAGCATGAAGGCGGAGAGAGTGGGAGGGGTGAAATGCTTTACGAATCCATAACTGAAACAAAACACCATCGTAGAGAACCTGCAAACGCAAGTACAACTGATATCTCGTATACATAATAGCATAGTGAAAGGAAACACATGTGCATAAGGCATGGGCGTAGCCATCCAAAAGATAAACATAAACGATCTGTGGTATGGATGCAGCCATCCAATCAGAAGGACCATATAAAAGACTCAGGTATGGTCGCAACCATCCAATCAAAAGAGTCATGTATACAATCATGAACCAATCCATGCAACCTGGACTTGTGTAATATGAGCCCAGGGTCTTGAATCCCAACCCAATCAAGGTACAAATTCTAATATGTGAATAGATGTGTTGAAGTCGAGCATACTAGAAAATCGCTTGATTACCGGTCAATGATGTAAATTGTTAACAAGCGCGAGAGAGACCACCAATAATGTCAATGGTTCTCAAGGTACTGCTAGTACAATCCATGAAGTGTGAAGAATGATCTGAAGTTGAACACCCATGAAATCACCCGATCAAAGGCAAATAATGAAAGCCTGTTATTGAATGCGAAGAACTTGCCATTAAAGCATGCAAGATCCAAGGTACCAGAAAGGAGTCTCTAGATCAACGTCCCGGATAATGAGATAAAGTCGACAGGAAGCGATCGGTCGAAGGAGGGCCATAATGTTTCCCACATCATCGACACGAGACAAAGGAACAAGATGAATGTGGATGAGATAGAGAATCTGAGGAAGGTGTGTAAGGATACAAATTGCAGAAGAATTATGCTCTTGATCATATCGATGACACAACTCCGGTGTTTGGCAGCATTTTGGTACCAAGGGATCAAAGGTCATGATGATGCAGCAAGGATCATATGGAATGAGGCAAAATGGATAACCCAAAACCTGGAAGGCCAACGATTAAGTGAGGATACCCCAACCCGACACGAAGTAGAAACAGTGTCGATGTTCAAGAGTGACAACCTACCGTAATAATTAATACAACTGACAAAATACTTTCAAATTCCCCCACACCATTTCTGGTGAGTAACCCAATTATTTCTTATCACAAGCTTGAAGGGGATAACATATGCTTGCCCTGTAAGTTCATCCTTCGGACGAATCCGGCCTAGTAAGTTTAATGAGCCCTAGGAAGGAGAAACTTGTGTTCGTCATGGTGATGAATCTAATGTCATTTAATAGTTTAAGGAGTCTGACAAAGGTGTAACTCGGTATCTTTTTCGTGTTTAGAGAGTTTGAAAAAGACATGTAAAAGAAAACTCCACATGGTCCCTTTTCATATGTTTGTGTCTCTCAGGCCTGAAAAGGTAGAAAGCAATACTTGAGAGAACCGCTTGACCATGTCAGCCAAGGAGTACCTTTTTCATAAATAGTGCCTCCCAGCCCGAAAAGGGGTAAACTTGTATTGGGTGCATGACGTTTCGCATCCGTTAACGAGTTTGAAACGACAAGGGCTCGGCCATCCTTTTGTTTTTAAAGGGTCGAAAAAGCGTTGAAAGCGGACCCCCCATTTTTATTCTCTTTAACAAGTCAAAAAGGGAAAAATAATCAACAAAATTTTCATCTTTTACGAGTTAGAAAAGAGCTTAAAGGTGACTCATCCTGGAGGAACGAGTGATATAAAGGGTAGCAACTAGTTCTGACAATGGTGGAACTGCTCAAAACCTATAAAGGTCAAGAGGCTGGCTAATAAAAGCATTCATTGCTACAGTCCCTCAAGAAAGGAAAAACAACCAAGTGAAAGCATATGATCGACCAAAGAGATGGTGGCGATGGAATGAAACAACCAAGGCTCATGTAGTAGAAATTAGTCGATTAAAGCAGCAATCATGAGATGTAAATCGCATGGGTTCATTTTTACAGAAGCTTGAAATGAAAAACTATGCTTGCTATAAGTGCACGTGCCCCCAGCATAATGAATCAAATCGAGGTACATGCCCCCCAAGCTTCATGTCGTTCAACTAGGTGAATGGAATGAAGGTTCACTTGTGAGATCTTGGAAAGACTCAACTAGGATTTTACGAGATATTAATCAAAGACGTTATTTAGAAAGGGAGTTTTTTCATTTTTTTATCAGGATGACATAGTAAAAGAACTATCCTCAAGACCCTTGTTTCATTTTTTAACGAGCTTGACACAAGACAAGGAACTATGCTCCAGACCCTTGTTTCATTTTTTAACGAGCTTGACACAAGACAAAAACTATGCTCACACCCTTTGCTTCATTTTTTAACGAGGTTGACACAAGACCATGAACTATCCTCATCTCTTGTTTCATTTTTAAATGAGGTCGAAACAAGACCAAGAACTCTCCTCATCACCCCTTATTTCGTGTTTTAACGAGGTTGACACAAGACCAAGAACTATCCTCATGTATTGTTTCATTTTTAAATGAGGTTGACACAAGACCAAGAACTCTCCTCATCACCCCTTGTTTCCTATTTTAACGAGGTTGACACAAGACCAGGAACTCTCCTCATTTCTTGTTTCATTTTTTAACGAGGTTGACACAAGACAAGGAACTCTCCTCATCCAACTGTTCATGGACCATATGAGAACATGACTCCCAAGAGGTCTTCACTAGATGGAAGGACCACGATCCGAGAGGAATACATGTCATTTGGTACCAAAGACAAATCGGGTTCCAATGCCTCTAGTACATAATGTACTATACTATCTGTGTGATCATCAGCAAATGTGGAGATGGAACGGGTAGCCACATAATTAACCTGTGGCAAGGAAGGTACTGCTTGCAAACAAGAGCCGATAGGGGACGATGGTTGCAAAGGAGACGCTTGGTGACCAATGAACAATAGTTGATCAATAGTCACAATTATTCCTTCATGTGGAAAACAAACCACACAGAAAAGTGAAGAAACAAGAGCTCCCATGACATACACATAGTCGTGTCCAAGGAGGAGATTGAAATATAATGGACCTTGGACTACCATCACGTCTATATAGACGGTCTTTCCTCCCAAAGTAATAGGGAACTGTGGAAGGATCCCTAAGGGTTGACTGGTTCCTTATTTGAAAGCCAACAGATTCTGGGTGACAGGCACAAGCTGTGGGGAGCCCAAAGCTTGCCAAGTAGTAGAAGATATGATGCTAACACACGCACATCTAATATAGTGCCAGGTACTACCATATTACATGCTTCTACTGTGATCTGGAAAGGCACATAAGATGGGAGGCAGAAATTCGTCAATGGACCCCAATCAAAAGAGACGACAAAACTACTTGGTGGGGGTATCATATGATTTCCCCCATGCTCTACAGGAATGGACGGGAGGGTCACTCTTTGATTCATGAGAATATGAGGAGACAAGAAGAATCTGGGCAGTAAGATCACCACACTCTTCTGGAATAGAGTGAGCAACTGGTGGCGAAACCAAGTCGACACTCGTTTCGACCAATGTTGGTCAGGAACAGTCACAAGAGATTCATGCTCAAGAAGAGCAAGATGGGAAAGAGATGAATCCAAGTCAATCTCTTTACCAACTGGGAGAGGGTTAGAAGAAAACCTCTGTTAACCAATAGGGACTTGGGGTTGAGGAGCTGTAAGGTTTTCCAAAAATTTGGAAGCTTTATCCATAAGAGGACAAAGGTGAAGAATATGCTCTCCTTCACATAGCCTACAGGGGAATCTAATCTTCCCTTTCTTCTTACCATCACTAGCCAAGAGTGTAGCATCGACATGATCTCCAAAGGTCGATGGGGATGGTTGATCCAGATTTTGAGACCATACCTCTAAGACTCTGGGAATGCCAGGACAGTCTTGGAGGAGATGGTCACCCTTACACATCTTGCAAGGGAATCTGACCTTCCATGGAGGAACAAAAGGTTTGCCTATAGGAGGTGCATTTGGAGTAACAGCCACACAGTTGGCCTCTTGCTTAGCTGACTTCTTCTTCTTCGTCTTCTTCTTCTTCTTCTTAGCCTCCTGGTTACTAGATTTGAAACTTTCACCAAGCGAAGTAGAAGAGGAAGGTGAAGAAATAGGGGAAGAAGGCGAGGGGTCAACCTTGGAATCATCGTGACGCAGTTCGAATGAAGGAGACAGCAAGGCAGGAGTTGGGACGCTTGGGATCACTGAGGTTGAAAATAACCAGACAGGTAAACCAATGGTTAACCTAGGAGGGACAACATTGCCATATAAGGAGCACCAACATTTCCAAAAGAAGGAAAAGGACCAAGATTCTCTTCCGATGGGAACCCTTGATTGGTGGACTCTGGAAATGTTGCCATTGGAATCGACTCTAAATAACTACCAAGGAAGATAACTTTTACCAGGAATATTTCGTGGGAAGTTAATTTTATAACATTGAAACAAAACTTTGCCTTTTCATGTTTTAAGAGTCGAGAAAAGGACAAAAGGTGACTCTATCACTTTCGATTGGAAACGAGCTCGAAAGGACAAGTGCTCAAACAATCTTTTAAGTTTAATGAGTCAAAAATATCAAATGACTGCTCTGGAACTCTAGGCAAAAGGTTTACTAGACAAATCGTAAAACTGCATATACACCTTGGTATTAAAATGAAAGAGAAATGACCAAGGACTTCTCGTACGGCAACTAATCTTCCCGAATGTTGTTTTCGGTGTGTTACGATTTGTAAGGCTGTAGACTCAGCTTCCTATGGATAATAGGATTGCAACCTAGTGGTGTCTCCCATCATATACGCGACGGTACAGGGAGCACAAGTCTGTACTAGCACTTATCGAATCACAAAAGGAGGAATCACCCAACCTTAGTGAAAACAACAGCCACTAGGTTTAAAGACGCCAGAACACGTCTCTAGCCTAGACCTCTATATATATGAGTGTTAAGTTCCAATGCATTTTTAGATTAATTCGATAAATTTTAGCAGTTTATCTTGAATTAGATCTTGGTTTCAAGGCCCTACCGAATGTATCTTCAAAAAACTCCTAGAATGCAATGAAATGAGTAAAGAAATCATTTCTTTTCAATGAACAACTAACTAAAGAAAAGTGATAGGTTCATTTCAAAGCAATCAAAGCAACAAGAAAGCAAATGCATGAATGGCACTTTTTGTTATTTCGCAGGAAAACCAATCAAGAGGAAAGAGAAAGGCTTCTATCTTTCACTAACTTGCAAGCAATCTAATTAAGAAAATGAAAAATACGTCCTTTGCTTTTCAACGTCTAAATGTCAAGAATTTACTAATGCAAAAGATTGTTCTCATTTCCTAATTCAAAATGAATGCGATATTTTGAGTTTTCGAATAGATGACAAGCAATCAAATGCAAAACTCAAAACAATGCTAGTTTTAAATCCGTTTCAAATGAAATCATTCAATAAGTAAAGAGAAACATTCCACTCAAAAACTAATCAAAGACTTAAAACAAAGAATATGTTTCTTTTTTCAAAAACTTGAAAGCTTTCTAACTGACCGAGAAGCAATGTGATCTATGCCAAAGTGATGGAAGGAAACCAAACAAAAAGGACTTGAAAGTTTTGGTAACCAAATGTGTCATACCAATCAGGAAGATGAAAGAACAGTCAATAAGGAAAAGCCTCAAACAAAGAAAGGGATCTTTTCAAACACAGCTTAAAGGTCCAAACGAACAAGCAATCAAAGAAAAAGCTAATGCTTCAAAAAACCCTAAGGTGAATAGGTCACACAGTTCAAAAGGATAAATATCAAGGGAGTGAAACCAAGAGTTGAATATTCTAGAAAACAACAATTTGACACAAAAAATAGGCAGAAGACAAGCTTAGAAGGATAGGACACACTGGCTAATCAACAAACAAAAATTCAAAATTAAAACCTACAGGAATCTTCACGAGCGTCAAACTGACAACATGCGTCGACAATGAAAAGTCGCATCCCCTTAACTAACAACTTTGCGATGCCATCACAGAAGTACACCAGAGAATAGCTCCAAGCGTAAATCAAAGCTTGCCACGACTGTGAGGCGATTTAAGCATGCCAAACAATAGAAAGCGCAACTAATTAAATAGAGAAAACGCAACCATCATCGCGACTGTCATAAAATAAAAAGTGACGACCCCAAATCAAATGAAAATTTTAAAAATTCAACTGAGGAAAGGCCAGACCTATCACTTATGATAGAGGGAAGACTACCAGGAGTAGTCAAACAACCCACAATATGGAGAATTCTACCCAGAAAGTAAAGGAGACAATAAACAAGCAAAGCAAAATCAAATCAAGAGACAAAAGACACAGTCCCCAGTATGGTTGCCAACTTATGATGCAGGTAAGTTCCCTCTGTGGACAGAGGCAACCCCTCTAGCCCTAGAGTGGGTCTAGTCACAGCAAGAACAATATCAAATCAAATTCCCTTAGATAGTTAATGTCATGAAGGCCTACCTTCAAATCCTCATTTGATGAAGTTCTCGTTGTGTTGCTTCAGCTCTCTTCTAATCACTTTTGTACCTGAAACAACATACTGAGAACATCAACAAACAAAAACAATCTACTTAAAGGGTCAAGGAACTTCAAGCTATCAATATGAAATTTTGACATAAGATATAGGAAATAAACCATTGATTTGTATTAATATGAACTAAAGTAAAACTTACAACCATGCCTTGACATTGTAGGTCTCCTTGAAGGGTCCTGTCAGCATGTCTCTGCAAGCATTCACTCATGAATTGTCTCCCAAGAGGATGAATAACTCTCTCTCCTACCCAAAAGGAAAAATTATGATGCTAGAACACTCATACAATCAAGCCAAATCCACACAAAACTATCCCAGGCTAAGTTACATTAGAAGCTACTTCCAAACTCTACTCCAACTCCCTCTAACCATCTAACTCTCACTAGCAGATCTTAGCTATGAAGGAGGTATTTATAGGAGGAGGAGCTTCCATAAAAGATGGGAGAAAGAGATTATCCCTTTGGAAAGTTGCACAAAGGGTGGAACAACCATCCCAAAGGAGAGAGACGAGCTCATCTGATCCAACAACCAATCCTATGACCGCCACTCAGAAGCTTCGACAATTTGTTAAAAAAAAACTCGCCAAAAGTAGCTCGTCACAAGTGAAACATAGGGACAAGGTGACGATGTCGCTAGGCTTAGTTCAATCTTGGCCATCTTCGCGGCTGGAATAACTAACGACCCGTGCCGACCCAAAAATAAAGGTTAAAATGGGTCTGCTCCAAGAGTAATGAACTGAGGTATTCTTCCTGATATGACAAGGAAGACACTGACACATATTTTTCAACATGTCACAAAGCAGATGTCAATAACACAAACCGACAGTGTCCGGGATCAAGGAATGCGGGGTCGGTGATAAATTACTGTGTGGCATAAAGTAAGATCCCTCTTTTCCCGAGATCAAAGATTATAGTGAGGTTTCTTAGCGGAGTCCATAGGGAGAGAATAAGCCATAGGGCTGACCGGAGGAGACTTGGCTAAGTTAAGTGTCGGGATATATGTTATTATATTGTCCAGGGCAAAAGACACAAAGCTGATAAAAGGATATTCTGACATGAAAGGCTTGGAGGGACCAGGGCTAGGGAGAACATTTAATAAAAATTGAAGAGAATCATTTAAAGAGGAGAGGGGGAGAGAATAATTACCCCCTAATTGGGGTGCTGGATTGATGGTAACCACCTCATCCTGAACCTCCTGATGGTGTTCCTTCTCCAGTAAGACTTGTATCCCCAACCACACAATCTGATCTTCTTGTATCTCCATCGGTACATGTTCACCATCCTACTGATTCCCTGTCTCCTCTAACTGTGCATTGTCCTCCTCTACAACCTGTGGATGACCCTTTTTCCCTGGATCACCTCTTTTTCTTCTTCTCCTTCTGAACCCCAAAGGACAATCACGCGCTAGATGACAATGTTTATGGCATCTGTGGCATCTAAAGGGTTATTGATCATAATCAATGATCTAAGCGTAAGAATAACCTTAAAGTTGAAGGTGATTTTTTATGTCAAACACTCCCTTAGGTCCAATCTTACCAAAATGTGTGCCCTACTCCTGTTTCTTGTCTCCACAAATGACATTTTTGCCACCAGGAAGAGACCCAATGTGTTACCTATGTCTTTGAAGACATCCTTCGTCCAGAGCTACAAGGGCAAAGGCGGAACACGAACCCATACTAAAATCTCTTCTACCTTTTCTCTCTATGCATCAAACAGAGGTGTCCACCTCTTGAATAGGATTGGCACTTTCCATAAGCACCAGTTGTGTTCCAAAACCCATTCCAACATCTCGCCCTTATTGAATTTGACCATGAACCAACCCCTAGCCAAAATAGTCACTTCTACCTATTTATTCGGTGCCTCACCCCATGCCTTGGCTTTCCATTCTAATATATACTTTGTTGAGTAGTGTTTCCATTTTTCTCTTCCAACCAATATTAGTTAAGAGGCTTCCATGGCCTTGTCTAACTGGATATTGACCCTGAGAACCAAGTTTGGGTATGCCGGTTTCTTTCTTTTAAATTTCCCTTCTTTCTCTTCGAACCGGTGTTCTGGTCATTCTCGGATGTTCCTGAAAGTGACTTCCCCTCTCGCACATCGTTCTCTTCCTCAGAGAGTGGCCCTAACCACTCCTCCATTGAAAAATTCCAAGGAAAAACCCCATGTGCTATATGTTGCCCCACCACTTTTGGGACGAAGTTTTGAAACCGCTCCCCTGCCTCTTGGGAGGAAAAACCTTGAAACCCTTCATTTTCAAGTACCAGCAATTCTAAAGAGGGGCCACAAGCCCTTTCCTTTCCACTATTTCCGGGTAGGTTTGTTCCTGCTCCTTCTTTTAGTGCCCAAATCTCTTAAAGAAACCCTTGTCTTGTCGCCACTTCCGGACTGAAATTCAAATAGAGATTAGACATCTCACTAGCCTTCTGGCTCAAACAAATTTTACATGCATGAGATTTGTTCATCCTTTTACCCATGCCCAATTGGCACCAGATCCTTAACTAGGCAAGATTTTAAGCCCTCATTTCCCGCAGGCCACTGCTTATGACAATGTCTTCCAATCCTCCCGAAAAAAGACTTGAGATAGGAAACAACGAGAGGGTTTTTGAGCTTACTAGTATCTCCGCTAACTCCCCTACAACCTGACACACCGATGCTGCCATTGACTCCCCTGCAACCCGATCCACCAATGTCGCTACTATCACCTGACCCTCCAGTAGATTGATTCAGTACCCCATCCGTCTGCTTTTGAAACGTAGGGTTTTCCTGCATCTAGAAACCCTGAATTGCGTTTTGTGTTCTAACCTAGCATCTTGACTCCCAATTTTCTAGCTAGGGATCTAGTTGGACGAATCACCTTGGTTATGTTTTTCTAAGTAGGCTCTAGGCCCCAAACCGATAGGATGTCTTCCAACTCGGGCTCCAGGTCGAAACCGTCCCGGGGGTTCACCATATTTGTTGTCTTTGTTTGTAGGGTAAAAAGATAAATGTAACCGCTCCTGCTGTTGAGCTCCTGAGGCGGGCATGTTCAGTTGAGGGTGACCACCAGGATCAATATTGAAATACACAGTAAGACTTTCCTATGAAACTGCTTGTCTATCCTTTTTTGTTTCCAACCAGCGTCGTTCCCTAGGTAAAGTGTAATGTTTCCATGTACGGGCCATGTGTTGGATGGTCCCTGCCACCGAACGCCATGCATATAATGCTCTCTTCTGCCCATCCTCCTTCCCGATCCGACCCTCCACTAAAGCCCTAATCGTCATTACAACGACAAAAATAATCAATATTGTTGGGTCATAATACAACTTTGAGCCAATTAATTTCATTGTGAGATTATTGTCTATTGTTCATATGTTTATTCATAATTAAATTGTAATAGTATAGTGATAACACTTAAAACAATGAAATAATTTGAGAATATAAAGAAAATAGGTTACAACAATAAATTTACCACATTATTCACATAATGAATTCAAAAAGGAAAATCTAGTTATAAGTGTTATAAGTGAGTTATTTTCTTATCATATATAATATGCAAATACATTAATAAAAAGAAAAAAAAAAGAAGAAAGAAGAGAAGAAGAAGATGATCAACTGAGGAACAGACAACTCAAAATGAGGCTACAAAGCCATCTACTTTCTCTCTTATGTTAGTAATATCATGGTGCTTACATCCACTTCACAATGTAGTGATTAAAGCACATTTTAATTTTATGGAGTTAACTCTAGATTTTTTTTGGAAATAATTGAATAAATAAAACAACATTGAAGAATTAGAACTTAGTTTACAAAATTTGGCTACGAAATATCATTTCAATATTTAAAACCAATGTTTTAAATCCAAAATAATTTTTACATTTATAGAGATCTATAATATTGCTCTAAAATGATTTCTACAAACTTATATCCAAAATCACCAAGATAATCTAATTTTACAATGAAAATGAAAATAGTACTAAAATAAATAATAAATAATACAGTAATGTAATAAATAATAAATTATATAGTGATGTATTTTGGATTAAAATATCACTCTAGACAAATAAAAACATGACCAGGATCATTTTTTAACTTCATATGTAACAAAGCCCTATGAAGGCACTCAAATGAAAAGTTGTTAGCATAAATTTGATGATGCTAAAGACATTTACATGCTTAAAAAAGAAGAAGTGAACGTGTGACGTTATGTTGGGGATGGTTTGCTTTTTTATTACGCCCGAAAGATAGGTGTTATGCGGGGTAAAGAGCCGCTGCCAACTCAGAAGGTAACTCTTTTGAATGTAAAGAGTCAAAAAGTTGAAGTTGGCCGGGTAACCCCACTCATTCACTCTTGCGGGGGACCCGAGCAAGTGCCATCCGATCTGACATGCAGGGCACAGTTCAGTTCGGGGAGAGATGAACTAAGTTTGAATTTATGTGGAGTGTAAATTTGGATATTTAGATATTTCTTATACTTAATATGATGCAAAATATTTTTATTTCGCCTTATTGGATACACAAAATCTGCAATTTAAATCTCTAAACGGATTCATAACGCCAACCATTATATTCTATTTTGTAATGTTTGCAGATGAAAATACGATGTGGGTGGACGTGGAACATGCGTTGTGGGTCTACATGGTAATCTTATCACATGGATAAGGTTTGGTGCAATAAATACTGCATTTGACTATCTCTTTTATTCTGTCTTTACATGCGAAATCGTCGTCATTCAATTTATAGAACTTCAACAAATCTAATCAACTATTCCAATATTTGTGACTAGATTTTGAGTAAAAACTCATCAAAATTACACCTGCAAATAAAAACATAAAAACTGAACTATAGTGATTTGTTTGTTCGTTCGTTCAGGTTTGAATATCGAAAATGATAATTTATTTTCCAAGAAAATTACAATTTAAAATAAAAATAAATATATCTTTTTCTCTTATCCAAAAGAAAAATTGAATTAAAGCGATTTGTTTGTTTCTCATCCAATTTTCAAGTTTGAAAATGATAGTTTTTAATTTTAATTTATTTATTTTTTTACCTTTTTTTCTCTCGTAAGTCAAGTTTCTATTCATTTATCAAAAATGGAATACATCTATATCAAAATGCAAGTAGCCTCGTCCCGATTAGATTTGTTAACCACTGCTAGTAGCATATGGAAAATAAATAGAAGCACAGCTAATGAAACAATCCACAACTTAGTAGGCCAAAAGCACCAAAAAAACAAATAGAACGAGTAAAACACATGTAACCATGCTCAGTCATCAGAAGTAATAGACCCAAGATTATCCAGTCCAATCCCTGGAAGGGGAGGGGCACGATAATTGCACTGGACATGCTGCTCAAAATGAGCCATTCATGTTTCCAGTTTTTCCACCTTTTTAGATAGCAGATTCTCACCGCACCATACCACCACGATCCTCTCCCTGACATGGCATTGAAAGTAATGCAATTGGTTGAGTGTAGCAATGGTAGCTTCATGTTCTTCCTTCCTAGCCTTATCATGAATTTCTAATCGATCCAAAACAATCTGGACTAGGTCCCAACAAGTCTCAGAGCAACGCCGCCGACCAGCAACCCCTGCATGCCTAGACCAATGCGTCCTGCCTCGACCACCAGCTTATCATTCCCCATTGCATGCCCACCTTGAGCTGCTCTTGAGCCACCCCTGCCACCACAGGTGTTAGGCCCTTGAGACGAGTTGAGCATGCCATGTGTGCAACAGGCACTCGAGTTGGTTTTATGCGACGAGAAGACACCATCTTCGGTTATGCGCAACAAGTCAGTTTTATGCAACGAGAAGACACCATCTTCGGTTATGCGCAACGAGTCAGTGTTATGCGACGATCGCACAGTTCAGTTAAAGAGATGGGCTAGCGCACCCAACGAGATGCGAGGAGTGGGAGCATTCGGTTAAACGCGCCCCAATGGAATGTGCGATGGTGCGAACAAGTTGGAGGAGCACGCCGGGGCGACCCATGTGTTGAACACCCAGGTGAGCATGTGCAGACGAGCCACAAGAGAGTTGAAAAACTGGAAAATATGATTCGACTAAGTGTGGGAGCACCACAACGAGTTTATATGGTGAAGTTGACGGAGCTTGGGCCAACATGCGAAGGAGGACACTTGGGCGAGCCTACATGCAAAAGTGGACCTAGATCGGTTGGGCCACCAAGTTGATGGGTGTTTTGTGTGGAACAAGTGGTCGGCCTAGAGGTAGGTTGACCCACTTAAACACTTGGACAACGGCTATAAGAAGAGGAAGGCGACTTGAGAAAAAAACATCAAGTCATCTCAAGCAAGTTCGAGCAATCAAGTCACTTGGGCAATAAAAAGCAAAAGGAAATAAAGCTAGGCGCAGGCGCAGGCAAACAAAGGGCCTAAGTGGCCGAGATTTATGAAGAGAAAGGGCGAGCTGCGGAAGGGCGTGGGCAGGCGTGCACGGAGAGGCAGACAAACTGCGGAAGGGCGAAGGCAGGAGGAAACGAGCACACGAGCTGTGGTGGGCGCTGTTGAGCGAGCGACCCGACCAAGTGGGGTAACTCGACAAGCGAGCGCTGTTGAACGAAGTGATCGGGTGGGCACTGCTGAACAACGCGACTGGGTTGGGCGTTGCTAAACGACCTGACCTACAGACGCTGTTAAACAACCGGCTAAGTGGTTTTGCACGACAACATTGGGAAACCCTACACAACAAGGTGACCTTAAATGACCTGTGCTACGATGGGCACTACTAAATGAAGGCTACCCAACCCAGTAAGGTGGGCAACCGGACACGAAGCAGGTGAACAACAGTTTTTTTAGAAGGTTTTCTACAAGGAAATTTGGAGTTTCCAGCAATGACTAAATTGTACTTATACTTGTAAGATTATTGAACTATTATATTATTGGGCAGGCTCTATACTTGGGAGTTGCCCCTCTCATTAAAAGAAAAGTATTTCCGTCGTGCATACATATGAATGATATGATGATGATGTGAATGTTTATTTCCGTTGTTCAATGATAATGCTTAGAAGAATTGAAGAAAATAACTAAGTGTTGAATGGTTAGGCGTATTTTGTACTCATAAGTATTGGTGAAAAGAAAGTAGGTAATGGTGCCACACCTGCGTGTGTGCGGTTGAAAGACCACCGCCGGGATAGGGGCGTGACAGTTGATATCAGAGCTTGATTCAGGGTGAGTCGAGTTTTGATTGAAGTGAAGCATATACCACTGCACTTCATGACAGTTAGTTTCAGAGCCTGGATTTGGAAAACGAAATAAGGCAGATACTTCGTCATAGTTGATATCTCTTGGTGATAGTCGATATCAAACTTTCCAGAGGGCTTTGGAAAGTTCGAAAGGGGCAAGTGAAGGGCCAAGTTGAACGATAAAAGAAGTGTATTGTCTTTACTAGATCACAAGCAAAGCTAATGGCTGATCAAGCGGAAGAACCTCAAGTTATGATGGGGGAGTCTAGCAGGGATGCGGAAACAATTTTCATGGATAGAGTGTTGGACAAGATGGAGGAGTTAGCTTTTGAAGTGGCTTCGATGAAGGCCAAGAATGTTGAATTTCGGGATGGGTACACGAAGTCGAAGGAAGAATTTGAAGACCTCAAAATCTAATACGAGTATACAGAGTGGATGTATACACATATAAAGAGAGAAGTCAAAGATATTGGAACTGCGAGAGATTAAGGTTTGGCAGAAATCCCGAAGTTGCAGAAGGAACTTGGCGATCCTCGAAATGAGATAGTTGTTTTGAAGAAAGCAGTTGGGCAAGGATCTATTGGAGGAGTTTCCCATGTGAAGGTCAAAGAACCCAAATCGTATGATGGGATGAGGAGTGTGAAAGCTCTTGGCAATTTCTTCTGGGATATGGATAAATACTTGGAGTGTTTGGGTATAGCTGATGATGAGGCCAAAGTTAAGGTAGCTGCTCAATTCTTGATGAAAGATGGACTAGATTGCCAATGGTGATGCTGAGGAAAAATCTTCTTGGGATGACATGAAGAAAGCTTTGCAGACTCATTTTATTACACAAGATGAGACTTGGGATGCAAGGACGAAGATTAAATACATGAAGCAAACATGAATCCTACAAGCATATTAGCGGGAGTTCTCAAGTGCGATCTTAGAGTTACCTGATATGGCAGAAAAGGACAAGGCATTCAATTTCATCATAGGATTGAAGCCTTGGGCAAGCAATGAGGTGAAGAGTCAAAAGATCAAGACACTAGAGGAAGCATTTGTAGTAGTTGATCACTTGGTATAACATTATGATGAAGGAACCAAAGAGAAAAAGAATAAGACAGATAAGCTGAAAGAGAAGTCTACAAAAGAAGAGCTTTCGAGATCGAATGACAAGTCGAAGACGAAGAAGCCTCTGAAGTGTTGGATTTGTGAAGAACCACATATGGTGAATAATTTTCCTTTAGGACTGAAAGTGGCAACAATAGCACAAGTCGATGTGAATAAGAAGAAGAAAGAAGAACCATCCATTAGAGTGATGCATATTCTAGGAGCTGTAGTAGCTACAAAATCAGTCTCACGACAGGATCCTGAAAGGAACAAGTTGGAGTATGTGGAGATGAAGATTGGGCAAGGCACTGTACTCACTATGGTGGATAGTGGTGTGACTCATAACTTCATGAGGGAAGAAACTGTGAGGAAGATTGGGTTGAGGTTTATACCAACTCAAGCATAGTTGAAAGCAGTGAACTCTCCACCAGATTCAGTGATTGGTATAGCAGAGAAAGTGGATGTGAGCATAGGTGAATGGATTGGGAAAGTTGAATTCACGATTGTGCGAATAGATGACCATGAAGTTGTACTGGGTATGGAATTTATGAAACAATTTGAAGCTATGATGGTGCCACACTTGAAGAAGTTATATATTTACGACAGGGGTGATGATGATCCCATTGGTGTACAAACAATAGGGGCTATGACAGCCGAATGTAAATTGACAGCGATCAATGTGGAGGAAGTCAAGTGAGATGAAGGAGTCTACAAGAGGTTGTCTTGTACAGAGGAAAAAAGTATGGAGCAATCACAAGTGATTAGAGCACTGTTTAATAGTATCTTGGATCTATCAAGTAGACTAGAGGCAATGGAAGGAGATGGAGATGCTAGACTCGAGATTCGGACGGAGAGTTGGGAAGCATACATGCAGAGATTGGAGGAGGAAGATCCAGATAGGTGGATTGAGCTACTAGCTGAGGAAGAGGGAGAGCCTTCGGCCTCCACTTCCTCCCTCTCTTCTTAGACTAACATGGATATGAGGCTCATTGTTAGCTGCTCATGGCAATGAGTCTCCAACCTTTTTTAGCAGACCTTGGAGTGATATGGACACAATTGGCAATGTAGAAATTTTGAATAATTTAACACATATTCACAGAGATTATCCTGATCATACAATTATAAGCGGAACATGTATAATACATAATCTCCTCTACGTTGATCATCAATTTACAGAAGCAGAAACATTCACAGGCACACATAGAAGCATCAATCAAACTCATTAACACAGTATGTATCCCGGGGAAAGCATCTCGCTAAAAACCCCACACTATCTGTATATTATATTGATTGAATCATGTAACAATACACAACATAATACTTCTCACAAGTATCTCCACCTGTTACACACAATACAGCTCAGATTTGATCTCCAAATCTCCCTCGCTGCTTGCCTGCCTCCACTGCTCAAGAATTGATGAGAATAGCTTCCCAAACTCGATTTTCACCTCCAAAATAGTCACTCACTCTTTGTGGACGTGAGAAAAAGCTAAAATGTGGGCCAAATACGTGAGCAAACTCATTGGCATACTCAATCCATTGATTGTGCAAGATCTGATGCACAATTATAGTCACAACTGATAGCAATCTGATTCTCTACCACCTGTCCCTGTTGAACTGAACATGCACTGACATGCAACTGAGTTAACTGATGTATTCTATAGTTGTATTATGAGTTAATAACTTGTGAATTAATTAATAACTAATTCACCCAACTCATCTCTAGTCTATTGATCAGTTAGACTAAATACAACTAGTTTAACAAGGCTAAACTGAACACAACTCCATCAACTGCACCTCCAGTCCACTAAACTCAACTCACTTGAGTTCTAACTGAAGTCCTGCATGCAAATATTAGTCATCCCATAGGTAACCATGTATTTCCTTGTGGGATCTGCATGTACCACATCCGTAGCTCATTCTGAAGTGCTCCAAGAGAATAAGATCAAGTTTATAGTCCAAATATTATTATGAGACAATAATATTTGACTTTTCTATTTTTGACAGCCAGTCTAAAAATAGACTTTGATCACTCACACTGTGATCATTCACATTTTGATCAAAAATAGAAGTCCATCTATTTTTCCCAACTTGACCAATCATCCATAAACAGCAACCTGCAATCCATAGACATGATCCATATGTCTAAAAATAGACATAGTCTAAAAATAGACTTGCGCCAAAAATAGCCTGCGGGCCCACTTAGTGAAGGCGACTCTTTTCACTAAGCTCCATCATCTTGTTGCAATCTCAACAAGCATTTCTTGTTGCACACTTTTCAACAGGAAATAGTATGCAGAGATGAGTCATGATGATGTAGGGAGCATGTGTTCTTGTTGATGCGATGCATAGTTGGATTAACTACCCAATTAATCACCAACATGAGGGGTACTAACACATGATTTCTTACAGAGTTTGGCGGATTTATTGAATGAAGCGGGTCATAGATGGAGCTATATGGATGCCCACACATATATATGGATGTCTTGACAATAGATTTTGTTGGGATGGTGTTGTCGAGCACGACCAAATTTCTAGAGTGGTGGAGGATGTCAGGCTCCCGAGATGAGATGGGTGCACCATGTGTGCGACGAGTGCCTGAGTCGGTTTTATGCGACGGGGAGAAGCCATCTTCGGTTATGTGCAACGAGTTGGTTTTATGCAATGATTGCAAGGTTCAGTTAAAGGCGACGGGCAAACGCGCCCGACGAGATGCGACGAGTGGGAGTGTTCGGTAAAACGCGCTTTGATGGAATGTGCAATGGTGCGGACGAGTTGGATGAGCGTGTCGGGACGACCTGTGTGTCGGGCACCTGAGTGTGCACATGTGGATGAGCCACAGGGAAGTCGAAAAACTCGAAAATGTGATTCGGCTAAGTGTGGGAGCAGCACAACGATTTTATATGGTGAAGTTGACTAGAGGTTCGACCGACGTGTGGAGGAGGACGCTTGGGCAAGTCGACATGTGGAAGTGGACCAAACTGGTTGGGCTGACGAGTTGATGGGTGTTTTGTGTGGAATAGGTGGTCAGCCTGTAGGTAGGCTGACCCACTTAAACACTTGGACGACAGCTATAAGAAGAGGAAGGTGACTTGAGAAAAAACATCAAGTCATCTCAAGAAAGTTAGATTAATCAAGGCACTTGGGTGAGAAAAAGGAGAAGGAAATAAGGCTAAACGAAGGCGCAGGAGGACAAAGGGTTGAAGCGGTCGAGCCGAGATTTCTGAAGTGAAAGGGTGAGATACGAAAGGGCACAAGCAAGCGTACATGGAGAGGTGGACGAACTGCGGAAGGGCGCGGGTAGGAGGAAGTGGGCGCACGAGCAATGGTGGGTGTTGCTAAATGAGCGACCCAATCGAACTGGGCGACCTAACCCATGGGCACTATTGAACAACTTAAAACAGTTGGCACTGCTAAACAACGAGGCCGGACTGGGCACTATTGCATGACACGACCGGCCTGGGCATTGCTAAACGACTTGACCCACAGGCGTTATTGAACGACCTGCTAGGCGGTTCTGCATGACGGCGTTGGGAAACCCTGCACGATGATTTGGGCAACCCTGCACGACGGATTGGGGGACCCTAAATGACTTGTGCTGCGATGGGAACTGCTGAAGAAAGGCAACCCGACTCGATGAGGTGGGCAACCCAACACGAAGCAGGTGAACTGTAGGATTTTGAGAAGCTTTTCTGTAGGGAAATTTGGGGTTTCCAGCAACGGCTGAATTGTACTTGTACTTGTAAGATTATTGAACTGTTATATTATTGGGCAGACTCTATACTTGGGAGTTTTCCCTCCCATTAAAAGAAAAGTATTTCCGCCGTGCATACATATGAATGATATGATGATGATGTGAATGTTTATTTCCATTGTCTAATGACAATGCTTAGAAGAATTGAAGAGAATAACTAAGTGTTGAATGGTTAGGTGTATTTTGTACTCATAAGTATTGGTGAAAAGAAAGTGGGTAATGTCGCCACACCTGCCTATGTGCAGTTGAAATACCACCGCCAAGATAGGGGCGTGATAATGGGCCCCCAAGGTTGCCCAACCCATGCTACCAATGGTTCTACCTCCCCACGCAAAATGCTCAGGCACATGGTCTGCCACCGCCACTTTCAAATTCTTACGACACCCTCCCACTGGCCAGAATTCCCCTCATTTGGGGTTTGGAGCAGTAATTACGTGGCATAGGTCACATTATGAAAGCCAAGGTGAACTCTTCAGAGACATGAACACCAGCAAACAACGTCACCTCCCAATGCACCAAGACACATAACCGAGTAACAGACAATCCCGAATTAGTCAAGAGACTTCGAAAATGAGGCACTGTCAGCCTACTATCTCCATCTTGATGAATTATAAATGAGACCATAGCTAGGAAACACACCAAGTATACCAAAGTCTTACCGATGCCTATGTTAAAGGAAGCAATGAGAAGCCAAGACGCAGGTCAGGCAAGAGGAGATCCAACCACAAACACACTAGGAACAAGCCCCACCTGATAACCAGTTGTCGTAGATGCCTTGGTACAATTTTTCCCTTGCCAACCCCAATATTTGTTCACCCAACAGTGGGTCACTGGAGTCCACAAAAAATCCACAAAAATAAGGTACCCTAGAAGAAGACCAGTTATCAAGGCACACAGATGCCCCCACAAACTCATAGGGGATCTAGGAAGAGAATTAACTAAGAGCACACAAAAGGGCTCGAGGGTTGGCCCGATAACCATACACAATTCACTTAAACCTCTGAAAAAACTAGAAACCAATACACAAGGAAAGGAACTTAGCGTTTTTGTAACTCAGACGCCGAGGAGGAGAAAACGGCTATGAAATCGCTACCATTCCCAAACAAGCCACTGACTAGAGAAACCTGTGAGACCACCAGAGCTTGATCCTCGAATAGCTAACCACCAAATCGTCACAACGTAAATCTAAACCTGGAGATCGACAATCACCATACACCAACGACCCTCACTCACTCGCAATCCTGAAGAGACCGATTGAAACATTGCACGTTGCACCGTTCATTCCCCCACACTGCAAAAGAAATGGGATGACGAGGTGACCGAACTTCACACCATCCACCAAATGTTCACCGTCATGACACACACGTCGGGGTAGCATTGATGTTTGTCACTCCCATCGGGGATTGAAAATGATAATTTATTTTGAATATAAATCACACTTTAAAATAAAAATAAATATATACCTTCTCTGAAATCCACAAAAAAATATTATCTACATCAAATATCACTGTAGAATCACAAAAAACCCAATAATCATTTAGATAACAGTAATATTACACATTACAATTTTCACTGGCCTCTGTCCACTTAGAATTAATGGAGAAATAGAATGTTCCAGATTATATAAAACTCGAGTAAATTCTACACTGTGTAAAACTCGAATCTTAATTGTTCTAGATTTTATAGAAATCATTATTTTCAGTATGAGTTAGTTGCAGCTGCGTTATAGTTAAGTAAAGTTATTATCCTTTATAAGAAAACCTATCACATATTGTCCATCATTTTTAAACCTTAGACAAATTTAATAAAATCTTATGTGTTATATCATATTTTTGTTCCAACCATTTATTTAAGTTGCCCAACTACCACACTAGTAATACTAAAGATGTGTAGCAATGTGTACCAAGCTTTTGATTATAGTCCTAATAGTTAATTACTTCTTTGAAACATTATACATTTTAAACAAGGACATTTTTTTTGGGAGGGTTCTTCAACAACAATTCCATATCGTAGATATCAGTGACGAGAAAAATATTTTTCCATCTCCAACAAACAATCCACTTCATAGATATCGGGGATCACGCTTGATGGCTATGTAAACACCATCACCACTGTTTTAACAGTGCATATTGACATCTCAGTGAGTATCGTCTTAAATAAAAGGGTTGAGACATCTGCTTCAAAATAAAATGTGTTATTTAATTACCTTGAATGTAAGGTATATGAATTCTTATAAAATGTCTTTAAATTTTAAAAAATAAAACTAATTTGCCCATGCTGCATTGTATGAGCGGATTCATAACTTTGACAACATCTCTTCGTATTAATTTTTTTTTAAATTAAAATTAATAAATATATTAATATTCTAGTTTTTATAATTGAGCCGTGAAGTTTATTCTACAATCCAGTATGAGGAACATGTGTAAATATGTCACGTCCTCAAAAAATAATAAAAATAATTTTCGCTATGTCAACCAAAAAGAAAAAACAAAACAAAAATTAGATAATCATATAAATAAATAATTAAAAACAGTGGAGAGGGTCATTGCCCGGAGAGACTCATTCTACAACCCATCATGACCCCGATGTGTAAGTATGTCATGTCCTCAAAAAATAATAAAAATCATTTTCACTAATGTCAACCAAAACATTCACTTGAATCTTAAATCACTAATGTGTTTAATAGCTCTTTTATCATACATGTGAATTTGAATTGATCATAAATTTAGTTTTAACAAAAAAAAATTACCACATTAAAGTTCCAAGTTAAGTAAAATTTTAAACATCTTTATTCTTTATTCAAGCCAATACCATTTCTTAAATCAAAAGAAAAAAAAAAATTAATTCAACACAAAAAAAATGTTTTAAGGCTTCTTTTAATTAAATATTTATAAAACGAATCTTTAAAAAGAAAAACCATATATATTAATTTGATGTAGGTCTATTACAAATCAGGTTATCATGCTATGTAAAAAACATTATTAAAGCTAATATTGATACTAAAATATTAATATTAATATTAATATTAAATATTATATTAATATTAACATATTATAATATTAATATTTTTTTTTTTAACAAGATCAGATACTTATATATTATAAAAGAGAAAAGTAGGATTAGGTCCTATTACAAAGCAACTGCAAAAGATCTAATTTGGAGGTGCAAAATGGGAGCGCAGTCCCTACCTCCACATAATAGATTTTGTTTCTAAACAACAGATAAAGGAAATACTTATATTGACGAACATATTGGCCGAGTAGCAGAGAAACTTATAAAGAATATAAAGGAAGGAGAGCTAGAGGGTCACCAAAATTGATTAACAGATTTCTCAGGGTAATGCCCCTTCTTTTTGTTGTATCTAGAAGAGGTTTCCCCCTGCTCACTTTGGTTCAGTGAATTAATGTAATCCACAGCATCTTCGAGATGCTTGCACTTATCTTTCAAATCTTCGATCTCAGCTTTTTGTTTCTCTATTTTCAGTTGTTTGTAATTGTTCATGCTCTTCATTTCAGAACAAAAATCTTTCAGTGTTTGGATGAAACAGCAGATCATGGACCTATTGGCGCGGAACAGTGCACAGCTATCATTTTTCTCACCCTTTTCTAAGGGGTTGCAAGAACTTGTTGAGTGGCCTGATGTCCTTGCTGGTCTTCTGCTCACTATTCCTCTGCTAGCTGCCTCTTTGTTTGCTGTAGAAATAAGCCACAACGCTTGTTCTATTGTCTCTGATTCTCCCTTCTAATAGAATCCTTTTGAAATGCCCATAGTTCTGAGAACTCTCACTGGCTTTGTAAATAGGACAGGTCTGCTTTAGAATGGAGGGGAGATGCGAGGAGAGGATAATAGGGCCAGGGCTCTGAAGCTTCCTGCTGGTTGAACTCCTTATGAAACTGACGGGATCAGCAAGATGCTTCCAATGACTTAATGACTCACAGTACAAGAGGAACGAAACAGGAGCCCGAATTAGGCGAAAGAAGGCCGGGGACAAGAGGAGAGCACACTGGCTAAGTTGAGAAAAGGGATGAAAAGATAATAGCTGAGGGCAGGGTGACTGAGAGTAGACAATGCGACTAGGCAGAATTGGAGAGAGCTGCCTAAGGAGGAGAGACTGAATATCTATGATCTTAGCTGATAAGCTATAGAACTGAACCCAAAACAAGACAAACAGAAAATTTTCAGAAGAAACTCTACTGAAGGCAATTAACTTAAATTTACCCCTCCTCGGCCCATGAAAGATGGTGCTA
Source organism: Pinus tabuliformis (assembly GCA_031772625.1). Classification (NCBI taxonomy): domain Eukaryota; kingdom Viridiplantae; phylum Streptophyta; class Pinopsida; order Pinales; family Pinaceae; genus Pinus; species Pinus tabuliformis. The sequence goes on from CM062811.1 coordinate 513,913,664, forward strand.
CTACAAGCTTTTCTCCACTCACTTGCTCCAATATTCTAACTAATCCCATGCACTTTTCTACAACGATGCACTCTCTCCTTAACAGCACTGAAATGGATCTGCTGATGAAGAATTTTGCACTGGAGCTGCTTCTTATAGACTTGGCTAAGCATACGAATCCTGTGATTCTGCTCGGTAATTTCGATAGAGTTCCCCAAAGCGCCATCATTACCCAGCTTGTTGTTCAGAGAAGTATGGGCTCTGTCGATGCTAATATGACTTTCATCTACCTTGTGATGGTCCCTGAGATGGATTGCCCTCTGAAACGAATCCCTGAGCCGGTCATTCCTACTGATATGAATTTTCCTTACTACGCTAGGAGGATTGTTTGAGATCTTTTTGTCAGTCCTGTGATGGAAATTCATATTCTTAATCTTTGTAGTAGCCTTTTTCTCTTTTTGCTTGATTTGAGTGACTGAGCAATGTACCTTGCTCCAGTCCAGATGAGCTGACAGCTTAAGGGATTGGTTTTTCATATATCACTTGATTTTCTTTTGCCAACCCAGCTCTCCTTTCCACAGCCTTATTGGCGAGAGTGTCTGCTTTTTGATTGTGGAGTCTCAAAACGTGCTTGTAGACAACATTTCCCAGCGTTTTAGTGAAGTCCAAAATTCTTTGTCTTATTTTGTTTAGGGCCTGATTTTGAAAAGCTCTGTCTGCAACCACAGCCGCAATGATTATTGCTAAGTCCCCTATCATAATTGGGTCTTTAATCTAAAGTTTGTTGAGGATGTTGATTCCCATGAGCAGGCTGTAAGCCTCTGCTTTATTATTTGACATAGTCCCAAGCCCCCATTCATAAGAGGAGATGATTTCACCTTTCTGATTAAGAATAACTCCACCTGCCCCTGCTCTTCCAAGGTTATTCTTTGATGCTCCATCAAAGAAGAGGATGTTCTTGTTTTGATTTTGGATCCAATTTTCTATTTCCTTTTCATTTCCCCTGAGCTTCCAATCTCTAAGATTTCCTCGAATTTTCACTGAGGGGTGCATCCTTATAACCCAATCAGGGAGAGCTTTTTTGTACCACTCTTTTTCTTCATGCTGCCAGCTACTTTGATCCTCAATCGAAACTCCTTTCGCACTAATCATCTCTGCAACTAGAGCCCAAGTTTTGGCTATTATGGACCCTGAGTCTGGCTTTTGGCCTTTAAAGATGCAGTTATTCCTTGCTAACCAAATTTTCTAGCAAAGGGAGGAGGGGAGACACTTCCAAATACGAATTATAGCTGATTTTTTTTTTTTTTGCGAATGGGTAGCTTTGCAGCCAATTCTTGTTTAAAGTTGAGAGCTGATCCAGGGTGCCCATGTTCATCTTCAGGGGACTGATGATTTGGTTCCAACAATGGTTAGCCAAGCTGCACTGAACGAAGAGATGTTGGATACTTTCTTCATCCTGTCTACACAAAACACAAACTGAGGGCCCATGGATGCCTTTTTTTCTTAAGTTTTCAGCTGTGAGGATTTTCCCTTTCAAAAGAGTCCAGGCGAAAAAATTGATTTTGGGGAGGCATTCATTATTCCAGACAGCTGACCAGAGGCTCCAATTTTCAAGATCGTTGTGATTTTGGAGAAAATTGTAGCCAGATTTGACTGTGAAATTTCCTCCACTTGGGTCCCAGATAAAGGTGTCCAGGGTGTTCTTATTAAGAGGAGCTGAACCAGCCAGAATAGACTTCAGCTCTTCCCACTGAGATTTCAATCTGAAAGGGAGGGGTAGCTCTCTCCAAGCAATCCACTTGTTTTGGTCCCATTCAGAAATATCATATAGGGAAGTTATCCCTTTATCTTCCATCCACTCCTTCAGACCTTTTAAGTGATGATGTTGATTCAAGGCAGCTGCACCCATTATTCTATCCATCCAAATGGCTGTATCTTTCCCATTTCCCGGATTCTTAGAGATATTTTCTCTGATTTGAGGAATTATTTTTTTTATGAGCTTCCACACTTGGGTACATGGTCGATCAGAGATTGGATCAGAAAGCATCCTTAAGCGTTGTCCATTAAGGTATTTTTTAGCCAAAGCTTCGGCCCACCAGTGATCCTTCCCATTTAGCATTCGCCAAACAAGCTTGATGCCAAGAGCCTTATTTGTAGAACTTGGGATCCTGATTGAGATACCTCCTTTTTCGAAAGGGAGAGTCACTTGATCCCAACGGACAAGACTAAACTTTTTGGAGTCTTGTTTCCCTCCTTGCCAAAGAAATCCTCTCGTAATTATCTCCATTTGCTTATGTATGTTGGCTGGAGCCAAGATTATGGCATACTGATAGATTGGTAAAGTTGTGAGGAGAGCTTTAATTAGGGTAGTTCTACCTGCAAGATTTAACCACATCATCCCCCAACTTTGGATTTTTCCCCTTATTTTTTCGATTTGTTTGTTCCAAACTTCTATCTTAACCACTTCTTTTGCCAATGGCAACCCAAGGTAGGTGAAATGACCCCATTTCCGCTGAACCAGAATATCCATAATTTGAGAGATTCTCTGCATTATATTTATAGGCACATTCCAAGTGTAGATTCTACATTTTTTGTTATTTAAAAGATGTTGGGTCCCTATAATACTAGTGATTACCCCATTACTATTGTAGTTATACCCCTTATTAATATTGTTGTGCCCCTATTACCCCCATATTTTTATTACTGTGCCCCATAGAATCCCTCTATTGTTATTTTTGTGGCTTTATATTATTATTGTTAGGTCGGCTAGATTATATTGTGACTCCTTAGACTCCTATATATAGAAAGGAGGTTTTGTCATTTGAATCATCCAAGAATTGTTCATTTATGTAATGTAAAGGAGGTTGCCCCCTCGAAGAGGCTGAATTCTAAGAAGTTGATCTATCTTTTCTATCTTTTCTTGAGCTGGTTTCATAACATTTGGTATCAGAGCTTTGGATTCTAGGGTTTCGCTGCTCCAAACAGGTCATCGTGGCATCTTCGCTATAACTTTTTTCTGTGATGTTTCAGAAGTCGCAAAAAAAACCCATTTGAGAAGAAATCGCGCTGAACCTTGGGTCCGAATTTCAGAGTTTTTCGCACTATATTTACGGAGATATGATCTGAGGAATTTGGTCTTTTTGCAGACTTCTGAATTACATTCCAAACAGGTGACCTTGGGAAAATCGTCATAACTTTCTCTCTGGGGGTCGGATTGAAATTTCGTTAGAAGGTACAGAAAGAGGATAGATTGTAGTTTCTTGTATGCGTTTTTCAGATCCAAAGGTCGAAACAGTGACTCGTGGAACGTCGTACAAGTTCGCTCTACTGAACTAGTCTATAATCACGTCACTGTGGGAGATTTCGCATAAATCTTCCTTGGAGAATCCAATTTGGGTCAGACTTGTGGCATTGGAAAGAGGACACAGAGGGCTACTACATGTCACAAATTTAGAACTAGATGATTGGAAGGTAAAAAGATACATCAGAGGCAATATCGAGCTCCTACAAAGTGAAAAACTGTGTGTAGATTTTCTTAAATTTTTGCTTAAACTTGGTTTGAAAATTTATTTTGAAGGAATTCAAAGGGAATAGTAGAGCATTATTATCGGTAACTGATGCCCCAAGGAAAGAAAATGCAAACACCTAGTAAGGAACTTGAAAGCTCTAGCATGACTCATGAAGAAGAGGAAGAAATGCAACATGATATATCAAAATTACAAGACCAAGTGCAACAACTGTCCCTTACACAAAAAGGAACAGAATCTAAGATGGATGGTTTAAAGAAAGGTGTAGAAGCTAAGATGGACTGTTTAAAGAAAGGTGTAGAAGCTAAGATGATTGACGTGGAAGCTAAGATGGATGATTTGAAGATAGATTTGAAGACAGACATGGACGAATTGAAGGTAAATGTGAATAAGTTGCTACAAGAAATGGGAACTAAGGGTGAAAGGGTACTAAAGGAAACTCATGATGAGAATAAAAAAAATGTTAATCATGATTCCGTAGATGCTAATGTTGGATCGAAGACTCACCATATTCCAAAAATCGATATGAGGAAGTTTGATGGCAAGGATCCTGCCACATGGATATTACAGATGGAGCAATTCTTCGATCTCAATAATGTGAAAAACACACAAAAGGTACGTATGGCAACTTTATATTTGGAACCAAATCAGTTTGTATGGTATCAATGGCTTTGCTCTCGTAAAAAATTTATCACTTGGGCAATTTTTACGGAAGAATTGGTAGCACATTATGAGGATACAAAAAGCAACACTTTTTTTAGCCAATTGATAAGTCTCAAACAAAAGGATTCAATAATGGAGCACATTGAGGAGTTCCAAAAATTGAACATAAGGGTAAAAGATATTCCAGAGGAGCATAGGATTGATGTGTTCATAGGGTCTTTAAAGGATAATATCCAACATGATGTTCGCCTTTGGGAACCTGATTCATTAGAGAAGGCATTCAGGTTAGCAAGATGGAAAGCAAAATTATGGCAACGAGGAAGCATACCACTCACAACTATAAAGACGGAAGTTTTGTTGCCCCTAGTCTTCCACAACCTATAAGGTTGACACCTCAACAATTGGAAGAAAAAAGAGCAAAAGGGCTTTGTTACAGTTGTGATAGCAAATACACTAAAGGTCATAAGTGTGCTGAGAACAAATTATTCTACATAGATTGTGAAGAGGAAGAAGAAAAGGAGCAAGAAAGGTCAAAAGAAGAGGATATACTCCAGGAACAAAGCCTAGATGAAGAACAAATAAATCCGACCATATCTTGTAATGCATTGACGGGAATTACCACTCCTCAAACCATCAAGATAGAAGGACAAATCAAGAAGAAAAAGGTAATAGTTTTGATTGATTCAGGAAGCACCCAAAATTTTATTCATTGTAAGGTAGCAAAAGAATTGAATTGCTTCCTATATCTAGCACCAGAGTGTCAAGTGATGATTGCAATGGAGGAACAATAAATTGCTCTGGAAAGTGCCATAATATCAAGCTATCCATGGGAGAATATGTATTGACTAGCCCAATGCTTTCTATTCCAATGGGAGGTGTTGATGTTGTATTAGGAGTCCAATGGCTACAATCCCTGGGTACAATATCCTTTAATTTTCAAGAACTTTTCATGAAATTTTCTACGGAAGGTAAGGAAGTTGAATTAAGGGGTATTGCAGGGAAACCAGGAAACATAATCAGCTCTAATGGTATGACAAAGCTTCTAAAAAAGGAGCAAAGAGGTGTAATTGCACAATTATGCTCGCTAGATGTTTCCACATCGGAATCATCTATTTCTCCAGATCTCCAAAAAGTCTTGGACAACCATTCCAAGGTATATGAGACTCCCAAAGGTATCCCACCTATGCATGATCATGATCATGCTATTCATTTGATTCCAGGAAGTGTTCCTCCAAACATCAGGCCGTACAGATATCCCTATGTCCAAAAGAGTGAAATTGAACGTATGGTTGCAGAAATGCTAGAGGCTGGTATAATTCAACCAAGTCAAAGTTCTTTCTCTTCTCCAGCAGTATTGGTGCACAAGAAGGATGGATCATGGCGCATGTGTCCGGATTATAGGGAGCTCAACAAGCTCACTATTAAAGATAAGTTCCCCATTCCTGTCATTGATGAATTACTGGATGAATTGCATGGATCAATTTACTTCACCAAGTTGGATCTCCATTCAGGATATCATCAAATCAGAATGAAGATTGAAGACATTCCGAAAACAGCATTTAGAACTCATGAGGGTCATTATGAATTTTTGGTCATGCCTTTTGGCCTTACCAATGCACCTTCAACATTTCAAGGTTTGATGAATTCAATTTTCAAACCATTCCTTAGAAATTTTTGTTAGTATTTTTTGATGATATACTAATCTACAGCAAGTCTTGGAAGGATCATGTTGAACATGTTGACAGGGTGCTACAACTATTGAAGGAGAAACAATTATATGCAAAAAGATCCAAATGTTTCTTTGGAGTCCAGGAGGTTGAATATTTGGGTCATATTGTATCTCATGAAGGAGTTAAGGTAGACCCTAGCAAAATTAAAGCCATTAAGGAATGGAAAATCCCCACATCCATAAAGCATCTACGAGGATTTCTTAGGTTGACAGGGTATTATCGCAAGTTTGTTAAGAATTATGGGAGAATAGCAGCACCTCTAACAACATTATTGAAGAAACATGCATTTTCATGGACTCCGGAAGCAACAAAGGCCTTTGAACATCTTAAAGAGGCAATGTGCCAAGCACCAGTCTTAGCTACACCGGACTTCACGAAAACCTTTATTATGGAATGTGATGCTTCAAGAAATGGAATTGGTGTTGTTCTAATGCAAGATGAAAGACTCATTGCTTTTGAAAGTCGTCCAATCAAGGGAAATTTTTTAGGCAAAGCTATTTATGAGAAGGAAATGTTGGCAATACTCCATGCACTTAAGAAATGGCGACCATACCTAATGGGAAGACACTTCAAGGTAAAAACGGATCATGATAGCCTTAAATACTTTTTAGAACAAAGATTATCCTCTGAAGAGAAACAAAAGTGGTTCACAAAGATGTTGGGTTATGACTTTGAAATCATCTACAGAAAAGGGAAGCAAAATGTGGTGGCAGATGCACTCTCAAGAAAGGATGAGGATGTGGAAGCATTGTTGTGCGCCATTTCTATTATCCAACCAGATTGGATAAACGAAGCAAGGGAGGAATGGAAGAATGGCGAAGAATTGTGGGCACTTATTTGAAAGTTACAACAAGATTCCAATACGTCTGATACATTTAGTTGGAAAAATGATTCATTATGGTACAAAGATAGCTTATACCTTTGTAAGAATTCCCAGCTAAAACAAAAGATTCTTATGGAATTGCACACTTCTCCCTTCGGAGGGCACTCAAGATTTTTAGAAACTTACCACAGAGTTAAGAAGGAATTTTTTTGGGATGGCCTTAAATCAGATATTCAAAAGTTTGTGGCGGAATGTTTGGTTTGCCAACAAAATAAAGTGGAAACAATTAAGACACCAAGTCTATTACAACCTTTATCCATTCCAAGCCAATGTTGGGAGGAGGTTTCATGGATTTTATCACAGGTTTACCCAAGTCTAAGGGAAAGAGTGTCATCATGGTGGTAGTTGACAGACTTACCAAGTATGCACACTTTTGTGCATTATCACATCCATTTAAAGCCAGTACAGTTTCTAATGCATTTATGGAAACAATTCAAAAGCTACATGGAAACCCGAAGATTATTGTAAGTGATAGAGATCCCATTTTCACTGGAAATTTTTGGACAGAATTATTTTCTTGCCTTGGTACTTAGTTAGCTCATAGCTCATCTTATCATCCTCAATCTCATGGGCAAACTAAGATAGTAAACAAATGTTTGGAAGGATATCTTTGTTGCTTTGTATCTGATAAATAGACACAATGGGTCAAATGGTTGCCTCTGGTTGAATGGTGGTATAACACTTCCTTCCATACAGCAACAAAAATGACCCCATTTATGGCACTTTATGGGTATCAACCACCATCCATCACATCATATTTAAGAGAAAATTCTAAGGTTCAGGCAGTGGAACATCACATCGAACATCAACAACAAGTCCTCCAACTCTTAAAGGTTAACCTCGTGTTGGCACAGAATAGAATGAAACAACAGGCAGATCAACATCGCAGTGAAAGAAGTTTTGATGTAGGTGATTGGGTATTCCTACGGCTACAACCATATAAGCAAATGTCCCTCAAGCAAGCTAAGAAGGATAATAAATTATCACCAAAGTATTATGGTCCGTACAAGGTGTTGCAAAAGATTGGTACTATGGCATACAAATTGGAGCTTCCTGCAGCTTCTCGATTGCACCCAGTATTCCATGTTTCATGTTTAAAGAAGGTTATAGGCGACAAGCTCCCAATTCAAACAATATTGCCGGAACTTGACGAGGAAGGAAAAATTATATTGGAACCGGAAGCAGTCACAGAAACAAGAACTCGATAACTACGAAATCATTCAATTTCAGAGTATCTTATCAAGTGGAAGAACTTATCCGCTGAAGATTCCACATGGGAGGATGAGAATTTTATGCAAAAGTATCCAGAACTACTCAAGCGTTGAGGACAACACTTTTTTGAAGGAGAGGGGCATGTTGGGTCCCTATAATACTAGTGATCACCCCATTACTATTGTAGTTATACCCCTTATTAATATTGTTGTGCCCCTATTACCCCCATATTATTATTATTGTGCCCCATAGAATCCATCTATTTTTATTTTTGTGGCTTTATATTATTATTGTTAGGTCGACTGGATTATATTGTGACTCCTTAGACTCCTATATATAGAAAGGAGGTTTTGTCATTTGAATCATCCAAGAATTGTTCATTTATGTAATGTAACGGAGGTTGCCCCCTCGAAGAGGCTGAATTCTAAGGCGTTGATCTATCTTTTCTATCTTTTCTTGAGCTGGTTTCATAACAAAAGACCTCCTGAAAATAGCAAGAAAATCATCTAAGGTTTTTTGAACCGCCTTGCAATAATGCTAGAGGCACCCCCAATGAGAAGAGTATCATCGGTGAACAGCGAATGATTAATTTCTTTAACCCCTCTGGCTATTCGGATGCCGGTGATTTCCCCCTTTTTTTCTTTGGCTTTCGAGCTGGATACTTAAAGTTTCTGCCATTAAGATATAGAGGAACGGAGAGAGCGGGCATCCTTGCCTCAACCCTCTGGAGCTGTGAAAATATCTGCTAGGCCTTCCATTAATCAGCGGTGCTATCCAAGGATTGGAGATACAGGCCATAATAACCTCTATGAACTTGAGAGAGATCCCGAACTTTTGAAGAACAACAACAAGGTATTGATGGCTAACTCTGTCAAAGGCATTGGCCATGTCAAGCTTAATAACCATACCCTTTTCGTTTCTGAGAATGTTACTATGAATGGCTTCCTGAACAAGAATAACATTATCTGTTATCTGCCTTTTGGGGACGAAACCACCTTGATTTTCAGATATGAGACACAGGAGAATTTGTTTTAGTCTATTGGCCAAAAATTTTGTGATGATTTTATAAGAGGTATTACATAGAGAAATGGGGCGGAATCTATCAAAGGAGATAGGATTTGGCTCTTTCGGAATGAGAGCCAAATGGGAAGCTTTGGTGTTTTCTCCCATTTTGTTTTTCTTGAAAACGTTTTTGATCATTCTTACAAGATCTTTTTTTATTATGTCCCAATGATTCTTGTAAAAGGCAATGGTGAAGCCATCTGGCCCAGGGGCTTTGTTCGGGGGCATGCTCCAAATTACCTCTCTTATTTCCTCGTCTGTCACCTCTTTCTCAAGTTCATTGTTTTGTTGTTCGTTGATTTTGCTACTGATTTGCTGAAGGAAGTCGTTGTTGTCTGCTTGCTGGTCCCCTGCTGAGAGGAGGTTTTTGAAGTAGTTGTGGGTTGCCTCTTTTATTTCCTCCCTCTCCTTTATTTCCTTTCCGTCCACATGAATTTTATCTATTTGATTGCCCACTCTTCTAATCCTCAGGTTGTTGTGAAAGAAGGCTGTGTTTTTGTCTCCCGCCTTAAGCCAGAGGCATCTGGACTTTTGTCTAATTTCCTCCTCTTCTTGTCTGTTCTGCTTGTAAAGATCCAAAAAAAATTCCTTTTCCTGAGCGTAGTCTTGCTCATTGTTTTGCTGATTTTCTTTTTCTTTGCTCCAGATTTCGAGTTTCTTCATTAGCTCGGCTTTCTTATTTTTGTCTTTGATGGCGTTCTCTCTAGCCCAATTTTTTTTTTTCTCTTAAATTTTTTAGTTTGGATTCCCAAACAAAATGTGGGGAGCCTATGACCTCAGTATCCCAACTCTCCTTTATTAACTTGCGAAAGTCTTCCTTGTTGTCCTAGATTTTATTGTATTTGAAGGGAATTGGTCCAAGGTTCTCCAGACTGGCCAGCCTTAGCACAACCGGCTTGTGGTCAGAGGCAGAAACATGCACTATCATACTTTTGATGGACGTATATCCGGCTGCTAAATTCTCCTGAATCAAAATCCTATCAAGTCTTTCCTTTATATTATGAACTCCTGTTCTTTTGTTACTCCACGTGAATATCCCATTACTTGGGGTAATATCTAAAAGGATATGTTCTTCAATGAGAGCTTCTAGGGCTGCTCTTGAGGGATCGTTAAAGTAATTACCACCCAACTTTTCTTCTATATTTCGGATCAGATTTAGATCCCCACCTATGACTAGTTTGCTTCCTTGGCGATCTTGTGCTTCTTCTTTAACAGAATCCCAGCAAAGAGCTTTGTCTCTATAATGATTCGGAGAGTATATATTGATAATAGTGAGCTCTTCATTTGTGTTCTTATTTTTAAGGTCTGTCCTTACCCACCAGTTGTTGAGTTTTTGTTTGATGAGTTCCCACTTCCACTTGTTCCACAGCATGCCTATGCCTCCTGATGCTCCCATGGAGTCTGTGGTTGTTCCTTCAAAAAAAATTTGAGTTTTGATCAATTTTTGTAACTCTTGGCTACTGACTTTGGTCTCTTGAATCATAAGAATGTCTGGTTGTTCCTGCTTTATTAGATCTCGGGCTGCATTGATTTTGAGAGCTGAGCCCAAACCTCTACTGTTCCAAGAGACCATAATCATTATTTACTTGATTTATGGTGGATTCCGCCCTTGTCCTTCTGCTGATTTTTTCCCCACTTCCTTTTTGTTTGCCGAGGAATGAGTCCATTGGCTGTTGGGTACCAATAGCCATTTCCTTTGCTGCTGCTTCATCTCTAATTTCTTTGTTGGATTTCCTTCCTGCTTTTTTTGGTTGTTCTGAAAAATTGTTGGATTCTTTGACTTTATTTCTTGTGAGAATTCTGTCAATGGTGGGAGGAGGAGATGGCAAGCTTTGGATGGGGGAAGAGATGATGGCTAGGGACTTGTCTTGGATAGGGGAACATGGGGATGATGGTTCTTCTTCCAGAAGTTTGAAAGGGTTAGATGTCAAGTTTATTAGAGGAACCTTGTTCAGAGGAGGGATGGAGGCTGAGGCAATATTTTCGTGGGCTTGTGTAGGGTTAGGGGTGGTTTGTTTGCTATTTGTCTTCTTCCTTTTCACTTGTTCCCATGAGGGTTCAGGAGCTTCTCCATTATCAGCAGTCTCTGCTTCTTTAATTTTGCTACATCTATTTGCAAAATGACCATATTCATGACATACCTTGCACTTGAAAGGAATTTGCTCGTAATCCAACTGCTGAATGTGAGTCCATTGATCCACCTTGATTTTAATTGCCTCCGGCATCCCTTTCCCTAGATCAACTTCCACGCATATTCTAGCACAAGCATGCATATTGTCTTTTGGCTCGCATCTGTCTATATACTTGCCAACCGCGTTCCCAATAGCTTTGACCGACTCATCGCCCCAACAGTGGAGAGGGAGGTGAGGAAGCCTGACCCAAACTGGGACAACGCTTGGGATGTCCATCTCGGGGTCGAAGTTTGGTGACCATCTATTCAAATACAAGCCTCTTGAATCCATAAAGTAAGGTCTGTTTCTGAAAATTAAATTCCGATCTTCTTTAGTTTCAAAGAGGAATGTGTAATATCCCCTTCCATAGAACCTGATAGCTATTTTCTCCTAGATGTCGGCACTCCATTTTCTCTCCACCTATTTTTGGACTGCTCTAGGGGAGGGCCACAACCCTGTGAATTGACCCACCATTCCCCGCTCAGCTAAGGAGATGGCAGCTTTCCGGGGGAGGCTAGGAGGTAAAGAAATCTCATGTATGTCTGCTAATTTTTTCACAAATTTACTTGCTGTTGGCCTGACTTTAGGAGCTCCATGATCGACTAAAAGAGAAGCAAATGCAGCTTCTTGATCCTCAGTGCCTTGCTGGGAAGAAGAGTCTTCCCCTGACTGAATAGGCATGGTGGGGCAAACCCAGCAGCAGGAGGCTTCCGAGAGGGAGAAAAAAGCTGGAGGCAGCCCAGGTTAAACTACGAACGGGAAGAAGAACGAGGGGGTCGAGGGCGAGCTTGGGAAGGCCCAGCAGCAGGAGGCTACTAGGCGGGAAGGCTGCAGGAGGCAGCACAGGGGATGAAGACGGCTAGGTCAAGCCTGCGCGGTCCTGGTCGCCTCGAAAAAAATAATCAGATTTGTTACAATATTAATATTATTAAAGTTAATAACTTTGGATTAATACAATATAAAATTTAATATAATATCCTTTTTTATATTATAATATATATTAATATATCATGATACATAATTAACTCTAGATATATATCGAAGAACAAAGACATAGAGTGAAAGAGGTGGAGAGATAAAGGGAGTGACAAAAGAGAGATGGAGATAGAATGAAGGAGAGGGGAGAGGAATAATGAAGAAAGAGCGAAAGAGAGGAGTGAGAAAGGGAGAGAAGGGTAAGAGATAGAAAGGGAGACACAAAGATTGAGATGGAGAGAGGAGGAGAAAAGGAGGGAGATAGTGACAAGGTTGGAGGGTGGAAAGAGAGAGAGAGAGATGGGGGGAGAGAGAAGGAGGTAGGAGAGAAAGGGAGAGAGGGGAAATACTAGAGAGAGGACTTGAGAAGGAGGGACAAAGATATGAAATTGGAGGGGGAGAGAGGGAGTGGAGAAGAAATACATAGAGAGAGAGAGAGAGGGAGTAAGAAGAGAGAGATGGAGAAAGAGTATGTATGTTTTGGGTTGAGATAGAAAGACAAAGAAGGAGAGATGGAAGGAAGGGGGGAGAGAAGGAGAGAGGGAGGGAGATAGTGACTAAGTTGGATGGAAAAGAGAGAGAGAGAGAGGAGCAGGGGAAAAAGGGTGGTGGGAGAGAAAGGGAGAGAGAGGATGTGAGAGAGAGAAGGAGAGAGAGAGATAGAGAGAGGGAGAGAGGTGGTGGGGGGATGAGAGATGGAGGTAAGAAGAAATACAAAGAGAGAGAGAGAGAGAGAGGGAGATGAAGAGGGAGGGAGAGATATATAGATATGGAGAAAGAATGTGTATGTTTTAGGGCTGATATAGAGAGACACAGGAGAGGCAGAGGGAGATAGAGAAATAGATGGGAGGTGAAGGGATGGAAGAAGAGAGGGAGGGAGAGATAGATAGATATGGAGAGAGAGAGTGTGTATGTGTTTTGGGGGGGTGACATAGAGAGAGAAAGAAGGAGAGATGGAGGGAGATATATATATATATGGAGGAGAGAGAGAGGGAAGAAGATTTCTTATGCTAGATACACTGATTTCAGTATAGATGGTTATTCATAATCCTATTTGATTGCTTGCACTAGACACATTGATTTCAATGTATATGATGTTTTCTAATCCTATTTGATTGGTTGCACTAGATGCATTGATTTTCAATGTAGATATTGATTTCTAATCCTATTTGATTACTTTCTCTAGATGCATTTATTTCATTGTAGATGGTGTTTTCTAATCATATTTGATTGCTTGCATTAGATGGATTAAATGTTGTTAATATTGAGGTTGTAAATTATTTAAAATATTTTTCAAGATTAGATGGAGGGGGAGAGAGGGAAGAATATTTCTTGCACTAGACACATTTATTTCAGTGTAGATGGTGAATTCTAATTCTAATCATATTTGATTGCTAGCACTAGATGCATTGATTTCAATGTAAATGTTGATTTCTAATTATATTTGATTGATTGCACTAAGATGTATTGATTTTAGTGTAGATGTTTATTTCTAATCCTATTTGATTGTTTGCACTAGATGTATTGATTTCAGTATAGATGTGGATTTCTAATCTTATTTGATTGGTTGCACTAGATGCATTGGTTTTAGTGTAGATGTTGATTTCTAACCTCATTTCATTTCTTTCATTGGATGAATTGATTTTAGTGTAGATGTTGTTTTCTAATCCTATTTGATTTCTTGCTTAGATGCATTAGATGTTAACCTTGAGTCTATAAATTATTAAAAAAAATATTTAGTAATACCTAGAGGGACACTATTAAGAATTAATTAGATGGCAAAAGTTGTGATACCTAGAATTAAAATGAAATAGATGCACAAAATCAATCCTCATGCAAAGTTCAAATTAATCTTTGACAATATTGTCTCACGACTTTATCGCCAATTAATTACTAATAGACAATTACATATATTCAAAATTACTAATAAATAATTGTGACAACAATGTATTCCAAAAATATATATGAAGAAAATACATATTTATAAACATTCAAAACAAATCAAAATATTTTTGAAAGAGATGTGATAATTGTTTGGATATAAATATTTTATAAATTTGGTCACTCAATAAAAAAATTCAAAGTACATTATTTCTTGACTTTGCAAAATAGATTATAGATTGAAAAAATAATCAAAATATTCTTAAAGGAAATAAATTATTTCAAGAGTAATATTGACGCAATAAATTATTAAAACTACTCATCAATATATATTAAGTAATACATAGAGGGACACTATTAAGAATCAATTAGTTTTCATAAGTTGTGATACCTAAAATTAAATGTAATAGATCTATAGTATCCTCCTGCAAAATATTGAAAATATTGTCTCTCTTCTTCATCACCAACTAGTTATTAATAGATAATTACATACACATAAAAATATAACACAACAATTGTAACATTCACAAACACTACCATCCAAATCCAAACATATAATCACACAAACCACTCAAATCATTCAAAAACAAATGTACACACCTTTAAAGGAAAACTAAATTAAAGAAGAAAATGATATGGTCATGCTAAGCAAATAAAACATAACGTGAATTTTGGAGTTAATTTCAAACATATACATAATAATGATGATCTAAAAATGTGACATTGTTTCCCTCAATTGGAACCATCTTAGATCCATCTAACACCGGATTTATCATGTGCCAAGATGCGCCAAGAGGGATCAAATCCATCAAGGTGCAAATCTTTCCTTGTGTTCTACACTCTAAAAAGAAATTTTGCAACTCAAGAGATTTGATCCCTCTTGGCACATGATAGATCCGGTGTTAGATGGATCTAAGTTGATTCTACAATCTAGTATGAGGTACATGTGTGACGGATCTAAGCTGATTCTACAATCCAGTATGAGGGATGTGTAAGTATGTCACGTCCTCAAAAAATATAAAAATAATGTTCGCTAATGTCAGCCAAATCAAAAATTAAATAACCATATAAATAAATAATTAAAAATGGTGGAGAGACTCATTTAGAGAGGCTCATTCTACAATCTAGTATAAGGACATATCACATCCTCAAAAATAATAAAAATAATTTTCGCTAATGTCAACCAAAAAAAAAAACAAAACAAAATTAGACAACCATATAAATAAATGATTAAAAATGGTGGAGAGGCTCATTTTACAATCCAATATAAGGGTAATGTGTAAGTATGTCAGGTCCTCAAAAGATAATTAAAATAATTTTCACTAATCTCAACCAAAAAATAAAAATTTAAAAAAAAATAATCATATAAATAAACAATTCAAAATCAACTAGAGGCTCATTTTACAATCTAGAGTTTCACTTTTATTAGGCTGATAGGCCTTCCTATGAATGAACATAGTCGTCTACACTTTCATTCTCTGAATGAAATTTGGATCTTCTATTGTTTGACATCTGGCACAAATTTTCCTCTTTCCGCTTGACATTTGTTTCCCACATGCATCATTATTCTGGGTTTCTCATCAACTTGGGTTAGTTATGGCCCTAACCACCTCACCCCTAACCACATTCTCGCCTCATTTGCCTTCTGCGTGCCCAGAGGAGCTCTGCTCACGACCGACGACATTGATGATTTGTGGCAACAATCGCCTGTAAGTACTTGAATCATTCTAACATTAACCTGTTGCTCTATTTTAGTTTTTTGCTACTTGAAAGAGAAAAACTCGTTGCTCTATTTTCTTTATTTGCTGTTTGACAGTTTGTTCGTAAAGAATCTGTAGGTAATAATGGACGTGCGGGGAATTAGGATGGTTCATGTCCTTAGTTATTTCTATCACGTTCAGGAACCAGAATCAGACGAAGAAGTCACATGGTTCAAAAATTGGTGTGATGAGGTTTTGGGAAATTGTCTGAGGAAGTTGATTGACCCTAAACCATATCATTTTAGGAAGTTACAACTTGTTGCAACTAAATATCATCATTTAGAAAGCATACTGAGGAGGGTAAAGTCACAAAACCCGATATGGCTATGCTAGAACAACTGTCCCTTCTCTTGCCTTCCTCCCTGGATTTCGATGAAGAATATAAGAGTTTTAGAAGTGGTATGAACCAAATTGAAAAAACTGTGGCAAGCAGAATATTAGGTTAGGGCTAAAGACAATCTTGTATTTATTCTCTTTTTTTACTTTGCTGCCCTAATTTATGGTAGATTGTTGCTGCAATTGCTATACTATCACAGGCTCTTGAATGCATTTGAAGGGTTTTGTAGATAAAGGCTATCATCTCTGTATTTTTCTTACTATTGAAAGATGAATATTGCATGGCAGGCACCTCTAGAGTTGCGGGAGCTACATGTTTATGCTCCTCTTTCAATGTTCCCAAAGTCCATTAGACCGATGAAGCACATCGAAAAGATTGTGGTGACTTGTATGTCATATTTGATTCATCTCAAAACTTCACCATAGGAATTCTGTCATTTGATCGACCCTAAACCATATCGTTTCAGGAAGTTACAACTTGTTGCAACTGAAGATCGTCATTTAGAAAGCATACTGAGGAGGGTAGAGTCACCAAACCTGATATGGCTATGCTGGAACAACTATCCCTTCTCTTTCCTACCTCCCTAGATTCTGATGAAGAATATAAGGGTTTTAGAAGTGGTATGAACCAAATTGAAAAAATTGTGGCAAGCAGAATCTCAGGTTAGGGCTAAAGACAATTTTGCATTTATTCTCTTTTTTTAATTTTCCGCCCTAATTTATGGTAGATTGTTGCTACAATTGCTATACTAGCACAGGCTCTCGAATGCATTTGAAGGGTTTTGTAGATAAAGGCTATCATCTTTGTATTTTTCTTACTGTTGAAAGATGAATATTACGTGGCAGGCACCTCTGGAGTTGCGGGAGCTACATGTTTATGCTCCTCTTTCAATGTTCCAAAAGTCCATTGGACGAATGAAGCACATCGAAAAGATTGTGGTGACTTGTATGTCGGATTTGATTCATTTCAAAACTTTACCAGAGGAATTCTTTCATTTGTCCTCACTGCAATACCTGAACCTAAGATGCCCAGATATGAAGTTGTTGCTTGATTCTTTTGGGTTCTTAACAAATCTCCAGCACCTCAATCTCTCTCGCTACCGGAGTTTGCATGGGCTTCCAAATTCCTTCGGGAATTTAATTCGACTTAAATATCTGAATTTGGAATATTGCTGCGATTTGACCTTATTGGAGGAAACATTTGCAAATATCAGGACACTTGAATATCTAAACCTTTCAGACTGCAAGAACGTGGAAGTGTTGCCTCACCAAGTTGCACATCAACTGTCCCTGGAAATATTAATCTTGTCATAGACAAATTTAAAAGAATTACCTGGGGATATTAGAAACCTAAGCAGTTTGGAAGAAATTTCTTTGGGAAATGCTTTGTTGGAAATGTTTCCCTGTTCTCTAGGTCACCTGAGCAGCTTGAAGAAGTTGTGGGTTTGTGATTGCCCAGAATTGAAATCTTTGCCCCATTCGTTGGGACTGTTGACTCAGTTGTCAATGTTGTGGGTTAGAGGCTGTGGAATACAGTTCTTACGATCAACAAATTCGGCCTCAGTCTTGATGGATCTGAGGCATCTAATCATGCAAAGCTGACCAGTAGATGAGTTCCATTTTCCGTCAGCGGGCAATGTTAGACCATTAAGGCCTGATCGTTCTATAGCCACTGTCTCTGAGAAGGAGGAACAATTCGAAAAACAACACTAACATTTGTAATACCTGATTTAGCAGCACTAGAATCAGATGGATCTATACATCTTATATCCTGCACAATAAGCTTTGTATTATTAAAGCTGCCATCGGTGCGCTGAACTTTGTCATCCCTCATGAATGTACCCAACTTGCTACAAAAGTCATCTGTGCCATTACATTGCCAATTGGGAACCACATCCAAAATCTAGCCAGACGTTAGTTGCAGTAGAGTTGAACATAATTGTTCCCCTCTATATATTTCAATACATTTTGACCGGAAATTGTCGCATATGGGTAAGGATCACAAGCCTTTGCCAGCAGGTTCCCGGAATCAAATCCATAATTCGAATAAGCAGCCGATTGTGAATAGATGTCAATTCCATCAAAGTACCTGGGATTGGAGTGCCGGTTGAAGCTTGTCAGCTTTCCCCAAATTTCTCTGGTAGTCAGAGAAAGTTTGCTTGGATAGTGCAATAGTAGCAAAATGTTATCATCTTCTAGCAGATTTGGCGACAATGACTCTGACTAGTCCCAAGGATTTGCAGCATTCTCCCCACAGGAGGGTAAAATACGTACTGCCCAACATACATAGAAACCGCTCTTTTTGTGGGTTTTTCAATTGTAAGTAGACTCCTTCAAAACGAATGCTGAGAGAAGAGAATCCAGGATAAATCTCAAAGGCCTCAGGGTTGCTACCCATAAAAGAGATACTTCTATCTGGGCACATGGCCAACTTTAATACCCCACTCACATTCACCATTTTGCCAGAAGTCGTGTTTGGATCTACATCTGTGATCCAGAAAGATGACAAACTGATAGCCGAAAGGTTTTGGGGGAGGGTGTTATTGGAATTAATAAATGGAATGACAGGAGCAGAACCCTTGTCTTGCTTCCAATCCTTGTTTACAAAAGAAAGCTCATTCTGAAAGATATATCTTAGGTTTGGATCGAAAGGCAGAGCTGAAGCCTCTGATAGAAAAGAGAAACATTTTTCCTTCACTTCATTAAAACGACTGTAAGTGGGAGTGGGGATATAATTTTTGTTAGTTTTGAAGGTAGATAGAGCATCGAATGCCAGTAATTTGTAAGGGGATGAACTAGCCTTAATGCAGTTGTTGTGGTCTAAAGTGGTTGTCAGCTATTTTTGTGGTTGATGTGAGTAGTTTTGTGAGCGTGGCCTCAATGCAGAGTGTTATTTGTCTTCTATGCTTTTATTGCATTATCTACAAACCCATTCTGGTGAAAATTGGGCTTGCTAGGAATTTAATGTAGGACCTGCTCTACCAATGAGCTACCTGCCCTTTTGATGATCGACATCTTTACCGGTTTGATATCAAGGTGTGAATTGGTACCTCCAGCATTCCACTGGGTTCATATGTTTACTGTGTTTTCTATTTTTCATTTTTGGTCTGCCAATCATGTACACGAGCTTTTTTTTCTTATCTTCACAAGATAAGATAATGCATGCTATGTACGTTTAGTACTTAATGCTTGCAATGAGTAACTTACACAAGACATGAAGTGAAATTCACTGTTATTTTAACAAGTTAAAAATCTGTACCCTATGCACTGCATCTCGCAAGCATGCACTGCACTTTGACTGTTTTTTCCCATTCTTTTATGTCCTTTCAATCGCATGCATGTACTGGATCAAGCTATATCTATAGGTTGTGTTGTAATGGTTCAGCCTTGAAGTGGAAAAGCAATATTTCATTAGGGTCTGCCCGTGAATGGTTATTTTCTGAAAGGTCTTGAAAGCTCGTCTCTTTGTTACCTGAAAGCCTTTGGCATATAATTCAGTAATTCAATTTTCCTTTCTGTAATTTAACTCTCCTATCTCCCTCATCGGATTGGTATACACCATTTTTATGTTACTTTTGTGTTTTAAAGTAAACACATGTTTTTGTACTTAAAAAAGACATAGAAGCCACTTCTATGTCCGCTTGTATTTTCTGGTGTCCAAAACTTCTAACCAATGTTGCAATATCGGTTGAGTTGCCACAATAGGATTGCGAGTAACTTTTCAGTTGTGGTTGTAACTGATTGTTCTTCGAAGTGGTTCTCTCTATTAACCTTTTCACATCTTCCTTAATTTGCTGCACTGGCCACTATCTTCAATAGTCTTCAATCTCTCTTAGCTTTGACTGTACTATGTTCTTTTCACCTCTGAGTTCTGCTATGCATTGAAACACTTCTATGGTCTTGATTGGTTCTTTAGCTACATGGGTATTTGGACATGTTCTTCACTTCTCTAGATCGATTCTTGGCTCCGTGGCATGGCTTCATCTTCAAGATGGGTTTCTGAGCAAGATGAGTTCTTCTCAAGTGAGCGTGTTCGAAGATATCTACATGGATCTTTGGACATGGTCTTCAATTCTCTAAATTGGCAATTGGCTCCATGGTATGTTTGCATCTTCAAGATAGGTTTCTGAGCAAGATGAGCTCTTCGTTTTGTCATTTTTCCAAGGGAGCGTGAATCATTTCTTGATTGCATATCTGCTTCTAATCAGAAGATATGTCTGAATGTCTTCCTTGCCATTTATTGAACTATAGGAGCCATAGAGGTGATTTCATCCTCTCCAGCTCGTCTAGGTTGCCTTCTATGAGTCAGGACATATAATGAATGTATATGAATAAGCACATATCATGAATGTCTACTAAGGTGGCATGCAAGTTTTGTAAGGGCTGCCTTTTATGATTCAAAGAGATGTCTGAATATCTTACTCACCCTTTCTCTTAAATGAAGAAGGTGACATGCAGGCTTTTATATTTTATAATTTATTGCGAAGTTAATTGTGGCTTCCTGAGGGTTGATTTTCCCATGTTTTAAACCTGTCAGATCATTGGACTGTCATAGCTCCTGGCGTGCACATTATCGTTGTATCTATGAATGGGTTTTTCTGCTTCTTGGCTTCGATCATGACCATTTGGGGTGGCCTTCTGCACTAATTTCCATCTGCCTTCAACATCATGAGCTAGAGAGTCTATGATGTGTTTTGTCTTATAAGTTGGCATGTGTTATGTTTGATCATTCTTTTGTGTCTTCGATCATGGTTTCAGTATTCCTGGATATAGTCTTCCAATTGAGGTGTTATATTTGTTAAAAGATGTTCAGATTTTCTCATTTTATCATGTGATGAATCAGTGGGGATAATGAAATGAATGAGTTGGGATATCGGTTTTATGTTGTCCTTCATGAAATGTTGTTCAAGTCGGCATCTTTGAGACTTTCCAATATATCACTGCTTCACCTCATTAGCTGATCGGAATAGTGTTCGGTGTGTTGTTCCTCCTTTTAAGCGTGTGTGTTCATGTTTAGATGGTTTTCTTCAGGCATGGTCATCTTCAGGCGAGCGTGAGATCACAATCAGGAAGGCATCCATGGGGAAGAAGTGCTTCTATTATTCTTGCTACATGTAATGTTAGCAACGATTTGGTATTTTCTTATTTTTGTTTTTTCCTTCCAGCCTCCTAATTTGGCATTAACCATGGTTTTTTAACGTCTCTATAGACATGGTCTTCGGAATGGCTGTGGTTATTTAATTTCCAATTGACATTTAAGGTTTGTAATGTCATATTTAGCATGGTTTCGAATATTATATTTTGACTTTCTAATCGCAATATACAATTATGGTTTTCAATGTAGTATCATTCTATATATGTATATTATTCTTTATAAAATATAATAATAATATCATGGTTTCTAATGGAATTAACTTTTTAATAGCAATATATCAACATGTTTTCTAATATTATGTTTTGACCTTCTAAATGCAATATACAGTTATGGTTTTCAATGAAATATATTAGTAGGGGATAGTCATGGTGGTTATTGCCTTGGTCACTAGCTAGCTTCAATATGCTTGGCCATCTATAGAGGTTTCTTGATTTTGGGTAATTAACTTAACCTCTTGATTTTTGGTAATTAACTTACTCTAAAATGAAATAAGACATTCGATGTGTTCCTTGTAATATAGATATAAACAAAACATCTAAAGAAAAGTAATTGCACAACGATCTAGTCCAAGAAAACAAGGTTTTCCACAAACCAATTAAGCCTTTCAACCTTTTCGGCTTATTTGCTTATATCAAACATTTGTGCAAGGTTTCAACCAATTAACATTTCATTGAATATGTATTTACAAATCAATGATTTTGGGATCAAATCCCACAAAGCAATTCTATACCTGCTCTTCAAATTCCTTCAAGCTTTTAAAATTAAAACCAATGAATTATCAATATAATTTTACCATAATAAAAAACAATTAGAAAGCCTTTAACCAACTCAAATTGCTCATTCCCTAGGCTTGAACCAACATCTCTTCTAGAAAAATTCAACAATTCCAATTTAATAATCCTATTGGCCTCTCTTTGTACCTTTTGGGACAATTGCTAGTTCTACTTGGTCCTTTGATATTTCATTTTCACTCTTCAAGTAATAAATAAAATATTTCCATGTCTATCTTAAATAATATAACTTTATAGAGATAAAGTAATTAAAAAAAATTATGTTTCTTTTATAAATATTTCAACATATAACTTAAATAAATTGTTTGAATATTCATATTACCTAATATATTTCAGTATGAACTCTTTCTCTCTATTGATGATGATGATGATGATGATGATGGTGGTTAACGTCCACTGAGACCAAATTGGTCTATCGGACCTACAATTTTCTTAATTTCTAATTATCTGGCTCCTCGTCTTTCTTGGCGAGATTCGTGTTGTAGCTTTCTTTTTTTTCTCTACTGTCTTCCAACTTCCTTTATCTTGCATCTCCTTCATCTCTTTTGGTTCTTGGGACATTGGTGTCTTAGCTTTGCGATCTATTGTGTTCGTTCTTTTAAAGATAGTCGGACAAGAAGTTTGGTCTAGGAGATCTGCTTTGCTGTTAAATGAAGATTTATTTTGTGCGGTATTCGAATCCTCATAACTGTTGATTTGTTGGGCGGGCCTTTCTCCTTGCTTGTCTTGAGAGCTGTTTCTTTCTTCCCTGATTTCTTGTGATTCAGAGTCTTCTCTAGAATATTCTTCTTTGATGGCAGTGTAGTGTTCCTTTTGTGCTCCTTCCCACCATGTAGATCTGTGGTGGTTTTTTCTAGCAAAATTTTTCTCAGAGGCTTTTGGGCAATTTTTGGCTAGATGCCCTGTCTCAAAGCAGGACCTACATCTGAAGAGGACACTTTCATAATCAAGTTTCTAGTTCCACGCATAGTCTTTACTTGTTAGGTTTATTTCAGTTGGGAATCCAGCGCTGAAGTCCATTTCAACACAGATGCGTGCATAGGTGGTTCTCGCATATTCCTCTGTTTCTGGGACCTGCAGTAAAATTTCCCAATTGCATTTTCGATAGCTTCTAGCGAGGAGAGATTCCAGAGATGCAAGGGTAGGCTTGGCAATCTCACCCAAACTGGTGCTGAGGTTATCAATGTTGTAGATGGATCGAATGATGGGTTCCATGGTTTCATGAATAGGCCTGATTTTTCCCAAAACCAAGGGCTGGAATCTAGAATACATTGTCTGCTTTCAGGATTTTCAAAATCTACTATAAAGAAACCCCTAGCACAGGGGTAGATATTAATTTCATCAGAAATGACAGGCTTCCATACCTCCGAGATCCAATTGTGGAGCGTTGTCAGCCGCGGCCAAAAACCATTGAACCGGCAGATTAGGGCACTTTCGGAAAACTTCAAAGCCTCATCGAGTGAGGCCTGGACCACTTGGATAGTGGGAGCTGGGGCTTCACTGATGATATGGGCAGGAGCTTGCCCTCCAGAGGCGGATGAGCCACCAGCTATTTTCGCGAAGCTGGGAGCCATATTTTACTTGCCCGTAGAACCCAGCCGCAGAAAAATAAGGCAGAAGATAAGATTAGATCTAGATCTGGCCGCAGAAAATTAGATCTAGAACCTAGCCACCTAGATCTAGATCTAGCCGCAAAAAATTAGATCTCAAACCTAACTGTGAAGGGAAATGGAATTACCTTCAAAAATACAGCGGGACCTGCAAAGCATCAAGGAGTGGCCTGCGCATTGGATCAGATCTTGCCGCAGTATTTGATCAAATTCAATATTAAGTCTCTCCTCTGCCGCAGGTCTCGCTGACTTCAGATCTACGGTGCTGTTCTTTCTTAGTCTTTCAAAAGCACATTCAGTTCTAGCTCCGCAGTCTCGACTACCACAAGGTATTGGTTCTATTTTTGCTTGGCTTGGGCTGTCTTCGATTATAGTTCAAACCTTTCGTCTGCTTTAGTGTGAGGGCTCGGCCTGTTCAGAATTGCTCGATGACTCCCGATTTTGTCTGGAACATCAATTGTGGATACCTCGCCTGGTTGGGTAAACCCTGGGAGACAGATTCCTCCGTCGCATACCCTGAAAATTGTAGGTTCCTCCGAAGTTCAGGAACACACAAATCGGTTGCTCGGCAGCTTCAAGAGGCGGTTAAGGTTTCCTTACAACCAAATTACAGAATTCGTTCAACCATCCTTTCATCCAAATCTGACTCCAATAAAAATGTCTTACGATGACATAGAGAGGGTATGGAGTGGAACGAAGAATTACAGGCCTTCTTCCACAGAAGATCTGGAGGCGATCGCACAAGAGGCGATCTGGAGCCGTAGAAGAAGAGGCGATCTGGAGCCGCAGAACAAGAGGCGATCTGGAGCCGCACCTTGGACACTGTATTAATGTGTGTATTAATGTTTACCATAGTAAAAGAAAAAGTAATTAAAGATAAAATAATGTAGTTATTTGTTAATTAAGGAAAATGTGTAACTCATTCAATTTTTAATATAAAATATTGATAATGATAAAATATTAAAAAATACAATAATAAAAAATTACCACTATAGATCTATCTTAATCAGATATTTACAAAGCTAAAGAATTAAATTTCTTAACATATAAATTATTTTTCAAATTTAAAATTTGTAATTAAAATAAATCTATACCAATTTTATAGTTCATTTATCTGAATGTAATATATATTTCCATTTCAAAAAACTAATATAGTAGCAGATAATGATGTTGAGATTGGCTACAGCTGTCATTCCTTGTGGGAAAAATCAACACCGGACAATGACCTTTAACATTTATCCACATAAATCCGAAGATTAATGAACTTTTATCTTTTTTTTCTTTTTTTTGTCGATTAGTACATAAGACGGAATAGTCACACAAACCTTCATTGTTGATCGCATTAAGTTTGGTTGGAGTTATTTGTAGGGCAACTGTACTAACATGAATTCCACACGCACGGTAATTTAAATTACAAAACATGGTTATTTTACTAGAAACCATATCCTTTCTAATTAGAAAAGGGTTAAAATTACTAAATAGCGAAGAAATTATCTTATTCACCATCTACTAAATATCGAAGAAACTATCTTATTCCCCATTTAAGGTGTCAACTTGCAATCATCGTTGAATGCATTAAGTTTGGTTGGAGTTATTTGTAGGGTAACTGTACTAATATGAATTCCACATGCACAATTATTTAAATTACAAAACATTGTTATCTTACTGGAAATCATGTCATTTCTAATTAAAAAAATTAAAATTATTAAATATAGAAGAAACCATCTCATTTACTGTAACACCTACTTCTAATAAATTCAATAATAACATAATATATATATATATATATATATATATATATATATATATATATATATATATATATATATATATAAAAAATCATTTGTCGGGTTATATATATATAATCACTGATATGATTTATGGCTGCCGTAGAATCAGTCAGCTCACAATTAGTTGTATGTGCTTAATATATGCACAGATTACCATGCTACCATGGAGGTTAGTGTTAATTGATCACATGGCCTCCAGTACCTTGGCATTTACTGCCTATTCTTGGCTTAGTTGGTCCTCGTACGTTGGGATACATGGCGTGATCTCAGCCGAGGATGCTACATGCGATCGCTACCTGGTTCAGCATTCCAGTGCCATCTGTCCCGCCTCACCTCCGTTGATTCTTGTCTGACGATCTTGTGGGTTCAGTGTTACCTTTGGTTTGCGGCTTCTTGCTGCTCTGCAATGGCGAAATGATTTGTTGAGGGTTACAGTGGGGCAGTCCCTCCTCCTGTGGCTTGCCCTGGTTATGATGGCTGGTCCAGAGAAGGCGAGTGTTATTTGATACTGAATATCAATAGTTTCTTTTATTTTTGTGGAAGACATTGTTCTTGCCGAGGCTGACGGACTGCTGCCTTTGTCTAGGTTGGGTCAAGGGTATCTCAGAGTGATGGGAGCAGTTCTTCTCCAGGATTCGAGAGGTAAAGTTCCTTAACCTGGAAGATTCATGAATTGTTCACAATTTCTTGAGCTTAGAAAGATTCATTAAGGGTTTTGGTGAATGTGCAAGTGGTCGCTTGGAGAGGACATCCTCCAGTTTCAGGTATAATCCTTTTTAAAACTGAAATATGTGTCTTCACGGTTTTTATCTCTGTCAGATAGCCTTGTAATAATCTTATGTTTGAATGCGGTTTATGACAGGTATTCTCTTTCCCCTGCTCTGCTCGTGCAAGCTTGGAACTTACCCTTCGAGATTCAAACTCTTATGGTTTCATTGGTCATTTCCAGGTTGGCATTCTGGTCCTCAACAGTTTAGTTAAAGAAGGGTTTAATGCTCCACTGAGTCGAGCTCAGAAAGCTGCCTAGATTACTTGTACTCCTTAATTAGCTAGTTGTTTAAGAGAGTCGACAGACTCGGTGTATGTTTTGAGCAATATGGGGAAGATTTACCAGTCCCTGAGTCGAGGCTTTGTGAACATATTTCTTTTTGTTGTTGTATCTTGTTATTTATGTCAATTAAGTTATTAGTTAAAGAACTCTGAGGTTTTGGTCATAATGACTCGAAGGCGTCATTCTAGAACTGTGACTGTTTTTTTTCATAGTAGAGTACATGCTTGTATATAATGCATTTCTAATTTAACTGATATTCTGGGTATGCCGTTTCATATTTAGCAAAGGGTCGGATGCCTCTGTTCTAAATCTCAGAATACTATGATTTATTGAATACTACTCGGTCCTTGAAGATTAACTGTTTAATGAGGGTTTATACCAGGGGTTTAATCTTCGATAGGCCTGAAATATGTATGCTTTCTATCCTGTCATAGACTGATATATATTGCATGGGTGACATATGAGGTGGTACCTATTGCATGGGTGATAGAGGAGGTGGTACCTCTGCTCGTTCGGCATTTCCGAATAGATCTTTATTATGTTTGCTAGTTGCATATTGTAGCTAAATTATGGTGCATTAACATATGTGTAATTTGGAAATGCATATTCCATGAAGGGTTTTGCATAGTTCGTTCTGAATACTTAAGAGCATAATCTTATTTTTTTTAATACTATGTTAAATCTTTTATATATGAAAATTATATACAATACTCTTTGCATATTTTCGTTAGAGAGTTTTTATTGCATATTTTAGCCACAGAGTTTTTACTGTGGCTTATACTGAAACAAAATTAGATATACTCCATCTACTGTTCTTAATATATCTTTTTCTAAAGAATTTCCTTGCTCATCCGTACTACATACAATGAATTTCTTTATACTAAAACAAGTAAGATTTTCCTACTTAATCAATTAAAACATTACTCTACAATACAGTACCAACTCTTAATTAAGCATTTTGTGGTACTTATTTGTTTAATAATAGCAACCGCTAGCAAACAATCCTCTTTGGAAAGTCTCTCCTCCCCGCCACGAGTTCTGGCAATTACGTCCACCAACTCTTAATTAAGCATTTCATGGTACTTATCTGTTTAATAATAGCAACCACTAGAAAACAATCCTCTTTGGAAAGTCTCTCAATCCTCTTTGGAAAGTCTCTCAATCCTCTTTGGAAAGTCTCTCCTCCCTGCCATGAGCTCTGGTAACTACGTCCAGACTCTCCCCCGAGCACTTTCTGTTGTTTAATAATAGCAACCACTAGAAAACAATCCTCTTTGGAAAGTCTCTCCTCCCTGCCACGAGTTCTGGCAATTACGTCCACCAACTCTTAATTAAGCATTTCGTGGTACTTATCTTTTTAATAATAGCAACCACTAGAAAACAATCCTCTTTGTAAAGTCTCTCAACCACTAGAAAACAATCCTCTTTGGAAAGTCTCTCCTCCCTGCCAAGAGTTCTGGCAATTACATCTAGACTCTCCCCCAAGCACTTTCTGTTAGTGTTACAGTTAATTAATTTCCAGCTACAGCAAGTACCTTGGGTTCCTGGACTACGATCTTGCCTGTACTCTTTCGTCACTGTCTTTTCTTGAGAGTTCTCCCACTAGTCTATTTCATCCAGCTCAAGGATCTCTCCTGGATTCTTTTGCTCCCCTCTAAATCTCCCTCCAGGGCAGATTGGGTAACTGTCTTTGTAACTGTTTCTTTTAATTCTTGTAAACAGTTTCTATTTTTTGTTAAGGTATCATTACCAAATATTTAGGTAACCATAATTTATTTTTCTTGGCCTTCCAACCTCAATCACTTATTGTTACACAACATAATGTAATAAAACTTAAAGTAACAGATAATAAAATTAACTTATTAACCTTAGTAATTTCATGCACTTTGGGTGTTACATTTACCATTCACAAAATTTCCATATCATTTCTAATTAAAAAAAGCTAAAATTACTAAATATAGAAGAAACCATCTTATTCACTATTCACAAAATTTCTATATCATTTCTAATTAAAAAAAAAAACTAAAATTACTAAATATCGAAGAAACCATCTTATTCACCATTCACGAAATTTCCATATCATTTCTAATAAAAAAAACTAAAATTACTAAATATCAAAAAAACCTTCTCATTCACCATTCACAAAATTTCCATATCATTTCTAATTAAAAAAAGCTAAAATTGTTAAATATCGAAGAAAGCATCTCATTCACCATTCACAAAATTTCCATATCATTTCTAATTAAAAAAAAAAAAAGCTAAAATTACTAAATATCCAAAAACCCATCTCATTCACCATTCACAAAATTTTCATATCATTTCTAATTAAAAAAAAAAGGTAAAATTACTAAATATCAAAGAAACTATCTCATTCACCATTTACAAAATTTCCATATCATTTCTAATTAAGAAAAAGCTAAAATTACTAAATATGCAAGAAACCATCTCATTCACCATTCACAAAAATGTTAAAGAGATTTCATGTCACAAAGGATACTTGAATTTGAGTAGGAGTTTATCATTAAACCTTTCCAATCACTTGGACACACTCATTTGATTAGATATAGATTATATATAAGTTATTGATTAATTAAGCTACTTTATTTAATTTGTTAATATTAATTGATAGTTTTTTTAGTTAATTAAGGTTTTTTTTGTTAGATATAACACAACGGAAATTTAAAACAAATAAGACACACATCATTCAACCATGAAAAACACAGAGATTTTAACGTGGTTCACCCAACCAATCTGGGCTACGTCCACCAAGCAAAGGCACCGGCAATCTTATTACTCAACAGGAGATTACAACAACATAATTCCTCACACCTTCTCATCACACATATCCTCTACGGGCTTACATTTTTATAGTTAGGAGTAGAAAACTGAATCATAAATTCACTCACAACAAATATAGGATGCAATAACTCCTCATCAGGAATAAATGGAGCTAATTTAGCAAAAAATCCTATTGTTGTCACATTCATGAGATTTTTTCCAAATTTAATTAACAGAAAATCTCAACAATCTCCACCTTGACAACAATTAGCTTGATACCCTGTTCCATTATTATTTTATCTTTTCTGCAAGCCAAGAGAAGCCAGACACCAACGTAGCTTCTCTAACAAAACTGGTCTCGTGAACATGTCTGCACAGTTTTCCTTTGTATGCACTTTTTCAAGAGAGACTCCCCTTTCAGTGATAACCTGTCTTACAAAATGGCACTTGGGTATATGCTTTGATTTACTATGATAGGCCAGATTCTTAGCCAAAAGAATTTCACTTTGACTATCACAAAATAACTTGATGTTGTCCTGTAACCTACCAAACTCACCAAACAAACCTTTCAACCAAATCTTTGCAAGCATGTGAAGCAGCTATGTATTCTGCTTCAGTAGTGGATAAAGCAACAATGTTCTGTAGCTTTGACATCCAGCTAATAGCTCCACCTGAAGAGTAAAGACATACCCTGATGTTGACCTTCTCTTATCCAAATCACCTACAAAATCAGAATCAACATATCCGCAAACAAATTCACTACTCCTGTTATAAGTGATACAGTAATCACTTGTGCCTCTCAAATACCAAAGCACCCATTTCACTGCTGACCAATGTTCTTTTCCTGGATTTGCCATATACCTGCTGACAACCCCAACTGCATGTGAAATATCTGGTCGAGTACAAACCATCGCATACATCAAAAAACCTACTACATTGGCATATGGAATTCGAGACATATATTCTTTTTCTTCGTTTGTATTAGGACATAAACTTGAAGAAAGCTTAAAATGGGAAGCTAAAGGGACTGAAACATGCTTCACATTGTTCATACCAAACCTCAAGAGTATTTTCTCAATATACTTTTGTTGTGATAGCCACAACTTACCATTGCTCCTGTCTCTGAAAATCTCCATGCCCAAAATCTGTCTGGTTGCTCCTAGATCTTCCATATCAAATGTCCTAGCCATCTGAACCTTTAACCTGTTGATCTCTGTTATGCTTTTGCTTACTAAAAGCATATCATCAACATACAACACTAAGATAATGAACATGCCATTACTTAATTTCTTAAAGTAAACACAATGATCATATTCACTTCTTATATAGTTTTGACTCATCATGAAAGAATCAAATTTCTTGTACCATTGTCGAGGCAACTGCTTTAGACCATACAATGATTTCTTGAGTTTGCAGACAAATATTTGTTGCGATTTTGAACAAACCCTTCCAGTTGTTCCACGTAAATCTCCTCATCTAAATCTCCATGTAAAAATGCAGTTTTAACATCTAATTGTTGTAATTCTAAATCAAGTAAAGCAACTAATGCTAACACAATTCGAATTGAAACAATTTTACAACTGGTGAAAATATCTCATGAAAATCAATGCCTACTTTCTGAGAAAAGCCTTTTGCAACCAGCCTTGCTTTGTACCTGTCCTCTGTATCATCAACACCCCTTTTCAATTTGTAAACCCATTTACATCCCACAGTTTTTCTGTCTTTAGGAAGTTCTACCAGATCCCATGTGGCATTCTTGACTAATGCCATCATCTTGTCCTTCATAGCTTCTTTCCACTTTTCACTTTTAGAACCTTCTACAGCTTCCTGATAGCACAAAGGTTCATCATCATTAGCGGTTAAAGCAATTGAGGTAACATAATCATCATACCTTTTAGGAGGACGTTTGATTCTTGTGGACCTCCTTAAAGATGTTTCTGGTACTTCCACAATTTGCTGATTATTACTTGTAGGAACTTCTTCATGATCTGCATTTGAAACATGTTCATCTTGACTATCATTAGTATTTGAACTGGTTTCAAACTGAATGTGTTGAAGCTTAGATACATTATCCTGTTTCAATTTATCATCTACATTTGGATTTTCAAGTGAAGATTCATTAAATTTAACATCTCTATTAATGATGATCTTGTGAGTAGTAGGATCCCACAATCTGTATCCCTTAGTCCCATCACCATATCCAACAAAGATATATCTTTTTTATTTAGGATCTAATTTAGAACGCTGATGTTTCGTAACTAGAGCATATGCATCACAACCAAAAACTTTCAGTTTAAAATAATCACAAGGATGACCTTTCCATACCTCTTGAGGAATTTTGCATCCTATTGCAGTTGATGGTGATCGATTTATCAAATAAAAAGCTGTAGAAACCGCTTCTGTCGACAATTCCTTCTGCAAATTGGCGTTACTAAGCATACTTCTTGCTCTCTCTAAAAGAGTCTTGTTCATGCATTCAGCAACTCCATTTTGCTGAGGAGTATATACAGTGGTTTTATGTCTTTCGATCCCAACGTCCTTGCAATAATTATCAAATTCCTTTGAAGTAAACTCACCACCATTGTCAGTTCTTAAACATTTAATGGTTCTTCTAGTGATGTTTTCAACTAATGCTCTAAACTGTTTGAAAACTGTGAATACATCAGACTTCTTCTTTAACATGTAGACCCACACTTTTCTAGAGAAATCATCAATAAAAGATACAAAATATGATGATCCTCCATATGAGGTTGTAGGAGAAGGACCCCAAACATCAGAATGGATATAATCAAGGATTCCCTTACTAGTATGTTTTCCAGTTTTAAACTTCTGCTTGCTTTGTTTCCCATATATACAATGTTTGCAGAAATCTAACTTAACAGACTTTAAACTAGGAAGTAACTTACGATCAGATAAAATCTTTAAACCTCTTTCGCTCATATGGCCCAACCTTTGATGCCATAAACGAATAGAATTACTGTCGTTTTCAGATACTGTAGAAGCATGATCTGATTCTGTTCTTCCTTCTAACTGAAAAATATTTCCAACCTTCTTTGCTTTCATTACTAGTAAAATTCCTTTATAAACTTTCATTACTCCACCTTGAATAAAGGTTTTATATCCATTAGTGTCTAGTACTCCTAGTGAAATGAGGTTTTTTCTTAGTTCAGGTACATGTCTTACATCAGTTAGAATTTTATTTGTCCCATCAAACATTTTAATCTGGATACTACCAATTCCCACAATGTTACATGTGACATCATTTCCCATGTAAACTACTCCATCATTGATTGATTTATAAGTTTTAAACCATTCTCTATGAATGCACATGTGATTTGACGCACCAGAATCTAACAGCCAATGTTGATCATGATTAGACAAACTAACTGATAACACTTCATCACTCATACCTGAAATGGATGCCGAACCTGTATCTGTCGTGTTTGCTTCTTTCTTCTCTGTCGAAGAGTCTTCTTTGGATGTTTGCTGTCTCTTCCAACAGTCCTTCTTCAAATGTCCCAATTTGCCACAAAACCAGCACTTTACCTTACTCTTCTTCCCTTTCGATTTTGAACACAAGTTGTTGTGCTTACTGAAGCGTCTTTCTTTAGAACGACCTCTGACCATCATTGCTTCTGATGTAGAGGTTTTTGAATTTGACCTCTTCCTTGTTTCTTCAGACAACAGAGCTCCAACAACATCATCAAATTCAAGGGTTTCTGATGAACTAAGACTTATAGAAGTAACAAAATGATCCCATGACTCGGGCAACGAGCATAATAAAGTTACAACTTTATCTTCTGATTCAAATTTTACTTCTATACTTTCTAACTGCACCAGGAGAGTATTAAAGGTATTCAGATGATCAGTTATCGTCGTACCTTCCTTCATGCACAAGCTGTATAACTGTCGCTTCAGAAGAATCCTATTGGTTAAGGATTTTGTCATGTACAGCTTTTCAAGCTTTGTCCACAAACCAGCAGCAATTTTTTCTGACACGATGTTAAACAAAACATCATCCGCCAAACACAGTCGAATGCCACTCAGTGCTCTTTCATCCAAGTCACTCCATTCATCATCTGTCATGGTGTAAGGTTGTTTGGCTTTTCCCAACAGCGCCTTCGCCACACCTTGTTGCACAAGTAGATTATACATCTTCACTTTCCAGATCTCGAAGTTGTTTTTGCCATTGAACTTCTCGATCTCAAATCGAGCACTTTGAGTTTTTGCCATGTTGTGTCACACAAAATCTCCAATTGCAACTTTTAATAAATGAAGTTTTTATTTAAAAAATGCCCTTCACCAATAAAATGCCTTTGCCTTATAATATCATGGCATATTACCATTTAAAAAACGAAATATGATATAAATATAATATCATATATAATACAAATCGTTTCTTTTTGTTTTGTAAAAAAAAAGGCATTTCGTAATAGCTTTATAAAAACTTCAAATCGACTTTTTTTTAAATGTACAAAAGGAGACCCATTTGAAATCGTTTTTTTTAAAGACCCATTTCAAAACGTTCCAAATCAAATATCGTTTGTTTTCAACGGTTCAACGGCATTTTAATAATCGATGTAAAAAAAAAAAAACTTGAAGACACCGTGCAGCTACCTTTCACCGCTGCAAATTCATCATTCAACGTTGCTTTTAACGCAGCCTTAACCAGCCAGAGATCACCGTGAAATCACCGTCCAGTTCACCTTTCACCGCTGCTTTAGTTCAACACCAGTTAACAGCTTCTCCAAACTCCGCTTTGCATAACTCTGGTCTTCCATACGCAGATCTCACTTCAGCTTGTAATCATACACAACACCATATGTATGCTTAAAGGGGTTGTGCTCGTCATGTAAGGACCCACAACAATCGGCAGCACAATGCTCAACACAGCAAGAGGAGGGTTTTCATTTCCAAACTGCAACGCAGCTTTCTCTGCAAGTGTTTTCACCTCTGCGTAGAACCGACCATTGTCCTTTGTGTGCCTGATGATGTCCAATGAAGTCCAGCAGGATTCATCAATAAGTGAACACGACACGCCGCACGCTTTGTGCTCTCTTGCACGATTTCAGAACGTTCAGAGTCCCTTGGATTGCACCATCGACTATCTTTGAAAATGCTGTCAGATTGAATCACTGCAACAGGCAGCTCAACCTGCTCTGATACCAAGTGTTAGAGATAACACAACGGAAATTTAAAACAAATAAGACACACAACATTCAACCATGAAAAACACAGAGATTTTAACGTGGTTCACCCAACCAATCTGGGCTACATCCACCAAACAGAGGCATCGGCAATCTTATTACTCAACAGGAGATTACAACAACAGAATTCCTCACACCTTCTCATCACACATATCCTCTACGGGCTTACATTTTTATAGCTGGGAGTAGAAAACTGAATCATAAATTCACTCACAACAAATATAGGATGCAATAACTCCTCATCAGGAATAAATGGAGCTAATTTAGCAACAAATCCTATTGTTGTCACATTCATGAGATTTTTTCCAAATTTAATTAACAGAAAATCTCAACATTTTTCAGCAATAACAAAATTTACTAATATTTATTTGAATAATTTACTATTTTAATTTATTAATATTTAATTGATAATTTAGTCAATTAAGTTTTTTTTTATTAGTAACAAGAAAATTTATTATAATTTAGTTAGTTGTTAAATGAGTAGTTGAGACACATATCTTTGTATCAATTCAGGTTGACTCATTATTTTTTATTTATTTTTTTTATTTTTTAATCTAGGATAATCGGTAACTGGTGAGAGTTATCCTGAACAGGCCCAGGATCAAATCCAACTGGTTGCCACTATAAACCTAGGCTAAGTGCAACAGCCTGCAAGCCTCACACAATAGCAATTAACTTATGCCTCAACAAGAGTCGAGACGTCCGCTCTAGGGTCGCCTACTCTTCTAGCCAAGACACAACAGGCCATATACTCAATGAGAAGGTTGACTCGTTATTATTATTCAAGGAAAACCATACCACCTAAAATTAATGGATAGTGTTCCATAAGGGAGTAAGGTTTTATTCATATTAAATGCCTTTGGGTATTGAGCATTTAATCTCGTTTCCTTGTATCTAAAGAATATGTGTTTTAGGTAAATAGAAGTAATTTTAGGGCATACTATAAGCCCACATTAATTAAAGTACTTTTTAATTACAGTGTAATATTTTTAAAATTTTGAACTATTTTGGAATAGGGCTTTCAAAATTTTAGTCTAATTATCAATAATTATTAGGTGGATGGTATGAGTTTAGCCACCATAGAATATTCTTAGTAATATTCACAAATCAAAGGTTGAGATTTATCTCCAAAGTAGTTATGTCATTTTTCCCCTTTTTATTAATTTCATTAATTAAAAAAAGTATACATCACATGAGTAAGTATCATATGAAATGAGTTATGGTTTTTTCGCCATGTGGTATTGATAAGCCATGGTATTGCCCATGATATTATAACAAATTTTATTTACACATTAAAAATCTTCATGATAAAATAGAGCGAATCTCTATGGCTAAGAATCTTGCTTTTTTAAATGTATATATGTTTAACTTATATATTAATTGTTTTTATCATTGATAATAATAAAACTAGCTATTTCCATGTTATGAAGTATTATGTAAAGTGTGAGAATCAAGGTTCAAGTCCCCAATAAATCAAGGCTACAAAAAAATATAATAATTTAAAATAAATTTCTACTATAGTCAAAACCCCCACCAACGCCTCAAGTGTGGATGGCATCAGGATGCTCAGTCTTGGCTCAACCTGTGGGGATTAAGGAGGAGATCATCACGGGAAGCAAGGACAATATCAATGATCTATTACCTCTAGTTTTAAGGACAAGATGCGGGTGGCATCAGGATGCTCTATCTTGGCTCAACCTGTGGGGGATTAAGGATGAGATCATCATGGGAAGCAAGGACAATATCAAATATACTATTACCTCTAGTTTTAAGGACAAGATGTGGGATGCTAAGGAGCTAGAGGGTAAAAGGAAGCTAAGGTACTATAAGGAGGTGATCAACCCCACCCTTGATAACCAGAATTATCTCTCTATGTTGACTAGCACTAAGAAGAAAATGAACATCGCTAGGATTAGAACTAACTCTCATGAGCTTCGAAGTGCGAGACGACAGTGGTCTACTCCCAAGACTCCCTCGGACGATATAATCTGATAGATTTGTGATACTAAGAAGGTGGAACATGAAATCACTTCTTTTTGGACTACTCGACTATTGCCCACATCGGTTCTCAATTCCCTATCATCAGCCACACCTACAATCTTCTTGACTTATTAAGTCAGCCCAACTCCTTGATTGTGCTTATTTCTCCACTCCTTGATTACAAAAACAAGATTTTGAAAAATGAAAATTAGACTCTCTTTTCTTGAAATCAGATAAACCACTTTAAATTTAGTAGACGTTAATCATCATCATCAATTAAAAATAATAATAATAAATTTATAATTAAAAAAAATTAATTCAAGTAACTTTTAATTTAATCATAAAAATTTAAATGTGAAAATGTACATACTCATTTTTAATTTTTAAATACATCACATCATCAAAATTTAAATGCGCAAAGGAAATTAATAAAACTTTTCAGGTTCATATATAATCTAAAGATGAAAATGGCAATTCCAAAAAAGATACGCACCTTCATCAATTTAAAATTATGGTTTGCGAAATTTCAAATCCAATCAAATTATCAAAATTTAATTGGTTCATCGGATTGTAAGATTCGCAGCCATAGTAATAATTTTAGGAGTTGTCTATAATGCGATTTTTTGGAGATTCCGGTGACGGAATCTGGCGGAAGAAATTGAGGCTAAATCTTGATTTGTTGCAGTGAAAATGGTTTTTTAACTGCATATTTGGATTTAGCACCCTGGAAAACTCCTGGGACGCTTTCATTGTGCAGAAACTAGCTATCAAACTTACAATTCCTATAAATTCCTGCCGGATTTCGACCGGAAAAACCCGCCAGAAAAGCTTTCAAAAAATCGCGTTATAGACAACTGCATAATTTTACAACAACAAAAAACGTGAACATCACTCATAATAATTGTTTAATAAGAATAATGAATAGATGAAAATATGTTAATATTTTTTATTCTTAATTATAAAATTAAAATTTTGATTTAAAAAACATTAATGCTTAAAAGTTTAATATAAAAATGAACTTTTGGATTGATTTAAATATTTTTTAATATTAAAAAATAATTTGTTTCTGAATTGATTTAAATATTTATTTAATATTAAAAAATAATATGTATTTTAATTGATCTAAATATTTTTTCCTTCATATGTCGGAATTAGTTTTATTATTGAAAAAATAATCTGCTCCCTTGTGTAAGATTATTATTAACATTACAATGAAAACAAATAATTTTATATAAAATAAAATACATTTTATCTTTCACAAACTCACTCACACTTTTAATCTCTATTATATAAAATTTAAATTAATAAATTAATCTAAATCTAAATCTAAATTTATACTTATAAATAAATCTAATTTATATTTATATCATTAATTTAAAATTATTTCTTCATATTAAAATTGATCACCAAAATTTACTTATTAAACCTAAATGCCCTTCCCCAAAACCAAAAGATTAATAGACAATAGTAAAAGCCCTACTTTAAAATTATCTCTAAAACATTGACCTCAACATGACATTTCTTTATTACGAGTCCTGACTATCTTAGAAATAATGAATGGATGTATGAGGTTTATAGGACGGTTGTTTTGATGTATTAATAGTAAGGTAACATGATGAGGTTTATCACCCATGTTATATTGATGTATTGTTAGATGGTGGTCTGAAAAATAATAAAAATACTTAATTTATTTTTGTGTTTCGTTGTTATTTATATTGTAATATATATATAATTAATTAATTAATTTTATTTAATAATGAATTTGTTAATTATATTTAATTATATAATTGAAAATAAAGATATGAATAAGGAGTTTGATGTATTTTTGTTTATACTATCTAAATTTTCTACGTTTATTAGTTCAAACTTAAAATCAAAGTATCTATCTCATTTAACATGTAGAAGATAATATGTATTTTCATTATTTCATTAAATTTATATGTATGTGTAGGCATTTTTTACATAATTTCATTACTTTATAAAAATTTGTTTGAATTTAGTATTAGGACTTATTTTCGTCTTCTAAGCATAGTTAAGGCCTTTAAGCCCCTTCTATCTGTGCCAAACTACCTAATATAATTAGAACAAAAACCTTATAAAGAAGGTGTTTGTCACAATTAAAAAGATTTTTCATTTTATTTTTGGCCATGATATAAACCCCTAGATCCATCACTAAAGCCCAAAACCAATTAATGAAAATCATATCCCACTTACATTCCAAATATCCCATAAAAGAACTCGTATGTGGAGTTTCAATGCATCTTCAATCATGCTTCAAGTCAAGAAAATTTGTTAAATGCCTTGGGCCCTACTTATAATTCCTTGACCATTATCAAAATGCAAAGACCCATTATTGTTATTGAAAACATCATAATGTTAATGGATATACAATTTTGGATATGTTAATGTAAATTTAGATATTTCTCACACTTAATATGATAGCAAAATAATTTTATTTCGCCTTATTGGATACACAAAATCTGCAATCTAAATCTCTAAATGGATTCGCAACACCAACCATTATATTCTATTTTGTAATGTTTGCAGATGAAAATATGATGCAAGTGGACGTGGAACATGCCTTGTGGGCCTACATTGTAATCTTATCACATGATAAGGTTTGGTGGAATAAATATTGTATTTGACTCTCTTTTATGATGTCTTTACATATGAAATCATCATCATTCAATTTATAGAACTTTAAACAATACAATCTACTTTTCCAATAATTTGTGACTAGATTTTGAGTAAAAACTCATCGAAATTACAACTACAAACAAAAACATAAAAATTGAAGTAAAGTGATTTCTGTTGACACCTAATCCGAAACGGATGAGGTGAAGCCGGACAGTCATCTAGAAGATGAACTGATCCGTTGTGTATATGTATAAATAATGTGTTAGCTAATGAATAAAATCAATCAGTGTTTTCTCTCGCTCAATGTGGAGTTACCCTGGCCTGACATGGTATCAGAGCACAGGTCCCAAATTAGTTGTAACTCCTGGTCTGTTCTGTCCTGAACGCCTCTGGCCTGACACTGCTCACTGACTGCCAGAGACTGCGCCCTCAGACCTTGAGTACTGGCGCCCTGAGTTGATGCGTTCATTCCCTGGCGTTGAGGTCCGTTACCTATGCGTTGATGCTGTTGAACTGAGAACTGAGGTATCGTTTTCTTTTAATGGTGACTGTGGTATGCGTTCAAGATTTTGGCTGCCTTCTTAGTTTAATCAAGACTGACGGTGAATGCGTTGAAGACATGGTAGAACAGTTGTTGCGTTGGGTTTATTACTCTACCCCCATCTCACCTGAAATATGACTGCGTTTTTAAAGAGCTGTGGACTGAGTCTGCGTTTGTTATGACTGTAAATTGTGACTGCGTTTTTTATTAAGAACAGTGGTATTGCGCAGCAGTGATATATATAGTGCGTATGTTTCTGGAATTTATGATGCTTGAAACAATACGTATAACCGGGTATCCCTCTCTCTATATATGCTTACAAATATATATGCAAAGAATTTAAGAAATTGATGCACTGTATATGGAAATACAGTTATCAAAAAAAAAAAAAACTTGGTGTGATGCATTTCTTTATGCTCATATGTGAAATTCGATAGGCTGGTTGTTCATTTGAAAGCGTTCTGTGCATTCAAATCTGGGCTGGTTGTTCATTGAAAATGGCTGCGTGCGTCCTTATGACCACTGCGTTTAATGTTATGGTATCAAAGCAGTGATATATATATTGAGACCTCCGTTAATGGTGTGCTATTGAGACCAGCGTTTAATGCTATTGGTAACTGCATTTTTTTGTTAAACAGTAATATATATTGATATATGGAAAAGCAGTGAGCGCCCTCATTTTTTTTAAACAGTGATATAGTGATATATGTGAGCAGTATTTGAGCAGTGAACACTATTTGAGCGCCCTTTGATTTTTAAACAGTGATATATGTGAGCAGTGAACAGTGTATTGAGCGCCCTTTGATTTTTGAACAATGATATATATGTGAGCAGTGATATATATAATGCATAAGGCAATCATATAAGGATATTTTTACAGAAGTTTTTGACAGAGATATTTTTTTTTCAGAAGGATTTTGTTTACAAAAGTTTTTGGCAGAGATATTTTGTTACAGTATGCATTCAAGAG
Organism: Pinus tabuliformis; assembly: GCA_031772625.1. Classification (NCBI taxonomy): domain Eukaryota; kingdom Viridiplantae; phylum Streptophyta; class Pinopsida; order Pinales; family Pinaceae; genus Pinus; species Pinus tabuliformis. Next base: position 513,954,353 of record CM062811.1, read on the forward strand.
AAAGAAGAAGATACTTCAGAGGCAGGGGGGGCAGACACCCTCAAGAAGAAAAGGCAGACTTACATTGCATTCGCTGCAAACAAAAAGGATCTCATGATGCTTCTACATGCAAGCTACCATGGGAAAAGATTGAGCAGAGAAGAAATCAGCAGAAAGGTAAAACTGATGACTCAGACAAAGGTAAAGCACCTGAATCCGCTCACTATATTGAGGCACAATGTAACATTGGAGTAAATGAAGATATGTTTAATGCTTCACTTACTTCTTCGAAAAATGACTGGTTGCTTGATTCAGGAGCAACCTGTCATATGACTCATAGGAAAGATTTTTTTGAAGATTTCACTGATAATGTTGATGGAGCAGTATACTTTGTAGATCAGTCAAAAATCAAGCCATCAGGGCTTGGCACAATCAGGCTTAAACTGCCTGGTCTTCCAGACTTTCTTCTGGATCATGTTCTATATCTCCCACAGCTGAAGAGAAACTTGTTGTCCCTGGTCCACATCCGCCAGCAAGGTCACTCCATTCACATGTTTGATGGCAAGCTTGAGGTAAGAAAGGCATCTGACCACTCACTTGTCATGAGGGGTATAGAAGAAGAAAGACTTCTTAAACTGCAAGGAACCTCTGCTCATGCACAGCATTTTTCATATATTTCTCATCATGATGAAGGTACACTTCCATCAAGTTTATTATGGCATGCTAGATTTGGACATCTAAACTATGATAGTCTCCGCTTGTTGAAGAAAAATGGTGTTGCTGGTTTGCCTACAATTCCTAGAAAACATAAACAATGTGATGCTTGCATTCTAGGAAAGCATAGCAAACAGTCTTTTCATGATTCACATTCAAGAGCACATAGGAAGCTTGAACTTATTCATTCAGATTTATGTGGTCCAATGCCTGTTCCTTCTGCAAATGGAAATAAGTATATCATGACATTTATTGATGATTACACCAGAATGTGTTGGGTTTATTTATTGAAGAACAAATCTGATGCTTTTCAAACATTCAAGAATTTTCATAAGTGGATTGAAAATGATGCACAATCTCATATTGGGTCTATTCGCACTGATAATGGAAAAGAATATACATCAAATGAATTTGAACACTATCTTCGCCAACATGGGATTAAACATCAAACAACTGTGCCTTATAATCCTCAACAGAATGGTGTAGCTGAAAGAATGAACAGAACAATTTTGAATATGGTATGATCCATGCTTTTCTTCAAAAATGTAAAGACAATGTTTTGGGCTGATGCTGTTCTATGTGCTGCATATATAAAGAATAGATGTCCATCTAGTGCTATAAGAAACAAGACTCCTTATGAATTGTGGTATGGACATGTTCCTTCGGTAAAACATCTCAGGATATTTGGTTCCACCTGTTATGCTTTAATACCAAAGGTACATAGAAACAAACTTGGTGCTAGAAGTCGTAAGTGTATCTTCCTGGGGTATTCAAACACATCTAAAGCATACCGCCTTTATGATGAAGTAAATAAAAAGTTTGTTTTATCTAGAGATGTCATTTTTCTTGAATCATCCAAATCTGACAGTGTTGTTGAGCGGCAACTTGATCGCTTGGATAGATTCACAAAACCGAAATCATTTCAAGAGTTTGATAATCAGATTCCACATCTTGAAGGGGGGATTCCTATACTAGATCAACATGTGGAATCTTCTTCTGAAGAACAACCTCCCCTGCATGACACTCCAACAACGGATGATGCTTTAAGTGATGTAATTGATAGAATTGGGAGACTTAATCTTGATTCAGACCCAACTCAATCAATAGAACAGCCTGGACCATCTCAGAAAGGTCCCCCAAAGTGGCTGACAAAGACACTTGAAAGTGTTCATCCTGATGAAATTGGAAAAACAGGAACCAGAAATTCAAACCGACAAGATGGAGGTGATGTAGATAACTCTAATTCACCTGTTGATATGGATGTTACTTATGATTGTGAATTGAACTTGTCTACAGATTTTGAACCAACTTCCTTCAAAGAAGCTGCTTCTCATGATGAATGGAAAGAAGCGATGCAGAAGGAGTATGATGCCCTCATAAAGAATGGCACTTGGAAGCTGGTTGATCCTCCATTTGGAACCAACCAATTGGCTGCAAGTGGGTCTACAAGAACAAGTACAAAGATGATGGCTCACTTGACAAGCACAAAGCTAGGCTTGTGGCAAAAGGTTTTGCACAGAAGGAAGGGGTCGATTATGAGGAAACTTTTGCTCCCACAGCAAAATGGGCCACCATCCGGACACTCTTTGCACTAGCTGCTCAGAACGGTTGGAAAGTCCATCAAATGGATGTAAAAACTGCATTCTTGAATGGAGATCTAAAAGAGAATGTTTTTATGTCCCAGCCTGAAGGATTTGCTGTGAAAGGACATGAACACAAAGTATGCAAACTTGTGAAGTCCTTGTATGGCCTCAAACAAGCACCACGAGCCTGGTATGAAAAACTAACTGAGCATCTTCTGAAACTCAACTTCAATCATTTTGATCTTGATGATGCAACTTTATTTGTCAAGAAAGTTGGCAAAACAGTTGTATATCTTGTGGTATATGTAGATGATCTTTTAATGACAGGGAACAATGAAAGCTATATTGCATCCATAAAGAAAGAATTAGGAAAATTTTTTGAAATGACTGATTTGGGCTATGTTCATTACTATCTTGGCATTGAAGTAACCCAACACCCAAATTCCATATTTCTTTCTCAAAAGAAATACATTGGAGATTTGTTATACAGATTTGGCATGACAGAGTGCAATCCCCTTTCTACTCCAATGGAATAAAACTTGAAGCTCACATCTACTGAAGGAAAGGAATTTGAGGATGCAACTAAGTATAGACAGCTTGTAGGAAGTCTCATCTACCTCACTACTACCAGACCAGACATTTCATTTGCTGTTGGAATCCTCTCCAGGTTTATGCAAAGGCCTTGTGAGGGACATTGGTCTGCTGCAAAAAGAGTCCTAAGGTACTTGAAGGGAACTCAAGACCTTGGAATCAAGTATACACAGGTGGACGACTTCAACTTGATTGGATACTCTGATTCAGACTTCGATGGAGACAAAGAAACTGGGGTATCTACTTCAGGATATGCTATGAGTCTTGGATCAGGAGCTGTCTCCTGGAGATCACGCAAACAATCAGTACCAGCAGATTCCACAACAGAAGCATAATATGTGGCAGCAGCTGAAGCAACAAAAGAAATTGTGTGGCTCAGGAAAATTCTTGAAGATTTGCAGGTAAAACAAATACAATCAACTCCACTCATGATTGATAACACATCTGCAATAAAGTTGGCCAAGAACCCAAAGTTCCATGATCGCACTAAGCACATCAATACTAAATATCATCTGATCCGACATCATGTTGAGGCCAAAACAATCCATCTTCGTCATTGTTCCACAAACGAGCAAATTGCAGACATCTTCACCAAAGCGCTTGGAAGAGAAAAGCTTGAAAGATTCAGAATGATGCTTGGACTCACCAACATCCCTTCAGATTAAGGGGGGGAATGTTGACACCTAATCCGAAACGGATGAGGTGAAGCCGGACAGTCATCTAGAAGATGAACTGATCCATTGTGTATATGTATAAATAATGTGTTAGCTAATGAATAAAATCAATCAGTGTTTTCTCTCGCTCAATGTGGAGTTACCCTGGCCTGACAATTTCTTTGTTTATTCATTTAGTTTTGAATATGGAAAATGATAATTTATTTTCCAAAAAAATCACAATTTAAAATAGCAATAAATATATATTTTTTTCTCCCATCCAAAAGAAAAATTTTGTCTGCAAAAACATAAAATTGAACTAAAGTGATTTGATTTATTTCTCGTTCACTTTTCAAGTTTGAAATATATATATATATATATATATATATCTATATATTCGTAAATCAATTTTTTATTTATTTATCAGAAATGGAATACTTTTAGTTTTCAAGTTTAAAAATAATATTTTTTTTTCGTAAATAAAATTCCTATTCATTTATAAAAAAATGGAGTATATCGATATCAAAATGTAAGTAGTCTCACTCTGACTAGGTTTGTTGACTACTGCTAATAGCATATGGTAAATAAATAGAAGCACAACTAGAGACACAATCCACAACTTAGTAACCCAAAAGCACCAAAAGGCAAATAGAACGAGTAAAATACATGTAACCATGCTCAGTCATAAGAGGTATTAAAGGCCAGTCCAGTCTCTCAAGGGGGAGGGGCACGATAATTTCACTAGACATGCTACTCGAAATGAGCCATCCATGTTTCCAGTTTTTCCACATTTTCAGATAGCAGATTCTGACCGCACCATACCACCATAATCCTCTCCCTAACATGGCATTGAAAGTAATGCAACTGGGTGAGTGCAGCAATGACAACTTCATGTTATTCCTTCCTAGCCTTATCATGAATTTCCAATCGATCCAAAACAAACTGGACCAGGTCCCAGCAAATCTTAGAGAAATATTGCTAACCAACAACCCTTCACGCCCAAACCAATGCGTCCTGCCTCGACAATCAGCTTACCATTCCCCGTTGCACGCCCACCTTGAGATGCTCTCGAGCCACCCCCGCCACCATGGTCCCTTGAGGTTTCCCGACCCATGCTACCAACAATTCTACCTCCCTACGCAGAACGCTTAGGGACATGGTCTACCACCGCCACCTTCAAATTCTTATGGCGCCCTCCCTAGCTGGCCGAAATTCCCCTCAGTTGGGGTTTGGAGCAGTAATTACACGACATAGGTTGCATTATGAAAGCCTAGGGAATCTCTTTAGAGATAGGAACATCAACAAACAATGTCACCTCCCAATGCACCAAGACACAACAAAATAATAGACAACCCTGAATTAGTCAAGAGACTTCGATGACGAGAAATTGTCAGTTTACTATCTCCAGCTTGGGGAATTAAAAATGAAACCATAGCTAGGAAACACACCAAGCAGACCAAAGTCTTACCGACGCCTCTGTCAGAGGAAGTGCAAGAAGCCAAGACGCAGACCGAGCGAGAGGAAATCCAGCCACAAACATACTAGGAACGAACCCCCTTATAACTGGTTGTCGTAGACACCTTAGTACATTTTTTCACTTGCCAGCCCCAATATCTGTTCACCCAACAGTGGGTCGTGGGAGTCCATAGAATAGCCACGAAAATAAGAGAACTTAGAAGAAGATCGGTTAACAAGAAACACAGATGTTCCCACAAACTCATAAGGGATCCAAGAAGAGAATTAACAAAGAACACATGAAAGGGCTCAGGGGCCGACCTGATAACCATACACAATTCACTTAAACCTATGAAAAAAATAGGAAACCATACACAGGGAAGGGAACTTAGTGTTTTTGTAACCTAGAGGCTGAGGAGGAGACAATGGCTACGAAATCGCCACCATTCCCAAACAAGCCATCGGCCAAAGAAACCTATGAGACCACCATAGCTTGATCCTCGAACAACTGAGCACCAAATCGTCAAAGTGTAATGCCAAACCTAGAGATCGATAGTTGCCATATACCAATGGCCCTCATGTACTCGCAATCCTGAAGAGACCGATTGAAACATCGCACGACGCACAGTTAATTCCCTCATACTTCAAACGAAATGGGAAGACGAGGTGACCAACCTCCGCACTATCCGCCAGATGTTCATCGTCATGATACAAATGTCCGGTAGCCACGATGTTTGTCACCCCATCAGGGATTGAAAATAATAATTTATTTTGAATAAAAATCACACTTTAAAATAAAAATAAATATATACCTTCTCTCCTATCCACAAGAAAAATCTTATGTGCATCAAATATTATTGTAGAATCACAAAAAAACTCAATAATCATTTAGAGAACAGTAATATTAAAAATTAAAATTTTCATTTGCTTATGTCTACTTAGAATTAATGGAGAAATAGAATGCTCTAGATTATATAAAACTCAAGTGAATGTTCTAGATTGTATAACATTGAGTCTTGATTATTCTAGATGTTATATAAGTCATTTATTTCAATATGAATGAGTTGCAGTTCAATGAATGATTTGAATAAAAATTTTTATCCTTTATAAAGAAACCCTATCACATATTGTGCATCAATTTTAGGCATTAAACACATATTTCATTAAAATTGGAAACATTTTATTACAAGGGCATCACTAAAATTGAGTTTTTTTTGTTATTTTAAAATTCTAGTTCCAGATCCACTATTTAATTCCAAATTTAATGAAATATGTGTTATTAGATAATTTAATAAAATATGTTGATCTAAAGATGATCTGAGGTTGTCATTGATGTCAACCCAAGCAACACCAGGGGCTACCCTGATCTTGCAAGGGAGTTTTGACTTGACAACTTACTCTATTTTGAGTCAAGGATCTCCTAGATAGATTCTACTCATCGAGATGTTTCCGTTGATATATGGCATGCCAAGTAATTCCTCACGGTTTGAGAGATATTCATGTTTGAATTTAGCAACCCAATTAGTGGGCTAAAACCCTATGGGGTTGTGGCATGGCACTCATAATTGGGTTTGGTCATTGAATAGTCAATAATTAATAATTTTTTAAGCTTGTAAAATCCCTCCAGCATTCTCTATAGAAGCCCCTCTCAACTCTATAAAAAGAAATCTCATATATCCTCCAAATGTAGCGATCATGGCATTTTCACTATAACTTCATTTCTGCGAAGTCTTAGATTCTGAAATGAAAACCCATTTGATTCGCAATCCTGATGAACGTCATGACTGAATTTCAGATCTTGGTTCACTATATTTTTGGAGATATGATCTGTGGAAGTTAGGGTTTTTACAGGCTCCCGAATTTCATCTCAAAGAAGTGACCTTGGGAAAATCGTCATAAATCTCTCTCTAAGAAGAGGATTGGAATTATGTAAAAAGTGGCAGATAGTGCACGGACTATAGTTTTTTGTATATCAATTTCAGAGACAAAGGAGGAAACAGTGACACGTGGCACACCGTACAAGTTCGCTCTACTGAACTAGTCCATAATTAGGTCATTGTGAGAGATTGGGCATAACTTTTCCTTGAAGAGTCCAAATCGGGTCAGACCTATGGAATTGGAAAGAAGACTCAGAGGGATACTACAAGACCGAATATCACATGTTGGGGATCTGAAATTGCAGAGATACATCAGATTAAATATCGTGCTCCTAGAAGGCAAGAAAAACTAGATCAAGTGTTGTTAAGGGGTGCAAAGGACCAGACTTTCTAGGGCAGCAAAGAGCAAGGTGCAACAAAATGATGCAACAGAGGTAAGCTACAGGTAAGTATCTTTTGTATATGCATGTTCATCTCTTAATTGCATTAGGTTCTTTGTATTCTAATTTGTTGTTTTTGTTTAACACTGACATATGCTCTACAGGATGAGGTATGTTTTGCTATTATCATGTCATGGGCATTTCCTTGAAGACTTTTTGCAGGTATTATACATTCATCAAGAGAAGACTCAATGCATAATCTAATGTTTTGAAGAGTGAGAAAGGGTAGATTGACAAGAGCAATAGTCAAGGTGCAGAACAGCTGCAAGAAGTTCACCACATGAAGCACTACAACAAAACCAGCGATTAGCGTCCCTTTTTACTTCTTTTTTTGCATCTAGAGCCCATTTTTGGTGCTATTTACATCCATTTATCAAATATGGTGAAAAACTTGACACAAAATTTGCATCAAGTTTTGCACCAAATCTTACACCAAGTTTAGCACCAGGTATTGCAATAGGTTTTGCACCACGTTTTGCACCAAATTTTATGCCAAGTTTTGTGTCATCCTTTGCACCAGGTTTTGTTCCAGGTTTTGCATCAATTTTGGCATCTATTTTGTTTGACATACTTTTGCATCCTCATTTGCATCCACTTTTTGCACCTACACTTGCATCAACTTTTGCATCGACTTTTGCATCCTTTTTTGCATCCATTTTTTCATCCATTTGTGCATCACTTTTGCGCCACGTTTTACATCGAGTTTTGTGTCTATTTTTGCATATAATTTTGCATCTGCTTTTGTTGCATCCACTTTTCCATCTTGTTTGGCATCCATATTTACATCCTCTTTTGCATCTATTATTGTACCCACTATTGCATCTAATATTTTTGTGCCACAATTGGCGCCTAGTTTGGCACCTCCTTTTGCACCCACTTTTGATTATAATTTTGCATCCACGTTTGCATCCTCATTTGCATCTAGGTTTTCATCAACTACTACATCTATTTTTGCATCCCTTTTTGTATCCAATTTTGGACCAGGATTTGCATCGGGTTTTGTGTCTCGTTTTGCATCTACTTTTGCATCGACTTCTATTGCATCCACTTTTGCATACAATTTTTCATCCACTGTTACACCCATTTTAAATTTCACTTTTTGCATCCCTTTTTACATCTTCATTTTCATCATACTTTGATTCTTTTTTTTCATCTATCATTACATCCACTTTTGTTATGCCATAATTTGCACCATGTTTTGCACTCACTATTGTATCCACGTTTGCTTCCAATTTTGCATCCATGTTCACATCCTCTTTTGCATCAAATATTGCATCTATTTTTGCATCCACTTTTGTGTCAGGTTTATGCATTGGGTTTTGCATCTCATTTTGTATCTACTTTTGCATCTACTTCCATTGTATCCATTTTTTTCATCCAATTTTGTTTTTCCTGTTGCATCAATGTTTGCTTCCATTTTTACATCCATTTTTGCATCTTATTTTGCATATTTTTTGTCTATTGTTACATCCACTTTTGTTGCACCATATCTTGCGCCTACCATTGCAACCACATTTGCTTCCACGTTTGCATCCACATTTGCATCCTCTTTTGTGTTCAAGTTTGCATCAGATATTGTGTATGTTTTTGCATCCCCTATTGTATACACTTTTGTTTCATCCATTTTTGCATCTACTTTTATGTCCATTGTTGCATCCACATTTGTTTCACCACAGTTTGTGCCAAGTTTTACACCTACCATTGGACCCATGTTTGCTTCCACTTTTGCCTTCATGTTTGCATCCAAGTTTGCATTGACAACTGCATCTACTTTTGCATCCACTTTTGTGTTAGGTTTTTCATGTTGTTGTGCATCTACTTATGTTGTATCCACTTTTCATCCAATTTTACTTCTATTGTTGCCCCCATTTCTATGTTCGCTTTTGCATCCCTTTTCCAACGCTCATCATATTTTCTGCATTGATGATATTCCTTATGGCATTGACAATTATGAACAATTGATGACAATGTCAATAATATTGACAATGATGAAAATGAAGATGATGGCGATGACATGAATTGTGATTATGATGATAAAGACGATAGTGGTTACAATGACATTGATGATGATGATGGCAATGATTATGATGATGACGACGCTAATGACCTTGGCGAATCTTCCCAATTTTAGATGTTGTCATTGTCATAATCATAAGCATTATCTTTGGTGTCATCATCATCATTTTCATCTAGGTCATCATCAAAAACAATAATGGCATGAATGATGATGATGATTACAACAATGTTGATAGAAATTACATTAATGATGATGATGGGGATGATAAAAATGACAATGACGATGATAATGGTGGTGATGATGATGATCATCGATCATCTCTCAAAAATAGAGTTGTTATTTCTCTTACGTATATCAATGTGTCCTAAACAACCCTTTTCTAGCACTGATCACATTTTTTGGGTTGATGATATTTCTTACAACGTCTATAATTATAAACAATTGCAAACAATGTCCATAATGATGATGATGATGGAGCTGATGATGATGGCATGAATGGTGATTATGATGATAATGTAATGATGGCAATAACGATGACAAGGATGATGGTGATGATGATGACAATGAGAATGATAATGAGAATGAACAATTACTAGTTTCACTACCATCTTCTGGATACATATTACTATCATACTTTTTAAATTTTCTGTCTCTCTTGAGGTATCTTACTATAATGGTGTTGTCAACACTAGAAAGATATCTTGTTGTAATGGTGGTTCTAATGTTAGCACTAGAAAAGTTTTTGTTAAATTTTGGTTAAAAAAAATCGATTTATGCAATTATTTTGACAATCTATGTAAAAAAGTAAATAACATCCAATTATTTTGACTGTAGTCCCATTGATTATCATGAATTCACCAGTCTGAAGACCATCTTCTACATACATATTATTATTAAACTTTTTGCATTATATCCCTCTTATATCTTGTTGTAATGGCAGTATTAGCACTAAAAAAATATCTTGTTGTAATGGTGATGTTAGTATTAGCACTAAAAAAATCACTAAATTTTGGTAAAAAAAAGTTTATCATTTATTTATTTTTAATTTGGGAAATTTTTGTTTTTATTTTTTTTGTTTTTAATTCTATTTTTATGCAGTAATATTTTTTTTGGTTGAATTTTGGTAGTAACTAGTTTTTGGTCGAATCATATGTATTAACCATGTTCTTTATGTTACAAGTCTAATTGTTGGGACAAAATTGCTCTTTCAAATAAGTTGCAAAAGCTATTTTACATCCATTGTTGCACCCATGTTTACACCCACTTTTACATCCCTTTTTGCATCCTATTTTTCATCTTCATTTGCTTCTTTTTTTGCATCTATCATTACATCTACTTTTGTTGTGACAAAATTTGTTCCATGTTTTGCACATACTGTTGTACCCACGTTTGCTTCCAGTTTTGCATCCATCTTCACATCCTCTTTTGCATAAAATATTTCATCTATTTTTGCATCCACTTTTGTGTTGGGTTTTGCATCTCATTTTGTATCTTCTTTTGCATGTACTTCCATTTCATCCATATTTTGCATCCAATTTTGTTTCTCATGTTGCACCCGTGTTTGCATCCACTTTTACATCCCTTATAGCATCTTGTCTTGCATCTAAGTTTGCATATTTTTTTGTGTCTATTATTACATCCACCTTTTTTGTGCTATTATTTGTGCCATATCTTATGCCTATCATTGCAACCCATATTTTCTTCCACTATTGCATCCATATTTGTATCCTCTTTTTTGTCCAAGTTTGCATCAAATATTGTTTATGTTTTTTGCATCCCATTTCGAATTTACTTTTACATCCACTTTTGATTTGTCTAGTTTTGCAACTAATTTTGTGTTCACTATTGCACCCATGTTTGGCCCATGTTTACATCCCTTTTTTCATCCAAGTTTTCCTCCTTTTTGCATTCAAGTTTGTGTCCCTTTTTTTTACATTCATTGGAGTATCCACATTTGTTTCACCACAATTCATGCTAAGTTTTATGCCTACTATTGTGCCCATGTTTTCTTCCACTTTTTCATCCATGTTTGAGTCCTATTTTGTGTTCAAGTTTGTATGAACTATTGCATCTACTTTTTCATCCACTTTTGTTCAATTTTTCTGTCTTGTTCTACATCTACTTATGTTGTGTCCACTCTTCATCCAAATTTACGTCTATTTTTACCCCCATTTTTTTGTTTACTTTTGCATCCATTTTCCAACACACATCATATCTTTTGCATTGATTATATTTCTTATGACATTGAAAATTATGAACAACTGATGACAATGTCAATAATTATAACGATGATGATAATGAAGATGATGACGATGACATGAATTGCGATTGTTATGATAATGAAAATGATGATAAAGACGATGGGAGTTACAATGACAATGATGATGATGCTAATGACCTTGGCCATTCCTCCCAATTTTTAAATGTTATCATGGTAAAAATCATAATAATTATCTTTGGCGTCATCTTCCAAGTCATCATCATCTGATCATCATTATCATTATTTTCATCTTGGTCATAATCAAGAACAATAATGGCATGAATGATGATTATGATGTTCATGATGAAGATGACAAAAATTATGATAAAACTTATATTAGTTATGATGATGGGGATGATGACAATTATAATGACGATGATAATGGTAGTGATGTTGATGATCATCAATCATTTCTAAAAAATAAAGTGGTTATTTTTCTTTCATATATCATGTGTCCTAAGGTTGGTGATATTTCTTATGATACCTATAATTATGAACAATTGACGACAATATACAAAATCATGATGATGATGATGATCATGAAGAAGACATGAATGGTGATTATGATGATAATGAAATGATGAAAATAATGATCACAATGATGGTGGTGATGATGGCAATAATGAAGATGATGACCCTCCCTCTAAACTAGTGAGGTACTCATAATGAGACAAAAAAGTACTCTCAAGTTGAAATATTCATATAAGAAGGGATCTAGATTGATAAGCATCAATGATGATTTACATCATCATAGCCAAAATTTTCATAATAGTAAGGCCTTGACTAACAAGTTTATCTCTCCATTAGATCAAAGCACAATGTTGGGAGGCATAAATTTGGACACCACTGCCTTTCAAGGCACTTACCCCACCAAGATGTTTACCAGGTATGTCCTCACATGATCATTTCCTAATCCACTATCATAATATTTGACACCAGAAAATGTCAATCCTCATGACTATTCTTATCTTGGATTAATGTACTTGACTTATGGCGATTAGTCCTAGTCAATGTCCAAATTCTCAAAGAATATTGGTCCCAGATGTTTATCCAATCCACCATTATCCCTACTAGTGCCTTTACTAGGCTTACGATTGTTAATCCTAGCCATAGTACATGACACATGGATAACATGGTGTCTACCCTCACTCCCTCTCAACCAGGGAGGAAACATCCACAAGCATAAGATTTTCTCAAGAATACCCATCATTTTCGTAGAGAATAACATCATTAATTTGTTTTCATCACATGACGACTTTATGATTAAGCATTCATAGATTTGTGGCAAAATATTCCCCTTTTGTATTTGTGATGAAATACAATAAAAAAGAGAAAGCCAAAATCATTAAACATACACTATATTGATTTATCTAAGTCTAAACTCTAAGGTTGAAGTGAAAATTCATGTAAATCTTATATCTATGAGTTGTGCCAAACTTATGAAAACCTTATTCCCTAAGTCCTATATATAAGAAAATGAAAAAGAAAGAAAAATAAGGGCCAATAAATGGTAACTCATGTATTCACTCCCTCTTTGGAAAATATATGAATATATACACTCCTAGTCACACTTGATCACATGTATGTGATGATTAAATCATGAATTCTTCTTTTCTCCTTGCATTTTCACTTCATCATTTAAGCACCTAATTGAGGATCTAAGGAATGTTTGTTTCCTAAGGCTTTCATGTCTACTCTTGGTTTACTTATGTCACACTACTGTCAATTTATGTGACAGAGTGAAATAAATAAGTTTGTGGAGTTATTATATAGGTGTATTGAGTTCATAACCACACACACATGTATTACATCTCATTGATCCAAATGTGTGGGTTGGAGACTCATTTCTTGACAACTTTAATGGAGACTACTTTGTGGCTTTAATGGTATAGCTTACAAAATATCTTGTTAAACATTTCGATTCATTCTTTCTTTTCCTCGAGACACTTATAATATTGAAGTCACTCCCAACAATCCATGGAGATGGGGAGTATAAATTACTTGTGCTAGAAATAGAATTGAGAAATAGAGGTTTTCCATTTGCGATATTGGAGTCATAGACATTGGATACATGGTAGTAGTCCTCAATGTCAATTAACTAAAATTGTATTGTCATAATGCGAAAAGAGGTAAACATATTGGTAACCTTGATGTCTTAATCATTTCAAATAATAACCATTCCACCCAAGTATCTCTAAGCATCAATCACTACTACTTGGAAATTCCTCCCCCATTTTCTAATTATATGAGGTTGAACCTCACTTAATATTTTTACTTCTTATATCAACATTATTTATGGGTGCTTTGCATACCATTTTTCTTTTAGGAGTTTGTTTTCGCTTACTATTGACGCCCCTCATGTTCCAAGACTATTTTCATCAAAAATTTACATAGAAAGAAAGTATAAAGTGACTAAAAAGAAACATGTCTCAAGATTTAAGTGCTTGGACAATTCCACTTCATGACTCCTATATTTCCTTAACCTGGGACCAAATGGTGAACTTGATGGCCTTATGGGAAATTGATCAATGAAAATCTAAAAAAGAGGTGATTTTTGACTTTATCACATACAATTTAATATACTAAAAAAAATATCCATAACAATTTCATCAATCAATGAATCATTAAAAAAAATATCCAAAACAATTTCATCAAGCAAAGAATCATTGCATTATAAAATACAATCTATAAACGTTTTGGGAAAGTTTTGCTAAAACATGCTTAAAAATCAGCGTATTTAATATTAATATTTAACAATAATATGGACAATCACACATTTTGATAAATTAAATAACATATTATCAAGCCTAAAAAATGTCACTAACTGAAAACTACAAAGCATGCAACTAATGGAAGTGACCACTCAAGGCCACCACAAGACAATTAATCTATTAAGACCAAGATTAATGGGGACAAAGATCTATAAAGGACAAAGGAAAACCTATTTTAACTTTATTGTTTTATTAGCTTGGTTCAAGATGAACATTTCAAGATATCATGAAGAACATAATTAGTTTTATTGCATTAAGAAAACCCAAGCACATTCTATAACTTAGCAAGAAAGAGATGTATAACACCCATCTCAGCAACATGACACATGACATTAAGTTACTTTACTATATATAATTTAAACTCCTATCATAAAATCACAAATTTAGCATGAATGGAATGTTTAAAATCCATTTTTATAAAAACAAAATATAATTTTTCTTATAGAAAAATATACCAAAAACTAAATATATTTTTCTAGAAAAAAAAAATTACTAAAACTAAATATATATTTAAAAAAAAACTAAAACATAAGCAAACTAGAATTTGAATTTGACATTCTTGGTCACTTTCGGAAACATATGGTGGAATGTAATCTCTTTATCCTCATCTTTAGCTTTTTCCTAAAAATAAAAGCATACAAAAGTGGGAAAGAGCCATAAAGCATGGGGAAGCTTTTTCCTAAGCACAAAAGCATCTAAAAAGTGGGTAATTCCTTTTTTATATGAGGAAACATTATTCACCCAAAAGATTTTTCCCAAATTGAACTAATGAGGAATTTTGGAAATCTTCATAGCCTCCACTTTCCTATATAATAGAGGCTTGGCCATTGAAAAAATGATGGGAATTTTGTATTGTCACGCTCTTGAGATCTGTCTTGAGAGGGAGAGTTTTGGAGCTATGAGTTGGGGGAGGTGATGTTGCAACTATATCTGATTGTTGTAACTTTCCTCCAACTCCTTTATTCATATAGATCAGTTGTTCTTCCTTCCATATGTTTCTATTCATTCTTTACTTCTTCTATTTAACTAATGTATGCATGGGTTTTTGGTTTATATTTATTTATTCAATAATATTTATATGTTTTTTATAGTTTTGATTATTAAGATATTATGTTGTGAAGGTTGCTTTATTCTCTCTCTTATGTGTAGGACCAAGCTTTGGAGCTAGCTAGGAGTGCTTCTTGGCTATACGAAAAACTCCAAGAAGACCTGCATGCGAGGACTCACAAGAATTCATTCTCTTTTTCTTAATCTATACTCTACATCTTGATCTACTAAGAATCCTAAGCCTTAGAACAACCTTTCTCTTAATTGGTTTGTCCTAGGTTTCTGAGATAAACTGAGAGGGTTTTGTTTTCATCTAACCATGCATTAAATCCTACAGCAAAATGATATTTAGAAAATTTAATATATTTCACTATGTAAATGAACTTAGTAAAATGAACCCATAGAGGTGGTCATAAATGGAAATAAAAGTAAAACTCTAAACAAGAAGCCAAAAGTGGATTTAACCATGGATGAAAAATTGGGAGTAGAATTGGATGTTAAACTAGCCATCAAAACAATATGCAAACAATGACACAAAAAGGTTTTAAAAGTAAAATTAAAAAAGGGTGCAACACTAGACACAAAGAAGGGAACAAAATAGGGCATATGAAAGGATACCGAATTGGGTGCAAACAAGGATGCAAAAATGGACACCAAAATGAGGATGCAAAGAATGGTGTAAAATTAGGATGCAAAAAGGATGAAAGAAAAGACACAAAACAAGATGCAAAATGGGACTAAAAAATGGTGAAACCAAGGATGTCAAAGATGATGCATAACTAGATGAAAATTCCAACTAAAATCTAGGTGCAAAATGAGATGCAAATGTGGACACAAAATGTGGCAGAAAAAAGGATGCAAATTTGGAAGCCAAAAAGGATGAAAAACTAGATACCAAAAAAGATGCAAATTTGGACATAAAAAATGGTGCAAAATTGGACACAAAAGAAGAAAAAATGGTGCAAAAATGGGCATAAAAATGGCTCAATTTTGGATGCAAATTGAGATGCAATATTGGATGTAAAATGATGCAACAAATCATTCAAAACTTGGTGCAAAAACAAATGCAAAAGTAGACGAAAAAATGGCTCAAAAGTGAATGTAACAATAGACACAAAATGGGATGCAAAGGTGGATGCAATATATGGTTCAACATAGGATGCAAATTTAGATGCTTAAAAGGATGAAAAATTGGATGCAAGAAATGGTGTTAAAAATGATGCTAAATTGGATGCAACAAATGATGCAAAATTAAATGAAAAATATGGTGCAAAATCGGATGCAAAAAAGGGAGATAAATAAAATGCAAAAGTGGATGCAAAAAATGGTGCAAAAATGCATGCGAAATTTGGCACTAAATCAGATTCAACATATGGTGCAAAATTGGATGGAAAAGATGGTGTAAAAAAAGGCAGAAAAATTGGCACAAAAATAGATGTAAAAATAAGTACAAAATTAGAAGCAAAAGATGGCATAAGACCAGATGCAAAAATTGGCACAAATTGGATGTAAAAAAAGGCGCTAAATAAGATGTCAAAGATGGTGTAAAAATCGATGCAAATTATGACACAAAAATAGAAGCAAAGAATTCCACAAAAGAGGAAGCAAAAAATGATGCAAAAATAGATGCAAAAAAAGGCACAAAACTAGAAGCAAAACCTGTTGTAAAACCAAATGAAAATCTTGGTGCAAAATATGATGCAGAAAATGATGGAAAATTTGGCGTAAAAAATATGCAAAATTTGGTGCAAAAAAGGACGCTTTAAAAATTGTACAATAGAGCCAGATTTAGCGCCAGGTTGCTCATCCCAATTGAGAAAAAAATGCACTAGAATCTGGTGCTAAATCTGGCGCAAATTGCCTGTTTTGTTGTAGTGAAGTCTTCAAGTGGGAAGCACTACATACAATCATTGTAAAAGTATCATTGTACAGAGTCATTGTAAAAGCATACTTGTAAAATTTGTACAAGTGTCTATCTACCAAGAGTTGAAGAGGCAGCTTCAGGAGGTCTAGGATCATCATTAGGTGGTTGTGTCATAGTTGGGGTTATGGTCTAGTGTGTCTTATTCTTCTACATCATTCTATATCATTGTAAAGTGGACCATTTTCCCTAGTACGAGAGTCCATTCTTCTTTTATTCTTCTATAGGGTGGTAGGGTGGTGCTAGGCTGGTGCATGAAGTCACTAATAGGTTCAAGCCTATGAAAACTTCAGGGTGGTAGGGTGGTGCTAGGGTGAGTTGTAGCTCATTGGGTGTTGGGGCATCCGTTTAGTTGACTAATGAAGAATCTCGAGCATTGGAGCGTCCATCTAGTGGAAGCTGGAGAAGAATGTTTTCTAGAATTCTAGGAAGTTGTTTCTTTCATTTTAGTTGGGGCTGAAGATTAAAGAATTGATTAGAAATGCGTTTGGTGGTTTTTGACTTGGAGGGGGTTTTCCACCTAAAAGTTTTGTGCCTCCTATGCTTTTTTATTCACTGTTGTTACTACATAAACATTAATGATAATTGAAGATTAACTAATGCTCTCAAAGATTTAAAAGTGATATTTGCTAAGGAATACTTATTCACCCCCCCTCTCGGTATTTTCCAACAATTGGTATCAGAGCTTGGTTCCTTCAGTAACAACTTAACCGCTGGAAGTCAGTTTTCAGAGCATAGAGATGGGAAAGTCAAGGAAGTGGGTTACAAGGATTTCAAAGGAAGGTGCAGGTACAAAAAAATATCAAGAAAGTGAGTATTGTGTACCAACCCCTGATTTTGATGCAAATAATTACTGGATATGGGAATCTAGGATGGAAGTATCTTTGCAGGCACATGGAGTATGGGAATCAATTGTTTTTGGAGACACATCTATCGACGAAGCTAAAAGGTACAATTCAAAGGCCATGAATGTAATTTTGAATGTTTTTCCAAATTCTGTGAAAACAAAACTTGGTTAATGTTCAAAAGCTAAAGCTCTTTTGAAAAGCTTCATAATCTCTATACAACAAAGAAATCAGGTCAAGATGTTATTGAAAACTCAGATCCTTATGAGTATGATGAAGAAGGGTTGACCATAGAAAAAATTTCTAAGGAGGCAATCAAGCTTATAAAAGAGCTCAAGGCTGAGAAGATCCGTTCCAATACTCTTGAAGAACAAGTTCAATGTCTCAAAATTGAAGTTGAAGAACACAAATGTATTGAAGAGTCACTTCAAAAGAAGTTGGAAGAAATCAATAATACAGCGACACAAGACCTCAAGAGAGAAGTCCAACAAAAGCAACAAGAACTCGACACAGCATTTGCAGAGATTAGCAGGATCACACAACAGATGCAAGAAGCAGAAATTGAAAGGAAGGAATCTGATCAAAGATACATATCCGTCGTTGACCAAAAGCAAAAGGAATTAGAAACATCTTCAATAGAAATAAGCAGGCTCAGGATTGAAAATGAGAAGCAAAAGGAATAGATACAGGTTCTCAACAGAGAAGTAGAGAAGACCACTCTTCTCAAGCTACAAGTTGAGGAGGCAGAAAAAAGAAGGAAGACATTGAAAAGATGGTTTCAAGAAGATCTTGCTCAAAAGAAAGAAGAACTTGATGCAACTCGTGATGAGATCAACAAACTCAAGGGATCACAAAAAGAATACTTACAAGATAAGACAAATGAAGAAGCGAAAATGAAGGCAATTAAAGATGGTAAAGCTCCAGTTGATGAAGGTACAAGCTCCATAGCTTTGCAGGATGATTCTGAGAATGAAGTTGATCAAAGTGAAAAGCCAAAGAAGAATGTTGCAACTCCAAAGAACAAGACCAAAGTAATCAAGAACAAAGGACCACAAGAAACTACAACACTGCCTCCAAAGAAGAATGAAAAATCTTCCAGATATGTTCGTTTATTTAATGGTTATTGCTTTTTATGTGCTAACTATGGACATATGGCTAGGGATTATGAAGTTTTTCACAGGAACAATCATTATATGCAAAACCTTAGAATCGAGTTTGTAGGACCACGAGACAGGTTCCACGATGATTTTGTCAAAAGAGAATACATGCTAGATGGGCCAAATATTGAATGTTTCAAATGCCATAACTATGGCCATAGTGCTCGTGGTTGCTGATATTAGATGGAATCGCCTATGGACAACATTGAATGCTTCAAGTTTCATAACTATGGGCACATGGCTCGAGATTGCAGGAATAAGAAGGTCTGGAAAAGGAAACAAGTATAGGAAGACAAAGCAGATAATAAGGTTTCAGCAGTTATGCTTCTAGGATTTGTAAAAGCAAATGGTCATGAGGAATTAGCAGTTGCTTCATACACTTACTCAAGTCAAGATGGCTCGTTGTGTGACTCACTATTTTGAACAATCTGGCTTGTTGACTCCTTAATGTTTGTACAAGAGGAGTCTATGCAGCAGTATATGGCACAAGTCTACGATTGACAGGAAGGTAGTTTGAACAAGATGGTAGTTTCCTTAAAGGTTCAGGGGGAGCAAAATAGTTGAAGGATTACAAGTTACCAGGAACAAGACAAGATTAGTTTACAAAAGATATGCACAACTGGAAGGAATTGATTTCGACGAAACATTTGCACTAGTTGCTAGAATGGAAACCATCTGGATGTTTCTCGCCTATGCATGTTCGAGAAAAATAAAAGTCTACCAAATGGATGTTATGCTAGCATTTCTGAATGGATAATTAGAAGAAGAAGTTTACGTCGAACAACCTGAAGGTTTTCTACTATCAGAAAAAGAAGACTATGTTTGCAGGTTAAAGAAGGCTCTGTATGGTCTCAAGTAAGTTCCCAGAGCATGGTATGCTCATCTTGATGGATATCTACATCAACAAGGGTTCAAGAAAGGTATTGTTGATAGCAATATTTACATACAAATAGATAAAGATAATTTAACAATCGTTGAGGTATATGTGGATGATATAATCTTTGCTAGCAATGATGATCGACTAAGTAAAAAGTTTGCTACAAAGATGCAAAGTGAGTTCGAGATGTATTTACTTGGTGAGTTAACATACTTCTTAGGGCTTCAAATATCTCAACAATAGAAAGGAATATTTATATGTCAAGCCAAGTACATCAAGGAAATGCTCAAGAAATTCAAAATGGAAGATTGCAAACCCGTCCTCACTCCGATGGTAACAGGTTGCAAATTGAGCATAGAAGACTCATCTAAGGATGTGGATCAGAGGTTGTACAGATTCATGACTGGTAGTCTTCTATATGTAACAACCTCCCAACCAGATGTTATGCAAGCAGTTGGACAAGTAGCAAGATTCCAAGTAGCACTAGAAGAATCACATATTATTGTCGTCAAAAGAATTCTTTGATATCTAAAGGGAACAACAAAATATGGCTTGTGGTATCCCAAGGGCAACAATCTCATTATTCAAGCCTTTACAGATGCAGATTGGGCAGGAAGCATTGATGATCGTAAGCGTACTACTGGAGAAGCATTCTATCTAGGTGGTTGTCTCATATCATGGTTGACCAAAAAGCAAACCTCAATCTCGTTATCTACAACGGAAGCAAAGTACATTGTAGTGGCAGCTTGTTGTACTCAAGTCCTTTGGATGAAACAAACTTTGCAAGATCTTCAAGTACAATTCAGTGAGCCTATTCCCATCTTCTGTGATAACACCAGTGCCATCAACATCTCCAAGAATAGTGTCATACATTCAAAAATAAAACACATTCCGATAAAATATCATTTTGTTAGAGAACAAGTCGCTGAAAAGAATATCAAACTTGAATATGTTGGTACAAAAGAACAAATCGCTAAGATCTTCACTAAACCTTTACCTCATGAAGCATTTGAATATCTTCGCTAAAAGGTTTGGACTCTCCCAAGCTCTCATTAGATTTTCCTTATTCAGAAAATAAAGCGGGAGTGGAAGTGTGTACAGGTCTGCAGGATGGTTGTGTGTCAGGGGGAGTTACCTTTGCCATTGATGTCAAAGGTGGAGAGAAGGTAGTAGGAATACGTGCCCTAATCGCAAGGGGAGTACTTGTGTTTCCATCAATGCCAAAGAGGGAGATTGTTGATCTAAAGATGATCTGAGGTTTCCATTGATGTCAACCCAAGCAGCACCAGGGGCTACCCTGATCTTGCAAGGGAATTTTGACTTGACAACTTACTCTATTTTGAGTCAAGGATCTTCTAGATAGATTCTACTCGTTGAGATGTTTCCATTGATATATGGCACACCAAGTAATTTTTCACAGTTTGAGAGATATCCATGTTTGAAGTTAGTAACCCCAGTTAGTGGGCTAAAACCCTATGGGGTTGTGGCATGGCACTCATAATTGGTATTGTTCATTAAATAGTCAATAATTAATAATTATTTAAGCTCCTAAAATCCCTTCAACATTCTCTATAGAAGCCTTTCTCAACTCTATAAAAAGAAATCTCATATATCCTCCAAATGTAGTGATCATGGAATTTTCTCTATAACTTCATTTTTACAAAGTCTTAGATTCTGAAATGAAAATCCATTTGATTCGCTATCCTGATGAACGTCATGACAGAATTTCAGATCTTGGTTCGCTATATTTTTAGAGATATGAACTGTGGAAGTTAGGGTTTTTGCATGCTCCCGAATTTCATCTCAAAGAAGTGACCTTGGGAAAATTGCCATAACTCTCTCTTTGAGAAGAGGATTGGATTACTGTAAAAAGTGGTGGATAGTGCACGGACTGTAGTTTTCTATGTACCAATTTCAGAGCCGAAGGAGGAAAAAGTAACATGTGGCACGTTGTTCAAGATCACTCTACTGAACTAGTCCATAATTAGGTCATTGTGAGAGATTGGGCATAACTTTGTCTTGAAGAGTCAAAATTGGGTCAGACTTGTGACACTGGTAAAAAGACTCAGATGGATACTATAGGACCGAAGATCACATGTTGGGGATGTGAAATTGTAGAGATACATCAGATTAAATATCGTGCTCCTAGAAGGCAAGAAAAACTAAATCAAGTGTTGTCAAGGGGTGCAAAGGACCAGACTTTCTAGGGAAGCAAAGAGCAAGGTGCAGCAAAATGATGTAGCAGAGGTAAGCTACAGGTAAGTATCTTCTGTATATGCATGTTCATCTCTTAATTGCATTAGGTTCTTTGCATTCTAATTTGTTGTTTTTGTTTAGCACTGACATATGCTCTTTAGGATGAGGTAAGTTTTGCTATTATCATGTGATGGGTATTTCCTTGAAGAATTTTTGCAAGTATTACATATTCATAAAGAGAAGACTCAATGCATACTCTAATGTTCTGAAGAGTGAGAAAGGGTAGCATGAAAAGAGAAGCAATCAAGGTGCAGAACAACTGAAAGAAGTTCACCACATGAAGTCTTCAAGTGGGAAGCACTACATATAATCATTGTAAAATTTGTACAAGTGTCTATCTGCCAAGAGTTGAAGAAGCAGTGTCGAGAGGTCTAGGATCATCATTAGGTGGTTGTGTCATAGTTGGGGTTATGGTCTAGTGTGTCTTCTTCTTCTACATCATTCTATATCATTGTAAAGTGGACCATTTTGCCTGGTATGGGAGTCCATTCTTCTTTTATTCTTCTATAGGGTGGTAGGGTGGTGCTAGGCTGGTGCATGAAGTCACCAACAGGTTCAAGCCTATGAAAACTTCAGGGTGGTAGGGTGGTGCTAGGGTGAGTTGTAGCTCATTGGGTGTTGGGGCATCCGTTCAATTGACTACTGAAGAATCTCGGGCGTTGGAGCATCCATCTAGTGGGAGCTGGAGAAGAATTCTTTTCTAGAATTATAGGAAGTTGTTGCTTTCATTTCAATTGGGGCTAAAGATTAAATAATTTATTAGAAAAGCGTTCGGCGGTTTTTGACCCGGAGGGGGTTTCCCACCTAAATTTTGTGTGCCTCCTGTGTTATTTTATTCACTGTTGTTACTGCATAAACATTGATGATAATTGAAGATTAAATAATTCTCTGAAAAGATTTAAAAGTGCTAATTGCTAAGGAATATTGATTCACTCCCCCCCCCCCCCAGTATTTTCCAACAAAATATTATATATGTTATATCATATTTATGTTCCTTCTATTTATTTAAGTTTCCCATCTATAATGCCAGTAGTACTAAAGATGTGATACCAAGCTTTTGATTATGGTCCTCATATTTAATTACTTCTTTGAAATAATATACATTTTAAAATAGGACATTTATTTTGGGAAGGTTCTTCAACAACTTTCCATATCTTAGATATCAGCCACCACAAAAATATTTTTCTGATCTTCAACAAACAATCCACTTCATAGATATCGGCGATCATGCTTGGTGACTATGTAAACACCATTGCCACTGCTTTATCAATGTCTATTGACATCTCACTTAGTATCGTCTTAAATAAAAGGGTTGAGTCATCTACTTCAAAATAAAATTTGTTATTTAATTATTTTGAAAATAAGGTTTATGATTTTAAAAAATAAAAGTAATTTGTCCATGCTGCATTGTATGATCTGATTCATAACTTTGACAACATCTCCTCGTATTAATTTTTTTAAATTAAAATTAAATAAATATTTTTAATATTCTAATTTTTATTATTTGTGTTCATTTATCTTAATGTAATACATATTTCCATTTCGAAGGAATAATATATGAGCAGATGATGCTATTGAGATGGGTTACAACCATCATTCATGGCCAGGAAAATCAACGATTAGACAATGACCTTTAAAATTTATCCACATAAATCTGAAGTTTTATGCATGATACGTATAACAAACTATCATTTTTCTATGTACCAGATGATGGCAAGTTTGTCGATCAGTATGTAGACAGAATAGTCACACAAACATGACAGTTACATGTCAACTTGCCATCATCATTGATCGCATTAAGTTTGGTTGGAGTTATTTGTAGGGTAATTGTCCTCATCGATTGTTGCATCTTTGAACACATTAGCATTCGTCATGAAGCACGGTATCTGCTGGTCATAATCAAAAATGCATAAATTAGAGATATTATCGTGGATGGATAGCTTATAAAGAATTTCAACAGAAAAACTATCCCTCAATGGTGACAACCTAGTAGCGGCATTTGCTAATGCATCCACAACTGCATTACGCATTATTGGAACATAAATGAAATTGAAAGCTTGGAAATGTGAAATCATATGGCATACCTCTTGTTGATAACTTCTAATATGAGGTGACACATAATGTATGGTATTGTGTACTTGTCGCACCACAATTCCTAAGTCACCTACTACTTTAAGGATGGAAACATTGAGGTTAATGGGTCTTTGCAAGCCCAATATGAGTGCCTCATACTCAGCATTGTTGTTCATGCATTCAAATTCCAAGCGGTTAGAGATCAAATTATTTCTTTGTAGTGGGTCTATTAAAACACAACCTGCTCCAGAGCCCTCGTGTGTTTTGGAACCATAGAAGTACAAAGTCCACATATCATTTGAACAAGGACTGGGAACTACACTACTACTACTACTAACTATACAAAGATCATTTTCACCAATTGGACTAAGAAGGACCTCCAACTGTGTTTCTAGTGGGACTAGGGATGGTTGCGCAAGATATCACCCAAGTTGGGTTTTGAGGAAGAAATTTCCAAAAATTAGTTCTACGAAATCCATTGGTTCATTCTGTTCGTTCCAGGGAGTAACAATGTGTTTCATGTATCTTTCTGAATCCACCTGGATATGGCTATTTTAGCCCTTATACGGAAGCCATAGATGTGACCAGTCTGTGGCGAAGTACCCTTGTATCTTCTTGGACCAATCTCTACTCAATAACGCTCCATATTCTTTTGGAATGTCCACAATCACTATGTTGATACATTGGTGGACTCACCCATGAGATGATGACATCTCTGAGTTCACCAATTGCATGGACATGAGTTTTTTCTAGATGAATAAATCTCTGCATTTAGTTTTTCCCATTTTGCGTTGATTTTCTTGGTAATAGATAATGGAATTACATTCACCGATGCACTAGAATCAACCAAGCAATTGTGTACATTGAGATCAAAGATTTCAAAAGTTAAGAAGAAAGGTGGGCAGAGAGTGTTTGCATCCATTATTAATGTGCTAATTATAGATTCGAGAGAACCAAAATACTGACCAGATCCCTTGTCTTAAGAGGCGACATTACGTATGGTGTTCTGCCTAAGTGCTCGTAAGAGGATGTCACATTGGCTCGTGTTCTTTGTTAACTCAAACATTGAAATGTTCAGACAAACCTTCTTCATGTCATCAACTATGTTGTAGTCCACAACGGCAATAATGGCCAAAGTGTCTGGGGATGTAACTTGGTCTGAAACTTCTAGAGTGATTGTATTTTCCTTCATGCTTGTGAAAGAACTTTTTATTGAGATTGCTTTCCCAGACTTGCACTGAGTGTTCTGCACTGAGTTGACCCATGGACTAATTTTTCGCAACAAATTTTCTTTAAATTTATGCTTTGGCAACTCAATTGTAGTGACTGGCCCTTGGCTTCTCAAGTTGTACCAGTTGGTCTGCTTCTAGGCCAGACCATCACTTGGAGACTTCTTATTGACAATACTCTTTTGGGTTGTGAGTATATAGTTGAACATGTTCACTGCATGCCTGACACTTGGAATTTCATTGGCTGCAACAATTTCTTCCTTTTCTTCTGCAGGCTCAGTCTACAAAGTCTACGTAGAGCTCCAATGTTGTATTGAACATCGAAGACTTGGGCATAGATCAATATTGTTCGTAATGATGTTCTTGATGATACGAACAATATTGATCTAGGCCTGAGTCTTCGATGTTCAATACAACATTGGAGCTCTACGCAGACTTTGTCGATTGGTTGCTACTACTGCCATATGTTGCAGTCCATTTGAACAAGTTGAATATGGGAGGCTTGTTGCTCACGGTGGCCTTGCTTGACCTTTATTTGAGCTCTGCCATCGCGTTTGACAGAGTCTTGACAATATGGCTCAAGCTTTCAAGATAAGACGATTCTTTCTCTTTTGCTTTCCTCACTGAGACGTGAGACCTTTTACCTGGGTCTTTGGAGTCTTTTGTTGGTTCATCATTCGAGATGACTCAAATTGTGCGCAAGTCCTTCCCAAAAGTGATAGCCTCTTCATAATTTTCCATTAGTGTTTTTTTTGCAGTTCGCTTCACAAACTGCGCAATGCTCGCTAGAAAGGCAGAAGTGTAGTAATTGATTGTGATGGAGTCATGAAGTTTCATGTTTTCTGAAAATTTATTCAAGATGTGGTTGAACCCCTGATTGTAGTCTTTCATTCTCTCCTTTTTCTCCATCTTAAGTTTACCTAGCTCTTTCAACAACATGGTGGGGGTCTTATCATCAACAAATTTTTCAAGGAAAATTTTCTTGAACCCCCTATAATTTTGGATGGAATTTGCGGTAAGGTTGTGATACCATACAACTACTCTACCATCTAAGGTACATGGAAAAATTCTACATGCAACATCATCATGATGTACGTCAAGTGTCTGTAGATGTAGGTAAAAGTTGTCTAGATGGTCTTCGACCTTCACTATTTTAACAGGGTCATACTTCTTTAGGAGCTTTTCAGTGTGCTTTGGCATCTTGTGTAAAACACCTGGAAGTACCAGTGGGCCATGAGTCATCCAATCCAGATCTTGGTTTGTTGTGTCTTCTTCTTCACTTTCCTCCTCTTTTTTGTGAGAATTTGATGGCTCTTCTTCCTTTTCCTCTTCTCCGCCCGACCCGCAAAAAGTTGCATTTGAGAGTACAATGTTATCTCCGTCACCATGGTGAAAGAGTGGAGGCTCTTCTTCCCTTTCCATAGAGTCTTATAATTCTTCAAGAGTGGAAAGGACCATATATTCAAGAGTAGAAACCACTATCCCTGTGGGGGTGGTCTTGTTCTTCTTCATAGAATATGGAAGACTGATTACTCTCAGGATCAATCCAACAACTTTTGCAAATTAACGGGTTATAATATGGATGGACCGAATCTGATCATGTGGGATTTTACAAGTCCATTCAGGCTTGGGATAAGAACAGTCACCAACTTCAGAAACACGAGTAGGGGATGTGCAATAAATGTTGTTGCCTTGACTAGAGGATGAGATGTTTGGGTTGGTGGGGTTATCAACCATAAATCACTGGTTTCCCTCCTCTTAGCGCCAGAAATGTTGGCGATGTTGGACCTGCCAACCTTTAGGGCATCTCCCTGATGTGAAGTCCCAATTATACCTCACACAATTTGGTGTGCGAGTCTCATCTGGTATAAATGTTTGGTTGCTGAATTCTTAAATATTTTCCTTCGCTCTATTTGTTAGCAAGAGAGAGGGATGCAATGGTGTCTTTGAAAAGCAAGAAGGTGTGCCTGGTGAGTGATTAGTTGAAATTGTGTCAAGTTTCTTCTACTGTGGAGAAGGGAGAAAATTGAGCCTCTAGGTGAGAGGTAATAGTACCACCCAAGAAGAGGCACACATGAACCATAAGGGTTCTTCTAACATACAGCAGATGTGATGGTCGTTACAACCAACAAATGAAGAAAGATATGTCTAATATCCCACGGAATAGTCCACAAGGATGGGACAACAATAAAAACAATTACAACACATTCTCAATAAGATAGGTACTAAAATAGTTGAAATAGTTCAACTATTTTAGCACATGTGAAAGCAAACATGAAATACAAACATCCGCAGAATAGGCGTAGAAACATTCATAGTCCATGCATGAAGAATGTGCTAGCGTTTAAGGGTTTTGTTATTAAGTAAAAGTTCCAAGACACATGTTTACAATGTACATCACTAGCTCCAATAGTGCAGCATTGGAGCCACTCCTTGCTCCTCAAAGAACTAGCATATCTCTCCAATGCCTTGTAGGAGGAGCCAAGGTGAAAATTCCTTTGCTCATACAATGAGGGAATATATATAATCAAAGGTGACTCTTTGAAATACCCTCATGACTATTTGACTTCCTATGACTTTTAAACTTACGTGACTCTTTACATTCCATGTGTGTCCTTTTGGACTTCCACTTTACAATACATTTTGAATACAATGTACATGATCCACAATAATGATGTGGCATATGACCACTCATGACATGACATGACATAACACTACTGACATGGATTGCTTGATGATGTGCCAATGTCAACTCACTGTTGATTCTAAGTGCTAGATGTCTTCTTTAATGTGGTTTCTCTTCACCTCCGCATGGCTTGGTGATGTGGAATCTTTAATGATCTCTAGTCTTGGATAATGGTGGAAAACTAGTGTCCCTTTGCTTTCTCTTGATTGATCAACTTGTAAGTTCAGCTACAAGAGAGTCTTTTGGAATGCTTCTCTCCTTCTTCTCCTTCTCCATCATCTTTCCATGACATGATAGGGTACATTTTCCTGTAATTCACTCATGACAAGACAACATCAATCTGAAAAACCCCTAATCTAAGATGATACATTATGATCCACGAGCTGAGCCTGGAAAAAGTGACATGATGGGAAGAGGGGCTTAGTGGCTGTGCAGTGCGCAGTTCCAGCATCTAGGGGAAAAATATTGAGCCCTGAGAATGCACAATGCGCAACTCAAGCAGGCTGAAGGACAAGACTACGCAGTTTCCAGAGTTAGTGGGATGTTCTGAGGGAATAGACATTGGGAGACCTAACTGCGCATTTTTGGGAGTTAAGGGAGGTTGGGATACTATGTAGCTATGTAGTTCAAGGACTTAGGGGATGAGCTTGAGGCTTTAGGATGTGAAGTTCACAGTTTAAGTTGGGCAGGAGGATAAGACTACACAATTATGTAGGTCAAGGTTAGGACTTGGGCATAGAAACTGCGTAGTGCAGCAATCATGGGAGACAAAAATTGTGCATTGTGTAGTGCTAAGTAGCGAGGTCAAAATTTGAGGGCTAAGATGTGTAGTGTGCAGTTTAGAAGGGGCCCGGTGAAGCTAAATTGCTCGGTCATGAAGTTTTCCAAAAATGGTTGTGTGTGGGATAGGTGATGAACTGTCATGAACCTTGACTATGATCACACACTTAGCATACTTTGACGACATGACAACAAATATCATCTAGACACATGAACAAATCATTTCCCTTCGTGTAATTGCTTTACGACAAGTGCAACACTTAAGATAGACTTTAGGACGACCGTGATGACACTTGTGCGACGGTGCTTAGGACTTTGTGCATGAGTGTGATAGGAGTTGACATAGTTAGAAAAAATCATATATGCAAATACAAACCTTTGAAACCATTAGAATAGGCTTGAAAACATTGCGCAATATCCAAATATGTCAAAAGATGGCAGTCAACCCAACATGCAAAAGGAAACAAAACAATGCAAGAAAGCTCATGAAATAAGCTCTAATGTTTGCAACAACAATGTACAAGACCAAGGAAGGCTCTGAAATTGAGTGTAATCCAAATTTTTGGATGTTACAGCAACCACACCACAATCCTCACTAGGAGGTCATGGGAGAATGATTACAACCAAGAAAAGGATACATGGACAAGAAACTAACTGAAAATTAAAGACAATAACAATAGTCTTAATCAAAGAGAAAACTTATAGAATACTTTTCTTCTGAGAAAAGTCATCTCCCTCTTAATCTTGGGCTTCTTTTAGTTTTCACCATTATTTTCCTCACATCACCATGATGTCATTTATGTTATTAGAGCTTCTTCTTTCAGTAGAAACGTTTAACACTAGGGTTTTGTCCCTACCATTTTCTTGTTCATACATTAGCTAGGATTTACAAACCCTAGATACTTCATTAATCAAAATCTTCAAGCCCTGTTATCTCATGCTTCTAAGAACAAATTTCTAATTTGTTTGAAGAGTTTAAGGAGTAATTTTCCAACCTCACTTGTCCTCCAATTCTTCCTTTGGGTATGGTTCTAAACTTAAAAATTTCTTCAGAGATATTAGATAAGTTCCTTTTAATGTATTTTGTCTTCATTTGATCATTGACTTTATCACCTTTGGATAATAATTGGACTTCTTAGGATTTTTATGTCATCATAGACTTTTGATTTGATCACAAAACTATGCTCAAATTCTAGATCTATGAAATTTCTTCTTGAACTATAATCGGGCTAATTATCAAAGAGATAAACTCATATTTAGTCTTCCTTTCAGAGAAACAAATTTGAACCATAAAGATACAACAATAGTGAGCTCAAATGTCAGTTACATACCTTTTTTACTACCATAAGGACTCA
Source organism: Pinus tabuliformis (assembly GCA_031772625.1). Lineage (NCBI taxonomy): Eukaryota > Viridiplantae > Streptophyta > Pinopsida > Pinales > Pinaceae > Pinus > Pinus tabuliformis. Next base: position 513,984,919 of record CM062811.1, read on the forward strand.
ACCTTTCTTACACATAGATCATAATCTAAATCATCACAACAGGCTTCTCTACAGACTGGTTCTATGGTTTACTAGGCTTTCTTTTCCAACCCATTTTGTCTTATTGTGATTGATTAACTAGAGTTTCTGTATTGAAATTTATATTTTAACAGTCATCCAAGAAACCTTCTTATCACAACATCAGCATACCAACACTTAGTTATGCAGGACTTCAATAAGGGAGACATTGATATTCTTGGCTTGAGAGGAGACAAGTGAATTCTTCATATATAACAAACCTTTTGTTGTGGTTCCAAATGTACTAACCTTTCTTAAATGAGTCATCCATCATTGCTTAATTGTTCTCAAGGGAGATCATTTGTGAAACTACAATAATAATTGCACCAATAATCCTGATCATGCTTGAACAATCTAATAGAGATATAAATCGATCCGTTTAATAGGTTAAGACCTGAATTAATTGTCCACAAAAGCTTAGATATCATTTTGAATTACTGATCCTCCCAAATAGATGCTAAAGACAACTGAGAAACAATATGAAAATGTCAAGTCAACACCCAAGTCAAGTTTTTATAGATATTCAATAGGACCTCTTCCATAGGCTTAGAATTTTCGGATCACCAAGAAATCTTTATACAATAAAAAAGATGAACATCTACAGTACTTTGCATTACAGAACTTGGATGAATTACGTATCGTGAATAGGCTAGACCTTTTGGTCACAATTAAGAGAGTAAGATTTGAATTCTAGTCTAATATACAAACTTTTTTGTTGCAGTTATACCCTTTCTTTGCCTCTATTAAAACCTTGTTGCCCTTCAAGGATTCTCTTCCTAGACTCGTCCTGTACTTATAGTCTTCGTAAGGGTCTCGATCCTCTCTACTAGGCATGTGATTATCTCAGTAAAATCACAATATTCATCACAGTAAACTAGCCCATAACTTTTTCTTAACATCTCTTCAATCTCAGCCTAGATAAAACTTTTTCTTCAACTAGCTATGAAACCATGTTGAAATTCAAGTGCAAACTAGAATTTATAATCATGATAATTACTTGTGATTGAAATATATGATTCCTTTTAGCATTCATTTTATTCAATTATGTCATCAAGCAATTATACATTCAAAAACATAAATAAAGTAGAGATCATAGTACAAACGAGACAATAGACACTAGAGATTAGGCCAGTGGCCAGGGAAAAACCCACAAGGGGAAAATCCAACAATCCTTCCTTATAGAATCAATTAAATAAGAGACATCAAAGTCATAGATAAACTAACCAGTGTAGAAGCAAGATGACTATTCACCAAGATCAAAATCAACCCTCCAACATACCAAGACAAGGTGCCTTCCAAATATGTCCAAAAAAGAGATTTGATGTAGTTTTTCACATGTCTCTAAGAGGGCCAAATTTTTGGCCTCTATCTTAGCCATGAAACTTGGGTATCATTACAAAATTATGTGCCTCTGAATTTGCATGCTATACAGAAAATGTGCCACAAAAAGACTTCACATGCCTCAAAATATGTGCCACAGAAAAACCATGCATGCCTTAGAGGATGTCTCATGTATCTTAATAGACTTTGGCCTCCTTGTTTATTAGAGTGAGTGCTAGAAGAGATGAATATTAGCTTATGATTTCGACCTCCAAGAATCCTTCTTCTTCTTCATTTTAGATCATATGTGAGTTTGTAAGGTGATCTCCAAATGAGGGATGTGGATGGGATATATATAGTCGTCTCCACAAGCAAATGGGTGGAGCATGTAGCTAAGCCAGCTTGAGGGGTAGTAGGGTTGCTTTGGCATCTTGGTGAGACAAATGACACTAAACAAATTTCAAATTCATTTCTTTTGCAAGGGCCATGAAGAACATGCTTGACAATAAAAATAAAAATAATTTCTTTTGTTCAAAATACATCAATAATTTGTTATGATTAAGACCGACCATAGCTACATACTTCAACATGGAGACCACCTAGATACTCGAGAATTAGCTCCAAATTCTTGGGAGATATTCTCAACAAAATCACTTGCTCTCTAAACTCAATGGTATACTCTTGCAAACTTTGTCCTTGCTTCTTTTAAAAGTATGAACACCAATTAATCCATTACTCCTCTTCTTATCCAACAGGGCAGAGTTGGGACATCACGAAGGTTTTAATCACCACCCACTTAGTTGTTTATGGATCAGCCTCTAGTTTAAGTGTATTTGCATGGGCTTTCCCACGAATTTCGGGAGTGGCCTTCTAAGTTCAATTAGATTGCTATATTCTTCTCTTCTCTTATGTTATACACATTGAAATGGACTTTTAACTCTTGCAAGCTTTGATTCAAATTTATAGCATCAACCTCACCTTGATAAGGTTTGATGTTGACTTTAAGTTGCTTGTACTTTGAACTTGGACTGGGAAGATGCAATATTGAAACTTGGTATTTGTTTATATGACTACTTCTCTAGATCTTCTTTATCTTCAAGTTTCTAGTTAGAGCCAATGCCTAAATTAAAATTTCCAAGCTCCATAAAAGGTCCACACTTACTCTATAGCATTATTATGAGAAACCCTAGAGACTTGTGATTCTAATTTTTGTGATCTCTCCTCTCGAGTCATCCTTTATATTTCTGCTTTGAGACTTTGAGACTTCTTGATTTTGCAACTTCTTTCTTTATACCAATTTCTAGTCTTGCAATATCTCACAAACGCTTAAAAAACAAAACACACTAATTTCGATTGTGGATAAAATAATTTATTAAAATAAATATTATAAACAACTATAAAATATTGTGAAATTATTCTCTATTGTTCATGTAGTTATTCATGATTAAATTGTAATAATATAATGATGACCTTTAAAACAATAAAATAATTTGAAAATATAAATAAAATAGGTTACACCAATAAATTAACCACATCATCGAGATAATGAATTCAAAAGAAAAACCTAGTTATAAGTGAAGGTTATATCTTGTTATTTTATTCTCATATATAAAATGCAAATACGTAAAAAGGAATCCACTGAGGATGAGTCACGATAGACAACTCAAAAGGAGGGCCACAAAGTCGTCTACTTTCTCTATTAGGTTGGTCATATCATGGTCCACTTGACAAAGTAGTGATTAGAGCACATGTTAATCTCATTGAGATGACTCTCTATTCTTGGGAGATATTTGAATAAATCAAACAGCATGGAAGGATTGGAACTTAGTTTGCGAAATTTGATTATAAAATATCATTTTAATATTTAAAACCCATTCAAAATGTTTTAAATCCAAAATGATTTTTACACATTTATATACAAAATCACTAAGGGAAGATAATTTTCATTAATATTTAAAATCAATTCAAAATGATTTGTACACACTTATATACAAAATCACCAAAGTAAGATAATTTTACAATGAAAATGAAAATAGTATTAAAATAAATAATAAAATATATAGTGATGTATTTTTTATTTTTTATGATGATGATGGTTAACGTCCACTGGGTCCAAACTTTGGTCTATTGGACCTAAAGAAACGAATTATTTAGTTTAATTTAAGATTTTATTTAGTTTGATTTAAAATTTTATTCCTATGCTCAAAAAGCTTGGAGAGAAGCCTTTCGAGCTCACTATAATTTTGACATCATAAAAGGCTAGGAAGGTCAATATTGCAACAGAGATTTTGAAACTGAGATCTAATGTGGTTGTACACGGAGCACTCTAAGAGGAAGTGATTTTCATCCTCAGAACCTTTCCATCCATGGTGTTTTAGGAACTGCCCAACAACCCTTTTCACTATGGAGCTCATGAGAGTTTGTTCTAATCTTGGCTATATTAATTTTCTTCTTTGAGCTAGTTAAAACAGAGAGATACTTTTGATCTTCTAGGATGGGGTTGATGACCTCCTTATAATATCTTAATTTTCTTTTAGCTACTAAATCTTTCTCACACCACATTTTTTCTTTGAACTTAGAAGTAACAATATTTTTAATATTATTAATGTTTTGCAATGCAACATTCTCGTTGATCTCCCAATGGTTTAACCAGGCTCTGGTGTCTTTATACCAGCCTCGCTTGAGCCTTAGGTGGTTTTGGCTGGAATTTAAAGCTAGTTTAGGAAGTTTATGGTCTCCTATGTTATTGAGTTTGTGCTTATACAACAGAAGCCTAGTCATAGCTAGGCTCTCCATAGGGGAAAGACCCACTTCTATAAGGAGAATATGATAGGGTGTGTTGCTTTTAATTTTGAGGTTATACGTTATAAAACGCTTGTGGATTTGCTCAATCTTTCTACAACCCCAAACCTCACATCCATATAAGATAACCGGAGTGACTAAAGTTTCAAAGAGGAACTTCTTTCTATCCCACATTATGAGGTTTGTCGTTTTACAATTATTTTCAAGACATATATATATATATATATATATATATATATATATATATATATATAACATGATCAAAATTAATTATTTAACTTCATTCATGTTATTATATTTTTTTTCCACATTTGAAATACATCTATTATTTATATATATGCATATATTTTTAATGAAGCTTCTTACCTTGTTGATTCCAGCATTGTATGTCATTGACCAATCATATATAACAAGTTCCTCTGAAGGCATTCAAATGAATATTATATTTATTTCAGTGTTTTGATTATAAGTTTCACTATTTATTATTTTTATTTATTTTAAATTTTTAGAATTAATTGTTTTGATTATTTAAATTTGACCCAACTATTATTATTATTTTATTATATTGATTTTATTAATTGTTTTATTGTTTTGATTTTTTAAGTTTAATCTAAATATTTTTTTATTTTTTTTAAATATTCATTTCATTAAAAAAATGATTATTTATTTTCCTTAATTTAATATGAACAATTATATTCTAATAATTATGTATTTATATTATTTAATTAGTTAAAATTAATAAAGTTAAAAAATTTGATTTCCTTTATTTAACTTGACAATGAGATCTTATTCTCACAATAAATCACACTCTATAAATAATTTTATTTCGCCTCATTGGATACACAAAATCTGCAATCTAAGATTCATAACACCAACCATTATATTCTATTTTGTAAAGTTTGCAGATGAAAATACGATGCGGGTGGACGTGGACGTGGAGCATACGTTGTGGGTCTACACTGTAATGTTATCACATGGATAAGGTTGGGTGGAATCAAGATTGCATTTGACTATCTCTTTTATGCGGTCTTTACACGCGAAATCATCGTCAATCAATTTATAGAACTTTAAAAAATCCAATCTACTATTCCAATAATTTGTCACTAGATTTTGAATAAAAACTCATCAAAATTACAAAGGCAAATAAAAACATAAAAATTGAAATTACAAATGTAAACAAAAAAAAACATAAAAACTGAAGTATAGTGATTTGGTTTTTTTGTTTGTTCAGTTTTGAATATCGAAAATGATATTTTATATTAAAAAAATAAATAAAATTCACAATTTAAAATTAAAATAAATATATATAATTTTTTCCATTCAAAAGAAACATCTTGTTAAAAAAAACATAAAATTGAACTAAAGTGATGTGATTTGTTTGTTGTCGTTTGTTGTTCAATTTTCAAGTTTGAAAATTAATTTTATATATATATATATATTTCAAGTTTCTATTTATTCATAAAGTGATGTGATTTGTTTGTTGTCGTTTGTTGTTCAATTTTCAAAGTTTGAAAATTAATTTTATATATATATATATATATATATATATATTTCAAGTTTCTATTTATTCATAAAAAATTGGATTACATTCAGTTTTCAAGTTTGAAAATAATAATAATTTATAAATTAAATTTTTATTTATTCATAAAAAATGGAGTGTATAGATATTAAAATATAGGTAGTCTCACTTCAACTAGGTTCGTTGACTACTCTTAATAACATATAGAAAATAAACAAAAACACAACTAGAGACATAGTCCAAATCTTAGTAGGCCAAAAGCACCAAAAAACAAATAGAACGAGTAGAACACTTGTAACCATGCTCAATGATCAAAGGTGATAGAGGTAGGATTATCCGTTCCAGCCCCTTGAGGGGGAGGGGCATTATAATTGCACTAGACATGTTGCTCGAAATGAGTCATCCATGTTTCCAGTTTGTCCGCCTTTTTACATAGCAGATTCTAAGTTCGTCATACCACCACGATCCTCTCCCTGACATGGCATTGAAAGTAATGCAACTAGTTGAGTGTAGCAATGGAAACTTCATGTTCTTTCTTCCTAGCCTTATCATGAATTTCCAATCAATCCATAACAGACTTGACCAGGTCCCAGTAAGTCTTAGAGCAACGCTACCGACCAACAACCCCTGCATACCTAGACCAACATGTCCTGCCTCGACCGCTAACTTCGGCCCCACACGTCGCACTACCCTGCTTACCATTCCTCATTGCACACTCACCTTAAGTTGCTCTTGAGCTACCCCTGCCACCACAAGCCCATGAGGTTATCTAACCCATGCTACCAGTAGTTCTACTTCCTCGTGCAGAGCGTTCAAGCACATGGTATGCTACTGCCACCTTCAAATTCTTACAACGCCCTCCTTGGCTAACCAAAATTCCCCTTAGTTGGGGTTTGGAGTAGTAATTACATGGCATATATAGGTCACATTATGAAAGCCCAAGGAAACTCTTCAAAGACAGGAACACCAGCAAACAATGTCACCTCCCAATGCACCAAGATACACAATAGAGTAACAGACAACCCCGAATTAGTCAAGAAACTTCGACAACGAGGAAATGTCGACCTACTATCTCCAGCTTGCGGAATTACAAAAGAGACCACAAATAGAAAACACACCAAGTAGACCAAAGTCTTACCAACACCTCTATTAGAGGAAGCGACGAGAAGCCAAGACGCAGGCCAGACGAGAGGACATCTAGCCACAAACACACTAGAAATGAACCCCACCTGATAACCGGTTTCTGTAGATGCCTTAGTACAATTCCCCTGTCCACCCCCCCCCCCCCCTCGCCCCTCGCCAATCCACAGAAAAGCCACGAAAATAAGATACCCTAGAAGAATATCAGTTAACAAGAAATGCATTGGCCCCTGCAAACTCATTAGCGATCCAGGGAGAGAATTAACTAACAACACATGGAAGGGATCGAGGGCTGACCTGATAACCATACATAATTCACTTAAACCTCTAACAAAAACAGGGAACCATACACAGGGAAGGGAATTTAGTGTTTTTGTACCCCAGAGGCTGAGGAGGAGACGACGGCTACAAAATCGCCACCATTCCCAAACAAGCTACAAGCTAGAGAAATCTGTGAGACCACCAGAGCTTGATCCTCGTAAGACAAACCACCAAATTGTCACAGCATAATACCAAACCTGGAGATCGACGGTCGCCATATACCAACAACCCTCACCTGCTTGCAATCTCGAAGAGATCGATTGAAACATTGCACGTCGCACCGTTAATTCACCGTTAATTCCCTAGATGTTCACCATCATAACACACACGTTGGAGTAGTCTCAATATTCATCACCCCATCGGGGATTGAAAATGATAATTTATTTGAAAAAAATCACACTTTAAAATAAAAGTAAATATATACTTTCTCTCCTGTGCACAAGAAAAATCTCATGTGCATCCAATATTAGTGTACAAGAAAAATCTCATGTGCATCCAATATTAGTGTAGAATCACAAAAAAACTCAATAATCATTTAGAGAGCAATAATATTAAAAATTGCAATTTTCACTAGCCCATGTCCACTCAAAGTTAATGGAGGAATAAAATGTTCCAAATTATATAGAACTCGAGTGAATGTTCTAGACCGTGTAAAACTGAATCTTGATTGTTCTAGTCATTGTTTTCGGTATAAGTGAGTTGCAGTTCAGTGAATGATTTGAGTAAAAATTATTATCCTTTATAAAGAAACCCTATCACATATTGTGCATCAATTTTAGGCATTACACTAATTTAATAAAATATGATATGTGTTATATCATATTTCTATTCCGGCTATTTATTTAAGTTGCCCATCTATAACGCCTGTAGTACTAAAGATGCGATACCAAGCTTTGCGATACCAAGCTTTTGATTATGGTCCTCATAGTTAATTACTTCTTTGGAATATTATACATTTTAAACCATGGCATTTTTTTCGGAGGGCTCTTCGACAACAATTCCATATCGTAGATATCAGCGACCAGAAAAATATTTTTCCTATCTTCAACAAACAATCCACTTCATAGATATCGGCGATCACGCTTGGTGACTATGTAAACACCATTGCCACTGCTTCTATTGACATCTCACTTAGTATAGTCTTAAATAAAAGGGTTGAGTCATCTACTTCAAAATAAAATTTGTTATTTAATTATTTTGAAAATAAGGTGTATGATTTTAAAAAATAAAAGTAATTTCTCCATGCTGCATTGTATGATCGGATTCATAACTTTGACAACATATCCTCCTATTAATTTTTTTTTTAAATTAAAATTAAATAAATATTTTAATTTTCTAACTTTTATTATTTTACTGTTCATTCATCTTAATGTAACACATATTTCCATTTCAAAGGAATAATATATGAGCAGATGATGCTATTGAGATGGGCTTCATCTGTCATTCCTGGATTGGAAAATCAACAACGATCTTCAACTTTTATCCACATAAATCTGAAGATTTATGAATGATACTTATAACAATCAGGGTTGTTTTTAGTGTGATTTTTTGAACTTTTCGGTGTCGAGCAGACAAATTTGAGGTGAAATTTTGATTTGTGTTATGTGAACTGGTTTTTTGACTATATATATGGATTCAACACCCTCAAAAACCCTTAAGACATACAGATTGTGCAGTGGTTACCCATCAAACTTATGATTTCAATAAATTCCTGCAAAATTTTAGAGAAATTAAACGAAAAAAACCACCTAAAACACTCCTAAAAATCACACTAAAAACAACTCAGTAACGTAGACGGAATAGTCACACAAACATGACAGTTACGTGTCAACTTGCCTATCATCATTGATCGTCTTAAGTTTAGTTGGAGTTATTTGTAGGGTAACTGTACTAATATGAATTCCACACACGGTAATTTAAATTACAAAACATTGTTATCCGGAAATCATATCATTTTTAATTAAAAACCTAAAATTACCAAATATCGAATAAACCATCTCATTCACCATTTACAAAAATGCTAAAAAGATTTCATGTCACATAGGATACTTGAATTTGAGTGGTAGTTTGTAATTAAACCTTTCCCATGCGAATATGGTGAATAGAACTACCATCCATGGAATCCCATCCATGGTAGTTCTATTCACCATATTCGTAGAGACAAAAATTATCTGGTAGATTCTTTGTCTAAAACAGGGCTACAGGAGGATACTGGTTCTTGGTTTTTGCAGGTTCTTACTGAGGGAATAAGCTATCATATCCAAGAGTTTATTATGGCGGACTTCTAGTTTCATTTCTTTTCTCATAACAGGTTTTCATGGACGGGTCTCTGATCTTTATGTGGATGTCTTTCTTTTATCATCTTGTTTTTGGATGGTGTACATGATGTTTATGTATTACCATATGCTTCCTGTTTCTCTTATGCTCATGTTTTTGTTTTGGTAATCTCCCAGAACTCTATGTATCAGTCTAATTCTCCTTAACTATTTCGCTGGAAAACTCCCATGGTGATTTCATTTGGTATTCTCTTTAAATGGGAGTACATATGATGTAAATTTTGAACTTTATATTCCTCATATAAATATATTCAGCTTTTTCTTTCTGAAAAAAAAAAAACCTTTCCCATCATTTGGGATACACTCAATTGAGCAGATATAATTTAGTTATTAATTAAATTACTTTACTTTAATATAAGTTAGTTATTAATTAAATTATTTTATTTTAATTCACTAATGTTTAATGGATTAGTTATTTTTATTAGCAATAAGAATTTTTATTAATTTATTATTTTAATTGATTAACTTACTAATATTTAATTGATAATTTAATTAATTAATTTTTTTATTAGTAATAAGAAAATTTATTTAATTTAGTTATTTGTCAAATGAGTAGTTGAGACACATATTTCTCTATGAATTGAGGTTGACTCATTATTATTATTCAAGAAAAATCATACTACTTAAAATTACTTGCTAATGTTCCATAAGGGAACAATATTTTGCTCATATAAAATGTCTTTGGGACTTGAGCCTTTAATCTCGTTTCCGTGCATCCAAAGAATATATGTTTTAGGTAAATAGAAGTAATTTTGGGACATACTTCAAACCCACATTAATTAAATTACTTATTAATTACAAGTGTAATATTTTTAAAATTTTGAACCATTTTTGAAGTACAAATTTGTTGGTACGAACAAATTTGAAACACAAAATCTGTATAAAATGAAAACTTTATTCAATTTAAAATTATACTTTAAGTGATGTTTAATTACTTGAATATGCATGTTTATGTTAGGTCCCTATAATACTAGTGATTCCCCCATGACTATTGTCATTGTAGCCCTTATTGTTATTGTTGTGCCCCTATTGTCCCCATATTGTTATTATTGTGCCCCATAGAAGTCCACTATTGTTATTGTTGTGCCCTTATATTATTATTGTTATGTCGACTTTGATTATATTGTGACCCCTTAGGGTCCTATATATAGAAAGGAGGTTTCGTCATTTGTATCATCCAAGAATTATTCATTTGTGTAATGTAAAGGAGGTTGCCCCCTCGAAGAGGTTGATTTTGAAGTCGTTGATCTATCTCTTCTTCTATTTTGTGAGCTGATTACATAACATTTGTTATCAGAGCCTTTGATTCTAGGGTTTCGCTGCTCCAAACAGGTCATCGTGGAATTTTCGCTATAACTTGTTTTCTACGATGTTCCAGAAGTGGAAATTAAAACCCATTTGAGCTGAAATCTCGATGAACCTCTAGTCTTAATTTCAGATCTTTTCTCGCTATATTTTCAAAGATAGGATCCAAGGGAGTTAGGGTTTTTGCAGGCCCTCGAATTATATCTCAAACAGGTGATCTGGGGAAAATAGTCATAACTTTCTCTCTGAGCATCAAATTCAAATTTCATAAACGTTACAGAAAGAGGATGGATTGAATTTTTTTGTGTATCAGTTTCAAGTCCTAAGGTCGAAACAGTGACACGTGATACTTTGTACAAGTTAGCTCTACTAAACCAGACTATAATCAGGTCATCATGGGAGATTTGGCATAACTCTTCCTTGGAGAATCCAATGTTGATCACACTTGCGGGGTTGGAAAGAGGACTCAGAGGGCTACCACATGACACAATTTTAGATCTTGGAGATCTGAAATCACAAAGATACAACATATTCAATATCGAGCTCTTACAAAGTGAAAAAAGGTGTGTAGTTTTTTTTAAATTTTGCATAAGTTTGGTCTGAAAAATTAGTTTGAAGGAATTCAAAGCACGTAGTGAAGCATTATTATCATTAATTGATGCCCCGAAGAAAGAAAATGGAAACACTTAGTAAGCAACCTGAAAGATCTAGCATGACTCATGAGGAAGAGGAAGAAATGCAACATGATATATCAAAATTACGAAACCAAGTGCAACAAAATTCACTCTCACAAAAAGTAACAGAAGCTAAGATGGATGGTTTAAAGAAAGGCGTGAAAGCTCAGATGGATGGTATAGAAGAAAAACTTAAAGGCAACATGGAAGATTTGAAGATAGATTTGACAAATTTGCTACAAGAAATGCTTACTAATGGCGAAAGGGTAGTAAAGGAAACTCATGATGAGAACAAAAGAAACATTAATCATGATTTCATAGACTCTAACATTGGATTGAAGACCCACCATGTTTCAAAGATTGATATGAGGAAGTTTTATGACAAGGATCTCGTAACATGGATACTATAGAGGGAGAAATATTTTGATCTCGATAATGTGCAAAACACACAAAAGTTGCGCATTGAAACTTTTTACTTGGAACCAAATCAGTTTGTATGGTATCGATGGATTTGCTCTCATAAACAAATTGCCACTTGGGCAATTTTTACGGAAGAAATAATAGTACATTATGATGATACAAAAAGCAACACCTCTTTTAGCCAATTGATCAATCTCAAACAAAAGGGTTCAATGATGGAGCACATTGAGGACTTCCAAAAATTGAATATAAGGGTAAAATATATTCCAAAGGAGCATAGGATTGATGTGTTCATAGGGACTTTAAATGATAACATCCAACATGAGGTTTGCCTTTGGGAACCTAATTCATTGGAGGAGGCATTCAGGATGGCAAGAAAAATGGAAAGCAAAATTATGGAAACAAGGAAACCTACCACTCACAACTATAAATATGGAAGTGTTGTTGCCCCTAGCCTTCTAGAACCTACAAGGTTGACGCCACAACAATTGGAAGAAAAAAGAGAAAAAGAGCTTTGTTACAATTGTGATAACAAACACACTAAAGGTCATAAGTGTAATAAGAAGAAATTATTTTACATACATTGTGAAGAGGAGGAAGAAAAGGAACAAGAAACGTCAAAAGAAGAGGATATACACTAGGAACAAACCCTAGAGAAAGAAGAAATTAATCCGACCATATCTTGTAATGCAATGGTCGGAATTACCACTCCTCAAACTATCAATATAGAATGACATATCAAGAAGAAAAATGTCATCATGTTAATTGATTTGGGCGATACCCATAATTTTATTCATTGTAAGATAGCTAAGGAATTGAATTGCTTCCTATATCCAGCACCAGAGTTTCAAGTGATGGTTTCAAGTGGAGAAACCATAAATTGCTTTGGAAAGTGCCACAATATTAAGTTATCCACAGGAGAATATGTATTGAATAGTCCAATGCTTTCCATTCTAATGGGTGGTGTTGATATTGTACTAGGAGTCCAATGACTACAATCCTTGGGTACAATAGCTTTTAATTTTCAAGAACTTTTCATGAAATTTTCTTCGGAAGGAAAAGAATTTGAATTAAGGGGTATCGCAGGGAAACCAGGAAAGATAATCAGCTCTAACAGAATGAAAAAGTTTCTAAAGAAAGAAAAATGAGGCATAATTGCACAATTATGTTCGCTAGAGGTTCTCGCATTGAAATCATCTATTTCTCAAGATCTCCAAAAATTCTTGGACAATCATTCCAAGGTATTTGAGACTCCCGAAGGCCTCCCACCTATTTGTGATCATGATCATGTTATTCATTTGATTCCAGGAAGTGTTCCTCCAAACATTAGGCCTTACAAATATCCCTATTCCCAAAAGAGTGAAATTGAATGTATGGTTGCAGAAACGCTAGAGGCGGGTATAATTCAACCTAGTCAAAGTTCTTTCTCTGCTCCAGTAGTATTGGTGCACAAGAAGGATGGGTCATGGCGCATGTGTTCAGATTATAGGGAGCTCAACAAGCTCACTATTAAAGATAAATTTCCCATTCCTGACATTGATGAATTATTGGATGAACTCCATGGATCAATTTACTTCACCAAGTTGGATCTTTGTTCAGGATATCATCAAATCAGAATGAAGACTGAAGACATTCCAAAAACAACATTTAGAACTCATGACGGTCATTATGCATATTTGGTCATGCCTTTTGGCCTTACCAATGCACCTTCTACATTTCAAGGTTTGATGAATTCCATTTTCAAACCCTTCCTTAGAAAATTTGTTTTAGTATTTTTTGATGATATACTAATCTACAACAAGTCTTGGAAGGATCATGTTCAACATGTTGACAGGGTGCTCAAACTATTGGAGGAGAAACAATTATATGCAAAAAGCTCCAAATGTTTCTTTGGAGTACAAGAGGTGGAATATCTGGGTCATATTATATCTCATGAAGGTGTGAAGGTAGACCATAGCAAAATTAAAGCCATTAAGGAATGGAAAATCCCCACATCCATAAAGCATCTATGAGGATTTTTCAGGTTGACAAGGTATTATCGCATGTTTGTTAAGAATTATGGGAAAATAGCAGCACCTCTAACAACATTATTGAAGAAAGATTTATTTTCACGGACTCCAGAACCAACGAAGGCCTTTGAACATATTAAAGAGGCAATGTGCCAAGCACCGGTCTTAACTAGGCCGAACTTCACAAAAACCTTTATTGTGGAATGTGATGCCTGAGGAAATGGAATTGGTGTTGTTTTAATGCAATAAGAAAAACCCATTGCTTTTGAAAGTGTTGGACACCTAATCCTTTAAGGGTTATGGTGTGGAAGATAAATCATCAAAGGGAGTCTAAGAGACCTTGGAATATGGAATCTAATGGTCACTCCCATGTATTATAAATGTGTATCATTTGTTAATAGAAAATGTATTTCACGCTTTACCTTATTTGGTTGTCCACATTCCTCGTGCATCTAACATGGTATCAGATCACATGTTAAAAATTAGTTTTCTACAATGTAACTCCCGTTAGATTTCTCTACCATATTCTATCCCTCTACCTAAACGTTGTGAAGGATTAAACGTTGGTGCATTGAAGACGAAGGAGAGGTTTGGTATATATGTTGGTGCAGTTGTTCGTATGCCTTCTTTTTTTATTGAAATGTTGTTGCAGTTTGTTTTGTTGTAGATCCATTGTGTGTTGATATGTGTTTCTCAAGTTAACTCCTCCCCCATATGCGTTATGTGAACGATGTCCACACAATCATCGGTTTTGTTTGCTACCACTGCGTTGTGTATTCATATACGGCCGTTCATACATCAAAACTCTGGTTTCATTGGTTCTGTTGTCAAAATTTCCAGAACTTCCATACTACATCCCCACATATAATATAATATAATGCTGCGTTAATACCTCACTGCACAAAACCGCCATTTTTCTTAACAATGCTGACATATTAGTTTTTTTCCCTCAATTCTCGTCAAATCATAGTGTTATTTTTGGCATAATCCATAATACCCATCTGTTCCGGACTCTTGAGGCCGTCCGACCTGTCGTTGTCGCATCCCTCCTTCAACGCCTTAGATTCTAGTTGCACTCCAAAGAAATGTCATTGATGTAGAACAGATAAAATGAATGCCTGACTAGCACAACTACACTACAAGATATCGCCTCCAATTAGGTTTTGGGTAGTCCACATCAACCTACCAATATTCGGGATGTTTCGACATTGTGTGACACGATAAATATTGATTTGTTACAACGACTAGTAAAAAATCCTAAATGCTAGAAAGGTGCTCGTTCGACATGGTATCATTCATATTTGGAGTCGGATAATTAGAAGCGGTGATGATCCATTGGAAAAGAAAAAATTAGAAGTGGTGATGTTCTCTACTGCTGATGTTATTGACCACTAATAGAAAATTGGCACAGCCGGCTCGCAACTCTGTTGCCCTCAATCTGTTGTGCTTATAGGCTTGTTTTCCTCTAAATTCTTAACTATTTTAGAATATGAAGAGAGGACAGGAGAAGAGATTTATGGGGGCGCATGGAATACAGACAGGAGAAACCGTTGTGCACGGTGCGGCCACTTACCTTTTTTACTACTGTGATTACATTATGTTACTCAGTGGAGCATAGTGGCGTCTTCCTTTATTATGAATCTGCAGAAGGGTGTTGCTCAGCGGTATGCATTGCAATGCCTCTCACCTTTCCCGTTTAAGTAAAATAAATGCCACTCACAGGGGCATAGTCGCATCTTCTTTTATTTCCAATCTGCAAGAAGAAAGTTGTTTGGCGCTATGCGTCGGCCGCATTGATTTTGAAGATACTGCGGTGGCTATTTCCCTGCCTTTCTCCCAGCATAAAGTTAAATAAATTTTGAAATTTGGGTTGTTCCTAAGTGAGCCAGTAACACTACACTAGTAGCCATTGTAATTCTTTGGTGTTAGGTATTAGCAGAGACCATCACATTAAAAAAAAAAAAGGCAGTCCCCCTTCGAATGATGTCGGTCTGCATTATTGTTAATTACATGATTCTGATAGAGACCGAGGAATGTGCCAGGGAACGTTTCAAGAAGAGCTAGTCTTTCTCTGCTCCAAAAATCGATTCACAAAATTTTGGTAGTGTTATCTACTCTCTGTGCTGAACAATTTGGAAGTGTGCATTAAAGGTATGGTACATTGATTATATTTTTAACTCCATGTTGTGAATAAAAACCTACTCCTATGTGTTGAAACGTGCTACAACGAGTTCAACTCCTGAATGCATTACACCCTTGCCATTCCATTAGTCATATGGAGCAAGTCAATGCCATGAGAAGTTGAAAAGGTAAGAGAAACTATTTTTTTTATAATATTCAACTACTTGAATGCCATAGTACGCCTTGAGGAGAAAGTTGGGATGTAACGATTTTGCACAAGATTTTTTGATCCTCACCATGATGTTGGGCTAAGGTCTATGTAACCAGATTTGATACTGACATGTTTCTTGTTTTGAGTCTCATCGTTTGGGAATGCACAATATACTTTTCCTTGTATATGAATGCAACCAACCATTGTTGTGTGTGGATTTGGTGAATAATTGTAGTTAAAAGTTCGCTTTTGGTTCATTCCTCAAGGAATAATATCACTTGATTGTTGTAGTTGTTTGGGAGAACAAAGTTTGATAATACCTTGTAGTGACATTGGTTCATAATTGTGAACAAATTTTAAAGTGTAAGTTTGACATTGGGGAAAATGACTCAAATTGGTGAAGTATTAGAGTTCTTGAAAACTCTGATACAATCTACTGCTGATGACACATTCCAAATCAGCAAAGGCCCTCTCTCAGGAATTCAGACCTGTCTACAAAATGCAAAAGAGAAAATTGACTTTTTGCAGCTTGAATATCAACTTCAACAAGATGAGTTACAGAAAAGACATCATTTTGAACCTATTTCTATTCAGAACATTGAAACAAACTCCCATACACAGTAAGTCAATCAAGTTACAGTTGATTCAGATCCAATGCAAAATGAAGCAAAAATTGTACATGCAAATGCAAAAATTCATCTTGGACTTCCCAAGTCGGTCATCGGACCTTAGGAAGAGCTTGTCCATAACAAGCACATAACAAGTCTTGGATATGATAAGGATGTTTCCTTTCATATTCCAGATTACTCAAAGCCCATCTAGTTTCAGAGTGTTGGATTCCTTCATGACAGTTCACCTTCAGTTGTTCCAGATTCTACTCCTCTTCCACAAAAACAACAACATAATGTTAGATGCCAACATTGTGACCGAGTTGGCCATGTGAAAGATCACCGTTTGATTTTCATCCATGTAAGCACTGTCATAAAACTAGTCATTCTTCAAGCATATGCTTCAGAAACAAAGCTCCTGCAAGAACAAAGATTCATCTTGGTTGGATCGCTTCTTGGTAATGGGCTTCAACATCTAAGAATATATTTCGCTCATACAACATGATTTATTCTTGAATATTGAAAAGTTTTGCAGTTGAGATCTCTTCATCTTCTCACCTTGTATCTAACAGGGGGGCGGGGGGGTGGAGTGATGGCCATCTACAAGATTAAAATCCACATCAAGCTACAACCTGCCATCCCAGATTCAGAGTTGTAGCCAGAGACAAAGATGCCCCTGAGCATGCCTTTAGTTGGTGATGCCTCTTCAAAGAATTGGGGACACTTCCTCTAGCAGAATACTTCATCTTCTTTCCAGTTTTGGAAGAGTTCCAAGAATTTCATTAAGCATTCCTGAGTTGTTTGTCATCCTTAAACCATCACAGGTTGAGACCTCCCTTTTCAGGTTGAGGTTCTCCCTTTTATGTGGGGTGAGACCTCCCTTTCATGGTTAAAGGTTTCCCTCTTCAAAACATCAGGAGCACTTCGTCTAGCAGAAGACCTCAGCTTCTTTCCAGACTTGGAAGAGTTCTGGGAATTTCACTAAGCATTCCAGTGTTGGTGGTCATCCTTAAACCACCTTCCTTGATACCAACATTTTAGAAAGCACATTTAGCCTAGTGCTGCCATGCATTTTTGCACATTTTGTATTATAACTCTCTTCTTGGACTCATACATAACCCTTCGGATTAAGGGGGGGAATGTTGGACACCTAATCCTCTAAGGGTTATGGTGTAGAAGATAAACCGTCAAAGGGATTCCAAGAGACCTTGGAATATGGAATCCAATGGTCACTCCCATGTATTATAAATGTGTATCATTTGTTAATATAAAATGTATTTCACACTTTATCTTATTTGGTTGTCCACATTCCATGTGGATCTAACATAAAGTCGTCCAATCAAAGGAAAGTATTTACACAAAGCTATTTATGAGAAGGAAATGTTGGCAATACTACATGCACTTAAGAAATGATGACCCTACCTAATAGGAAGACACTTCAAGGTAAAAAATGATCATGATAGTCTTAAATGGTTTTTAGAACAAAGATTATCTTCAGAAGAGCAACAAAAATGGGTCACAAAGATGTTGGGTTATGACTTTGAAATCATCTACAAAAAAGGGAAGCAAAATGTTGTGGCAGATGCACTCTCAAGAAAGGATGAGGATGTGGAAGAATTTCTTTGCGCCATTTCTATTATCCAACTAGATTGGATAAACGAAGTAAGGGATGAATGGAAGAATGATGAAGAAGTGTGGGCACTCATTCAAAAGTTACAACAAGATCCCAGTACATCTGATACATTTAGCTGGAAAAATGATTCGTTATGGTACAAAGATCACTTATACCTATGTAAGAATTCCCAACTCAAACAAAAGATTCTTATGGAATTGCACACCTCTCCCTTAGGAGGGCACTTAAGATTTTTAAAAGCTTACCACAGGGTTAAGAAGGAATTTTTTTGGGATGACCTTAAATCATATATTCAAAAGTTGGTGGTGGAATGTTTGGTTTGCCAACAAAATAAAGTTGAAACAATTAAGATCCTATGTCTATTACAACCTTTAGCCATTCCAAGGCAATGTTGGGAGGAGGTTTCAATGGATTTTATCACAGGTTTACCCAAGTCTGAAAGAAAGAGTGTCATCATGGTGGTAGTTAAGAGACTTACCAAGTATGCACATTTTTGTGCATTATCGCATCCATTTAAAGCCAGTACAATTTATACTGTATTTATGGAAACAATTCACAAGCTACATGGAAACCCAGAGATTATTGTAAGCGACAGAACCCCCATTTTCACTAGAAATTTTTGGACAAAATTGTTTTCTTGTCTTTGTACTTAGTTAGCTCATAGCTCATCTTATCATCCTCAATCTAGTGGGCAAACTGAGATAGTAAACAAATGTGTGGAAGGATATCCTCGTTGCTTTGTATCTGATAAACAGACACAGTGGGTCAAATGGTTTCCTCTAGCGGAATGGTGGTATAACACTTCATTCCATGCTGTAGCAAAAATGATCCCATTTATGGCACTTTATGGATATCATCCACCGTCCATCACATCATATTTAAGAGAAAATTATAAGGTTTAAGCAGTCGAAGATCACATCGAACATCAAAAACAAGTTTTGCAACTCTTAAAGGATAACCTCACTTTGGCGTAGAATAGAATGAAACAACAGGCATATCAACATCGCAATGAAAGAAGTTTTGATGTAGGTGACTCGGTATTCCTATGGCTACAACCATATAAACAAATGTCCCTCAAGCAAGCTAAAAAGGATAATAAATTATCACCAAAGTATTTGGTCCGTACAAAGTGTTGCAAAAGATTGATACTATGGCATACAAATTGGAGATTCTTGCAGCTTCCCGAGTGCACTCATTTTTCCATGTTTCATGCTTAAAGAAGGTTATAGGTGACAAGCTCCTAGTTCAAACAATATTGCCATAACTCGACGAGGAAGGAAAAATCATATTGGAACGTGAAGCAGTCACAGAAACAAGAATACGACAGCTACGAAATTAATCAATTTCAGAGTATCTCATCAAGTGGAAGAACTTACCCACTGAAGATTCCACATGGGAGGGTGAGAGTTTTATACAAAAGCATCCAGAACTACCCAAGCGTTGAGGACAACACTTTTTTGAAGGAGGGGTATGTTAGGTCCCTATAATACTAGTGATTCCCCCATTACTGTTGTCATTGTAGGCCTTCTTGTTATTGTCGTGCGTCTATTGTCCCCATATTGTTATTATTGTGCCCCATAGAAGCCCACTATTGTTATTGTTGTGCCCTTATATTATTATTGTTATGTCACTTTGATTATATTGTGACCCCTTAGACTCCTATATATAGAAAGAAAGTTTTGTCATTTGTATCATCCAAGAATTATTCATTTGTGTAATGTAAAAGAGGTTGCCCCCTGGAAGAAGCTGATTTTGAAGTTGTTGATCTATGTCTTCTTCTATTTTGTGAGCTGGTTACATAACAGTTTATTTTGAAATAGGGCTTTCATAAATTTAGATTAATTATCAATAATTATTGGGTGGATGGTATGAGTTTAACTTCCATAGAATATTTTGAGTAATATTCACAAATCAAAGGTTGAGATTTATCTCCAAAGTATTTATGTCATTTTCCCCTTTTAATTAATTTCATCATTTAAAAAAATATACATCACATGAGTAAGTGTCATATGAAATGAGTTATGGTTTTTTGGCCATGTAATATTGATAAGTTATGGTATTATAACAAAGCCTACTTATAAATAAAAAAAATTCATGATAAAATAGCGGGAATCTCTATGGTTAAGAATTTTTTTTTTAATGTACATATATTTAACTTATATATTAATCTTTTTTATAATTGATAATAATAAAAATAGTTTCATGCGAGACAATTTAATGAGCAATTTCCATGCTATAAAATACTATGTAAAATGTGAGAATCACGATCAATAAATCAAGTCTAAAAAAATATAATAATTTAAAGTAAATTTATACTCTCTCATGAATTATAAATCGATAGTTAAATTATAAATGCATAGTCAAACTAATTTTAATTTTAATTTAAAAAAAATGAATTTATTAATTTAAAATTATAATTCAATTAACTTTTAATTTTATCATAAAAATTTAAATGTGAAAATGTACATACTGATTTTTAATTTTTAAATACATCACATCATCAAAGTTTAAATGCGAAAAGGAAATTAATAAAACTTTGCAGGTTCTTAAATTTAAATATAATTTAAAGATGGAAATGGCAATTCCAAAAAAGATTCGCACTTTCATCATTTTAAAAATAAGGTTTGAGAAATTTTAAATCTAATCAAATTATCAAAATTAAATTGGTTCACCTAATTGTAAGATTGGCAGCAATAGTCATAATTTTACAATAAAAAAGTACGTACACATCTTGTAACTGTGATGAAGAGCGGTGCCATTTTTAGAAAATAAAAGCATGAATGGATCTTAAACTTGACTTACTGCTTAGAGGCGCGCGGAGACAAAACGCACTGACGCGACGGTAACTCTTATTTCAGACTCCATAGAAAAGTAAATGTTGTCTGATATGTCAGGTATTTATCTTTTATCTTCTGAGTGACAACACGCGAATCGAGATAGCAACTTGAAGAAAAGACGAAAAGTAAATACTTGACCTGTCAAGGAGCATTTACTTTTATATAGAGTCTGAAATCGGAATTGCCCTGAAGCGACTACCCTGACATGACGTGACATGACTAAACTGAGATTCATTTATGGTGGAATAACGTTGTCCAATTTCGAAATACAGCCGGTCAACTTGTTGCTGGTGAATTTTGATGGGCATCGGTTGCTTATTGTTTGAGCAAATCATTAAATGGCCTAAGAACCACGGAAAATGATCTCGTTTTATAAAAATAAGAAAATGATGGTTTAATATGAATAATTAAATGATAAAAATATGTCAATATTTTTTATTTTTAATTATAAAAATAAAATTTTGATTTAAAAAAAATATTAAGGCTTTTATATATATATATATATACCTGTCGTATGGTACAACTCATTCAATTTTGTTTTTGATTAGGTAAAATTTGTTTTTATAAAAAAATTATGATGCTTATTCATAGTTTTTATTATTATTTTATTATTATTTAAATATTGAAAAAATAATCTATTTCTTTATAAATTATTGTTAACATTACAATTCAAACGAACAACTTTGTATAAAACAATTTTTATCTTTCACAAACTAATTCATATTCTTAATCTCTATTCTATAAAATTTAAACTAATCTAAATTTATATTTATAAATAAATCTAATCCATATTTATATCATTAAATTTAAAATTAATTTTTCAAATTAAAATTGATAATCAAATTTTACATATTAAACCTAAATGCCCTCCCACAAAACCACAAAACCAAGGATTAATAAACAATTGTAAAGTATGGCCAAAGCCCTAGTTTAGAATGGATGTATGAGGTTTATAGGACGGTTGTTTTGATGTATTGATAGTAAGTTATGTATTTTATTAAAGATTGATAAGTAAAAGTGTTGTGCTAGACTCAGGTTACTCGTTACAGGGATATAGTATTATTGAGCTATCATATTACCTACACATACACAATAAATTTGTCATAGCTTATTGTGATTATAAATGTATGATGGTGATGTTTCATTATTTGGTTTAAAACTCAATTACAAAATATTAAATATTTTTGAATTTTTATGTATAATTTTATCAACATGATATGTAATCATAGATTTATCATAATGTTTTAATATTCAATTATAATGCCAAATAATTTTGATCTATTAATTAATATATTGAATTTGGTTGTGTACTTGATAGCCTTTTTCTCTTGGTTCTTTGTAATAATTTTTTTTCTTAATTTCATAAAATTTAATATATATTTCATGCAATTTTAATATATATTTCATGCAATTTTATTTTTCATCTCCGTGTTTTGGTGTATGAGCATTGTACATTCCTAATTGTTTTATAGGAAAACTTGTTGGGTAGACAGGAAGCTCTTTCGTAGCTTGGAGCAACAAATAAGTTGTTTGTTAATCTTAATGTGATTTGGTATCAATTCATTATTATACACTATAGTTTGACTGCATTTTATAAGTTCATGTTATCACCAACCTATTTTTGTCCATTATGATATCCAGCATTATCCATTATCTTAGGTTATAGCCATATCAAAGCAACGGTAGCTTTAGCAAGCAATATGACAAGTTATAAACAAAGATCTTATTAATATTAGGGATGTTAGACTACTTCTTTGGAGTAATTTGACTTTTATAACACTGAAAAAGTATTTGGCCACGATGTTTTACCAAGAAATGTAATTTTTTGTTTGCTTGCACAATCTCACGATAGTTCATCCTCTCCAATGGGGCCTTTATGTAGTACAACAAGGTATTTTATGATCATTTTGTTGTTTTCTTGCACAATCTCGCGATAGTTCATCCTCTCCAATGGGGCCTTTATGTAGTACAACAAGGTATTTTATGATAATTTTTCTAAGTTAAATTTCATTCTGGTTACAGAACTTGGTTTACAAGCTCGAAGTTCTAACAACTGATGTAACCAATTTTTCTGCCTCAGTCAAAGGACATTGATTCATCTCATTCTTACTATGAACCACATATATCCTAATTATGACTTCAGGTACTTTGTTTATATTTTCTTTTTAAATGTCTGAATTCTTGCATTTTACAAGGTTGTTAAGCAAGAAAGGATAATTGGGTAATGTCAATGTAAGCATGTTGGGCTAGATGGCAACCCATGTATACATACTCTTCCTGGAGATTGGAAGTGGTGTCAAAGGTTGTCACATGATTTAGAAAACTGCTACTCTTTAAGGAGACAAGAGTTTGTCTCTCCATTTCTTATTAGATTAAGACTCTTTTGATTAACATTGTTTGGATTTGAAAGATAGGCCACTCGATCAGTCTTGGATGGTTAATTGTGGTCTTGAAAGTGTTCAGGGTTCACATTTCTAACTTTTATACTGTTGCAAAATAGAGGTTCCATGTATATTCACTTTTTTTCTTTGTTCATTTTAATTTGCTACCCCTAGGCAGCATGGTACAAGCTCATAACTTTCCACAAAAATGTGGATTGAACAATGCGAAGGAAGAAATTAAAAATTATTTGCTTGAAGCAAGGAAGGTACAAAAATGCACATCTAGATTTTTTATTTTTTATTTTTTCATGTATCAGACATTGAGTAGCTTAATTCCATTTGTTCTGATTTCTTGAATTACAAGTGTGGTTTGTGGAAAATAAGGGAGATAACTTTATACATAACATTTGGAATGTTGTAAATGAGGTACACATGTACCTAAGGACCTGTTGTATAAAGGAAAATTGATCTACATTGCACCTATTAAAAAGAATTCACCCTTGCCTTGCCATGTCCACTTTCTCCACCCATGCACAACACTAGAAGCAATTTAGTCCTGTATATGAAGGTTGTAGATGGTGTAGTCATTACGAGGCTAGCAACTTTAGAGTTTTTTGTGAATCCATTGGTTTAATGGCAAGAAGCAGAATGCTACTATTGTTACATGTCAACTTTGTACCTACATGCTAATTAATGGTCCAGTGCCCTTGCATTTGATTTGTTTAAATGACCTTTTATAACAAAGACATGAAAATTTCTTTTGAAATTTGACCGGGATTTGATCATCTAATTACAATTTGTGCATTTGATAAAGGGTATTTTCTAATGAAGTGAGGGGTCTTCCATTTGTGTAAATTAACAAAGTTCTCTAAAAGCACCCCTTCAAGCTATTGTATGCCCTTTTTTTATTAATTCTCCAAAGTGCCTTTGATTGAGCAAAACAACATCACACAACTTATTTTTATGTTTTTCTTTATTACCTTATCCAATAGGTTTTGTAGTTAATATTCTACTAAAATTTAATATATATATCATGTAATTTTATTTTCCATCTCCGTGTTCTGGTGTATGAGCATTGTACTTGCCTAATATTTTTGTAAGAAAGCTTGTTGGGGTAGACATGAAGCTCTCTCGTAGCTTGGAGTGACAAGTAATTTGTTCGTTATTCTTGTTGTGATTTGGTATCAATTCATTATTAGAGATCCTTTTAATATTAGAGATGTTAGAGTTGTCTTTTGGAGTAATTTGACTTTTGCAACACTCTGAAAATGTCTTTGGCCACAATGTTTTACCAAGAAATGTGAATTTCTACTAGGTGCTAAAGTACCTTGCACAATCTCAAGATGATCATGAGTCCTCTCTAATGGGGCCTTTATGTAGTACAACAAGGTATTTTATGATAATTTTTCCATGTCAATTTTTTTTGGTTACAAAACTTGGTTTATAAGCTCAAAGTTAGAATAACTGACATAACCAATTGGTTTATAAGCTGCATGCTAGATCTTGACTTTTCTTTGGCACAATTAAGACATACTTCAAACAAACCACTCTCTTTAAACTTGGGTCTTATCTAGTACAATATCCTTTAAGTAGAAATTATGGAAAATCCTCTTGCTTTGCTTTGTTCTTACATTTCTTCCATTTGTTGTGAAAGTCTAAGAAATCCTTGCTACTGACCTGCAATCCTCACTAGGAGGTCATGGGAGAACGATTAAAACCAAGCAAAGGATACATGGACAAGAAAATAACTGAAAATTAAATACAATAAAAATAGCCTTAATCAAATAAAAAAGTTATAGAATACTTATCTTTTGAGAAAATTCAGCTCCCTCTTAATCTCATACTTCTTGTAGTTTTCACCATTCTTTTCCTCACATCACCATGATGTCATTTATGTCATTAGAGCTTCTTCTTCTGATGGAAATGATTAGCACTATGTTTTTGTCCCTAGGGTTTTCTTGTTCACACATTAGCTAGGATTTATAAACCCTAGATGCTTCGTCAATCAAAATCTTCAAGACCTGTTATCTCATGCTTCCAAGAACAAATTTCTAATTTGTTTAAAGAGTTTAAGGAGTAATTTTCCAACCTAACTTGTCCTCCAATTCTTCCTTTGAGTACGGTGCTAAACTTAAAAATTTATTCAGAGATATTAGATAAGTTCCTTGCGATGTCTTTTGTCTTCATTTGATCACAGACTTGATCACCTTTGGATAATAATTGGACTTCTTAGGATTTGTATGTCATCATAGACTTTTTATTTGGTCACAAAATTATGCTCAAAATCTAGATCTATGAAATGTCTTCATGAACTATACTCAAGCTAATTATCAAAGAGATAAACTGATATTAAGTCTTCCTTTCATAGAAACAAACTCAAACCATAAAGATACAACAATAGTGAGCTTGGATGTCAGTTACATACCTTTTGGTCTACCACAAGGACTCAACCTTTCTTACACAAATATCATAATCTAGATCATCACAACAGGCTTCTCTACAGACCGGTTCTAGGGTTTACTAGGCTTTCTTTTCCAACCCATTTTGTCTTATTACAATTGATTAGCTAGAGTTTCGGTATTGAACTTTATATTTTAGCAGTCATCCAATAAAACTTCTTATCACAACATCATCATACCAACACTTATTTATGTAGGGCTTCAATAAGGGAGACATTGATATTCATGGCTTGAGGAGAGATGAGTGACTTCTTCATATATAACATACATTTTTCTTAGGTTCCCATTGTATTAACCTTTCTTAATTGAGTCATCCATCATTATCTAATTGTTCTCAAGGGAGATCATTTTTGAAACTACAATAATCATTGCACCAACAATCCTATTCATTCTTGAACAATCTCATAGATATATAAATTGAACTGTTTAATAGGTTAAAAATTAAATACTGTCCAAAAAAGCTTAAATATCATTTCGAATTACTGATCCTCCCAACTAGATGCTAAATACAACTGAAAAACAATATGAAAATGTCAAGTCAACACTCAGGTCAAGATTTTATAGAGCTTCAATAGGGCCTCTTCCATAGACTTAGAATTTTCGAATCACCAAGAAATCTTTACATAATCACAGAGATGAAAAACTACAATACTTTGCATTACAGAATTTGGTGGATGAATTACGTATCTTAACTAGGCTCGAAATTTTGGTCACAAGTAAGAGAGTAAGATTTGAAGCTCGGTCTAATATACAAACTTTATTTGTTGCGGTTATACCCTTTCTTTGCCTTTATAAATACCTCGCTACCCTCCAAGGATTCTCGTCCTAGACTCATCTTGTACCTCTAGTCTTCATAAGGGTCTCGACCCTTTCTATTAGGCCTGTGATTATCTCAGCATAATCACAATATTCACCACAGTAAACTAGCCCAAAATTTCTCCTTAACATCTCTTCAAACTCAACCTAGATAAAACTTGTTCTTCAACTAGCTAGGAAACCATGTTGAAATTCAAGTGAAAACTATAATTTCTAATCATGATAATTACTTGTGACTGATATATATGATTCCTTTTAGCATTTATTTTATTCATTTATGTCATCAAGAAATTATACATTCAAAAACATAAATAAAGTAGAGATCATAGTACAAAAGAGACAATAGACACTAGAGATTAGGCTAGTGGCCAGGGCAAAACCCACAAGGGTAAAATGCAACAACCCTTCCTTATAAAATAAATTCAACAAGAGACATCAAAGTCATAGATAAACTGACAAATATAGAAGCAAGATGAATATTCACCAAGATCTAAGTCAACCCTCCAACATACAAAGACAAGGTGCCTTCCAAGATCCAAGTCAACCCTCCAACATAACAAGACAAGGTGCCTTCCAAATCTATCCACCACAGAGATTTGATGTAGTTTGTCACATGTCTCCAAGAGGGCTGAATTTTTGGCCTCTATATCAGCCACATAACTTGGGTATCATTACAAAATTATGTGCCTCAGACTTCACATGCTATACAGAAAATGTGCCACGGAAAGACTTCACATGCCTTAAAATACGTGCCACTGAAAAAATATGCATGCCTCAGAGGATGTCTTATATATCCGAACATACTTTTTCCTCCTTGTTTATTAGAGTGAGGGCTAGAAGAGATGAATATTAGCTTAGGATTTTGACCTATAAGAATCCTTCTTCTTCTTCTTCGTTTTAGATCATATCTGAGTGTGTAAGGTGATCTCCAAATGAGGGATATGAATGGGTTATATATAGTCTTCTCCACAAGAAAATGGGTGCAGCATGTAGCTAAGCCGACTTGAGGGGTGGTAGGGTTGACTTGGCATCTTGGTGAGATAAATGACACTAAAGAAATTTCAAATTCATGTGTTTTGCAAGGGCCATGAAGAACAAGCCCTTCTAAATTTTCTTTTGACCAATACAAAGCATGAAGAACATGCTTGACAATAAAAGTAATAATAATTTTTTTGTTCAAAATACATCAATAATTTGTTATTATGAAGACCGACCATATCTATATACTTGAACATGGAGGCCACCTAGATACTTGACAATTAGCTCCAAATTATTGGAATATATTCTCAACAAAATGACTTGCTCTCTAAAATTAATGGTATACTCTTGCACACTTTGTCCCCTCTTCTATTAAAAGTATGAATACCAATTAATCCATTACTCCCCTTCTTATTCAACATGGTGGATTTGGAACATCATGAGGGTTTTCAACATCACCCACTTAATTGTTTGTGGACCACCCTCTAGTTTAAGTGCCTTTGCATGGGCTTGCCCACTAATTTTGGGCATGGCCCTGTAAGTTCCATTGGACTGTTATATTCTTCTCTTCTCTTATGTTATACACATTGAAATGGACTTTTAACTCTTGCAACCTTTGATTCAAATTTATAGCATCAACCTCACCTTGATAACGTTTGATGTTGACTTTACGTTGCTTGTACTTCGAACTTGGACTCGGAAGATGCAATATTGAAACTTGGTATTTGTTTATATGACTACTTCTCTAGCTCTTCTTTATCTTCAGGTTTCTAGTTAGAGCCAATGCCTAAATTAAAATTTCCAAGCTCCCTAAAAGGTCCAAACTTACTCGATAGCATTGACATCAATATCACCATATTATGGGAGATCCCAGAGACTTGCAATTCTAGTTTTTTTTATCTCTTCTCTTGAATCATCTTTTAGGTTTCTACTTTGAGACTTTAAGACTTTTTGATTTTGCTACTTCTTTCTTTATGCCAATTTCTAAATCTTGTAATCTCTCACAAAACCTCTAAAAAACACTATTATGATTTATAACCCATCATGGATATTCCATTAGATAATTCATTAAAATGCATATTATAAACAACTGTAAAATATTAGAAAGTTATTTTTTATTGTTAATGTATTTATTCATGATTAAATTGTAATAGTATAATAATGACACTTAAAACAATGACATAATTTAAGAATATAAGAAAAATAAGTTACAACAATAAATTGACCACATCATCCACATAATGAATTCAAGAGGAAAATCTAATTATAAGGGAAGGCTATATCTTGTTATTTTCTTCTCACATATAAAATGCAAATACATAAAAAAAAAAATGATAGACTCGGGATGGAGTCACAATAGACAACTCAAAATGAGGCTACAAAGTCGTCTACTTTCTCTATTACGTTGGTAATGTCATGGTGCACATATTATTCTCATTGAGATGACTCTCGATTTTTTGGAAATATTTGAATAAATAAGACAACATTGAGGGATTGGAACTTAGTTTGTAAAAATTGACTATAAAATATCATTTTAATATTTAAAAACAATTCAAAATGTTTTAAATCCAAAATGATTTTTACAAATTTATATCTAAAATTACCAAAATAAAATAATTTTACAATGAAAATGAAAATAGTACTAAAATAAATAAATAAATAAATAAATATAATATAAATAGATAAATATATATATATATATATATATATATATATATATATATATATAACATTATGTATGTTAATTGGTCCCCTTCTAGTATTAGATAAGATGACGGTTTTGCTGCTGCGCGTTCGGCCCTGCTCCGCGAGGTCCGCACCCTGCGGATCTGATCCTTGCGGCCTCGTCCGCTCCTGCATCCTTCGGCAGCTGCGAGTGGGTCCGCCGAGTGGCCCTTCTTCTGGCTGTGGTCGTCCAGAGATCGCCCGCCGATTTCCCTAGCTTCCAGCTGCGGCCGCCTAGGGTTAGAGCTGGATCTCCATGGAGGAGTTGGATCCCCCCCTGGGATCTTCCTCCCCTCCTCCATCCTCTGCTGTTGAGGCCTTCAGATCCTTGTTGGCCTCTCTACCCAAGAAGAAAGCTATGGAAGCCGCTAAGTTCGTTAAAAGGCTCGAAGACATCCCTGAGATCGCTCTTCCCCCTGAAGGTCCGATCCAAGTAGCTCTTTCTTTGTCGGAACGCGCCCTGGTGGGTCAGTTTACAGGTCTCTGGCCCTCACCGAAATCAACAGAGAACTGGGTCTCCAGAAACTGGGCTCCGCTGATCAAGGGCAAGGTAACATCTTACTTCCTCGGAAGAGGATACTTCCTCTTTGAATTCTCAGAAAAAGAGGACAAGGATCTTATTTTTAGAAATGGCCCCTACTTCATGGGGCCTCAAGGGTTGTACCTAAACAAATGGATGCCAAATTTCGACCCGGCAATGGATGTACCTTCAGCAGTCCTAGTATGGGTAAGACTCCCCAATCTTCCGGTCCACTGCTGGAACTGGGATTCCCTGAAACACATCGGGAACACCCTTGGGAAATTCATAGACAGGGCCAACAATAGAGACCAGTATGACTGCGCCAGAATTTGCGTGGAGGTGGATCTGGAGGTCGGTCTTCCAGAAGCTATCAAAATAAGGGTGGGTCCATGGACACATATTCAGAAACTGGACTATGAGCAGCTGCCGTTCAAATGCCGAAAGTGTCAAGTCTACGGTCATTTCGCTAGAGATTGCCCGTCCAAAGGGGTTGAAGAAAAAGGGAAGGAGGAAGGATGGAACCAGGAGAAGAGATCCAGAACTTCCTTCAGGAAGTCTGCAAATGCTAACACCAGAGCCCCCCAAACGGGCCCTACCCAGCAACCGCCCATGGAGAGTCAAGGGAACAGATATGAGATCCTTGGATCAGAAACCATAATTACCCAAGAGACAGAAACCCCGAAAGAAGTCTCTCTGCCTAAATCTAAAAGTGAACGAGAGAGATCCAAAGGTAAGATGTCAGAGGATGAGGAGGAAACTCAAGAATCCGAGGAATTAGAGGAAGAAGGGGAAATAGGGGAATCACAGTCCACTCCCAAAAGATCTACAAGAGGCCGAATGTCAACAAAAGAAAAAAGGGAGCAAGAAACATACAAAGACAAGCTCCAGGGCAGCCAGCCTACGCTAGAGAAACTCCTAGCAAAAACTCCGAAGACGAAGAAGACGCAAACCCAGGGCTCCAAAGGAGCTCACCACAACAAAAGTAAATAATGAAGATAGTCTCCTGGAATTGCAGGGGAATGGGATCCAAAGCCAAGGAAGAGGTGATGAGAAATCTGATAAGGCAGGAAACCCCGGATATCCTCCTCATCCAGGAGACTAAAATGGAGGAATCAGCCTTCCTCCAAGCAAGTAGAAAGTTTTGGAAAAAAGACGGAGCGCATGCAACCTCGGCCCGGGGAGCTTCAGGAGGACTTGGGTCGCTCTGGAATCCAAATAAGTTCTCCCTCATCTCTAAGTCCCTGAATACTCATTGGATATTGTTAAAGTTGCAGCACTTAGAATCTAAAGAAATTATTAGTCTGGTCAATGTATATGCTCCTAATAATGCAGGTGAAAAGAAGCTATGCTGGGACTCCATCAAAAACCTGGCAGATCTGGAAGATTTGGGGAACATCATCATTGCAGGAGATTTCAACCTCACCCTCCTGTCATCAGAAAAGAGAGGAGGCAGTATTGTCAGAGACCCAGCAAGAGAAATAGTAGAGGATCTCATGCAGGATTGGGATCTGATCGATATCAAGCCAACCACCGGCAAGTACACGTGGTCAAACAAAAGGGCTGGCCCAGGTCACATAGCTGCAAGACTGGACCGTTTCTTGGTGCAAAGTTCCTTCCTACTCATTGGATTAGAAGCTAGATCGCGCATCCTGCACAGCAGTACATCAGACCACAAGCCTATCAACTTGGAATTGCTGACCACTAAAGATCTGGGGCCGATTCCATTCAGATTCAACTCTCTCTGGATCAAGGAGGCGGACTTCATGGATAAGGTCAGAGACTGCTGGAAAAACCCAGTCAAGGGTTCTGCCTTCTTTGTGTGGGAGGAAAAACTCAGAAGGGTGAAAGCCATGCTAAAAAATTGGGCCAAGACCTTGCCCAATCCAGCTGAGGAAAGGAAAAAAATTCAATTAGATCTGGAAAGGCAACATCTTCAACTTGAAACAGCTGAAATTTCAAAAGAAGATCTGGAAAAGGAGGCCAAGCTTCAGCAAAACTTCCACAAAGCATGCCTGGCTGAAGAAGAGTACTGGAGGCTCAAATCTAGAAGTCTTTGGCTTAAAGCTGGAGAGAGGAATTCCTCCTTTTTTCACAAACAAGCTCAAGCTAGGAAAGGTCGGAACTCCATCATAGAAATAAAAGAAGAAAATAGTGTCCTAAGGGACTTTGCAAACATAAAAAAGGCAGCCTCAGAGCATTTCGAGAAGCTGTACAGGGAAGATATCAGCGCAGACCAAAATAACAGCCTTCTAGATGCTGTCCCTAAGCTCATCACCTCCAAAATAAATCAGGTTCTAGAAAGCAAAATCACGCTCAAAGAAACCAAGGAGGCTCTATTCGCCATGGACCCGGATAAAGCCGCAAGCCCGGATGGGTTCACTCCAAGATTCTTACAAACTTGTTGGCAGATAATTGAGAAGGAATTTCTCAAAATGATTCAGAAATCACAGGACTGTCAGAAGATTGGAGGATGCACAAATTCGGCATTTCTCGCCCTCATCCCTAAGGAAAAAGGGGCAAACACCTTCAGCAGATTTCGTCCAATTTCACTATGCAACATTGGGTACAAAGTGATCACCAAAGTGATAGCAAACAGGCTGAAAAGATTCCTCCCCAAAATCATCCCAGACAACCAAGGGGGATTCATCAAAGGCAGGCAGCTAGTGGACAATTTCGTGCTGGTCCAGGAGGCAATCCATTCCAGTCAACATCGAAAGGAAAAAGGTATGGTCATCAAACTAGATCTAGCTAATGCCTTTGACCGTGTTAGACATAGTTTTTTGTTTGATGTAATGTTTAAAATGGGATTCGGGCAAGGCTTTATAAAATGGATAAAAGCCTGTATCTCGGAGCCTTGGATTGCTCCTCTGGTGAATGGAAGGGCCGCTAAATTTTTCAAAGCCTTTAGAGGACTGAGGCAGGGGTACCCTCTTTCACCCCTCCTTTTCGTCATTTAGGCATCTGTTCTTAGTTTCTATTTGAATAAAAAGCAGCAAGATCTTGCTATCATTGGGCTGTGCATTGCAAGAGGGGTGAAGTGCATCAACCATGCCCTTTTTGCGGATGATACCCTTCTTCTGGGAGCTGCAACTCCACAATCAGCTATCAACTTCAAAGCAGTTTTGGATGACTTCTGTAAAACCTCAGGCAGTGAGCTAAACAAGGGGAAATGTCAGATATTTTGTTGGAATATCACTACTTCCACTGCAAATTCCATAGCTAGATGTTTGGGATTTGCAGCCTCCACTATTTGGTCCTCGTTCAAATATCTTGGGTTGCCAATCTTCAATAAGAGGGTGTCTAGCAAAGACTGGGCTCCTCTCTTAGACAAATTCAAAGCAAAGATGCAAGCCTGGGGATCTTCTTGGCTTAACATCGCCGGCAAAGTAGTACTCATCAAGGCAGTCCTCAGCAGTCTTCCGATCTTCAAATTTGCTGTCCTCCTGGCACCTGTGGGAATTATAAAGAAGATGGAAGAATTGATCAGGCATTTTTTCTGGAAAGGAGGCAAGAAAAATGATAAGAGATTCTCTCTAATTAGTTGGGAAACAGTCACAAAACCATATCTTGAAGGAGGACTGAACCTCAAAGACCTGAAGGCTCAAAATCTAGCTATGGGAGCCAAATTAGTATGGAAAATAATCACTCCTAAACCAAAATGGGCGCAGATTGCACTATGGAGGAAATACTTTAGAGGCTCGAGGCTTAGGTGTTTAGATCACCCAAAAAATTCACTCAAAACGCACTTCAGCAACTTCAACAATAGAATCGCGCCGATGATTAAAAACCACGCTCATTGGATACCTGGAAATGGAAAGAGAATACAGTTATGGAATGACAGAATTATGGATCGCTCTCCTCTGGAACAAGCCGGAAATTTTGCAACGCTAAGAAACTAGTTGGATGCAGCTCACGTCCACACTCTGTGGGACATCTCGTTGTGGACATAGGAATCTTGGACAGATTAGAAACAACTTTTGGTGCCTAGTGAACTGCAAAATGATTGGACAGCGGTAAGAACCCATCTTCACGGGCTGGCCCCTATCCACGCAAATAGGAAGGACGCGAGAGGCTGGGGGGAAATTCGTTCAGGTTACACTGTCAAGCAGGGATACTCCAAGTTTTTAGAGCGCCCTCACGTTCCTCCCAATCCTGCTCCCTGGGCAGGGATATGTAACTTCCCATCTATTCCAAAAATTGACCATTTTTGCTAGATCCTCTGCCATCAAAAAATCCTTACTGAGGACAGACTTCAAAAAAGAGGATTTAATGGACCATCCAGATGCATTCTCTGTAAGGCAAATTCTGAAACCGCCCTCCATATTATGATTGAATGCAATTACACAATCTCTGTCTGGCAGGAGCTGCTGGATACTTGGAATTTCGATCTCAATTTCCCCACCTCAGTTCAAGAGTTGTTCGCAGGCTGGATGGCTAGATATCCAGGTATTCAACCAAAAAACAAAAAGATCAGATCAGCATGGAGTGCTTTGCCAAAATTTACTAGTTGGCAGGTTTGGTTAGAAAGGAACAGGAGGATATTCCGTAACAAAGCCCAGGATCATAGAATAGTAGCCAATTCAGTGAAATGCCAATTAAACGAGTGGTTGGAAGGCATAGGTGACGATTCAAATCTTAGTTAGCAAGACAGAGAGCTGGGTACTGCCCTTAAGCTTAGCTTCCATAAAACAAGAAGCTTACCCCCAGCTCTTGAAGTTTGGCAAATCAGGAAAAATGAGATTGACTTTCAGGAATGGCTGTCCAAACAATTAATTCCATCTCTATTTTTTGATGGAGCAGCTAAAGGAAATCCAGGGAAGGTCGGGGCAGGAGGACACATTATTATGCCAGACAACACTTCTTCTCATAATTTTGCCTGGGGTCTAGGCCACACATCTAGCATGCAAGCCAAGGCGCTGGCCCTCTTGCAAGGGGTAATCTTCCTCAAGGAGCTGGGAATAAGGGAAGCTAATATTTTTGGAGACTCCCAAGTAATCATAAGAGCTGTGGTGACCAACTCCAACCCAATTGATCTGCATCTAGCAAGGCTTCTTACCAGAATCAAAAGCATTTCAAAATCCCTACACTTGACATATTTTCATGTTCTGAGAACAAATAATAAAGCAGCAGACACCCAAGCAAACATTGCAGTCCACTTAGACGCTGGAACTATTCTCAGAAACAAGGAATCTCGGTGGGCTCCTATTCCGTGATAATACATGTTTTACCATTTTCTTTTAAATCAGTTTGTCTGCATCTTTCATCTAGGACAATCAGCGTCAAAAGAACATTTTGAAATTTGTAAAAAGAGGAAGTGGATAAGAGCAAAAACCAATCCCCTCCTGGTTGAAAGGCATGCTGGAAATTGCTCCTCATTTTGTAACCGAATATGTGGCCATTTGCCAAGAAAATAATGAATCACTATAACCGTTCTTGTAAAAAAAAAAACATTATGTATGTTAATTATTTAACTTAATTCATTCAGGTTATTATATTTTTTTTCCAAACCTAAAATACATCTATTATTTGTATGTACGAATATATATTTTAATCAAGTTTCTTACCGTGTTGATTCCAGTCTTGTATGCTATTCACCAATCATATATAACAAAGTTGTGTGAAGGCATTTAAATGAATATTATTTTTATTTTAATGTTTTGATTATTTAGATTTAACCTAAATATTTATATTTAAGTTTGATTATTTATTAATTTTATTTGTTTTTAAGTTTTTAGAATTAATTGTTTTGATTATTTAAATTTGACCCAAATATTATTTTTATTTTATTATATTGATTTTATTAATTGTTTTTTATTGTTTTGATTATTTAGGTTTGATCTAAATATTATTTTTATTTTTATTTTTAAATATTCATTTTATCAAAAAAATTTGATTAATTATTTTCCTTAATTCAATATTAACAATTATATTCTAACAATTATTTTTTATATTAAAATATTATTTATTTAGTTAAATTTAACACTTTTCTTTATATCAAAATATTATTTATTTAATTAAATTTAATTAAAAAAATTTCTTTTGATCTATTTAACTTAATGCCAAAATTTTGTTATCGAAATAAACCACACTACTATGATGTAAACAAAACTTTAATGATGTGATTTTTTTCTCACTCATCGTAAATTTGATGATGCCAAAGACATTTTGCATGCTTAAAAAAAGCTCAATGGAAGAAGGGAACGTGTGGCGTTAGGTGTTATGCGGTGTAAAGACCGGCTGCCAACTCAGAAGTTAGAGCTTTTGGATGCAAAGAGTCAAAAAGTTGAAGTTGGTCGGGTAACCCCACTCATACATTGGATGTGGATCCAGATCCGCAAGGTTTTTCAGGGGAGCTGAGCAAGTGCCCATCTGATCCGACTTTTCACTAAACATATGACATGCAGGTCACATTTCGGGAAGAGATGAATTAAGTTTAGAAATGGAAGTTGAATTTATGTGGAGTGTAGATTTGGATACACAAAATAATTTTATTTCGCCTTATTGGATACACAAAATCTGCAATCTAAATCTCTAAACAGATTCATAACACCAACCATTATATTCTATTTTGTATGTTTAGATCCATAACACCATTCTTTATATTCTATTTTGTAATGTTTGCAGATGAAAATACGATGCGGGTGGACGTGGAACATGCCTTGTGGGCCTGTATTGTAATCTTATCACATGGATAAGGTTTGGTGGAATAAAGATTGCATTTGACTCTCTCTTTTAGGTTGTCTTTACATACGAAATCATGTTATTTAATTTATAGAACTTTAACAAATCCAATCCACTAATTTGTGACTAGATTTTGAGTAAAAACTCATCAAAAATTACACTCGCAAACAAAAACATAAAAACTAAACTATAGTGATTTATTTGTTGTTAGTTTAGTTCTGAATATCCAAAATGATCATTTATTTTCCAAGAAAATTACAATTTAAAATAAAAATAAATCTATTTTTTTCTCTTATCCAAAAGAAAAATCTTGTTGCAAAAATATAAAACTTAACTAAAGCGATTTGGTTGTTTTTCATCCAGTTCACGTTTAAAATTGATAATTTTTCATTTTTATTTATTTATTTTCCCTCTTAAATCAAGTTTTTATTGATTTATCAAAAATGAAATAGCCTCATCCCGACTAGATTTGTTGACTAGTGCTAGTTGTAGGAATTTACAGGGTAAGTTCCTCAGAAAGAATACCAAAAGGACACCACTCACAACCAGATCTCAAATCAATACACCAGTATTTTTGACGTGGTTAAAACCCTCAAAGTGCAAGGAGGGAAACAGTGCACGGCCTGTCCCAACGTGGGTACTACAGGCAATTTATTAATCAAAGAATGAAAATTTACATAAGCTTCTCTCATGCACGGATTACCCGAACAATGACCCTCCATGCGCTTTAAATAGAACTCATGGACCAATCGGGTGTCAAGCCACGGATCAAGTGTTGGTAATACCGAGGTGAGAGTGAACCGTCGGATCACTACATATCGTGACCGTCGGATTGTAAGTTACAAAATGTACAACGGTAAAGAAACACACTTTACCTAACTCTAACCTAACTCTATACTAGACCAAGTTGAACTTAACTATATCCTATGTGTCGGAATATCCTAACATCCCCCCTTAAGAACAACTTGGGATAGGATTGAAGGATTTACAAATATGACACAATAGGAGAAGGAAGGAGGCACTAGAGCCTATCCCCCCTTAGTGACAACTTCCTGAACTCCAAGCATATATCGAAGTTTAGTGAACTTCGCCTCTGTGAGAGCCTTTGTGAAGATGTCTGCAACCTGATCATCTGTTGGACAATATTGCACTTCAAGAACATGGTCATGAATGAGCTTTCTGATGAAGTGCATGTGTAGTTCAATGTGTTTGCTGCGCTGATGCTGGACTGGATCTTTGCATAGCTGAATGGCACTTTGATTATCACACCAAAGTGTGGTTGGATGCTGCTGCTCAAAGCCAAACTCTGATAGGATCTGACGAAGCCACAAGGCTTCCTTACTAGCTTCCACGGCACCACGATACTCTGCTTCTGCTGACGAAAGAGAAATGGCAGCCTGTTTCTTACAAGCCCATGTAATAGGTCCTGAACCAAGAGTGAAGACATAACCGGCAGTAGACTTCCGATCATCAGGGTCACCAGCCCAATCAGAATCAGTGAAACCAACTAACAGAGGAGCTGCTTTGGCACTGTAATGAATCCCAAACTGTACTGTACCTCGAACATAACGAAGTATTCTTTTAGCTGCTTTCCAATGACTTTCACGGGGGTTTTGCATAAAACGAGCAACAAGGCCAACAGCAAAGGAAAGATCAGGACGAGTATGGGTTAAATACAAGAGTTTTCCGACAAGTTGACGGTATAAGGTAGCATCAACTTCAGGAGAAGTACAAGAGACTGAAAGGGAGAAGGGGCTGGCTTACAGTCTTCCATGTGAAAATGACGAAGAATATCACAAGCATACTTGGACTGGGAAAGGAAAATACCCTCCTGGGATTGCAAGACTTGAAGACCGAGAAAATAGTGTAAGTGTCCTAAGTCTGTCATTTCAAATTTCTTTTTAAGGCTGGACTTCACATGGTTTATAAGGTTGGGATCACTACCAGTAAGAATAAGATCATCAACATAAAGAACAAGGATGATAAGAGAGTTGCCCACTTTCTTGGTGTAGACAGTATTGTCAGAATGACACCTAGAAAAGCCAGATTCTAAAAGAAAGCTATCCATTTTGGCATACCAAGCCCGAGGAGCTTGCTTGAGGCCATAAAGGGATTTCTTAAGTCGACAAACAAGGCTGGAGTCTGTTTGTATGAAGCCAATGGGTTGTTCCATATAGATTTCTTCCTGCAAGTCCCCATGCAAGAAGGCAGATTTAACATCCATCTGATGGACTTCCCATTTTAAAGAGGCAGCAAGGGAAAGAACAAGGCGGATAGAGTTCATTTTGGCAACAGGGGAGAAGGTTTCAGTGTAGTCAATGCCTTCAACCTGTGAAAAGCCCTTAGCAACGAGACGAGCTTTATGTTTATCAACTTTCCCATCTGGTCCATACTTGGTTCTGTAAACCCATTTACATCTAACAAGTTTGCGTCCCTTTGGTAGAGGAACAAGATCCCATGTATCATTTGTCATCAATGAATGATATTCTTCATTCATAGCTGCTTCCCAATGTGGATGGCCTGAAGCTTCTGCAAAAGTGTCAGGATCATGATTTACTGGAGCTTGAGCCAGTAAAGAAGAGGCTCTTTCAAACTGAGAACGTGTACGTCGCTGATCTGTAGGATCACCGGCAAGATCACCTGCTGCATCCCGAGTAGCACGGACCCATCGTGGAAGTTGAGGATCCTGAGAAGGTGGGGGAGGATTATCATCCTCGCTTTCATCATCTGAAGAAGAAATGTTTTCAAAAGTAGAAGAGATAGGAAGAGGTGGCACATCCGCCGGACTAGGCTCGCAGGCCGATTTATTTTCATCAAACTTTACATCTCTTCTAATGATAACATTTTTGGACTTAAATGGAATAAGTCTATAACCTTTTACATCTTCAGAATATCCAACAAAAGTACATTTCTCACTCTTAGGTTCTAAAGCTTTATGCTTTTCATCTGGAATATGGGCCCATGCTTCACTTCCAAACACACGAAAGTGACTTACATCTGGTTTAATGGAACTCCAAGCTTCTTCTGGAGTGATATTCTCTAGAACCTTAGTAGGAGTGCGATTGATTATATAATTTGCACAATTAATTGCTTCGGCCCAAAAACTAAGACTGAGTCCTTTAGATTGCAGCATACAATTAGCCATTTCCTTTAAGGTGCGATTTTTCCTTTCAGCTACACCATTTTGTTGTGGAGTGTATGGAACAGTATGTTGCATTTGAATTCCATTTTCGGTGCAAAAGTTGATGAATGTGTTTTTAACATATTCTCCACCATTATCAGTTCTTAGCTTAAGAATTTGATGTCCAGATTGTTTTTCAACAAAGGCTTTGAAGGCCAAAAAGGTGTTAAATACTTCGCTCTTGAGTTTTAAGAAGTATACCCAAGTGCGTCTGGAGAAATCATCAATGAAAGTTAAGAAGTACTTGCAGCCAGAGAATGAAGCAACAGGAAGAGGACCACATAAATCACTGTGCACAAGCTGTAAAGGGGCTGAGGCGTGCCAAGAGGCACGTTTGTCAAAACTGTCCCGATGATGTTTTCCGAGTACACATCCGGAACAAACACCATCTCTGCAAGATACCATAGGAAGACCTGTCACCATATTTTCTTTACATAGATGCTGAAGGGAGCGATAGTTTAAGTGACCAAATCGCTCATGCCAAAGTTTGCTCACTTCATCATTATGAGCAATAAATACTGAGGGAAGATTTGATGACCCAAAGTTGTGAAACTTATACAACCTTTTGGAATCATCAGCAAGACCAGTAGCTAGAATCTGTTTAGGATCTTTTAGATCCTTGATTACAACATCATGAGGTGAAAATTCAACAATTTTACCTTCACCTGAATGAGTTATCTGATAGACAGATAGAAGGTTGCAGGATAAGGTTGGAACACATAATACATCATTAAACTGACCATTGTCTAGATGAACAGTTCCAGTCCCTACAACATTAAGAGATCTATCATCACCAACATATATATTTTTGGTGTTACAATCATTTAAAGAAGAAAACATGGCTTGGTTTTTGGCCATGTGACAAGAGGCTCCAGAATCAATGAGCCACTCATGAGAATGAGAAGAAGAAGAAGATACATTTAATGCATAACCAGACTGAGATGATTGACAATGACATGCAGAAAGTGCCATTCCGGAAGTTGAAGTTGAAGTAGGCTCCACATGGATGTTATGTTTCTTCATTGCGGCTTCCAAGGCTTCCATCTTCTTAAAGCATTTAGATTCTAAGTGGCCATCTCGATTACAAAAGTTACAATGTCTATCAGTCTTCTTCCATTTGTTTTTATTGGTCTTATCATTTTGCTGAAATGATCTTTCATTTTGAGGCTGAGATGGTTTAGGACCATTCTTTTGAGGATATGACTTCTTAGGATTCTTTGAATTTGGTTGCTGCTGGGCGGCTAACGCTTTCGTGGAAGAGTTTCCAAGATTAAGAAGACCAAGGTGTAAGAGTTTTTCTTGTTCTCTTATTAAGGAATCACAAAAGGAGTCAAAGGAAGGGGCCTTGTAGTCTTTTCCTTGACAAATGAAAGCTTCCCTTGTAGAATGGAAAGTGGAAACAAATACAGAGTAGGCTGGTCCCAACTTAGTAAGGATGGAATAAATAAGGTTACCATCTTCTTTCTTAACTTTAACACCTTCCAAGAGATATCTAAGGGTCTTGAATTTGGACAAGAAATCTTCAATGCAAGAAAAATTATTAGGATCCAAAGTAAGCAGCTCATTTTCAAGTTGATGGGCTCTAATTTCATTTTTAATCCCAAAAACTTTAGCGAGTTTTTCTAATGCTTCATGAGGAGTCTCAAGTTCTGCAATGTGGAATCTAAGATCAGGAGAAATAGACATCCCTATCAAACCGCGTGCTTGATCTTGTCTATTTTCCCATTTTGCAGCCTTGTCTTCATCTTTTGGTTTCTTCTCTTGGTCTGTGGCTATTCTGAAGAGACCTTTACTTCTAAGTAAATCTTCCATGTAGGCTACCCATTGGAAGTAGTTAGTGCTGTCAAGAATG
Organism: Pinus tabuliformis; assembly: GCA_031772625.1. Taxonomy (NCBI): domain Eukaryota; kingdom Viridiplantae; phylum Streptophyta; class Pinopsida; order Pinales; family Pinaceae; genus Pinus; species Pinus tabuliformis. The sequence continues at coordinate 514,026,825 of CM062811.1, forward strand.
ACTTGGCATGGACTTTCCATTTTAAAAAAAAACTGAAGCTGAAGATGCTGAAAGTAAGTGTTCCAATGGATAGATCTCGAAAAAATAGGCGGTTTTAAAAAAAACGGCTCTGAAAAAGGCTTCCGGATGAAGAAGTTATGGCTTTTTGAAAAAAAATTGTTGATGTTGCCGGCAAAGTGCGCGAATGTGCGGGAATGAAAAAAATCCGCCCCCACAAAATGGAGACTTGAACCCAAGACCTCTACTCTCTTAAAATAGCTTTGAACCAATTGATCTATACAAAAAATTTGAGAGAGAGAGAGAGAGAGAGAGAGAGAGGGGGGGGGGGGGGGCCTTGGTTTGCGTGCTTGCCTTGAGAAAGCTCTTTTTCCCTACAAAACACAAAACAAAAAACCCAACACGAAAATGCAAAGAAAAACGAACCTTGCGGCTCGAAGTTAGCTTTAGCCAAAAAACTAGAATTTAAAAAAAAAAAAATCTCAAAGTTAGCTTTAGCCGAAAAACTAAATATTTTTCTCAATGTTTCTGATTTTCCGAGATCACACTAAGGTGCAGGGAAAAGAGCATACGCATGAGAAAAATCCTTCCTTTCTGTTTCTGATTTGCCCAGATCGCACAGAGTCGCAGGGCAAAGAGCATACGCAGAAATGAAAGGTATAGATCCGGTAAAAAAAAGGCTAAATAAACTGAGACCGAAATAAGCAGAGAGAAAATAACAGTAAACTGCAAAAAAAAACTGTATACCTCCCGATCTAAAAAATGACGCAGCTAGGGCTACCGGAAACCTTTTCGCGTGAAACGAAAGGGGTTCCTCACTGGAACAGATGCTCCGAACGCAACAGAGCAGTCCTCTCGGCCCGAAAGCAGTCAGAAACAGCAGATCTAGGAAACGACAGCCGCATGCAGTTCTACCGGCTTCAGATTTGGATCACCAACGGACGCGGCCCTCAAATAGCTCTGATACCATGTAGGAATTTACAGGGTAAGTTCCTCAGAAAGAATACCAAAAGGACACCGCTCACAACCAGATCTCAAATCAATACACCAGTATTTTTGACGTGGTTAAAACCCTCAAAGTGCAAGGAGGGAAACAGTCCACGGCCTGTCCCAACGTGGGTACTACAGGCAATTTATTAATCAAAGAATGAAAATTTACATAAGCTTCTCTCATGCACGGATTACCCGAACAATGACCCTCCATGCGCTTTAAATAGAACTCATGGACCAATCGGGTGTCAAGCCACGGATCAAGTGTTGGTAATACCGAGGTGAGAGTGAACCGTCGGATCACTACATATCGTGACCGTCGGATTGTAAGTTACAAAATGTACAACGGTAAAGAAACACACTTTACCTAACTCTATACTAGACCAAGTTGAACTTAACTATATCCTATGTGTCAGAATATCCTAACACTAGTAGCATATGGAAAATAAATAGAAGCACAACTAGATAAACAATCCACAGCTTAGAAGGCCAAAAGCACCAAAAGACAAATAGAATTAGTACAACACCTGTACCATGCTCAGTCATCAGAAGTAATAGAGGCAGGATTATCCGGTCCAGTACCTGGAAAGGGAGGGGCACGATAATTGCACTAGACATGCTGCTCAAAATGAGCCATTCATGTTTTTAGTTTTTCCACATTTTTAGATAGCAGATTCTGACCACACCATACCACCATGATCCTCTCCCTGACATGGCATTGAAAGTAATGCAACTGATTGAGTGTAGCAATGACAACTTCATGTTCTTCCTTCCTAGCCTTATCATGAATTTCCAATCGATCCAAAACAGTGTGGATTAGGTCCCAACAAGTCTCAGAGCAACGTCGCCAACCAACAACCCCTGCATGCCCAAACCAACGCATCCTACCTCGACCACCAGCTTACGATTCCCCTCTTCACGCCCACCTTGAGCTGCTCTCGAGCCACCCTTGCCACCATGGGTGTTAGGCCCCCGAGACAACTTGGCCGCCCCATGTGTGCGACGGGTGCCCAAGTCAGTTTTATGTGACGGGAAGAAGCCATCTTCGGTTATGCGTGACAAGTCAGTTTTATGCGACGATCACATGGTTCATTTAAAGGCAACAGACAAGCGCGTCTAACGAGATGCGACGAGTGGGAGCATTCGGTTAAACGCACCCCAGTGGAATGTGTGACGGTGCAGACGAGTTGGACGGGCGCGCCTGGCGACCCGTGGCGGGCGCCCGAGGGGGTGCATGTAGATGAGCCATAAGAGAGTTGAAAAACCAAAAAATGTGATTTGACTAAGTGTGGGAGCACCACGACGAGGTTATACAGTGAAGTTGATCAGAGGTTGGGCCGACGTGTGGAGGAGGATGCTTAGGCGAGTTAACATGCGGAAGTGGACCTGGACCGGTTGGGCCGACGAGTTGATGGGCATTTTGTGTGGAATAGGTGGTTGGCCTGGAGGTAGGTTGACCCACTTAAACACTTGGATAATAACTATAAGAAGAGGAAGGCAACTTGAGAAAAAACATCAAGTCATCTCAAGCAAGTTCGAGCAATCAAGGCACTTTGGTGAGAAAAAGCAGAAGGCAATAAGGCTAAGCGAAGGCGCAAGCGGACAAAGGGTCGAAGCACCTGAGCCGAGGTTTTTGAAGTGAAAGGACGAGCTACGAAAGGGAACGGGCAGGCATACACGAAGAGGCGGACGAACTGGGGAAGGGCATGGGCAAGAGGAAACGGGCGCACGCCCTGCGGTGGGCACTACTGAGAAAGCAACCCGACTGAGTTAGGTGACACAACCAGGCAGGCGCTGCTGAATGACGCGACCGGGTGGGTGCTACTGAACGACCCGACCCGCGGGCGCTGCTAAATGAAGCGACCGGGCTAGGCTTTGCTAAGCGACCTGACCCACGAGCGCTGCTGAATGATCGACTGGGTGGTTCTACTTGACAACGTTGGGCGACCTTGCACGATGAGCTGGGTGACCTTGAATGACTTGTGTTGCGGTGGGCATTGTTGAACGAAGACGACCCGACCCGATGAGTGGGCAACCCGACACGAAGGAGGTGAACTGCAGGTTTTTGAGAAGCTTTGCTGCAAGGAAATTTGGAGTTTCCAACAAAGGCTAAATTGTACTTGTACTTGTAAGATTATTGAACTGTTATATTATTAGGCAGACTCTATACTTGGGAGTTGCCCCTCCTATTAAAAGAAAATTATTTCCGCTGTGCATACATATGAATGATATGATGATGATGTGAATGTTTATTTCTGATGTGTAATGGTAATGCTTAGAAGAAATGGAGAAAATAACTAAGTATTGAATGGTTAGGAATATTCCGTATTCATAAGTATTGGTGAAAAGAAAGTGGGTAGCGGTGCCGCACTTGCCTATGTGCGATTGAAAGACCACCGCCAGGATAAGGGCGTGACAGTTGGTATTAAAGCTTGATTCAGAGCGAGTCAAGTTTTGATTGAAGTGAAACAGATACCATTGCACTTCGTGACAGTTGGTATCAGAGCCCAAATTTGGAAAACGAAGAAAGGAAGATACTTCGTGACAGTTGGTATTAGAGCTTAGATTTAGAAAACAAAGTAAGGCAGATACTTCATGACACTTGATATCACATTTTCCGCAGGGCTTTGGAAAGTTCGACAGGGGCAAGTGAAGGGCCAAGTTGAATGATAAAATAAGTGTATGGTCTTTACTAGATCACAAGCAAAGCTAATGGTTAATCAAGCGAAAGAACCTCAAGTTATGGTGGGGGAATCTAGCAGGGATTCCAGAACAATTTTCATGGATAGAGTGTTAGACAAGATGGAGGAGTTAGCTTCCAAAGTGGCTTCGATGAAGGCCAAGAATGTTGAATTTCAGGTTGGGTACACGAAGTTCAAGGAAGAATTTGAAGACCTCAAAATCCGATACGAGTATACAGAGTGGTTGTATACTCAAGCAGAGAGAGAAGTTAAGGATATTGGAACTGTGAGAGATCAAGGTTTGGTAGAAATCTCAAAGTTGCAAAAGGAACTTGGCGATGCTCGAAACGAGATAGTTGTTTTAAAGGAAGTAGTTGGGCAAGGATCTATTGGAGAACTTGCCCATGTGAAGGTCAAAGAATCCAAATCTTATGATGGGATGAGGAGTGCGAAATCTCTTGGAAATTTCTTATGGGATATGGAGAAATACTTGGAGTGTTTGGGTATACCTGATGATGAGGCCAAAGTCAAGGTAGTTGCTCAATTCTTGACGAAAGATGGACTAGATTGCCAATGGTGATTTTGAGGAAAACTCTTCTTGGGATGACATGAAGAAAGCTTTGCAGACTCATTTTATCCCACAAGATGAGACTTGGGATGCAAGGAAGAAGATTAAAGACATGAAGCAAATAGGGAGCCTACAAGCATATCAGCGAGAGTTCTCAAGTGCGATCTTGGAGTTACCTGATATGGCGGAAAAGGACAAGGTATTCAATTTCATCATAGGATTGAAGCCTTGTGCACACAATGAGGTGAAGAGGCAGAAGATCAAGACATTAGAGGAAGAATTTGTAGCAGTTGATTGCTTGGTAGAACATTATGATGAAGGAACCGAAGAGAGAAAGAAGAAGACAGATAAGCTGAAAGAGAAATCTACAAAAGAAGAGCCTTCGAGATCGAATGACAAGTCGAAGACGAAGAAGCCTCTGAAGTGATGTATTTGTGAAGAACCACATACAGTGAAGAATTGTCCTTCAAGACCGAAAGTTGCAACAGTAGCACAAGCTGATGTGAAGAAGAAGAAAGAAGAACCATCCATTGGATTGATGTAGTTTCTGGGAGCTGCAGTAGCTACAGAAGTAGTCTCACAACGAGATCATGAAAGGACCAAGTTGGAGTATGTGGAGATGAAGATTGGGCAAGGAAATGTACTCATAATGGTGGATAGTGGTGCGACTCATAACTTCATGAGGGAAGAAACTGTGAGGAAGATTGGGTTGAGGTTTATACCAGCTCAAGCACAGTTGAAAGCAGTGAACTCTCCACCAGATTTAGTGATTGGTATAGTAGAGAAAGTGGATGTGAGCATAGGTGAATGGACTAGGAAAGTTGACTTCACGATTGTGCAGATAGATGACTATGAAGTTGTGTTGGGTATGGAATTTATGAAATAATTTGAAGCTATGATTGTGCCACACTTGAAGAATTTATACATTTACGACAGGCGTGATGATGATCCCATTGGTGTACCAACCATAGGGGCTACGACAACTGAATGTAAATTGACAGCGATGAATGTGGAGTAAGTCAAGCAAGATGAAGAAGTGTCCAAGAGGTTGTCTTGTACGAAGGAAAAACTTATGTAGCAATCACAGGTGATTAGAGCATTGTCTGATAGTATCTTGGACCTATCAAGCAAACTAGAGGCAGTGGAAGGAGATGGAGATTCTAAACTCGAGATTCAGTCGGAGGATTGGGAAGCATACATGCAGAGATTGGAGGAGGAAGATCCAGACAGGTGGATTGAGTTACTAGTTGAGAAAGAGGGAAAACCTTTGGCCTCCACTTCCTCCCTCTCTTCTTAGACTAACATGGAGATGAGGCGCATTGTTAGCTGCTCATGGCAGCGAGTCTCTAACTTTTTTTAGCAGACCTTGGAGCGAGATGGTCATTATTGGCAACAGTATGCAGAGATGATTCAAGATGATGTAGGGAGCATGCGTTCTTGTGGAGGCGATGCCTGGTTGGATTAGCTACCTAACTAATCACCAACATGAGGGGTACCAGCACATGATTTCTTGCAAATTTTGGCGAATCAATTGCATGGAGGTCATAGATGGAGCTATTTGGATGCCCACACATATATATGGATATCTTGACGAAGGGTGTTGTTGAGATGGTGTTGTCGAGGGCGAAAACATTTCTAGAGTGGTGGAGGATGTCAAGCCCTCAAGACGAGTTGGGCGCACCATGTGTGTGACTGGTGCTCGAGTCGATTTTATGGGACGGGGAGAAGGCATCTTTGGTTATGTGCAACAAGTCAGTTTTATGCGACGATTGCATGGTTCGGTTAAAGGCGACATGCGAGCACACTTGACGAGATGTGACAAGTGGGAACGTTCGGTAAAACATTCCCCAGTGAAATGTGCGACGGTGCGGACAAGTTGGACGAGTGCGCCGGCGCAACCCGTGTGTCGGGCGCTTGGGTGTGCGCATGCGAAAGAGCCACAAGAGAATCGAAAAACTAGAAAATGTGATTTGACTAAGTGTGGGAGCACTGCGACGAGTTTATATGGTGAAGTCAACCGGAGGTTGGGCTGATGTGCGGAACTGGACCCGGATCGGTTGGGCCAACGTGCGGAAGTGGACCCAGACCGGTTAGGCCGATGAGTTGATGGGTGTTTTTTGTGGAATAAATGGTCAGCCTAGAGGTAGGTCGACCCACGCAAACACTTGGACAATGGCTATAAGAAGAGGAAGGCAACTTGAGAAAAAACATCAAGTCATCTTAAGAAAGTTTGAGCAATCAAGGCACTTGGGTGAGCAAGAGGAGAAGGCAATAAGGCTAGGTGAAGGCGTAGGCAAACAAAGGGCCGAAGAGGCCGAACCGAGATTTCTGAAGTGAAAGGGAGAATTGCGGAAGGGCACGGGTAGGCGTACATGGAGAGGCAGACTGACTGCAAAAAGGCATGGGCAGGAGGAAATGGGTGCACGAGCTGTGGTGGGCATTGCTGAACGAGTGACCCGACCGAGCTGGGTGACCCGACTCGCGAGCACTGTTGAATGACTCGATTGGGCGGGTGCTGCTGAATGACCATCTAGGTGGTTCTATGTGATAGAGTTGGGTGACCCTGAACGACCTGTGTTGTGGTGGGAACTGCTAAACAAAGGTGACCCGACCCGGTGAGGTGGGCAACCCGACACGAAGCAGGTGAACTGTAGGTTTTTGAGAAGCTTTGATGCAGGGAATTTGGAGTTTCCAGCAAAGGATGAATTTTACTTGTACTTGTAAGATTATTGAACTGTTATATTATTGGGCAAACTCTATACTTGGGAGTTTCCCCTCCCATTAAAAGAAAAGTATTTCCGTTGTGCATACATATGAATGATATGATGATGATGTGAATGTTTATTTCCATTGTGTAATGATAATTCTTAGAAGAATTGAAGAAAATAACTAAGTGTTGAATGGTTAGGCATATTCCATACTCATAAGTATTGGTGAAAATAAAGTGGGTAGCGATGTTGCACCTCTATGTACGGTTGAAAGACCACTGCTAGAATAGTGCGTGACAACGGGTCCTCGAGGCTACCCGACCCATGCCACCAACGGTTCTACCTCTCTGCGCAGAACGTTCAGGCACATGGTTTGCCACCGCCACCTTCAAATTCTTACGAAGCCCTCCCGTTGGCCAAAATTCCCCTCATATGGGGTTTGGAGCAATAATTACGCGGCATAGGACGCATCATGAAAGCCGAGGGGAACTCTTCAGATACAGGAACACCAGCAAACAACGTCACCTCCCAACGCACCAAGACACATAACAGAGTAATTGACAACCCCGAATTAGTCAAGAGACTTCGAAAATGAGGCACTGTCGGCCTACTACCTCCATCTCGGGGAATTACAAATGAGACCATAGCTAGGAAACACACCAAACATACCAAAATATTACCGATGCCTTTGTCAAAGTAAGTGATGAGAAGCCAAGACGCAGGCCAGGCGAGAGGAGATCCAACCACAAACACACTAGGAACAAACCCCATCTCATAACCGATTTTCGTAGACACCCTGGTACAATTTTTCCCTTGCCAACCCCAATATCTGTTCACCCAGCAATGGGTTGTTGGAGTCCACAGAAAAGCCACAAAAATAAGGTACCCTAGAAGAATACCAGTTAATAAGACACACATATGCCCCCACAAACTCATAGGGGATCCAGGAAGAGAATTAATTAAGAGCACACGGAAGGGATCGAGGGCTAACTTGATAACCATACACAATTCACTTAGTCCTCTGAAAAAAACTAGAAACCATCCATAGGGAAGGGAACTTAGCGTTTTTGTAACTCGGAGGCTGAGGAGGAGACAACGGCTATGAAATTGCCACCATTCCCAAACAAGCCATTGACCAGAGAAACCTATGAGACCACCAAAGCTTGATCCTCGAACGGTTAACCACCAAATCGTCACAACATAATGCAAACTTGGAGATCAACAATCGCCATATACTAACGACCCTGACTCACTTGCAATCCCAAACAGACCGATTAAAACATCGCACGTTGCATCGTTAATTCCCCCATACTACAAACAAAATGGGACGACGAGGTGACCAGCCTCCACACCATCCACCAAATGTTAACCGTCACAACACACACGTCGAGGTAGCATTGATGTACGTCACCCCCATCAGGGATTGAAAATGATAATTTATTTTGAATTAAAATTACGCTTTAAAATAAAAATAAATATATACCTTCTCTCATATCCACAAAAAAAAATCTTTATCTTTATCCAATATTATTGTAGAATCACAAAAAAAAACCAATAATCATTTAAACAACATTAATATTAAAAATTACAATTTTCACTATCCACTTAGAGTTAATAGAAGAATAGAATGTTTCAGATTATATAAAACTCGAGTAAATTCTACACGGTATAGACTTGAATCTTGAATTTTCTAGATTTTATAGATATCATTGCTTTCACTATGAGTCAATTATAGTTGCACTTCAATTATAGTTGAGTAAAAATTATTATCCTTTATTAAAAAACCTATCACATATTCTCCATCATTTTTAAACATTAGAGTAATTTAATAAAATCTTATATATATATTATATCATATTTCTGTTCCAGCTATTTATTTAAGTTTCCCATCTATAACACTAGTAGTACTAAAGATGTGCCACCAAGCTTTTGATTATGGTCCTAGTAGTTAATTACTTCTTTGAAATATTATACATTTTAAACAAGGACATTTTTTGGGAGGGTTCTTCAACAACAATTCCATATCGTAGATATCAGCGACCATAAAAATATTTTTCCATCTCCAACAAACAATCCGCTTCATAGATATGAGCGATCACGCTTGATGACTAATGTAAATACCAGTGCCACTGTTTTATCAGTGCATATTGACATCTCACTTTGTAACATCTTAAATAAAAGGGTTGATCTACTTCAAAATAAAATTTGTTATTTAATTACCATGAAAGTAACGTGCATGAATTCTTATAAAATGTCTTTAAACTTAAAAAAATAAAACTAATTTCCCCATGCTGCATTGTATGATCCGATTCATAACTTTGACCACATTTTTTTCGTATTAATTTTTTTTAATTAGAATATTAAAATATTTTTTCGTATTAGTTTTTTTAAATTAAAAATAAATAAATATTTTAATATTCTAATTTTTATAATTGAGTCGAGAGGTTTATTTTATAATCTAGTATGAGGAACATGCATCAGAATGTCATGTTTTTAAAAAATAATAAAAATAATTTTCACTAATATCAAAAATAAAAATAAAAAAATTAGATAATCATATAAATAAATAAATAAAAATGGTGGAGAAGCTCATTGGCAGGGATTTTACAATCCATTATGACCCCGATGTGTAAGTATGTCATGTCTTAAAAAAATAATAAAAATCATTTTCACTAATGTCAACCAAAACATTCATTGGAATCTTAAATCACTAATGTGTTTAATAGCTCTTTTATCATATACTTGAATTTGAATGGATCATAAATTCACTTTTAACAAAAAAAAATACCACATTAAAGTTCCAAATTAGATAAAATTTTAAGTCTTTACTCTTTAATCAAGTCAATACCATTTCTTAAATCAAAAGAAAAAAAGTTAATTCAACACAAAAAATCGAAAATCTTGCTCCACAATGTTTTAAGGCTTCTTTTAATAAATATTTATAAAATGAATCTTTAAAAAGAAAAACCATATATATTAATTTGATGTAGGTCTATTATAAATTATGTTATCATGCTATGTAAAAAACATTATTAAAGCTAATATTGATATTAAAATATTAATATTAATATTAAATATTATATTAATATTAAATATTATATTGATATTAATATATTATAATATTAATATTATTAAATTTAATAACTTTGGATTAATACACTATAAAATTTAATATAATATTTTTTTTTATATTATAATATATATTAATATATCATGATATATAATTAACTCTAGACATGTATGGAGGGAAGAACAAAGCACGGGGTTTCACTAGCATAGCAAAACCATACGTGGGTTCATATTGGGGGATATATCTTGAGGAAAATTTGACTTAATATATTGGGGGATATATAGGGGGTAACGGGTTTTTATATTGGCAAGTATAAAAAATGGAGTTCAAAGTTAATGAAAAAATATAAAGAGGTATAAAAAATGTTAATGAAAAAATGGATACTTACAATATCTAGTGAAAGTAGGGGTTTTTTAAATTGGGGAGGTGTATTGGGTTTATATTGGTAGGAGGTTAGATAATGTGATTTTTAGAGGTATTTTCCAATATGTAGTCAAATTAAGGGTATTGTTTAATATGCCATGAACGCACGTGATATGTCATAGGTTCATTGAGTGAAGCCCCTGTGGAACAAAGACATAGAGTGAAAGAGGTGGACAGATAGAGGGAGTGACAAAGGAGAGATGGAGATAGAATGAAGGAGAGGGGAGAGGAGTAATGAGGAGAGAGAGAAAGAGAGGAGCGAGAGAGGGAGAGAAGAGTAAGAGAAAGAAAGGGAGACACAAAGATTGAGAGGGAGAGAGAAGGAGAGAGGGAGGGAGATAGTGACAAGGTTGGAGGGTAGAAAGAGAGAGAGAGATATGGGGGGAGAGAGGAGGAGGTAAGAGAGAAAGAGAGAGAAGGGAAAGACTAGAGAGAGGACTTGAGAAGGAAGGACAAAGAGATGGAGTTGGAGGGGTAGAGAGGGAGTGAAGAATAAATACATAGAGAAAGAAAAGTGGGGAGAGAAAGAGAGGTAGTGATAAGACAGAGATGGAGAGAGAGTATGTATGTTTTTGGGTGAGATAGATGGAAGGAAGAGGGGAGAGAAGGAGAGAGGGAGGGAGATAATGACTGAGTTGGATGGCGAAGAGAGAGAGAGAGAGAGAAGGGGAGACAAAGGGCGGTGGGAGAGAAAGGGAGAGAGAGGAAGGAAGAGAGAGAGGACGTGAGAGAGAGGGAGGTAAGAAGAAATACAGAGAGAGAGAGAGAGAGAGAGAGAGATTTATAAGGGAGATAGAGAGTGATGGAGGGAGGAGAGAAGGATGGAAGAGAGATAGAAGGGGGAGAGAGGGAGAGAAGGGGAAGAGAGAGGGAGAGGGAGATGAAGAGGGAAGGAGAGATAGATAGATATGGAGAAAGAATATGCATGTTTTATGGCTGATATAGAGAGACAAAGGAGAGGCAGAGGGAAATAGAGATATAGATGGGAGGTGAAGAAAGGGAAGAAGAGAGAGATAGAGAGAGGGAGGGAGAGATGGATAGATATGGAGAGAGAGTGTGTGTGTTTTGGGGGGTGAGATAGACAGACAAAGAAGGAGAGATGGAGGGAGATATCGATATATATGGAGGGGAGAGTGAGCGAAGAAAATTTGTTACAGTAGATGCACTAATTTCAGTATAGATGATGATTCATAATCATATTTTATTGCTTGCACTAGATACATTGATTTTTCAATGTATATGATGATTTCTAATCCTATTTGATTGCTTGCACTAGATGCATTGATTGTCAATGTAGATATTGATTTCTAATCCTATTTGATTACTTTCTCCATATGCATTTATTTCAGTGTAGATGGTGTTTTCTAATCCTATTTGATTACTTGCATTAGATGGATTAGATGTTGTTAATCTTGAGGTTGTAAATTATTTAAAATATTTTTCAAGATTAGATGGAGGGGGAGAGAGGGAAGAAGATTCCTTGCACTAGACGCATTTATTTTAGTGTAGATGGTGATTCCTAATTCTAATCCTATCTGATTGCTTGCACTAGATGCATTGATTTCAATGTAGATGTTGATTTCTAATTATATTTGATTACTTGCACTAAGATGTATTGATTTCAATGTAGATGTTGATTTCTAATCTTATTTGATTGCTTTCACTATATGTATTGATTTCAATGTAGATATGGATTTCTAATCTTATTTGATTGGCTACACTAATGCATTGGTTTTAGTGTAGATGTTGATTTCTAACCTCATTTGATTTCTTGCATTAAATGAATTGATTTTAGTGTAGATGTTGATTTCTAATCCTATTTGATTGCTTACATTAGATGTTAATATTGAGTCTATAGATTATTAAAAAAAATATTTAGTAATACCTAGAGAGACACTATTAAGAATTAATTAATTGTCAAAAATTGTGATACCTAGAATTAAAATGAAATAGATGCGCAAAATCAATCCTCATGCAAAGTGAAAATTAATCTTTGACAATATTGTCTCCTGTCTTCATGCCAACTAATTACTAATAGACAATTACATATATTCAAAATTACTAATAAATAATTGTGTACAACAATGTATTCAAAATATTTATAAGAAGAAAAGATATATTTATAAACATTAAAAAAAATCAAATATTCTTGAAAGAGATGTGATAATTGTTTGGATGTAAATATTTTATTATTTTGGCCACTCATTAAAAAATTTCCAAATGACATTATTTCTTGACTTTGCAAAATAGATTATAGATAAAAAAAATAATCAAAATATTCTTAAAGCAAAAAAATTATTTCAAACGTTAGCAAAGAAACAAATTATTTCAAGAGTAATATTGATGCAATAAATTATTAAAACTACTCATCACGATATATTTATTAATACCTAGAGGGACACTATTATGAATCAATTAGCTGTCAAAAGTTGTGATACCTAAAATTACTCCTACAAAATATTGAAAATATTCTCTCTTCTTCATCACCAACTAGTTATTAATAGATAATTACATACACATAAAAATATAGCACAACAATTGTAACATTCACAAACGCTACCATCCAAATCCAAACATGTAAACACACAAACCACTCAAATCATCCAAAAACAGATGTGCACACCTTTAAAGGCAAGCAACACAGACTAAATTAAAGAAGAAAATGATATGGTCAGGCTAAGCAAAGAAAACATAATATGAATTTTGGAGTGAATCTCAAACATATACATAATAATGATGATCTAAAAATGTGACATTGTTTCCCTCAATTGGAACCATCTTAGATCCATTTAACATCAGATCTATCATGCGCCAAAAATAAAGTTTGCAACTCAAGGGATTTGATCCCTCTTGGCGCATGATAGATCTGGTGTTAGATGGATCTAAGTTGGTCATACAATCCGGTATGAGGGGCATGTGTAAGTATGTCATGTCCTCAAAAAATAATAAAAATAATGTTCATTAATGTCAACCAAAACAAAACAAAAATTAAAAATTAAATAATCATATAAATAAATAATTAAAAATGGCAGAGATGCTCATTCTAAAATCCAGTATAAGGGACGTGTAAGTATGTCATGTCCTCAAAAAATAATTAAAATAATTTTAATTAATCTCAACCAAAAAAAAATTAAATAACCATATAAATAAACAATTAAAAAGACTCATTTTACAATCCAGTATTCCACTCTATTCTACTTGGTTCTTTGATATTTCACTTTCACTCTTCAAGTAATAAATAAAATATTTCCATGTCTATCTTAAATAATATAATTTTATATAACTTTATAGAGATAAAGTAATTAAAAAAAATTATATTTCTCTTATAAATATCTCAATATAGAACTTAAATAAATTGTTTGAATATCCATATTAACTAATATATTTCAGTATGAACTTTTTCTCTCTATTATGTGTGTATTAATGTTTACCTTAATAAAAAAAAAGTAATTAAAGATAAAATGATGTAGTTATTTATTAATAAAAGAAAATGTGTATTTCATTCAATTTTTAATATAAAATATTGATAATGATAAAATATACAAAAATACAATATCAACAATAAAAAATCACCACTATAAATCTATCTTAATTACATATTTACGAAAAATTAAATCCCTTAACTTATTTTATTTAATTTATTTATTTATTTTTCCGCAAAAGAGACAACTACCTTTAACATTTATCCACATAAATCCTAAAATTTATGAACTTTTATCATTTTTCGATGTACTAGATGATGGAAATTTTGTCGATCAGTACGTAGACGGAATAGTCACACAAACATGACAGTTACGTGTCAACTTGCAATATTGTTTTCTCAATAAGCTCACTCTCTGGAGTTTCTGCACCCTCTCTTTAGGAGGCAGGGTAGTTCTCGTCAAATCGGTCCTTTCCCAGCTTTCAGTCTTCTGGGGTCACCTCTTCCTCCTCCCGACTTGCATTATCCAAGCAATCAACAGGATTATATCAAGCTTTATATGGGGAGCCAAGGCCGAGCGTAGCAAAATTCATATCGCAAAGCTGGACCTTCTCTCATTACTGAAAAATTCTGATGGATGGGGCATACTGAACATTAAAACTTTTGGGCTACTCTTATCTGTAAATCCCTTTAGAGGGGTATTTATGGCACCAATCCGTGGAGCGACATCATTCGACAGAAATATCAAAGAGGCAAGGGAATTGAATTCTGGTTCAGATTTGATTCTATTGGTATCAAACGAGGCTCCGCAATTTGGCTCAGTTTTAGAAGGGTCCAACGATATTTTCTCAGCAATCTAAAATGGAAAATCTTCACAGGCAGAAAGATTATCATAGGTCTGGACTCCTTCGTTGGTTTCAGGGGAACGTTACAGTTTCCTCCCCCTCTTCTTTTTTTCCTCCGCAGATCTGGCTACTTCACATGGAACCGTATCATAAAGGATTGGTGCGGCCCTTTGCCCATGCTTCGGGATGCCGATGATATTGGTCTTCCAATCGACCTACTCCCTCTTTGGTCTGATCTATCTTCCTCTCTCCAGCAGGGAGGCATCCAGCGATCCACCAATGATGACCACCTGATCTGGTCCCTTCCTTTCTCTGTCTCACATGCAAATGTAAAGGACATTTACTCTGATCTCATTTCTGCAAACATTTCATCCAATCGGCGCTTTCCAGTCTTCTGGTGGAAGCTTGGATGCCCCCTCAAGGTTATCTTATTCTCCTGGTTGGTGCTCTTCAACAAGAATTTAACTTGGGACTCCTTGAGGAGGCGGTCATGGCACGGCCCCAGTAGATGTGCTCTCTGCAATATGGAAGAGGAGACAAACTACCACCTCTTCTTCAAATGCTCTGTCTCACAACAAATCTGGTATGACCTTGCTCAGTTTTTCTCTTTTCAACATCTTAACTTCATCTCTGTGGATGCAGCGTTTGCCTGGTGGGGGCGCCAAAAGACTCTCCGGCCCATTCTTCCCATCACCATCTGGTCACTTTGGAGGTGGCGGAACCTAAAAATTTTTGAGGACTCTTCTTTATCCGCCAAATTTGTTCTATCGTCCATCACTGCTCTTTATCTTCCGATCAGCTGAATGGTTCAATGGTTTTTTGCTTCTTTCTGAAAATGTTGTGAACATGTTCATATTACATGATGGTTATCTGCTCAACTTGGTTTTGAGATGCTGTCTATCGGTAGTAATCAGGAGTTCATCCAACTCTTTCAGAACTATCTGAACATTTTGTTTATATATCCTCAATATAATATCATGATTTTCTTTCTAGAAAAAAAGGGTAACTGTACTAATATGAATTCCACACGAACAGTAATTTAAATTACAAAACATTGTTACCTGACAGGAAATCATATTATTTTAATTAAAAAATTAAAATTACTAAATATTTAAGAAAAAAATTTATTCACCATTCACAGAATTTTTATATCATTTTTAATTAGAAAAAACTAAAAAAACATCTTATTCACTATTTACAAAATTTCCATATCATTTCTAATTAAAAAAAGCTAAAATTACTAAATCTCCAAGAAACCATTTCATTCACCATTCACAAAAATTTTATATCACGTCTAATTAAAAAAAGCTAAAATTACTAAATATCGAAAAAACCATCTTATTCACTATTCACAAAATTTCCATATCATTTCTAATTAAAAAAAAAAACTAAAATTACTAAATATCGAAGAAACCATCTCATTCACCATTCACAGAATTTCCATATCATTTCTAATTAAAAAAAGAAGAAAAGGGCTAAAATTACTAAATATAGAAGAAACCATCTCATTCACCATTCACAAAATTTCCATGTCATTTTTAATTAAATAAAGCTAAAATTACTAAATATCCAAAAAACCATCTCATTCACCATTCACAAAATTTAAATATAATTTCTAATTAAAAAAGCTAAAATTACTAATATCAAAGAAACCAACTCATTCACCATTCACAAAATTTCCATATCATTTCTAATTATAAAAGCTAAAATTACTAAATATCAAACAAACCATCTCATTCACCATTCACAAAATTTCCATATCATTTCTAATTAAAAAAACTAAAATGACTAAATATGGAAGAAACAATCTCATTCACCATTCACAAAATTTCCATAACATTTCTAATTAAAAAAACTAAAATTACTAAATATAAGAAAAACCATCTCATGCACCATTCACAAAAATGTTAAAAAAATTTCATGTCACAAAAAATACTTGAAATTGAGTAAGAGTTTATCATTAAATCTTTCCAATCACTTGGATACACTCAATTGATTAGATATAGATTATATATAAATTAGTTATTAATTAAATTACTTTATTTTAATTGGCTAATATTTAATTGATAGTTTTTTAGTTAATTAAGTTTTTTCTAACCATAACAAAATTTACTAATTTTTATCCAATTAATTTATTATTTTAATTGATTAATATTTAATTGATAATTTAGTTAATTAAGTGTTTTTATTAGTAACAAAAAAAATTATTATAATTTAGTTGAGATCAAGGTAGGAATTTCAAATTTGAATCACCCGTCAAATTTGACAATTTAAGCAACTCTAGAGAATGTTGACAGTTATGAAAAAATTTGGCTCTATTTGATGGGCAAAAAAATTTGGCTCTATTTGATGGGCAAATCAACCTATGACGAGAAATTTGCCGGTCAAATTCCATCCCTGGTTGAGACACATATTTTTGTATGAATTCAGGTTGACTCATTATTATTATTCAAGAACAACCATACCACCTAAAATTACTAGTTAGTGTTCCATAAAGGAGCAAGGTTTTACTCATATCAAATGTCTTTGGGTAGTGAGCCTTTAATCGAGTTTCCTTGTATCTAAAGAATATGTGTTTCAAGTAAATAGAAGTAATTTTAGGGCATACTACAAGCCCACATTAATCAAATTACTTATAACAAGTGTAATATTTTTGAAATTTTGAACTATTTTTGAAGTAAAAATTTGTTGGTACGAATAAATTTGAAACAAGAAATCTGTATAAAATAAAAATGACAATAATAAGAAATGAAAATTTTATTCAATTTGAAATTATACTTGTGATGTTTAATTATTTGAATAAGCATGTCTATTTTGGAATAGGTCATTCAAAATTTTAGTTTAATTATCAATAATTATTGGGTGGATGATATGAGTTTAACTTCCATAGAATATTCTTAGTAATATTTACAAATCAAAGGTTGAGATTTATCTCCAAAATAGTTATGTCATTTTTCCTCTTTTAATTAATTTCATTAATTAAAAAAAATATACATCACATGAGTCAGTGTCATATGAAATGAGTTATGATTTTTTGGCCATGTGGTATTGATAAGCCATGATATTGCTCATGGTATTATAACAAACCCTATTTACAAATTAAGAATCTTCATGATAAAATAGAGCAAATCTCTATGGTTAAGAATCTTCATGCTAAAATAGAGCAAATCTCTATGGTTAAGAACCACTAAAAATGATCATTTTATAAAAATAAAAATCACTCTTAATGATTGTTTAATAAAAATGATGAATAGACGAAAATATGTCA
Organism: Pinus tabuliformis; assembly: GCA_031772625.1. NCBI lineage: Eukaryota > Viridiplantae > Streptophyta > Pinopsida > Pinales > Pinaceae > Pinus > Pinus tabuliformis. The sequence goes on from CM062811.1 coordinate 514,044,796, forward strand.
ATATTTTTTTATTTTTAATTATAAAATTTTAATTTTAATTTAAAAAAAATAATATTTAAAAATTTAATATAAAAATACATATATCTATTTAATTAAATTTTTAAATTGATTTAATTAAATTTTTAGATTAATTTTAATATTTTTTAATGTTCAAAGAATAATCTGTTTTGGATGGATTTAAATAATTTTTTTAATATTGAAAAGATAATCTGTATTTTGATTGATCTAAATATTTTTGCCTTAACACGTCGGAATTTAACTTTAATATTGAAAACATAATCTACTCCCTTATGTAAGCTTATTGTTAACATTACAATGTAAACAAATAATTTTATATAAAATAAAATACATTTTATCCTTCACAAACTAACTCACGCTCTTAATTCCTATTATATAAAATTTAAATTAATAAACTAATCTACATTAATATCTATAAATAAATCTAATCTATATTTATATCATTAATTTAAAATTAGTTCTTCAAATTAAAATTAATCACCAAAATTTATTTATTAAACCTAAATGCCCTTCCCACAAAACCAAAGGATTAATAAACAATTGTAAAGTATGACCAAAGCCCTAGTTTAAAATTATCACTAAAGCATTGACCTCAACATGACATTTCATTATCACGAGTCCTGACTACCGTAGAAGTAATGAATGGACCTATGAAGTTCATGGACGGTTGTTTTGATGTTTTAATAGTAAGGTAACATGATGAGGTTTATAACACATGTTGTATTGATGTATGGTTGGAATACATAAGGTGGTATGAAAAATAATGAATAATTAATATTTTTTTCATGGGTTTTGTTTTTATTTATATTTGTAATATATAATTAGTATTTAAAATAATAAATAATTAAAATATTATATATATATATATATATAATAAATAATTTGTTAATTATATTTAATTATATAGTTGAAAATGGAGATGTGAATAGGGAGTTTGAGGTATTTTGTTTATGTTATCTAAATTGTTATGTTTGTTAATTCAAACTTAAAATTAAAGCATCTAATTCATTTAACAAGTAGATGATAATATGCATTTTCACCACTTCTTTAAATTTATATGCATGTGTAGGTATTTTTATTAGATAATTTCATTATTTTACACAATTTCTTTTGAATTTAGTACTAGGACTTATTTTCGTCTCCTAAACATAGCTAAGGCCTTTAGGCCTCATCTATTTGTGCCAAACTATGTAATACAATTAGAAATACCATTTGGATCAAAAACCTTATAAAGAGGATGTTTCTCAGGATTTTTCATTTTATTTTTGGCCATGGTATAAACCCCTAGATTCATCACTAAAACCCAAAACCAATTAATGGTAATCATATCCCACTTACATTCCAAATATCCCAGTACATCTTCAATCATGCTTCAAGTAAAAAAAATTGTTAAATGCCTTGGGCCCTACTTATAATTCCTTGACCATTATCAAAATGCACAGACCCATCATTGTTACACTAAAAAATGTCACCTTGACTACTTACAGTTAGTATGGCTCAAATCAACAGTCATGCTACCCTCTTAGGCAAGTCTCATGCCTCTGTTATCCATCTCAAACTCAAAGAAGAGAGAAAGTCTTGTAAAAACTATGTTTATCTCTGGGGTCGCAGGTTCTCTCTAGCCTTACCTGCGGGGACGCTGACCTTGTTCACAAAATATGCGTCCATGGACGCTCTGTATGTTAAGGGACAGGTGCGTCCCTCTGTAAAAGGCAACATGCGCGAGTTTTATCTTGAAAAAGTTACTTGTGGTTACTTCTAGAACATTCTAGAGGTCGGTTTGATGAAATGGATGCGCCTCCAGTTGGTTCATGTATCTCTATTAAGGGGGAACTTATCCCATCAATAAGGGAGCTATCCCACCCAAAGAGGGGGATGATCCCATTGATAGTGGACCTGAATAACCTCTTTACAGCACTATAAATAAAGGCATTGAGCCAGAAGGAGAAGAGGTTGGAGCTATACATTTTCTTTGGGTAAATGCTGCAGGATTTAGGTCTTCCATTAGAGCCTTTGTGAGGAGAGATTGTCTTCACTTGATTCTACTTGGGAGAGGGTGAGCTTTGTCAAAGTAGAGGAAAACCCTTGATGGACCCTGGGAGGAACTTGCACAACACCAAGGCCAGGTTGTAAGAGTTTCTTTGTTTCGTTATTAATACAAACTGGTTTATTTTTCTCAATAGCTTGTGTTAATGAGTTATTTCATGTGTTCCTTGGTCTGCATGTTGAATATATGTTTTATTATATGAAATGCAAGTGCTTGGTAATTGTTTGATTGTTTGTGGTTGCAGGAATTGACTTGAAGGAGGAGCTCATCCGGATCGTCAAGAACGGACTTCAACAACAGCGTTTTGGAATAAGGTAAGCCTAAACACTTGTAGTTTTCATGTTGTAAAAGGTGTATTTAGAGAAAGATCACTCCTTTTTGTCTTGTTTGTCATTAGAATGTCTTAGACTTCTAGGAAGGTCAGTCGTGTCCGCACCCTTGACAGATTCCGTGTGACAAATTGGCGACTCCACTGGGGAATCCATTAATGAGAGAGTCTTTTCCTTTATATGAACTTTGCTTTGAGAAAATCATTTTTATTTTCTGGTTTTTGACTGTGAGAATTAGTATTTGGGTGGCTTAGCTTTAGATTTAGTTAGATTTGGTTTTTCTTCATTTTTCCAGAAGGACGCACCCTCTTAGTACTGCACAGTGCGTCTTTGGACGCGCTGTTGCCGTCTGCACAGAGCGGGGCCGCACCTGTGACAACGGGTTGCCTGCGTCTTCCTGTAAAACTTAAGAAAATTCCATTTTTGCTTTAAATTGCTTTTAGATTTTGTTTTTCCTTAGTGTTTTCTGCCCAGATCCTTTAGTACCCTGTCAAGAATTTTCACCTGAACTAGTTTTGTGAGCTTTGAGTGTTTTAGTGGTTTTCAACGAAGTTTAGACCTAGGGTTTGATTTTTGGAAAGGCTTTGTAGTGACTTTGATAGTAGAAAGTTGTCCAGCCTTAGATCTCTCTGGTTAGTCAACCTTCTTAGAAGTCGGGCCTGTCGTAAAGTCTCCTTTTGTGAGCAACTTGCCATTTGAGTTGTTTTGGGTCAAATTTCGAATTACTTGTTTATAAAGTATTGATTTCCATTTTACAAAAAGAACAAAAAGATTAGAGTTTTGTTTTGGCTAGTTTTTGATTCTGCAATAAGCTAGTCCTTGATTTGATTGTGATCAAGTAAAACACCTTAGAAATAATCATTGTTAGTTTTGGCCTCGTTAAGATTGCTTAGAGTAAATTTGCCTTTAGTTTGCTTATGAGTGCATTTTCATAGATTTTAAGAGTTGTTAAGATTGATTTTTGGTTATATTAGATTTATTTGCTTTATTAAAAGAAAAATACAAAAACATCTTCTTAAAAAGTCTTGTTTCAAGTAGCTTTTTGTTTTCGAAAGAAGAAAAGAGTTTTTTCGTGCATGTAAAGAGAGGTTATGTTTTTATGCTTGGAAAAGAAAAACGAATTGTTTCTTTGATTGTCTTCAATTAAGAAGTTGCTTTTATAAAGATTGCATTCTCTCAACTTTTTAGTTAAGCAATTCATCGAAAAAGTAAAGTAGTGGATAAATCATTCTAGGTGCATTTTGTAGTGGTTTCGAGTCGAGTCAACACACCACTAGTTTCACTTCCATCACCTTTTGACTTAAGAAACAACCTTAAAAGTAACGCTTAAATTAAAATCAATCTAGTAATCTTTATTTTTCTAGGGCTCTGAAGCACCAACATAGCTTAGGCTAGGGTCTTGGAGTAGGTGAGTACTTAACTCTCCAAGACTACAAAACCAAACAGATAGTCTATCTTGAGTAGAACAAATCCAATTGTTTCAGTTACATTCTGGGAAAGCTCCTCTTAAAGGAGAAGCACGAGCTCGTGTCCGAACCAGTGAGGGGATCATTCCTCCCTCGTTGGGAACGACGCCAGGCAGTACGTATTACAAACGGTAAACCTCGGATTAACCATTGTCGAGGAGCCAGGGGTCACTTATCGGTAAACCTTGGATTGTTGTCAAGGAGCCGGTAAGGGGATTGGAGCTTGCTACTCTGCCCTTGCGTGCTGTCGGAGTTTAGACTGTTCCCCCAGGTGTAATTGTTGTGATTGGTAACCTTAGTGGCCATAATATCTAGGATTCTACCCAAGGTGACGGTGGAGGGAAGGTCCCACTGTACCTGGAGCAGACGTCGGTTATACTCACTTGGATTTTCTGGGGGGGTTCGCTTCACTTCGAGACGGTTAAAGTGGAGGAACTTGGTCCAGTCTATTCATTAAGCAGGTTGCCGGGGTAACTGTTCCACCCACCATTTCTGTACTGAATCCTGCGAGGTTGGGCCTAATCACCAACTAGCGCTTTTGGTCCGGAAGACTACTGTTTGTGTGTGGTTTGACGCTCTAGATTATTTAGGCGTGTGCTTCAAATTTGTTTGCTTCTTTAGAAGACTTTAGGTGGTTTGATTTGAAATTTTTTACTTTGTTTTCGTGTGTTGTAGTTAAAATCTTTAATTGTGGCGGAATTACCGAGACAGTCCCGTAGACTTCGGGGCAAGTCTCCTGAGATTGTTACCGGAATAGATTTGTTAAGAAAACTCCGTAAATCGCGGGGTGAATCTCCTGAAGACATTCCGGGTCATTTAGAAGGGTTAAAGGTCCTTGTAACTCCTCCTAGTGGCAGTAGAGTAGGATCACCTGAAGAAGGAGAATCTTCCTTGGTAGTCCATCCAGATTACCAAAGTTTAGAAACAGGTTACAATCCCGAAGCTGTTACAGTTTCCGAGCTTGCTGGTAGTTTTTCATCTGCCAGTGAAACAGGCGAAGAACCTGAAATTTCAGAACCTGTTACTCCAACTCCTAGTGTTCCTGATTCACCAAGAATAGAAAGAATTATCACCGAAAATCTTCCTGTTGGATTAATTGCTATAGAAGAACTTGTTCCAGAGGAAGAAATAGGCGTTTCTGATTCTGAAGATCTAATTACCCTTGATCTAAGGGAGCGTGAATCCATCTTTTACAGTCCTCCTAGAAGTGAATCTTGGTACCTTGCATTAACCAATTTTTTAGACAACTCAGTAGGTTTTTCTACACCTCGTACTCCGGTTCCACCTAGAGGAATTCATTCTCCTGTAAATATGTCTGGTCAGTCATCTGTGTTTTCACAAAGTCCTGAATCATTTTTACATGGCGGTCCTTCTGTTCCTACTGGGTATCAATCACTTTCTGGTACCTTTGCGGGAGCATCTCCTCAACCTGTTGATCATGGGTTATTAGTTGGAAACAGTGGTAATGTACCATTGAGTATAGGTGAAGTTTATATGATGTCAGGTTCAACTCCCATTAACCAACCTCAAGGTGGCCAATTACCGCCTGGGGGGCAACCTTCGTTAATGCCTGGGGGGCAACCTCAAGGTACTTCATTCGTGACTGGGGGGCAACCTCAAGGGTATCAACCCCAAGGGTATCAACCCCAGCCTCAATATGTACCCCAAAGTCAACCTCAGTATCAATATCAACCTCAAGGATGGCAACCTCAAGGATGGCAACCCCAAGGGTATCAACCCCAAGGGTATCAACCTCAAGGATACCAACCTCAAGGTCAAGGTCAACCCCAGTATTCGTATTTACCTCAAGGTTATCAACCTACGGGTCAATACCCTGGTCAAGGTTATCAACCACCTCAAGGGCAATCATATGGGACTGCACCTTACAGTTATCAACCCTATCCTCAATACGGCTATGGATCTCAGTATCCTCAACCTGTTACGAGTCAATACCCTGGAATGTTAACATGGGATCCGTCACAGGGTCAACAGATGTCGCAACCAAGTATACAGTCGGTACCTCAAGCAGGACAACCTGCAGTTCCTGGTCCACCCCAGCAACCGCAACCTGTCCAGTCAAGTGTTCAGACCCCTGTAACTTCTGTAGTTACTCAGCCGCCAATTGCACCTGGTACTCCACCTCACACGGCTGCAGCAACTACCGCTTCATCTACCATGCTTACTTCTGGAGTATCGGCAGCTCCGGTTTCTACTGTCCCTGTAACCACTCCTCAGACATCTGTACCGTTGTCTGGACCCACGGTTCAAACCACAGTCCAGATGCCTGCAGGCCAACCTGGTACAAGTACGGTTGTTACTACTCAACCTCAATTTGTTCAACCTCCGTACCAGGGACAGTATCAACCTGGGCAAGCTGCCCAACAACCGGTTTACCAGTATCAACCGTATCCTGGGTACACTTATCAACCACCTCAGCAACCCCAGTACGGTCCGGTTAATCCTGGTTTTCCAGGAGGATATAATATCCCAAATGCGACTCCTGTTCCTAGTTATCCTGGATATCCTCCTCCTGGGGCTGGTATTGTGACTCAGAGTTTTAGAGATCCTAACCGGCAGTTACCGTTTATTGCGACTTTAGATTTACCCGACTTGACGCGCCTAACGAACGATCCAATTCAATATCTTCAGTTCTGGCCGCCAATGCCAAATAAGTTGCCCAGCGATATACCCAAGTTCGAAGGTAAGTCTGGAGAGGATCCGTCTAATCACGTGATGACTTACCACCTCTGGTGTGCATCAAATTCCATCTCAGATGATTCCATCCGCTTACGTCTTTTCCAGCGTACACTCATTGGTCTCGCAGCCAAGTGGTACATTGAGTTACCACGGGCCTCTTTTTACAACTTTAGCCAGTTAGCTACCTCGTTCTTAACTCATTTTCAGTTACCAGTCAGATACGATAATGGTACAGAATTATTAACTTCGCTAAAACAATCGACATCCACGTACATTTCTGATCACATCCATGAGTGGAGACGTCGAAGGAGATTAGTGAAAGTTTTTATCCCGGACCAAATCTTAGCTGAATGGTTTGTCAAATCATTATTACCAAGAATTACTGAAGATGTAGCTAAGGCCGGAGTAGTTACTGAGGAGCAAGTCATTGCTCAGGCACAATACCTTGACTTAGTTTACACTCAGTCGGGTACGTTACACGAGAAAATTCCGGATCTTCCAAAGTCAAACCAAATCGCTGCTGCTCCTTCGGGATCTCATGCCGCTGATGGTATGATCGGTATCGTGACTACGAAGAGTAAGAAGAAGTCTTCCAAGACCTCCAATACTCCAATTATCACTTTGCCTGATTCTCCGACAGGAGAGTCTTCTCCTCCTGAACTTACCGCCGACATTCACGCTGTAGAGTCATCTACGGCCAAATCCAAAAACGGTGGAAAGAAGAAAGGAAAGAAGAAGGCTAAAGCAGACAAGGCTCCAAAGGAGAAAACGGAAAAGTCGGAAACCAATGACGAAAAACGCAAACCTCGATATCCTTGTCTTATTTGTGAAGAAGATCATTTTACGAGAGACTGCCCTCATCGGGCCGAGGTAGTGAAAATAGTCAAAGGTTCTCCCACTCCTGCTGTGTTAAAAAATCCATTTCCAGAGCAGGAGAATAAGATGATAGGTTCTTCTTCGAATGCCAGTGAAGAACCCATTTTGATGATGTCTCATGTCAGGATTGCGACTCGATCGCAAGATTATGGTAGTAAGGCTCCTGTTGATGGTAAGGAAGCAGAATCTTCTCACTCTAACCCATCAACCTCAGCTCCTGGTTCCGATCCACTACAGATCGAAAAACCTAACCCAGACTTAGTGATTAAGCCGCCCGCCAAGGGTGTACTTCGAAGGTCTGCTTTCAATCCACATGCGAGAGCAGCCCAGAATTACAACATTGTTGAAGACTTAGCTGTTTCACCTTCAGCAATGTCGGCACTCGAAGTGCTGCAATCATGTCCAGCGCAACGAAAATTGCTTTTGTCGGCTATTGGAGCTGTCGATGTTCAGGACCCGAACCTAATGATCTTTGATCTAGAAAGTAGTACACCGCGTCTCCCCCATCAAATGGCTTTCCAAATTCCAGTGATAGTCAAAAACAGGCCTATTCATCGGACTGTGATTGATGAGGGAGCTTCTACGTGTATTATGTCGATTCAATGTTGGAGATCGCTTGGTTCTCCTTCGTTGAACCAATCCCCCACCATCCTTAAGGCCTTTGATGGCCGTGGGTTCCGTCCGTTTGGTATTCTACAAGAATTGCCTATAGGGGTCGAAGGTAAAACCGTTAGTCTGGATGTGGAAGTGGTTGATGCCCCTCTAGACTACAACCTTCTTTTGGGTCGAAGTTGGTCATATGCTATGACAGCGGTCGTTTCATCGGTCTTCAGAGTCATTAAGTTTCCACATAACGGTAAGATCGTGACTATTGATCAGCTGACATACTTTTCATCCGACCCAACCTCTTTAGAAACTATCCAGCATGTTGGTAAAACGACAATCCCTTATAGGGACATTGGTGTAGGTTTAGTTAAGGATTCCGGTTTACTGGGAACTTTTCCTCTCCCTCCACTCAATGCAGACCCTTCGTTTGCAACAATTCATATGATCACGTCAGAAAACATTATTTATGATGATCCTTGGTATGTTCCCTCTGACTCTGAGCTAGACTCACTCGGTGATGTTATGCCGTTGAGTCCGTATGAGATTGCTTATGAAGCTCTTATGTCTTTTACCGACTTTCATTCAACCGAAACCGACCAAATGAATGTGGTCAGTGAAGAGTCACTTTTCACCTCACCCTTAGAACGGATAACGTTTCCCGAAGAAGTGTCATCTGACGAACAACTTCGCGAAATCCTAAGTGTAGATGATCTACCATGGGAAGATCTCCATCACAGATCTTCGTTTTTACCTAAGGATGATGCATTTGAAAATGATTTTTCATCTATCTTTACCGCTGAATATGTCAAAGACGCTCAGGATCCAACGAAACATTCTGATTCAGAGCTGAATTTAGGGAATATTTCTCGTACTATTCCCATTGATATTTCAGTGAAGCCCGGAATCGAGGAGAACATTCATATAGGTGCCGCATGTACTGAAGAAGAAATCCAAACTTACAAGGCCCTATTCCAAGAATTCCGCGACGTGTTTGCCTGGTCTTACGAGGAAATGCCGGGAATTGATCCTGCCATTGTTGTTCATGAAATCAAAACCTACCCGGATGCTAAACCCATTCGGCAACGGTTGCGTCAGATTCACCCTCGAAAAGCGGCTGCGATTAAAGCAGAAGTCGAAAAGCTGTTGAAAGCAGGTTTCATTTATCCGATCCCGTTAACGGATTGGGTATCGAATATTGTTCCCGTCAATAAAAAACAAGGAACAATAAGAATCTGTATCGACTATAGGGATATCAATCGAGCTTGTCCAAAAGACAACTATCCTACGCCTTATATCGATCAAATTATTGATGATTGTGCCGGAAGTGAGATGTTTTCCTTCATGGATGGTTTCTCAGGCTATAATCAAATCAATATTCTACCTGCCGATCAACCAAAAACGGCATTCATTTGTCCATGGGGGACATTTGCTTATTGCAAATTACCTTTTGGGCTTAAGAATGCCGGCGCTACTTTTCAACGGGCGATGTCTTATGCATTTCATGACATCAAGCACATTGTGCAACCCTATCTCGATGATTTGCCTGCTCATTCTTTACAACGAGCTGATCACCTTGTCCACCTACGAGCAATCTTTATGAGGTGTAGGCATTATCGAATTCGGTTGAATCCCCACAAGTGTGTTTTCTGTATAGAAACAGGTCGATTGCTGGGATTTGTTGTTTCAAAAGCCGGCATTCGCGTCGATCCCTCGAAAGTCGAGGCTATCATCAAATTGCCTCCTCCTTCGAGTTTGCGCCAACTCCAAAGTTTGCAAGGGAAAGCGAACTTTTTACGCCGATTCATCCCAAACTACGCCGAGGTCACTAAAGGTTTTACACGGTTGTTGAAACAGAACGCACAATTCTTTTGGGACGAGATTGCCCAACAATCTTTTGATGCACTAAAACACGCGTTGACCCATGCACCGTTATTGCATCCTCCCAACTACAACCAGGACTACTTCTTATACCTCGCAGCTTCGCATTCCACCATTGGAATGGTGTTAGTTCAAGAAGATGAATTCAAAGCAGAGCATGTGATATATTATCTTAGTAGAACCTTAAATCCCACTGAGTTAAAATATTCGCATGTGGAGAAATTGGCCCTGGCAGCCGTTCAAGCTGTCCAGCGTTTTCGTCACTACATTCTTCTCCGCAAGACTACAGTTATTTCGGATTGCAACCCTATGATTTATATTTTGACAAAACAACTGCTAGGGGGCAAGTACTCTAAATGGATTGTTATCCTGCAAGAGTTCGACTTGGAGTTCGAGAAGTCCAAGTCTAAGAAATCTTTAGTTTTTGCGGAATTGATGTGTGATTTCCCGAGTGCTGACACAGAGACTGTGGCAGAGGAGTCCATTGCGGACGAATCTTTGTTTCTTATTAGCACTTTAGATCCGTGGTATGGGGATATAATCATCTATCTCCAAACCCAAACCTTTCGGCCTGAAGCTTCCAAGGAAGACCGTCGAAAAATTCGGTTTCGATCCCAGCAATACAGAATTATTGGAGATACACTTTATCGCCGGGGGCAGACTTAGTTTTTCGACGTTGTTTAACTCACGAAGAGGCTGAGAGAGTTTTGAATGATTGTCACTCTGGAGCATGTGGCGGTCATATGTCTGGGTATGCCACAGCTCAGAAGGTGTTGCGCGCTGGCTATTTCTGGCCGTCTATGTTTAAAGATTGTATCCTTGCTGTCAGAACATGCCACAACTGTCAAGTGTTTGATCGAAAGATGCGCGCTCCACCTGCTCCTCTCCACCCTATAATTGCCGCTGGTCCATTCGCCAAATGGGGCATTGACTTTATTACTTGTAACCCTCACTCGGCCGGGGGCATGCGTATATCATCCTCGCGGTTGATTATTTTACAAAATGGGCCGAGGCGATGCCTACATTCGACGCAAGCGGCAAGACAGCTGCAGTTTTCGTATTCAATCATATCATAACTAGGTTTGGTGTCCCACAAGCAATCATTACTGACCATGGGAGCCATTTTCGAAACGTCATGATGACTGAGCTTACAAGCCAGCTTGGTTTGCGCCACGATAGCTCTACTCCTTATTATCCGCAAGCCAACGGTTTGGTTGAGTCAATCAACAAAGTTCTAGTCATCATGATTCGACGGATCATTGGTATCCATCGAACGAATTGGCATAACATGTTATTTTCGGCGCTATGGGCATATCGAACTTCAGTGAAAAATTCAACAGGTTTCACCCCTTTCCAGCTAGTTTATGGCTTAGAAGCTGTGTTACCTATTGAATGCGAAATCCCATCACTTCAAATGGCTGTCGAATTACTTCCAGCTACTTCCGAAGAGGAGAAACGGTTATTATACTTGGCTAAATTAGATGAGACTCGACGTGACGCTACTTTAGCTATCGAGACTCACGCGAAACGAATGAAAGCTCAGTACGATAAAAATGTAACCCCTCGAAGTTTTTCGGAAGGAGACCTAGTACTATTATATGATCAAGCTAACGATAAGCTAGGTGCCGGAAAATTCGTTCCCATGTGGCATGGGCCCTACATTGTAAAGCGAAAGCTAGCAAAAGGGGCTTATGAGTTAGTTGATTTTGATGGGGACTCTTTGGGTAAACCCAGAAATGGACTTTACCTAAAGAGGTATTATGCTTAAAATGATGGGTATGGAGAAATTTTTAGATAGGTTAGATTTTCTTTCTAGCTAGCAAGTGTGTTAGTTTAGTCAGTGTGCTTAGCTTAGCAAGTGTGGTTTTTCGTCATTATTCTGGCTTATCTTGGTTTTACTCTTGATATTGTAGATGTCGACGCCTCTCCAAACATACATTGGATTTGCTGATGGTGCTTGTCGTAGTACACGGAATATCTCTTCCGCAGCTTGGGTTATCTATTCGCCCTCTGACGAGTTAGTTTCTATGCATGGGGTAAGCCTCGGTCAAACAACGAATAACATTGCAGAATACAGTGCAGTGGTTGAATTATTATCCGAATCTATTTCATTTGGAATTCGACGTTTGATAGTGAGGTTAGATTCTGAACTTGTTGTATTACAGCTTAATAGAGTTTATGCCATTAGAAATCCTGTGTTATTAAGGTTGTTTTTGAGAGTGCGTCTCTTGGAACGTGAATTTGATTACATTGAATATCAACATATTCCAAGGTCTTTGAATACATTAGCAGATGCAATTGCTTCTCGAATGTTGGACAGACATTTACGATAATCATGCAAGTAAATTTAAAAACATTTCATCACATATGTTAAACAAGATAAGCCGGTAATAGTGATATATATAGATAGAAGTGTGTCAAAAAATATATACATCGTCTTCGATCATAGGTTTAAAACACCTTATGATCGGCAAAATGATAGTACAAAAAGTCAAAAATGTCACATGTGACTACAAAAGTGACTAGTCAATCACTGGTGGTGCTCTCTGTACGACACCACTGCGCGGGCTACCTTACGCAAAAATCTCCTAAACGGTCCAGGGACCGCGACTACGAAGCGCTGAAGCCTGATAGGAATGTCGTCCATAGTAGTCTCAGGTATATCTGCCGTGAGACGCTCTAGATCATGCTCCAACTCAGCTAGTACTTCTGCTGTCGCATCCTGTGGGGCCGGTACCGGTGCAGCTGGATGTAGTCTATCATAAGGCCGGAGGTTGGCTGGACGCTGTGGACCAACATCTGCATTTTGAAAAAGTTTACTATTAGTTTTGAGACGATATATATAAAAAATACAAAAAATACATAACTAGAAAACTTGTGAAAATAAAAGTACCTCTGTCGTCCCATTGTTCTCCCTGTGGAAGAACCATGTCCGGATCACCTCTGAAATCCATTCCGGCATACGGAAAGTCCTGTATCACAAAAAGCTGGCCCTCTAACCAGTCAAAATAACTATCTGAGAATCGAACTACTGTCGCGCCCTCGTCAGGATGCCGGGCCATCACCGCAACCCATCGTATCAGCTTTGGCTGCTGGGACCCAAGATATCAACAGTGAGTTGCTGAGGGATCAGCATTGGAATTCTCTCCAAGGCAAAGCTCACGACTATAGGCCCATATCCAAAAGTCTTTAGTCGTCCGTTCTTTGCCTTGGTCAGTTGGCTCTTCATATGAGCCGACACAGCTTCACACCAGTTGAAAATGGTGCCTTGGTAACAGTCAATTGCCATCCGCATTTGGGATCCGGAAGCAATGTGTAAAGCGGCCGCGCCGCAAATTCTGGTAACCGTGAACGCTATGACTTTGAGTTCCGGCAGAGTGATGTGTTTTATCTCTATGCCTTTTGAATGGTGAGCCCCAGGTGTGCACCAATTCTCGCGGAGACTATCAAGGGATTGGCCACCCGGCCTAGTCCCCGCAAGACTGAGTTGCTCACCTCTGTTTGGCAAGCCAGTGAGAAAGTATACATCCGAGGGCTCTATCTCGAGCTGGTGCCCTCCTATGTAAAAGCATTGTTCTTGTACGTTCCATCGCTCAACCAGCCATTCCAAGAATCTTACCTGGCCCCTCATGCCCGGTATGGTCCAATATTTGTATAATCCGCATGCTCTTAGGGCATCCAGGGAAGGTTGATGATTTATTGCAGCTTCATCTTCCTCTACATGCTCTCTTTCTCTCCAGTCTAACATGATTAATGCCCTGCATATCAAAAATAGCAATTAGAAATTGATTTGGGAATTTTTGGTGGTTTTTTGAGAGAGTTGGGGTTTTGAAATGCGCGTTTCTCGGAGGACGCACCCCGGCTTTGTAGCACAGGGCGCCCGGACGCAGCTGGCCTGAAGGCGGACTGCGTCTTCCGACCGTTTTCCCGTATGAGAAAAAGTCGGGGGACGCAGGTCACCCGAAGGGCACCTGCGTCCGCCGAGAGGCGCATTCCAAAACCAAAACCCCCCCAAAAAATGAAACTAAAACCTAAAAATTGATTCTAAACGGATAGAAATGCAGAGTAGGATGTGTAAAATACCTGGATGAGACGGCGTTCGATTCCGACGGTCAGATTTTCCGCAGCAACCACGGGAAGTTTCTTGTCAAAAGCTCCTTTTTCAACCTCAACAGTGAAACGGTAAAAATGACATGGTAAAAGGTCTTTTTATAGGTTTTTTGGATGAATTAGTTCATTTTTTACCATGAAAAGATGTTTTTGAATGTATTTTTGCCTATTTTAAACAGGTATGAGTAATGTGTTGCTTTTGTGCAGGACAAAGGGATTTCGAGGGAAATTGTAATTTTTCACAAACAAAAATATCAGAGTCATCTTTTAAGCCCTTTTCTGACTCCTAAAACATGAAAAGATCGCCGAGTGTTTCTTTTTCACTCGTTAAAACGGAATTAAAAGACGGTCCCCTTTTAGCTCTTTTTGACCGCAAAATCAGGAAAAGATTGCCGGGTTTTTGTCGTTTCGAACTCGATAAGGAAATAAAACGACGTGTCCTTGATCGCTTTTTACTTTTCAGGTTAACGACACTATTATGAAAGTACTCCTTGGTCGCAAGATCAAGCGGTTCCCCCAGGTATTATTTTATACTTTTTCGGGCTTGAGGGACACAAATATACGAAAAAGTTCAACGTGGAGTCTCCTTTAGTTTTTTCAGACTCTCTAAAATTGAAAAACGCCGAGTTTCTCCTATACTGGGCTCGTTAAACTTTTACAGTAGAGGACCTGTTCAATTACAAACAGGAACGAACCACTCCTTCCTAGGGTTCGAATTTAAACTAGGTTGGACTCGTCCGAAGGATGAGCTTATAATCAAGCATATGTTATCCTCCTCAAGCTTGTTAAAAATAAAGAGGTACTTGCCAGAAATGGTGGGGGAAAAGAGAGAAGAATGAACCTGTTTGTCACCTTTTGTCTCAGAAGAAACTTTATTACCACTCTTGAACACGACACTTTTCATTCACCTGGGTTGGGAAATCTTTTACCTCACAGTTGACCAAATCACTTTGAAAGTCTTTAACCGGGTTCCAGGGGTTAACTTTGAGTTATACGTCACCAAGCCATCTGTTGTGTCGTTATGTGTTCAAGAGGTCTGCAAGCAAAAACTTTCATCTGCAAAATACTTGTCATCCATTTGACCATCCCTGAGTCAGTCCTTACAGCAACATTTCTTCAACTTGAACAATGATTTCGTGTTGCGGGCTTGCCTGCAACGGGTCGCTTTCTATCGACATCGACACATTATCTAGAAAGATGACTTAGGAATCGACAGTACCTTGAAGTCTGCATGCATCAATGGCAGGTTTCTCGCCTTTGACGTCAGTTTACATCATTGACTTTCGATCAGAGGATTCCGTGAAGTGTTCGACATCAAAACATCTATTCACATTTCACGGGTTGTGCTTGGTACTTTGAGAACCATTGACATTACTGGTGGTTTCTCTCACGCTTGTTAACAGTTTACATCATTGACTGGTAATCAAGTGGTTTCTACCATGTTCGACATCGAATCATTTAATCACATGGCTAGAATCGTACCAATTCGGGAAGTAGAAGTGAAGACCCTGGATCTAGTTTCTACCATCCAGGCTGCGAGGAGTTTTGTATTCATTATCTATGTAGACTAATCATAAACAGATGGCTGCGTCCATACTGTGTCTACAAAAGTCTATAAAAATGATGTACTGCAAGATCATTCCTGTATCAGAATAGTTAGTCCATTAGTTAAAGTTTTGAATCTGAGTATGGGAATGCCTACCTCAGTGATGATATAATCTTATCCATGTATTTTGTGTTGAAAATTGCAGGTTCCAACCAGGCCATCCACAAGGCAATCCTTGAAATGATAAAGCGCTTCACCCTTCCTAGAATTACAAAACCCTATTCTATTCCAGGCTTCGCACTTTAGGGGGCAATCTGTTACACTAAAAAATGTCACCTTGACTACTTACAGTTAGTATGGCTCAAATCAACAGTCATGCTACCCTCTTAGGCAAGTCTCATGCCTCTGTTATCCATCTCAAACTCAAAGAAGAGAGAAAGTCTTGTAAAAACTATGTTTATCTCTGGGGTCGCAGGTTCTCTCTAGCCTTACCTGCGGGGACGCTGACCTTGTTCACAAAATATGCGTCCATGGACGCTCTGTATGTTAAGGGACAGGTGCGTCCCTCTGTAAAAGGCAAAATGCGCGAGTTTTATCTTGAAAAAGTTACTTGTGGTTACTTCTAGAACATTCTAGAGGTCGGTTTGATGAAATGGATGCGCCTCCAGTTGGTTCATGTATCTCTATTAAGGGGGAACTTATCCCATCAATAAGGGAGCTATCCCACCCAAAGAGGGGGATGATCCCATTGATAGTGGACCTGAATAACCTCTTTACAGCACTATAAATAAAGGCATTGAGCCAGAAGGAGAAGAGGTTGGAGCTATACATTTTCTTTGGGTAAATGCTGCAGGATTTAGGTCTTCCATTAGAGCCTTTGTGAGGAGAGATTGTCTTCACTTGATTCTACTTGGGAGAGGGTGAGCTTTGTCAAAGTAGAGGAAAACCCTTGATGGACCCTGGGAGGAACTTGCACAACACCAAGGCCAGGTTGTAAGAGTTTCTTTGTTTCGTTATTAATACAAACTGGTTTATTTTTCTCAATAGCTTGTGTTAATGAGTTATTTCATGTGTTCCTTGGTCTGCATGTTGAATATATGTTTTATTATATGAAATGCAAGTGCTTGGTAATTGTTTGATTGTTTGTGGTTGCAGGAATTGACTTGAAGGAGGAGCTCATCCGGATCGTCAAGAACGGACTTCAACAACAGCGTTTTGGAATAAGGTAAGCCTAAACACTTGTAGTTTTCATGTTGTAAAAGGTGTATTTAGAGAAAGATCACTCCTTTTTGTCTTGTTTGTCATTAGAATGTCTTAGACTTCTAGGAAGGTCAGTCGTGTCCGCACCCTTGACAGATTCCGTGTGACAATCATTGTTATTGAAAACATCCTAATGTTAATGGATACACAATTTTGGATATGTTAATGTAAATTTAGATATTTCTTATGCTTAATATGACATCAAAATAATTTTATTTCGCCTTATTGGATACACAAAATCTGCAATCTAAATCTCTAAACAGATTCACAATGCCAACCATTATATTCTATTTTGCACATTTAGATTCATAACACCAACCATTATATTCTATTTTGTAATGCTTGCAGATGAAAATACGATGCGAGTGGACGTGGAACATGCCTTGTGGGCCTACATTGTAATCTTATCACATGATAAGGTTTGGTGGAATAAATATTGCATTTGACTCTCTTTTATGTTGTCTTTACATACAAAATCAACGCCATTCAATTTATAGAACTTTAAACAATCCAATCTACTCTCCCAATAATCAAACAAAAACATAAAAACCAAACTAAAGTGATTTGTTTGTTTGTTCGTTCAGTTTTGAATATGGGAAATGATAATTTATTTTCCAAAAAAATCACAATTTAAAATAACAATAAATATATATTTTTTCTCCCATCCAAAAGAAAAATTTTGTCTGGAAAAACATAAAAATCAATTAAAGTGATTGTTTCTCGTTCACTTTTCAAGTTTGAAAACTATATATTTTTGTAAATCAAGTTTTTTTTATAAAAAATGGAGTACTTTTAATTTTCAAGTTTGAAAATAATATATTTTTTTTGTAAAACAAATTTCTATTCATTTATAAAAAATGGATTATATTGATATCAAAATGTAGGTAGTCTCACTCTGATTAGGTTTGTTGACTACTGCTAATAGTATATGGCAAATAAACAGAAGCATAACTAGAAACATAATCCACAACTTAGTAGGCCAAAAGCACCAAAAAGCAAATAGAACGAGTAAAACACCTATAACCATGCTCAGTCATAAGAGGTAATAGCGGTCGGTCTAGTCTTTGGAGGGGGAGGGGCACGATAATTGCACTAGACATGCTATTTGAAATGAGGCATCCATGTTTCCAGTTTTTCCACATTTTCAGATAGCAGATTCTGACTACACCATATGCCACAATCCTCTCCCTGACATGGCACTAAAAGTAATGCAACTGGTTGAGTGTAGCAATGACAACCTCATGTTATTCCTTCCTAGCCTTATCATGGATTTCCAATCGATCCAAAACAGACTCGACCAGGTCCCAGCAAGTCTCAGAGAAACGTTGCTAACCAGCAACCCCTGCACGCCCAGACCAATGCATCCTACCTCGATGACCAACTTACTATTCCCTGTTGCATGCCCACCTTGAGCTCCTCTTGAACCACCCCTGCCACCATGAGCCCCCGAGGTCGCCCGACCCATGCTACCAACGGTTCTACCTCCCCGTGCAAAACGCTCAGGGACATGGTTTGCCACTGCCACCTTCAAATTCTTATGGCGCCTTCCCTAGCTAACTGAAATTCCCCTAAGTTGGGGTTTGGAGCAGTAATTACATGACATAGGTTGCATTATGAAAGCCTAGGGAATCTCTTCAGAGACAGGAACATCAGCAAACAACGTCACCTCCCAACGCACCAAGACACACAAAAGAATAACAGACAACCCTGAATTAGTCAAGAGACTTCGATGACGAGGAACTGACGACTTACTATCTCCAGTTCGGGGAATTAAAAATGAGACCACAGCTAGAAAACACACCGAGCAGACCAAAGTCTTACTGACGCCTCTTTTAGAGGAAGCGACAAGAAGCCAAGACGCAGGTCAGGAGAGAGGAAATACAACCACAAACACACTAGGAATGAACCCCCTTATAACCGGTTGTTGTAGACGGCTTAATACAATTTTTCACCCACCAGCCCCAATATATGTTCACCCAGCAGTGGGTCGCAGGAGTCCACATAAAAGCCACGAAAATAAGAGACCTTAGAAGAAGACAAGATCACAAGAAACACAAACGCTCCCGCAAACTCATAAGGGATCCAAGAAGAGAATTAACTAACAACACACGAAAGGGCTCGAGGGCCGACCTGATAACCATACACAATTCACTTAAACCTATGAAAAAGATAGGAGTCGACCTGATAACCATACACAATTCACTTAAACCTATGAAAAAGATAGGAAACCATACACAGGGAAAGGAACTTAGTGTTTTTGTAACCTATAGGTCGAGGAAGAGACAATGGTTATGAAATTGCCACCATTCCCAAACAAGCCATCAGCCAGAGAAACCTATGAGACCACCAGAGCTCGATCCTCAAACGACTAACCACCAAATTGTCACAGCGTAATTCCAAACCCGGAGATCGATAGTTGCCATATACCAATGGCCCTCACGCGCTCGCAATCCCGAAGAGACTGATTAAAACATCGAACGATGCACTGTTAATTCCCTCATACTGTAAACAAAATGGGAGGATGAGGTGACCGGCCTCCGCACCATCCGCCAGATGTTCACCACCATGATACACACGTTGGGATAGCCTCAATATTTGTCACCCCCATCGAGGATTGAAAATAATAATTTATTTTAAATAAAAATCACACTTTAAAATAAAAATAAATATATGCCTTCTCTCCTATCCACAAGAAAATCTTATTGTAGAATAAAAAAAAACTCAATAATCATTTAGAAAATAATAATATTAAAAATTACAATTTTCATTATCCTATGTCCAATTAGAGTTAATATAGGAATAAAATATTCCAAATTATTTAGAATTCAAGTGAATTTTCTAGACTGTAAAAAAATTGAGTCTTGATTGTTCTAGATTATGTAGAAGTCAGCGTTTTCAGTATGAGTGAGTTGCATTTCAGTGAATGATTTGAATAAAAGTTATATGATGTGTATCAAGAAACCCTATATGTGAAGAAACCCTGTGTGATGTGTATCAATTTTAGGCATTAAACTAATTTAATAAAATATTATATGTGTTATATCATATTTCTGTTCAGGGAATTTATTTAAGTACATCAATTTTAGGCATTAAACTAATTTAATAAAATATTATATGTGTTATATCATATTTCTGTTCAGGCAATTTATTTAAGTTGCCCATCTATAACGCCAGTGGTACTAATGGCGTTATACTAAAGATGCTATACCAAGCTTTTGTTTATGGTCCTCATAGTTAATTACTTCTTAAAATATTATACATTTTAAACCAAGACATTTATTTTTGGGAGAGTTCTTCAACAACAATTCCATATGGTAGATATCAGCTACCGGAAAAATAATTTTCCGATCTTCAACAAACAATTCACTTCAAAGATATCGGGGATCACGCTTGGTGACTATGTAAACACCATTGCCACTGCTTTATCAATATCTATTGACATCTCACTTAGTATCGTCTTAAATAAAAGGGTTGAGTCATCTACTTCAAAATAAAATTTGTTATTTAATTAGTTTGAAAGTAAGGTGTATGATTTTAAAAAATAAAAGCAATTTGTCCATGCTGCATTCTATGATCCGATTCATAACTTTGACAACATCTCTTCGTATTAATTTTATTTTAAATTAAAATTAAATAAATATTTTAATATTCTAATTTTTATTATTTTAGTGTTCCTTTACGTAAATGTAATACATATTTCCATTTCAAAGGATTAATACATGAGCATATTTCCATTTCAAAGAAATAATACATGAGCAAATGATGCTGTTGAGATGGGCTACAGCTGTCATTCCTGGCCGTGAAAATCAACCGTCAAACAATGACCTTTAACTGTTATCCAAAAATAGACAATGACCTTTAATTTTTATCCACAAAAATCCGAAGATTTATGAATGATACGTATAACAAACTATCATTTTTCTATTTACGAGATGATGGCGAAGTTTGTCAATCAGTACGTAGACGCAATAGTCATACAAACATGACAGTTACGTGTTAACTTGCCATCCCATTAAGTTTGGTTGGAGTTATTTGTAGGGTAACTGTACTAATAGAAAGAAAAAAAGAAAAAAAAAATGTTTACGAGGTTAAAATTAGCTTATGGGACAGATTGCTTCTTCATCTGCTTGATGTATTCTGCTTTTTTCAGTGAAACCTCACAATAAATGCTCTCAGTTTCTCGACAAACCCCTCGCTAAATATATTATCTCAAGAGTTAACTGTCATCATATCTGCATAATTTTCCTTGTTGTCTTTGAAGCCCTCACATTCTAAAATGAAATGCTTTTTTTTTCCACTTTTCTGGAAGAACAAAAAATGCATACTCTTTCCTCCCACACTTCTTTTGGCCTTTTCCAGCGCTCTGTTTCACAACGGAGTTGATGAGAATTAGTCTTTAATCGAGCAATAATAATTTTGACTCTCCAAGAGATATTGGCCTCTATGTATGCTTTTTGGTTGATGACTATGAGTGGGATTAAGCACTTCAATATAATACTTTTTCTTTCTTTCTAGCTCCTTATCCCAAGTATGTTTGTGGAACTTATCCCTAACAAAAGCTTTTATCTCTTTGTTGTTTATGGGACAAATGTTCAAGCAAATACCCCATTTGCTAAACCATTTGTTATTTTATTGCATCCAAAGTCTTTTTTCTGTTGCACAATATGTCATTAAAGACAACCTTAGGCCATCTACCCTCTTCCATTTGCTCAATTTTTTTTAAATACCTTATGACTCGCACCATAGCAATTGCTTCGATAGGAGAAATCCCCGTTTCACTTAACAAGATAGCATAAGGAACTGCTCTTTTAATCTTGAATTTGTTTGTAATCAAACACTTCTAAATTTTCTCAATTTCTTTCCATCGCTTGTCGGATGTACTGCTAGCCCATAGTTGACAACCATAGAAAATGCACAGGGGCTTCATTGGGAGACCAAAAAACATACCACGTGGGTTCATATTGGGGGATATATATTGAGGAAAAAATGACATAATATATTAGGGGATATATAGGGGGTGAAGGATTTTTATATTGGCAGGTATAAAAAATGGAGTTCAAAGTTAATGAAAAATATAAAAGGGTATAAAAAATGTTAATGAAAAAATGGAAACCTACAGTATCTAGTGAAATTGGGGGTATTTTAAATTGGGAAGATGTATTGGGTTTGTATTGTCAGGGGATTAAATAATGTGATTTTGAGAGGTATTTTCAAATATGTAGTCACCTTAACGGTATTGTTTAATATGCCACGAATGCACGTGATATGTTAAAGGTTCATTGAGTGAAGCCCCCATAAGAGAATGAACATAATCACTAGAAGGCGAAAAAGAGTTTAAGTGATTTTCCAGTCCCATAACTCTGCCTCTCTACACCTATTTTGAAAAGCATAAAATGCTTTCCAACCCCCCAAAGTTCTTTTCTTTCTACAACCATCCCAGCTTAGATTTTTGTTGAAGTCAATTTTGAGGTATTTGTAATCTGCAACTTCTTCCAGAATGTTGCCTTCAAAGTAGAACTTATGCTGGTTATGCTTTCTTTTTTTTGAAAAAACCACTACTTTCATTTGATTTGCATCCCCACACTTTTACAAAAATGCTCAAGGGATAATAAGTGTTCTTGCAAACCAAGAGACGATTTAGCAATCAGAATAAGATCATTTGCATACAAAAGAAGCCTTATAACAAACTTGCCCAAATAGATACCATCACCCCCTTGTGAATTTAACCACTTCTCAAGCTTGTCGATATATAAACCAAAAAGGGTAGGAGACAGTGGGAAACCTTGTTTGAACCCAATATAGCTTCTAAAACTTTCAGAAATGTCTGTTGAAGTTCTAATTTTGACTTTCACCTCTTCATACAGCCTATGCATAATTTCTCTCAAATGTTTAGCATCCCCAAGTTTGTAGGTTTTAACCTCGTACAGAAATTACCCGCCTACGAATTCTAAAAAACAGAAAATAAACAATGGCGAGAGCATAACACATAAAATAGATATACACAGAGATTTTCCCTTGGATCCAAAAACCAGGCTACAAGGTTGATTTTTCATTATATCCCTTTCAATGTTACAATACATATATACATGTTGAAGCATCCATTAACCCTAGATTAGAACATAACCATAGTTCCCTTGATTGGATCTACAAAATACCATGGATTGAAAACCATCATGCCCAAAACCCTGTATGAAATTCATGCACAAAACCATAGGTAGGTCCATCTACCTAATATAGGGTCCAATTTTTTTTTCTTGGGGTGCTGTCCCGGGCCCCCTGCATACCCCTGGTAGCGGCTGACACAATGTACGGGGGGGCTAATCGGCCCCCCATGTGAATCCCCCGCGCGTGGAGTAGTCGTGAAAGGAATATAACACAACCCAACATTCTCCCACTTGTTGTTTTCTTTCCACAGGGGACCACAAGAGATCTTAGTCATTGATACAACCCTACAATGCCCATTGTTTCTCTACACCAAGAGAACTTCTCAGTGCTCACAAAATTTTTCAATGCATGTACAGTATTCTTCAAAATGTCCACCTTTACCAGCAACACCTTTTTTTCTTCAACCATATCCCTCACAAAGTGATACTAGACATCAATGTGCTTTGTTTTTTAATGATAAGAAGGGTTCTTTGCCAAGAAAATTGCACTTTCACTATCATAGTCTATCCTTATAGCTTGTCGTACTAACCCCATACTTGAACACAATCTCTGCAACCAAACTGTTTCCTTGCTTGCATGAGTGACTGCCATGTATTCTGCCTTTGTAGTTGAAAGTGCCACTACAGACTATCTCTTACTCATCCAACTGATTGCACCTCCAAATTGGTTAAACACATACCCACTTGTAGATATTCTCTGATCCATATCTCCAGCGCAGTCTGCATAAAAAAAAAACCATGAATGTCCAAAAATCTGTCCAATCATGGTCTTCCTTGATAGCACAAACCATAATCACTAATGCCACGCAAATACTTGAAAACCTGCTTCACTGTTGTCCAATGCTCCTTCCCTAGTTTTGACATAAACCTGTTCAATACTCCCACTGCATGTGCAATATTTAGTCTAGTACAGACCATTGCATACATCAGGCTACCAACTGCACTTGCATATGGAACGAGACATGTCATCTTCCTCTTCTTATGTCTTGGGACACTATTAAACAAATAACTTTACACCTACAGGAATAGGAACCTTCACCGGTTTACTATCTTGCATATTAAACCTTTGTAGTATTTTATCGACATACTTCCTTTGTTTTAACCAGAGCTTCCTCTTTGCTCCATCTCGTTTAATTTCCATGCCCAAAATAAGTTTGCAGCACAAAGATCTTTCATGTCGAATTTGGAGGACAATTGGGCCTTCAAATCCTAGATAATTTTTTTGTCATTTCCAACCAATAACATATCCTCCACATACAAGACCAGATAAATAACACGATCACCGATTAATTTAAAATACACACAGTGGTCTGCTTTTCTTCCGATCAAGCCAAGTCCCCATATAAATGTATCAAATTTATGATACTACATCCTTGGTGATTGTTTTAACCCATACAGAGACCTTTTTAATTTGCATACCAGTTCTTTCTTACCCTTCCCCGCAAAGCCTTCAGGTTGCTTCATGTAGATCTCTTCTTCCAGATCCCCGTGAAGAAATGTTGTCTTCACATCCATCTGTTCTACCACAAAATAAAAAGCAGCAACAACAGATAAAAATAATCTAATAGAATCTACCTTGGAAACAGAAGAAAAAATATCACCAAAATCAATTCCCAACACCTAGGAATAACTTTTTGCTACCAACCCAGCTTTGTATTTCTCCACCTTTCCTTTCACATTCATCTTCTTCTTAAACACCCATTTGCTGCCAATGAGTTTCCTTCTAGTCGACAACTCCACCAAATCCCAAACCTCATTTTTGTATAAAGATGCCATTTCATCATCCATGGCCTCTTTCCAGAGTTTGCCATTCTCTGAATCTATTTCTTCCCTCACAGTTCTGGGATCATCATCAGTAATAGATAAAGAAAAATTTGAACAGAAAGCAGATGGACTATACCTTTTTGGTTGCCTTCTTTCTCAAACTGATCTTCTCACAACCAGAGCTTTTGTCTCTTCATCTTTTGATTCCTGTTTTGTTGTAGACTCTGATTCTTCCTCCTTTAGCTCAAACTCTATCTTCGCAGGTTCCTTTGGTAGGACTTCATGTTTGATAAAATATTTCACCTCTCTAAACACCACATCTTGGTTGTACACAACCTTCCATGTTTCTGGGTTCCAAAGCTTATAACTTTTTAAACCATCCTTATACCTAATAAAGATGTACTTTTCAGATTTACTATCCAACTTTGTTCTTTTATCCTTTGGAATATGTACATATGCATCACATCTAAATACCCTCAGATGTGAAAGAGAAGGTTTCTTACCAGTCCATATCTCTTGTGGAGTCTGATCCTCCAACGTTGATGAAGGTGATTTGTTGACCAGGTAACATGTAGTATCCACCGCCTCTGCCTAGAATTCCTTTCCTAACCCAACACCACTGAGCATGCTTCTTGCCCTTTCCATCAACATCTTGTTCATTCTTTCTGGGACTCCATTTTTCTCAAATGTGTATGGAGTAGTATTCTATTGTGCTATACCACACTTCTTACAAAACTCTTCAAATTCCTTCTTGCAAAACTCGCTATCGTTATTTGTCCTTAGCACCTTTATCTTCTTCTTTGTCTGGTTTTCCACCAGAGCCTTAAATTCTTTAAACCTGTCAAAGACGTCAGATTTATTCTTGAGGAAATAAATCTATGTATTCCTAGAGAGGTCATCTATAAATTATACATAGTACACAAACTTATCCAGTGATGGAACTGACACAGGTCCAAACACATCACTGTGCACAAGCTTTAATATTCGTTTCGCCCTCTTAGCACTAGAGGGGAAACTCACCGATTTTGCTTCCCATATACATAACTTTCAAGGAAATCAAAATCCAAAGAGAAATTAGGCATACCTTCTACCATACCATTATGATGAAGTATTCGAAGGCCCTTCTCTCCAATATGTCCAAGCCTTTGATGCCCTAGCATGGTCTTTTCTCCAGAGACCACTAGATTTTCTGCTCCACTTTCAGGAACCACAAAACTATTGCATCGATCAATAATAGTGCTACTTTGAAGCTTGTACAGAGTTCGAATCCAAACTCCCTGCATCAATACCAATGCTCCTCAAACCATCTTGCAGGTATCTTTATCGAACACTGTTTTTACACCTACATCATCCAACTTGCTTATAGAAATCAGATCTATGGTCAATGCAGGAATATGAAGAACACCTGGAAGTATTCTAATCTTTCCACCTTGCAACTTCAACTTGAATTTTTCACGACCAATTATTCTAACATTCTTGTCATCCCCTAAGAAGACATCACCACCATCATATTTGTCATACTCACAGAACCACTCTCTATGGGAAGTGAAGTGAAAGGATGCACTTGAGTCAATCAACCATGCCTCATGATGTACATGTGTACCTGAAGAAGAAGCCAAGTACACATCCCCACCTTTATCTAAGGTGCTTTTTGCCTTTGCGGAAGGAGTATCATCATATCCCTTTCCTTTCTCAAGAGCTTTAGATTTACAGTGCCTTTCGTAGTGCCCTTCATTTCGAACACATCTTGACAAGTTTTCATGGAGATTTAGATCTCCCTCTAGATTTAGATATCCCACTCAAGGACTCATTTTTGTTTATGTTTTGGGACCGTCCTCGTACAAACAAGACATCACCATTCTGACCCTCCATAATTTTCTGTATCATCTCCTCCGACAACAAGGATGAGACTATTTCATCAAACTGCAAGGAAGTTGCATTGCTACCTATTGCAACAATCAGACTATCCCGTGAATCTAGTAGAGAACACAACAAACTGATGCACTTATCTTCATCTGAAATTTTAATATCAACAGATAGTAACTAGCTTACCACAATATTAAATGCATTCAGATGCTCTGTCATCGAGTCTCCATATTTCATCCTCAGGTTATACAACCTTTTTCGTAGGAATAATTTATTCACTAGAGACTTAGATTGGTACAAAGTCCCTAACTTGTCCCACAAAGCCTTTGTCAAAGCTTCCCCTGATACATTCAGCAATACTGAATCCGAGACACACAATTGTATTGTGCTCTTTGCCTTCCGATCCAACTTCGCCTAGTCTTCAACTAACATTGTTGTTGGTTTACTACCTGAATCTACTGCAATCCACTGATCTTTATCCACCAACAGATCGTCCATATTGAGTTTTCACAACTCAAAACTTTGACCATTAAATTTCTCAATCTCTATCTTTCCATTGCTAGCCATCTTCTTTCACCACAAGAATCGATCCTGTAGATCTCCCACTGAATAGAATCTACCATAGACCCGAGAAAAAACCCCTCAGCAGCAAAAGACGTCCCCTTGAAGCCAAAACACCTATGATACCAAATGTAGGTTCTAACTCTATACATAAATTACCTGCATACAAATTCTAAAAAACAAAAATAAACAATGGCGAGAGCATAAAACATAAAACAGATATACATAGAAATTTTCCCCTAGATCCTAAAACTGAGTCTACCAGATTGATTTTTCATTATATTCCTTTCAATGTTACAATAAATATATATACATGAGGAAGCATCCATAAACCCCAATCCATTAACCCTGGATTAGAACATAACCGTAGTTCCCTTGACTGGATCTACAAAATAACATGCACTGAAAACCATCATGCCTAAAACAATGTGTGAAATCCATGCACAAAACCATTGGTAGGTCCATCCACCTAATATAGGGTCAATTTTTTTTTTTTTCTTGCAGGGGGTGATATCCCTCAACAGCGTCCGACGCAATGTACAGGGGGGGTTGCCACCCCCTTGTGACCTCCCGGCGCATGTGGTAGTCGTGGAAAGAATATAACAAAACCCAATAGAGTTCCTCCATTAGGAACCGTGTCAAAAACTTTTCTGAAATCAACAAAGCAACAAAATACTTCTTCCTTTTTCTTCCAAACTTTTTCAATGATGTGCCTTAAAGTTATACAATGATCAACTGTGGAATGTTTAGGTCTAAAACCTGCTTGCCCTTTAGCACGCTTATTTGTTTCTTTTGCCCACTTGCTAATTTTATTTTCTAGCATGCTTCCAAATAGCTTTGCAAACAAAGGGTTTATCATGATGGTCCTATAATTGGAGGGATTATTGACATCGCCACTCTTGAAAAGTGGTATTTCTAGATTAATTGTTCAATCTATGGGAAGCCCCTGTTGTATGATGTTGAATTTTTTTTGTAATGTGAGGTGCAAGAATCCTTGAGCTCCACTTTAGCTATTCTGCTTGGAGTTCAACTAAGTCCTTTTCTTTTCCAACACCCAACTACTTGATACCCATCTCTACCTCTTGCACCATGAAGAGTTCAGTATCAATGTTGACTAAGGGGGGAGGGTCAACCTTGGGATCATGCTGATAGAGTTGTCTTGCATAGTCAAAACATTTAGAAGCTGTAATATTATTTCCAGTTTGTATCTTTCTCGGTTGGAGCTCCTTCCAAAATAATTTGGGATTATATTTCCCAAGGAAGATTAGTTCTTCCCTCCTTGAAACCATGAAATCAACCTTTTTCTTGCTTAATAATTGCTTGTAAGATTTGAGATTTATGTTATCCTTGTTTGACTCTTTCCACATTCTCCTTGCCTTTTTTATTCCTCGTCAAACGAAGCATTAACCGGAAAATAATTTGTTTAAGACTTCTTAATTTTTTCTCTTTTGCACTCTGCAAGTGCAAATTAAATTAAATGTGTTAATTCATGACTATGAAGGTCATGAATTGTGATTTTCTCCTTCTCAAAGAGCCTCTCTAGCGTCATTTTGAAGGGATTACAATTTTTTGGAGTCAAAAGAATTCTGCCCTATGGGAGATTTTGTTGGACATGCTAAATTTTTTACTCTAATTGTTTCTTTCTAGTCTAAGAGAAACTTAAATAAATTGGCTTGTGATTTGATTTTAAGTCCCAAAGTTGATCTCCAATAAAAAATTCATCCATTTTCTCACACAAACCATGCGAGCAAATTACATAATCTACTACACTTGCTCCATTATAAGTATTGCAAGTGAAATTACCGAAATTTTCCCATCTAGTCAAGCCATTATAAATGACTAAATCAAAGGTCCCACATAGAGTAAGCAATTGTTCACCAAAGAGATTGCATCCCTTATCCTCTGAAATTATTTCCCACTGATGATTACTCTCTTCTCTAAGCCAAATAGGGTCGCAGTCTTCTTTACAACAAAGAATGCTAGCTTGCTCACTTGTAGTCCTAGCATTGAAATCACCCACTATAAGGACTTCACCTAGTTAAGAATATGTTGGAATATATGCTTTTAAGGCTACAAATGGATCTTTGTGGTCAAGCCCTTTACCGTTGTAGATTTTTAAAACTTGCGGTTCAAAATAACATGCTGCACTTCTGATGTGGTTTCCATTTTCTGATATTTTAAACCAAATGAATTGTTTATTTGAGTCTTATTTTTCTAACTGAATGAGACAACAATCTTTCTCCCTTACTAAAACCATGATACCCCCGTGCCCTTTTCCACTCCCCGTTTCTTTGTCCCACACTGCCATCTTCCAGTATCCTTCAAACAGAGGTGTCTTGCACATTTCATGTTCATGTGTTTCTATGAGGAAAATTATGTCTCTATCTTCCGCAATAGGCCCTAACCTAGGTCCTCGTCTCCATGAGTAACCTCTGCAGTTCCAACAAACTAATCTTAAGGAAACCTGGGTATGACTTGATTGCTATTTATTTTGACATCCAAGACTCACATTTGAGTCTTTGTTCCTGCTTTCCCATACTGACCTTGCTTCTTGATTTCCTATTGAAGAGTTTGTTGCCTCTTCTTTATTACCATCTTGCTGCTCTATTTTGGAAGGAGGTCCAAATTGCACTATCACAACTTTACCTTTATAAATCCATGCTCTCCTGCCTTCATCTCTTACTGCCCTAACCTTTAACATTTCCTCCCTCCTTTCCTCCTGTTGTCTTACAGTTAAATATTCTTCTAGAAAAAAACGAGAACCCTTAAAAAATTGCTTCTTGCTTAGAATGATATATTTATCACGCAAGTTAGGCATAAGAATTCCGCACGCACAATAATTTAAATTACAAAACATTATTACTTTATTGGAAATCATATAATTTCTAATTAATAAAAAATAAAATTACTAAATATCGAAGAAACCTTCTCATTCACCATTCACAAAATTTTCATACCATTTCTAATTAAAAAAAATGGAAATTACTAAATATCTCATTCACCATTCACAAAAATGTTAAAGAGATTTCATGTCATAAAGGATACTTGAATTTGAGTAAGAGTTTATCATTAAACCTTTCACATCATTTGGATACACTCAATGCATTAGATATAGATTATATATACATTAGTTATTAATTAAATCACTTCATTTTATTTTATTAATATTTAATTGATTAGATATAAGTTAGTTATTAATTAAATCACTTTACTTTAATTTACTAATATTTAATTGATATTTTTTAGTTAATTAAGAATTTTTAGGAACAATAAAATTTACTAATATTTACTTCCTTAACTTATTACTTTAATTGATAATTTAGTTAATTAAAGTTTTTTTTATTAGTAATAAGAAAATTGATTATAATTTAGTTAGTTGTCAAATGAGTAGTTAAGACACATATCTCTATATGAATTCAGGTTGACTCATTATTATTATTCAAGAAAAATCATACTACCTAAAATTACTTGCTTGTTGATGTTCCATAAAGGAGCAAGGTTTTACTCATTTCAAATATCTTTGGGCCTTGAGCCTTTAATCTGGTTTCCTTGCATCCAAAAAAATGTGTTTTAGGTAAATAGAAGTATTTTGTAGGGCATACTACAAGCCCACATTAATTAAATTATTTATTAATTACAAGTATAATATTTTTAAAATTTTGAACCATTTTTGAAGAAAAAATTGTTGGTACGAACAAATTTGAAACACAAAATTTGTATAAAATGAAAATGGCAATAATAAAAAAATGAAAACTTTGTTCAATTTAAAATTTTATTTTAAGTAATGTTTAATTACTTGAATAGATATGTTTATTTTGGAATGGGGCTTTTATAATTTTAATTTAATTATCAATAATTATTGGGTGGATTGTATGAGTTTAACTTCCATAGAATATTCTTAGTAATATTCGCTAATGAAAGGTTGAGATTTATCTCCAAAGTAGTAATGTCATTTTTTCCTTTTAATTAATTTCATTAATTAAAAAAAATATATAGATCACATAAGTAAGTGACATATGAAATGAGCTTTGATTTTTTGGCCATGTGATATTAATAAGCCATGGTATTAAAACAAAGCCTATTTACAGAGTATGAATCTTCATGATAAAATGGAGTTTATCTCTAGGGTTAAGAATCTTGTCTTTTTAAATGTATATATATTTAACTTATATATTAATTCTTTTTATCATTAATAATAATAAAATTACTTCTATTGGAAACAATTTAATTAGCAATTTCTATACTATGAAATATTATGTAAAGTGTGAAAATCAAGATTTTAATTTTAAATAAATCAAGTTTAAAAAAAATATAATAATTTCAAATAAATTTATAACAAAGCCTATTTAAATATTAAAAATTTTCATAATAAAATAGGGTGAATCTCTAGTGTTAAAAATCTTGTTTTTTTAAATATATATAAAACAAACTTATATATTAATTTTTTTTATTATGGATAATAATAAAATTACTTCTATTAAAAACAATTTAATTAGCAATTTCTATACTATGAAATATTATGTAAAGTGTGAAAATCAAGATTCAACTTTTAAAGAGATCAATTCTAAAAAAATATATAATAATTTCGAATAAATTTATACTATATCATAAATTACAAATAAATAGTTAAACTAATTTTAATTTTATACCCTGACATGAAGCGAATACCCTGACATGACGTGGCATGACTAAACTCAGATTCATTAACGTTGTCCAATTTCGAAATACAACCGGTCAACTTGTTGCTGGTGAATTTTGATGGGCATCGGTTGCTTATCGTTTGAGCAAAATATTAAATGGCGAAAGAACCACGGAAAATAATCGTTTTATAATGATTGTTTAATAAGAATAATAATGCAGAGATAAAAAGATTTCAATATTTTTAATTTTTAATTATAAAAATAAAATTTTGATTAAAACATATATTAATTTTTTAAAATTTATATGTATGTGTAGGCATTTTTATTACATAATTTCATTATTTTACTTTACAAAACTTCTTTTGAATTTAGTATTAGGACTTATTTTCGTCTCCTAGGCATAGTTAAGGTCTTTAGGCCCCTTCCATTTGTGCTAAACTACCTAATAGAACTAGAAATACCACTTGGGGTCAAAGCCCTTATAGAGAGGGTGTTTGTCACAGTTAAAGGGATTTTTCATAGCATTACGACGTAGAAGGTTTATTTTTGTTGAAGAATCTAGGGAAAATGTAGTTAATGTGATTCTTCTTTTCAAGATAATTATTTGTGAGGTGTTTTTCAATTTTCCTTCTTATTCCAATCTTCACTTATTATTATTATAGTGTGTCTTTGTTAGTTCATCAAATAGCTACCAAAACAAAGAGGCAAGAACACAAGATGTTGGCATTCTGCCAGGGCCAAAACCTATCCCTCTTGGAGAGGAAGACCCACAAAAAATTCTTCTTATAGATATTCCAATTAACGAATACCAAGACCATGACCCTTGACCTTTTAGGCCACTCCAAGACCAAGACACCAATCCTCTTCTTACTGTTGAGATAATCATCATCATTACTGCTTCACTGAGATAATCATCATCATTATTGCTTCATTGAGATCATTATCATAATGCCACAGAGTTCCTTAGTTGCACCATTGCCTGCTTCATCATCATGTCAACATGGTGAGATGTACTGAGAACTTGATCATGACCTTCACCATTGCCTGCTTCATCATTATGTCAACAAGGTGAGCTGCATTGAGAACTTGATCATGACCTTCACCATTGCCTGCTTTATCATTATGTCAACAAGGTTGTGACTGTCTAGAATGTCGAGAATGTATGTGCTAAAATGTGATCCGAGTTCACCTTCATGACTGTGATTTCATCCTTCATTTAGATTAGTACCAAGGAGGAGACTAAGATTTATGGAGATTGTAATTACCTTGCACTGTGATTTGTGCCGAGGAAGAAAACTTGTAGTTATTTACTGTCATTATCACTGAGATCATAGATATGTCCAAGATCTTATACCCATCTAAGTCTTGTACCTATGTCCTTATTCAAAGTCACTTATCTAATATTTCTTACTGCACTTTTTCCGAGATTTTAGAGTTCTTGCACCTTCATTCGAAGTCTTAGAGACATTTGAGATTCTTGTTTTTTGTGGTGACCTCAGTAGGCTATTTATAGTAGTTGGGTATCTGTAAATAAGCCGACATGTCACCTTGAATTGTTGTGTCTCTTTATTGAACCAACATAACATTAATATTCATTTTGAGGCGGACTTAGTTGTTCTCATCATCGTTTTGCAGACATACTTCTTCATGCTTGTCTTTGGAGGATTGTGCTTGTCTTGGAGGGTTGTTCTAGACTTGTATATATTTTACATAAGCTCATGGAGAGCTCCTTATTCATGACTTTGACTCTTTGACTCTTTGACCTTAAATATAAATCCTAAGGATCTCAATGGGAGGCATCTATAAAAATAAACTTCTTTCTCATGAAACCCATGCAACAAGGAATAATAAATTTATTTTCTTATTTTACAAAAATCATAATTACAATGTCATGAAAACCGAACCTAGTTACATTTTCTTCAACACTCCCTCTTGACTAGGGAGGCATTCATGATCGTACTTGGTCATTCTCAATTTGAAGAATTTCTCATAAGAATAATCAGATTGGTAACCATCTGTTATAGTATCATAGTAACCAACATTGTTTATAACAAGGCCTTGACTAAAAACTCTATCTATCATAAGATCAAAGCTCAATGTTGGTGAGACCAATGACTTATAGACACCTTTATCATTGTCTCTTAAGGTACATACCCACCCGGGTGTTCACTGAGTATGACCTTCTAGGACTAGTCTTATCTTGGGTTCCCACCCCTCAAAGAATATCGGTCCTCTTGCCTACTCTTATCTTGGATGCCCTACACATCCTCAAAGAGCATCAGATTCCAGATGATTACCTAATCCTCCATTCTTTCTTCCCAGGTGATGACAAGAATGTTGTGTCTATCATGTGTCTACATTCCCATTCATGGCCTTCACCTAGACTTACGGATGTTAGTCCTGGTCTAGTGCATGACACATGATTAGGGACTTGTCAGGGCTCCCTCTTAGCTCGAGATTTTTCTACATGTCAACAACTTCTTCTTCGTGGGTCCTTCAGCTGCTTGATCAACTTTTCTCCTTGATGTCATGAAAGTTAGTTGACCTTCTTTCTTGTAGGGCAACAATCATCGATCACTTTCCTTAGTTTGAAATGTCATTCCTTTCTTCATGGAAAGTGGCCTTCTTCATATCGAGAATCTTCATCATATGACTACTTCTTTCTCATCATGATTCTTCCATTCATCGCATGAATGCTAGTTGTACTTGTAAGTATCCCTACATGAACTTATCTAGATATTATTCAAGAAATCAAATATATCATTAAATTAAATCGTACCTTACTAGGTGGCTCTTCATTGTGACATCTTTTTGTAGGTATCAACATCCTACATTCATGTTGACACATCTCCCAATGATATCCATTGTCAAGGGTCTACATCTTTTCCATCAGAGTCTTCATATCTTTTCGAGAGATTTTCTAGTCAAGTCTTCTTGATCTTTTGGATGTTGATTGCCTTCATCAAGGTTGCATATCTCACGATCTCTTCCTTCCTTACACATTCCATCAAAGTTTCTTAGTTGTGATCAACCACCTCATACTTCATATGAGGACATATTATGTTGATTTCATCTAGTGTGTCTTATGTCTTCTTTCATCCTTTCAGAGGAGGAGATCATTTTTCTCTTGATCATGCTTCTCAAGGTAGAAGCAATGATCTATGTTACCTGCAACCATATGTCATTATAATATTAAACACAAGCATACATACCTTATTTTTACCTTTAGGTCATCGAGGCTTCTTCCAACAGCGTCCTTGATTGAAGAGATCTTCAATCCCTTGATCTGCTTCATGTCATCACGTCATCGTCTCATGGATTCCATAAGTTGGGGTTCCTGTTGAAACAATTGCTTCATCTATAGATTAGTGAATCCTACAATGAGGATTCCATCAAAGAATTTTGAGGATATTGTATATCCTCAACTGGGAAATATTTCCTTTTTGACTTGATGTGTGATGAGGCTTGTCCTAGATGACTTATTCCTTCCCTTCAATGTCCACTAAGGTTTATAAGAGCTATATCCTTCATGTTCTGTCTATCATGGACTTTTTCCTTTATGATTCCCATGGATATGTCACGATTTATTGTTTCTAATGCTTCCATAATGCTACGATGCATCTTATCATCATTGTCATATCTTATAGTAGAAGCTTATGATAAGACCCTTTTTTTAGGAATACCATCTTACTCATGAAATATTTGTTACTCCCTCTTTCCATGGCTCTTTCCTTCAGCTTCCTCCATCTGTCCGGTGGTATGAGCTTCCATAATTTTAGCTATACCTATTCTGCCTTGTTTTAGGACCAAACTTCCCTTTCCTTTTTGCACATGATTTAGTCCTTTACCCTTCAATAATTTTTCCATCAAGTTGTCTTTCTCTATTTAGCATAGAGGCCATAAGTTGTCAAATGAGGTAACCTTCTTATCTTATGGATATTTGTTACCTTGATTATCTGTTAGTGCATTATGGTTATATTTCTTTCTAGGTCTTGTAGATGGAAGATATCCTACATCCTTTGATACCCTTTATTTTCATGTAGATCAGATTTCATGTGACCTTCTTTATTTCATATTTAGAGAATGAGTTTATCATCTACATCACTTTGATGTCTCCAATATTTCTATGTGAGGGGATCTTTCATAAGAATCCCTTTCCATAAATTCAGAGGAGACCTATTGATATGTTTAATGACTTCAACTTCTTAGAGGAATATGACTATCCTCCTTCTTCATGCAAAGGAATCTTGATGATCCATCAACTTATAGATGTCCTTGCAATTCATGAAGTCATTTAACCAAATTTATAAATTGAAAAGATACTTACTTGTCAGGTGAAGATGAAATCTTCACCTTGATCATGTTGATGATGGTTGAATAAGATGTATGAGGGCTTCTTCTTGGATGATCTTCTTTCAAGTGAGAAAAAATTTCTGTAATAGAAAAGGTTGCTCCCTTTTTGATGATTTGATGCTTCCTCAAATGGTCTTCTTTTAGGGCAAGGCTATGATCCTTGCTTGATTTCATAACCTTGGAGATGATAGTGCCTTCTTGCTTTCAATATGCCTTCTTTTGTAGTGTGGATCAAGGTTGCTTCCATGGTGTCAACCTGTTCCAAGAGGAGGTCTTGCTTTGTAGAAAAATTTTATGAGGGTCTTGGTGACCTTTTGATGATGACTTGCGAGCATAAAATCTCTTATTGTTGTAGACTGCCTTCTAGATTGCTTAGACAAAAATCCTTTTCTATTATAGACTGTTGTTGTAGACTTGATTCTTTAATCTTGAAAAAACCCTTAAACTTGTTTTAATGCCCTTCTTGAAGACTGGTCCTTGTATGTCTCTTTTGCTACCCTTCCTTTGACTTCAACACCTTAGCTTTGATACCATGTTGAAGAATCTAGGGAAAATGTAGTTAATGTGATTATTATTTTCATGATAACTATTTGTGAGGTGTTTTTCAATTTTCCTTCTTATTCCAATCTTCACTTATTATTATTATAGTGTGTATTTGTTAGTTCATCAAATAGATACCAAAACAAAGAGATAAGAACACAAGATGTTGGTATTTTGCCAAGGCCAAAACCTCTCCCTCTTGGAGAGGAAAACCTGTACAAAATTCTTCTTATAGAGATTCCAATTGACGAATACCAAGACCATGACCCTTGACCTACTAGGCCACTCCAAGACCAAGACACCAATCCTTTTCTCACTGTTGAGATCATCATCATCATTACTTCTTCACCACGATAATCACCATAATACCACAAAGGACCTTAGTTGCACCATTTCCTGCTTCATCATCATGTCAACGAGGTGAGATGTTCTGAGAACTTGATCACGACCTTCACCATTGCCCGCTTCATCATTATGTCAACAAGGTGAGTTTCACTAAGAACTTGATCATGACCTTCACCATTGCCTTCTTCATCATTATGTCAACGTGGTTGTGATTTTCTAAAATGTCGAGAATGTTTTTGCTACAATTTGATCTGAGTTCACCTTCATGACTGTGATTTCATCCTTCATTTAGATCAGTATCAAGGAGGAGACTGAGATTTATGGAGACTGTAATTACCTTATACTGTAGTTATTTACTGTCATTATCACTGGAGAACCTGTAGTTATTTACTGTCATTATCACTGAGTTCACAGATATGTCTGAGATCCTGTACCCATCTAAGTCTTGTACCTATGTCCTTATCCAAAGTCACTTATCTGAGATTTCTTACTGTACTTTTTACGAGATTTCAGAGCTCCTGCAACTTCATTCGAAGTCTTAGAGACATTTGGGATTCTTGTTTTATGTGGTGACCTTAGCGGGCTATTTATAGTAGTTAGGTCTCTGTAAATAAGCCTACATGTCACCTTGAATTGGTGTGTCTCTTTATTGAGCTGACATAACATTAATATTCATTTTGAGGTTGACTTAGTTGTTCTCTTCATCATTTTGCAGGCAAACTTCTTCATGCTTGTCTTTGGAGGATTGTGCTTGTCTTGGAGGGTTGTTCTAGACTTGTATACATTTTACATAAGCTCATGAAGAGCTCATTATTCATGACTTTGACTCTTTGACCTTAAATCTAAATCCTAAGGCTCTCAATGGGAACCATCTATAAAAACAAACTTATTTCTTATGAAGCCCATGCAGCAAGGAATAATAAATTTATTTTCTTGTTTTACAAAAATCATAATTACAATGTCCTGAAAACCGAACCTAGTTACATTTTCTTCAACGATTTTCTTGCATAAATTCATTATTTTTATTTTTGGCCATGGTATAAAACCTTAGATCCATCACTAATGCCCAAAACCAACTAATGGTAATCATATACATGCCAAATATCCCATAGAAAACTCATATGTGGAGTTTCAATGCATCTTCAATCATGCTTCAATTCAAGAAGATTTGTTAAACGCCTTGGGCCCTTCTTATAATTCCTTGACCATTGTCAAAATGCAAATACCCATCATTGTTATTGGAAACATCATAACATTCCCCAATACACTAGTCATAATTGAAGAAATATGTGGAAAAGATGAAACGTTTTGTGCCTTTGAGGTATTTTCTATGGTGATTGAGATCAAGAAGCATCGTTACGGTGCAACATCATTTTTGTTTTCCTGTAACATTGGTTAAACATTGATTTGAAAACTGTCATTGATATTCCACTAGAATAATTCGCCAAAATGGATTTGATAAAATACTAAAATGTTTAGTAAGAATGGTAATTTCATTTAGATCTCATATTCTTTAATTACCATTTTAAGGTTTAAATGAATGGAATAATTTAAATGCAAGAAACAGAGGAAACAAATACACACCATCCATAGTAGACACAAGTTTTTACCGTTGGAAACACTTATAGGAAAAAACAATATAGAAGGTGAGTCTACTCTACTCTTTTTCTCTTACATGCACATATGAAAGTACAAAGGAATAGGTACTCTCTATGGAATAATCTAAGACCTGTGGCTTGTAAGGTTGTTACAAAACCTTAAACCCCCAATGTTTTTCCTTCTAACTTCCTATTCTCAATTTATCTACTCAACTATGGAACATAATACAATAGCATAGAAGGGAGCCCCTACTGCTCGTAGCCACTTAATATTTAACATAACATGATAGCCAACTAGGGGTAAGGTTTGAATCTTGCAACACTCAACTATAGTTGTATTTTTGGACCTTCTAGAGTCTTCTTGAAAGTCCATATATGGCTAGACTCAATTGTATGAGTAATGGGTTTGATGTCGCATCCTCTCGTACCTTGGTAGTCAACATGGTAGATCAACTTGCAGGAGGAATAAATTTTGCATACCAACTATGATTGGTGTAATTATTGCACCCTTGGAAAGATACTTGAGTGTATATCAATGTCCCATGGTTATAAACTAAATTAGGAAATTTTTTGACCTCAAAAGATGCCATTTGGTGCCTTAAGATGGTTTCAGACGGTTTGAAATCCCAATTCTCCAAACTAGGACTCATTGTTAAAATTACCCTGCAAGATGATTTCTCTATTTTTTTCCGGTATAAAAGAATTGAGAAAGATGAAAATAATATAATGACCTAATCTAGATCATATCTCTCCATTTAAGGAGGATTTTGACCCATAATGTTTTACTAAGTAAGGTGAGGAAAATTTTCCTCTACCTTCTCCTTGGAGTACCACTTTTCTTGGCTTAGAAGTTGTCATTTTAACCCAATTTGTTAAATGTCAAGTTGCCCATATCTTCTAGTTCTAGACCTCTTCTACAAAGTTGTTTCCTTTGTTAAATCTGCATGAGCATCTAGTGTTATGTACTTTATGGAAGGTAGGAAGTGCTCCTCTTCTTGAACCAACATGAAAGGCTCATAGAGTTTTATATTCTCCACATTCACTACTAAGTAAATGTGCATGTATAGGGGTAGATTGAGT
This sequence comes from Pinus tabuliformis, assembly GCA_031772625.1. Classification (NCBI taxonomy): domain Eukaryota; kingdom Viridiplantae; phylum Streptophyta; class Pinopsida; order Pinales; family Pinaceae; genus Pinus; species Pinus tabuliformis. Next base: position 514,084,540 of record CM062811.1, read on the forward strand.
CTATAGCAGTTATCTCCCACCTTTTCCAATATCTTGAAAGGACTATACCACAAAGCCTTTATAGATGTCTACTTGTATATTCAACAACTTATGTGATATGCTAAAACATAAGACAATATTCTAATCTACTCTTAAGAGGAAACCAAAATTGATCGATGAAAACAATAAGCAGAAAAGGAAGAATTTCAATCGCACATAACACAATATTTCTTTGGGGAGAGAAACTGATCAAAACCCCAACTACCTATATTTCATTAATCAGAACATGTGAGAATAAAATACAGTGCTTGTTCAACCTCAACAATTCTTACACAAGTACAATCTAACTCTCTGCTTCACAAGCCAGCTCAAGCCAACAATTAGCCAATTTTGCTGCCTGCCAAGCCCCTACTTCCTTGCGTAATTCCTTTGAGAATTAGCTTGTATTTAATTGGGAAATCCTCACTCCATAAATGCGCAATCCATCCATAGGCCCTCAACTGATTGCATGCACCATTAGTACAACTCAGAAAATTATACAACTGATAGTACATTATCTTTGAACTCTAATCTCAACAGGGTCTTCCTCTGAACTGGCATGCATGAGTTATTTATGAGTGAATATTCAGTTAAATGGTGTGGCACTGAGGATGCACTGGTACCCCTCCCCACTACTAGACTTCCTACTAGTTCCTCCAATAGTTAGAACTAGTTTAACTGACTATGACTCAGTTAAGCTGAGTTAAGTAATTACAACTCAAAATAACTCAACCTAGGCCCCTAAAATTTAGGGATCACTCTGCATGACTCTAGATAGAATTCCAACTCGAATTTCCTAAGCCAACTAAGTCAATTTAACTTAGTTAACTATTACAAGTTTCTATGAGAATAGAATTTTGATTTAATTCACAATCTAATTCAAGGAAAAATTAAACTGGAATTTCTTGTTGCTATTTTTAACAACCTTGACCTCTTACCTAGACCATGTAGTCTTCCCTTGTTCAACAATAACCAAACTCTATCTCCCACTTTGAATGAATTCTTTATTTTGTGTTGATCATGGATGACCTTATATTTTTGTTGTTGCTTCTTTAACGTCTCCCATACTTGCAAATACATTTTCATAATATTTTCAATATTTTTTCTACTTTGAATGCATCTCCTATGAGGTCCTCCCCCACTCCTCTTTGTTATCCATATACAATATCTGAGGGTGAAAGTGGAAAATATCCAAAGCACGTTTCAAAAGGTGACTTACCAATAGAAGTATGGACTTCTCTATTATAAGAGTGGTAAGGTTATATTTTCATCCTAGGTCTTTAAAAGCTTCTAATCGTAACCCCTAAAAATATACACTAAAATCATGTTGACTAATTTCTACCAATCTACTTCTAGATGGAATATTTTATATCTCTTCAAATTAGTGTCCATCATCTCCCATAATGTAATCCAAAATGCACTAAGAAATTTGATATCCCTACCTAAAATGTTACTCCTTGGTATCCTGAAGTGCACTTAGGCCCATTGAAAGAACATGTTTGTTGCTTCCAGTCCTTGTAACAACCCCATGTTGATCCCTAATTAATTGTAATTAATTATGGCAAAAATATTATATTTCTTGTGTCGACATAAATGTGTCATTATTGTGATAAATATAAACTAGACAAATCTAGGAATGTAATATAAATACTTATGTCATCACTACAACAAACACCCTCCAAAATTTTTCTTACACTTGAATTTTGGAGGCTATTGAGGATCTTGCAATTTGTCATTCCATGGTCACTTCATGGTCATCTAATGTTTTGCAAAGTATTAATTTGTCTTCTAAGTGTCAAAGTCACTTGCTCACACATGTTTTGTCTTTGATCAATTCACAAACACACATATTTTATTGAAGCTTAGATAGGCATTATAGCTCTTGAAGGTAAGGCTTGTGCAATCACTAGTGACAATGACTATGCAATCCATAAGTACAATGTACTCCAAAATACATATCGACAAATAGTGCGCACTTTGCATGGACAATCTTCCTCACTTTGATGGAAATTGTACTTATATTTAAGCGAGTTTTCTCAATTGTCGCTCTTGCGCACCTTTGTTTTTGCAAATGTCGTTTTCAAGTTCACAATTATCATTTTTTCTTACACACACTTCAATAAGTGTCATTTTCATATTATTTTTGCTCTGGCATGTTTCACTTTCACTTTCTTTAAGCCTTTGCAAGTGTTGTTCACACTTTTCTCTTACTTTTGCAAGTGTCATTTTTTGGCATGGGAAGTGTTGCACATTGTAAAACTGGAGTTATGGTTCAAGAGGCAACTTTGGTACCAATGGGTCTTATCTATCATGTAGACATGTATTAGACTCATTCCCAAAGTTTTATGCACTATTGTACTAGTGTAGTCATTGTCACCACAAAGCATATCTTAAGTGTCACACTTGGAGGAGAATGTTGCTTTGTCGTCACATTAAGGGGATCCTATTGATTCTGAGTGTTGAGTGTTTAATTTTGTGTCATTGATTGTGCTGAGTGTGTGATCATCCTCAAAGTCCAACCTTAGTTTTGTAACAACCCCAGGTTAAAAATTCATGTAATAAAGTTAATAAAGGAAAAATAAGACCAAGGTCATGGGACACATATTCCAAGTTGAATGTTCGGCAATACATCCTAGTGGGTATTCATTTGGTTTATTATGGCTAAGGTAATTGGCAAAGACAATGGCCAAGGATTTGGAAAGGAAAAGAGGAATTAATTGGTATTTTATTTATGAAAATAAAGGAAAATAGGAGAAAAGGAAGGGGAAAGGCCACAGGTCACATTAAGGGGATCTTGATGGTTCTGAGTATTGAGTGTTTAATGTTGTGTTGGTGATTGTGCTGAGTGTGTGATCATGCTCAAGTCCAACCTTAGTTTTGTAACAACCCCAGGTTAAAAATTCATGTAATAAAGTTAATAAAGGAAAAATAAGACCAAGGTCATGGGACATGTATGCCAAGATGAATGTTGGGCAATACATCCTAGTGGGTATTCATTTGGTTTATTATGGCTAAGGAAATTGACAAAGACAATGGTAAAGGATTTGGAAAGAAAAAGAGGCATTAATTGGTATCTTATTTATGAAAATAAAGGAAAATAGGAGAAACAAAAGGGGAAGGTCACAGGATGCATGTGAGGAGGAAAATGAAGGAAAAATAGAGGAAATTGAAGAAAATATAGGTCTCAATGATAAGAAGGCTTATGAGTATCCGTTCACATGTTTTGTTAGTTTAACCTTTTGTCAGTTTAGTTTTGGAGCTCTCTCTCTATTATTTATTCTCTCATACTCTTGCACACTTAGATAATTATTGGAGCGCTCTAACATTGGATGAAGGTAGGCAAAGGAAGGACAAGGAAGAAGAGGGACATAAAGATCAAGAAAGGAAGGGTTGGATCAAGAAGCTACAACAAGATTACTTACATGTATCTAGTTGCATGTATGATTTCTTTTCGAGTTTTGGCATGCATGGTACATGCATGTGTGTGTTTGGTAACCTTTGGTTCTCTTGATGTTATTGGCATGGGTTTTGGTAGGTGTTCTAATGGTTTCAACCTTTCATTACCATTTCTAGATAGCCATGGTGTGATGGGGTTCTTTCATTTGGTTTAGCTTTGGATTGCTAGATGGTTTTGGAACTCGATGAGGTGGTCTTAGGAAAATTTCCAAGGGCCTAGGAATCCCTTGATCAGTAATGGAGGGATAGATGGTAAAGATAGAGGGTAGATACGAGGAAATTCCTCAAGGTAATGGTGAAGAAATTTGGAGGCATCCAAGCTTGCTTAGGCCTAGTAATCCATTAACCAGTAATGGTGGGATTGCGGTAAATCCTGGTAGTGTATGTTTAAGTGGTTTGCATAGGAATCCCTTGATCGGTAATGGTGGGATTTCGGTTAGGCCTGGTTGTATAGATGAGAGTTTTGTGACTAGAAATCCCTTGACTAGTAATGGATGGATATGTGGTAAAGCTGGAGGAATCCCTGTTTGTTTTTGTTGTGAGTCCCATATTATGCTTGGAATATGGCACGGGGTGATTGGCTCAAAGAAAGATTTCTTTTAGCTAAATCTATCATTGGGTGGTACGTGGAAGTCCCTAACTTGGTTGGCTTTCATATATGTTAATAAGAGCTCTTTTTCCCTTGTATTTCATGAGTAATTATGCTTGTTATTATGTGCCTTTAATGGTTGTTCTACCATGGTTATTATTCTAGTTATATGATGGTTATAGGTGTGGTTTTATGACAGACTTTAGTTATGGCTCTCATCATGTTTTTAATAGTAAGTGAATGGTTAATGAATGCATGACCTAATAGATGATAATGTAGCTATTGAGAGAAGGCATCAAACCTTCCTGACAATTCTCCAATAAGTATGAAACCCCTATGTTCACATTTGCATTTATAACCTGTAGATTACATGTTCTCAATGTGTTTGACGAAAGGATTGTCACGGTTGGAACTGATTAGGTCAAGTGCTTGACTAAGTTTTGTATGTCTATCTTTGTCTTGATGCATTTTATCATTCTGGAAAGTTCTGTCAAGTTTTGGGCAGTGGTATGGAGACTAGCCTTGAAAAAGTGGCTTAGATCTCGTGGTCACAGGCACAAAACTGGGAGAAAAAGACTGCAGTCGCTGGGAGGAATGGTCATCCATGTGACTGGATGGTTACAGTTGAATTTTTGCAATATTTTTCCAACATCTGGGAGTCCAGGTTAGTGAAAAAGCAAGTTAGCTTAGGGTTATGCCACCTGGAGTGGTTCTTTAGCTCTTGGGGGTCTTGTGGCTCATGAGGAAGGTAAGTAAAGTTTTGGTTGGACAATTCCACTTTTGTAAATGTACCTAGGAGGTTGAGTCATATCATAGTAACTCTTTGTCACATATTTACCTCGGTGGACTGGTGAACTGAGGTAAGTGTGGGAGGAGGGTGTTACAGATTGGTATCAAAGCATAGTTCAACACTTGGACTAGATGAATGGTTTTTCATGCATGCATGAAGGTTTTATATGTTCTTCTTATGTATGCACGGTGGTGTTCATTGTTACATTTGTGCTCATTGTTACAAAATTTGGTGATGTTTTTATTGGGATGTGTTTATCATGAATGCATGTCGGTTGTATATGCATTTGTTATGCATGTCAGTGTCTATATGTTGTTATGCATGCATTGTTAAGGGCATGGTTGTCATGCATGAGGTCATGGTATAAAGTTGGTATTGTCATGCATGTTTTCGACATACTGTTATGATTATAATCATGTATCATTCTAATTTAGTTGATCTGGCAAATGAGATATCCTCCCCTGAAATATATTGAGGTATGTTGGTTATGTTTATGTTTGGTTATCTAACATGGTATAATTGTAGGAAGAAGATCAAAATTACTAGAAAAATGGTGGATTATAGTTCATGAGACTCTCCCTATAGATGAGAAACATGATGATGAGTACTCTTCTCACATAGTAGATACTTTGAGAAGTTTGAAGGTAGAAATAAGAAGTTGCAAGGCAGATAATGACAAATAATTTAGTCATAAGAGAGACTTGTTAGGGAAAAGGATAAAAAAGTAGATGTCTCATGGTGGGCACAGGTCAGATAGATATGACACGGTTAGAGATGGTAGGTTCTTGGATACGCTTGATAGGAGAGGTGATTTTCATGGGTTCTACTCTAGTTTTGGTTCAAACAGGTATCATGGTCATCATCATTATCATCCTTACAAGAAGAATGATAGGGGATATTTGCCAGATGAGTTCAAGAAAGCCAAGCCACCTACATTTGATGGAGAATTGAAGAAGCCAGAAGATGTAGAGGCATGGTTTCTTGGAATGAATAAGATTTTTGAGTTGCATGATTACACAGAGAACATGAAGGCCATGATAGTTATTTTCAGTGTCAATGGGAAAGCATGCATTTTGTGGGAAGATGTGAAGCAGGACAAGGACATCAGTACATAGGAGTTAAGTTGGAATGAATTCAAGAGACTATTTAAGAATAATTACTTATCAGAAAGATACTATGAAAGTAGAGCCAAGGAGTTCTATGAGCTAAATATGGGATCGATGACGAATGAGGAGTACACAACTAAGTTCCTAGAGTTATTGTGGTATGTACCGTATCTTAAGGATGAGAAAGCCAAAGTTCATAGATATGTCAGTGGATTACCATTAACATTTAAGGATCATATTGAGTATGATGACCCTCGATCACTGGAAGAAGTCATTGGGAAATTGATGCACTCCTATGATCAATTAAAGCATAAGAAAGAGTCTTAGCAAGGTTGGAAATGGAAATACAAGGCTAAAGGAAGATGGCTACCAAAGTGAACAAGACCTGAGGATGTAGGTGAGAAAGAGAATGTTGTTCCTTATAATAAGTTTAATGAAATTGGAAAGGGATTTGGGTCACAGCTTGGAGGGCAACATAATAGAGGTGATGGTAAGGGACAGTTGCAGTGTTGGATATGTGGCGAGGAGCATCTCAAGAAGGTTGTTTTTCATATTAGGGTGGTAGGCCTTAGATCTACAATGCACAGGAAGCACAGACAGTTGGGGATGTTGGGTAGAGCATTCCTTAGATCTATGAAACATTGGATAGCAAGCAGGCAGATCACTAGGCATCTATTATTGAGATCGACGATAAACTTTGTGATCAATTTGTTTCTATTTTGACTGACCCCAGATCTAATTATAGCTATGTTAACCTTGACCAAGTGGATAAATGTGGTTTGAAAAAAGAAGTGCATGCATAGTCTTGGTTAGTACAGTTGGATACAGGTACAAAGAAAAGAGTTCATCATTAGGTAAGAGCTTGTGCATTTGAGTTCAATGGTATGCCTACATTAGCGCATATGAATGTGTTTCCATTAGGATCGTATAATACGCTTATGGGTATGGATTGGTTGTACTTTCATAAGACCAAAGTATATTGTTATGACAAGGATATTGGGTACCCGGATGACAATGGAGAAAAAAGAATCTTGCAGGGTAAGAAGAAGGCTACATCAGAGAATCTTGCAAGGTAACAAGAAGGCTACATCAGTTAGAATGGTAACAACTATGTAGGCAAAGAACAATCATAGGAAAGGGTGTGTGTTATTTATAGTGCATATTTCTATTGATAAAGGTAAGGATGTTGAGGATGTGTAAGTCTTCAAGAAGTATTCAGTCTTGCAGCAGTTTCAGGATGTGTTTCCAGTGGAGATTTCAGAGTTTCCACCTCACATGAAAGTGGAATTTTCTATTGATTTGGTACCAGGGGCAACACCAACATCAAAGGCACCTTACAAGATGAGCACTCCAGAGTTAGTGGAATTGAAGTTACCTTTGAAGGAAATGCTTGACAAGGGATACATAAGGCCAACTGTGTCACCTTGGGGTGCACCAGTATTGTTTGTGAAGAAGAAGGATGGTACTCTTAGATTTTACATTGATTACAGGCAATTGAACAAGGTAACCATCAAGAACAGGTATTCGTTGTCGAGGATCGATGATTTGTTTGATTAGTTGAAGGGAGAAACAATGTTCTCAAAGATTTATTTGAGGCCAGGATATCATTAGGTACGAATCAAAGAAGAGGACATTTACAAGACTTCTTTTCGGACCAGGTATGGTAGTCATTAATTTGTTGTAGTTCCTTTTGGTTTGACTAATGCTCCAACTGCTTTCATGTCTTTGATGAATAATGTGTTGCATCCTTATTTGGACAAGTTTGTTATTGTATTCATTGATGACATACTGATATATTCTAAGAATGAGGAAGAGCATGTCGAACACTTAGCAGTAATAATGATATTTATAAGAGAGAATCAATTGTATTCTAAGATTAGAAAATGTTGTTTCTTTCAGACATAGGTACATTACTTGGGACATGTTTTTTCTAAGGAAGGCATAGTAATGGATCTGGAAAAGATAAGAGCTATCATGGAATGGGAAAATCTAGAAATGTGGATGAGGTCAAATCATTCATGGGATTAGCAGGTTACTACAAGTGGCTCATCAGGAACTTCTCATAGATTGAATATACTATTACATCATTGCAGAGGAAAGGAAATAAATTTGAATGGATAGAGGAATGTGCATCAAGTTTTGAGCAGTTGTTGACAAATTCACCAATTCTCAAGATTGCAGATCCGGAAAGAGAGTTTGTGGTGTGTACATATGCTTGCAAGAGAGGAATTGGCAGATTCCTGATGTAGGAGGGATAAGTGGTATGCTATGAGTCAAGGAAACTGAATGAGCACGAGAAAAACTATGTGATGCATGATATTGAGTTGGAAACAATCATCCATGCATTAAATATGTGGAAGGACTATCTTATGGGTAGGACATTTGTATTTCTGAGTGATTACAATGGGTTGAGATATTTATTTGACCAACCTAATCTAAATTCCAGGTAAGCTAGATGGTTGGTCACAACTAGTGAGTTTGAATTCAACATTAGGTTCATTAAAGTAAAATAGAATAAGGTTGTAGATTCTCTTAGCATAAAGGTACAGGTAAATCACATAGAAACTGAGTTCATATGGGACATATTTACAGGATTAGATCTTGCAAGTAGGACATCAGGATGACATGTATAAGGATCTTAGGCACGAGTTACAACATCAGAGTACAATTGATCAGGATGAGGATTATCATCTCACGCCAGATGGTTTGGTGAGATTTAGGGAGAAGATCTATGTGCTAGAAAATAATGAACTCAAGAATCTTATCTAGAGGGAATTTCATGTTAAGCCATATTCAGTTCATCCGGGATATCAAAAGACTTTGACAGCTGTGAAGAAATTCTACTATTGGCCAAACCTGAAGAAGGAAGTGGCAGAGTTTGTGGCTAGATGTTTGGATTTTCAATAGGTAAAATCATAATGTAAGCATCAAGGTGGTCTACTATAGCTGATTCTGATTCCAGATTGGAAATAAGAGGTCATTTGCATGGATTTCATTACAAGTTTACTTAGGACATCTAAAACACATGATTATATCATGGTTGTAGTTGACAAGTTGACTAAGGTAGCTCATTTTATTCCAGTTAAGTCTATTTATTCATCTAGCAAGGTAGCATAGGTATTCATCAGGGAGATAGTGAGATTGCATGGTATTCTTAAGAATATTGTGTCAGAAAAAGATGCCAAGTTAACTTCCATGTTTTGGAAGGAGTTATTTGCAACTTTGGGTACAAAGTTGGCCTTCAACGTAACTTATCATACGTAGACAGATGGACAAACATAGAGGGTCAAAAAAATTATGGAGGACATGTTGAGAATGTATGTTATGCATCAACAATGGAAGTGGGAAGAGTATCTTCCACTAATTGAGTTTTCTTACAACAATGGGTATTAAGAGTCATTGAGGATGAGTCTGTTTGAGGCACTTCATGAGCGAAGTTGTAATACTCCCAGCAAATGGAGTGACCTAGGGAAAAGGGTGTTGATTGGACCATACATGTTGGTAGAAATGGAAAAGGAAATGCAGGTTATCAAGAAGAATTTAAAGGAAACACAAGATAGAAAAAATAGTTATCCAGATCAACGCAGGGCATTTAAGGAGTTTCAGGTTGGGGAGCATGTATACTTATGCATCAAGCCCAGGAAGAGGTCCTTGAGGGTTGGGTCATGTGTGAAGTTTTCACCTTGGTATTGTGGGCCTTTTGAGATCCTTGAGAGGATTGGACCAGTGACCTATAGACTTGCATTGCCTCTGACAATGGAATTCCATGATGTTTTCCATGTTTTATTGCTTGAGAGATATGTAAAATATGTTGATCATGTTATTGATTGGTTTGTATTGTAGGTGGAGCCAGAAGGAGAATTATAGCTAGAACCTTAGTGCATTTTGCAGTGAAAATAGCTCATGCTCTGGAACTGAGCAATCGAGCAAGTTAAAGTGTAGTGTAAGCCCTTTTGGCCCGATGAAGCTACACGGGAGATGGATGATCATATGTGGGCTATGTATCATTCATTGTTTTCCAGTTGACGCAAAGGAGTTTTGGTATATGTATATGTATTTATGTATGGGTGTCATTATAAATACCACAATGAGTGGTGTTATAAAGCTCCAATAAGTGGTATATTTGTCATGTTGGTTTTCTTTTTAGCAGGTTGTTCATTGTAAATATTGCATCAAGCTAAGTTATAAAGCTCCAAAAGCAGTATGTTTTTGTTTTCAATAGTTTTTGTTGGTTGTAGGTGTCAATGAACACCAAGGGCGATGTTCCCCTAAGTGGGAGGGGTCTGTAACAACCCTGAGTTAAAAGTTCATGTAATAAATTTAATAAACGAAAAATAAGACCAAGGTCATGGGACACATATTCCAAGTTGACTGTTGGGAAAAAAATCCTAGTGGGTGTTTATTTAGTTTATTATGGCTAAGGAAATTGGAAAAGGTAATGGAAAATGCTTTGAACAGGAAAAGAGGCATTAATTGGCATTTTATTTATGAAAATAAAGAAAAATAGGAGAAAAGGAAGGGGAAAGGTCACGAGTTGCATGTGAGGAGGAAAATGAAGGAAAAATAGAGGAAATTGAAGAAAATAAAGACCTCAATGATAAAAAAGCTTATGAGGGTCAATTCACAACTTTTGTTACTTTAATCTTCTGTCAGTTTAGTTTTGGAGCTCTCTCTCTCGTCTCTATTCTCCCATACTCGTGCACACTTAGAGCATTCTTGGAGCACTCTAGCATTGGAGTAAGGAAGGAAAAGGAAGGACAAGGAAGAAGAGGGAAGAAAAGATCACGCAATGAAGGGTTGGATCAAGCGTCTACAATGGGATTACTTGTAGGTATTGAGTTTCCTGTATGATTTCCTTGCTAGTTTTGGCATACATGGTACATGCATGTGTGTGTTTGGTTCTCTTGATGTCATTGGCATGGGTTTTTCCATGTGTGATAGTGGTTTCAACCTTGCCTTTCCATTTCCAGACAACCATGGTGTAATTGGGTTCTTTCATTTGGTTTAGCTTTGGATTGCCTGATGGTTTTGGAATTGGGTGAGGTGGTCTCAGAAAAATTCTCAAGGGCCTAGGAATCCCTTGAATGGTAATGGTGGGATACATGGTCAATCCTAAGGGTAGATAGGGGAAAATTCCTCAAGGTATTAGTGAATAAATTTGGATTCATCCAAGCTTGTTTAGGCCTAGTAATCCCTTAACTGGTAATGGTGGGATTGTGGTAAAGCATGTTAGTGTATGTTTATTGTTTGGCATAGGAACCCCTTAACTGGTAATGGTGGGATTGCGGTAAAGCTGGTTGTATAGATGCGGGTTTCGAGCCTAGAAATCCCTTGACTTTTAATGGTGAGATATGTGGTAACGCTTGAGGAAGCCTTGGTTGTTTTTGTTGTGAGCCCCATATTCATGCTTGGAATATGGCAAGGGGGTGATTGGCTGAAAGAAAGATTTGGTTTAGCCCAATCTATGATAAGGTGGTACGTGGAAGTCCCTGACTTGGTTGGATTTTTCATATGGTAATAAGAGCTCTTTTTCCCTTGTATTTCATGAGTAATTATGCTTGTATTTATGTGGCTTTAATGGTTGTTATATCATGGTTATTGTTCTGGTTATATGAAGGTTATAAGCATGGTTTTAAGATAGAATTTAGTTATGGCTCTCATCATGTTTTGATTAGTAAGCAAATGGTTAATAAATGCATAATCCTTTAGATGATAATGTAGCTATTGAGTGAAATCATCATACATTCCTGATGATTCTCAAATAAATATGTGGCCCTTATGTTCAGATTTGCATTTATAACTTGTAGAATGCATGTTCTCATTGTGTTTGACGAAAGGAATTTCATGGTTGGACCTGGTTAGGTCAAGTGCTTGACTATGTTTTGTATATATATCTTTGTCTTGATGCATTTTATCATTTTGGAAAGTTTTGTCAAGTTCTAGGCAGTGGTCAGGAGACTAGCCTTGAAAAAGCATTGTGATTTCAGAAAGGTAGACCATGAGTGGAATCTCATGACAAAAACCATATGAATAAACCTTGCAAACTATTGGAAGCACTCAAATTAGAACTATACAATTTCATTGCGAGGGAATTTATAATGGCTCTAAATCCTCTTGTTGAATCAAATAAGGTCCATCAAGGTCCGCAACAGACATGTCTGACACTTTCTCTTATCATGGGCACAATATATGAATCCATGGTATTCCAAGCATTTCATGGAAAAGTAATAGGAAATTCCCGCCAGAAGCATGATGCTAATTAATGATCTCAGCTAGAAAGAGGGAAATTGAGCGTCTGCGTGACGAGGTAATGAGAGAGAAACTGAGATTTCGTCCAGTGCAAAGAGGTGTCCTTTTGCAGTAGCAGCGGATGAAGCTATGAAGCTCTGGACTGGATGAGGTAGGTTCTCCGTCACATATATGGGATTTTCCCAGTGGGCCGGCACGTCTGACGGTAGAAACGAAAACAACCTGACACCCTTACGTACCCATCATAATTATTATTGTCCTTATTGGGGTCATGTGCCTGGTGGGATGGTGAATACTTGAATATTTCCTTCCACCAATTGCATGTTTTACTCTCATTCCAATCATCACATTTTAATAATATTAGTTTAAAAAACTTCATACTTTTTAGGTTTATATATAAAAATAAAAGAAAATTCATTACTCCATGCCTCCTGAGGGGTTAGATGGCACGAGCAAGTCAAAGTGTATTGAATTATTATTATTTTTTCAAGTTTTTACAATTTTAACTAAAATTTCGAAATAATAGCTCAATATTCCTATTTTTCTGTAAATTTTGAAAATAATATTCTAATTTTTTGAAAATCTTATTTCTAATTTTCCATTGTCTTGGAGGGTTTTGGCAATTTTAACCAAAATCTTAAAAAAATAGTTGAATATTCCTATTTTCCTATAAATTCAAAAATAATTTTCTAATTTTCTTAAAATCTTATTCCTAATTTTCCATTAGCTGTTGGAGCTATGATGGGACATATTTCTTATTGTATTACAAATAATTTTAAGGTAGTAGAAGGAATAATTTTTTGAGTGGCCATTCCATCTTTGGTACTGACACTGTTATTCCTGATATTGCTACTGTTGTGTGCAGAAATGCCAAAAATGATGGAGCTCTAGGTCCCTTAAATAGCGGGCTGGGGAAAGGAGTATAATGTTAATAAAGTTCTATTTATTTCTCGAAGGTAATTCTTGGTTGTGAAACTGTGCCGAGAAACCAACTCGACCAATCATTAAGTTCAAGATGGCCCTAAAACCAAAGGGAAATCCCTCAGTATTATGAGGCTTTCTTTCTGTTCGCTGTCACTGGATAACAGCCTATGAAACACAATGGCCAAATAAAGGATTTGTTTTATAAGTGGTTGCTTCGGGTTTCCAATCCCTAGTTAACAGATAAAGCCCTCTCTTGCAAAAGCCTCATCAAAGTGAAAGCATTAAGCTATAAAAAAATAACACATCATCGACGGAGTTTGGTATATGAATAAAACATAAATTAGATTATCAAGTATCCTCGCCAAATACCTAATCATCTAACATGGTAGATGCGTGTAGAGGTACCTCTATATCCCACATAAATACATTTAAGAGATGATAGAAGGAAACAATTTAATGATGTAGAGATATTAATCCAAACAAATTGTCTAATTAGCCAGTCTCAATGTAGATGATAAATTTGCAATGGGTTGTCAGGGAGGTTGACACTCAACCCAACCTTGCCCATTACTTCTATATTTTATTAAACATGTGCATAAACAGATTATGAAATCACTAGAAAAGACATACATAAGAAGAAAAGTATGTCATGAACTAGAGTCAGAAGCCCTTTAATTAAGAATTCTATAGTAGAAGTCTTTATAAAAATTTCTAAGTTGTGGCATCAAATGGCAACTCTTTTACAATGAAAATTAAAGAATATATAGAAAAATACAATCAAAAAATTGTTTCTAACTTTTAGGAACATAAAACAAAGCTCTAGGAATTAAAATCAATAAACATTTCTAAAAATAAAAATAAAAAATCTGGAATAGGCTACAAGGTATCTTGAATATTGGATCTTCTCGAGTCAACTTCCTTGGATTTGGAATGATCTTCTACTCGCGATATGAATCTAGTGATTTGATATCTTAAGCATGTTTAGTTGATTTTAGGTGTAGACCTTTTGACTGCCACATGCTTCTGGTTGTTGAAAATTTGTTGGATTCCTGCCAGGTGTTGTTTGATTGTTTATTTTTTGCCTTAAAAAGTAAAACTCAACTACTGTTGAGTTTCACTGTCTAAAGATTATGGAATTTATTTCTTCATTGTTGCTGAAAAAATAAATTGGACACCTATTAACTGACTATATGGAGATGCTCATATGTTGCTTTGAATGTTTAAATGTTGCCTACAATCATTGATTGAATCCATGAAATTTTGGATTTGGTTGTTGATTGCTAGATGGGGACAACAAACTCGATATAAAACCTCATGAAGATTTTCATTATCAACTTCATTGGTAGAACTCTCTAATCGAATGGAAGATAACTTCTTTGCTACAACTATGAAATTAACATCTTGTTCAAAGGTTCTAGGGGTTTCTTCTAAAGGAATGTTTCTCTTAGTCAAAGGAAAAATACTATTGTTTTCTTCCATCTGAAATACCCCGATTCCAACCAATTTGTCTTTTTTACCCAAAATGCTGAGTATAACCATTAACCATTTTAGTATAAAATGCCGCAAGCCATTCCATTTCAACAAAATCATTCAGCGAATTAAATTATGAGGAATAAAATGCTTTATTTGCAATTACATGTATGCTATCTTTTTTAAATTGTTCTAATTCAGAAATCAATTATGAAGCCCAGGATTCAGCAAAACTAGCTTCATCTCATGTTGTCTATTTTTCTATGTCCTTTCACAGAAGTGCTTCAGAAGATATACAATCCTCCTAGAGACAACCCCCGGGTTGAAAGAAAAGGATCAGTGCCTAGGGCATCCAAGAGGAGTGCTTTTGAAGATTATCTATAGGATTTCTGCCACACTCCATATGCCATGTAATTTGAAAAATGATAATTAAGAGCTTGGTTCAATAGCCCTTCACCAAGGTAAACTCAAGCAAACACATAGATCGAAATACACACTGGTAGATATGGCTAATCTCAAAGAGAAATGTGTTGGTTCTAGTGGCTGAAAAACAACAATATAAAGTTTAACATTGTTATTGTATTATAGATGAACAAGAGGAAGAAAAGGAGGGAAATCGATGCAGAGGGTTGGACATAACATAAAATCGTGAGTAACAATATCCAACAAAAAAATGGAAGAGTGATGAGGTGAAAATGCAGAAAATGTGGAGTGTGAATTAAGGTCTCAAGCTCTATGCCTTATAAATACATTTGTCACCAATGAGCATAAGTAAATCTGTGCTTACATACAGGTATTGTAGTCTATCAAATAACACAAGTAGATGTGTTTACACAAGTACTTATCACTACTTAGCAACATACATACAACCACGAGAGAGTGAAACCGATAACTCCATTACACAATTTTAGAAGAGGAAAGACATACATGAAATGATATACAAAGGGGAAAACATACTACACATTGCTCCAATTGGAATCAACAAAACTGCTTCATTAATCTTTGAAGATGGAGTCCAAAACACCAATCCATCACATTTAACAAATGTATATGTCCAAGCACCTCAGGAACAAAAAAATTGAAGCAAAGTGGAACTAATTTCTTTGCAAACAAAGCTCGGAACTTGAAAAAGAAGAATTTGGGCCTCTAGAATGCAAAATTTGGGAACCTATCTTAAGTGTTTCTAATCTCTATTTATAAGGATAGGGAGAGATTTTAACAATAGTTAAAAAAATTTATCAACCGAGCTCCAACCATCTAATGGACTAGTTGTCTCGACGTGTGAACATTTTGCTGCCCAAAATGATTACAATCAGATTTTATTCCATTCTTGAAAATGCAAAAAATTATAGAATAATAGACATAAAGAAAATTGAATGATGGTTGAGGAAAATATCTCCCCGCCATTCGTGTGATGGCCTCTAATCAGACCACGTCTTTTCCATGATGTTCCTCTTCAGTTTTTCGTCTAGTTCACCTACCACTTTCACGTCAACTGCTTGAATTCCCCACTCTCTAGAGTTGGGAGCGATCAACTATTGGTTGCTTGTCACAGTGAAGAAATGGAGATTGACTTGGAAGTCCTTCATTTTTTGACTATGTGGAGCTCCATGTTGAGAAATTAATTCTCAGGTGACCTGCACACTCCTCCGAGAGTCCCATGCTTATTTATCATTTCACAGATCTTGACTGTCCGCAAGGTGCTCAATTTGTTCTTCTTTACCATGGCCATTTGTGTACGCGAAGTAGCTGAATTCATTTATGTTGCCAATGTTGTTCTTGGTTTCTTGTTACAGAGTCTTCCATGGGATTATCCATTTTCAATTACCAACTCCTTTGTGCCTTTATTCAATATCGTCGCTTCCAACCCATACATGCTTTAAATCCATGTACATCCTTATTGGAGTGATTACATATTGCAATCTTCACAGTGGTGCAATATAATAATCTTCCGATTGCTGACCTCCGATATGACGAGTTCCTTCCGCTTAGCCCTTCTCACATTTCTCACCATAGGGCCAAGGGCCATGACCTGCCACTTAGCCTTGAGTTGCTAGAGAGTTTTTGTTCCTTCCAGGGGCTATTTTTCCTTTGTTAAGTGCTTAGCGCCCTTGGTTCTTTGAGTTTTTGCAACTATGTTGCCAACCCAATATCGGAGCCCCCTTATTGGAACTTTTTCAAGTATAGAGTGTTACAAATTTCCTACATCTTCAACCTCCAATAGACAGACCTTTGATTTGATGTCATCGTTCCACATGGAACCTCATGAGTGGTGACACGTGTCACCCAGATTTGTCCCCTTAGGCCCCCTCAAAATGCCAAAATTGCCTTCCACGTGTCCTTCCGTACCGCCACATCATACTGACGTCAGATGCCACTGTAGCTTATCGGGACCAATCATATGCCACCATATGTTCTGCTAGAGGAGAGAAAAAAGGGTCTGCCCACCTTTGGCTTTGCAATGAAATCCTTTGTTAATCCTTTATCGGCATTCTTGGCGGTTTTTAACACTATTGACGCTTCACCCATATCGCAACTTTTTAAAAGATTTTCATGTTCAGAGGTTCCGATTCTCTGATCGCAGATATGCCCGATGCTTTGATGTTGTTATCACTGATATGGATGATGTTATGATGTTGTGATAATCAATATGGTTGATGCTATGATGTTGCGATTGCCGATATCTCTGGACCTCCGATATGCGATCTCTGATATTCCTTCCTAAGGCTTCAATCCTTGAATTTTAGTAGACCATATCTTTTGATCTAGGAGTCCATTGTTGGACTTCCACATATTGTTGGAGAGCTTGTTTAGAGCACTATCCAATGGAGAGGGTTTGTTTTAGACTTTGAGTCCTTCTGTGGCTTGGAATATGACTACAAGATTCTCAGCTCATTTATACTTTGGACATCTGGAAACATGTTTTGTAGTAAGTGACAACATTGGCTCCAATTGGGGATAGTGCCTTGCTATCAAGGTGTTGAGAACCTGTAGACTAGTAGCCTTCACTATTGGGCATGGAGTCAAAAATATATTGAAACTATAAAACCAGAAAATCTCCATGGAACTTTATTTGTCAGGAGTCCTTTCCTCATAAAATTGAAATGAAAAAATACAAACTCTAAAAACTGGATATTAAACACTCACATAGTGAGCTTATTTATATACAACTCCTACTTATGTATAGGTCTCAATTCACCCAAGTAAGGTCAACCTTCCAATGATATCAACCCAACATCTAAGTACTAGACCTTATGCCATTTTTCTCTTGAAAGTCAACAACTAAAACAAGCATGCACCATTTTAAATCTAGTGGTAAAACATTTAATACATACCCCATAATTGAGATCGGCTGCTGACCAAATAAATATGCTATATAGTCATCTACTATATCATAGAAATGATGAGAGAAATTTATGGTTGTCTCCCTCTCTTCAACAGTTTCCTAGCAGGAATCTTCCTGCAACAGGCAGCCGTTGACATTTCTTGGCTCTTCAACTATGGGCTCCTCTCGAAGGAGCTTTTGTTGGTAATATTCTCCCCACTTGTTTGTAAGAGAATCTCTTTGAAAGTTTGCAACAATCTCATCCTCCTCTGAATCATAGATCAGAGAATCTTGATTGATATTAATATCAACTTCTTGGACATTTTCTCTAGTTGAAGGATGTGGATCATAAACTAGAGCCTCTTTATTAACCTCCTGGTGGGCCTCCTCTTTTTGTGCAGCTTCCCATGACTGGGAATATTGTATTCCTGCATTGCTCAACATCCCATCGGAGTCATACGAATCATAAGAAGGAGAATCATCAAATTCAATAGAATAAGATCTCTAAGGGTTTATTTGCATCTTGATAATGTCTCTTTCTTCCCTTTCTTGATCATTGGGTGATGCTTCTTGATGCAAGTATATTTCTTCTTCGAGCTGATCCCCACAAACATCTTCAACAAGATAATTAACCTCATAAATATTTTCAACATTAAAATGTGCACAACAATCTTCAAACAAAGCACCCAGTGGATATAATCTTTTGCAAAAAAGATTAAATTCTATGTGAAAGCTCTTTAAGGAAGATATGCTTCCATGAGGTATTGTTCTGTACCAAACTCTAGCATCTTCATCTAAAGAATACATGAACAATTTCATTTTCACATCTTCAAAAACAATACCCTGTTGTTCCATGCATTCATGAAAATCCTTGAGGTGCTGGTCTGACCTTCTATCTGTGTTTCCACTGAATCTAGGCAAATAGGTATACCATTCATGAACTGAAGGGACATGATGGGGATAACCAGTAACAAAAGAAAAATCTAGTGGGGAAAATTTGTTGGCCAAGAATGCAGGAAGGGACATTTTGAAAACCCCTTTAGGTGAGTGATCTCAAGTTCAAATGTAGGGGAAGTTTTATGTTGTCTAGCATCAGAGTGAGTATGGGCTCTCTTGAAAGCTAGGATGACCAAATAAGGATATAGAAAGTGGAGTAGCCAGGATGTTTACAACAATATTCAAAAAATGGAGTCGCCAAGATGTTTACAATAAGATTCAAACAATGGAGTCACTAAGCTGAGAGATCTTCAACCTACACTTCCCTTTCTCACCCAACAGAGGGAATATAAAAATTGTCGTACCCAGGGAAAAATATTCTAATTCGTTCCTCGGAAATGAAGCCAGAAAGATGTTGTAGATTTTTCTATCTCCTATCAAACAAGTGCTTCAAAAGCTATAGAAGCCTCCTAGAGACAACCCTCGGGTTGAAAGAAAAGGGTTAGTTCCTAGGACGTCTGAGAGGAGTGGTTTTGAAGATTATCTAAAGGCTTTTTGTTGCACTCCATATGTCACGCAATTTGAAAAAAGACAATTTAGAGCTTGGTTCAATAGCCCTTTGCCAAGATAAACTCAAGCAAACACATAGATTGAAATACACACTGGTAGATATGGCTAATATCAAAGAGAAATGTGTTGGTTCTGGTGGCCAACACACAACAATACATAATTTAACATTTTTATTGTAGTATAGATGAACATGAGGAAGGAAAGGAGGGAAATCGATGTAGAGGGTTGGACATAACACAAAATCCTAAGCAACAAGCTCCAACAGAAATATGGAAGAGTGAGGAGATAAAAATGAAGAAAAAGTGGAGCATGAATTAAGGTCTCAATCTCTATGCCTCAGGAATACATTTGTTACCAAATAGCATAAGTAAATTTGTGCTTACATATAGGTACTGTAGACTATCAAATAACACAAGTAAATATGTGTTTACACAGGTACTTCTCACTTCTTAGAAACATACATACAACCATGAGAGAGTGAAACTGACAACTTCATTACACAATTTCAGAAGAGGAAAGACATACATGAAATGCTATACAAAGAGGAAAACATACTGCACAGTGCTCCGATTGGAATCAACAAAACTGCTTCATTTATCTTTCAAGATAGAGTCCAAATCACCAGTCCACCACATTTAACAATTATATATGCCCGAGTGCCTCATGAAAAAGCAAATTGAACCAAAGTGGAACCACTTTCTCTACAAACAGAGCTCAAAACTTTCAAAAGAAGAATTTGGGCCCTAGAATGCAGAGTTTGGGAACCTATCTTAAGTGTTTCTTCTCTCTATTTATAAGGAGAGGGAGAGCTTTGAACAATAGTTAAAAAATATAACAACTGAGCTCCAGATATATAATTGACTAGATGTCTCGATGTGCAAAGGTTTTGCTTCCCAAAATGATTACAGTCAGATTTGATTCCATTCTTGAAAATGTAAAAATTACAGAATAATAAACATAAAGAAAATTGAATGATGGTTGAGGAAAATATCTCCCTTCCATTCCTGTGATGGCCTCCGATCAGGCCACATCTTTTCCACGATGTTCCTCTTTAGTTGATCAGCCGGTTCAACTATCTCTTTCACCTTAACTGCTTGAATTCCCCACTCTCTGGAGCTGGGAGCGATCAATTATCGGTTGCTTGTCACAGTGTAGAAACAGAGATCAACCTGACAATCATTCATTGTGTGACTATGTGGAGCTCCATGCTGAGAAATTAATTCTTAGGTGACCTACACACTCCTCTGATAATCCCATGCTTATTTATCGTTCCACAAATCTTGACCATCCATAAGGTGCCCGATCTGTTCTTATTTACCATGACCAGTCATGTATGTGAAGCAGTCAAATTCATTTATGTTGCCAATGTTGTACTTGGTTTCTTATTACAGAGTCTTCCATGGGATTAGGCCTTTTCAATTACCAACTCCTCTGTGCTTTTATTCAATATCATTGCTGCCAGCCCATACATTCTTTAAAGCCCTGTACTTCCTTATCGGATCGATTCCATATTGCAATCATCACATTGGTGTAGTATTCTAATCTTCTTATTGCCGACCTCCGAAATGATGAGCTCCTTCCGCTTAGCCCTTCTCGCATTTCTCACCATAGGACCGACGACCATGAGATACTGCTTAGCCTTGAGTTGCTAGAGAGGTTTTGTTCTTGTCGGGGGCTATTTTTCCTTTGTTAAGTGCTTAGTGCCCTTGGTTCTTTGAGTTTTTGTGACCATGGTGCCAGCCCAATATCAGAGCCCCCTTATCGAAACTTTTTCAAGTATCAAGTGTTACAAAATGCCGACATCCTCAACCTCCAATGCGATGACCTCCGATATGATGTCATCGCTCCATGTGGAACCTCATGAGTGGTGACACGTGTCACCCATATTTTTCTCCTTAGGCCCCATCAAAATGCCAAAATTTCCTGCCACATGTCCTTTTGTACCGCCATGTCATACTGACATCAGATGCCACTATAGCTTATCAGGACCAATCATATGCCACCACGTGTCTTGCTAGAGGAGAGAGAAAAGGGCCTGCCCACCTTTGCTTTTGCAATGAAATCCTTTGTTA
This sequence comes from Pinus tabuliformis, assembly GCA_031772625.1. Taxonomy (NCBI): domain Eukaryota; kingdom Viridiplantae; phylum Streptophyta; class Pinopsida; order Pinales; family Pinaceae; genus Pinus; species Pinus tabuliformis. Next base: position 514,106,045 of record CM062811.1, read on the forward strand.
ATCCTTTATTGACATTCCCGATAGTTTTTAACACTATCGACGCTTCACCCATATCGCAACTTTTTAAAAGGTTCTCATGTTTATAAGTTTTGATTCTTTGATCGCCAATATGACCGATGATATGATGTTGTAATCATCGATATGGCTGATGCTCTGATGTTGCGATAGCCGATATCTCTGGACTTCTGATATGTGATCGTCGATATATCAAACCTCCGATATTCCTTCCTAAGGCTTCAATCCTTGAACTTCAACAGACCATATATTTTGATCCAGGAGTCCATTGTTGGACTTTCACATATTGTTGGAAAGCTTGTTCAGAGCACTATCTAATGGGGAGGTTACGATGTAGGCTTTGATTCCTCCTATAGCTTGGAAGATGGCTGCAAGCTTATCTTCTCATTTACACTTTGGACAACTGGAAACATATTTTGCAGTAAGTGACAACATTTCCATTGTCTCATAGCCCCATGAAGACATTTCTCCAAAATACCATTATCAATTTACGTATATGCCAAGATCCTCCTCTGGCATTAGTTCCCACAAAACATCAGGGCCGAGATTAGATATTGGTGGAATAAAATCTAGATTTTCCATTAAACGAGTTCGAGCAAGACACCCCTACATAATTGTTGTAAGCTAAAGTAGAATTGTGTGGGGGGGTGGGGGGGGCGTACTTCTCATAAGTGGTTTTTTACCAGGGGCGCTGCAATTTTTCCCAAGTTGCCACATTCCTAGACTAGTTTTACAAAACCACAAATTGTGGAGGCCCCCAACCCTAGGGGTTCGAAATTAAATCGCAACCATTAATTTTTGAACACCAACATATGTCGTTGAAAGTTGCAAAAATTTTATATCTATGAAATTTTACCACCTATTGAAACTTGGAGAAAACCCAGATCTCTTCCTTTAGTTTTATAGCTGCTTAATGACACCCTTGACATTCTTGTAAATTTGTTGGTAACTGTGTGTTGTTCGTTTCTTCTCAATGCCCTGTGTGATAATATTATATTTACTATAACAACTTCTCAATATTTGGCACTAAAAGTTTCAAACTATAAGAGATTAACCTTAATTTCCTACATAAACATCCATTTTCTTTCATGCGTTTAGATAAATATTTGTTTGCAATCAACACTTAGAATTTAGCTTTCACCTATTATTATCTTCACTTGAAAGATAAAAATGATTTTTGACAACAATTATCTTATTGGACTTGTAGAAGTGGGCGTTTATTTTGCTTTATACCTGAACTCTCAACGTGTTTGTGCATTTAGAACCTTTGGCAACTGGGCATTTTGATGACTTAACACTTATTTGAATGTGGCTTTTCGTTTTTTATGAATGGGAATAATCCCATATGTGGAAGATGGAAGATAATGTGTTATTTATAGTGCCCCTTTCCTTTAATACAATTCAAAGTGTTGAGCATATATGCCCCTTTGTGGCTCCGGTAGATTTCAACTAGTGCTTGTGAGCTCCTCTCTTGGATTTCGGTTATGACAATAGTTGGTGGGATTTCATACTTTATGGGTAGTGAATCTTGATGGCGTATGTGAGCACGATCTAGACTTGGATATTGGGACCCAAGCCTAAAGCCTAATGATTTTTAATTCATAAAATTAATATTTTAAATAAATGATTTATGAAAAATATGGCATAATATTTTTATAAAATTAAATTTATTCAAAAATTGAAAATTATAAAAACAATTTCGTTATAGACATTTGCATATGCCTAAGAATCTGGCAAGGAAATTAATTAGCAAATTTTGAAATTTTTTGTAACTTTGAAAGGGGATAAAAAAATGTTACAACATTGATTCCAACTAGGGACTACTTTCCCTTGCGGGATGCAGAGGACTAGTAGACCAATGGCCTTGAACCCATTCAACATCGAGTCATACCAAACCTTTAATCCATCACTTGCGACCTATGACCTGCAAATCTGAAACTAAAGAACCCATTCAACATGGAGTGATACCAAACCTTTAATCCATCACTTGCGACCATGACCTGCAAATCTGAAACCAAACTTCCTGCACTAATCTAGAGACTGACTCACACTGGAATATAAAAATTTAAAATTGCTTAAACAACTAACACTCTAAACTGTCACTGAAAGAAAACTGAAAAATTGTTGCTAAGTATTACAACATTATTTTTTTTCTAAGGATTTCCATAAATTTGATAACTGGTCTACTTAAAAAGAAAAATAATTTAGCAGTACTACTTTATTCATTGGGTTATGGAGCCCATGGCAATCTATTAAATAATTCTGCATCCATCAGTAAACCTATAACTTGTGACTCACATACTGATAAATAGCATGCCCAAAACTGTAACCACCTCAAACTAAAGCAATCCATATACTACACACTAAAATTGATCCATAAATTGCACACCAAAATTATCCATAACTAGCCACACTCCTATTTTATTGGATTGAAATTTTGCACTGTTAGTTGCAGTCAAGCTTCCAATGCAACCAGGTGAGGATTGGATTAATTGACAGACCACCTTGCATGCAGTTGAAGGTATGAAAAATATTTTCAATATGAAACTCAAATTCCATAGGAAACCGATACTGACAAGTGAACTTTGAAAGCTTCATCCTCTGTAGATATCTATAACTTTTGATCACCATCAAGAGGAAGAAATATATGATTATGAAAGTAATCATTATAAGATCTTGAATGAACAATACAATGATTGCCACTGGCATTTGGAACCAATGAAATTGGTTATCTAGTGGAATCGTCATATTGACAAAGTGCAGATACCAGGTGAAATAAACGCAACCAGTATCATATGTCTAATCCTTATTCACCAACAAATACTAGATTTAATCCACTTTCGTTCTCTGGGGATAGATATATTTGTTACTTCGCTCCCCAACAACAACGCCAAATGTTGTATATATTTCTCGAAGGGATTTCTTGGTTGTGAAACTGCGTCGAGAAATCAACTTGACCAATCTTTAGGTTCAAGTTGGCCCTCGAACCAGAGGGGGTTCCCTCAATATTACAAGGTTTTCTTGTTGTCCACTGTCACTAGAGAGTAGCCTATGAAGAAAAATGGCCATATTTAGGATTTGTTATATAGGTAGTTGCTTCTGGTCTTCAAACCCTGGTTAATAGATAAATCCCTCTCTTGTAGAGGCCTCATAAAAGTTCCAGTGTTCAGCTATAATAGAATAACATAGAATTGAAAGTGTTTGGTAGAGAAATAGAAGAGAAATTAGATAATCAAGCATCCTCCCCGAATACCTAATCAACTAACATGGAAGATATGTGTAGAAGAATCTCTATAGCCCACATAAATACATTTAAGAGACGACAAAATGAAATAATTTAATGATGTAGAGATACTAATCCAAACAAATTTTCCAATTAGCTAGTCTCAGTGTAGATGATAACTTTGTAGTTGGTTGTCAGGGGGGTTGATACTCTACCCAACCTTGCCTAGTGCTTCTATATTACCTTAAACATATGTAGTAAAAGATTATGAAATCATTGTAAAAGACATACATAAGAAACAAATTATGTCATGAAATAGAGCCAGAAGCCCTTTGATTGAGAATTTTGTAGTAGAAGTATTTACAAAAAATTATGGGTTTTGGCATCAAAATCCAACCCTTTTACAATGAAAATTAAATAATATATAGAAAAATACAATAAACAAATTGTCTCTAACTTTTAGGAACATAAACTAAGCTCTAGGAAATAAAACCAATAAACATTTCTAAAAATAAATTAAATCTGGAGCAGGTTGCAAGTTATCTCGAATATTGGATCTTCTGGAGTTAACTGCCTTCGATTTGGAATGATCTTCTGCTTGATATGTGGATATAGTGATTTAATATCTTAATCATGTTTAGTTGATTCTACGTGTTGACCTTTTGACAGCCATGTGCTTCTAACTCCTGAAAATATATTAGATACCTGGCAAGTGTTCTTTGATTGTTTATTTTCTGCTTTAAAAAATAAAACTCAACCACTCAACCACTATTGAGTTTTTATGTTTAAAGATTATGGGACTGATTTCTTCGTTGTAGCTAAAAAACAAATTTGACACTGTTGACGGTGCTAGACCCGCCAACGTTCAAGGGATATCCTCAGTATGAAGTCCCAACTAGACCTCACACCATTTGGTGTAGGAGTCCCCTTTGGTATAAAATCCCAGTTGCCATATACTTAGAGATATGCCTTGGCTCTAGCTGTCAGCGCATGAGAGCGTTGTGTTAGTATCTTTAAAAAAATAAGGTAAGTGTGCTGGTGAGTGCATAATTTAACTTCTGTCTTGGTTATCTTATTGCAAAGGGGGTGACTAAAATGAGCCTCTAAGTGAGAGGTAATAGTACCACCCAAGAAGAGACACCCGCGAACTTGAAAGGTTTGTCTTGCATCCAACGGAATAGTCCACAGCGGATGCAGCAGTCGTTAAAACCAAAGTGCAGGGGACAACACATACACCACCCAACGAAGTAATCCACACGGATGTGATGGTTGTTAAAACCGAAGAGAAGGGGAAAACACGTACACCACCCAACGGAGTAGTCCACGCGGATGTGACAGTAGTTATAACTAGAAAACAAATATGGTTTGTCGAGTATCCCATAGAGTAATCCACAAGGATGTGACAACATGATAACCAATACACAAAGGTGGTCCATCTAGTATCCCACGGAGTAGTCCACAGGGATGAGACATCAGTGATAACCACTACAACACATTCCCAACATTGTAAGTACTAAAACAATCGAAGTAGTTCAACTATCTTAGTACAGGTGAAACAAACATGCATTACAAATTTTGAAAGAATAGTCTTACAAACATCTACGAAACATGCATGAAAACATGTTGGCCTTAACAAGCTTCTGAATTAAGCAAAAGTCCCGAGACACATCTGTACACCATAGTTCATTAGTCCCAGTATTGGGACATTGGATCCACTCCTTGCTCCTTAACGAATTGACTGTATACTCTCAAGGATATGTGGGAGGAGCCAAGGTGAAAAGTCCATGCTCATACAATGGGAGGGGTATATATAACCAAGGGTGATGCTTGACCCTTGTGACCCTTGGACTTCCCTCATGACTATTCAACTTTCTATGACTTTACAACTAACATGACTCTTCAACTTCATGTGTGCATCCATTGGACTATCACTTTACAGTAAATTCAGTTACAACAGATATGGCCCATAGTGGTGATGTGGCCTCGAGAACTCATGACACAACTTGACATGACACTGCTGACATGTACTGGTTGGATGTGGTGGCAATGTGAAGTTGCTGCATTGCTAAGTGATAGATGTACTCTCAGGTGTGCTTTATCTTCTCCTCTGCATGGCTTGATGATGTGGGGTCTTCAATCGTCTTGGTCTTGTAAGATGGTTCCATGCATGTGTTACTTTCGCTTGCTACTTGATGTGCTTCATTCATCTATCCAGCTGCAAGTAAGTCTTCTAGCATGTGTGCTCCTTATTCATCCCATTCGTTATCTCACCATGATCTATCGGTGTACCTGTTCCTGCAATTCATTCATGACGGGACGACATTAGATCCAAAACCTCCTAGACTAGCATAATGCATTATTTCCATAATCTAGGCCCGTGACAGATGACAAGATGGAAGAGGGCTCGATAACTGCGCACTGCGCTGTTCCATGTGATAGGGAGGAGGATTGGTTACTAAGACAGCACAAAGTGCAACTAAGGCTTGGACAAGGAACTCCGGGGCACAATATTCAATATTTGGGGAAACTGAACAAAGGACACTAGGAGGCATGATTTCATATTTGAAGACAACCTTGAGGAACACCTTTGCATAGTTTCCATAGGGAAGACAAGGTAGGACAACAGAGGGAACAAAGGTCAATTATGTGTATTTTTTGAGAGCAGTGAGTCTCAGCTGAGGGAAGTCACTAGGAGGACATCTCTGTGCAGTTTATTGGAGTAGTGAAGGCTTAGGTCTCTGTGCAATGTAGGGTTCCAGCAAGTAGGAAGGAGGATTTATGACTGTTCTTGCGAAGTGTGCAGTTCAGGTTGGGCTTTGAGGCAGTTTCTGCGTAGTTTTGGGAAGGAAGAAAAGCTTCTCACCTCCAGGATTGCGCAGTGCAACTGACCTAGAGGACAACCTCAAGCACTACACAGTTCCAGATAGTAGAGTAGTAGAAATGAGGTCTAAGACTGTACAATGCAACTTAGTTGGGGTCCAGTGAAGTGGAGTTGTTCAGTCAGAGAGATTTTAGGAAAATGGCCTAAGTGTGAGAGGCAAGTGAACTTGTGAGGACTCAACATTGTGATCACACACTTAGTATACTTCGATAACACAATGAAACTGACCACCAGGACAACATAGAAAAGCATGAGCCTTTGTGGGATTGTCTAAATCTGGAAATGACAAGTGCGAGACTTGGGATAGACCTTCGGATGACCATGATGATACTTGCGTGATAGTGCTTACAACTTTGTGTGTGAGTGTGACCGATGTTCACATAGCTAAGACAACCCAAACACACAAAGAAAAACCTTAGAAATCACTAGGACAAGATCGCAAGCATGGCAAAGAAATCAACATGCCAAAAGATGAGAGTTGGTTAAGCAAGCAAAAGGGAGCAAGACACGTAGAGGAAACACATAGAATGAATTTCAATGCTTGCAACTGTGCACGTCATTGAAGACATAATGATATGAAAATGATAAGCATTCATTCAAGCTACACTAAAAAGTGTATTTCAAAAGATGTGTTTTTTTTTCATACCTACCCTCCAAGGGTTGTGCATTAGCTAGAGTCTTCATGATGTCCTGATATTCTATCATATCTTGGGTTCCTTGGTCTACTTATCTTCTTCCTCAACTCCTTGAGAGTCCTCTAGCATGTCATCCTTCTTGTGATCACTGAGAGACACATATGTGTAGTTTCAGTGGGCAATGACTATTGCGGGATGAAGGCCCTGGGAGGACACATCTGCGCAGTTTCAGTATGCAACATGAACTGAGAAGTTGAGGGACAAAACTGCACAGTTTTAGAATGCAAGACACCTTCGCGTAGTTTCCAGAGGGAAGACAAGTCAAGACAACAGAGGGACCGAAGGACAATTCTACATAGTTTTTGAGAGAAGTGAGTCTCGGTTTAGGGAAATCAGTGTGAGGACATCTCTATGCAGTTTCTAGGAGTAGTGCAGGCTCGGGTCTCTACGCAATGTGGGGTTCCAGCAAGAAGGAAGGAGGATTGATGACTGTTCTTGCGAGGTGCACAGTTCAGGTTGGGCTTTGAGGCAGTTTATGCATAGTTCTGGGAAGGAAGACAAGCTGCTCACCTATGGGATTGCGCAGTGCAACTGACACAGAGGACAACCTCAAGAACTGCATAGTTCCAGACAATAGAGTAGTAGCACTAAGGGTTGAGACTGCACAGTGCAGCTCAGTCGGGGTCTAGTGAAGTGGAGTTGTTTAGTCGCAGAGATTTTTAGGAAAATGTCTAAGCGTGAGAGGCAAGTGAGCTTGTGAGGATTCAACATTGTGATCACACACTTAGCATACTTCGACAACACGATGAATCTGACCACCAAGACAACATAGCAAAGCACGACCCACTATGGGATAGTCTAGAGCTACAAGCGACAAGTGTGACACTTGGGATAGACCTTCGAACAACCATGAAAATACTTGCGTGATAGTGCTTACAACTATGTGTGTGAGTGTGACCGATGTTCACAAAGCTAAGATAAACCAAACACACAAAGACAAACCTTAGAAATCACCAGAACAAGATCGCAAGCATGGCAAAGCAATCAACATGCCAAAAGATGACAATTGGTTAAGCAAGCAAAAGGGAGTAAGACACATACAGGAAACACATGGAATGACTTTCAGTGCTTGCAACTATGCACGTCATTTAAGACATAATGATATGACATTGATTAAGCATTCCTTCAAGCTACACTAAGAGGTGTATTTCAAAAGATGTGTTGTGTTTTTCATACCTACCCTCCAGGGGTTGTGCATTAGATGGAGTCTTCATGCGGTCCTGATATTCTATGATACCTTTGGTTCATTGGTTTGCTTATCTTCTTCCTGAACTCCTTGAGAGTCATATAGCATGTCATCCTTCTTATAATCACTAAGAGACACATTTGCGTAGTTTTAGTGGGAAATGAATATTGTGGGATGAGGCCTTGGGAGGACACATTTGTGCAGTTTCAGGATGGAAGGTACACTGAGTAGTTGAGGGACAAAACCATGCAGTTTTAGAATGCAAGACATTATTGCGAGATGAGGCCCTGGGAGGACACATCTGTACAATTTCAGGATGCAAGGCAGACTAAGTAGCTGTGGGACAAAACTACGCAGTTTCAGGATGCAAGGCACTGTTGTGGGATGTGGTCCTGGGAGGAGGCATTTGTGTCATTTTAGGATGTAAGGAAGACTGGGCAGTTAAGGCACAAAACTGCACAGTTTCTAGAGACAATGGTTTCCAGCTGAGGGAATGACACTGGAGGAAACAACTGTGTAGTTTTGAATGCTAAGGGAGGCTGGCCAGTTTTCCCCCTGAAGCAAAACAAACTTCCCTTTGCATAACAAGTGATAATCCCCATCCCCAAAGATGACACATACTATAGAAAGATAAAACTGTGAATGACTCTTAAGATCGAAAAGGGGAGCTTAAGATCATCAACTTACCAATAAGTGACTATGGAAAAATTGATCATAAGATCCATAGTAGGCTCCAAAATTTGATTACAGGCCAAAATTTTGGAGGGTGTTGTAACCACTACAACACTTGGTGACACACTAGTTGAATTCCATCTTCTTTGTCATGGTTCATTCAGTGCAAGGCCTCGATCCATCAAGGAGTATTGATTCATCGTGCAGATTACTTCGGCTTCCCCACTTACCACATGGAAAAACATGGTTCGCCTTCTACCAAGTCAGGTTAACACAACACAAGATTTAGCCAGATCACAATGTTTCAAATTGGGAAGGGTAGTTTAGCTTGCGAGCTTAATACTTTCAAAGTATATTTTTTCATCTCTGGTGTTTCTCTGCTGCCAGCAAGCCTAGACAATACCTTGACGAAGTTATGCAGGAACACAACCGTTGCTCCACTTCTAGTGAGCCTGGACAATACCTCGGTGGAGTTGCTTGCTTCACCTCTCTACGCAGGAGGCCTTTCTCTTCTTTCACCTTTATTTATTTTTTGAAAGAGAACTGTGCATTTACGCTTATTTATTTTTGGTTGGAAGAGGGATCTCGACTTATTCAGAGAAGGAGAGGTTGTTCCTTGAGAGAAGTATGTAAAGACCTCTGATTCAGGTTTGCTAGCTTAGATTTTTCCCCTTCTCCATTTCTACTAGTTGGATAAGCTTGAACACACCAAAGTAGAAAAATGAGTACAAGAATGAGGTTTCCGAGACTAGACACAGATTCATGGTTGGACCAAATCTCTCGTTATGGACGGATCGTATTTCCTGTCAAGACTTCATCAGCCAAAAGTTACAATCAAACACAAGGAAGACAGACACAAGACTAGCCAAGGGCTGCAGTGTCACAAGACTCTTTGAACGTCATCCACAAACACATTCAGAAGCTAGGACACAGGTCTAGGCCAACACTTATTCGCGTAGTGAAAACAAATGGAACACTGAATAAGGAAATAAACAAAGAAAAAATAAGAAGACAGAGAACCAGGAAACCAACATTGAAAGACAAGACAACAAAATGACTAAATCGAACATGATGTAAAACCAAAATAAGAAAACCAAAACGAACTACTGAGAACGAGTGTAAGAAGAGTGCAAAGAAGGAAAACTAAGATGCAACTAATTCTACTCCTATCCTAACAGCTAGACAGTCAGGGTTACGTGTAATGAAATTTCCATTGAAGCCACCGTAGTCATTCCCGACCTACATCCATAAAGATATGAATGATTAAAATAGATAAAAAGTGATGTGCAACAGAAAATACAAAAAATTGAAAAAACTTACACATGGGAAGGAAGGTCTTTCCAGTGGGTAGAGAGACATGTCATAACCACTACTTTTACCCGATGCACATGCTTACCTCTTTGATGGATATCGTTTTTCAACAAACCTCAGAAGCCTCTTGTGGGTGCATCCTTGTCTTCATCGAGATTCTTAGAAAGTGCGAGGAAGGATTGAAACTTGTTGTCTGCAACAGAGCTTGCCAGGTAAGATTGTTACAGTCATTCAACGATTGGATCATAAAATTCTTGATGGTCGTCTTGAAGGCCTGGTGATCTCCAAAAAGATGAATTTTTTATTGAAGAATCGAGATCATGATGGGAATCTTTTAAATAAAAATAAATCTGATCATCCTTGGCAGTCATACTAAGACAGTGAGTACCTGCCATAACCATCAGCAAGGGCTAAAGTGCCTCACTTGGCTGACGGAAACCTGAAGAGAGAGACGTTAAGAAATGAAGATTAGAGAGCACAAAGAAACTGTCATCGGATGTGTTGATGGGAAAATGATAAGCTGAATAAGTCACCCAGGATAGAGAAATGATCAAATGAGCTAGTTTAGACATCAGATTCCCAGTTTGTAATGAACAAAGAAAAATTCATTCGAACAATCTTGCGAATGCTATGAACAATGGAACCAAGTTCGTTGTGAGCTAGATATGACAAACCACCTTCCTGCAAGTGGTGACCAATTGATCAAGCATCATAGTCATCACAAGAGTTTAAGAAAGATGTTAGTACCATGAATGCATGAAACTAGTTAAGGCATGGTGAATGGGGAGGAACTTGATTTGTGTGACAACCTGTGCTTTCATCATCACACAGGGAGATTTCTGCTGTGATGAGAGGATAGATTTGCAGTACAAGATTCATAAGAAGACCGAGGAGTTGACCGTGAAGGGGGGAATTTGATAAGTATGATTGTGGGCAAAGATAATCTTTGAGATGATCAACTTCACAATTCCATGACTTCGTGAGAGATGGGCATTCCCAACCCAAGTTTGACATGATATATTTGCATGAAGACAATTGCGTTGTGACAGATTCGTGAATTCGGTTATAAGTGAAAATTTGAAAATGTGAGAGATCACACCTAGAATACCAAACATTTTTCACACGGGAATTCAAATTGAGTGCAACCATGCAGATAGACAGATTGTGCATGAGAAACAAGATCTGATTTGGTTCTGGGGGCTTACCAGAGTCACGAGGTCCTGACATAACCATCAACGGATGTTGAAGTGCCTTGACTCCCTGTCGCATCCCAAAACATTCCAGAATTGCAGAATCACATTTTGAAGCTTGAACCAGACCATGCATGGCTTGAGGGTGGTTGCTGCTGCTAATTTCAAAATTTATTTCCGGATGGCATATATCTTAGTCATAGGTTTCAACAACAATTAGATTTCTCAATTGAGGAGGTTCTTCTGATGGTACTTCCAAAGATAAATGAATTGGAGAGCTCGCATGAGCAAGTTGATTTGACGAGTTGTCTTCATGCAACATAAGAGATGATGAGGGTCGGGAAGAGTCATGTGTGATTAGGTTGTTTTTTGTTTTATCATGGACAACCTCATCGTCTTGTGTCAATCGAGGAGATATCTCATCGGATGAAGAAGCAAGAGAACATAGAGAATCTCTGTCGCATGAAGATGCGTTGTGAATGGTAGGACACAAGGGAAAGTGAAGTGGAGAGGAATTATCGATATGGACGTCTTCTTTGACTAGAACACATTCTAGATATGAGTTAGAGTCTTCATGAGAAAATAGAAGATCACACGATGTACTTGGTCATTCGTCATGACATATGGAAGCATGGAAGTTATGACTACCCAAGGCTGGGGGTTGATTGAAAGAATTGATTGTACAAGATGTTCCATCAAGATTAGCAGATTTAGAATCATTCAAAAATGGAAACCCATTGTTTTGATGCGGAAAATTTTGAAATAGAGAGGGAAGATTGATAGTGTCCTCACCTTTTTGCTCCTGTGCCTATGTAATGTGACTTCCTTGCGCTTGATCACAATTTGAGCCAACAGCTTGAGAATCAAGAGAATGTGAACAACTGGTTGGTGAAGCAGATTAATCAAGTTAGTCATGGTACAAGGAGTCATGGCTTGTAGATGATAGAGGATGGCATAGATGCAGATTAGATTCGAGACTTCAATTATGAATGACGACATCCTCTTGCAGAATGGAGGAATGAGTCTTTGTTGTAGGCTTCTTGAGACATTCTGGAATGTCCTCCATTGAAGCAAGAGATGGATGAGAAGATGAGCTGGGGACATGTTGCGCAAATTTCTCAGCTTCATGATGACCGCTAGGGGGAATCCACATCGGGATTGAAAAAGGAGGAGGACAAGGAACAAATGGGGTAGTGGGCTCCTCCTCTATAGTCTAAGGTGCTTCATGATCCGTAAGAGTTGGGCAAGAATGGAAATCAGGAGGTTCACCGTATTGGAAAACATGAACCAAGCATTTGAACTCTTGTCTCATGAAATCCGAGTTCAAAAATTGGTCAGGAATTTTGCAACAGAGGTGAAGGAACTGCTCAGCAAAGTCCTCAACGGATTCATTAGGCTTGATTCTTAAATGATGGATTAGTTTACAGACATCTTGGTGGTCATACTTATCGAAAGATTTACACAACATCTTGGCAAGCTGAGCGAGCGAATGGAGAGAAGAAATGGGTAATGTATAACACCATTTCTTAACGTGACCTTCAAATGTGAGGGTGATTAATATAGTGATGGCATCTTCAGAACCTAGTTTGTTACAAAAATAGCAATAGACAACTTGAAAGAGATCTTCATGAAAGGTTGATTCACCCTCACCATCAAGCTGAAGTTCAGACAGGTCATGAATGAGTTCTGCAGGGATGGCACAATTAAGCTCTTTGGAAAAACATCCTGGGATTATGATTTCGGGAATTCGTTTTACAATTAAGAGATTCAAAATAGACTCAATGGGCGTAGCATGTCATCTGGCCCTCCTTCTAGTGCCAGAAATGTTGATGGTGTTGGACCTGTCAACATTAAGGGGATCTCCCTGGTATGAAGTCCCAACTAGACCTCACAACATTTGGTGTAGGAGTCCCATTTGGTATAAAGGCCTAGTTGCCATATACTTATAGATATGGATTGGCTCTAGCTGTCATCACATGAGAGCGTTGCATTGGTATCTTAAAAAATCAAGGTAAGTGTGTCTAGTGAGTGCGTAATGTAACTTGTGTCTTGGTTCTCTTACTGTAAAGGGGGAGAGTAAAGTGAGCCTCTAAGTGAGATGTAATAGTACCACCTAGGAAGAGACACACGTGAACCAGAAAGGTTTGCCTGACATCCAATGGAATAGTCCACAACGGATGTGGTAGTTATTAAAACTGAAGTGCAGGGGACAACACATACACCACCCAACGGAGTATTGCACATGGATATGACGGTGGTTAAAACCGACGAGAAGAAGGCAACATGTACACTACCCAGTGGAGTAGTCCACACATATGTGATAGTTGTTATAAAAAGAAAACAAGGATGGTCTGTCGAGTATCCTGTGAAGTAGTCCACAAGGATGTGACAGCAGTGATAACCAATACAAAAAGGTGGTCTGTCTAGTATCCCGCGGAGTAGTCCACATGGATGAGATAACGGTGATAACCACTACAGTGCATTCCCAACAATGTAAGTACTAAAACAACCAAAGTATTTCAAATACCTTAGTACACTTGAAACAAACATGCATTGCAAATGTTGAAAGAATAGTCTTACAAACATCTACAAAACATGCATGAAAATGTGTTGGCTGTAACAAGCTTATGAATTAAGAAAAAGTCCCAAGACACATTTGTACACCATACGTCATTAGTCTCAATAGTGGGACATTGGAGCCACTCCTTTCTCCTTAAAGAAATGATTGTATACTCAAGGATATGTGGGAGGAGCCAAGGTGAAAAGTCCACGCTCATACAATGGAAGGGGTATATATAGGTGAGGGTGATGCTTGACCCTTGTGACTCTTGGACTACCCTCATGACCATTCAACTTCCTATGAATATCAACTGACATGACTCTTCAACTTCATGTGTGCGTCCATTGGACTTTCACTTTACATTACATTCAACTACAACAGATATATCTTATAGTGGTGATGTGGCCTTGACAACTCATGACACAATTTGACATGACACTGCTGACATGTACTAGCTAGTTGTGGTGGCAATGTCAAGTTGCTGTGTTGATAAGTGATAGATATACTCTCAGGTGTGCTTTGTCTTCTCCTCTGCATGGCTTGATGATGTGGGGTCGCCAATGGTATTGGTCTTGTAAGATGGTTACATGCATCTGTTCCTTTTGCTTGCTACTTGATGTGCTTTGTTTGTCCATCCAGCTGCAAGTGATTCTTCTAGCATGTGCGCTCCTTCTTCATTCCGTTCGTCATATCACCATGATCTATCAGTGTACCTATTTCTACAATTCACTCATGATGGGATGACATCAAATCCAAAACCTCCTAATCTAGCATGATGCCTTGTTTCCATGATTCAGGCCCACGATAAATGACAGGATAGGAAGAGGGTCCGGTAACTACGCACTGCGCAGTTCCATGTGTTAGGGAGGAGGGTTTGTAACTTAGACTACGTAGAGCACAAATCAGGCTTGGATAAGGAACTCCAGGGCACATTATTCACTATTTGGGAAAATTGTGCAGAGGCCATTGAGAGGCAGGATTGCGTAGTTGAAGATACCCATGGCAGCTGCAAGGTGGGACCCAGAGGGACACCTATTCACAGTTTCCAGAGGGAAGACAAGGCATGACAACAGAGGGAACAGAGGACATTTCTGCGAAGTTTTTGAGAGTAGTGAGTCCCGACTGAGGGAAGTCACTGGGAGGACATATATACACAGTTTATGGGAGCAATGTAGGCTCATGTCTTTGTGAAATGTCAGGTTCTAGCAAGCAGGAAGGAGGCTTGATGACTATTCTTGCGAAGTGTGCAATTCAAGTTGGACTTTGAGGCAGTTTCTGCATAGTTCTGGGAAGGAAGACCAACTGCTCACCTCTGGGATTGCGCAGTGCAACTGAACTGGAGGACAAATTAAGGCAATGAAAAGTTCGAGATAGCAGAGAAACACCATTATGGGTTGAGACTGCATAATGCAGCTCAGTCGGGGTCCAGTGAAGTGGAGTTGTTCAGTCGGAGAGATTTTCAGGAAAATGGCTAAGTGTGAGAGGCAAGTGAACTTGTGAGGACTCGACATTGTGATCACACACTTAGCATGCTTCGATAACATGATGACACTGACCACCGGGACAACATAGCAAATCATGCCCCTCTATGGGACTGCCTATAGCTGGAAGCGACAAGTGTGACACTTGGGATAGACCTTCAGACAACCATGACGATACTTGTGTGACAGTGCTTACAACTTTTTGTGTGAGTGTGACCGATTTTCACATAGCTAAGACAACCCAAACACACAAAGACAAACCTTAGAAATCACCAGAACAAGGTCACAAGCACGGAAAAGTAATCAACATGCCAAAAGACGAGAGTTGGTCAAGTAAGCAAAAAGGAGCAAGACACGTAGAGGAAACAGACGGAATGACTTCCAGAGCTTGTAACTATGCACGTCATTGAAGACAAAATGATATGATAATGATAAGCAGTCCTTCAAGATACACTAAGAGGTTTCAGAATATGTGCTTTATTTTTCATACCTACCCTCCCAGGGTTGTGCATTAGATGGAGTCTTCATACGGTCCCGATCTTCTATCATACCTTGGGTTCCTTGGTCTACTTATCTTCTTCCTCATCTCCTTGAGAGTCCTCTAGCATGTCATCCTTCTTGTGATCATTGAGAGACACATTGGTGCAATTTCAGTGGGAAGTGACTGTTGCGGGATGAGGCCCTGGGAGGACACATATGGGTAGTTTCACGATTTAAGGCAGACTAATAAGATGAGGGACAAAACTGCATGGTTTTAGGATGCAAGACACTCCCGCGGGATAAGACCTGGGGAGGACACATCTGTGTAGTTTGAGGATGCAAGGTAGACTAAGTAGCTGAGGGACAAAGATGCGTAGTTTCAAGATGCAAGGAACTGTTGTGGGATGAGGTCGTGGGAGGAGACATCTGCATCATTTCAGGATGCAAGGTAGACTGGGTAGGTGAGGGACAAAAATGCACGGTTTCTGGAGACAGTGGGTTCCAGCTGAGGGAAGGACACTGGAGGAAACCACTGTGCATTTTGAATGCTTAGGGAGGCTGGGTAGATTTCCCCTTGAAGCAAAACAAACTTCAATTTGCATAACAAATGGTAATCCCCATCCCCAAAGATGACACATACTGTAGAAATATAAAAGCGTGAACGACTCTTAAGATCGAAAAGGGGAGCTTGAGATCATCAAATTACCAATAGGTGACTAAGAAATGATTGATCATATGATCCACTGTAGGCTCTGAAATTTGAGTACAAGCCAAAATTTTAGAGGGTGTTGCAGTCGCTACAACGAACACCTATTAACTGACTTCTTGGAGATGTTCATTTGTCGCTTTGAATGTTTAAATATTTCATACAATAATTGATTGAACCCCTAAAAATTTTGATATGGTTACTGATTGCTAAATGGGAAAAAAAACTCAATATAAAACCTCATGAAGGGTGGCATTATCAGCTTCATTGGTAGAACTCTATGATTGAATAGCAAATAACTTATTTGCCACAATTATGGCATTAGC
The DNA here is from genome assembly GCA_031772625.1 of Pinus tabuliformis. Classification (NCBI taxonomy): domain Eukaryota; kingdom Viridiplantae; phylum Streptophyta; class Pinopsida; order Pinales; family Pinaceae; genus Pinus; species Pinus tabuliformis. Next base: position 514,122,771 of record CM062811.1, read on the forward strand.
ATCTTTTTCAAAGGTTCTAAGGGTTTCTTCTAATGGAATGTTCCTCTCAGTCAAAGAAAAAATACTATTGTTTTCTTCCATTAGGAATACCTTGATTCCACCCAATTTGTCTTCTTTACCCAAAATGGTTAGTAGAACCATCAACCTTTTCAGTATAAAATGTTGCAAGCCTTTCCATTTCAACAAAATCATTCAACAAATTAAATTCTAAGGAATCAAATGCTTTATTTGTAACTACATCTATGCTATCTTTTTTAAACTGTGTTAATTCAGAAATCAATTATGAAGCCCAGGATTTAGCACAACTAGCTTCATCTCCATTGCCTCATAGCACCATGAAGACATTTCTCCAAACTACCATTATCAATGTACTTATATACCAAGATCCTCCTCTTGCATTAGTTCCAACAAAACATTAGGGCCCAACTCAGATATTGGTGGAATGATTTCTGGATTTTCCATTAAACGAACTCAAGCAAGACACCCTTATGTTATTTTTGTAAACTGGAGTAGAATTGCGATGGGGGGTTACTACTGGTAAGTGGTTTTCACCTGCAGTGTGTTGCAATTTTTCCCAAGTTTCCACGTGCCTAAAGTGGTTTTACAAAACCAAAAAGTTGCAGAAGCCCCCTCTCTATTAAATGTCAAACAACCCCGGGCTTGTAATTAAATCTAAACCATTAATTTTTGAACACCAACATTTGTTGTTGAAAGTTGAAAAAAGTTTATATCTATGAAATTTTACCACCCATCAGAACTTGGAGAAAACCCAGATCTCTTCCTTTAGTTTTTCAGCTGCTTAATGACACCCTTGACATTCCAGTAAATTTGTTGGTAATAAGATGTTGTTCATTTCTTCTGGGTGCTTTGTGTGACAATAGTATATTGACTATAACAACTTCTCAACATTTGGCACTAAAATTTTCCTAAACTGTAAGAGATTAACCTTAATTTCTTGCATCAACATCGATTTTCTTTCATGTCTTTAGATAAATATTTGTTTGCAATCGACACTTGGCATTTAGCTTACACCTAGTGTTCTCTTAGTTTGATAGATAAAAAAGATCTTTGATAACAATTATCTTAGTGGACTCATAGAGATGGGAACTTATTTTCCTTTAGACCTAAAGTCTCGGAGCATTTGGGCATTTGGAACATTTGACAACTAGACATTTTGACGACTTAACACTTATATGAATGTTTTCTTTCGTTTTATATGAATGGGAATAATTAATTAGGAAATTAATTAACAAATTTTGAAAACTTTTGTAATTTTTAAAAGGGGTCATAAAAAATTACAATAGATACATTGTGTGAAGTGTGGAGATGTTGAAGAGCCCCTACTCTTGGAGCTCCTACATAAAATGTATTAATGTTTCGGGTTTACAATGTATTAAATTGTTATTTTTTAGTTCATTGCTCATTACTCCAATTGTGTGGAATTAAGGAATGGGAAATACGTTGATAGGTATCTCTGCTTAGTGTTTATTTAATTTTGGGTATCGTTTACGATGAACTCAACATGGCTAATGCAGTTCCAATAGCGTGTTTTAAAGGTTGTTGTGCAAAGTAACAAAGATTATTGTTCATTGCTTCTCCACAGTTTATTAATAGCTAGAACGGGAAATATGTTGATAGGTTTCCTGCTTAGTGTTGTTGGGAAGAATAACAAAGATTGTTGCTCGTCACTTCTCTGAATTTCATTATTCCCTTCTCACATTGTTTCTTGAAATAAAATTCTAAGCTGCAATTAAAAATCTTGTGCTTGGGAGATAAACTTTGAAGCAAAGTGAATTAAATCTTAAAGGCCTTACAAAGTGCAAACCAACAAATAAATTATTCAAAGTATATGCTTGTTAAATATTTTGTCTTATCTCCATTGAATATTTTCATTTGATCGCGTTTACATTACAGATAAATATTCATTTGTTGAGAGTTCATGAAATTCAATCATATGTGTCCAAGTTCCAAGCATGGGTTTTGAGCGCAGAGTAAGTTCTTAGTGCAGAGGACCTTCGCATAATGAAATTGCTCTGCATTCCTTCATCGTTGTCCCTGGAGGTTGAGTGATGGAACTATTTCTGAGCAGGAATGACAATAGTATAAGAAAAATACCAACTAAATGGAATCATGAATAACCTTACTTTGGTCAGAATTCTACTATTCCTTCAATCATACAATAAGGTCATAGACAAATTTCTAACCTGATCAATGTTACTTGCGATGTCCATCCTTAATGTTAGTAGTTTCTTGCAGATAATATTGCTTGATAAGGAAATTGCGTTGCCAATGCTAGTGGATCTAAATATCTGGCAAAAGAATAAAAAATAACAATATTGAACATATATTTAAGCTTTTCAAAAAAAAATCCAATTTTAAAAACATGATCTCCCAACTCAACATTACGTCCAATAAAAAACCCAATTTGGAAAAACCAGAATCTCCACCCTCGTAATGAGATAAGGTTGGGAAAAACAACTCAATGACCCAAGTTATTGGGTACTGAATCCTCAGAACACTAAAGAAAAATCATATGCAATAAAAGCAAGGCCATATGAGTTTATACCTTCATAAATGATAGAGAATTTTACCATTCATCCACCAAAACCCATTCTGCGATTTGGTTGACAAATAATGTGCATAAAAAAAGACAAAAGTAAGGAAAATTTTTCTTTGGGTTTTCCTATATGCCTTTCCAAGGATTTCAACATTTCATTACAGCGCGCTTAATTTTAAACATGGAGTGGATGCAAAGTTAACCACATGTACTTATTATCACTTACAACAGGACCATGACAACAATAGACACCAAATAGAAGTTATTGAAAGGTGGGATGTTGGAAAGGCATAGGAAACAAAACATGAATTTACTTAGAACACGAGTTGTTGCTCTTCTATTGATCACGCAAAACATGATTCTTACAATGAACATGGTGAAGGGTATTTAACCTTTTCCAACTAGCTACTTGCCTAAAATATCTTGACATGCAAACACATGCAGCAACACACTAAAAGTCATTTATCACTTAACTCGACTTGACTCAACACTCAAACACTCAATCACTCAGTTAATTGACTTTCTATGTTTAGCCAACTCCACATGCGGGATTAATTACAATTTCTAACACTCCCCCTTAATTACGACCATGAATTAACTTAACTTAATTTGACTCGATTATCACTCAAACATGCATGTTGGTTTATGTCTCAGCTAGGCTTACAATGACTCAAGACTTTTACGATTTTGCATTTTATTGTTCTCTTCTTTGAAATTGCTTCATTCTCTGTTGTGCTTTCTTATTGTAGGCTCCATATTCCTTTACTTTCTGCTGTTACAATTTTTCTTTGACTTTTCTTGAATTTGTGTTGAAACACAATTTGATCTTGTCTACTACATCTTCTTCTTCAAACGTTCGTTCAACCATGGACTGTTGCCATAACGTTGCATCTTCAAAAATGGTTTCAATGCATTCATCTTTGTCTTTCATATCATTCTTTTCACTTTCATCATCAGGTACTGTTGCTTTTTTCCTGTAATCTGCACACTCAAGATCAATATTCACCATTTCATTCAATTCTTTTATTCTAGCTGCTTCTTTAAGACTCGCATCAATTTGTTCTATTGGTTTCTGAATCCATTCTTCAATGAGCTTCAAATCTGCATCAAATTTATTAACAACCTTGCTTTCAACTTCTTCTCCCATGCTATTTTGAACACTTGCATATTCAAAAACAATGTTAAAAACATCTTTAATATGACTCTCTTCAATGAGAGCTTCCTGCTCTACATCTGCCTTCTTTTCAACTGCATGGAGGTTGTCTTCCACTGTTATGCTGTTAGTGGATATTCTCATAAAAAACATTTCAATCACTTTATCATGTTCTTGATCATCAACTACTGCTAGATGACATAATGCTTCATGAGCAGTTCCAACTGCTTCATATCTTGTTGCTACAGTGGCAGCTTCACCCTTCAATGCTTCATCAAACACGGTGCTTACCATATTGCCACAATCAATTCCTGTTTCAAAAAAAAACCACACATATCATCAACATAACGTTCATCCACACTATGGTGGGATATTCGAGCATGCATGTGCTCATTGTCAATTTCATTAACAATTTCATCTTCACCAAATCCATCAGCTGCGGTTAGATTCACCAATTGATATATCACTTTGTAGTCACCATCCACATGTGCCTCATCACAGTGGGATTAACCATCATCTGCATCATCCACATTATAGTGGAGTCCTTGACCACTTATTTACTCTTGCTCTGTTTCACACACAAAGGCTTCAACTTCTCTCTCTGCAATATTTGTTGCATCTTCTCCATCCATATGCATGCTTGCATAATGCGTTTCAATTTTATGGTCTTGAAAACCATCATCCACTTTTGAGTGGGATTCTCCAAGCTTTGTTTTCCTCTTAGAGTCTTGCTCATCTACTCTCATATCTACGGCTGACTTCTTTGCTTGTGACATAACGTGATGTTGCATGTCGCTCCCCTTGCACTAAACTCTGCTTCCAGGAACTTTCATGCTTCCTTGGAAGTTGTAACTTTTGCTACCTTGCGTAAACACTTCTCATCCAATGCTTGTTTTATAAAATTCAATGCTAAGACATCACATACAGCATCATATGGGTTATTAGATTCGTACTCAATTAACTCTCTAGCTCGAAGAAAAGTTAACATCTTGATAACCCAATGATCAAAATATTCACCTGTAAACCTAGGAGGTGGTAGAAAATCGAAGCTACACCAATCACCCTCAATTTCTTCTTTGTCTTCTGCTAGACTTCTCAGTTCCTTGGCTGCGGCCTAAACTTTGCTAGACACGACAACAATAATTGCCTCGTCTTTTCGATTCCTTTTCATAATATGCTTCAGGCGCACTTTGCGACCCATGACTGTGATCTTTCTTCTGTTTTATAGTTTCTTTCCTGATTGCATGAAGCTATCTTCCATGCACAATCTTCAACAAAAAAACTATCATGCTTGACAAAAACCAAATAATTTTGTCGACGGACAAACTTTACAAAGCCCTAAATTCTTTTGCCAATAAAAATTCCCAAAACCACAAAAACAATTTCCGCTCAAATAAACCCTATGACACTTTTGTGTTTTTTTATTTAACAAAAAAAACTTAATATTTTTTTATCTTCCAACCTCTAACAAAAGCCCTCTTTTAAAGCACCTCCATTTTTTTTAATATACCAAACAAAACTTTAATAGTTCCAAGCCCTTGGAATAACTTAACAAACCCTTTAAATTCTCATTTCTCTAATCTTTATAACATGTCATGCGTTGACACATTTTAATAAAACACTTCAAAATTTCTGCTACCCTTTAAAATAAAACCTTTGCAATAAATTATTTTGCAACACCATTAAAAACTATGATCCACACTTTGCGATTAACTTTAACCCCTTTTCGAATAATTTTTTTGAATTAAATCCTTCCAACCTTAAAAAGATTCAATCTTGGCTTGCGTCCATTGGGGCTGCGGCCTTGTTTCGTTGGTTATGACTGTCGCTTGACCGTCACAACTTGACTTCCGAATCTTTTATTGAAAAAATCGTCTTATCTCTATTAACATGGCCTTGTCTGATGATGCGCTGCGTGCTATTGCTATCCGCGAAATAGAAGGACCGCGTTAGTCCTCTAACACTACCATAATTGAAGGAAATCAACGTGCATGCATGTTGACTACTCAATTTCTCGGGCGATGGGTGTTCACGGCAGCTGCGACTGCTTCTTTAAGAAACTCTATGTATGCTGTTTACAAACCAAACGAGCTCGGCTACAGCGGTGGAGAACCAATGTATGTTGTTTACAAACCAAACGAGCTCGGCTACAGCGGTGGAGAAACTTCCGACTATCTTATTACTCGCACATGCACGGTGCATCTGTTTTCCGTTTCAAACTTGCTCCGATATCAACTGGTTGGGAAGCGGAGTAGACAAAGCATGAATTCACATAGAATCGAGCTATTGCTCTTTTATCAATCACATAAAATTCACATAGAATACGAGCTATTGTTCTTCTATTGATCACACAAAACATGATTCTTACAATGAACTTGTATTTAACCATTTCCAATTAGTTACTTGTCTAAAATATATTGACATGTAAACACATGCAACCACACACTAAAAGTCATCTATCACTTAACTCGACTTGATTCAACACTCAATCACGCAATGACTCAGTTAACTCGACTTGACTCAACACTCAAACACTCAATCACTCAATCCACTGACTCTATGTTTAGCCAACTCCACATACGGGAGTAATTACAATTTCTAACCTAAAAGTCAAACGTTGTTGGAGACATAATGGTTTGCCCGAGGCCGAACAAGTGCCCATATCCAAGAGAACAAGTGCGCAGAAATTTCCTCACTATAGCAGTAGGAAATTTCCATGCAAGAGTGGATATTACACATTAAGCACCCATCTACGCAGCAGGGTGGATGTTGCTTAGTAGTGAGATCGCCTTCATGTGGTGGGCTTGTATGCACATGGTGCTTCACCTATAATTCTCTTTTGATTTGATTTCATTGATAATCATGTTGCACGACCAAGATAATAACTCATTGCGACTCCCCTCAAAAGACAAATCTTTTTAGCCAGTCTAACAATGGCACAAAATTTTTTTAGAAAACAATAGATATAGAAATTTTGTTATGATTTTTGAAAAAAATTGACAAATTTTTTTGGAAAACTTAGTTATAATTGTCAATTTTTAGAATTTTGGGTGCTCCAAAAGTTATTGATGGTGCTGAATCTATTTCCATCATCAAAAAAATGATTCAAACACTCCTAAGATTAAATTTCTTAAAAACAATACTAGATTTCAGCTAGAATTTCACTTTTCAAATGATGAAACTGTGACCTTGATAGACAAAGCCCCACACACATATTTCGAAAATACGTTCTGTATTTACTAGTGGATCAGTGATACTGCAAAACTGCAGGCATTGAATGATAGAAATAAATTGAGTGACATGAATAAATTTGAGATTTGTTTCCAAGTTGTTGGATTAACTGGAGTGATATGAATAAATGTTTCCCCTTTGATTTGATTACATCGAACACTGCTCTCCAGTGACAATAAATTGTCATGCTACCCGCCACCAAATCACACGTTCCTGCTGTTTTCTTTGGAGGGATGATTTTTCCTTTTTTATTTGGTATTGACGATACGTTTGTTGTTACGATGGAGAACGAAAAATTCATGGCAAACACATTGATTTATAATCATTTTTGATGTGAAACGTTTTGGTGGAAAATATCTAAAGAAGATTGGGAAGAACGAGTGTGTATTTTTTTCACTTTTGATGTAGTGGAATAAAAAAAAAAAATTATTTTGGAATGTGATGTTTTTAGAGACATTAGAGATAGTTACAACAATATGTAAACATGGGTTCATTAGAATTGTTTTTTAAGTGATAGGAGTGTTAGAAGGTTGGGTATCATTAATCTGAGTAATAGAAAAATTGAATTACAAAAAGTGAAAAACAAAGAGACTAATAATCCCATAAACTATTTTTAATCTTATAAACATTAAAATTTCATTCATTCATAAATTGAATCTACACATAATTTTGCTTTCCAAAAAAAAGGCTCATTTTCCTTCATGCACACAAGATCCAAAATTTATTATTCAAAATGTTAGTGATAATTTTCCTAAGGAAAGAGGGGTGTCGTACGACTATATTGATAGCCACAATGGTGGAAACCACTATATTAATAGTGGTGTTCTTCATTTACAATCTAAGAGTAGTAGCCGCAATCATTCTATTTTAATTTTGTCTAAGGAATATGGATTGAACACCACTTCCTTCCATAGTAATTAGTTGACGCTACACACGACATTGACGGCTAGGGAGGGCTACCACTTCTCCTTAATCAATATAGTATGTGTCACTCTACATTATTTAGGAGAGCTAGTTTTGGGCCCAACCCAGGAAAGAAATGTGAGCGATGCCCAAGAAATAGATAAGGCCTTAGACTAAGTAATAGAATGATTCCCATGCTATGCCTTTCTTATTTCTGGGGACCTTTGGGCCTTAGATCTTAGGAATTATTTGCTGATTTTCCCAAGACTTAAAACTACTTGCGAGTGAAAAAATTGAAGCTATTATATTCATAATATATAGTTATATCGTTCCTAATTTCTTCATAGCTGATTATACGAATTAATTAATATGCGGAGTTCATGGGGAGTGCAGAGCACTTTGCAGGATTAAAACCACCTCTATTCGGAGTTTAGATCTCTTCAATCCACAAAATGAAAACCACCAAAAAAGTTCCTTCGCAGGCTCACAAAATTGTTGGAAAATTACTCCCAACGAACGCATTAATGACTTACAACGTAGCCATAACAAAAGTACACAAGTAAATCAAGCCAGAAAAACTTACAACATAGCCATAACAAAAATACACAAAGTAAATCAAGCCAGAAAATTTTTATTGCAGGTTGCAGACTTTGTTTTCAGGCTCAAGGACAAGAACGTAAATTAAAATTATGAACAAAGTACACACTACCCATTCTGCAACACATCAAACATTTAAGAACAGAGAAAATTCATCGCGGATATGGTGAATCATATGTTCCAGAATTTTACTCAACAACTACTATTAGTACTGTGCAACCTCTGCAAGGTCAGAAAACTACTTTTTTTTATACAAGCACCCATCCTGTGCTTTAATGCTCTGACTTGTCATGAATTAATATATTAAAAAAATGTAGGTTTGAATGTATATGTTGTCTGCTATTGCGCAACAACTAGTGAAGTGTAACTCTGCTTAATAATTCTTAGTTTTACTTGGTGAAGGAGCAGCAACCAGGCCTGGAATTTCAAATATTTTTTTCCTGTCAAATGAAACTTTGGAGACGGTTGTTTATTTTCCATGCCCATCAATTTATGTTTTCAGTAAATTTATGACTGGTTTTTTGTGTGTTACATATTAAAAAATTAGCACAAGTTCTTGCTGTCAGATGTTTGACATTCTACTTGTGAAGAAATCTTCCGTCATGGCCACCAGAACACCAAATTTCTTCTTGTTTTACAGTGTGTCTCATGGCTACCAGAACACCAAATTTCTTACTTTTTTAGCAGTTTGTGTTTCATTCTCATCATTTCTGTCCTGAGCCCAGTGTTAAGTGGATGCAGTTGCATCCCTCAATATAAACTCGCCTGTTACACTTACTCAACAGCCAACAATGGTAATAAAACTATCCTTTCCATGGCGTAATTACTTTGTTTGGTGTTATTATTGCAGTTGGGGCATATGCATACGGATCATTTGCAGCGAAACTCTATGGTGGAAATTTGGGAGCTGCTAGTTCCGATCTTTACAGGAATGGCGTTGGGTGTAGCATATTGGGTGCTTTGGCATATTTGCAGTTTGAACGGCTTGAGATGTACACAAAAACCACTGCAAGAACATTCTGGTATATTAAAATTGTTTAAATCTTGAGTTGCTATGAACTTGTTATAGAGTTGGCGGTAATAATATTTTATAATCAATTATTTTTCAATTCAATAAAAATCCCATAATTGCATTCAAATGATCTTTGTGGTGATGGCTCATATGGAATATTATGTCTTTTTTTAATCTTCTATTTACAAAAAAAAAAAAAAAAAAAAAAAGAGAGAGTCATATATCTTCTATTTACAAAAATACAAAAGTCTAAAAAAAAAGTCATATACTTCTCTAGATTGATTCATTTAATAGGATAGTCCATCAAAGTCGAGGAGACTGATTTCCTTCGTCATATTATCTTGTTATACAGAGTGGCAGGCTGAGAGTCAGGTAGGCAGTTGGGTAGAGTTAAAGAAGAGTCGTGTGGAATTTCCTTCGTCATATTATCTTGTTATACAAAGTGGCAGGCTGAGAGTCAGGTAGGCAGTTGGGTAGAGTTAAAGAAGAGTCGTGTGGAATAAGCGATAATGGAAGACTGTTGTTTTGTTTCCTAACATTGTTACTTAATACTAGTCGAAGCATCCAATGTAAGCCAGCTTGACTGCATCAGAGTTCCTCAAAGTAAGCCAACTTGGACCGCATCACAGTTCCACACTCATTCAAAACCTTTCTTTATTTGAATTCTGATAATACCCAATGTAAGCCAGCTTGACTGCATCACAGTTCCTCAAAGTAAGCCAACTTGGACCGCATCACAGTTCCACACTCATTCAAAACCTTTCTTTATTTGAATTCTGATAATACCAGGGGTGAAAATACCACGAAAAAGCCACTACACTTCAATTTAACCACTACCCTTTCACCAATTCCTTGGCAAATTAGAATTTTAATCCCCCTTCATTAGATTCCCTCCCTTCCATTTAAAGTTCTTCCTTCTCATTACTTAATGTTACCCCTCTATTTTACCGCCTTTGTTTTTGAAAGCATTTATCTCAATCACATCTAAACTTTTCACCTCCCAAAAATTAGACAGAGGTGTGCCATATGCCAGAATGCCCTGTACATGGTTTAAAGACAATCCCAAGCCACCAAGCATTGGGGCAGCCTCAATCAATTCATCTAGTGTTTTGAAATATTTACCTGTGTATTCAAACGCTCTAATACAACCACTACAACCATCTAATATTCCATGAAGTATTCCATGTTCCAGGTCACATGACCATCTAGAAAGACTAGACACTAACAACCAAAAAAAACCCACCCCTTGCCAAGTCCACACCACTGCAAACTCTTCTTTCTTTCTTCTTAATTTTCTTGGCAAATTCTCACCAAACAAGACGAAATCAATGCCACACTCATCTGCATATTTCAGTTACATGAAAATGTCCTTCCATGCTCACCTCACATGCTCATGAAATTTTATTTAGAATTCTTATTCACGATCTAAAATTTTTCAATTCACATCCAATCCCAAGACTGAGTTTCGATAGCCGTATGTTTCTTCATGAGTTACTCATGAGTATTAAGTATGGTCAAAATATGCAAGTCATGACAAAGATTTATTCGGCGAACTTTACAGGAAAAAATAAAAATTTAAATAAGAGTCATAAACGCGCATGTTGTCAAAGATAAAGAAAAAATGTGGTTTCCAGTTTACGTCAAAGATGAAGAGCAGGGTTGAAAGTATCTGTGTTGTGAAGAAATCAAACAAGTGTATGTGGAAAGTACCAGATTACTTTAAAGGAGCCGATGACTCAAATCCAGGTTTGCTCGCAAGTTCCAATCAGAAATCTTCAATCCGTTAGGGAGGACAAAGTAGCATGTCCAGAACTCAGATTACACTTTTAATTTTAAAGTGTGTTATGTGGAGGTTTCAAGTCGTGACTTATGAAATAAAATGTTATAGATTTTTACGTTTTCTCTATGAAATTAGACGTCAAAACGACGGGTTGGAAAGGTGTACACACGTCTATCTTGACATGGAAGATTTTTTCCGTCAAATACGTTTTGAAATAAAAAATACGTCCTGTGGGACGTCAAATTCCAGGCCTGGCAGCAACCTCCATATTTCATATGAATGTATTTTCTTGTATTTGAAATCACAATTAAGAGTATATTTGTTGAGTTTTTTTCCATCCTGGAAATTACATATCTAGTTTTACTATGCATAATCTTTTTTATCTTTTAACTCTGTTTTCTGTTGTGAAAATTAAATTGTGTGAATTAACCTCCACAGTGTTGTCTTAAGGAGGGTCCTCTGTTTGGAGCATTATTTACCAGCAAGGAGAAGTTTTTTTTTAACAGTCAAAGATGGAAGCCTCAAGAACAAGCTTGACTAATCCTTAATTACCTTAATTTAATGGAAAAAATTATGATCATTGGGATATTACGATGAAGGCTCTATTTTATTCTCAAGGTATTTTAGACTTGGTGGAGAATGGGTTCCAAGAACAAATAGTTGCAACAACATACAATGATTTGGCACAAGTAGAATAGGACATATTGAGAGACAATAGGAAGAAGGATTCAAAAGTCCTATTCTACATTATTCAAGCAGTTCATGAAAGCAATTTTCCAAGGATTGCAACAACAACAAAGTCTAAATAAGCATGGGATATTGTCCAAACAACCTATCAAGGAATGGAAAAAAGTAAAGACAACAAAGCTACAAATGCTAAGAAGAGATTTGGAGACAATTTGTATGAAATATTATAAGAATATAGACTCATCTTTCATATAAGTAACTGGATTGGTTACTCAAATCAGGTCTCATGGTGAGACACTTGAGGAAAGGAGAATAGTTGATGAAATTTTGAGAAGTTTGCCAACAAGATTTGACCCTTTTGTTGTGGAAATAGAAGAGACAAAGGATTTCTCGCAATTTTCAGTGGATGAGCTTCATGCATCATTGATTTCTCATGAACATAGATTGAATAGAGCAACAAACTCCTCATTGGAGCATGCTTTCAAGACACAAATTTCAATTGGTCAAGGTAGATGCAGAGGAAGAAAAAATGGTATATGAAGAGGAAGAAGACCACATAGAGGTGGAAGAAGCATCACTTCAAACTCAAGTGGAAGAGGCATCAACCAAAATCCAAGCCAAAATAAAGCATAATGTCAGATATATGATAAACCTCAAGTTTAATGTCATTATTGTAAGAAATATGGACATTATGCAAATGAATGTAGAAAGAAGAAACATGATCTTAGAAACAAACCAAATGTAAATTTTACAAATGAAAATTAGAACCAATACAACATGTTTTTAGCATGTAATGTAGGAAAAGAAAACAAAAGGATGTATGGTTTCTAGATTCAGGATGTAGCAACGACATGATAGGGAACATAGAAATGTTTTCCAATCTAGATAAAAGTGTGAAATTTGAAGTGACATTAGGCATTGATAATAGAGTCTTTATCATGGGTAAAGGAATATTCAACATTCTAACAAAAAAGGGGGAGAAGAAGTATATTTCAGATGTCTATTTTGTTTCAAGTTCTAAGCACAATCTAATAAGCATTAGATAGCTCATGCAAAAGGGATAAAATGTCATTTTCAAAAATGATGAATGCACAATATTGGATAAATTTCCAAGCAAACATCTAATTACAAAAGTTAAAATGGCAAGCAATAGGATGTTTCCCCTCAAGGTAAAACCATATTTGAAGGAAGAAGGTGTGCAAGCGCAATTGTTCATGAATTCATAAGGAGATGAAAGAAAAGTTTAAGTTGTCACAAACTTTCAAGCAGAAATCAAATATGAAAATTGGTTATGATATCTAAGATTTGGGCATCTTAATTTTGGAGGTTTAAATTTGTTGCATAGGAAAGGTATGATGAAGGGATTGGAACTCATAGAAAAACCAAACAACTTATGTGAAGGATGCATCTTGGGAAAACAAAATAGAGAGGCATTTCCATCAAGAAAGTCAATAAAGGCAAAGGCACCCTTGGAGATTTTCCATTCAGATTTATGTGGACCAATGTAGACACCATAAATTGGTGGTAGCTATTATTTCTTGACTTTCATAGATGAATATACAAGAAAGACATGAATCTACTTCTTAAGGCAGAAAAGTGAAGTGTTTGATCACTTTCGCCAATACAAAGTTCTTGTCGAGAAGCAAAGTGGACACCACATTGTTGGCTTGATGGGCCTTGAGCCAGGTTCATTGTTAAGTAGCCAAGAAAATCCCTACACTACTGGCCCTTTCGGCATCAATCCGCGGAGCACGGACTAAAGTCTCATCTGTAGCAGTATGGGGGATGCAAGAACCAAGTTTCCGCACCCTGAGATGGTTGAGATGTCGGTTATTTGCCCTAACCTTCATTCGCACAGATCGATAAGCCCTATCAAATTACTTCTCTTATTCCTCCTCGAAGCCTCCATGAAAGTCTCTAGTCATCCTTCGTGGGGCCTAAATAGATAGATCAGGCACTTACGTGACCTTGTAATTACTCTTACTTTTGTATCTACCCAGATTCGCTTAAGTATTGGTTACTTTAACATGCATTACAATTATATTCGCGTAAGCTAATATTCCTACTTGCATTCATATGACAAAGTAAAATACATAGATTCGTGCATCAATATAACATTACTTCATATTCCAATATTCAACATAACATAATCGCAACATTCATAACAGAAGTAAAATAACACATACATAGATAATTGCAGAATAATCCTCTTTATTAATAATCTAGATTCCCAGCATAGACTCTGACTACCTTGTGCACACTGCTGCAGGGGTCCGCGCACTCAGCTATGGACTTCTACCCTAGGCCTCTGCGCACTCAGCTGCAGCCTGCAGAGCCTCTTCCTATGCTGACTCTTTTTTCTTAGCTCTCACAGACCCATTACAAACTCAGACTTCTACCAAAAATTTATGAACTCCACTATCTTAGACTCCTCTAAGACCTCCCTTTTATACAATCCCATAGTCTACGGACCATGGGTAGATATCTAAAGCCGACATGCTTTTACAAAACAGAAGGGCGAAAACCCTTTATTGACTCTTGACATCTTTGCACTCCACGACCACAAAATGTGGAGACTTTACATTCATTTACACAAAACTTGGGCCTTTAGCCCAAAAAATTGGGCGTTTAGCCCCAAAACCTGGGCTTTTAACCCCAAAATTGACCCCAAGGGACCCGTTCCCAATAGGCCCCCAACGCAAATTTGGTGACTCACCCTTGAGTCACTCTGCTGGCATGGAGATCTTGTCGCGAAGACCTCCTAGCTCCACTTGTACCACTGCAACTTTGGCAGTGCACTGTGTTGCCACTTGCTTCATCTGTTCGACCAGCTGCTCCATCGTTAGCCCTATGCCATCTACCTATACCTTTTGTTGCGTTCCCTGTAGACTAGCTAGTTTTCCTTCGATGGTGGTTGTGAGCGCATAGGCTTCATTAAGCCAAGGTCCTATTTTGGCCTTGAGGACACCCTCTTTGCGCCTCGCTACAGCCACCTGCTCCTTAAGCACCTTTTTCTCCTACAATTTTGCTAGCCTCTGCATAAGGGCGACAGTGCGTGCTATCCCTTTGACTTCATCATATCCTTGTTGTAGCTCCCAAGCCTCCGTTTCCAACCTTTGCAAAGTGGGATCCTCTTGCAAATTGGTAACCACTTCGAGCGCCTACTCGAAAAGCGCTATGTACTCCTTCACTGTGCTATCTATAGTGGCTACTGTATCTATCACAGCGGCCTCGCGCTGCTCCTTTACCTCTGGCAGAGTTGAGGGATGGTCCCTCAACACAAGTTCTGTGATCTTAAGGTTCAGGTTGAACTGAACCTTGACTAGTTGATCTCACTTCGCGCACTAGGGTAGCAAGCTTCCAAATTCGTTCCTCCACTGGTGCATATTTAGGAATATCCAGCTCGGGGACAGACCTACATGCCTCCACCACTACCTTGGTAGTGTGCTCATTCTTCGTGGTGATAGCCTTAAAGAGCTCGATGGCAAAAGGCTTCTCGGCAAACATTTGGGCGCTATTCACCTTTTGCTCACTGATGATGTTCAATGCTCGCTGTTCCTGAGCCTGTAGTTCTATGATCACACCATCATGCAGGGTGTGAAGGGCTTCTCTTGGAAACACGGCCAAGTCTAGTCCAACCTTCTGGAGGGCACGGACAGTGTTTCGATCATCTTATGCTTATGTGGTCAGCGCTCCATTTGTAGCGCGATGAACCGGGGTTCCAACGGGCGAACCATTTCTGCTGCTTCAACTGTCCCAAGCGCTAAGCTGGTTGACGCCACGCTACTTTGACCCACACTGGTCTGCACTTGTGACACCTGGATCTGCAGCTTGCACATACCCATTTGAATGGTACCCAAGGCCTTCTTTTGCTGCTGCTAGAACTGCTATAGCAGTTCCGTGGTCGCATCCATCACTGTATCACCAATGTCATTCAGATCACCTTTTGTCAAGGTGATCAGGTCGAGGGTGTTACAAATCCATTTGGGCACATCACTCCCATAATCCAAATCAGTGTTTTAGGGCTCATCAAGCCCTAATTTCAGTTGCTACATGCCCTAAACAAGTCAACCTTTTGAATTCCTCCTTCCCAGACAGTTTCATGGCCTAAAGACATCTTGAAATGACCTCTAGAGGGACCAGCGCAGTTAGCCCCATGCAAGGGTGCGCTGCAGAGAAGTTAAGTCCATGCCAGGGTGCTCTGCAGAACACTTAGGCCCTCTTTGACCTGCGTTGGGCAAGTTTGAGCAAAATTCACATAGGGTTTGGGGACTATTCCTATCTTCTGGAGCCTTCTAGAAGATTCTCACAGTTATCATCTTCTATGAGCTCGAAAATGGATGAGGAATGAGTTAAGATACCTCTGATCCTCTCATCCCTTCCTCATGGAACTAATTCTAAGTATGGAAGGCCATTTAATACCTCATTGATGACAAAACATCCTCCATCTTCCTATAAATTGACAACTCATCTAAGTGATTAGGGGCTGGACTTTGATGATTGTAAGGAGATACTGTTAGTTTTATAATTGAGACTATTGTAAGTGTCGTTATGCTACTGGATTGTCATGCTCATGATGTGATGTGGATGGAACCAAAGCTGGAGGAGTGACTTCGAATCAAGCTTCATGGTTGTAATTCTTCCTTCTATTCAATAAAGTATTTGCACCTTTTCCCATCTGCTTATCTTGATATGTGATGCTTATGTGTGGATGTATCTGATTCCATTTACTTGTAATCAATAGATCTTTTGCTTTGATTGGTTCTTTGTCTTCTATTGATGTTTACTGGTACTTCTCAAGCCTATTAAGTACGGGAAGGAGCAAGAGGACCGATACAAAGGAGACAAGAGGAAAGCGAAAGTACAAGTAGGTCCTCTCATTCTATTTGTGTTATCTGTTGTTTATATAAAAAGGTTAAAGTGCTTTAAAATGTTGTTCTAGATATAGCTACTATCTAGGGAATTAGTATTTATCCATAGATACTAAATTCTTCATAACAGAGCGAAGTCTTGTTGGCCTTGGACTTCTTCCACGGCCCTACTTTCTCCGGTTCCCTGTTGCACTTAATCTGGAACGGAGTAGTCTCCGGAACCACTCCTCCCTGCCCTGTCTTCTGTTCCTCCTCCTCTTCTGTTTCCGGGGAAGGTGACTTCTGAATCCTATCAGAGTTGCGCTCCTCTTCTTCCTCTATCTAATTTTCAGCAGCGTTCTCTGCCCTAGCTTTGTCCTCAGCCTCCTTCTTCCTCTTTTCTGCTAGTTGTTCCATCTTTTTCTTGGCCTCTTCCTTCTTTCGTTGCGCTGCAGACTTGCTAGACATAGCTGTCAAGTCCAAAGCGATGCGCCAATCTACCAGCCAGCAGTCAAGGATCGTTGTGATTGCGTCGTTTGTGGCTAGGTATGGAAGGTCATACCACTTTTGTTCAATATCCTTTCGCGTGTGCATGGAGACCCAGTGGAAGTCCGCCTTGAACTCCACATACTCTGCCAGTTAATTATAAATGGTCAGTGACAATCACGGTTGGCGGTTGATGGCCATGTGGATATTCATCTCCATCAAGATCCAAAAGACCTTGCTGTCCTTGACCCTTTGGGGGTCCTTCGTAGCCCAGAGTGAAGCGAACTTCGCTGCTTCCGGTAGGTCCTACGCGACTAGAGGAAACTGACTATCCTCTGGTAACTCCCACGTGACCAACACTATGGATAGCAGCAACCATGTGTAGTGAAATGTCTTGCTTTGATCCTGCGCCTCTCTACAGTTAGCAAGAAACTTGCTGCAGAGGTAGCATGCCCAGTTGAACTGTACGCCCTCTGTGCACTAGGCCACTAATGACACTACTGGTGCTGGCACTTCATCTGCGTGACACTTCCTCATAATCTTTCCTGCCAGGATCTGAGCAGCTACCTTAACCACGGGGTTGGTTATGCTAGTGATGGAGTAGCCACGCGACTCCTTTGTGAGCTTAAATTTATCCTTCATTGCTTCGACGAAGTTGCGCTCACCTGCCTTTCCTCCAAACACCATGGCCGGATTTTCTCATCTGTACGATAGTCAAGTGATCCTATGGATCAACATGTCAGTGATTGGTATCGGCTCCTCTAGCCACAAGAACCCATTGTGCACCAAGCATAGCAGCTGCTTGATCACTATCATGGTTATGGGTGTGTGGTTGTAATGTGGTACCCACAACATGTTTAACAAACTAGCCTTATCCACCCCTTTTACCCACTTTCTTGGCTCTCGTGTGGTCACACCAGTAGAAGATGCGGTGCATGAGTTGATCTGTGGCTAAGTGGGGAAATCACTCCATATCTTCCAAATCCCAATCCTCCAATTTTAACAAGGGGACATGCCCTAGGAGTGGTCCTTCAAAGGTGATTTTGTCTGGTAGCAAGGGTGTATATAGCGCAACCTTGTTTTCATCAATGTCCTTTGGAACCTTTGTCTTTCCTCTGCGCGGAGGAATGTACTCGGGTAGCTTAGAGATAGGGTTGGACCCTTCAATGTCAACATCCTCCGCCCCCATGTGAATGTCTTCCTTATCTAGAGGGATCTCCTCAACATCCTCTTCAGGTTCAAGGTCAATTAGCTTTCCCTTCTCCTGCATGGTGGGCTTCTCCTTCTTCGGGTGCCACCTAGGTGATGCGCGCACTGGCTGTGGCACCTTCTACTTATATTTCTTTGATTTTGGAGCCGCTTGGGTCGATGTAGGCCTCGGCCTGGGCATCCTTGCTTATTTAGGCACTTCTGCTGGTACTTCGACGCTCTCAACCTCCAGGGTAGCTTCCTCAGCCACCATTGCTACTTCTGGGGTAGTTCCCTCTACTGCCATTGCTTCTCCTGCACTCACAGTTTCTGTGGGCACCGACATAATACTAGACAACAACTCATGTGTCTCTTTTGGAAACCTCTCAAACATTGAACTCGCTATCAAAGCTTCAAAGTTCTCACGGTTCATGCGCACCTGAGATCTCAACACCTCAATTCTCAAAATGACAAGTGTTTTTCGTTGGGAAACCACTTGTAATTTATAGGCATTTTCAAATTCAAATCTGATCGTTCCCCCCAAAATTCATTCATAAATGCTAGATTAGAGGCAGATTTTCACAGATCTTACCCTTAAATTCTGACTTAAATGCCACCTGTCATTTTCCCACTGTCAAGTCATGAACAGTGACCATGACAGTCACTTTTCAGTTTCCCTACGCGGTCCCTTCTTGGATAGCGTAGCTCCCTGTGCATTTTTGCTCACACTGTGACATTCCTTCATTCCGCATAGTTCCCCAATCACGCAGCGCCCCAACCTGGGCAGTGTAGTTTATAGTCCCATGCCTCCTTTCAGCTGCCTGGAGCACTAAGAATGTGCTTCCACCACGTAGTCATCTAGCCGGATTTCCGGTGTATGGCTTCAATTGGCTGCCATTCACCCATCTTGGGAATGGTTCTCCATTCAACTTGACCAACTGAAATGCTCCACCATCGATAATCTCCTTGATGACATAGGGCCCCAATTAATGCATCTGAAATTTGCTTGGAAATTTATCAAACTTGCTATCATATAATAGAACTAAATCATTTACCTTGAAGGTGCATAGTTTGATGTATCGATCGTGCCATGCCTTTTCGCGCTCCTTTTGAACTTGTTGATGGAATCCAACTAGAAATCTATCTTCTTCAAGCTCTGTTAGCTGCACGATCCTCTCCTCTAGGGCTTCGTGATCCGCCATTCCTGTGAATGTCGCTATGCGTAGACTAGGTATAATGTACTCAATCGACATCACAACTTCTGTGCCATAAACTAGTCTGAACAATGTTTTTCCAGTCAACTTCTTGCAAGTCGTCCTATAAGCCCATAGTACTGTGGGTACTCGTACATCCTAGTAATTCCTTTGAGCATTACAAACCTTTGTTAGCTCATTATCCAATATCTTATTACAATCTTCTACCGTTCCATTAGCTTGCGGGTGATAGGGTGTGCTTTTCTGATGGTAAACCTGAAACTCTTTTGTCATAGCATTGATCATCTCATTGAGAACGTGTGTACTGCGATCGATCATTAGAATTTTTGGAAAACAAAACCTTGTCAGTATGTACTCAAAGATAAATTTTGCTACTGTTGCGCTTGTACAGTCCTTCACACGCTATGCCTCTTCCCATCTGGTTAAGTACTCAGTCGTGGCGATGATGTACTGTGCGCCCGTATTCTTTCCTAGAGGTTGAATTGGTCCTACAAAGTCAATCGCCCACTTCTCGAAGGGCTGTAGTGATATCTGTGGATTCAGTAGCAACTCATCCTTGCACGAGGGTATGCCCATCCTTTGGCATGCATTGCATGCCCTACAATTCGCTTTTGAATCCTTATGCAAGGTCGGACACCATAACCCAACGTGTAGAATCTTCTGCGTTGTTGCTTTTCCTGCATAATGACTGCCCACAGCTTTGCCATGAGCCTCAACAAGGATGCTATTTCGTTCAAACTCTGGCACATAACATCGCAATATTTCATCTGATCCCATTTTGTACAAGTGCCTTGCAATGACAAAAAATCTGCCGCGTGCACCACTAGTTCCTTCTTTTGTTGGTTTGTATATCCTTCCGGATCCGTACTTTTCATCAGGAAGTTTATAATATTTTCAAAGTGGCTGTTTGCAATTTGTACTACAAAGAGTTGCGCATCGGGTAGTCCTTCCTCCAAATTTGTAGGTTCCTCTCCTGTTTCAATGCGTGACAGATGATTCGGTCCAACATTCAAGCATCCTGGTTTCACAATAACTTCGAAATCATACTCTTGGAACAACAACAACCACCTGCATATCTCCCCCCCCCAACATAGGCTTGTTGACCAGGTATTTTAATGTCAAATGGTCTGTGTACATCTTAAAATGTATGCCCAACAAATAACACCTGAACTTCTGGAGCATGTACACCATAGCTAGTCCTTCATGCTCTGTCATGGAATAATGTTTCTCATCTTTGGACGACTTTCTACTTGCGAACGCTATAGGGTGATCCAAGTCCCCTACACTGGCCTATGTCAGTACTTCTCCCAGTGCAATACATGATGCCTCCACATGCACATGAAATTCCTTCTTCCAATTCGGGAAGACTAGGATCAGCGCGGTGACCATTTTCTCCTTTAGCACATCCAAGCTCTTATGGAATTCTTCATTCCAATAGAACGTAACATCCTTCTTTAACAATTTTTCCATCGGTGTGGTGATCTGAGCATAGCTCTTGATGAATTTCCTATAGTATCCCATATGCCCCAACGTTGCGCGCAACTGTTTCACACTCCTTGGCGCCTCCAAATTGATTATGACTGCGATCTTCATAGGGTCTACAATCAAGCCTTGTCTACATACCACATGGCCCAGCAATATCCCAAAAGGGACACAAAACAAACATTTCTTCAAATTGAGCGCGATCTGGTACCACTGGCATGTATCTTGAATCAAGTGCAGACTTGACACATGGCGCTTCACCAGTCCGATCATTGACCAATCGTCAAAGTATACTTCTAGAAACTATGAATAAAGTCCTTGAATGCTGTGATGACTACGCGCGAAAAGATTTTCGACACATTCTTCAGCCCAAAAGGCATCACCGTATACTGGAAGCATCCCCATTCAGTCGCGAAGGTCGTCTTACTTCTATCCTCCAATGTGATCTTGATCTGATGGTACCTAGAGAACCCATCAGTGAACAAATATGCTTCCTGGCCGCCAACATTATCCAGGACCTCATCGATGAACGGAGTTGGGAAGGGATCATGCACGCATGCATCATTCAACTTCCTGAGATCTATGCATATCCTTATTTCTTCCTTCTGCTTCTTTTCCTGAACCACTATTGGGCTTACCCAATCAGATTCTTCCACCGGTTCAATAATACCTGCCATGAGCATCTTTTCTAACTCTAAGTGGACCCTTTATTTATACTTCAGATTGAGGCGGTAAGGTCTTTGCTTTATAGGTTTCGTGTTCGGTTTGAGGGTGATATTCATGACACCTAGGTCTCTTATTATCCCTTTCATATCTGAAAACTTCGTGGGGAACAGATCCTGATATTCACGGACTAGTTCAGCGACCTTATCTACTATGGCGTCGTCCTAGTAATCCCCAATCTTTTCAAACTTCAGCTTTGCCTTTGTGCAAATGTTCACCTGTCTAGTTTTGAACGGCTCAGTTATGTCTGGGTTCTCTAGTTGTGGTCCTTCAACTTCGCGGTGTCCTTCGGTCTCTGGAATATTAATCTTCCTCGGGTCTTTGTCTTCTACTTCCACTGTGACATTGTAGCACTCCAGTAACTAACTCAGTTGGGTGGTCCATCCAGGTTGAATCAAATCTAGAGGATCCTGCGGTATCTTGAAAATTTTCGTCTTAACCTCCAGCAACGCTTTGTCGATAGATTCAAATCTATCCTCAAAATTGAACGTAATAAAAAATCCCTAGCACAAAATATCCCATTCTTCGGTGCCATGGCGGAGTTTCGTCTCCAAGTACCAATTCATTGGTATAACATTGAAGGTATGACAAAACAGATGGACCCATTCCAGTTGAGGCTTCGCTCCTTACATTTCAGTCCATTTTGCCAAATGGTCACACAAATCATTTCTCCCATCATATTTTTCTGTTAATCGTACCTTCAGGTGGCCAAAGCATACCCTCATCATCCTCCTATATTTGCGCCAATCATCAAAACTATCTTTGTGCGGACCCCACCATCTTGTGGGCGTAGCGCGCAGTGCCCAATCTAATGCTTGGAAGCGATGTTTCTCTGGTACTTCCCTTTCAAATGCATCCAAAATTGATCAACATCAGTTAACCCATCATAATAAGGAATATTTCTTACCTCTGATGATACACAGTGCAATGACTTGGTCATCATATTACAGCACAGTATAGATACTTCATGCAGTTGATTCTTCCAGTGCTCCAGTTCTTCGTCTAAATCTGATGTGTAGGAGCTCTCACGGTCCCATGCAATATGTCCGTCTTCTATCAGATTCACCCAATCTTGATCTCGTACTGTTGTCTTATAAATCTGGTCCTAATCATCATCACTTTCATAATCGCGGACCGGTTCAGTATAGCTTGGTCCCTTTGCAGGGTCTAGTGGCACCACGACGCGGAGTTATTTCTTCTCAAATATCATCTTTCGCTTCTTCAGACTGATTACCCATTCATTTTAGTGGCCTAATCAATCCCAAGGAGCACGAGGTAAGGATTTTTGTCATCCACAATCTATATCACTTCGAAATTGCTAGTGCACTCGGGCCTTCGATATCAACTGTTACCCCTTGCAACCTCCTCATTGAGATGATTTTCTGTTGATTCGCCATCCTTAACTAAATCGGACACCACTATAGTGCAGGTCTCCCCATTCTTTCCCATGTCTGTTTCGGAAAAAAATTTGCCTCGGACCCTAGGTCTAAGATAACTTGGTCCATTTTGTATTCTCCTATCTGTGCAACGAGTCTCATCTCACATCCAGTTCGTGCCTTATGCTTACCAATCTTCCTAACTATGCACGGTCTGTCAGTAGTGGTTTCCTTGCCAGCACACCTATTGATCAACTCATGCAGTCCCTTCATAGCCTTATTATCGCGGAGCAGTTTCATGCAGGTCTCCAAGAATGTGGTAATCATGGACGGGTCCATTTCTTCAACCGGTTTCTCCTGACTCGCTGAGGTAGAGGCCTCAATGAAACTTTCTTTGCTTCCATAAATGTTTCTTTTGCGTGTTCTAGATCAAACTCGGTCTCCTTTTCTGGTGCTTTGCAGACCCACTCGCCTTCTTCGGGCTGCTTCCCCTTATCCTCACTAGTTGTCACTCCACTCCGCAGCACAATATTTACCTTGGGGTCTCCTTCTCGAGGCTCAGACCTCATCATCTGTAGGTTTTGAGTCGATTGTTGAGGCTGCATCCCCTTCCACGTATATTGGCTAACAATATAGGGTAATCCTCCATCGCATGATCAAACTGAGTACAATAGCGACATGATAGCCACGTCAGATTGGGGTAGTCTCGCGCATAGTGTTTTTGTCCTCCACAATTGTATCAAATAATCTGCCCTCGACCTCTACAAGGTCCTCCTCCACCTCAGCCTCGGTCATACTACTGATACTCACCTCGCGCTCCTCCAACGCCTTGGTTCAGAGGTCACGTTTTTGTCTGCACCCTGTATGCAGGTGTCCTGTCCATCATTAATTCATAACTTCGACAATTGCACTCATCATGACCCACAAATTGACAAAAGTTTTAGAAGATTTGTTGCGTTGTCTATATGAATTTCTGCAACAAATGGAAGTTGTCTGTCGCATGTTTCCTAGCTACCTGATAGATAACACACCATAATGTAGGACCTTTACTTGGCTCTGCTACATCTTTCGGCCTCAGAGGCATTGGTCCCCCCTGATGCACCATAATTTGTGAAAACAGGATAGTGATCTTTGTCATGCCCCTTGCTTTTGCACTTTAGGCACCACACTTCTTCGCGCGCCTCTGGCCGAGTTGTTCTGTCTTTCTTTAGAATTTTCATTTCAAGGCAAAGGTTCTGCAACTGTGCGTGAATCTACTAAACCCCTAGATTAGCATCCTACATTAGTGTCTCGTGCAATCTCATCGCGATTTCCATAGTTTCCACCTGGGTCCCGATCATCTGTTGTGATAGCACAACGCTTAAGTGAGGTAGGAGCGAGGCCATAAACCATTCACTGTGCTGCCCATCAGTCAGATTCATGTTGGCTTCACGGATCGTACACTTCAATATTTGATATAAATCTTAGGGCGTCTCTCTAGGTTTCATCATGATCTCCTTGAACCCCACAATTGATTGCACCTTAGACTTAGGTCTACTATATTCCTTATTCAACACAGTCTATATATCAGCCAATGTAAACGTCAGATTATCAGTGCAGTATGTAATTTACCAAGTTAGTGCGCGATCCTGCAAAGTACTAACCAACATTGCTTTCTTCATTTGATCATCCGTGATACCCTGAGCTTCCCATACAGCCTTCGCGGTGAACCAAAACTGGTATGTATCTTCATTTCCTATTCCCTTGAACACGGATAGCTTTACGGAGTTTTCCATGTTGAACAGTGTTGGAGGTGGCGGCGGTGTGGGTGAGGTGGTAAGCGGTGGAGGTGAGGATGGAGGTGGTGTAGGTATTCACGGGAACCCCTGTCTTCTCAACTGAATAGCACTCAGTGGAGAAGCCTGTGCTACTCCTTCGTCGTCACTCATAGGAGGCTCAATCAACAGGTTATATTCAGGGCCTTTTCTTCCTTCGTCCCTAAAAGTCCTTCCACTTCGCGTAGCCCCAAACATCAAGGTAACTGCATAACCCACTTTTCACACAAGAGAATCTTAATCTAAGTATTTAATGATTTCAAATACTTACCTCATGGTCCCTTGAAGAAGCGACACTCTTCTTTGCTGTAATTGACTAAAGTATCGACCGCGAACTCTATCACAAACCACCCTATGGTACGGTCAGCTAATGATCAACAATGCGCGTGATCTTATCTTCAAAGGCTTCCAATTTCTGCACTAACTCTGGGGTCCAGACAATTGGACCGTCAAGCCTCCACCTCCCTTGGCCGTTTGCCAACTTTTGCAATCCACTCGTATAATTCAACTATGAAGGAATAGAAGAATTTCGTGTATCTCTGTGTATAGATATTTGTCCAACCCCTGTTCTTTCGTCAATTGTGGATTCCTGTTTTCTTACGCCGTGAATTTGTGGATCTTTCTATCCAACCAACCTTCAATCTCCTTCTTAGTTGGATTCCAATGATACGACATCACACATCTCGTTATGCGGATCCCAATCCCGACAACATAACCATTTGTTGGTTTGATGGGCCTTGACCCAGGTTGAACATTAATCAGCCAACAAATTCCTACACTATTGGCACTTTTGGCATCAATCCGCGGAGTGCGGACTGAAGTCTCACCCAAAGCAGTATGGGGGGATGCAGGAACCAAGTTTCCACACCCTGAGATGGTTGAGATGTCAATTATTTTCCCTAACCTTCCTTCACGCAGATCAATAAGACCTTTAGGGCTTATCAAAGTACTTCTCTTATTCATCCTCGAAGCCTTTGTGAAAGTCTCTGGTCATCCTTCGCGGGCCCTAAATAGATAGATCAGGCACTTACGCGCCCCTATAATTACTCTTACTTCTGTATCTACCCAGATTCGCTTAAGTATTGGTTACTTTAACATGCATTACAGTTATCTTTGCGTAAACAGATATTCCTACTTGCATTCATATGACAAAGTAAAATACATAGATTCGCGCATCAATATAGCATTACTTCATACTCCAGTATTCAACATAACATAATCGCAACATTCATAACAGAAGTAAAATAACGCATACATAGATAATTGCAGAATATTCCTCTTTATTAATAATCTAGATTTCTAGCACAGACTCTAACTACCTTGCGCACACAGCTGCAGAGGTCCACGCACTCAGCTGCGGAATTCTACCCTAGGCCTCTGCGCACTCAGCTGCAGAGCCTCTTCCTATGCTAAGACTCTTCGCTCTTAGCTCTCACAGACCCATTACAAACTCAGACTTCTACCAAAAACTTATGAACTCCACTATCTTAGAATCCTCTAAGACCTCCTTTTTATAAAATCCCATGGTTTGCGGACCATGGCTAGATCATTAAAGCTGACATGCTTTTACACAAAACAAGGGCGAAAACCCTTTATTTACTCTTGACATCTTTGCACTCCACGACCACAAAATGTGGAGAATTTACATTCCTTTACACAAAACTTGGGCCTTTAGCCCCAAAACTTGGGATTTTAACCCCCAAAATGACCCCAGGGGACCCGTTCCCAACACAAATCAAAGTTTTGAGAACTGACAGAGGTGGCGAATATATCTCAAATGACTTCCTACATTTCTGAAAAGAGTATGGAATTCATGAGAAATTTACAACAAGGTATACACCTTAGTAAAATGGTGTCGCATAAATAGGACCATTATGGAAATGTCAAGGAGTACATTGAAGGAAAAGAATTTTCCAAATGACTATTGGGTTGAAGTTGTCTCTTGCAAAACATATATAATAAAAAATGTCCAACCAAAAGTGTTAAGAATATAGTTCCTAAAGAAGCATGGAGTGGAAGAAAGCATAGTGTCACTCACATGAGAGTGTTTGAATGTGTGACATATGCAAATGTCCTAGATGAACTAAGGAATAAGTTGGAAAACAAGGGGGAGAAATGCATATTTGTTGTATATAGTAATGAATCCAAGGCATACAAGCTCTACAATCCATTAACCAAGAGGGTCATAATCAACATAGATTTGCAGTTCATAGAAGAGGAAGCATGGGATGGAAGTATGGAAAAGACAATCAATTTGAAGGAAAATTTACCATAAGAAGACAAAGAGGAATTGATAGCAACAAGTAATTCCCAATTCATTTTGAAGATGTTGCCAAGGAAGAAAAATGGATTGCAACAATAGATGAAGAAATGGAAGCAATAGAGAATAATGACACATGGGAGTTAGTGGACCTTCCGTAAGGAAAGAAAGTCATTAGAGTGAAGTAGGTCTATAAGACCAAGAGAAATGTTGAAGGAAAGATTGAAAAACATAAAGTAAGGCTGGTTGTCAAAGGATACAAGCAGCAATGTAGAAGAGATTATGCTGAGATTTTTGCGCCAGTTGTGAGTGTGGAGATAGTGCACGTATTTTTGTCAATTGTCACACAACGTAAATGGAAGGTGTATCAAATAGACGTGAAATTAGCATTTTTGAATGGAGTGCTGAAAGAGGAAGTCTAAGTGGCGCAACCACCTAGTTATGAGGTGCAAGGTCAAGAAGACAAGGTGTATATGTTGAAGAAAGCTATTTATGGGCTGAAGCAAGCACCACACATATGGTACAATGAGATATATGCTTACTTGATGGGAAATGGATCTGAAAAATGTGATGGAGAGCCTACTCTCTACATCAAAGAGAGTGGCAGTAAAATTCTCATTGTTGTTTTATATGTACATGATTTGATTTTTACAGGGAGTGGTGATCTCCTCATTGTTGTTTTCAAAGAAGTCATGAAAAGTGAGTTTGAAATGACATACTTGGGGTTGTTAAGGTATTTTTTGGGCATAGAAGTGAAGAAAAGAAAAATGGAATTTTTATTTCTAAAAAAAAGTATGTTGCAAAATTTTTGAAGAGGTTTAACATACAAAACAACAAGTATGCACTAACTCCAATTGTCATGGGGTTGAAATTGAGCAATTACGTTTGTGGCAGTGATGTCAATTTGACACTATACACAAGTATGGTTGGAAACTTGATGTATTTGACAACAACTAGACCTGATATAATGTATGCAGTGAGCTTGGTGTCAAAAGTCATGGAGACACCAAAAAATAAACATTAACAAGAAGCCAAAATAATTCTAAGGTATGTCAATGGGACAAAGGAGTATGGTATTTTGTACAATGAAAAAAATGATTTTAGGATGGTTGGCTACACTGATAGTGACTCGGAAGGAAGTGTTGATGATAGAAAGAGAACGTTAGGATATGTTTTTCATTTGGGTTCAGGAGACGTTTCATGGACCTCCAAGAAGTAGTTGATAATTTCAGTGTTGACAACAAAAGTTGAATATGTCACAACAACTGCAACACCATGTCAAGTAGTTTGGATGAGAAGGATGCTAAAAATTTTATGGTAGGAACAAGAATGAATGACAACTATTTACTACGAAGACAATTCTACAATTGCATTGTCAAAGAATTATATTTTACACAAGAGGAGAAATCACATTGACACTAAATATCATTTTATCAGAGAACTAATTAATAATGGATATTTTTTTTGCAACAGTATAAGTCACAGGAACAATTTGCAGACATCTTCACAAAGGCATTGGCACGAGAAAGTTTTGTACATCTAAGAGATTGTTAGGGTATAGTGAATATATGTGGTTGTGATTAAAGGGGAGTGTTGAAAAATTATTCCCAACCACCACGTTAATGAATGACAATGCAACCATAACAGAAGTACACAAGTAAATCAAGCAAGCATATTTTTATTATAGGTTGCAAATTTTGTTTTTAGGCTCGAGGAGAATAATGTAAATGAAAATTATGAGCATAGTACACACTCCCCCTTCCACAACACATAAAAAATTCAAGAGGAGAAAATTTATTGCATAGTTGGTGAATCATACGTTCCAAATGTTTACTCCCCAATTTCTTTCGGTATTGCGCAACCTCTACAAGTTTAGAAAATTACTTTTTTTTTGTATGAGTGCCCATATTGTGTTTTCATGCTTTAACTTGTAATAAATTAATATATTAAAAAAATATATGTTTGAATGCATATGTTAAGAAGTATTTTTTCAGTTGCGGAAGTAAGCTTGTGAGGTTAGGAGAGAAAATCATGGAACCATTTTTGGTGGGTGCATAAAACAGTGTTTTAGTTTTAATCTTTGTTATTGCTCAGCAACCAATGAAGTGTAAATCTCCTTAAATATTCTTAGTTTTACTTGGTGAAGGAATAGAAACCTCGCTATTTCATATGAATTTATTTTCTTGTATTTGAAATCATAATAAAAAGTATATATGTTGTGTGTTTTTCCATCTTGGAAATTTCACATCTAGTTTTACTACGCATAATTTTTTCTAAGATTTTAACTCTATTTTCTATTGCGAAAATTAAATTGTGTGAATTAACCTCCATGGTGTTGTCTTAAGGAGGGTACTCTGCCTCAACTTACAAAAACTCCTCCTGCATATGCTATTGGTTCCTCCTACATATGTTATCATTGAAAGGAATTTGAGAGTGTTTGGTTGAGGTGTGGATTTAATTCAGGCCTTTTTTTTACCTTTTCATTATGCCGCAATTCTGAATTATTTGCTGGAGCATCTCATTAGGTTTTTGAGCATTATAAACCCTTAGAAATCTAATTTTCATGCTTAAATTTTACTTATATGCACAAAGTTTGTTTATAAGTTATTATCTAAACCAAAAACTGTATTTTTGATAAAATGTCTTCAACTTGATTTTATTTTCATTACATTTCCTCATTCTTGTGTAACTTCTATACTAAATCACCTATTGTTTCGCCAAATTTATTTATCTATGGAAATAAAGAAGTGAAAGGGTGTTTTTTTTATAGAGATGTTGGTCTTCCCTGAATCAATGCCATTTTTGAAAATGTAGTTTTCACATTTATGTAGGAAGTTGTGCAGGGTGCAGAGCTAGATTTCATTGTGAAAAATGTGAAGCCACCTCTACACTCTAAACAATGGTTATATGTGTGTTTTGTGGAGTAAAAACCATCAGAATAGTTATAGTCTCTGAAACATGTCGCTCTCTTTTTAATGGATTTAACAATGAAAGCGTGAGATGTAACATGAACCATGGTTTTATTTTAAATTTTAGTTTAGATTGCATTGTTTAAATGTAATTTTATGCAATTTAATTATAAAACACAACAATTTTATGAAAAATTCAATTAAACCTAAATAAAATAAAACAATTTTGTAAAATTCAACTATAAAATGCAATAATTTTATACATAATTCAATTAAATATAAGTAAAGTAAAACAAATTTTATCCCAATTGGTTGTACAGAGGTACTTTAATAATGTTGATAATCATCAATTTAATACTTTATTTGGAGTGCAGAGGAAGTTCATTGTGTGGAGTGCAAAGGTCCTCCACACTCAACATAATGAAATTCATCTAAAAAATCCACACTTTGCATTCCACACAACTATATCATGAGAGCCAGTGATCTCCATGCTTAGAGTGGAACAAATGGTATAAATCTAAGTTTCTTGTGGAGGACTTGTGCAGAGTGTTGAGGAGTAATGGAGGAAGTTGTGCGAAGGAAGAGGAAGTTGTGCAGATGTGGCTTTAATTGTGTAGAGTGAGGATGTGCGAAGGAGGGAATAATGACACATTGTGGGGATGATTATGAAAACAAATCATTCTTGAATAATGATAAAACATGGACCCCACACTACCTTAATCGATTAATTAGCAGTATAGGCAAGGACTATGCTGCGTTGCAGCTATTACTCTTGTTCCATAAAATACTCAACCGTAATTCCAATATTTTTATAGAATTCCATCCTACATGCCTCTAAACCTTGGCATATATTTGCATGCAAATAACTATCCATGTGGCTTCAAAATAAGTCCACATAACTATTGTAAATAATGTTTTCATTTATGTCGAAGTCAGAGGGAGTCAAAAAGAATTGGTGTCATTGATATCTACCAAGTTGCTCAACGAATCGTCCTTGTAGGTTTAGCACCAAATTCTATATAAATAAGGATGAGTGAGCACCCTTAAAGGGTCTCCATGCAGTAAGATGGAGTATAAGTGTGGTTTGTAATTTTGAGGCTCGAGGAATGAGGATGAGGAATTATGAGGCTTGAGGAACGAGGGTGAGGATGTCCAAGGTGCGAGGAGCACACTGCATCCCTCCAAGGCTATCACACAGATTAGCTAGAAAATCACTTAGATGAGGGATCTAGGAATTATAACTATAATGGAGTCCTTAATAGTAGTGTTTACTCATGCATGTCTGTCATTTCTTCCATAATTCACATAATGGGCATATTCATCACTTTGTTATAGGCATGTTAGCATAGGATTTCTAGAAAATTTTCCCCACTAAGAATGAAAGGTAGCATTCCCTCTTCTCTGCCTCTAAACCATGGCATATATTGCATGAAATTAATTAGCCATGTGGCCTCTAATAATCCCACATAATTACCTTGTAACACATCCCAAAATTGATATGGATTTATCATAAATCAAGGTAAAGTACATTGGCTGGTAATAAAATATTATTATTTGGCTTTTGGCCCCTTTGAGCCTCCCAATCTCCCTTTGATTCATTTCTTATGGAATCATAGCTCCCTTTGTATTTTTTTCTTGTTATTATACAACCAATAATGTATTATTATTATTATTTTCAACGTACGATATTTATATATTACATGGCTTGTCCCTTTCCCATTCATCATATACTATTTAGATTGCAATACCCAAGATCAAAATTAGGGTCTTACATTATGTGTTGTTTTCTTATGATTAAAATGTATAATTATAATTATAGTACTTAGAATTCTAAAATAATATAATAATATAATTAAAAAATAATATTTCAATACTAAAATTACCACACTATCCACACAATGAACACACAATATACCATGGGAAAACTCAATATGAGAAAATCTAGAAAGAATGTTAAGACTATACCTTTCTTATTTTTTTGTAGATATAAGATGCAAATACAAAATAATATAGAATTATTATAAAAATAGAATATAAAATGTGGCTTAAATGGTTTCTATAAGGCCTTATACTTCCTTTGTCCTACTATAAATATCCCACTCCTTTATTGATCTAGGAAATAATAAATCAATGCATAGAAATGTAGCCCTTTCCTTTCCTCATAGGATAATATTTAACATTTCCTAATAGATATTTAGGATCAACGTTCATTTTTATACTTGTCTCAACTTCTAAATAGATTTAGCATTTTGGACCTTACATAATCTTCGTCAAAGTCCACACATGGTAAGATCCATATGTGTGGGTAAAGGAGATGATATGGCATCAACTCGCTGTTGTGGTAGTCCAAGTATAGGAAACATTATGGGAGGCATGACCTCCTCGTACGAGCTCCAAATAAGGAGATCCTTGTACCATTAGAAATCTCTTGATGAACATAAAACATTTAAAGGGATAGAGACTTTGTTAACAAAATATTTTCCTCAACTTTCTCCCTAAAGTACAACTTACCCTTTCTTTGAAGTTGTGATTTTAACTGAATCTGCTAACACCCTTGTTACACTTATTTAGTTTCTCTATATTTCTTATGAAAAAATATATCCTTTGTTATACCTTATTTTGGTGCTAATTCCTCTATTCCAGATAAGAATTTTCTTAATATAGAATGAAAGGCTTATAGAGATTCAGTTGTTTCACATTCACTATCTAGTAAATACACATGTATGTAGGTGTTGCCTATGTTGGATGTTTGCAACATGTAAGGGGGTATACCCTATGTGAGGTACCAATTATACCTTACACCATTTGGTGTAGGAGTCCCATTTGGCTTTTGTTGAGCCAATTAATTGCTCCTGAAAGGACCAACTAACTACTACAGATTAATTTATTAACTCGAGGTTTTGTTTTTCCGTTTCAAGGTTATCGACATAGTTTATGCATGAGAGATGTGAATATGACTAATTAGTATGATCCTACTGAAAATAAAAGCTACAATAGCAAAGGAATCAACTAAAGATGAAATCTATAATTATCGCAAACTATTCAAAAAATTAACTTCTACAAGCTTCAGAAGGAAACAACAAAAGGAAACATTTTGAACATCAAGTTGTTTCTTAGGGAACAACAACTACATAATAGAAAGACAACACTACATAATCATACTGTTGAAAGCGATTAAGAAAACATAATAGAAATCTATGATAATCTGCAAGAAACAGAAAGAGAGAATGCTACTCTTAACATATTAACTACAACGGATCTATTCTATAGTGATTTCAATAAAATTGATTCAAAATAGAGCATTCAATATAACAAGTAGACATCAAGAAATTGAGAACAATTGCGAAAATATAAATAGCTGGTACAATAGAATCAAACAACAATTTAATGATACAAGAGAATACAATGTTGTTTACAGGATCAAGCCCAAATTTGGAATTGAACTTCCTTATGAAGGAATCAACACACCATACTAAATCTGAGTAATAAAAACTTCCATTCGATTGCCGAGAATCATTTACAATTAATGTATTTGCAGGTCCGAGCTTGTGTCAAAAATAATATTATAACTTTAAACAAACCCGTTTGAGGCTTAATGCTAGTCTTTATGTCGTATTAGTAGAAGATAAAGATCAGAGAATATATTTTTAATAACGAGCGATTTTGAGAATTTAAATATTCTCAAGATGCTCATTCAAGCGACAAAGATCTTAATGCATCCAGAAGACTAGGTTGAAAGGTCGTTTTCAACTAATTCGATCCAAACATGGTGTAACACCCTGAGGCTTATACGATCTCCCATGATCATTCCAGGAAGCAACATCAACTATAAATGTATCAATAGATTCCTTTTCCAATAATGAAGATCCGTTCGTTAAGAAATAACACTTTAATGGTTGAATCTATTCATAAAATAATGAAACAACAAATGCATATAAAATACTACTAAAATCCATATGACACAAATTAGCATAGCCTAATCACAAGAAAGAATTGGAAAATAATACGAAAATTAAGAAATAAGGCAAGGAAAATATGGCAATTATGATGCCCAACATCACCCCCCAACTAAACTTTTTGCATGACCTCATGCAAACAAATGATTAACATGTAGGACTGTTAAGGAGTAAGATTCATAATATTCTTTTCCTTTATGCCTGAATCCATTTCTACATCGGAGTTCTTCAAAATCCATAAAATTACCTGCTTCTGACAAGTCATAATTAGACTTATAAAATGACAGAGGGCACCAGATACCAAGTGAACATAGTCTTCTACTCTAGTCATGGAATATCGAAAATTGTGATAACCAAAGGGCTCTATGTTCTTGACTTCATTAGGTGATGTCTTCCATTTCTCCTTAGCTCCACGAAGAGCCTCATATCTGATGTCTTCCAAATATTCCATCCCTGAGTGTAAGACATCATATTGAATTTGTGCAAGTGCAGGGGCAACACTAGGTTTCTCTATAAAATACCATGACGAATTTGTGTGCAGAAGGGGTTATTAGGTTCCCCTCTAACCCAAAGATCTAGACCATGCTCCCTTCTCTGGAAGGTATGATAAGCCTTTTCCCACTTCACCTGGTTTCTAGCAAATGATATAAAATCCTGAAATTGAATATCTCCAATAAATGGGACAAGATTTTCTTCCACATGCTCTTCTAAAAAGAAATTATGCATATAAAACT
Source organism: Pinus tabuliformis (assembly GCA_031772625.1). Classification (NCBI taxonomy): domain Eukaryota; kingdom Viridiplantae; phylum Streptophyta; class Pinopsida; order Pinales; family Pinaceae; genus Pinus; species Pinus tabuliformis. The sequence continues at coordinate 514,157,683 of CM062811.1, forward strand.
CACACAAAAGATACTGTGTATACTCATCCTATCTATGGAAAGTAGAAATGAAATCCAATGCATTTCTAAATTCATGTGGTTTTCGAGATTGTATTTCTTTCACTTGTAGCAAGAAATATCGCTCATGTAAATATAAAGCATAGTTTTGAGCTGGGGACCTGCATGCCAAGGCATATGAATAAATAGAGAAAATTTCCTTCGTTTGCTCTATAGCTTTCCTAGGGAAGTCCTTTAATTTTTTTACTTCCTTTTTAGATGCTCTTATTTGTGCATAGGTCTCATCTTCTATTGTTGGTAGTGCTTTAAATCATTGGAGAAACTCTCGGTGTTCCATCCAAGGCACCACTTCTCCCTCATATCTTTCTATGGTCTTCTGCTATTCCTCCATAGTTTTGTGTAGGACTCCAACAGATGCTTCTAAAATCAAGGTAGTATAAGGAGGAACATCTTTTATTTGTACCCCTATGTCATTAATAGTAAACGATGGGTTAGTCTGAGTTCCTATTTCAACAAGTCTAGGAGGAGTGTCCACCATCTATTCCTTAGGGTCAGTCTGGGTTCCTACTTCAGTAGAAGCAAGAAAAAATTTTGTCTGAGTACTTTCTTCATTAAAGACAGATATGAAATCAGTTTGGACTTCCATTTCCTGAGTTTCTTTCTTTCTTTTAGGCCTCTTCACATAATATCTATGAAACTGCTTACTGCCATGTAACCAATTTTTAGTTGTTGTACCTTTCCTTATAGTTTCTTATTTTCTTTCTTTAATCTATCAATTTCCTTATGAAATTTCCCTTTTTCTTTCTTTCTTCTAGTTCTGGTACATGTGGTCATCTGAATAGGACTGCTAACCAAGGTTGCTGGAGAGGGAACAACAAATATTATTTCAGCTTCTTCGGCAATAATTTCCTGAGTGGGTTTGACTATCAATGATTTTTCATCTTCCCTTATCGTTACATTAGTTCCATACTCCTAGAAGTCCACATCAAGAAAATAAATCTTTGGTTCAACTGAAAATCCATCACCATCATCTCATTCTTCATTAATCAAAATTTCAAAATATTTTGGATCCGTTCCCTCCGAAGAGGAAGGATCTAGTAAATTAGAAACAAAGTCTCTAAAACACTCTTGAGATGAAATAATTTCTGGATCATTATCTGATTCCAAGATAATAGTTGTTGAAGAATTAACAGGAGAGATTATCACCGACAAATTCGGTGAAGCCCCTTGGCCAAGGGGATTTCCAGAATGAGGTCCAAGTTCTTCTATTGAAGTGGTTGTGGCTTCTCTAAAATTCGTAGTATCCAAAAAACTCTCTAGCCTTTCTAATGCTTGGTCTATTGTTTTTTCCCACTCCATATGTTTCGAAGTTGATAAATTTTGGGCTGATTTTTCAAAGGTTTCTTGGTGCATTTCTTCTATATTAACAACACCTTGAGTCAAGCTTTCTTCTAGTTTCTGCTCAAGAGGGTTCAAAGAGCTTTGACCTTGCATAACAAGTCTAGTTGACCTCATTATTTTCTTAGGAAAGAAAGCTAGAAATGATGCCATTCTTCTCTCCACTCTACTGAGTTTTTGAATTTTTACCGTTCCTCGTGAGATATTTTATGTTACTCGAGTTACATTTGGATTTTCCTCATTACCTTTCTCTGATTTCTCGTCACTGACTCGAGCGTTCCAAAATGTTCCAACGACTGTTTCATTCACCAAGGGAGTGTCTTGATCATCGTCAGGGTTTCCAAAGAACCCTTCCTCAGTCTGTTGAACTTGGCTAACACTTCTTATGATTAATAGCTTGATGAGTCCATGCTGACTTATGACCAAATTTTGGTCCTTGGACCTTCTTAATCTAGTAGCAATCTCATGTAATATTGAATTGAGAAAGTGTGGAAGATTTAGAGTTACCTTTTTCCTCAAGGATTCCATGAGTTTGAGATGACATCCCCTTACCATGTTGTACCTTCTATCACAGGTGTTGTATCACTGGAAAATCTCTGGTACTTCCTTCCATACTTTAGGTAATGAATTGGGGTTATACCCCTTCCCTTTTCTGATCAAATCTTCGCCAATATTCATAAACAAAAGGGTTGCGTTCTAGAGAGGTGTGTATCTCGTACCGCTTTTCTCCTTCTCTCAAAATCCTCGTTACTTCTGCTATTGCATTTTCACTTGTATCTATATGTTTTTCACCATTGTTGTGTCGTTGTCCAAACTCTTTGTGAATTCCAATGCTACCTCATTGTCGAACCTCTATAACCGTTTGAAATACTCTATCCATCTAGCTTGAATCAAGATGTTGCATACATGTTTTGAAGCCTATAATTATGTAGGTTTGTATGAAACTGAATGCCCACCCATTGTTCATTGTTCAATAGGACACAGTCTTGCAGTTACCAACAATAGAATTCACAATGTATGATAATAGTAAATTTATGCAGAGTATAGAGGTTTGACGACATGCAATGGTATTAAAAAAGAGAATAACAATCATCTGTTAGTGCCAACGCACCCCCGCCCCCCCCCACCCAATAAGAGTAAAGGTTGTCCGTGACCATTAATCACGTTTTTTTAGGATGGCAGGTTTGGCGTGTTTGAAGGATACTGGTGTATTAATGCAATGCAAAAAAGTAACTGTCAAATAGGAAAAATAGGAAGCGGAGTATATCTGTGATGTATGATGAAAGAATTAGGAATGTTATGATTCGTGTGTTGTAATGATAACTCGATTTATTATGACCCATGAAGGATGCATACCAAAAAATAAAGGCACACATATATTTGTACAAAGGATTAGATTGATTGGAACAATAATTGCATCAAGTACATTATTAGAGAAAGTAAAGGAGATTAATTTAGAATGATGAATTTAAAAAAAAAAGATTATGTCTAGCATTTAGAATTATAATGAAATACTCATAGACAACCAAGCATCACCGCTTTCTAGGAGGGTTTTATAAATGTCCATAATAAGTTTAACGATATTTCCTTTATTAATTTTGAAGGAACAAAATAGCCAATATCTATTGTAATTTTGAATTTTACTTCAATACTGCATGCATGTTCTCTACTACCAGTAGGCATCCATAGCCTCGACATGATTTCCATTTTAACCCTTTGAGATCCCATTATCCCATTAACCAAGGTTTTTTTTTTTTTTTTTTCATATATAAGAATTTACATAAGGCCATTGTTCTAGTGTGGTAACTAGTTATCAACAATCACATTCCCTAGATCTAATGAGGTGAACAAGCCGACTCATGATGAGACCTCTAGTACTTTGACTTAAAAGCCAAAGGCCATTACCTTGGCTTGGTAACTAGAAATGGTAATGTCACTCCACTAGATCCTATGATCATGGTAGGTCGGTTCATGATGAGATCTATTATCCTCTGTTATATTGTGATTTTTATTAATCTTAGTGGATTACTTAGTAAATGGGGTGGCATGTCAACTCCTTAAGAGTTAGGGATGGTGTAAAAATTATTATAGTAATTACTTTTCTAGCTTGCTAATTTTGTCCTCAAAACTTATGATCGTTTAATCTTTAAATATTGGAGTGAAAATATGCTCCTTAAGTGGTGATGAGAGGAATGCATTATGAGAACTTTTGTAATTTTTCTTACAATACTAAAAAGGATCAAGAATCATGGAAATTTCATAATTTTGATAATGATTTCTCATAAAATATTCTCCAATGATAACCATCAAACAAGTTAGTTTTCCACCATCATATGAAGGGAAGACTAAGAAAATATTCCTTTCCCTAAGGAAATAAAGACATTACTAAGCTAGGAAATGATAATCACATGTCAAAAATTAGTAGTTGTAGTTAAAGGAAACAACACTGTGACTAAGGAAACAACAAGTGTGATAAAGGAAACAACGACTACGACCGAGGAAACAACTGTAACTAAGGAAACAACGGTTGTGACTGAGGAAACAACAGTTGTGATAAAGGAAACAATAACTGTAACTAAGGAAATGACAGTTGTGACTAAGGAAACAACAACTGTAGCTAAGGAAACAAGGACTAAGGCTAAGGAAATGACAAATGTAAGAAAAATATTAGTGATTTTATTTATTTATTATTATTATTATTATAATATATATCTACCAAAAGAAAATTATTTACATTATGTACAAGATAAAACAAATTTCTCAGAAAATTTTACCTAGTTGTGACTGCGGGGAAATTTCCCTTGTCAGCTACAACCTGCAAATTGGCATTGTTATCAATTTCATGAAGAAAATATTCTCGAGTGAGTGGTCGATGGTATAGATGGAGTCGATGCCCATTGGAAAGGAACAAAATGTCGGTATTGTCAATTGTGGTAAGGCATACTGTCCCATTATCATAAACTTTAGTAATTTCATAAGGGCCAAGCCATCTTGTTTGAAGTTTACCTAGAAAGTCTTGGAATCTAGAGTCATATAGTAGTGCCCAATCTCCTTTGTGAAATTTTTTCTTTTTTATCAACCTATCATGCCATCTAGCTCTCTATTGCTGAATTATGGCAGTATGTTGTAGAGAAAGAAGACGTGTTTCATCCAGTTCGTTGAGCTGTTGTAAGTATTGTTTTTGTGCTTCTGTGAGATCCAATACGACTTCCTTGGCAATTCTGAGAGTCTTAACTTCGAATTCAATCAGAAAAATGGGCTCCTTACCAAAAAAAAGCTGATAAGGTGAATATACAAAAGTATTGCATTAGGTTGTTTGACAGGCCCATAAGGCTTCCAGAATCTTGGCATCCTAGTCTCGATGATTTATAGATACTGTTTTAGTTAAAATTCCATCTAAGACTTTATTAGTGCTTTCCACCTACCCATTCTCTTGCGGATGGTAAGGAGAAGTAATTCTGTGTTTGATATGATAGTTTTTTAGCATGGCTGAAATTTTATGAGCAGTGAAATGTTATCCCTTGTCTGTTACAAACTCCTGAGGGAGCCCATATCGAAAAAATAGTTCGGCCAGAAAATTGATGAGTGCTTCTTTCGTGGTCCTTAAGAGTGCTACTACTTCCACCCATTTACTAACATAATTTGTACATAATAGAATGTATGCTCGTTTATTTGAAGGTGGATTAAAGGGGCCCAAAAAGTCCATTATCCATATTTTGAATAGTTCCAATACAATTTGCAGCTGGAGGGGCATTTTGTCAAATTAAATGGGATGACCCATCCTTTGGAAACTATTGCAACACTGGACATATTTCTTTGCATCTTTAAATATTGTGGGCCAAAATAGCCCATTTGTAATACCTTGTGTCTAGTTCTCCAATCAGCAAAATGATCTCCATAGGGCTCATCATGACAATCCCTGAGGATATCATAAATTCCATCTTCTCTAACACATCTTTGAATTTGGAGATCAGCCCCTGTATGAAAAAGGTAACTGTACATCCATGAAAAGTGTGTGTTGCACTGGATAATAAGATTCTTTTCCTGGGATGACATATGTGAAGGTAATTTCTTGGATGCCATATCATTTTCTACATCATCATACCAGGGTGTTTTAACAGTTCCATCAAATAAGTGTTCATCCGGGAATTGGTCCTCAACTGGGGAATAATCAATTGTGGTTGGAACTCTTGATAAAAAATATGCAACAAGATTTTCGTTTCCTCACCGATCCTTTATAGTAATGTCAAATTCTTGTAGCAATAATAACCAACGAGTTATTCTACCATTGGTAACAGGTTTGTTAGCTAAATAACGAATGGAAGAATGATTAGTGTACATAAAAACTGGATATCCTATTATGTAATGGCGAAATTTGTTGATGGCATAAGCAACAACCAAAAATTATTTTTCTCTCACAATATAATTTAACTCAGCTGGTGCAAGGTTTTTTCTAATGTAATAAATGGCATAAGGCTTTTATGCTCTTTTTGTCTGAGGTCTACTCCTATTGTTGTATCTGATGCATCTAAGGATATATTGAATGGTAGATTCTAGTTTGGTCCTCGCAACACAAGAGTTATTGAGACCAACCTTTTCAGATCTAAAAAAGTAGTGTCACATCTATCAGTCCACTCAAATTCCACATGTCCAGTCAATACATACAAAGGTGCCACAATTTTGAATTTTTTTCTATAAAACGATGATAATAACTAGCATAACCGAGGAAACTACGTACTTATATCAGCCTTTGAGGAATTGGGAGTTTAAGAAATACCTCGATCTTAGCTGGGTCCACCTAAATGCTTGTAGAAGAAATAAAATGTCCGTGAACTATGCCCTCTGTCATCATCATATGAAATTTTTCATGACTAAGGCACAACCTGGTAGCTATACATTGTGCAAGAACCTTCTCAATATTATGAAAGGCTTGGTCAAAATCATTACAATAAGGGATAAAATCAACCATTATATAGTTTAATTCCTTCACTAATAAAATAAATAAAAAATGCTGAGAATTTCCCTTTGAAAGGTGGTTGGTGCATTGCACAACCCGAATGGTAAGAATCTATATGAAAATGTTCCCCATGGACAAGTGAACATGGTTTTATCTTCGCCTTCAGGGGAAATTTGAATTTGATTATATCCGTTGAACCCTTATAGGAAAGAAAAATATTTCTTTCCAGCAAGAGTGTCAAGAACTTGATCCACAAATGGAAGAGGAAAATGATCCTTCCGCGTGGATTTATTTAATTCTCTATAGTTGACACAAATTATCCATTTTCCATTATTTTTAGGGACTACCACTAGTGGTGAAACCCACAAACTATCAAAAATAGGATATACGAAATTAACATTAAGAAGTTTTTAAAGTTTTTGTTTTACTATATTTCAGAGGGGTGGATTTAGTCTCCTTTGAGGCTGGCTAATGTCCCGGGCGTCTTTCTCAATATAAATATGATGTGTGTAGAGTTATGGATCGATGCCCTTCATATCATTCCCAGGAAAAATCTTGTTTGTATTTTTGGATAACTTGAATCAGCCTTTCATGCTGAAGGTCATTAATATTGTCGTTAATTTTTAGGGTCTTGCTAGGATCAATTTTGATAGGAATGTGTTGTAGCATCTACAACCACCCTCCAAAATTTTGCCTATGCTTCGATCTTGGAGCCTCCCTTCTTATTCATAGGAGTTCATATTGCACTGATCCATGGATTCATGCATCGATTAAAACTTATCTTTTCATTTTTGCCTGTGATTTCTTGCTTTCACACTTAGCTTATCCTTCTAAGTAACAAGCTAATCTCCCAACTTGGTCTCACAACAGTTCTTGGCTTGCCTCCAAAAATTGCACAATTCTTGAGGGAAAGAAACCTTGATAATGGGAATTGTGCAACCCTAACTAGCAGTCAGCCTTGAGCTCAGAATATGCGTAGTCATGGAAGGCAACCCATCACTGAGCCTAGAAACTGCACAATCTATCACTGAGCTCAGAAATTGCATAGTGCATTGAGCCAGAAAGTTTCCCAGTTCCTCGAAACTGTGCAATATTTCCCTACAGTGTGCATGGTGAGTTTCCTTGGAAAAGAAAAAAGAAAATTTGTAAAAAAACAAAAAATAATCCCTAAAAAATAGGGATCTATTTTAAGTGTCACAAAGGAGGCACTTTTGCTATTTTTAAAACTTCTGCCATGTGTCGCCTTTTCCTTGATTTTAGGCATGTGCATCATAAAACCTAATTCACTCAAATATATTTAATCAATGCTTCTAGAGCTCATTTACACATTTTATCTTAGAGCTCTAGCATTCCTGAGAAGATCAAGGAAACTTCAGTTTGATCATCGTTGCTTTTCCGAGTGAGTTTCACTTTTGTCGTTTGTTGCAGCTTTTTCTATCCCTTTTTTTGTGTCACTTATGTGAGTGATGTTTCACTTATTTCTCTTCATAGTCACTGGTGTTTCAAATTGTTTTAACTTGTAGGAGTGTTGTTTTAATTTTTGTACTTCCTTTCACAAGTGTCGTATTGATTTTCCTGTTTTTGCAGCAATGGTCGCCGTTGTGACGAATCTCCTCACATACTTGATTTTCCTTTTGTTTGTTTAATTGTTACAATTGACCTACAAGGATTTACTCATGCTTAGTCAGATATACACTCAAGCTCATGCTATCTCTCAAGTCTGCTCGTTTTCCACACTTCCCTTGGCTGGTTTTCACTTTGCGTAGGTGGGTACTGCTCAATCCTAAGGCTCAAGACACAAGATTGGCCTCTGGAATTGTGTAGTGCATAGTATAGGATGGCCCCAACTATGCACTATGAAGTTCCAAGAGCCAACTTGTCATATTGGCCACGGAGACTGCGCAATACGTAGTCTCTCCCAGACCTCTGCCTAGGTTGATCTACGCATTGTGCAGTTTCAAGCCAAAAGAATTGACCCTCACTGTTGGGACTGCGCAGTGCAGAGTTCCCACAAGTAGCCAATAACTCTTGTTAATGATAATTATGCAACCCTCCCCATCAGATTCTTAGTTTGTTGCTTGAGCATTCCTTGAAAGTAGATTTGCTAAGGACTGATGTGAGTGTGTTTTCTATCCCATAGGTACAATAGTTGTTGAGCACCTCTCCAGTAATCACTATTACCATTGCACCTAATATATCTTCTTCAAAATAAACCAATGAAAGCAGCACTCGGGAATAAGTTGAGAAAGCGCCAGTAGACTTTTCAGTGTATGCAGATACTCAACTCTTTATATAAAAGGGATCATCACTGACATGGCAATAGGTTAAAGGTTATTTTGCAAAAGACTTTGAGGAAGACTTAGATGATTACCATGTGTGTCTCAACATCTGGTAGTCAAGACTATACACGGTTGCATGCAGGAATTAAGCCTTCCCAAGTGTAGATGTCATCAGCTGGATTATCTCACACATTGATGGGAAGGCTATGACATTGAGCAGTTCCATCGAACATAAGCTTGCTACCTTTCGGGCAGAAAATTATCACCACATGTATCACTTGCTCGAGTGAGTGAAGCTCATGGACTCACATTTCTATGCCACCCACAACTATGTGAACACAAGAGACAATGTCAAATGTTGGGTGAAGGATCCATCGAAGTTTCAACAGACACCCACCCATGTATACAAGAAAAAGTCCCTCAGTAGGCCTACCAACTCTTCGTTATCTTAGTTTGTAGGATCCATGGTTAGTAGTGCACAAAAACCTTTACTAAAGGGTGGGAAGTCTTGTTGGACCAAGTGGGGAATGAGGGGATGCCTTTGAACTGGTCATATATGTTGGCTCTAAAGTTGAGGCCCCATGTAGAATAGGATCAGAGTCATCCTGATGGTGAGCGAGTAAGGTTTTATATCTCTGCATATTTACTGATGCGATCTACACACAAAAACACTTCCTTGCATGAACTAGACATGGAAACCATGAGAACATGTCATGCACATCTATTGCAAGTTGATTTCAGATTCCAGTCATTAGGGAGTAATGGCACAACTAACGGACCATTTCATCATCTCGCTTTACAAGCTTATCTTTGAATAATATCCACCTTGGATCTCACAAGGAGAAATGGAGCTAATAAAAGACATCGTAGATTGGTATGCCTCACTGAGTGGTACCTTTCTTAGAGTGTTTTGTGGAGAGTAGCCTCCACATGTTTTACCTAGGTATGCCACCGACAAGATTTTAATGCAAGAAGTACCATATCATCTCACCACAGGGTTGTCAGCAGTATTGCATAGGAAGAAGAAAGCACCATGGACCACTCTTCCTTTGAAATTAGATTATACAAGATAAAGAACTTGAATGTCGTAGATGCCGAGGGAAAGGAGATAGTGAGGTTTGAATTCAGTACTCAGGACTTTAATCTGTATGATCCTTGTGGGATTTGTAAAGACCATTGTTTGAGATTTTACTTTCTGTGGATTTGTGGGGAATTTCATTATCTAGAGGAGGATCCATGGAGGAATTGCTACAATGCCTACAGACTATGTGAGTCAATCAGTTTAACGGGGAATTCATAGGCTCCTCCACAAATGACAACAATTTCAGAAGAAACAATAGTAGAAGGTACCAATCCCATGCAGGACAAGGGAAAGAAGAATATTATTGACAATCCAGAGGGAGAACAAAGCTGCAAGATGAAAGAATATCCTATGCTCATGAAGGAATATTTTGTAGTGGAAGAAAAGAGGAAATAGACAATACAGACAGAAGAGCAGAGGAAGAGAGAAAATCAGAGGTCGTAGGAAGCATAACTGAAGTTGAATGAAGAACAAGAGTTGAGGAGGAGATAATGAGAAGAAAGTTGAAACCAGAAGAAGAACAAATGCAAGGCACAATGAAATAGGAAACAACTTTGATATAGGTTGAGGATCAGGTACAAAACCAACCAGTAGTTGAGGAGGAAGGTGAAAAGATGCAGGATCGGGATCTTGCTCAGCAAATTAAGCACTTGATTGAGGAGACAGATATGGATATGAAACAGGAACTGCATAATGAAGATGTTGATTTGATGTCGAGTGCACCACAATTCATCACTCAATCTCCACCACCTCCAGCAGCAGATCCAATCCTAAGCAAGGAAAGGGGTGTTGTTCCCATGTATGATGATCCAATGTACAATCTATCATTTGATGAGTTCCAAAAGAGGATCATACAAGCACAAAGAAACCATTTTCCTGATGATCATGCATCACCTACATTATTTAGAGAAAGGGTGATAGTGTCTGACACCATGAAGCATCCAAATGCCATTGTCGAAGCCAATTTGGCCTATGTAGGAGCAACAAGATCAAACATTTAGTATTCGACAGCTGAGAATGAGAAATTGGCACAAATATTACAGGATACTAAGCAAGAGGTAGAACAACACTAGACAGTGACACAGAGTGCAGTTTCCACACAGGTTTACTTGGAGGAGATGAGAGTGATACTTGCTGAAGTATCAACACTGGGAGAAACCATGTGAAATCTCTATGAGGGGTTTATGGTTGTACATAAAGAACTTGTCCACTTTTATGCTCAACAACAACTGAGCAAATAGTTTTTTAAGACTCTCAAGAACATACAAGCTACCATTACTTATGTGCAAGAGTGGACAATGCGGTACAAAGGGGCACTACTTGACTTAGTGAAGAAAATGAAGCCATAACAGATCTGGAGAAAGTGAAAGTTCAGATGTTGATTCAAAACAATAAGCAACTCACTTCATTTATTGGTAGCATTCAGGCCTCATATGTATGATTGTTTAGTAGTTTGGATGTCTTGGTGAGAACACATCATATCCCATCAGTCGGTTCACTCACCAAAGCCAAATCCAGGAGGCAAGTCTGACAGGAGATGGATGAGTACTTGGAGTAGCTAAGGCTAATTTCCACCAAGGAATATTTAGAGTTGAACAAACAGAACTTGCAGAATTAGATCAGTGGTCTTTTCCAAATCAGAAAATGTTTCTCATGCTTCAGAACAAACTTGAAACTAGTTCCAAGACATTGTACCCAGATGCCATGGAGGCTAGAGTCCACTTCCAATGAGACACCATCACGTAGTTTGTCGACATCATCACATGTTATCAAGCTTGGCACCAATATGTGGCCAAGAAGTAGCAAGTGGAGGTTTATGAGCTAGATTTATCCGAAACTCAAGCATCATAGTGTTGTGTCTTGTTAGGCTGTCAAGTTTTCTTTACCCTATTTTGTCTTATATGAGTACAAGTGTAAAATGTAACATTATTTGTAATTGTGTTGTAAGTGAAATTACAAGTGTCAATATTGGAATATGAAGAGTCATCATGTAATGTAATGAGTCATTTTTGTAAATAAGTTGAAGAGTCATGAGTGTAGTCCAAAGGTTATAGAGGGAAGTTGAAGAGTTACCCCCTCTTGTTATAAATAGAACCACATAACTCATGTAACAATCTTTTGGGAGCCAAGAGTTTGGCTAGGCTTAAGCCTAGAAAGAGATTGGGAGTATTGTGAAGATCCTTAGCTTCTCCATAGTGTAGAGCGAGTATACTTCTTTGGAGTTCTTGACTTTAATGTTCCACTATTTGGGTTATTGGTCTGTCAATGGTGTATGTATGAACATAACTTTCACTTACAATAATAAAATTTGGAGCCAACATGCTTTCATGCATATTTTGTGAATATAGTAGGACTATTCTTGTTGTATTTGCAATGTATGTTATTTAACTTACGCTTATGATTATGAACTATTTCATTTGCACCTATATGAATCTTGTTGAATGCGTGTTGTTGTATTAATTCATCACTTTAATGTGTGGACTATTCCACATCTTAGCTTGTGTTGTCATCGTGTGTTCCTTTCAAGCTACATACTATTACAGGCTTCCAAGAGGTGCACTTCCTTTTCCCCTCATGTGTTGGAACCACCCATTGCTAGGACTCCTACTCCAAATAGTGTGAGGTCTAGTTGGGACTTCATATCCAGGAGATCCCCTAAATGTTGGCGGGTCCAACACTGTCAACATTTCTGGCACTAGAAGGAGGGCCATATGACAAGCTAAGCCTACACTCATTTAATGAATTCTTCCATAATCACAACCCCGACATTTTTTCCCAGAAACGAAAGATTGCAATTTCTAGTGAATATCATAGATGACTTTTCAACTCTCAAATTTGATGTCGATGGTGAGACAACCTTATTTGAGCATACCACACATTTTCTTGATTTCTACACAGAGCACAAAATCCACTGTGAGGATGTTGGTTTTAGGCCGTTCATTCTCACGTTCGAAGGGCACATAATGGAATGGTGTTGCTCATGCTCGATGCCTCCATACACTCTTTTGAACATCTTGTCATAAAACTATTTCACACTTTTGATATGTATGATCGGAAACGTTTGTGCAAGAAAATTTTAGAATTGTGAAAATCACCTGATAAATTACTGTGTCATTTTCAAAATCGTTTCCTACATTTTTGTTTTGAATTTTTGAAAGATGAAGTTGATTGGAAGTTATTGACAAAAAAATTTCAATATCTTGTTCACATTTCAGAAAATCCACATGAGATTGAATCTTTTCAATTGCTCCCAACATACCCTGGGGTTAGAGCTTCTAATTCTACAATGGACAAGGTTTTTTTTCCAAGTGACCCTCCATCCCCTTCCCATAAAACAACTCTAGTTTCGCAGGATGAGATGGGAGAAGTTGAAAAGTCATCAGTTGATCTACCACCATCTTTTCCCACCTCACTTAGAATTTCAACAACAGTTTTTATTGTCAGTCTGATGGTTGTGATGAAGGGTATCTCCTCATGCTCCATCCTTTGGTCCCTCTAATCCTCTGGATTGTGATGCATTGTGTTCACCTGTTTCGAATTTCTCTTTTGATGTTCACGAGGATCAAGTTTTGGATGGAGTTGGTGTTGAACAACCAACCTACGATATCATTTTCGATGAGTATGTGTGGGCTTCTGAACAAGAATATACAATGAAGGATGACCTCCTTCTATCTGCACCTCTTCTGCATTATCCTGACATTTTCCATGATCCTTTCATACCTGTTGAATCTTGTGAAAATTCAGTTTTTGTTGATTTTACTACTTTAAATCATTCTTAGAAAATGGTCCTCTCCACATGAGATCGCGTTTGGCTTCTTAGACAAGCTCGGTGAAATCCAAGAGGAAGTTGTACTACTTCAATGCTTGGTTATCTATCCATTCCCATCTCTTTATGTGAATATTGCATTTATTTTAGTCAATGATACTCTGATGGAAAATATGTTCCTTTCGAAGAGAGTCATAGTGAAATCACGATGCTTGCACCTTTAAATAATACCACATACTCTAATCGGTCTTCTATTTTAGTTAACCCTCTTTAACTAAGTCTAGTAGAGTAAGGAGGGGAAGAAAACCTTAACAAGTATGTCAGAGGTGTATATAACCATCCTTCTCTGAAGGGACAACCTATTATACTCTCAATAAGTCGGGATCCCTCTTCCGCCCCATCAAATTAATAATTGCATATGCACAGTTCTTTGAACAAATAGAAAAAAAATGAAAAATGAAATAAAAGGGTAAAAGAAGAGAAAGGCTTCCTGTGCAGATAGGTGAAGCAAGAAACTCCGCCGGTGTACTGTCTAGGTTCACTCGCAGTGAAGCAATGCTTGTGTTCCTGAAGTGACTCTGCCAGGGTACTGTCTAGGCCTGTTGGCAGTGGAGCAACACCAGAGATGAAAAATAAGACTTTGACAATCTCTTTTAGTTGTGAATTTATATATTCCTCATCCACAATTGAAAATACTCAGCCTGACTTTGCTTAGTATGTGTGTTGCCGATGAAGAGAATGGTAGGGACTATATATTTAGCTCAAGCTAAGTGAAGAAGATGTGATAATCAATGAAGTGAACAATACCTCCAAAAGAATTAGACATGTTTTTCATGAGACAAGATCCATACATAGATCTAGAGTTCTACTAGTGTGTCACTAGTGTTGTAGCAGCTACAACCACCCTCCAAAAAATTTCCTATGCTTCTATTTTAGAGCCTCCCTTATTATCCATAAGAGCTTAATTTGCATTGATCCAGGTATTCATGATTCTATTAAGACTTATATTTTCACTTGCGCTTGTGCTTGCTTGCTTTCACACTTAATTGATCCTTCTAAGTCACAAGTTGATCTGCCAACTTGGTCTCATAGCAGTTCTGGGCTTGCCTCCATAAACAGTGCAATCATCGACGGAAAGCAACCTTAATGATGGGAATTGTGCAATCCTGACTGGCAGTCAACCTTGACCTCAGAAACTGTGTATTCATGGAAGGCATCCAAACAATGAGCCTAGAAACTACACAATCCATCATTGAGCTCAGAAACTGCACAGTGCATTGAGCCATAAAGTTTCCCAGTTCCCTAGAACTGCGTAGTATTTCCTAGAAATGTGCATGGAGAGTTTCCCCCGAAAAAAAAGAAGCAAAGAGTAAAAAAGAAAAAAATAATCCCTAAAAAATAGGGATCTATTTTTAGTATCCCAAAGAAGGCACTTTTGCTATTTTTAGAAACTTTTGCTAAGTGTCACTTTTTCCTTGATTTTAGGCATGCATGTCATAAACCCTAATTTTCTCAAATCTATTTAATCAATGCTTCTAAAGCTCATTTTCACATTTGATCGTGGAGCTCTAACATTCCCAAGGATATCAAGGAACCTTTGTATCTTGGGAAGTTTTAGTGTTCTTGGATAAACGCCTAACCCTCTAGACTAGTAGCTTAATCTAGAAACAACAATACAAAGCATCCTCTACCTTTTCTATAAACAATAGATAAAATAAGAGAACAGAGAACCTACTTGTAGCTTTTGCTTGGTCCTTATCTCCCTTGATCGATTTTGTTGCTCCTTCCTATACTTAAACCGCTTGAGAAGTACCTGCACACAGACAGAAACAATAACCCATCAAAGCATATGATAATGATCTATTGATTAAACATAGCATGGAATCAAGTACATGATAAGCATATGAAAGCATCAAAAGACAATACAAGCATATGGAAAAATCTTTGAACACTTTATTAGTGAAAGGAAGAGTTACAACCCAATTTTCCTGATTCAACATCACTCCTCTAGTTCAATCCCATCCTCTCCTCACAACAAGCAAGACACTTTGACATCATTACAATACTTGCAATCAACTCAAATCTCATACCAACAACATCTCCCTACAATTCAATAATTTCTAGCCCCTGATCACTTAGATGAGTGGTCTTTTTATAGGTGAATGAAGGAAGTTATGCCATGAATGGTGATAATGAATGCCCTCCCAAATTTAGAATTCAGTTCCATGGAAGAAGGGATAAGGGGATTGATGTTCCTTAACTCCCTTCCTCATCCAAATGTGAACTCAAAGGAGTGGATAGTCTTGAGAAACTTCTAGAGGCATCCAATGGATAAGGAATCTTTCAAACCCTCACAGAAATTCACTCAAATTCGCCCAACGCAGGCCAAAGAGGGACCAAGTGTGCTGCATAGCACCCTGACAGTGTATGGTTTTCATTGCAGCGCACCCTAATGAAGGCCTACCTACGCTGATATTCTTAGAGGCAATTTCTGGATGTTTTTCAGTGATGGAACTTCTTGGGAAGTGAGGCATTCTGATGTTTAACTTCTTTAGGGAATGTAACAAATGCATTAGGGGTTTATGGGCCCTAATAGTATCGATCTGTAAGTTGGGGTTGATGTGCCCAAATGAATCTGTAACACTTCGGTGCGATTGTCGTTGCTTTTTCAGGTAAGTTTCACTTTTTTTGTTTGTTGCCACTTTTTTTGTGGCTTTTTGTCATGTCGCTTGTGTGAGTGTTGTTTCACTTATTTATATTCATAGTTGCTAGTGTTTCAACTTTTTTTAACTTGTAGAAGTGTTGTTTTAAGTTTTAGATTTCCTTTCACAGGTGTCACATTGGTGTTCATGTTTTTACAACAATGGTCATCGTTGCGATGAATCTCCTCACATACTTGATTTTCCTTCTATTTGATTAATTGTTGCACTTGATCTACATAAATTTACTAATACTTAGTTAGATTTTCACTCAAACTCACGCTATCTCTTAGGTCTTCTTTTTTCCACACATCCCTTGGGAAGATCGACACTTTTCTTCGCCGGTTTTCACTTTCCCCAGCTCGACACTATGCAATCCTAAGGTTCAAGCCACAAGCTTGGCCTCTGGAATTGCATAGTGCATAGTACAAGATGTCCCCAACTATGCACTACACAATTCCAGGAGCTAGCATGTTATCTTGTCCACTAATACTGTACAATGCACAGTCTCTCCCAAAATTCTACCCAGGTTGGACTACGCATTGCACAGTTTCAAGCCACAAGCTTCGACCCTGGCTACTGGGACTACATAGTGTGTAGTTCCCACCAATAGCCAGTCCCTCTTGTTAATGAGAATTTCAAAATCCTCCCCATTTATATGCTCAATTTGTTTCTTGAACATGCCTTGAAAGTAGATTTCCTAAAGACTGATGTTTGCTTTCCATGAGTGTCTTTTCTATCCCAGAGGTACAACAGTTGTTGAGCACCTCTCCATCAGTCATTGTTACCATGGAAGTTAAGAGAGTTGCTTCAAAAGAAACCACTAAAAGTAGTACTAGGGAAGTAGTTGAGCAATCCCCAATAGAATTTCGAGTGTATGTAGATACTCAATTGTTTATAGAAAAAGGATCATCACTTACATGGAAGTAGGTTAAATATGTTTTTGCAAAGGACTTTGAGGCGAACTTAGAGGACCGACAGGTGTATCTCAACATCCGGAATTGAGGACTATACAAGGTTGCATGCAGGTATCCAACCTTCTTGTGCAGATGTCATTAGCTGGATTGTCTCACACATTGATGAGAACACTATGACATTGAGCCGTGCCAGCGGGCATAAGCTTTCTACCTTTTAGGAAGAAGATTATCAGCACATGCATCACTTTCTCGAGCCAGTGAAGCTCATGGAATCACTTTTCTATGCCACCCACAACTATGTGAACACAAGACACATTGTCAAACACTGGGTGAAGGAGCCATCGAATTTTTGACAGACACCCATCTATGTATACAAGACAAAGTCCCTCAGGAAGGCCTACCAATTCTTGGTTATCTTAGCTTGCAGGATCCATGGTTAGCAAAGCACGGAAACCTTTCCTGAAGGGTGGGCAGTCTTATTAAAACAAGTGGTGAATGAGGGTAAGTCGTTCAATTGGTCAGATCTATTGGTTCTATAGTTGAGGGCCCATGTAGCATAGGCTCAAAGTCCTCTTGATGGTGAGTGAGCAAGGTTTTATGTGTATTTATATTTATTGGATGTGATCTGCGCACAACAGCACTTCCCTGGCACAAACTCGACATGGACACCACGAGAACCTGCCGTGCACATCTGCGAGAACCTGCCGTGTACAAGCTTATCTTTGAAGAATATCTACCTTGCATGTCACGAGGAGCAATGGAGGCGATAAAAGACATCACAAATTGATATGCCTCACTAGGTGACACCTTCCTTAGAGTGTTTGGTGGAGAGAAGCCTCCGCATGTTTTACCCATGCATGCCAATGAAAATGTTGTCATGTAAGAAGTATTGTATCATCTCACCACAGGGTTGTCAGCAGCGTTGCATAGGAAGAAGAAAGAACCATGGCCCACTCTTCCTTTGCAAATTTGTTTATACAAGATAAAGAACTTGAAAGTCACGAATGTCGAGGGAAAGGAGATAGCGAGGTTTCAATTTGGTACTCGGGACTTTAATTTGTATGATCCACATGGTATTTTTAAAGACCACTGTTTGAGAGTTTACTTTTCATGGATCAACTGGACATTCCATTTGCCAGAGGAGGATCCATGGAGGAATTACTACAATGCCTCCAGGCTCTGTGAACTGATCAATTAAACAATGAATTCATAGGCTTCTCTATAGATGGAAGCAATTCCAGAAGAAACAATAGTAGAAGGCAACAATCCCATGCAGAACAAGGGAAAGAGGAATATTCCTGACAGTCCAGAGGGAGAACAAAGTTGAAAGATGAAATCATATCCTATGCTCATGAAGGAATCTTTGGTAGTAGAAGAAAAGAGGAAGCAGAGAATATAGAGAGAAGAGTGGAGGAAGAGAGAAAAGAAGAGGTTGCATGAAGTAGAACTGAAGCTGCAGGAGACAAAGAAGAAGCTGAAGGAAGAACAAGAGTTGGAGAGTAGAGAATGAGAAGAGAATCAAAAGCAGGAAGAATAACAAAGGCAAGGCGCAATGACAGAGGAAACAATGTCGGTACATGTTGAAGAGTAGGAATAGAATCAACCAGCAGTTGAGGAGGAAGGTGAATAGATGCAACATCGAGAGCTTGCTCAACACATTGAGCACTTATTTGAGGTGACAAACATGGATATGGAACAAGAGCCACAAAATGAAGATGTTGATATGATGTTGAGCACACCACAGGTCATCAATCAGTCTCCACCACCTCCATTGACAGAGTGAGTCCTAAGCAAGGAAGGGGGTGTTGATACCATGGATGATGATCTAGTAATGGATGTGTACAATCTATCATTCGATGAGTTCCAAAATAGGATTATACAAGCATGGAGAAATTTTTTTCTAGATGATCACACATCACCTATGGTCATTAGAGAAAGGGTGATAGTGTTAGACACCAGGAAGGATCCAAATTCTATTGTCGAAGCTAATTTGGCCTATGCAGGAGAAACAAGACCAAACATTCAATATTTGAAGACCAAGAATGAGAAGTTGGCACAAAACTTGCAGGCTGCTAGGAAAGAGGCAGAACAATTTCGCGCAATAGCAACAAGTGCAGTTTCCACATAGGTTTACTTGGAGGAGATGAGAGAAGGATACATGTTGAAGTATCAACACTGGGAGAAACCATCCAGAAGCTCTATGAGGGGTTTGTGACTATACATAAAGCAGCTGTTCGCTTGCATGGTCAACAAAAGCAGAGAAAAGTGTTTGTTAAGACTCTTAAGAAAATGCCAGCTACCATTACTTATGTGCAAGAGTGGACAATGTGATACAAAGGGGCATTGCTTGACTTAGTGAAGAAAATGAAGCCATAAACAAAGCTGGAGAAAGTGAAAGTTTAGATGTTTATTTAGAACAATAATCAACTCACCTCATTTATTGGTAGCATTCAGACCTCATATGTACGGTTGTTCAGTAGTTTGGATGACTTAGTGAGAGCACACCATTTCCCATTAGTCGGTTCACTCACCAAAGCCAAAATAGGAACCAAGTCTGGTAGGAGATCGATGAGTACTTGGAGCAGCTGAGATAGATTGACACCAAGGAGGATTTAGAGCTGAACAAATAGAACTTGCAGAATTACATTGGTTCTCTTGTCCAAATCAGAACAATGTTGCTCATGCTTCAGAACAAACTGAAAACTTGTTCCAAGTCATTGTACCTGGATGCCATGGAGGCTAGAGTCCACTTCCAGCCAGACACCATCACACAGTTTGGGGACATCATCACACTGTATCAAGCTTGGCACCAATATGTGACCAAGAGGCAGCAAGTGGAGTTTTCCGAGCTAGATTTATCCCAAACTCAAGCATCATAGTGTTGTGTCTTGTTAGGCTGTCAAGTTTTCTTTACCTTATTTTGTCTTATATGGGTACAAGTGTAAAATGTAATATTCTTTGTAATTATGTTGTAAGTGAAATTCCAAGTGTCAATATTGGAATATGAAGAGTCATCATGTAATGTAATGAGTCATTTTTATAAAGAAGTTGAAGAGTCATGAGGGTAGTCCAAAGTTCATAGAGGGAACTTTAAGCATCACCCCCTCTTGTTATAAATAGAACCTAATATCTCATATAATGAACTTTTGGGAGCCAATATTTTGGTTGGGCTTAGGCTTAGAAAGAGCTTGGGAGTATTGTGAAGAGCCTTGGCTTCTCCATAGCATAGAGTGAGTATACTTCTTTGGAGGAGCAGGTGTTCTTGACTTTAATGTTCCACTATTGGGGCTAGTGGTCCACCAATGGTGTATGTATGAACGAAACCTTCACTTATAATAATAAAATCAGAGCCAACACACTTTCATGCATATGTTGTGAATATAGTATGAGTATTCTTGTTGTATTTGCAAGGTATGTTATTTAACTTACACTTATGCTTATGAACTATTTCGTTTGCATCTATATGAATCTTGTTGAATGCATGTTGTTGTATTACTTCATCACTTTAACTTGTGGACTATTTCACATCTTAGCTTGTGATGTAATTACGCTCGTGTGTTTCTTTCAAGCTGCATACTATTACAGGCTTCCAAGGGGCACACTTCCTTTTCCCCTCACGTATCGGAACATTCATGCATTGCACTGGGTTGTCCACAGGGTCACACACTTTTTCTCACCCAAAGTTATCATACTTCACTCTGGGAATTTTCGTAGTCAAGGAATAACATTACCACCCATTGTTGAGACTCCTACTCCAAACAATGTGAGGTATAGTTGGGACTTCATATCAGAGAGACCCCTTGAATGTTAGGGGGTACAACACTGTCAACAAAATGCTATTATGAACTGTAGCCGCGGGTATATGTTCAACGTTCAATTCCTCCAGCGGATCTCCTTGGGCTTCATTATCAAGCAAACCTTACAACATTTGAGAAGTCGGGTTCTCGACAATGGAAGGTTGATTAATGAATCGATTAATTACATCATCCTAGTCTATTTTTTAAAGATAGGGGCTTTTTCAATAGTGAGAGGAGAGCATAAATTACCTTCATAATATTTAGGTTTGGAACATCTAAAATCATCAGTCAACATGTTGGGTTTAGCAAGGGTATAAGACAAGATTCTTGACAATTGGTCCTTTAGCAATGCTCATACTTCTTGTTCGATACCCTATGTATGCGCCTGTAGTGGCAAGCCATGGTATTCCTAATATCAAAGGGTGTCCTTCTAGTTTGTTTTTAGGATTGAGGACCATAAAATCCACTGGGTATTCCCAGGAATCTATAGAGACAATGATATCGTCTAATGTCCCTTTCGGTTTTACTATGGATTTGTCAGCTAGTTCCAACATGGTTGGAGTCAGTTTAAATCTATTTATTCCAAGGAGTCCACAAGTTTCAAGTGTTATAATATTTATGGTTGCTCCCAAGTCCACTAAAGTGTTTGGGAAAGTATATCCCTGAATCTAGACAATAACTACAAGGTTTCTAGGGTTATCATATTTAATAGGTATTTTTTTTCCCAATATAGGATCAAATATTTTCCCCAAAACATGGATTGTAAGAGAGTCTTTTGGCTTCATACCAGGCTTCTTAACACATAATTCTTTGATGGTTTTAGCATAAATGGGTATTTCTCTAATAGCTTGTAAGAGAGGAATTTTGATATATAAATTTTGTAATTCCCCTAAGAGATCAAAGTTAGGGTGTACTGGTGATTTTAATATGGCTAATATCTCAGGGAATGGAGGAACAATATCCACAATCTCAGTGGGCTCCTATTTTTTAGTTGGTTTGCTAGGCGGTTATGCTTAAGTAATGGTTACAACAAGATGAAAATGTTCTATTAAATACTTCTCCTTAGTGGGTTTATCATTTTCTAGTTTCTCTTGATTTTTTGAGTGATCTTCTGGAAATATGGTTCTCCCAAATTCAAACGTAGTTCATTGCATTCCAAAGAAGAAGGAAGAAAATCTGAATTTTCTAGAGTTTAAAAAAATTACACAGGTCTATTATTTGGATTCAGATCTGGTTGTGCAGGTAACTGAGGTCATAGTGGAGGTGAACGTTTTTAGGTAATTGAAGTGGAGGTTGTACTATCGAATCAAGCTTGATCCTTTTCTTAAGAGCTACACTCTTTTCTTGAGGAGTTGTTTGCGATGCTTCCTATACCTGCATATCTTGAGCTGGTAGGGCTTGGGGGGGATCGACTTCAATTCTTGGATGTGTCTTTATCACTACATTGTACCAGTTCTTCAACTTCTCATCTTCTATGGTAGACATTGATGAATATCCCCAAGTGAAACCAATCTTGTCATAATGTTTCTTACACACCCTCCTGGGATCATATCCATGAAATTCCTTAACTGCAAAGTGCAAGTGGTCCAACTCTTATATTTCTGTATTTGTTTCCTTGTGGCTCTTCAACTCATACAATTTGATCCTCAAAGGAAAGGTGGGCCAAGGGGCTCTCTTCCTCCTATGAAGAACTCCTAACAACCCTTTATCCAACTGATAAGATAATTCTTGCAAGACCACCTTATTAGTCACATATCGTGGCATGAAATGAGGATAAATATGACATCCAAAGCATTTGATATATGTACCTCTAGGCGCAGCAAACCAATCTGCAATATCATGTATTAACTCCTTCACCTACTCAGTCATGCAAGGAGGATTGATCTCATATATCATATGGAATATGAATGCGAAGAAATGCTTTTCCAATCCATTGTATGCCCCTCTGGAACTCTATTCTGACAACACCTTGCAGTGGAAGTAGATTGGAAACTTGTTATGCGGGGTCTAGTTCCAATACATTCCTGGGAAAGCACATCGTGCACAGATTCCATCCAATAGAAATGCAGACATATTGAATATTGGTGTTTGATTTGTCCTCAAAGATGCTTTAGCTTGCCCCACATGACACTATAATTCAAAATAAAGTATATTTTCCCAATTGAATATTTTACCATGGGTAACTACCATGTTGAGCATATATATCCAGTTCTCTTCAAACACTTCAGTGTTCTCTCACCCATGCATCCGACAACACATAGCAATGATATACCAATACACATCCCTGAGAATCCTAGTCAGGTAAACTACAAATGGGTAGTGTTAGAACTTAGAAGGATCTTCATATCAAGATTTAATGATGCCACTTGTGTCAAGATCATCCCATCTAGTGTAGAAACTATCGTTGGCATACTCTGTGAGCTTAAAAATATTATAATAAGTCTACATATCTTCTCCATAATAGCTAGCAAGTTGTCCATCACTTTCACTATGAAGTACGAGATCAGAATCATCCATGTGTGTAAGAATCCATTCAATCACTTATGCACAAGGAATGACTGGGAATCTGCATGAAATCCTGTGTATCATCGATCGCTTGATATTAATGTATATTTCCAAATCTTCTAAGTTTTCAGCGAACTATTTCTACATGAATGTGTCTTTTATTTCTTTCCATGTGACCTCAATAAACTTATCTATGAAGCACTGTGTATCTGAGAAAATAGGGATAGTTGGCTTTATGACTTCTACTGCTTCCTCAATACTTGCTTGTAAATCTTCTTTAGAGGCCACTTGATGTGTAGCAGGAGGAATAGTTTCAACAAAAGATAAAAGAGTAACAATAATTGTAGCTTCAACACATGTATGCGAAAGCACACTCATGTAGACTAAGATTAGATCTATGAAATATTCTATTTATTACAAGAAATAACTTAGGAGAATATACTAAAAAGGCCACCACATGTAGCTGAGAATTTAAGCCTATCAATGACGGGACATAGCAACTTGTACGGGCAAGAAATATTCATTAAAACAAGGACGGTGCACTTTTAAAGCATGAAGGAAAGTTGAAGGGTGATTTGAGGTTTTGAGGTGCGCTCATGTTCTCATGGAAGAGAGAGATAACTTCAAGGGCATAGGGTGCACTAACGAAGCATGAAGAAGAATCATTCGGATTTCAACATGCACTCATGTGCTCAAGGAGACTAAGAGGGTGCAAGGGTGCACTCTGAAGAGATGAAGGGGTCAAGCTTCGGGCCTTCAGGCCTTGAAGGTGCGCTCATGCACTCAAGAGGACAAGGAGGGCACAAGAGCACATGTTGAAGAGATGAAGGGGAAACATTCAAGCCTTCGAGGTGCGCTCATGGGCTCAAGGAGAGCGCAGTTCTTCGGTGATGAAGGAGTGTGCTCTAGAGGAAAACTTTCCTTTTTTGGGTGAAATTTTTTGAGTTAGTCAGGCTTTAGCTTCCTGGAGTGAACTCTATCATGGAATGGCTTAAATACATGTCCAACAACATTAGAGAATGATAAAATTCCAATAAGAAAAATCTACAAGTTTTTATGGATTCCGTCGCAATCATGATTAGAATGTGAGGGTTTTAAGAATATGTAGAGTCACAACTTGGATAGTAGTTTTACACTTGTATAATAAAAAATGAACTGAAACATAAGTAAATGAACTGGAAAGAAAAGAAATGCCAGTAAGGAAAGCAAGATTGAAAACAAAAAAAATGAAAGGAAACAAATAGAATTGACATGCAAAACTTACTTTGAATGAAGACCATCGAGGAGCTTCTTGATCCGAAGGTGTGTTCCCAACCCAGATGAGAATGATTATGAGAAAGAATGATTAACTTAGTTGATTATAAAGATATTACATGCAAATCCATTCCATGCATGCTCGCCAAATATTGACAAGTGAATGAGTTGGTTAAGGGAAGTGAAGCGAGCTCCTATTTTTTAGGAGTGTGTCCACATACAACAAGAAAGCGCATGCATAAGTTGTGAAAGGGCACATGACTTCATGTCGAAGAATAATGCTCAAGGAGGGTGCACTGACTGAGCATGAAGGAGTGAACTCCAAAGAAGGCATAGTTGTTAAGCCCAAAGGAGCATGCTCAATACAAGAGAAACTCTTCATCGTCTTGAAGTGTGATTTTGCTTTAAAAGTGATTTTATTTTGTGTTCTTTTGTGTGATTTTATGTGTGTGCATGGCTAAGTTCAGAAAAACTATGACTTCACCTAACCTCGGTCAAGATAAAACGAGTGCTTCTAAAGGTAAGGTGATGACACTTAAGCAAAATTGACTTAGGAGATTGCGACACTTAGAGAAAAAATAAGAATAGAAAACCAAACAACAGGATGACACAAGATAGCTTGGAACAATAGTTCACGTGGGCTCCAAAATTGAATTAGGCCAAAAGTTTTGGAGGGTCATTGTCGTAGCAACAACAGGAGGCAGAATAAATATATAGGAACGATCACGTACATGATCCAACACTTATAAAAGACCATATTATAGATCCTTTATCTTCTTACTATGATCTTGTAGCCTTTAATAGTTTAGGTGCAACCAAAATTAGTCTACCGCCTTGAATTTGTTGTTAATTTCATGTTGGTCATCCCTAACATTGTACTTTTATTGTGACTTCTTTAGTGTGTTATATACCAAAAAATTCACCCCTTAATATTATTAATGAATATTTCAACATTCAATGGTGTCTTCCTTAGATTTTCCACATTTAACATCAACAAGTGATGATGGAAAAATTTCAAAGCAAGTTTCAAAAGTGGATTTATTGGTGGAATTATGCACTATAACTCCATTATAAATGGAATGTATATAGATCAATTTATTATCCTATCATATTAAATTATTTTTTATTATAACACCTAAAAAATGAGACAATTCTCTATTGAACATTTTTATCTACCCATCCATTTGTGTTGTAGATTTCTTCAACCTAGTTTCCATCTTCTTCAAATGTGTAGTTCAAAAGGCTTTGAGAAATCTGGTATTATTTTTCAAGATAATAATCCTTTGTATCCAAAAGTGCAACTAAACCATTTCAAATATCATAACTATTTCATTTTATGTACTCATCGTACTTTTACAAGGCATGATAATGTACATCTTACTAATTATGCCAATAGTTATGTCCCTACATGGTTTTTGGAAAAATACCCACAAATTCCATAAAGATTCTCTCCCATGCATTAGTAGATTAAGATAACAAATGACATATACCTTTCCTCCTTTTATTGGGTTTTTTGATACAACAAATTATGCATCCTTTTTTAAATGGAGCTACATATTCTTGTGTTGTGGGCCACTACACATAACTCTACAAAGTTGCTACTATTTGTCCAACACCAAAATAACCTACAATTTTGGAGGTTTGAGTCTCTTTGATAAGTTTCCATGTTTTTCCTTTATAAACACAAATAGATGTTAAAGAAAGTGTAACTAGGTTCGGTCTTCATGACATTGTAATTATGATTTTTGTAAACAAGAAAATGAATTCATTGTTATTCCTTGTTGCATGGGTTTCATGGGCAAGAGGTTTATTTATTTAGTTGCTCCCATTGAGAGCCTTAGGATGTATTATTAAGAGTCAAAGTCATGAAAATATCTTCTTGAGAATATATGTAATTTATATGAGTCTACCTAGTGTCTAGATTAGCCCTCCAAGACAGGAAAAATCCTCTTGAAGAAGGTAGCAAGCTAAACGATGTAAAACATAGTCATGTCGGCTTGCAAATGAATTAAAAGGACAATCATGTTGGCTCAATAAAAGGACACAATAGTTCACTGTGACATGTCGGCTTAATATGTGGGTCAAACCATTATAAATAGGTGTGTAAGTTAATAATTATAGTCAAGCAATTTCGGACATACCTCAGAAACTTCGGATGGGACAATGGGTATGGGAATCTTGGATGAATACAGGGTTACAGTGTTTCAATTGGAGAAGGATTATATGGTTTTCGGATAGGTATTGTAGTAGCACACACTCTCGCCATGATTGTGAGAAGGAATTCTCAGTGCAAGGAGAATGTAGTTACAACCTCAATGATGAAAGGTGATTTTAGTATCACACAATAACACACAAAGTCTCAGCATAATGAGAAGGACTCATAGTAACACACATTGTCTCAAAGGTGGAGCCATGATATTAAGCATAGATATAGTATCAATGGAGACACAATCATGATCTTAAGTATAGATATGGTATCAGTGAAGGTGCAGCTATGAAACAATCATGATCTTGGTGAATTTAGGTACATATCTCATTCAAATACATGGAGATATCGTTGTTGTAGTGAAGACTTAGATGAATGGTGCAACAATGGTGTTGGAGCAGTAATGAAGATCTCGATGATGTAGTAGTGATGGATTCATTATTGTCTCAGCAATGATGAAGAAGAGGATTGGTGTCTTGGTCTTGAAGTGGCCTAATAGGTCAAGGGTCATGGTCTTGGTATTCATCAATTGGAATCTCTATAAGAGGAATTTTGTGTGGTTTTCCTCTCCAAGAGGGAGAGGTTTTGGCCCTGGCAGAATGCCAACATATTGTGTTCTTGTCTATTGTATTTTAGTAAATGTTTGATGAAGTAAGAAATACACACACTAATGATATCAAGAGAAAATTGTGCTAATAAGAAAAAGTTAAAATAACTCACAAATGGTTATCATGCTAAGAATAATCACATTAACTCTAATTTCCCTATATTCTTCAACATGGTATCAGACATAAGGTGTTGAAGTCAAAGGAAGGGTAGAAAAGAGACACTCAAGGATTGAGCTTCAAGAAGGATATCAAAGAAAGGGATAAAGATCTAAAAAGAAATCAGTCGATAACAGTAGTCTACAACAACAAGAGATTTTGTCTCCATAGTCATCATAAAAAAGCCATCAAGGCCCTCATCAAGTTGTCTACAAAGCAAGGTAGCTCAAAGGACCTCAAAAACGAAGATCACATCATCTTGGAACAGGTTGAAACCCTAGAAGTAATCCTGATCTATACTACAAAATAAGGAAAATCATATTGAAGGCAAGAAGGCATTATCATATTCAAGGTTCTAAAAGCAAGCAAGGATTATTTCCTTGCCCTAGAAGAAGATCATATGAGAAAGAAACAAATCATACCCATAAAAAAGGAGCAACCTTTTCTATTGAGGAAAGGCTTTCTCATTTGAAAGAAGATCATTCAAGAGGAAGCTCTAATGCATCTGATTCAACCACTTCCAACATGATCAAGGTGAAGATTTTATCTTCACATCTCAAGTAAGTATCTTTCATTTTATAATCAAGTTCGGTTAAATGACTTCATGTTTGCAAGGAGATCTATAAATCGGTTGGGTCATCAAGATTCCTTGCATAATAAAGGAGAATAGATATAGTCCCCGAAAGAGAAGTCATATGAAATTATTCTTAGGTCCTCTCATCCCTATGTAGCAGGAGAGGTGACATAAAAGAGAAATATGAAATACTAGAAGATATACTCTCTGAAATACAGTGAAGAAGGTCATATCACTTAGACTTGATTGAAGGTATCAAAGAATGAAGGAATATATTCATAATATCTCAATTGGGAGATGAAGATAATTATCATTGTTATAAATGATAGACAAGGTAACAAATTTCCATGAGCAAGAAGGTTACCTCATTCAACAGTTTGTGGTCTCTATGCTAGATAGAGAAAGACAAGTTGATGACAAAAGTATTGAAGGATAAAGAACTCAAACATGTGTGGAAAGGAAAGAAAATCTTGGTACTCAAACAAGACAAAATAGTATAGCCAAGATTATGGAAATATTATGGATGCTCATGTCATCAGATAGATGGAGGAAGCTAAAGAAAAGGGCCAAGGAAAGAGGGAGTAACAAAACTCTACTATGATTGAAATGGTATCCCTCACAAAAGGGTCCTACCATAAGCTTTTGTTATATATATGACCATGATAATTAGATGCATTGTGGCATTATGGAAGCATTAGAAACAAGATCTCGGGACATCACCATGGGAATCATGAAGAACAAACCCATGGTAGTCAAACATGAAGGATATAGCTCTTTGAAACATCATTAGATATTACAGGAAAGGAAGAAGTCATCCAAGACAAGGCTCATCATACAAAAGGGAGAACATCTACTAGATAGGGATATGAAATATCCTCAATATTCTTTGATCATTAGAGGGTTCACTAATCTAGAGAAGAAGCAAGTGTTTCATCAGGAACACCAACTTATGGAATTTATGGGATGATTGTGTGATGACATGAGAAATGAAGCAGATCAAGGGATTGAAGATCTTTTCAATCAAGGAAGCTGTTGGAAGAAGCCTAGATGACCTAAAGCTAAAATGAGGTATGTATGCTTGTGTTTAATATTATAATGTCATGTGATATGGTTGCAGGTAACATGGATCATTACTTCTATCTTGAGAAGCATGATCAAGGGAAAAATGATCTCCTCCTCTAAAAGGATACAAGAAAGCATAAAGTCACACTAAGATGAATCAACATAATACATCCTCATATGAAGTATGAAGTGGTTGACTACAATTAAGAAAATTTGATTGAAATCTCCTGAGAATGGAATATGTGAGGGAGGAATAGATTGTGAGATATGCAACTCCGGTGAAGGCGATCAACATTCAAAAGACCAAGAAGACTTGACTAGTAAATCTCTTAGAAAGATATGAAGAATATGATGGAAAAGATGAAGACCCTTGAAAAGAAATATCTTTGGGAGATGTGTCAAAATGTATGAAGGATGTTGATACCTACAGGAATATGTCATGATGAAAATCCATCTCGTAAGGTATGATTTGATTTAATATTATGTTTTGATTTCTTGAATAATATCTGGATGATTTCATGTAGGGCTACTCGAACAAGAGTTGTAAGTACAAGTACAACTAGAATCCATGTGGTGGATGGAAGATGCATGATGAGAAATAAGTAGTCATATGAAGAAGGTTCTAGATATGTACCAATAAAGCCACTTTCCATGAAGAAATGAATAACATGACGAACTACTAAGGAAAGTGAACGATGGTTGATGCCCTATAAGGAAGAAGCTCAACTGAATTTCATGACATCCATGAAAGAAGTTGATCAAGCAACTGAAGGACCCATGAAGAAGAAGTTGTTGATGAAAAAGGAGAGTCTCTTGTTAAGAGGGAGTTCTGACAGGTCCCTGATCAATAGGGAGCTTGGATGGGGTCACCCCTGATTAAAAAGGAGTGACAATTGTGTTTTTCTATTTCATGTGTCATGCACTAGACCAAGACTAACAACTATAAGTATTAGTGAAGTCCATGAAGAGAAATGTAGACACATGATGGATGTATCCTCCCTAATTGAGAGGGAGAGATAGACACAACATTCTTGTCTTCATTTGGGAAGAAAGAATGGAGGATTGGGTAATCATCTGTCATTTGATGCTCTTTGAGGATGTGTATGGAATCCAAGATAAGAGTAGGAAAGAGGACCGATATTCTTTGAGGGTTGGGAACCAAAGATAAGAATAGTCCTAGAAGGTCATACTTAGTGAACACCTGGGTGGGTATGTACCTTGAGAGACAATGATGAAGGTATCTATAATCATTAGTCTTGCCAACATTGTGTTATGATCTGATGAGAGATAGAGTTTTCAGTCAAGGCCTTGTTGTGGAAATAATGTTGGTTACTATGATTCTAGACAGATGGGATTACCAATCCAATTCTTCTTATGAGAAATTCTTCAGATTGAGAATGGCCAAGTACCATCATGAATACCTCCCTAGTTAAGAGGGAGTGTTGAATAAAGTGTAACTAGGTTTGGTGTTCATGACATTGTACTTATGATTTTTGTAAACAAAAAAATGAATTTATTATTATTCCTTGTTGCATGGGTTTCATGAGCAAGAGGTTTATTTATTTAGTGGCTCCCATTGAGAGCCTTAGGATGTATTATTAAGAGTCAAAGTCATTAAAATCTCTTCTTGATCATATATGCCATGCATATAAGTCTACCTAGTGTCTAGATTAGCCCTCCAAGACAAGCAAAATCCTCTTGAAGAAGGCAACAAGCTAAATGATGTAAAAAATAGTCATGTTGTCCTGCAAATGAATTAAAAGGATAGTCATATCAGCTCAATAAAAGGAAACAAAAGTTCACTGTGACATGTTGGCTTAATATGTGGGTCAAACCACTATAAATAGGTGTGTAAGTTTAGAATTACAATCAAGCAATTTTGTACATACCTCTGTGACTGTGGATGTCATAATGGGTACATGAATCTCAGATGAAGATATGGTTACAATGTTTTGGTTGGAGAAGGATTCTATGGTTTTCAGATAGGTATTGTAGTAGAACACACTCTCGACATAACTGTGACAAGGCAGTCTCGGTGCAAGGAGAATGTAGTTACAGTCTCGGTGATGAAAGGTGATTTCAGTATCACATAATGACACACACAGTCTCGGCATAATGAGAAGGACTCATAGTAACACACTCTGCCTCAAAGGTGGAGCCATGATCTTAAGCATAGATATAGTATCAATGGAGACACAATCATGATATTAAGTATAGATATGGTATCAATGAAGTTTCATCTATGAAAAAATCATGATCTTGATGAATTTAGGTACATATCTCATTCATATACATGGTGTTGCAGCAGTAATGAAGATCTCAATGATGCAGTAGTGATGGCTTCATTGTTATCTTAGCAATAATGAAGAAGAGGATTGGTGTCTTGGTCTTGGAGTGGCCTAATAGGTTAGGTGTTATCACAAAAAATTTATCATTTAGCCATAATGTACTCGAGATAAATATCAATATATATTCCAAATAGGTTATTACAAATGAAGGAAGAAAGAGTTGCAATCTATCATTCATCAAACATATAAAATGTCATAAGTGCTTTATACAAACCAGGATGAATTATCAACCATGAATATATACTTTGAATTATATTTAAGGTAGTATTCTAGGTGTATTCCTCTTTTAGAATCCTAATTTGAGATCTATTTTGGAAAATTATGTATCATGTTGCAACTAATCTTGCGAGTAATCAATTTTGGGAAAAGGGTACCGATTAATGAGGGTAATACTATTCATAGCTTGTTGTTCTATACAACTCTTCGAGTCTCATTGTTCTTGCAATATATGATGATAAATAATTGACAAGGTAGAAAGCTTGATTAAATTACTCCCTGCTTCAACAATACCTGCAATTATTTATTCACTTGATCTACTTTTAGCGTCCACTATTTGTATAGTCGTTGGTGATGAAGAGTTAGTAAACCATTGTATCTCATACTCTACTTCCCTCTTAGGTGGTAACACTTAAGTATATTGGAATACTAGGCTTTTACACTTGAAAAATATCTTGGGAATGGATTTTTTTTAATTTATTACATCCATCTATAAATGCCTTTACTTTTATTGATTCACTTGGTGATTTCATCCCGAGAAGAACAATATAAACTTCCTACTTGAGCTAATTATTTTTCCAGCTTGATTGAAACTTACCAGAGAGATATTGGATTTACCTCTATGAATACTAATGACAAATGATTTTTCATCCATGACTAAGAGGTAAATCCTTTATAATTAATATGGCATAGAGGTAAATCTAATATAAAAGACACATCAAGTAGCACCATATTTAGCTCCAATTCACAAAGATAATTTTCACATACGAAAAATTAGACCTTATAATGCTTAATGACTTGATTCAACTCTAGATTCATATCTACCCATCTCAGTGGATATGGGAAAGGATGGTCATGAATGTTCAATCCAATATTATTCTCTAGATCCTTTGAAAGTTTATGAATTAGACTTACATATAACATTCACCTTTGCCTTATTGACTTAGATTTTGACATGGAAAATCTTAGTCAATGCTCACATCCTTATGCACTATATTGCAGATAATCTTCTCATTACATTTACTATTATCTCTATTTTTTTCCTAAAACCATTCCTTGTTGCCCTTTCCTTTGCACTTCTTTTTTCCATCCTTGGAAGTTCCTTGTTGGTATATATGCTTGAAACCATTTTGATGTCCTTTATTCTTTATCCATTTGTAGTTATTTTACTTGCACACAAGGTTCATCAATGATTCCAGGTTTAAAGAACGTCGTTTACTTATTTAAATTCTTATGGAGACCACCTTGATACTTGAGGATTAGCTCCAACTTCTTAGGAAGCATTCTAAGAAAAATGGCTTGATTTCTAACCTAATGGTATACTCTTGCATAGTTTATCCTTGTCTATGTAGAAAGTATTAATACCAATTGATCCATCATATTTCTTCTTACCCAATAGGGTGGATTTGGGACATTATGAGGGTTTTAAACAACAACGAGCTGACCTTTGTTGCATCTACTTTGAACTTGTATTGGGAAGCTGCAATGTTGAAACTTGGTACTTTTTTATATGACTCCTTTTATAACTCTTCTTTATCTTCAAGTTTCTAGTTCGAGCAAATGCCTAAAAATTAGAACTGACAAGCCCCCCAAAAGGTCTGCACTCACTCTATAACATTGGCATTTTTATCACCATCTTGTGGGAGATGTTAGACACTTGTGATTCTAGTTTTTTGATCTCTCCTTTGAGCCATCCTTTAGATTTCTTTTGTACTCATCAACCATGGCTTGAGTTTGAGACTTATTTCTTTGAGTGATTTATGGATCTTGCAATGTCTCACAAAATCCCAAAAGAACGCTATTATGCCACTAATATGATTTGTAGCCTCTCATGGATATTCCATTGGACAGTTTATCACAATAGCTATTATAAGCCACCACACAATATTGTGAGGTTACTCTCTATGATGCAAGTGTTTATTCTTGATTGCAATGTAATAGTATAGTCATGACACTTAATAATGCAATAATACGAGAATATACAGAAAACAAGTTACAACAATAAAATGACCACACCATCCACATAATGAACCTAAGAGGAAAATCTTGCTAGAAGGTGAAGACTCTACCTTGTTAGTTTCTTCTCACATATGAAATACAAATACATAAAAAAATGAACTCACTTATGGAGTCAAAATAAACATCATATGAGCTACAAGGTCTTCCACTTTCTCTATTTTGCTCGTAATATCGTAGTGTTTGGTCTATTATCAATGGAACAATGAATATGTACAATATGAACAAATCCCCTCCATTCCCTTATCAGTTAGTGTTTAGCTTGTCTCAATAACTATCTAGGGTTATGTGTTTTGCATGCCCCAAAACCTAATTAGGATTGTAGTTTTGTACCCTTTATAATCTTCTTAAAGTCAACACATCATTGTTTCCACATGTGTGATTAATGGGTGCTAGCATTGCGCCCACTGAATATTGTGGTGGTTAAAGCATGCGTTAATATGGATTGAGGTCATCTTTGCATAATTAGAAATAATTGAAGGAGTAAAACAACATTAAAGGGTTAGAACTTAGTTTAGAAAACTTTGACTAAAAAAATTATTTTTTAATGTTTAAAATAAGTTTAAACAATTTTAAAAAATCATCAAAATAAAATATTCCCCTAAAATAATCTTTACAAAATTATAATTTTGTAATGAAAATGATACCAAAATAAATAATAAATCATATAATGATGTATTTTAGATCAAGATATAATATTTTAGACCTAGCATTATATATATATATATATATATGTATGTATGTATGTATGTATGTATGTATGTATGTATGTATGTATGTATGTATGTATAGGTTTTAACCCCATACAGAAATTCCCTGCATACGAATTCTAAAACATATAAAATAAACAATGCGAGAGCATAACACATAAAACACATATACATAGAGATTTTCCCCTGGATCCCAAAACCGGGACTACTAGCTTGATTAATTATTATGTTCATTTCAATGTTACA
The DNA here is from genome assembly GCA_031772625.1 of Pinus tabuliformis. Classification (NCBI taxonomy): domain Eukaryota; kingdom Viridiplantae; phylum Streptophyta; class Pinopsida; order Pinales; family Pinaceae; genus Pinus; species Pinus tabuliformis. Next base: position 514,192,475 of record CM062811.1, read on the forward strand.
ATACATATTTATACATGCCAAAGCATCCAATACCATGGACCGAAAACCATCGCGTCCAAAGAACAGGTGAGAAAATCATGCACAAAACCATAGATGGGTCTGCCCAACCTAACATAGGGTCCAAAACCAAAATTTTCTAGGGCACTGCCCCGGACCCCATAAAGTGGGGTTACGGGTGCCCTTCAAACCCCCTTTTAACTACGTGGAAAGAATATAACACAACCCAACATTCTCTCACTTGTTGTTTTCTTTCAACATGGGGCCACAAGAGAGCTTAGTCATTTTCCCAGCCCTGAAATGCCCATTGTATCTCTACACCAAGAGAACTTCTCAGAGCTCATAGATTTTGTCAATGCATCTACAGTATTCTTCAAAGTGTCCACCTTTACCAGCAACACCTTTTTGTCCTCTATCATATCCCTCACAAAGTGATACTGAACATCAATGTGCTTTTTCTTTGAATGATATGCAGGGTTCTTTGTCAAGAAAATTGCACTTTGGCTATCACAGTCTATCCTTATAGCTTCCTATACTAACCCCATACTTGAACACAATCTCTGCAACCAAACTGCTTCCTTGCTTGCATGAGTGGCTGCCATGTATTTTGCCTCTGTAGTTGATAGTGCTACTACAGATTGTTTCTTACTCATCCAACTGACTGCACCTCCAAATAGGTTAAACACATACCCACTTGTAGATCTTCTCTGATCTAGATCTCCAGCCCAGTCTACATCAACAAAGCCATGAATATCCAACATTCTATCCAATCCTGGTCTTCCTTGGTAGCACAAACCATAATCACTAGTGCCACGTAAATACCTGAAAACCCGCTTCACTGTTGTCCAGTGCTCCTTCCCTGGTTTTGACATAAACCTGCTCAATGCTCCCACTGCATATGCAATGTCTGGTCTAGTACAGACCATTGCATACATCAGGCTACCGACTGCACTTGCATATGGAACACGGGACATGTCCTCTTCCTCTTCTTGTGTCTTGGGACACTGTTTAGCAAATAACCTCACACCTACAGGAATAGGAACCTTCACCGGTTTACTATCCTGCATATTAAACCTCTGTAATATTGTCTTGACATACTTCCTCTGGTTTAACCAGAGCTTCCTCTTTGCCCGATCTATTTTAATTTCCATGCCCAAAATATATTTTGCAGCACCAAGATATTTCATGTCGAATTTGGAGGACAATTGGGTCTTCAAATCCTGGATAACTTCTTTGTCATTTCCAACCAACAACATATCATCCACATACAAGACCAGATAAATAACACGGTCACCAATTAATTTAAAATACACACAGTGATCTGCTTTGCTTTTGGTGAAGCCAAGTCCCCTATAAATGTATCAAATTTCTGATACCACATCCTTGGTGACTGTTTTAACTCATACAGAGACTTCTTTAACTTGCATACTAGTTCTTTCTTACCCTTCACCGCAGAGCCTTTAGGTTGCTTCATGTATATTTCCTCTTCCAGATCCCCATGAAGAAATGTTGTCTTCACATCCATCTGTTCTACCTCAAAATCAAAAGCAGCGACAATAGATAAAAGTAATCTAATAGAAGTTACCTTGGCAACAGGAGAAAAAATATCACCCAAAATCAATTCCCGGCACCTGGGAATAACCTTTTGCTACCAATCGAGCTTTGTATTTCTCCACCTTTCCTTCTGCATTTGTCTTCTTCTTGAACACCCATTTGATACCAATGGGTTTCCCTCCAGCCAGAAACTCCACCAGATCCCAAGCCTCATTTTTGTGCAAAGATGCCATTTCATCAACCATAGCCTCTTTCCAGAGTTTTCCATCCTTTGAATCCACTGCTTCCTTCATAGTTCTGGGATCATCATCAGTAATAGATAAAGCAAAATTTGAACAGGAAGCAGATGGACTATACCTTTCTGGCTGCCTTCTTTCTCGAACTAATCTTCTCACAGCCGGAGTTTGTGGCTCTTCATATTCTGATTCCTCCTTCACTGTAGAGTCGGATTCTTCCTCCTTTAGCTCAAACTCTATCTTATTAGGTTCCTTTGGTTGGACTTCATGTTTAATAACATCTTTCACCTCTTTGAACACCACATCTCGGCTGTACATAACCTTCCTTGTTATTGGGTTCCAAAGCTTATAACCCTTTAAACCATCCTTATACCTAATAAAGATGCACTTTTCAGATTTACTATCCAACTTGGTTTCTCCTTTGGAACATGTACATATGGATCACATCCAAATACCCTTAGATGTGAAAGAGAGGGTTTCCTACTAGTCCATACCTCTTGTGGAGTCTTATCCTCCAACCATGATGAAGGTGACCTGTTGACCAGGTAACATGCAGTATCCACCGCCTCTGCCCAGAATTCTTGTCCTAACCTGGCACCACTGAGCATGCTTCTTGCCCTTTCCATCAACGTCTTATTCATTCTTTCTGCAACTCCATTTTGCTGAGGTGCATATGGAGTAGTATTCCGCCGTGATATACCACACTTCTTACAGAATTCTTCAAATTCCTTACTGCAAAACTCTCCACCATTATCTATCCTCAGCAACTTTATCTTCTTCTCTGTCTGGTTTTCCACTAGAGCCTTAAATTCTTTAAACCTATCAAATACTTCAGATTTATTTTTAAGGAAATATATCCATGTATTCCTTGAGAAGTCATCTATAAATGATACATAGTACACAGACTTACCCAGTGATGGAACCTTTATAGGTCCAAACTGTTACAGGGAAAAGTGTCTATGCAGAACTGCCTATCCCACTAAGGCGGGTAGCTACCTTAGAAACAAACAAAGTAAAACTACTTTCGTTTTCCTTTATGAAAAATAGATGAGAGAAGAATAAAGGAGACCAACCTCTGTCTTGCGCTTGGTTCCTTTCTCGATTCCTCTCTCTTCTAATAGTCCTTTGCTACTTTCTTTCTCGTATACCTGGCTTCACAGAGTACTTGTAGAATCAAAGCAGCATAACACTATACAAGAACATGGATCTATTATCATAAACAATCTAGGATCAGATGTAAATTGACCATACAAATGCACAAAACATAGATTACACAAGAGTATGGAGGAAAACTTGAATAGCTTTATTGATAATCAAGAAAGAGCCAAGAGAGTTACAACCATTTGTTCTGACCCAGCATCATCCTCTCAGCAAGTAAGCCCTTCTTCACCTCATAGAAAGCTTAGATCACCCAACACTATGGTGTTGCCTCAAGAAACCAACAACAATTCCTTACAAGATGTAACATTCCAGCCTCCGGATCTCTGGGATGAGGGATCCATATATAGATGTCTGTAAGGGAGATGAGTCAACTTGTGATTTGATTAGTGTCTTCCCTCTGGTAGTTCTTGCTTCCACTTGGAGATTAATGATCTCTTACTCATCCCTTGTCGAATTCAGGAAGGCAAGTGTCACAGGAGAAGTTTCTGGAAGATTCCATGCTTCTCCACCTCGCGGATTGACACTGCCATTTGTCTCTTCTCGCCCATCGCACCCCATAGAAGGGCTTTTTGAAATGCAACGCACCCACTGAGTGTACTTAGGTGAGATGCAACGCACTTTGCCTATGGAGCAGGTGAAATGATCTAGTTTTGACCAGTTCTGAGTAGTTTTTCATGGAGAACTTCTGGGAGAAGCTGTAATCAGTTGACCTTGTTCCTTTAGGGGTTGGAACAACACTTTTAGGGACTTGGGAGCCCTTGGTTTATGGACATTTTATGCTTGGGGTTGCAGTGCTCAAAAATGTCTATAACAGTTGCCCCCTAAAGCATGAGGTCGTTAATCTTTTTTGATGTCGGGTGAAATGCTTTATCATGAGGATCCGAAGTTCTTTCAAGCTGGGAGGAGACCTGTAATAAGATACAATACAATACATTATCTTCATAATATTTTCATGATCTAGCTGAGGCGAGCATTCCCATGCTCAACTTTATAAATTCATTTTCATGTACATAGGACACACAATCGTCTGAGTGTAGACTGATGATTCTGGTAGAGTCATCATCCCTTTGATTGGATGATTATCTATGCAACAATGATGTACATTTGATGTCTTTATTTTCCTGAATATATATCACAGCCCGGATGGATGAAACTAGATTTGGGGTCTTCAATCTCGTTCGATATTCACTGAAAGTACAAGTCGATCCATGTGAAAGATGTTCTGAAGTCGAACATGGAAAGACATCGCCTCATTACCAGCCAATGATGTATGCTGTTAACAGGCGCGAGAGGAATCACCGATAATGATAATGACCCTCAAGGTACTGCAGTACAATTCACGTGGTGTGAATAAAGGACTTGGCATCGAACACCACGCAAAATCTTTCGGTCGAAGGTCATTGATGTAAACCTATCGCCGAAAGTGAGAAACTTGCCATTGAGGCATGCAAGCTTCAAAATAATGAAAGGGGTGTTCCAAGATCGACTTCTTGGATAATGAGCTGATGTCGACAAGAAGCGATCTGTCATAGGAGGGCCTTAATGAATCCCACATCAATGACACGGAACGGAGCAAATGATTTTAATGGAGGTGAAAATGGTCTGGTGATATAAGGTTCAGGGTGGTGGTCATGAAAGAATGGAGCGTAAATGTATTGCAGCGGGTGAGACACAGGTGAATTCTCTGAGTGACTTCTCTTGAATATATCGGCGAAACAGACATGATGGATTGGTAGCATTAACCCCAAATGTGGATGGTGTGATGTGACCATGGTGATGTGACCGGTGAATGAAACAACCCAACCCGACTTGGATGCGGAGTGAAAGTGTCATGTTCAAGAGCGACTTGCTACCAACAAAGTTTCTTCAAGTTTTCTTCCCAATTTTTCCCCAGTCATTGCTGACCAGTACCTCTTTATTTTTGTCAAGCTTGAGGAGGATAACATATGCTTGTTCTATAATTTTCCCTTCTGGCAAACCCATCGCTATGTTTTAACGAGCTTAGCGATAGTGAAACTCATTCTTGTCTACTACGGACAAGTTTGTCGCTATTAGGTTTTAACGAGTTTAACGACAAATATAACTCGGTCCTTTTCAATTTTAGAGAGTCTGAAAAGGGACGTAAAGGAAACTCCAAAAATCCTTTTTCATCATCTAATACCTTAAGTCCGAAAAAGTATAAAACAATGCAGAAGGGATGAATTTTTGATACTTTTAACGAGCCGAACAAAACAAGCGCTCGATCTTTTTGTGTAATAATCCCTCAGGTCCAAAAAGATTAAAATCTAAAGGAGGGATAGCACTTCCGGTCCCTTTTACGAGCTGGAGAGGCCAATGGCTCAGCAATCTTTTCATATTTTACGAGTCAGTTGAAAAGAGCTTAAAGGAGACTCGTCTTTGAGGAACGAGTGACAAATTTGGGTAGAAGCTGATTCCAGGTAAGGTTTGGAATTTCCCAATCATGGCAGTGTTACAAGGATGGCTAATAGGATAACTCTTCGCAGCTGTTCCTCAAAAGGGGTAAACAATCAAATGGAGGTGAATGATCGGCCAATACAGAGTGGAGGTGATGACGAGAACATGACCAAGGCTTTAAAGGTTGAAGTACTACATTCACGACGGTTATTTACCAGAAATTGGTTCAATCTTTATTGAGCTTAAACGCTGGGGGAAACATTTGCTCATTGCTTATGTTTATTTTTTAACGAGCATGAAGTCCGCATTAAAACTGCTCGATTAATCCAGTCGTATAATAAGGATGTCTCATATATAAAAACGACAATTTTTCAAATCTTTGCCCCACATCCTTTCTTTATGCAAGTTAGGAAACAACCAATCCTACGAGTTTAAAGGGTTAGAGGACCTACAAATTTAAAAAATAAATGGTCACTCTTCGCTTGCACGCCAAAAGGTTTGCATGCCCCTAGGTATAAAATAGAGTTTCAAGGTCACCTCTCAATCTACCAACAAAACATTTGTTTTATCGGGAAAGGTTTACCTCTTTCAGGTTACCAAAGATTGTTTTATCTTCACCGCAAACAAAACACTTCTTCGGCGATGCCTACCGAAATAGACAAAGGTGAATGGCGCAGACGCCTCCACTCACATAACTTTGACAAGAGAATATTGTTCCAGTCCAACCCCCTTTTCCAATTATGGAAGGGAGTGTCAGACTAGTCATATATCTCTCGTGGAAACCTATCCTATACCTGAAGTTTTCCTGTCGAAGCAGACCAGGGTGCATGCCCCCTGGGTTTCAGTCATGTCCCCCGAATTACTCGCGCTCATTAGGTGGATGGACTGGAGATTGATGAGACATTCCTTGCGTGAAAATACCATTCAAGGATGGTATACGACTATTTGCTATGCCTGAACCGGGGAATGAAAGCTGGTCTACGAGCTTGACCACTCTTCCTTCGTGCGGAAAACACATTACTCTAAAGAGTGATGAGACATTGGCTCCCATGCAATAAATATAGTATCGTCCAAGGAGTAGATTATAATCCAGGGGTCCTTGGACTACCATTACATTCATGTGAACGGTTTTCCCTCTCAATGTTATGGGCACATTGGGAAGGATCCCTAACGGTCGACTGGTTCCTTTGTCAAAGCCTGTTAGATTTCTCATCTCAGGCAAAAGCGATGGGGAACCAAGCGCTTTCCAAGCAGTCGAGGAAAGGATACTCACAGAAGCCCCTTCATCTATGATGGTACCGGCCATAACCATTCTATATACTTGAGCAATGATTCGGAATGGTACACTAACCGGTAAACGGGGTCTGCCTAGTTGATTCCAGTCGAAGGAAACAACTAGGTTGCTTGGAGGTGGGACCGAATAGAAGGCCGGGTACGACTCTGACGAACTTCCTTCCTGCGGTAAAGGAACGGGTAAATTGCCCCCATGTTCATCGGAGTCTGTGTTTATGAAAAGAATTTGGACGGTGTCATCCTTGTTCTCTTCAGTGACTGTATCATCTGAAGATGGAACCTCTGAAGGCAAGACCGGGTCAACTGCCGCCTCGACCTTTTGATTTTCATCTGGTATGGGTTCATATGGTTTATCTTCAATGATAGATGCTTCGGCCGACCACCTGAGCAGGTCAGCCGGATTTTCAACTAGTGACAGACTCGGCAAGAGTTTCTTATATCCAGGAGGAAGTCGTAATGGTGAAACCGAACGATCGTCCAAAACTCTTTTAACCTCGTCTAAGAAGGGACAACGGTGGACGGCGTGATCGCCTTCACACAGTTTACAAGGAAATCTGCACTTTCTTTTTTGTCCAGGGGCTTCACTTTCACTAGTCGACGGTGTGTTTTCAACATGATCATCAGAGGTTGACGACACCGGGTTGTGCAAACAAGGAGACCAGTCCCTTAAGATTTGAGGGAAGCAGGGACAATCTCTATGATAGTGGTCTCATTTGCAAATGACACATGGCGATTTAGGCCTGGTCGGTGCAGTGTGTGGATTTTTGCTAGACAACGCTTGGTTGCCCCTTTTCGCCTTTGGCTCCTTCTTCTTCTTCTCTTTCTTCTTCTTTTCCTTCTTCTTCTCAGGTACTTGATTTTTGGCTTTACTGGCCTCATCAAGCAAAGAGGAAGGGGGAGAGGAAGAATTGGACGAAGTAGAGGGTTGGGGGGTAACTCTGGAATTGTCTAGTTGCTGACTCGATTGTTCAGGAATTGCGGTGTTCTGAACGACGGAGGTTGAGAAAAGCCATACGGGCAAGCCAATCGTCAATCCTAGAAGTGATAATGTGGCCATGTGGGGTGCACCAACATCTCCCCAAGAGGAGAAGGGACTAGGATTTCCTCCAAGGGGAACTCCTTGGTTGGTAGACTCCATTCTCTCAACCTATGACCAACATAGGAAAGGTGGTGATTATTCCGTTTAAAATAAATTTTAGACGCTTTGACACAACTTCTTTTTTCAATTTTAAAGAGTTGAGAAAAAACAAAAGATGACTCTAGTTGCCTTCAATTTTTAATGAGCCTGAAGTGACAAGTGCTCAGATGGACCTTTTCCGTTAAGGAGTTTGAAAAGGAACAAAAGGGACTGCTCTGGAAATCTAGGCAGAGGGATTACCAAACCAATCGCAAAACTGTAGAATACTTTTTATGGTATGGCAGTCAATCTTCCCGAATGCTGTGTTCAGTGCATTGCGATCGATAGGGCAGCAGACACGACTTCCTATTGATAAAGGATTAAGCCTATTGTGGTCTCCCAAAATATACTCGACGGTACGTGGGAGCACAAGTCCGTACTGGCACTTATCGTCTCAAAGTGGAGGAATCACCCAACCAACAGTGAGAACAACAGTTACCAGGCTTTACGACGCTGAAATACGTCTCTAGCCTAGACTTCTAGATGTTGTGCGTTAGGTTCCAAAGCATTGTTAGATTCATTAAATTTATTTTATAGTTGATCTTGCTTAAGAAATTTTCCTTTCAGGTTCACCGCGTGATGTAGATGTACAATTCCTAAAATGCAACCTAAGATGATAAACAGTCGTTTTATCTTCTTTGTGCAATGAAAATCCTAACTACTAAGGAAAGAAAGACAGAATTCTTTCAACAAAGAGCAAAGAGCACACACTATATGCATTGTCCTAAATCAAACCAATCAAACAGTCTAAATGCAAATGCACATGCATGTATTTTTTTCAGCCTTCTTAATATGTGAATGATAAAAAGAAAGCTAATGCGCAAATCTGAATTACTTTTCAAAGCGACAATTACTAACAAGTTTCTTTTCAAAATCAAAATGAAGACAATGACGACACTTTGCGATTTGGAAATGAAAACTTGCTTTCGACACTAGAAAAAATACTAATTCAGATCAAATACAACAGTAACAGGGTAATCGACTATCAAGAGCAATCAAACTCTCTTCTATGACTGAAAACAACACTTGCGACACTTTCAAATCAAGAAACGACAATACAATTACGTTAATTTTTTGCAAAGGATAACTGAAAATGACTCAACAAATACACAAAAACATTTACAGTTCTTTGCACAATGGAGGCGGAATAACAGCAAGGAAATGGGTTTAAAACAGAGGTGTACTGACTACAGGCAGCGAAACTCTTGAATAGATCTGAAAAGAGTGAACATAGAAACCAAAATTTAGGAACAATGCCTAGTCTGATTAGTGCACCTGTAACACAGTGAATTTGTAATGCAGTGCACCTACTACACTCGGGAAGTACGCTGAATTTGAGATTCACAGAACAGAGAGTGCACTAGGCCAGGGACGAGACTTTGCTTGGGTTCCGAGTCACAGTTTGTAGTTCAGTTTAGGGATTTTGGCCGAGCAAGTCGTAATCAGTAAATCAACAATAGGGGTAGATCTAAGGAGGTTACTAGAGCCACCACAAGGGCAATTAGAGAGTTTGTAAATCAGTTGTTTAATTCATAAACAAAACCGGAGATTGACTGAAGCGGCATTTATCTACTTTGCATTTGCATAGCAAATGCAGTTCGAAATCTACTTGGCTCAACTTCAGGCTCCGTCTGTAAGTTTATAAAGTAAACAAATGTAGATAGACAAACAACCTAGTCGCTCCCCAGCGGAGTTGCCATTTTGTTACAGGGAAAAGTGTCTATGCAGAACTGCTAATCCCATGAAGGCGGGTAGCTACCTTAGAAACAAACAAAGTAAAACTACTTTCGTTTTTCTTTATGAAAAATAGATGAGAGAAGAATAAAGGAGACCAACCTCTATCTTGTGCTTGGTTCCTTACTCGATTCCTCTCTCTTCTGATAGTTCTTTTCTACTTGCTTTCTCGTATACCCGGCTTCACAGAGTACCTGTAGAATCAAAGCAGCATAACACTATACAAGAACATGGATCTATTATCATAAACAATCTAGGATCAGATGTAAATTGACCATACAAATGCACAAAACATAGATTACACAAGAGTATGGAGGAAAACTTGAATAGCTTTATTGATAATCAAGAAAGAGCCAAGAGAGTTACAACCAGTTGTTCTGACCCAGCATCATCCTCTCAGCAAGTAAGCCCTTCTTCACCTCATACAAAGCTTAGATCACCCAACACTATGGTGTTGCCTCAAGAAGCCAACAACAATTCCTTACAAGATGCAACATTCCAGCCTCTGGATCTCTGGGATGAGGGATCCATATATAGATATCTGTAAGGGAGATGAGTCAGCTTGTGATTTGATTAGTGTCTTCCCTCTGGTAGTTCTTGCTTCCACTTGGAGATTGATGATCTCTTACTCATCCCTCGTCGAATTCAGGAAGGCAAGTGTCACAGGAGAAGTTTCTGGAAGATTCTATGCTTCTCCACCTCGCGGATTGACACTGCCATTTGTCTCTTCTCGCCCATCGCACCCCATAGAAGGGATTTTTGAAATGAAGCGCACCCACTGAGTGTACTTAGGTGAGATGCAACGCACTTTGCCTATGGAGTAGGTGAAATGATCTAGTTTTGACCAGTTCTGAGTAGTTTTTCATGGAGAACTTCTAGGAGAAGCTGTAATTAGTTGACCTTGTTCCTTTAGGGGTTGGAACAACACTTTTAGGGACTTAGGAGCCCTTGGTTTATGGACATTTTATGCTTGGGGTTGCAGTGTCCAAAAATGTCTATAACACAAATACATCACTGTGCACAAGCTCTAATATCTAATTTTCCCTCTTACTACCAGAGGGGAAACTCACTCGATTCTGCCTCCCATATACACAATTTTCACAGAAATCAAAATCCAGAGAGCTATTACTCATACCTTCTACCATACCTTTACCATGAAGTATTCGAAGGCCCTTCTCTCCAATATGACCAAGCCTTTGATGTCACAGCATGGTCTTTTCTCCAGAGACCACTAGATCTTCTGCTCCACTTTCAAGAACCATAGAACTATTGCACCCATTAAGAACAGTGCTACCTTGCAACTTGTACAGAGTTCCAATCCGAACTCCCCACATCAATACCAGCGCTTCCCGAACCATCTTGCAGGTATCCTTCTCGAACACTGTTTTTACACCTGCATCATCCAACTTGCTTACAGAAATTAGATTTCTGGCCAGTGCAGGAATATGCAGAACACCCGGAAGTGTTGTAACCCTTCCACCTTGCAGCTTCAACTTTACTTTTCCACGACCAATGATTCTAGCCTTCCTGTCATCCCCTAAGAAGACATCACCACCATCATATTTCTCATACTCACAGAACCACTCTCTATGGGGAGTGAAGTGAAAGGATGCACCTGAGCCAATCAACCATGCCTCATGATCTACATGTGTACTTGAAGAAGCCTAGTATACATCCCCACCTTCATCTGAGGTGGTTTTCGCCTTTGCAGAAGGAGCCTCATCAGATCCCTTTCCTTTGTCAGAAGTTTTAGATTTACAGTCCCTTTTAAAGTGGCCTTCCTTTCCGCATTTCCAACACACCACCTTTACAGGTTTTCCTGGAGATTTAGATCTCCCCCTAGATTTAGATTTCCCACTCGATGACTTATTTTTGTTTCTATTCTAGGACCGTCCTCATATAGACAAGGCATCACCATTCTGGCTCTCCATATTTTTCCGTCTCATCTCCTCCGTCAGCAAGGCTGAGACTATTTCATCAAACTGCAAGGCAGTTGCATTGCTACCTATTGCAATAACCAGACTATCCCACGAATCTGGTAGAGAACACAACAAACTGATGCACTTATCTTCATCTAAAATTTTAATATCAACAGATGTTAACTGACTTACCACAATATTAAATGTGTTTAGATGCTCTGTCACCGAGTCTCCATCTTTCATCCTCAGGTTATACAACTTTTTCCGCAGGAACAGTTTATTCACCAGAGACTTAGATTGGTACAAAGTCCCTAACTTGTCCCACAAAGCCTTCACCGTAGCTTCCCCTGATACATTCAACAATACTGAATCTGAGACACACAATCATATTGTGCTCTTTGCCTTCCGATCCAACTTCTTCCATTTTTCATCGGACACTCCTGTTGGTTTAGTACCCGGATCTACCGCGATCCACTGATCTTTATCCACCAACAGATCCTCCATCTTGAGTTTCCACAACTCAAAACTCTGACCATTAAATTTCTCGATCTCTATCTTTCCACTGTTCGCCATCTTCTTTCACCACCAAAATCGATCTCACAGATCTCCCACTGAACAGAGTCTACCACAGGCTCGAGCGAAACCCCTCAGCAACAAAGGTGTCCCTTTGAAGCCAAATCTGCTCTGATACCAAATGTAGGTTTTAACCTCGTACAGAAATTACCTGCATACGAATTCTAAAACACATAAAATAAACAATGTGAGAGCATAACACATAAAACACATATACACAGATATTTTCCCCTAGATCCCAAAACCGGGACTACCAGCTTGATTTATTATTATGTTCCTTTCAATGTTACAATACATATTTATATATGCCGAAGTATACAATACCATGGACCGAAAACCATCGCGTCCAAAAAACATGTGTGAAAATCATGCAAAAAACCATAGGTGGGTCCGCCCAACCTACCATAGGGTCCAAAACCAAAATTTTCTGGGGCGCTGCCCCGGACCCCATAAAGTGGAGTTACGGGTGCCCTTCAAACTCCCTGTTAACTACGTGAAAAGAATATAACACAACCCAACAATATATATATATATATAATTAAAATGAAAAGCCAGTGTTTGACCAGATACAACCATGGGCATGTGAAGGCTTTCAAATGGAAATTTCTTAATTTAAATTTGATAATGCCACATACATTTGGAATGAACCAAAATTTGGCATGCTAAAATATGTGGACGTGTTCATAATTCATAATGAGGGCATATGTATTATGCCAACTGATTGATAGGACACTGTTAATTTAATATGCAGCAATCATTCTATAACCAAACTTGTCATTTAAGTAATACGGGTAATTATCTATGGCTTATACGATGTGTGTGGACGTGGAACATGCCCTTCGGGCTAGTGCTGTAATCTTATAATATGGATCAACAAGGTTTAGTGGAATAAATAGTGCATTTGCCTATCTCATTTATGTTGTATTCGCAAAATAATTGTCGGGGAGTTGTGGATTTTTCACTTGGGAAAAATAGTTTTCCTGGTTGTATTCTTGGTGTATGGGGAGGTGCATTTTATATTTTAATATTATAAAAATGTGTAATTTTTTTCCAACTTTAAATTGAAATATTTTTTAAAATAAAAATAAAATAGTTTTTAAATGAACAAATATAAGATATAATAAAAAATAAAAATGAAATGTATATTTAATTAAATTTTAATTAAAAACATCATAAAATAATATTTGTTGTATAAAATAAAATTGGTTGTTGATATAATATAAAAGAAATGTAACACAATTTTATATCGAAGAAATCTTATATTTTCACTTTTGAATATAACGTATATATATATATATATATATATATATATATATATATATATATAAAGTCAAAGGATTTTAGCTCAAGTGGGTGAATAATTGTTTTTCTAGTTTTGTGGTTTAAGTCTTTTGACACATATTGTAACTGGCTTTTTTGTTTTGATTCTTAATATAAAATTATATGTGACATTTAAAAATTTCTAATGGGTGAAAGAATGAAGATGGGTTACACTTTTGGGCCAAATGTGATGATGAAATTTCAAGTTTTTTCTCTTTTAAGGAATTGAGGCCCTTAAAATTCATATGAGAATTGTAAATTTTGATTCGGAGTAAAAAAACAAATTATGGAGAACTATGTTGTTGTCATAATGATATTTTTTGCAAAAATATTTAGTGTCGTATAATATCTCAATTTTCCATTAAATGAAATGCTTGTCCTTGCAAATTTTTACACATTTGAAGAGGTATGTGTGTGTGTTGACGTAGCATAACTTAGTGTAAAATATCTATATATATATATATATATATATAATCTTGATGCAGAAGCATGAGGCTTGAAGACAAAAGGCTTCGAATTTATTCCAAAAATACAGAAAAAGTTTACAAGCAAAGGAGTGAGATCCTTTAGCTGTCAATTTACAAAGTTTTCTAGATAGGGTTTGAGCTAGGATTTAGGGATTGAGTGATTTTATAATTAATTCAAGTTGTTTAGATTCAGTTGATATTCTCAAGGAGAATATCAACTAGATTAGATATTGTCTAAGATTAGGTAGATTCGATCCATGGATTAAGAATGTGATTGTTAGAATGAAATAATATTTATGTAAGCTCTGAATGATTGTAAAGGGATTTTTCTGACTGATTTAGCTTGATTAGGTCGTATAAGATTAAGTTACAGAAAATGTATCTTTGTGTATTTCTGTGTAATTGGTCAATCCCGGAGGCGTTTTATTCTTTCAAAATATCTCTGAGTTCTGTTGATTTCCAGGTTGGATTTTGAATTAGAGTGTGTAAAATCTGTATTATATTGCCAATCTTGCGTTTTTTTGTTTTTTGTTTTTTCCATGTTTTGAAATAATTTGGTTATGTTCTAAAAACATTGGAGAATATGGGTTGAGACAAGTTAAATGTAGTGGAGGTGTTAAGTTTGGCAGAAGAGAGAAAATAAACCTGACAAAATCGTGTTAACCCAAAGGAGTCTAGAACTATCTGATTTACAGATCCAATAGATCTAACGGTCATCGCATGTCAATAAGCTCGTGCGTTAGTCAAGAAAGAAAAGTGGTTTTATCAGTGTAGTTGTTTATCAGGTGGAGAAAAAGTGGTAAGCTATCTTTTGAAATTCTAAGCAATTCCATTAATCAACTGACACGTAGAACTCGGGTGGAGAGAGAAAACCACTTTATCGAGTGGATAAACATTGCGCAAGATCTCCGTCCAATATCGTTGTTAACCGTTGGATCAAGTGTGCTTTGATTAACGATGGATGATCGCTGATTACTTTTGTTGAGCGGGTAAACCAACAATCGTCGAATTGAAAGGTAAGATCAATGGCAGAGAGTTAGCGCGATAATGTTTGTGTAAAAAGTGGACACGATAAGGAATTAACCAAAAGTTTGAATTCCTTTTGATTCCATGGCAATTGAAAAGTTTTCATATTGCGGGTAAAATTAAGTAGTTCTGCTAAATTAGCAGAATAGCCAAGTTTGGAGGTAGATGATTGATACTCCAAAGGAAATCCAAGAAGAAGTTCCACCTGAACTTGCAGAAATTGTTTCTGGATTTGAATGATTATCCATTACACCTGCACCCAGACCACCGGATCTACAAGGAGAGAGCTAAGTTTTTCATATTAAAAAATTATTTTTTTATGAAAAAATAATTTTTTTATTATTTTACAAAGTTGGTGAAGTAATATTTCAATTGCATTTTGCAGACACTTGTTCACATAAAGTTTTTTTCAATTGTTTAAATAAATTGAGAAACCAAGAGTACCCTTTTGAAGAGGATTCATAAATGAAGATAGTGGTATTTTTTAAAATTTTTTCATTGTGTATATTTTATGTTATTGATTTTTTATTCATCCCCTTTGGAACTATCCAAAAAAAATTCAAACATTATGTTTAAAAGAAAGTAGATGAAAAATATCATGTGAATTCGTAAGTGTCAAATTCATATTCCATTGGATAGAGAATTCTTTCAGGAATCCAACATGATTAAC
Source organism: Pinus tabuliformis (assembly GCA_031772625.1). Classification (NCBI taxonomy): domain Eukaryota; kingdom Viridiplantae; phylum Streptophyta; class Pinopsida; order Pinales; family Pinaceae; genus Pinus; species Pinus tabuliformis. The sequence goes on from CM062811.1 coordinate 514,208,017, forward strand.
TTCGCCACCTAAGGACAAACATAGCCAGAAATTCGCTAGGTTACAAAATGGTGTTGCAGAGAAATTTGCTGAAGGGGTGTTGAAACTAGATCTCAGGAGCTCGATCGACCGCTTTAAACGCTCGATCGAGCACTTTAAACACTCAATCAAGCTCTTAAATTCAAAATTCAAATTGCTCTATCGAGTGTTAAATAAACCCTCGATCGAGCTGTATAGGTGGTTAACCAGCGACTCGATCGAGCCTATGGCTTGATCGAGCCATTAGAAGGCTAACCATTGCCAATCTCGATCAAAACATATAGCTCGATTGAGCGATAACTCTCAATTGAGCCTCTAACTCGTGTTAGAAAAGGGATCGATTGAGGGTTTTTTTAAATGCTCCATAAAGCTATTTTTAAGCACCTAAATAGCTCAATCGAGCATCATTTTTCACCAAATGCACCTTCGCTTCGCCAAAAATTGTAACCCAGTTCCATGCGCTCACCCTAGTAATAATTAAAAAATTATGTGAATTATAAATAAAATATTTTAATATGAAATGAAAAGTAATATTAACCTTTATTTAAAAATATATTAATAAAAAAATTGATGTGGACAATATGATCGATAATTAAAATATTTCAATGTCCATGTTAGTTAAAATACTTCAAAGTTAGTTAAAAGATTTGTTGGAATTGCAAGGATAAGTTGTGTAATATACATAGTCCAAGTGCCCTAGAGGATTTTTCAAGGTGTTAAATCATTTTATACATTAAGAAATGCAATTGAAACAATGAAAAACAACGGTGGCATGGTAGCGTAGTCCCTGCCACACAAGTTTAGAAAAAAAAATATGTACAAATATATTACTTAATCATTAACCTAAACCAAGTGATTACAAAGGCATTTAATTCAATTCATGTATGGATTTATATGAATTCAATCTTTATGACCTTATCTTAATGATTTTGTGTAGTTGTTTACAAGAAATAAAAAAACTTGAACCATGACTGATATAAGTACAACTCATAAGATTACTAAGATATCCTAGTGAAGCATGCAATCCAAATCATTGCACCTAGATCCATGTATGACGAGTATTATGCAAAAAAGGTTACTATATTGTGTCATTCAAAGATTTAGTTATTGCATTTTTTATTTTATTTTACATTCCACTTATATTTCTAGCAAATTTAAAACTAAAAAACCAATTATATTTCTAGTGAATTAAAAACTTTATCAACTACACTACTATGTTACCTTTGCTTCCAAGATATGTAGTTTCTATTACATTACATGTAGATAATTTTGACTTAGCTCCAATAAATGATAAAAGAGTTTGTATTTATTTTATTACCTAAACAAAAGATCGATTAAAAATAGGAACATGTTTTACAAATAATTATTTTCCTTTTTAATAAATTATTACCTACATTTTGTATATTCTTGAAAGTATATGGGATTAATAAAATTAAGATGATGGTGAAGGTGGGTGATTTTAGATAACGATTACACACATGGAAACCACTAAGCTTAGCTAAGCATCTAGGGAAACGGTTCAATAATAATCTATAAATAATTGTCCATAAAACCTTTGTAGAGTCTATATGCTACTATAATAAATCAAAAGTTATAGAACAATCATATTTTTTTTTTTTTTTCTTAAATCCTGGAGGTTGTTATAACATTTTATCAGTGCATTACTTAAAAAAAAAGGATTTGTAATTATTTTCATATTTAAGTCTCTCAAATTATAAATTCTTTTTTAAAGTTTGCAAAGTTTACACTATTAAAAAAAATTATGCTTTAAGAAATATAATCCCTCTAAAGTGAATCTAAATGTGTTATGTAAATTTTTGAAATCTTTTTCCTTTCGAAACCTTGTTCATAAAATTTCTTATTCTTCTGAATTTTTATTTCTATAAACCAAATAGGATAAAAGTTTTCTCCATAAATTAAATATCTCTTTATAAGTTAAATATCTCTTCATAAACCAACTACTTCAATTTTTTATTTTATTTAACCTCATTCAAAATATGCTTAAATTATTCAGCGTTTCAACATCCTTTTCACTTTAGTAACCTTTTGCCTAAAATATCTCATTCTTCTATTTTTTTTTTCCATAAACCAAATAGTATAGATGTTTTCCTTTCCATAAAATATCTCTTTATAGGCTAAATATCACTTTATATGCCAACCACTTCAATTTTTATTTCACTCAACCTCATTCAAAATACGCTTAAATTATTCATAAATTAATTGAAATTGTTGATTCTAGTTACACTAGTTTTATAACACTGCTACTAAATATTAGCATCAAGTTTTGTGAAAGAATCCTCAACCTCATTGTGGAGCAAATAATTGGTTGTTTAATAAATATAGTTGAGTGATTCTATCACTTCAGTTGTTTTTTTTGATATGATAGTAAAGTTTTTATAGACTGAATTGTGATTTTTTTTCTTCAACCACTTAGATTATAAACTTTTGATTGCAACCAATAGTTGTTAAAATTATGCGAAACATATATCAAATCAGTATATTATATATGTAGATGTTTCTTTTTTTATATATATTTTTATCCATTTAATGAGGATTTCCTAAAATGGTAAGTTTGAATTTTGCACAATATATATTCACAAACACATTTTAAATAATTCAAATTCTTAATCTCATAAAAAGTTTAGACATCACATTCCAAAAAAATTAAAAACACAATTTAAAATATACAAAATAAAATATAACACATATACCAATAATAAAATATACAAAACTTAAAAATCTAGACTACACCATAAAAATCTAATGATGATGCATCCATATTTAAGAAACACTATTATATTATATGATCTACATCAATACACATCTGCTACCATATCAACTACTCCACTATTATCATTGTTTAGAATATTCTACTCCATTATCACATTTTATTTAAAAAAAAAATGACACCTCCAATCGGTTATACATGATACACATAATTATCTTCATAGTATTCTTTGTATACAAAATTTTAAATTATTTTTCACTTCATATGAAAGCAATAATTCATTTTAACGTATCAATATTCAAAAACCAAAATGAAATTAATTTTCCAAATTGAAATGTAATCCTTTATTTTTCCTATTAACCCTTTTTGTTTGTAAATTTAATATATTTTGAATATAAAGCTTGTATGTAAATTTTAAAATATTATGAATATAAAATTTGGCTTCACAGATTATTGAGAAAATTTCTAAAATATTTGGAAACAATAAAATTTCACTCAATCCATTAATAATTTAGTTATGAAATTTTTATTTTTAACATCGATAAGAACTTCACTATGAAATTTTATTTCTACACATTTTAATGCCAATCCAGCTACCACAAAAACCAGTTAAACTTAACCGCAAAGCCATATAAAGTTGAAATTTAGTTGAATTCTAAATTTTAGAGCCTTATAAACTGAACTTCAAAGTCGTGTAGACCTTTTCTTCATTATCCAGAATGTGGCCATAATCAAATACCACCCGACTTATTTTTTCTAAGAGGGTGGAGATGTTCATGGGGTTGGAACATGGGGATCTGTATTTGCTCCGTGATCCTTTTAATCCAGATTGAATGCAGCACCTTACTTTGGAAAACATTATTAGACTAACTATATTTATAAATGCCTACTCATTCTCCGTGATCCTTTTAATCCAGATTGAATGCAGCACCTTACTTTGCAAAACATCGTTGGACTTACTATATTTAGAAATGCCTGCTCATTTTTAGCGACTTTTTAGATTCTGTAAATACTTGCATAGTAATTAATAACAACAAATATCAACTAGTTTTACATCCAAAGTAATTAATAACAACAAAAATCAGTCTGTTTCTGTTTCTTTTATCATAGTGTTAGGCTAATTTATAGACTCCACATCATTAATTTACTACCTGAGACTTTCCAGATAATTTTCATCCCTTATTGGTTTGCATCCCCTTTGCACTAAGAAAAGAAGAATTAGTAAAAAGAAGAATTAGTAAGCTCCGTATAAAGCAATGAATCAATTTATTTGAGTTCATTTTCGAGTATTTTTTTATGGTCATGCGATTTTGTTAATTTGTTACCTTCTAGAGTTGGATGAAGGTTGAAAGAACTAAGTAGAAACAATGATTAGAATAATGCTAGTGACAATATATGTTAAATAATAAATATATGTTAACTCAACAAAACCATATTTACTTTATGTTATGTTCATATTTACAATTAATCAATACAAAGAGTTAAAAGAGTTAATTTGATGTATTTATTTACTTTAAATATGTATCATTATTGATCTTATATAGCAATTATGTTATTATTTAGTTATTAGTTTTTAAAATCATGTTTTCTTACTTTTGTTAAAAAAATATTTTACTTTGTTAAATTTGTTTTATTTACATACAACTTTTATAATTAATAATTATTATGATAATTCGTTATTAGTTTTTAGAATTATGTTATGTTCATATTTGGAATTAGTCAATACAAAGAGTTAGTTAATAAAAATTAGTTTGAATTATTGATTTGTTTTATGTTGATTACAAGATGCCAACCATGATCCCCATGAAAATTGGTGAATTGTCAGAGTTTTTTACTTTATTAACGTTATGTTATGTTGGTATTTACAATTAGTTATTTACATTAAATATAATTTTTCATTCTTAAAATTTATTACTATACAATTTCATATAATCATCTATAACTTCATGTATTTATTTACTTTAAAAATGTATCATTATTTCAGTTTATATAGCCATTATGTTGTTTGTTTATAATTACAATTTTGTTTAAGTTTATCTTTCTCTTTTTTGAGTATATCCATTAATTTGATTTAAATAAATAATAAATATTTTTTAATTAGGATATTTTCTTTATTTGATGCTTTAACATGTAGAATTCTAAATAATATGTTAACACAACCATATTAACATTATGGTATATTTGTATTTACAATTTGTCAATACAAAGAGTTAATTAATAAAAAATGGTTTGAATTATTGATTTGTTTAAATTTTACTGAGGGCTTCTTATTTCAACTTAGGTGGATGTTTTTTTATTGATTGCCTAAATTGATTCTCAAGGGAATATGCTCAGCATATGCTTAGTTGTATTTACAATTTGTCAATACAAAGAGTTAATTAATAAAAAATGGTTTGAATTATTGATTTGTTTAAAATTTTACTGAGGGCTTCTTATTTCAACTTAGGTGGATGTTTTTTTTATTGATTGCCTAAATTGATTCTCAAGGGAATATGCTCAGCATATGCTTAGTCTTAATTCTTATCAAGGGTTGTAGTGTGTATTTTGTTAGGTTGAATTGACTTTTAATAAATTAAAAAAAATAGATTTGTGCCAAGTGGCTCCTTGTCCACCAATTTCCTAGGGATTTGAGATTATTCCAATTCCAATAAGCTCCTCCATGATAAGTTCCTCATTATTATTTATAACATTCATTTCTATATAAGCAAATTTTATTCAACAAAATAGTCTATTACTTCTAATAAATTTAAAAAATTAGATTTGTGTCAAGTGACTCCTCGCCCACCAATTTCCTAGGGATTTGAGATTATTCCAATTCTAATAAGTTCCTCCATGATAAGTTCCTCATTATTATTTATAACATTCATTTATATATATAAAAAATTAATTTAGCAAAATGGTCCATTTTACAATAAGACGTGTAATTCTTTTTTTTCTCAAGTTAAAGTTGAACCATAACCTTTTTATACATGGTTAATTAGGTAAATGTGTGCATTGGTAAGACTTTATTGTTACAATAGTTTTTTTTTTTTTATGAAGCCTTCGGCTATATCAACCACATTAATACTTTTAATGTGGTTGTACTAGTGATTACAAGACGTCAACCATGATCCCCATGAAAATTAACGAATTGTCAAGGTGACCAAATTTCATGGGTGACATGAGACACATGTAAAAAAAGATGAAATAAGATACCTAAACTTCTAATGGTAACAATTTTTTTTTTTTAATTAAAAAATACTTGAATGATTTCTAAATTTAAACATTAGAAGTTGTCATGGTCAACACTAAACTATTAGTGGTCAATGGGAAAATCGATTGCTATAGTCCTACCTTGGTAGGGACTAACAATCAATATAGATCCATCTTAAACATGAATTTATCAAACATTGGGCTTGATAGATCCGTGTATAAGATGGATATTTATTGGTTTGTAATTGTGCGCCCGTGCTCTCCAACCTAATATGGAAGAGATGCCCAGTATTGAAGAGATGTATTGACTCAGTCAAATTACACATAAATAAAAATAAAAATAAAACTAAAATAAAATAAAATTAATAATTAAAAAAATGAGATAAAAAAGAAAAAGAAAAATAAAAGTAAATAGGTGTTGTTACAATACCATGTATTAATACCATGGGAAAATACCATGGATTATCAATACCATGTACCCAAAAAATAAATATAAGAGGAAATACACACACACATATATACCATCCTAGATCCATTTTAACTTCAGATCTACGATAGAGTGAAAAGAGATTTAATTCTATTGGACAATATATGTCATTGATGTCAAAGTATCCATTTTAGTGTTGTCCCTGTTAAATCGGTGACTAAGTCCTTACGGAGTTCCCTTGAATACTGTGAAAAAGATGATCCCACTATTTGAAATGGATAGGAGAGTTTGTGAACTAGTGTAATGAATGATTCCGTGTTTGTTATCTAGCTAATAAAGGTATCCTATATTTTAGGAATAGACTTGACAGTAGAGGACCTTTATGAGCATATTCTAGAGTAGATGATGAGAAATCCAATTATTTGAAAGGGAAAGGAGTGATAGTTGTGGTATTTCTTGTTGCAATAATGATAGACAAGGGATGTTGAAGACAAATGGTGGCTATCATTTATGACAATATTTCACCTGCTTAAAGGATGAAACAAGCAAGTAATAGAAATTAAACCTTGATTCACTGGTCATAAAGAAATACTTCAGGTTAGTGACTGAAGACTGAAAACCAGCTACGAGGAAAATGATTGATGATTGTTGTGATAATATATAACACAAACTTAATAGATGTACAATTTTCTTATAATCTCACATTCCTCTAATCACACTCATTTTTGGTTGATATTTTCAACACTGATCTGCAAACAAAAGTTATGAAAATGTGCCTAATGAAAGGTTGAATGCTCTAGATTTGTCCTTACTCATGTAATATTATGCTTATCACTTCAATAAACATATCAAGACAAAAATTCCAACTTGCTTTCTAGAAATTTTTGGTTGTGGGATGAATTTACATAACACCAGCCTGTTACAAGTATGACCATGAGTTCTCAAGTGTTGGTGAGGATTGAGAGTACCAACAAGCATTGGTAGTATGGACAACTAATTTCTACTCAGTTTAGCAATAAAGCACTTAAACGAGTTGCAAAAGATATGACAAGAAAGCACCTAAATTGTAACCTTTGTGTTTTTATATATGTAATTTGTGTAGTTATCTAAACAAATCAGCTTCCACATTGTCATGTGTTCAAATACTAATGTCGACCCTATCTAACTCAATTCGGCCCATATCCAAAAGATGTGCTTGTTTAGAACATGGTCAAAAATGTATAAAGAAAAGAAATTCCTTACCCATTTCAAGCATCTAACTCAACAACACAGAGAAGAAGGAACTTGGAGATGAAGATATGAAAAAGAAAACAAGGGAAGAATAGACAAGCTTGAGTTTAAAGAAAAGGTTCATTCCTCATCAACCTGGAAGTTGATTAAAGGAATGAAATTGTCATCTATGTTTTTGGATTAGGTCTCTCAATTTCGTTGACTCATTTTTGGAGTAGAACACTATATCTTGAACAAACCTCAGCCTAAAGAAAAGACAAGCATATTACCTCAAATTCTAGCACTCCTCAACCTTTATTTTCCTAAGAGATCGGCCAATCAGTGGTTTGCAATCTTTCCTCCTATAACAAAACTCCTATGAGTCCAGAATTCTAAAGACCTTTGTAATTTTGAACTTGATATGCAAGTTTGGACCTGTGGAGAGCTTTGTAATTTCAGCCCAATATGAAATTTAGGACTTGTGGAGACCTCTGTAATTTCAGCCCTAATATTCAAGTTCGGACCTATGAAAAATATGTGCCATACCTCTCTAACTTAGGCTCTATGGAGACCTTATGACAAGGAAATTTTAGGCTTGTTATAGGGTAGAAACCTCAAACCCCTTTATGGAATATCTTGACCTTATCTAGAAAAATATTTAGCCCTACTTTTATGAGCTAAACTTGACAACTCTTGGAGCATATTGGATATTGTTTAGAGCCACTCTCTTGGACTTTTGAGAAACATATTGAAGCACATTATTAGAGCCTTTTAGAAGACATCCTTGAAGTCTCTTTAGAGCAATATTGAATCCATTAGTTGAAGACTTTCTATTTTTGAAAACTTGAAGATAGAATTGGAGCAGAATTGTTAACCCTTATTGAAGTAGTATTTTTGAAGACTTGTTGAGTTGATATAGGTATCTTGTTGGAGTAGTCATCCTTGGATCGTACTTGAAGACTAGTACTTGAAGACTTATTTTCATCCTTGGAGAATAGTTAAGACCAACACTTGAAGACTTATTTTCATCCTTGGAGAATAGTTGAAGACCAACACTTGAAGACATGTTTTGTTGGAGCAGTGCTCCTTGGAGAATATTTGAAGATTAACACTTGAAGATGTGTTTTGTTGGAGCAACGATAAAATTCTTGTCGAATCAGACCTGAAGTTTTTGTAGAGGTAGATTGGAGAGTATTTTTTTAGGCCTCTCTTGGAGACATTTTGTAGAAATATTTGAAGTTTTTGATGAAGTCTTGAAACAATACTGAAGTCACCTTGAAAATTGAATAAAATGGAGAGGGTTGGAGCCCAGGAGGATTGGAGTCCTCATACAAGGTTGGAGTCCTGTAAGAAACTAGGTTGGAGCTTGGATTGATTTTTGAGGATTGTAGTCCTAAATGAGGTTGGAGCCTTTTTGAGACCGGGTTGGAGCCTAGATCAATATTTGAGGATTGGAGTCCTCATTGTTTCTATTAATAAAATTATTTTTTCTTATTGTACATATTGTGTTCTAGTTTAACTAAGTGACCTTAACTGGGATAATATAACATTTGTAAATAAATATTGATCCACCCCCCCCACCCACACAAGTATTTCCAACAATTGGTATCAAAGCCTTATTTTTTTATTATTGTACATATTGTGTTCTAGTTTAACTAAGTGACCTTAATTGGGATAATATAACAATTGTAAATAAATATTGATCCACAAATCTCCCCCCCCCCCCCCAAGTATGTCCAACAATTGGTATCAAATCCAATACTTTTAAGCAAGATCTAACAATTGGAAGGTAGATCCTATAAACACAAATGGGAAAGTCAAGAAGGAAAGGATCTAAACCTTCTGAAGATATCTCCTCCTAAATCATGGAATTAGATGTAAATCAGGTTGGGAAATCTCTATTGTTTGATGGAACAAATTATGAGTCATGGAGCAACAAAATGCATTTTTTTATGGCACTTGGTTGTGAAGAATGGGAATTAGTTCTTATTGGAGACACAACTACAAATGAATCAAAAGAATAAAATGCAAAAGTGATGGAAGCAATATTGAATGGCTTATCATATTTTGTAAAAGGAAAAGTGGATCAAAGTGGAAAAACTACAAAAGATATATGAAGAATATGGCTTTGTACTTGCAAAATCAGAACTAGAGCATGTGGAACAAGAGCACAAGGATGATCATGAATCAAAGGAAGTATACGAAGGCACCAAAAACATGAAAGATAATTAAGATGAAAAGACATTGAAAAAAGGATGAAGTAAACCTTGAAAAGAACTAATAATTGCTTTAGAAGAAATAAATTAATTGAGAAAATAAAAGAAAGAGATTGAAGAAAAGAATCAAGACCTTGACCGTACAAAGGAAGAAGTCCTTATCCTAAGGCTCCAAGAAGAATAAATATCTAAAGAATTTTAGCAAGATTGAAGAAAAATTGCATCAACAAGAAAGGATACATGAATAAGAAGTCAAATCCCTAAAACTCAACTACAAAAAGAAAAGAGAGAAGAAGAGTTGATGAAGATACAACTAATAAAGATATTATAAGATTGTGAAAGGCTTGAATAAGATATTGTTTCCTTAAGTAATGAATTTGACAAGATACACAAGAATTTGAAGAGCACACAAGTATTAAATAACAGTCTCAGTTGCCAAAGATCATTATTTTACAAATAAGGTATTGGATATACATATGAGACTTCATGCAAAGATGATGAAAGCCCTAAATAACCTAAAATCAAAACCAAGGTAAAACCTGAGAGCCATATCCTTTAGAACCCTAGTCTCAATGAAAACAAGAAAGATGAGTTTTGATGAATCACTTCACCAAGAAGCTATGTAGATGATTTCAAAGGATTCATACACAATGCAAGTAGAATTAAGGACCAATAAAGGTTTGAGGCTCCTCCAAGGGAAAACAACTTCAAAATACTCATCCAAGAACATAAGGATATTTTCAGGTTATTGTTATTCATGCACTAGTTTCGATCATAAAGCTAGAGATTGTAGAGCATACTACAAAAATAATTGCAAAGGTTATGATTCATTTAAACCCTAGAAGGAATATTGGAAGAAGGAAGGACAAAGTCTCTAATGGCTATTAATGTTCAACTGCTCCATCATTCAGGTTCAGTGTAGAATACTATCAAGGTCATAAACTTGGACATATAACTCAAGATCACAAAAGTAGCAAAAAGTGGGTTCCTAAGAGAGTCAAAGAACAAAATTCATCTAAGAATCCTACAAAAGTTTGGAGAAGGAAACAAAAGGAGCCAAAATCAGAAGAACATGATCTTGTCCTAAATTGTTGAAGCTTTCTCAAAGGCAAAGATGATTGGGATGCTCCATTTAAAGGATGAATTATCTTCATGTGGATAGAAAATTCTTATTGAAATAATTTGATAAAGTATGTATAAAATATAATATGATATAATACAATGTGTTTGAAGGCTTGTTAAGTTGCACTTCCAAATGTTCTCCAAAATGCAAGTGGTGGGCATGAAATATGTTGTTTCCACCCTGTTGATATTTTGAGTAAATTTGTCAATCTATCAACTTTGGAATAGGGCAACCAGGTAGAATAGAACAAAATTAGTTGTGATGAATATAATAGAAATGCCAGTGTTATTATGTATACCAAAGTGGAAGCATATAAGATGCACAAAAATCCTTTAACCAGATACTCATTGCTTCTACTAGCACGGATGAAGTTATTAATGTACTTAGCTCATTGGCTAGGCTGAGAATGCTTTTAATAGGAATAATGACCTCCTTGGACTTAAGATTTCACTAACAAAAACACATTAAATTTGGATAGAAACAAGTAGAAAAATAACAAGGAGAAGAATATGCTTGCATCCAAGAAGACATCAATGTTTCTTATCCAAGAAGCACAAGCTCAGGGGGAGAAGTTGATAGGTCAAAATGAGCACCCCATTTTCCATTGATCTCAAAGGGGGAGAGAAATAAAAGAAGCACAAAGACAGGGGGAGTTATGATAGATTTGTTTCCATCAATGGAAAAAGGGGGATATTGTTGGACAATATTTTTCATTGATGTAAAAGTATCCATTTGAGTGTTGTCCCTCTTATATCAATGACTAAGTCCTACAGTATGCCCTTGAATATTGTGAAAAATATGATCCCACTATTTGACATGGAATGGAGAGTTTGTGAACCTATGTAATGAATGATTCCTTGTTTGTTATCCAGTTGATAAAGGTATCCTGCTTGGGAATAGACTTGGAAACAAAGGACCCTTTTTAGCATATTCGATAGTAGATGATGAAAAAACTAACCATTTAAGAGAAGAGACAAATGTGGTATTTCTTATTGCAATAATCATAGACAAGGGATGTTGAGGATAGATGATGGTTCTCATTTATGACAATAATGAACCTTCTTAAAGAATGAATCAAGCTGGTAATAGAAATTGAACCTTAATTCCCTGGCCATAAAGAAATACTTCAGGCTAGTGACTAAATCCTAAAAACTAGTTGCCAGGAAAAGGATTGATAACTATTGTGATAATATATAATACAAAATTCATAGATGTATTATTTGTTTATAATCTCACATTCCTCTAATCACACCCATTTTTGGTTGATATTTTAAACACTAATAGGTAAACAAAATTTATGAAAACGTGCTTAATGAAAGGTTGAATGCTCTAGATATGTCCTTATTCTCGTAATGTTAAGTGTATCACTTCAACTAACCTATCAAGAACAAAAATGCCAACTCAGTTTCTTGAAATTTTTGGTTGTGGGATGAATTTCCCTAACACCAACCTGTTACAAGTATGACCATGAGTTCTTAGGTGTTGGTGAGGGTTGGCAGTTCCAACGAGCATTGGAAGTATGGACAATATATTTCTACTCAGTTTATCAATAAAGCACTTAAACAAGTTGTAGAAAATATGACAAGAAAGTGCTTAAATTGTAACCTTTGTGTTTTTAGATATGTAATTTGTGTAGTGATCATAACAAGTTGGCTTCCTTACTGTAATGTTTTTAAATACTAATGTTAGCCCAGTCTAACTCAAGTCAACCCCTATCCAAAAGACGTGTATGTTTAAAACATTGTCAAACAAGTATAAATAGAATAAATGCCTTCTCCATTTCAATCATCCAACTCGACAAGATAGAGAAGAAGGCACTCAGAGATGAAGATATGAAAAGAAAGAAAGGAAAGGAAGAACAAACAAAATCAAGTTTGAGGAAAAGGTTCATTTCTCATGAATCTGGATGTTGACTAAAGGAGCGAAATTCTTATCTATGGTTTTGGATTAGGTTTCTCAAGTTTGTTGACTAGTTTTTGGAGTAAAACACTCTAGATATTGAACAAACCTTGGAAAAAATAAAATACAAAAATATTAAGTCGGATGCAAGCACTCCTTAACCTTTATTTGCCTAAGATCTTGGCCAATAAGTGGCCTACAATCTTGCCTCTTGTAACATAACTCCTTTGAGTTCAGACCTATGAAGTCCTTTGTAATTTTTGCCTTGATATGAAAGTTTGGACCTATGGAGACCTCTATAATTTTAGCTCTGATATGCAAGTTTTGACCTATGGAGACCTCTATAATTTTAGCTCTGATATGCAAGTTTGGACCTTTGAAAAATATGTACCATACCTCTGTAACTTTGGTCCTGTGGGGGCCTCCTGACAAGGAAATTTCATGTTTGTGATAGGGCATAGATGTAACATTGCCTCCTCTCACATCTACCCACTTTCATCGGCTTACTTGGGGTAAACATGAGATGAGGGGCTACTAAGATATGACTCAATCTCCTAGATGGCCTTAAGGAAATGGAGTCGACACAACAAGAACTTACTGACTTCCCTCAGGTGCCACAGGACCTCCAGGAGTAACCCAACCCCTGAGATAACTCACCTCTTCCCTGACTTAGAACCCAAATCACTCCCTTGCCAAGGCCTCCATGTGACTAGGGTTTCCTAGTCTCTCCCATAGGCCTACATCAATAAGACTGTGGGCTTTTTATGCTAGTATTGTGTCAATGACTGTGACAATTAAGGCTATTTTCCAGGGTTGGGGCTTAGCCTCTACCCATAGTGCTATGAAACTTCCAAAACTCATAAAAAGACATGAATACAATGCTTGTAACCAAAAACTCGACCCGCGACTTGACCTGAACATCCCCAATTGGGATTGACATTTTGTCAAACACTTGGTAGATATGCAACCTGTAGGTCATGAATGCAAGTCTGAACATAAGGGACTAAAAAATTATCTGAGGTTTAACAAGAAGGGTCTCTACCTTCTCATATTAGTTTTCATAACATCAATTAGGTCTTGCATCCATTATTCATTCAATTACAAGTAAAAACATGAATAGAAACATGACTAAGATCTATCATAAAACCATGCTTATAACCAACATATAACCAAAATATAACAACCGTTAAAGCCACATAGTAACCAATACATTTCCTTACCAAAATAAAAAGAAACTTAGCTTTTATTAACCATAGGGACTTCAACATTTCACCCAACCATAGATTAGCTGAACCAAATATTTCTTTTAGCCAATCACCCCCATGTCATATTCCAAGCATGAATTTAGGATCTCATGGGATAAACCAATCTAAATAAAACAAAGGGAATCCAGAGGCTAAATCACCTCCACCATCTCCATACTATGATCACACCTAAACCATTGCCGAGATCACAAAACCAAAACGAGCTTGGATTCCTTAGAATTTCCTCACCATCCTTGAGGAATTTTCTTGTCTCCACCCTCAGGCTTTACTATGTATCCTGCCATTACTGGTCAAGGGATTCTTAGGCCTTTCAAAATTTTCTTGAGACCACCTCACCCTGGATTCTGAAACCATCCAACAACCCAAACCTCAAACCAAGAACAATCCCATCATACCATGGCTATCTAGAAATGGTAAGGCTAGGCTAAAATTCACTTTCGAATCTCGACAAAATCCATGCCAATGACAGCAAAAGAAACATATACCAACATGCACATACCATGCATGTCAAAACCAGCTAGGAAATCACACATGCAATCTGTTACCTGTAAGTATTCCCACTGAAGCTGCTTGATCCTTGCCTTCCTTTTCTTTCCTTGTCCTTCTTTTCTTTTCCTTTCCTTTCCTTGCTTTTCCTTTCCTTTCCTTTCTTTTCCTTTCCTTTCCTTGTTTGCTTACTTTCTTTCTCCTCTTGGTGATTTCTCCTATTTGAGAATAATTCCAACACTAAACTAACAAAAGGCTACCAATTGATGCTTTGAGGTATTTTTATTGATTAGGCCTTTAATTTCTTCACTTTTCCATTATTTTCCATCATTTTCCCCCTCACATGCAACCTGCTACCTTTCACCTTCATTTTCTCCTAATTTCCTTTGTTTTCATAAATAATGTTCCAAAAATACCTTTTTTCCTTTCCAAATCCTTAGCCATTGCCTTTGGAAATTTTCCCTTAGCCATAGAACACAACAAATGATGCCCATTAGGATATTTTGGCCAACATTCAACTTGGAATAAGTGTCCCTTCCCCGTGGTTTGATTTTACCTTTATTAAATTTTATTACATGAAATTTTAATTCGTGGTTGTTACAGACCCCTCCCCCTTAGGGGAACATCGTCCTCGGTGTTAAACCACACCTAGAGCTAGCAAAACCATTGAAGAGAAAAAACATATTGTCTATGGAGATTTATGACCTAGCTCATTGCAGTATTTACAATAACATCCTGCTCAAAAGAAAAACCATCATGTAAAACATGACAACATGACAACCATACTTCTTATTGGAGCTTTATAACTTATCTCATTGTGGTATTTACAATAGAAACCATATATAAATGTGTACAAATACCAAGACTCATTTTTCTTCACCGAAAAATAATGAAGCATACATAGCCTGCACTTGATCAACCATCTCCCATGTAGCTTCGTCAGGCCCAAAGTGCTTCCACTGAACTTTAACCTACTTGAGCGCTATGTTCCGTAGTACAAGATGTTTCTGTTGTTATATGCATTGGGGTTCTATCTAGAATTCTCCTTCTTTATCCACCTGCAATACAAACCAATCAATAACATGATTAATATCCTTTACATATATTTTAAGCAATAAAACATGAAAAACATCACGGACTTTCACTGTCAGAGGTAGTGCAAGTTTGCAGGCCACTGGTCCAATCCTCTCAAGGATCTCAAAAGGCTTGTAATACGTGGTGCCATCTTGGCACATGATCCAATCCTTAATGAGATCTTCTTGGGCTTGGTGTGCAAATAAACATGCTCCCTATTAATTTTTGTAATTGCGGTTAAATTCCACCTTGGATAGCTTAGACGACTAAGATGATGATTGCTTAAATTCCTCTTTTCGAGAGGACCAAAATTGACCTAAATATCACCTTATTTGGACAAGCGAAAGTTTGTTTTTGAATTTATTTATTCACTAATGTATATTTGGTTAGGTCGGCCCTAAGCACATATTAAATTGGATAGGTCAGCATCAACCCCAAGTGGACCCTCATGAAACCCTACAAATAGAAGAGACCTCAAGCTCATTTGGACACATTGAAAACACCATCTTCTCTACTCTTATTGTCTTGGTTCGCATAGGTCTGATGGAGGAAAGCTCACACAAAGGGTTTGAAACTATAGGGTCAAAGCTCACACTGATCTAGGGTTTTCTGATTCCTGGATGCTAACATAAAACTAGGCATTTTAGTCCCTCGACGCTAGCACACAGTAGTCCTGACAACATCCGGGGAGCGTTGGACGTTGGCATAGAGTGTTATGTGAGCATGTGGGAGGCTAGGGTTTCCATTGCTTAGTTTGGTCCCTAGGCACACACACACAATATGGTTTTTAGAGTGTCCAAGACTGTTATAGATGCTCACACAACTCCTACCTACATCCCAGAATCAAATATGATATTTCAATATTCCAAAAATTCCTCTCAGTGAAAAAAGTGTTTAACAATATCTAGTAGTTAACTACAGACAGTGACAACACATTACAACCATCAAAATGAGGGTTTTGATTATAATCATGATTAGATCTATTTCATGGATATCATAGTTGTTTTGTTCATAGATAAAGTTATGAATAATTGTACTCTCTTTTTCTTAATAATTTGATGAAGATCTAAGAGGAAGAAGATTTTCAAGTGTTTTCCCCATAGTGGGTTTTGCCCTAGTCTCAGACCAATCTTGTGTCTCTATGTGTGCATGTTTTTCTTCTATTGTTCCTTTATGTTCCACTGCATTGATGATGATGTTGTTCTTTCTCTATAATTGCATATGATGATGAATAATGGTGTAGATATGGATAATGTAATGATGATATGGGGTGAACTTAATGTATTAAAGGAGAAAAACAATTATCAAAGCAAAGAACAACATGGACCTATGAAAAATTAACATGGTATCAGAGTTGTGCTAAATAAAATCCATGGAGATAACCCTGAAATATGACACCTTATATGGAAGCAAGAAGAGGATGGTGGAGAACTAAAAGAATTCTAGGGTTTGAAGAAAACCCTAGGCAACTTGATTATTAGGGTTTGATGGATTCTATGAGGTTAGGGTTGGAGAGAAAACCTTGGTTTTTGGAAACAATATGAGATATGGAACCTAGTTTGTCAATGTGAAGATGCTCAAGAACTTGAAAATGATTTAATGAAGCCCTAGATGGGATAATCCCTAGCAGGCCTGGTTGGATAATTGAAGGCAACATTGGTATATGGACCATGGACATTGATGGCTCTTGAAGATTGATTCAACTCTCATTGAAGTTAATTGTTTCTTGACTTATGATGGCTCTTTTTTTTTTAGAACTATGGATCTCTTGTAGCAGCTACAACCACCCTCCAGAATTTTGGCCTACACCAATTTCAGAGCCTGCCTTGAAGAGTTCCACTTGTTGACTGCACACATTCAGGTTCACTCCATGAGCTTGTGTGAGTCTTTACATTCACCTTGCTTGTTCATTACATTCAAGTCTCTACACGTTAATGTCTAAGTCATGCTTGCGACCATGTTCTGGTTATGCTCAAAGTCTCCGCTTCGTATGTGCTTCTTGTATTCACTATGAAAGCATCAGTTGCACTCACACACGGAGTCACAGTCACTATCACACAAGCATCATCTTGATCAATGAATGATCAATCACGAGTGTTGCACTTGTCACTTACACCATTGGTTGGTCATGTTGAACATGTATGTCTCGATGGTTTGGTCCTTTCGTCATCAAGTCATGTGAGTGTGTGTTCGTATGATCACCTATGCATATTTCGATTGTTCACACACTTAGCCATTTTGATAAAAGTTCTGATGACCAGACTCCCCTCTGATAGTTGGACCATCACCCTGCCATCGACCTAATCGACTGTTAACCAGAACAACACATAAGCACCAAGCTAGTCTTTTCAAGCTACGCTGCCCGCAAGCAATCCAATCAACTCTCATGTTGGCCACCCGAATAGTTGGACCTTGTAGTCACCCTAGGACTGACTCCCCTCAAAAATTGCGCAGAGGCCACCGACCTCACCCACTCAACTAACTAAGGAAAGTGTGCAGACAAGCAGGATAGACACCAAGTGCCTGTTTTTGTCTCCCTCAGGAAATTGCACAGTTTTCCCAGTCAATCATCCGGACAATCGACCAATTGTTCATCTCAGAAATTGTGCAGTGTCCATGAGCAGGACTTCTGCTTCCCATCAGTCAGCTCAGCTCAGAAATTTCTCAGAGATGATCAACAGGCTAGCCTCCCGGCCTCAGTGCAGTTCTCCTTGCCAGCAGCCCCTAGCAGCAGACTATCAGTTCCCTCTGGAAATTGCACAGTTTCTGCTGTCAGTCTCCCAGACATCCAACTGGAAATTCCCTCTGGGAATTGCACATTTTTGGCTGCCAGTGACCCCAGCAGCAAACTGGAAGTTTCCTCTGGAAATTGCACAGTTTTGGCTGCTAGTGACCCCAGCAACCCACTGGCAGTTCCCTCTGGGAATTGTGTAGTTTTAGCTGCTAGCCTCCCAAGCAGTTCCCCAGAAAAACTGCACAATCCCTGCCTGTTGACCCTTCATGCAACCGGACCCGTTCCTCTGGAAAATTGTGAAAATATGGTTGTCCAGCCCCGCTACCTATTCATTTTCAAAAATGTGTAGAGCATGCCTGCCTTTCCCTCCGACAGCCCAGACTGTTCCTCCCAAAATTTGTGCAATTTCACCTCCCAGCTGAGCCAAACCTTGCAAGCAGTCATTGTCGACTCAGATTGCCTGTCTCCACCTCTCAACGACTCTTGCACAGTTTCCATCAGCAGTTGCCTAGAGCCATCATCCCGCATCACAGCCTTGTTGCCTCTCCGGGTCACCTGCATCCGAATGATCATGTGTCATGGTATACTAGGAGGTTTTGGATTTGATGTCGTCTCGTCATGAGTGACTATAGGTATAGGTACACCAACAAACATGACAAGATGCTGAATGGGATGAATGAAGGGAGAACATGTAGAAGGATAGGTTCACCAATGGACGAATGAATGAAGCATGCGAATCGGACGAACGTGACGAACATGCACCTTCATGAACTGATGATCCTGTCAAGCCTTCCAGCATGCAAGCAAGTAACAACATACTAAAGCTTCATCAAGTGAACTAAGGACCATTGAAGACTCTGCTTACTTCGCCATGCGCAGGTGAAGCAATGATACACCATGAAGACATCCATCACCCAGCAACACTATAGCTCGACATGCACTCCAACAGCAGCACGAATGTACCAGCATTGTCATGTCAAGTCATGTCGAGTAACATCATGAGTCATGTCGGCCACATCTCCACTATGGGCTTGTTGTCAATCAATGTGATGTAATGTGGAAGTCCAAGAGACCCAATTGCTGAACAAAGAGTCCTGTAAGTTGAAAAGTCACGAAAGTCAAACGGTCATGAGGGTAGTCTAATAACCACAAGGGTTAGTTTCACCCTTGGCTATAAATACCCCCTCATTTGTACATGCAAAGGAATTTTCACCTTAGCTCCTCCCACATAGCCAAGAGAGTCTGTAATCTTTTCTTTGAGGAGTAAGTAGTGGCTCCAACACCCTGCTGATGGGGTCAGTGATGTATGGTGTAACAATGTGTCTTGGAACTTTCACTTAATTCAGAAGCCTCTTAATAGGCCAGCACATTTTACACATGTATTGTATCTGTTGTAAGACTAATATTTAACACTTGTAATTCATGTTGCTTTAACCTGTGTTATACATCTGAACTATTTCATTTTTTGTAATGCATAATCTATTAATGGAAATCTGTTGTATATGTTGTTAATGTTGTCTCGTCCGTGTCGACTACTCTGCCAGACATCAGACAGACCTTTCACCTAAACCTTGCTGTAACAACTGTTTCACTTGTTCGAATTGTTCCATGAGTGATGTATGTGTTATCTTACCTTGTATGTTGTGACTGCTGCATCCGTGTGGACTGCTTCGACAGAAGTTGTGTATGTCCTTTTGTGTTGTGTGTTCCTAGCCAAGTTGGGACTGATCCCTTTCAACCTAGAACTCACCTTCACCTTCTTCCCCTCACAGTGAAAGAACCATTGGCACAAGTACACTTACACTCACCAGGCATGCAAACCTCACTTCTCAAAGACAAAATGAACCACTCTCCTGTGCCGACAAAAACAATTTGAGGAAAATCCTTAAGACAATGGCAACCGGGCCATCATACCGGATGGGACTCCCACACCAAATGGTGTGAGGTCTAGTTTGGAATTCATATTGGGGTGATCCCCTGAATGTTGGTGGGTCCAACACCATCAACATTTCTGGCACTAGAAGGAGGGCAACTAGTTGTACATGGCTGAAATTCCCCTCACACTCACTCATCAACCATTTGGTCAAGGCAATAACTCACACTCCCTCTCTCACAACTTAGCAGTTGGTTACTCCTCACCTCCCAGAATTGAACAGGAGATTTCATATAACACCTATGCTCCATCCATCCCATCACTCTCCAGTTTGTGAAAGACGTCAAATTGATCCCAGGTGTACAACATCTTCCACACACATCTAAGAAACCAAAAGCCACTCCCATAGGAGTAGCTGTATCATCGGTGGAAGAAGCAGTTCTTGCCACTCTTGAAGGTTTGGAAGAAGATATTAAAGATGGAGAGGAACCTCCAATCTTCCTTGAAGACAAACAAGGAACCCTTGTGATCTTGGGATCGAACTCCGGTATAGGAGGTAGAGGGGAAGGCAACGAAGGAGGTGGAGGTGGAGGTGAACCGACAAACTTAGATATGGAACCATCAGACTCCAAAGGAGAAGAAGAAGATGAAGAAGACGAGGAGATGGCTGACCCAAATCTTGAATGGATGACTCGGGGACCATTGGCCCTCCTAGCTGTTTTGCACAAGATGCTGAAGCAAGCAGAGAGGATGAACATTGATTTCAACCCTGACAACATAGTGAAGGTAGAAGACCACTTAGACAACTTCTACCTACAGCTGCAGGCCCTTGAGGCACGTTATGACGACGTAGCATGTAGACTGTTCCCATGTACCTTGAACGACCGCGCAACTTCTTGGTATCACAACCTTCCACCCAAATCCATACAGAATTGGGGTTCTTTCAAACATATGTTCCATGAAAAGTTTGTTGATGACAAGACCCCAACCATGTTTCTCAAGGAATTGGGAAGCCTCAGGAGAGAGGGAAAAGAGAAAGTGAAAGACTTCAATCAAAGGTTTATGTGTATTTTGAACAAATTTGTAGTAGACACTAAACCTCATGACTCCATCACTGTTGACTATTACATGTCTGCAATGTCGACTACCATTGTGCAGTTCGTAAAGTGAGCTACAAAGCCAACACTTTTAGAAATTTGTGAAGAGGCTATTAACGTTGAAAAAGACTTGCACGCAATTAGAGTCATTAAGGATGACGAATCAACGAAAGACTCCAAGGATGCTAATAGAAAGCCCCAAGCAATGACGAGCAAGAGTAGAGACAAGGAAGCAACTGATATTAAGACCCTCACTTGCCTCTTCAAGAACTTGGCCACCAAAATGTCCGAACTGAAGAAACGAAAAATGAACACATTCGCAAGTAGCCATCTGCCCAAATAGAGACAGGTTATTTCATCAACCGACTCATCAAGAAACAATCGGTTCGCTTCCAAATTTGCGTAGAAGCCTATGTTCCAACTCGAGCATTGTGCTGATCCTAATTTCTGTTCATTCCATGAAGAGTTCCACCCTGAGAACTCTTGCTCAGATTGGAAGCGAGTCGTTACCTCAGTTTGCAGTCATACACTTGATGTGGAAGGCAATATGCAAGAGCAACTGGAAGATACTGATGATAACAAAGAGGTTGCATCTGACAAAACACTAAGTTCTAGGCATGTGGTGAACGCTTATCAGTGCTCGCAAGTAATCTCGAAGATGAACACTGAGAAGTAGCCCTAAAAGAAAAATGATCATTACAATCTTAGGAGTAAAGGGGCTCCCCCTACACTTGGGGAAATGTAAGAGAAAGTGAGGCAGCTAATAAAGAAGGCCAATCCATCGACTGCCTCAAAGAAACAAACACAGAGCAAGTTCGAGAGGACAACGGTGGATAAGAGTACATCCATGAGCAGCAAGTTGTAAAACACTCCACTGGATAGCACGAACATCCGTTCCACCCCGGACACCTCGGTGAGTCTACCACCTCTGGACTACAACATAGTCGACGACATGAAGAACAATCGAGCGAACATTAGTTTTTCTGCGTTAGCCAAAGTCCAGAGTCAGCAAGATATCCTATTGCATGTGTTGGGACAAACAACAGTGGAAAACACAAGCTATATTAGCAAGGGAGAAAGCACACCTCCCAGATCACTATCTACTGTGCTCAATACACTCCGGATGGAAGAGGAAAACTCAGTTTCCACCCATTCCTGCTTTCATTTGAAGATTTTAACTACAATATTCACAACTTCTTGGTTGATTCTAGCGCAGCAGCGAACGTCATTCCACTCTCGATTTCTAAGAAGATCAATGCACGATGGAGTGAAACATCCACGAGAATCATCCAACTTGATAGAACATCAGTACTAACCATTGCTGAACTTTGAGATGTGATCATATGATTATCTCATGATGGTCGAGTTCACCAATTCATCAACATAGTTGTTGTGGACATACTGGAAGAATATGGCCTGCTATTCAGCAAAGACTGGTCTAGCGAGCTAGATGGATATTTTGCTACAGACTGGTCTCACATGTGGCTTTCATACAAGGGCAGATGCAAACAAATCCGGGTGTTATCCGAGAGGTATATGAAACATAATGTCACTCCCCTTAATGGCGAGAACAAACTGTTGGCCTTTGCAGAACTCATGTTTGGCAACTTCCTCTTGGAAAAGACATTGGAGTGTTATCTTGCATGGCTAGCTCCAACCTCATCAGACAAGCAATTGGGACTCCTTCCTTGCCCAACTGATGATCATGAAACTTATACAGTTTGTTTTTCTGATAGTAGCAATAGTAGCAACAATAGTAGTAGCAGCATTACCAGCGCGCCAAATGGTCCATGTATAGATGAGTTGTGGGCTATGAGACTTTGAAATTCAGGAACACATGATGACTCAAGGACTGTGTATCTAAGCCATCCAAAGAAATGGACAATGCATGATTTCGAGCTTTTTGAAGTTCGAAGGCACAAACAATGATGTTGAGTATGAAGCACTCATGCTAAACACACAAAGCAACCTAGGAACCTACCACGATCCGAAGATGGCCAATCTCGGTACAAGCTACAAACTACAACAGCGACAAATCAT
This sequence comes from Pinus tabuliformis, assembly GCA_031772625.1. NCBI lineage: Eukaryota > Viridiplantae > Streptophyta > Pinopsida > Pinales > Pinaceae > Pinus > Pinus tabuliformis. The sequence continues at coordinate 514,231,398 of CM062811.1, forward strand.
TGACCACTTGATCGAATAGTATCAAGACGGGTCTACACGAGCAGATGATGACTTGAGTACATGCTACACGTGAGCAATCGAACATGAGATTCTAGGTAAAGGAGGAGACAAACCATTGCAGCAAAGAGCATGTAACATATACGTGTTGTTTGCACTCCTTTCACCGAAAAGATTGACTAACATTTTAAGTGTTTGGATTACTTGCAAATTTCGTCATCATACTTGGTTTTCTAATTTAAATCTTGCACATAAGAAATCTGGGAAAATCCACTTACGCATCGACTTCATAAACTTGAACTTTCTCGGAATAAAAGCAACTACCCCATGCCATCATCCAAGCCCATGTTGCACACAGTACCTGAAATAGTGGTGTTGTCTTCACTTGAAGGTTTTCTAGAATGCCACCAGGTTCTGGTAGCAGAGCCCGGTGGACTTGCACTGGTCTACGAGAAGCTTAGCCCACACACGTATCATTTTCAATCACTGGGCAGGAGGATTGACAACCTTCCTGTTAATGGCCAAGATCTCAAACATTATTTTCGGTAGGGCAAGCCACGCCCATGCCATGTACATAGTCTGCTTGCTGCTTCTTGTTTCATTTGGTTTGTTCTACTTATTATCTTTGCTTTTGCTTTTTTGGATTCTTCTTACTATTTTTGTTTTCGAAAATAAGTGCTTCCAACTACTACATTCTAGATTTTGAATAGAGTATGTGGTTGAAATTTGAAGAGACTTGTGACACTGCAACACTTGGCCAATCTTATGTCTGTCTTCTCTATACTAGGTTACAACCTTCAGAGGATGAAGTCCTGACGGAAAATATGAACTGTCTGTAAAGGAATCTTTGGTCCAACGTGAACCTGTGTCCACACTAGGAAGCCCCATGCCTGTACTCAGCCTTCTGCTATGTGTGTTAAACTAATCCAACCAATAGAAATGGAGAAGGGAGAAATCTAAATGAGAAAACCTATGTCATAGGTCTTACATGCTTCTTTGAAGAAACAACCTCTTCTGCTCTCAATAAGTTGGGATCCCTCTTTCGCCCCAAAAATAAATAAGTGCCTATGCACAATCCTCTTGAAAAATACAAAGGCGAAAGAAGAGAATGGCTTCCTGCGCAGAGAGGTGAAGCACGCAACTCCACCAGGGTACTGACCAGGCTTGCTGGCAGTGGAGTAATGTATGTATTCCTATGTGACTCCATCGGGGTACTGTCCAGGCCTAGTGGAAGCAGAGCAACACCAGAGATGAAAACTTACAGTCTGAAAATATTCAACTTGCGAGCTAAACTACCCTTCCCAAATTCGAAACACTGAGATCTAAGCTGAACTTTTGATTGTGTTTGACTGAGTTAGCAAAAGGTGGGTCATGTATGTCCATGGGGTAAGTGGGGAAACTGAAGTAACCCGCACAACGATTCAATACTCCCTGAAAGACCACAACCCTGTGCTAGAAATGAACTGAAACAAAGAAGTTGGAGTTCTACTAGTGTGTCACCAAGTGTTGTAACAGCTACAACGAACCTCCAAAATTTTGGCCTACACCAATTTCAGAGCCTCCCTTGAAGAGTTCCACTTGATGACTACACACACTCGGGTTCATTCCGTGAGCTCGTGTGAGTATTTACATCCGCCTTACTTGTTCATTGCATTCAAGGCTCTGCATGTTGATGTCTAAGTCATGCTTGCGACCATGTTTTGGTTATGCTCAAAGTCTTCGGTTCGTATGTTCTTGTTGTGCTCGCTATGAAAGCATCTATCGCACTCACACACGGAGTCATAGTCACTGTCGCACAAGCGTCGTCTCGATCAATGAACGATCAATCACGAGTGTCACACTTGCCACTTACACCGTCAGTCGGTCTTGTTGAACATGTATGTCTGGATGGTTTGGTTGTTTCGTTGTCAAGTCATGTGAGTGTGTGTTTGTATGATCACCTATGCATCTTTCGATTGTTCACACACTTAGCCATTTTGATGAAAGCTCTAATGACCAAAATCCCCTCTGACAGTTAGACCATCACCATACCATCGACTTGATCGACTGTCAACCAGAACAACACAGAAGCACTAAGGTAGTCTTTTCAAGCTACATTGCTTGCAAGCAATCCAATCAACTCTCATGCTATCCACCTAGACAGTCAGACTAGGTAGTCACCCTTGGACTGACTCCCCTCAAAAATTGCACAGAGGCCACTGACCTCACCCACTTGACTGACTGAGGAAATTGCGCAGATAGGCGGGACAGACACCAAGTGCACGTCCCTGTTTACCTCAGGAAATTGCGCAGTTTTCCCAGTCAGTCATCCCGATAGTTGACCAACTGTTCATCTCAGAAATTACGCAATGTCCATGAGCAGGCCTTCCGCTTCCCATCAGTCATCTTAGCTCAGAAACTACACAAAGATGATCAGTAGGTCGGCCTCCCGACCTCAGTGTAGTTCTCCTTACCAGCAGCCCCTAGCAGTAGACTACAAGTTCCCTCTAGGAATTGTGCAGTTTCTGCTGCTAGTCTCGTGGACAGCCAACTGGAAGTTCCCTTTGGGAGTTGCTCAGTTTTGGTTGCCAGTGACCCCAGCAGCCAACTGGCAGTTTGCTCTGGGAATTGTGCAGTTTTGGCTGCCAGCCTCCTGGGCAGTTCCCCAGAAAAACTCCACAATCCCTGCCTGTTGACCCTTCATGCAGCCTGACCCGTTCCTTAGGAAAATTGTGCAAATATGGTTGTCCAACCCCACTACCCGTTCATTCTAAAAAATGCGCAGAGCATGCCTTCCTTGCCCTCCAGCAAACCAGACTATTCCTCCCAAAATTTGCGCAATTTTGCCTCCCAGCCGAGCCAGAACTTGCAGGCAGTCACTGTCGACTCAAATTGCTTGTCTCCATCTCTCATTGACTCTTGTGTAGTTTTCATTAGCAATTTCCTGAAGCCATAATCCCGCATAACAACCTTGCTACCTCTCTCAGTCACTGTTAGAAAATTATAAATTACAGAAAACGCATAAAAGCAGAGACACACAGATATATGTGGTTCACCCAGTTTGGGCTACATCCACCCCGAACAGCTAGTCCTTCCTTTTTATTATCCAGCAAAATGAAGAGACACAACCTACAGAGATCTGCTGTAATATCCTCTGTTTTCTCTCACAGTCTCGCCTCTCTGTTTCTCGCTTGGAGAATACACATCTATATCATAGCCTCAATACAAAAATTCCCTCATACAAAGAGAGGGGTTGCCTTCTAGGGAAAAAAACCCTAAACTAAACATAAGTTATATTGTCAGATCATCCACCTAATGAACCACCCAAATTGACTAGAAATTACTATACTTTTACAAGGAAAATTTACATCTGTTTTTAGCTTCGGGGGCGCTACCCCCAAAACCCTCGCCGAGGGACCACTTGCCCCCGAACCCCCCATCCAAGGGGGATCACCCCCCCCCCCCCTTGCCCAAACCCCTGTGAGGGGGACAAGTCCCCCCCGCACCCCCCTGCATGGAGGGGTGTACAAACTTCCTGGGGTATACATCCAGCTGAAACAAAGACCTCTAAATAATCATGCTCCACACCCAACAATCTCCCACTTTGAGAATGATTGTAGCAACTCCACCGCTGCTTCATTTGCTGGACAATGACTCCTCTTTGGACCTGGATGTTTCTCATCTTCATCGTCATCCTTGAAGACCAATTGAAATTGAGCATATTCTCAGTTTCTCCCTAGTTACAACTTTTGTTAGCATATCTGCAGGATTCCGGCTAGTGTGTATCTTTTCCAGCTTCAACTCTCCATCTTCCAACATTGATCGTATGAAATGGTACTCGATTTGTATGTGTTTAGTCCTGGAATGAAATGCTGAGTTATTTGCAAGATGAATGGCACTTTGGCTATCACTGTATAACGTGCCCATATCATGCTTCTTACCCAGTTAACCTTTGTAACCAAATCATTTCTTTACTAGCCTCTGTAGCAGCAACATACTCTGCTTCTGTTGTTGAAAGTGCAACAACACTTTGGATTTTTGAAACCCAACTGACAGGTGTTCCACCTACAGTAAATACATATCCTGTAGTGCTCCTCCTGTTATCTTTGTCACCTACCATATCTGCATCAACATATCCCTGTAGAGAAATGTTTGAACCACCAAAGCATAATGCTTGATTTGTGGTACCTTTCAAATATCTGAGAATCCATTTCACTACCATCCAATGTGCCTTTCCTGGATTGTTCATGTACCTGCTTACAACTCCCACTGCATGTACAATATCAGGGCTTGTGCAGACCATTGCATACATTAAGCTTCCAACTGCTGATGCATATGGAACTTTAGACATATAATCCACGTCTTCTTGGGTCTTTGGGCACATTTCCTTACTAAGTTTGAAATGGCTAGCAAAAGGTGTACTAACTGGTTTTGCATTGTGCATATTAAATCTTTTCAACACCTTTTATATGCACTCATTCTGAGACAATGTTAATTTGCGATTTTTCCTGTCTCTAGTTATTCTCATACCAAGGATTTGTTTTGCAGCTCCCAAATCCTTCATTGCAAATGAATTTGCCAATTTTCTTTTGAGCACATTTATTTCCTACATGTTAGACCCTACAACAAGCATGTCATCCACATACAATAACAATACAATATAGCTGCCATCATTTTGCTTTTTAAGATAAACACAATGATTAGAGTGACATCTAGTATAACCTTGTTCAGACATAAACTTGTCAAATTTTAGATACCACTGCCTTGGAGCCTGTTTTAAGCCATCCAAGCTCTTCTTCAACCTGTACACTAGTTTGTCCTTCCCTTTCACCTCATATCCTTGTGGCTGCTACATATATATCTCTTCTTCCAAATCCCCATGGAGAAAGGTTGTCTTTACATTTAACTGCTCAAGATGCAAATCTTCAACCACTACTAGACTTAAAATAGTTCTGATTGAAGTCATTTTAACAACAGGAGAAAATATTTCATCAAAATCGATACCTTTCTTCTGTGCAAACCCCTTCACCACAAGTCTAGCTTTGTACCTCTGTTTTCCTCCATCTTCTTCCTTCAGCCTGTAAACCCATTTATTCTGCAATGTAGTTTTACCTGCAGGAAACCTGACTAAGTCCCAAGTCTGGTTATGCATTAAGGAGTCCATCTCTTCTTCCATGGCTAGCTCCCACTTCTTCCTACTTTCAACTGCATTGCTTCTTCATAACATTCGGGTTAACTAGAATCAGTCAACAATAAATAATATAATGAAGAAGAGTATCGTTCAGGGGGTATACTTATCCTGGTAGATCTTCTGACACCACTTTCAGGTGTTTGGGGTGCCTGTTGTTGTTGTGGTGGTTGCTGCTGTTGTGGTTGTTGTTGTTGTGATTGTTGATTATTGTTATTTTCAGGCACCTTTACTTTTTCAGTGATCTCATCAAGAACTGTGTATTCCTTGTTTTCTTTTTCCTATTTCTTTTCCTGCAACTGATTCTTATACAAGACATTTTCATTGAATATTACATCTCTTCTCCCAATGATTTTGTGATTTTCATAATCATATAAGCGATAACCAAAATCATTAACACCATATCCAATAATGGTACATTTCTTTGATTTTGCCTCAAGCTTTTTTCTATTTTCTTTTCTAATATGGACAAAAGCCTCACAACCAAAAGGCTTTAAAAAGGAGTAGTTTACCTTTTCACCTATCCATGCTTCCTCTAGAACACCACCATCCAAGGAACTTGAAGCCCCTCTGTTTATTATATAAACAATAGTATCTACAACATCTGCCCAAAACTGTCAAGGCAATCCTACATGCAATCTCGTGCACCTTGCACGCTCCATGATTGTTTTGTTCATCCTTTTTGACACACCATTTTCTTGTGGTGTTCTTGGAACTGTCTTCTCTCTGTTAATTCCATGCTCTGAACAATACCTATCAAACTCCTTGCTGCAATATTTACCTCCATTGTTTGATCTGAGACACTTCAATTTATTTCCTGTCTAAATCTCAACCAAAGCTTTCCATTTATTGAAAGTATCAAATACATCAGATTTATTCTGAATACAATAAATCCAAGTTTTTCTAATTACATCATCAATAAAAGTAACATAATAACGGGAGCCACCGAGAGATGATACCTGAGCAGGTCCCCATACATCTGTATGCACAAGCCCTAATTTTTCGCTCTTCTTTTCTTTCCCAACTCTGAGAAATCTGACTTTCATCTATTTTCCATAAATGAAATTCTCACAGAAGTCCAAATCAACATTCTTCAAACCCGGCAACAAATTCCTTGAGTGAAGAATCTTCATCCCCTTCTCACTCATGTGTTTGAGCTTATGATGCCATAATGCTGCATCTACTCCTTTGGAAGTTAAAGCATTAACAGAGTTAGAAATACCATTGCATAAATACAATGTACCAACCTTTTCGCCTTTTGATATTACCAGGGCTCCTTTGGTGACCTTCCAAGCTTTATCTGTGAAAGTTGTCACACAACCTTCACCGCCTAATTTCCCTGTTGAAATCAGATTTTTCTTCAGATCTGGAACATGTCTTACCTCCTTTAGTAGCCATTGGTTTCCATTCTACTGTTTTACAAGAACCTTACCCATTCCAAAAATTTTACAGGGTTTACCATCACCCAAACGGACTTGTCCAAAATCTCCTTGAACATTGTCATGAAAATATTTCTTATCAGGAGTGGCATGGAATGAGGCCCCTGAATCTACCACCCAAGAATAAGTAATATTTTTGAAAGAAAGAATCAAAGCATCTTGCAACACCTCACCTGTCACATTTACTTGATGATTGTTTTCTTGTTGTGCATCTCCTTCTTTTCCCTTCCGAGATATACAGTCTTTCTTTAGGTGTCCTTTCTTTCCGCATTTCTAGCACACTATCCCCGATCTGGACTTGGATCTACATTTCCTTGATTTACTGTGATATCCTGAGCTCTTTCCTCTTTCCATTTTTCTTCCCCTAGACTCTGCACTCAAAGCATTACCCGATGTCTCACCGAAGCTTTTCCATCACATTTCCTTGCTAAGGATAGCACCGACAACCTCATCAAACTTTAAAGTACTAGATCCAGAAACAGAGTTACTAATGGCCATTACTAAATCATTCCAACTTTCTGGAAATGAGCACAAGAATACAGAGCTCCAACTTCATCATCAAAGTTTACCCCTACAGAACTTAACTGACTTGTAACAGTATTAAAATCATTTAAATGGTCTGCAACAGATCCACCTTCTGACATCTTCATATTAAACAACTGTTTCATAAGAAATACCTTGTTTGAGGCCGAGGGTTTTTCATATAGTTTCGCCAATGCCTTAATCAAACCCTCTGTCATTGTTTCCTTCGAAATGTTGAAGGCGACCAATGCTACAAGGCACAATCGTATTGTTCTGAGTGCATTTCTTTCGAGAAGGTTCCATTCTCCATCTGTCATACCCGTCGGCATCTTTGTTTCTCCGCCCAATGGTAGGTACAGATCTTTCTGATATAGATAATCTTCCATCTACATCTTCCACAGTGAGAAGTTTTGGCCATTAAATTTCTCGACCCTAAACTTACCATCTTCCGCCATTGCTCCCACTCGAACCAGGAACCCTTCTCTCCTGCGAGTTTGTTAGCCAAATAGACCTTTGGCTCTGATACCAGTTGTTAGAAAATTATAAGTTATAGAAAACGCATAAAACCAGAGAAACATAAATATACGTGGTTCACCCAGTTTGGGCTATGTCCACCCCGAACAGCCGGTCCTTCCTTTTTATTATCCAACAAAATGAAGAGACACAACCTACCGTAGATCCGCTGTAATATCCTCTATTTTCTCTCACAGTCTCGCCTCTCTGTTTCTCGCTCGGAGAATACACATCTATATCACAACCTCAATATAAAAATGCCCTCATACAAAGAGAGGGGTTGCCTTCTAGGGCAAAAAACCCTAAACTAAACATAAGTTCTATTGTCAGATCATCTCCCTAATGAATGACCCAGATTGACTAGAAATTACTATACTTTTACAAGGCAATTTTACATCTGTTTTTAGCTTCGAGGGCACCGCCCCCGAAACCCCCGCTGGGGGACCACTGGCCCCCGGACCCCCCATCCGGGGGGGGATCGGCCTCCCCGAACCCCCATGGGGGGGACAAGTCCCCCCGCACCCCCCCGCGTGGAGGGGTGTACAAACTTCCTGCGGTATACATCTGGCTAAAACAAAGACCTCTAAATAATCATGCTCCACACCCAACAGTCACCTGCATCTGAATGATCATGTGTCATGGTAGACTAGGAGGTTTTGGATTTAATGTCGTCTCGTCATGAGTGATTGCAGGTACATGTACACCAACAAAAATGACAAGATGATGAATGGGATGAACGAAGGGAGCACATGTAGAATGACAAGTTCACCAATGGATGAATGAACGAAGAATGCGAAGCAGGCGAATACGATGAACATGCACCTTTGCGAACATATGAGTTTGTCAAGCCTTCCAACATGCAAGCAAGGAACAACATGCTAAAGATTCATCAATTGAACCAAGGACCATCGAAGACTCTGCGCACTTTTCCATGTGGAGGTGAAGCTATGATACACCATGAAGACATCCATCACCCAACAGCACTATAGCTCGACATGCACTCCAGCAGCAACACAAATGTACTGGCATTGTCATGTCAAGTCATGTCGAGTCACGTCATGAGTCATGTTGCCTACATCTCCACTATGGGCTTGTTGTCAATCAATGTGATGTAACGTGGAAGTCCAAGAGACCCAATTGTTGAACAAAGAGTCATGGAAGTCAAATGGTCATGAGGGTAGTTGAATAGCCACAAGGGTCAGTTTCACCCTTGGCTATAATTACCCCCTCATTTGTACATGCAAAGGAATTTTCACCTTAGCTCCTCCCACATAGACAAGAGAGTTTGTAATATTTTCTTTGAGGAGTAAGTAGTGGCTCCAACGCCCCACTGACAGGGTTAGTGATATATGGTGTAACGATGTTTCTTGGAACTTTCGCTGAATTCAGAAGCCTATTAATAGACCAACATGTTTTCACACATGTATTGTATCTATTGTAAGACTAATCTTTAACACTTGTAATGCATGTTGCTTTAACCTGTGTTCTACATCTGAACGGTTTCATTTGTTGTAATTCATAATCTATTAATGGAAATGTGTTGTATATGTTGTTAATTATGTCCCGTGTGTGTCAACTGCTCTGTCGAACATCAGACAAACCTTTCACCTAAACCTTGTTGTAACAAATGTTGCACTCGTTCAGATTGTTCCGCGAGTGTTGTACATGTTATCTTACCTTATATGTTGTGACTTCTGCATCTAAGTGGTCTGCTCCACCAGAAGTGTGTATGTCCTTTTGTATTGTGTGTTCCTAACCGAGTTGGGACTGATCCCTTTCAACCTGGAACTCACCTTCACCTTCTTCCCCTCACAGCGAAAGAACCATTGACACAAGTACACTTACACTCACCATGCACGCGAACCTCACTTCTCAAAGAAAAAGTGAACCACTCTTCTGTGCTAACAAGAAAAAGTTGAGGCAAATTCTTAAGACAATGGCGACCGATCCATCATACTGGATGGGACTCCCACACCAAACAATGTGAGGTCTAGTTGGGACTTCATACCGGGGTGATCCCCTCAATGTTGGCGGATCCAGCACCGTCAACAAGATCTGATGATTATTTTTATTTCTTATACTTCCTGCATATGTATGTGATTATATGGATGATTCTAACCTCCTTGATGAGATGTCATGAGTAGATCCTTCTTGAGGATCAGTTTGAGATGTAGGAAAGAAAAGTTGGATCTAGAGAGAGGTAAAGAGGTGCTTGCTAAAAATATAACAAAGTGCTTCAAGTGCCCTATGTCTAATGAAAAGGTGCACAGGTATTTGAATACCACAAGGTATACATGGTATGTTGTATTTCAGTTGTAACATTGGATGGCTTGATAAGACCTAAGGTGTGAGGAGAATGTCTCTTTCTTTGATGGCTTATACATGCATATGAAAGTGACTTGGATCTATCTTCCCTATGATGAAATTATGCACCTGATGCTGAACATTTTAATCTTCTTGAATTCTATGAAGCTATCTAGTATTGATACATTGATACACTTGATGATTAGCTAACATCCATTCGTTGGACGTCTTGATCCTATAAAGAAGGTTAGCACCTCGACTCTAGTAAACGATACTCCTGATACTTGTCATGATGGATTTCATATGAAAGGATAGCTCACTGAATCTTATACACGAGTTTGCTGATAATGCATGTGATAAGCGTGATGAAAACATATGGAAAGTGAGATTGACACTGCTATTGCTTTGGTAAAGTTTTATTCAATGACCTAACTTGATCTCATTGATCATGATAAGAATGGTAAAATTGATGTTTGAGGTATAACTATGAGATTTATATTCTAGATCTCTTACTACATGTGGTCTTGTCTTGATGGCATATGGTTAAACTGAATGTCCTAACTTGATGGAGTGACTTGATAGAAAGTGTTATTGTGTTCATAATCTTTGAGATATGATGTTGCATCTATCTGTTGCTTTGAGTCTAACCTTTGATGAAAGATTGATGTCATGATGTTGATAGCCATGATAGATATATGTTTATGATCTAACAGATCTGTTGTTGCTTGAATCTAGTAGAGACATGTTGATGACATAGATTCCTAGTCAGAGGGAGAATCTCTTCTCAAGATTCTTACTCTTATTACTATTTTCATTTTGTACTGTTGAAGTATGATTTATGTGCATCTGAAAGTATTGATCTGCAACAAAGTCTCAGATCTGAAGCTTGTACAAAAATTATGGTTTTTTCTTCAGACGCAAGCAGTGAACTGGGAAATCCCATCCATGGACGCACACATGCTATGTCCCAGGCAGCTAAAGACGCTCCCATGCTAACTTGAAGGGAGCGTCCATGGGTTTGACTATAGTTGACCATCATATGAATCTTTCTGAAGCTATATGAACTCTGAATCAAGGTGTCTTTGACATATTTTGCCACTCTAATCTAATTTCTGAAGTTGTTGGGTTAAATTTTTGATCACATAAAAATGAAGTATCTTTCTTAAAATCAAGATGTTAACCTAGAAGATGCCAGTACCATTTATGTGTTATAGATAACAACAAGATCGAAAAGTAGGAAAAGCTTGAATGTTTTCCATAACATGAACATGCAGATTGCTTGTATTTGCAGGTGACCAGGACATACATATAGATATGTCACTATCTTTGTGCTACAAGAGTGTGGCATGATTTGGCTGATTGATATAGATGAGCATTCCTTAGTATTGTGTCATGACACTTGAAAATAAATTGGATTTTTGAATTGATTATTGAGATATGCTTTGACTATAGATCTCTCTACAATAGAAAATTTGGACTTGACCTGATGTCTAATGATTTGATCTAATTATTGTTGATTTTCCTTGATGTCAATGTTATGTGGGTATTCAAAAATCGGCCTCCTTGTTCCTAGCATAATGGTTGAGGTATTGATAGTTGTGATTCAACATGGAACTTGCATGACTCATCCTTGGTGTATGCATTGTCACCTGGTGACAAAAATGACTTGTATTATGAATATGAGAATGACTTGATAAACTTTGGATTGATCATGCATGGTTGATGATAACTTGTTGGCATGATGAAATCGAGATATGATATGAGCTCCACCTGTCTCTTGGTTAAAAGAATTGATACTGTGATGTTTATAACTTTGATAATGGTTGTCATATGACTTCTAAACTTTGATAAGGTGACTCTGTTGATGTGATGGTACAACATTCATTTATGTAAGGATGATTATGTTGGCTAAGCAACAGGATATCCAAACACATAGGGAGATGATGATTGCATTAAATTACTCTTTTCGAGAGGACCAAAATCGACCTAATGATCACCTTGTTTGGACAAGAAAAAGTTGGTTTTTAAATTTATTTATTCATTCATGCATATTGGGTTAGGTCTACTTTAAGTACATGTTAAATTAGACAGGTCAGCCTCAACCCCAAGTGGATCCTCATGTAATCCTATAAATAGAAGATACCTTAAGCTCATTTGGACACATTGAAAAATCCATATTATGTTCTCTTATTGTCTTGGTTTGCATGGGTATGATGGAGGAAAGCTCGCACAAAGGGTCTGAAACTACATGGTTGAAGCTCACACTGATCTAGGGTTTTCTGATTCTTGGAAGCTAGCACAGAACTGGGCATTTTAGTCCCTAGACGTTGGAACATAGTGGTCCTGATATCATCCAAGGAGCCTTGGATGATGGCACAGAGTGTTATGGGAGCGTCCAGGAGGCTAAGGCTTCCGCTGCTCAGTTTGGTTCTCAGACGCATGCACAGTATGGTCCTTAGAGTGTCCAAGACTACTATAGACACTCGCACAACTCCTACTCCTTGTGCCTGGGACTCAAAGATGAGATTTCAGTATTCTGAAGATTATGCTCAGTGACAGTAGTGTTCAGCAGTATCCAACAATTGACTACAGTCTATGACAACACATTACAACCATCAGAATGAGCGTTTCGATTATAAGCATGATTAGAGTTGTTTCATGGATATGATATTTGTTTTGGTCATAGATAAAGTTATGGATCATTGTAATCTCTTTTGATGAATCATTTGATGATGATATAAGAACAAGAATATTTGCAAGGGTTTTCCCCATGTGGGTTTTTCCCTGGTCTCAGACCAATCCTGGTGTCTCTATGTGTGCATGTTTTTCTTCTATTGTTCCTTTATGTTCCGTTGCATTGATGATGATGTTTTTCTTTCTATATAATTGCATGTGTTTATGAATAATGGTGTAGATATGGATAATGTAATGATTATATGGGGTGAACTTAATGTATTAATGGAGAAAATAAATTATCAAAGAAAAGAACAATGTGGCCCCATGAAAAATTAACCAACCTAAAACTCCTTAAATGCCATATGTTGGTTTGCATAACTTTTCTACCTGCCCTGTGTTGTCTTTATATTCTTCTTTATAACTTGCATTTCCTATTCCATGTATTCTAACATGTCCGGTCCAATAAGGACCTTGTTCACTGGATCACTCCAGTTGATGGGAGTGTAAAAACTTTGCCCATATAGTGCCTCCAACGAAATCATCCTTAGTGACTCTTGATAACCATTGTTGTATGAAAACTCAACCAATGGAAGGTACTCCTACCATCTCCTCTGTTTATGCATGACATACATCCTCAACATATCCTCCAACATCCTGTTAACCCTCTCTTTCTATCCATTTGCATGTGGATGATAAGTTGTCCTGAAGGCAAACTTTGTCCCCAGTCCTATAAATAACTCCTTCCAAAAATTGGAAGTGAACTTGGCATCCCTGTCCGACAAAATGTTCTTTGGAACACCATGAAATCTCACAATCTCCCTGATGAAGACCTATGCTACCTCACTAGTTGAATAAGTAGTCTTTACTGGAATGAAGTGAGCTACCATGTTCAACCTATCGACCAAAACCATGATAGAATCATGCTACCTCGATGTCCTCGAAAGGATTGTAATGAAATCCATGGAAATGACCTCAAATTTCTATTTAGGAATAAGAATAGGCTGAATCAACCCACTGGATTCTTACACTCTATTTTGACTTATTGATAGTCCAAACATCTTGCCAAAAATTCTGCCACTTCCTTCTTTAGATTCAGCCATTAGTATAATTTCTTTACTGTTGTCAACGTCTTCTGATATCCTTGGTGACATAAATATGGTTTTACATGAAACTCCCTCAAGATAAGCTTCTTGAGTTCACTGTCATCTCTTGTCCCTAAATCTCACCAAACCATTTGTTGTAAGATGATAATCCACATCCTGATCACCTGTACCCTGCAGTAACCTGAGTATAAGCTCCATGTACTTGTCATCCTATTGTCCTACCTCTAAGATCAGATCTTGTAAATATGTCCCATATGAGCTCATTACTGCAACATGGTTCAACTGCACTTTCCTACTAAGATCATCTATAACCCTGTTCTCCTTTCCCCTAATGTACCTAATCTCAAAGTAAAACTCACTAAGGGTAGCTAACCATCTAGCTTGCCTGACGTTCACATTCGTCTGGTCAAAATGATATCTTAGTCCACTGTGATCTCTCATCAACACAAACCTCCTGCCAAAAAGATAATGTATCTACATATTCAAAGCATGAATAATAGCTACCAACTCAAGATCATGAGTCACGTAGTTCTACTCATGCTCATTCAGTTTCCTAGACTCATAGAATATCACTTGTCCCTCCTGCATAAGGACTCCACCAAGCCCTCTCTTGCAAGCATCTGTACATACTACAAATTCTTTATCCGGATATGCAATCTTTAACACTAGAGCATTTGTCAACAACTTCTTCAACTGCTCAAAACTGGATGCACACTCCTCTATCCATTCAAAATTATTGCCTTTCCTTTGCAATGATGTAGTAGGATATGAAATGCGTGAGAAGTTACCGACGAACCTCCTATAGTAACCTGTTAAGCTTATGAATGGTCTGACTTCCTCCACATTTCTATGAGCTTCCCACTCCATGATAGCCTTTATCTTCTCTAGATCTACTACTATGCCATTCTTGGAAACAACATGTCCCAAGTAGTGTATTTCTTCCTGAAAGAAATTACACTTGCTAAGCTTAGAATACAACTGATTCTCTCTTGGCAACCTTAACAATGCTGCTAAATGCTTGACATGCTCTTCCTCATTCTTAGAATATATCAATATGCCATCAATGAATACAATAACAAACTTGTCTAGATAAGGATACAACACATTATTCATCAAACACATAAAAGTAGGTGTAGCATTAGTCAATCCAAATGGAACTACAACAAACTCACAATGCCCCTACCTAGTCTTGAAGGTAGTCTTGTAGATGTCCTCTTATTTGATGCGTACCTGATGGTTTCCTGATGCAAATATGTCTTTGAGAATGCTACTACTCCCTTCAACTGATCAAACAAGTCGTTAATCCTTAGCAGTGGGTACATGTTCTTGATCGTCACCTTGTTTATCTGCATGTAATCAATGCAAAATTTAAGAGTGCCATCCTTCTTCTTCACGAACAATATTGGTGCAACCCAAAGCGATACACTTGGTCTAATGTATCTCTTATAAAGCATTTCCTTCAACTAAAACTTCAACTCTACTAACTCTGGAGTGCTCATCCTATAAGGTGCCTTTGATGTTGGTGTTGTCCCTGGTACCAACTCAATAGAAAAGTCTACTTCCTTGTGTGAAGGAAACTCTAGAATCTATATTGGAAACACATCCTAAAATTGTTGCAATACAAGGTATCTCTTGAATATTTTTTCATCCTCAATATCCTTACCCTTGTCATTGGAAATATGAACTACAAACATCAAACACACTTTTCTGCAATTGTGCTTAGCCTGCATAGCTGTGACCATCCTCACTGATTCATGCTTATTATTCCCCTGCAAGATTCTCTTCTCTCCATTATCATCTAGGCACTCAATAGCATTATCATAGCAATCTACTTTGGTCCTGTGAAGATACAACCAATCCATACCCAAAATTATACTGTATGATCCCAATAATAGTACATTCAAATGTGTTGTTGTAGGCATACCATTCAACTCAAATGCACAAGCTCTTACCCAATGATGAACTCTCTTCTTCGTACCTTTAGCCAACTACACCAACCAAGTCTTTGCATTCACTTATTTTCTCAAGCCACACTTATCCACCAGGTCAATATTAAGATAACTACAATTAGATCTAGGATCAATCAAAATAGAAGTAACTTGATCACAAAGGTTACCATCCATCTCAACGATAGATGCTTGGTGATCATCATGTATGTTATCCACAACTACATAAATCCGAGGAATACTATGACCAACATCCAAAATTATTTGTGCCTCTTGAGAACTATAGCTCTGAGGCCTACCACCCTGGTACAATGGACAATCCTTCTTATGATGATCTTTTCCACATATCCATCACTGCAACGGTGATCTACTATCACCTTTAGTTTGTTGCTCTCTAGGATGTGACACATGTTTGTTCTCAATTGCACTTAACTTCTTGTAAGGAGAAACATTTTCTTTCTCACCTGCATCTTGAGGTCTTCCCCACTTTTCTTTGACTTTGTCATTTCCTTCTAAGTCACGCTTCTGCTCAACTTTTCTCTTTGACTACTCATAACAATGCTTCAACTTTCGGATGCCTTCCTCTAGTGATCTAGGCTCATCAAACTCAATCCATTCTCTATATGATGTTGGAAATCCATTGACGAATCTTTGGATCTTAGCCTTTTTCTCCTTGAGATATGGAACATACCTCAATAACTCCAAGAATTAGCTAGTATACTCATCATCTATCATAGAACCCATTTGTAGCTCATAAAACTCCTTAAATTTATCATCATAGTACCTCTCTGATAAGTACTTATTTTTGAAGAGCCTCTCGAAATCATCCCAAATCAAGTCTTCTTCCTGAATTCCCTTGAAATTATTCACATCTTCCCACCATATATCTTCTTTCCCTTTAAGACTGAAGGTGGCTATCTTGGTTTTCATGTTATTTGAATAGCTATGCAATCTAAATGATTTCTACATTCCAAGCAACCATGCTTCTACATCTTCTGGCTTCTTCATCTCTCCATCAAATGTAGGAGGTTTGGCTTTCTTGAACTCCTTAGGTAAATTACTCCCTCCTCCTATAAGGATGACGACGGTGATGAATGTAATGATGTATGATGGGTGAAGAATGAAAATGATGCCTATACGTACTCGTCCTCCTATTAAGTGTGTCTAGTGATCTGCCACCTCTAACTATGTCCCCTCTATCCAACCTGTATCTGGACCGAGATATGCTACCATACGCTCCATTAGTTTTCTCTTCCTTCTCTTGATTGATTATCATCTGTCCCTATTTCTGCAACTCTGACAATCTTTGAAGGATTGATGCATTAACCTCTACTGGCTTCTCCTGAGCCATTGCAAGTCTTTCCTGAGCCTCAACCAACCTTTCATTGTGTGATTTAAAACTTCTGATATCTACCCTCAATCTCCTCAATGTATATGTTATACTAGAAGAATACTCTACTCCTTATTTCCCAATTGATCTGTAGGAAGTGTCACAGGAACTGTAGTCTACCATTTTGCTTGTCATCTTGAATTATCTTCTTCCAACAAGTATACCATGTCAGATAAACCAAATAGATACCAAAATAAAATCCATACCTTAGTGATGTTTAGGGGAGGCTTATCTAATCTACAAGATCAGTCCACATTAGCATGTACATGTATAATCATAACCATATCCGTGTAATAACATAACATCATAGTTTGATCCATTTTGTTGGATTGTGAATCATTACAGTTGAATTTTTCTTGATCACGCGCATGGCTGGACTGTGGATATCCTAGCTGCGTTCTCCCTTCCTATCGAGTGGTTCCTTGCCACAATGGATCTTGGAGGTGGCTCTGAGGCTCCTCCTTCCTCACCTCCTGAAGTTGAAGAATTCAGGAAGTTAATAGCAGTAGCTGTAAAAAGAACGATCTCTGGATCACAGCAGAAGTTTGTGAAAAAACTGGATAATATCCCCACAATGGTATTATTGGTGGAAGAAACTTGTAGATCAGCGTTGAATCTAGCCGAAAGGGGTCTTATTGGCCAGTTCACAGGGCTATGGCCATCCTCGAAAGCAGTAGAAGAATGGATAAAATGAAACTGGATTCTGTTGATTTCAGAAGGAATTAAAAGTCACTTCATTGGAAAGGGTTCTTTGTCTTTGTGTTCGACAATGCAGAAGACAGAAGTTTGATCTTCAGGAACGGGCCATATTTTATGGGCCCTCAAGGTCTTTATTTGAATAAATGGTCACCAAATTTTGATCTGGCACAGGATGTGCCCACAGCAGTTCCAGTGTGGGTGCACCTTCCTCATCTCCCTCTTCATTGCTGGAACCAGAGATCACTGCAGTATATAGGCAATGCCATAGGAAAATACATAGACCAAGCGGTGAGAAAAGACCAATACTCATGTGCCCGAATCTGTGTCGAAGTTGACTTTGAAGTCGGTTTACTTGAAGCCATCAAACTTTCAGTTGCAAACTGGACCCACATCCAAGAGCTTGACTATGAACAAATTCCCTTCAAATGCCGACACAGCCACAAGTATGGGCATTTCGCAAGGTACTACAAGAAGAAGAGCGAGGAGAAAACAGAGAAAGACAAAGGAGAATAATGGAAGCAAGTAAAGAAACCAGCACACAACAGGCAGAATAATAAATCCAAAGACAAAGAGACGGGGAAAAGATCTGGGCAAGACAATGGAAACCCTCAAATCTCAAGGAACATGGAACCAAACAACACCGAGGAAGATAAAAACTCCTTCGAACCTCTCAACACTCCTCTAGAACCACTAGAAGCAGATCGGGAAGGACTCATCCAAACGAATGACTTCACCTCTCCGGTTTCAGGTAATGTGGAAATCCTTCCCTCAAGTCTGGTTCTAGATAGTAATTGCTCTCCGTCATATGCAGACATTATAAAAAAAAGAGAAAGACCATAGAGAATTCTGGCTCATCGGAGGATGAGACCTCCGAGAGGCCCTCAAAGAGAATCGGAAGGAGAACTCACAAGGATACTAGGGAAGAAGAAGCAGAAAGACAAAAAACCCTAGGGAGCCAAGCCACCATCAAGATGACTCTCGGGAGAAGCACCAGAACTAGACCTCCCAAGGGAGGTGGACCCATCCCAACAAGCAGTAAGTAATGCAGCTGGTCTCTTGGAACTGCAGGGGATTGGGGAATCCTTCAAAGGCAGAAGCTATTAAAGACTTATTGAAAATGGAACCCACAGACATTCTCATGCTCCAAGAGATAAAAATAGAAGGGGATCTCCTTCTAAATACAAGCAGCACAAAATGGAAATTTGACAATGGGAAGGCAGTAAGTGCCAGGGGCTCGGCTAGAGGAATAGGCACCTTTTGGTCTCGAAAAATCTTCTCATTAGAAAGATCCTATGAGACACAACATTGGATCTTCACCGAGCTTCAACATACCTCAAGCAATCTCACCTTAGCTCTCTTTAACTTGTATGTTCTTGTACACTATGCTGAAAACAGAGAGTTTTGGAAGTCACTCTCGAACTTTTTAGAACTTCATAATCCAAAGAAAATTGTCATAGGAGGAGATCTAAACATTATTATGGATCCCAAAGAGAAGAGGGGAGGTTCTTATACTAGGGATCCTATGCTCTACATAGTGGAAAACCTCATGCTTCAATGGGATCTGGTAGATTTCAAGCCAGTGAAAGGAGAATATACCTGGACCAACAATAGAATAGGGAAGAATCATATCTCAGCCAGGCTAGACAAATTTCTCACCCACAGTTCAATCATGATGGATAGAAGAATCATATTATCCAAGATTCTTCCAAAATTAATCTCATACCACAAGCCAATACTTCTCTGTTTGAAAGAAGAAGAGGACTTATGCCCACTTCCTTTTCGATTTAGTCCTCTCTGGGCTGAAAGAGAAGGGTTCTTTGAAATAGTTCAAACAGCTTGGCAAAAAGAAGTAACAGGGTCCCCAAGCTTTGTGTGGGAACAAAAGTTAAAAAATGCAAAGTATGCCTTGAAAGATTGGATAAAGAAGGCTTTAAAAACTCCTACCAGCTAGAGGAAATAAGCTGTCCAACAGCTGGCTGAAATCCAATTTGATTTGGAAAATACTGAAATCTCCTCATTGGACATTGGCAAAGAAAAATCTGCTCAAAGGAATACTTACAGTTACTTTAGAAGAGAAGAAGAATATTGGCGAATCAAGTCTCGCAGCTTGTGATTAAAAGCTGGAGACAGAAACACTGCATAATTCCACAAACAGTATAGGGCTCGCCTTTTGCGAAACCACATCGTTGAAATCACCACTTCCAGTGGGCAGGTGTGCAAAGGTTTTGATTAGATAAAAGAAGCAGCTGGGAACCATTTCAGACTCTTCTCAGTGCTGAAAGGGATGGGTGCGAAGAGGACATAAATGATTTCCTCACTCATATCCCGAACCTAGTTAACACAGATGACAATAACATGCTGTTTAATCCCATCTCAGAAGAGGAAATCTCTAGAATATTGTGGTCCATGGAGACCGACAAAGCTCCTGGGCCAGACGACTTTTCAATTCATTTTTATAGACTACACTGGGAGATAATTAAATCAGACCTTCTGAGAATGATTCATGGATTCCTGAGGAAAGCTAAGGTCGGAGGTGGAATCAATTCCACCTTCCTTGCCTTAACTCCCAAGGAATCAAACCCTAGGTCTTTTGAAAGATATAGGTCGATCTCGCTATGCAATGCCTCCTACAAGATTCTGGCTAAACTCCTGGCGAATAGAATCAAACCTCTGTTGCAAAAATTAATTTCTCCAGCTCAAGGGGGGTTCATGAAAGGAAGGCACATCCTAGAAAATGTAATTCATGTCCAAGAAGCTTTGCATTCCAGCCATTCCCGAAAAGAACAAGGTATGCTGATCAAACTGGACATGTCTAATGCTTTTGACAGAGGTAACCGTTCATTTTTGTACAGGGTTCTTTTATCCTTTGGTTTCAGTTAAGAGTTCATTAATCTCATCAAAGCCTGCATAGAAAATATCTGGATTACGCCTTTGGTAAATGGAAGGCCTGCCAACTAATTCCTAGCCACTAGGGGATTGAGGAAAGGCTACCGTCTATCCCCCTTCCTCTATATTCTGATGGCAGACTCCTTGAGTAGAAAGCTTTCTTTTGAAAAAAACAAGCTAGCAGAATTCCTAGGATTCGAATAGTAAAAGGAATTGAACCCGTGAACCATGCTCTGTTCGCAGATGACTCCTTAATGCTTGGAGGAGCTTCTCGAAGAATAAAAAGTTCTTTTAAAGTCATCCTCCAAAAATTCTGTAGCATATCGGGAGCCCTTATAAGTGATAGGAAAAGCGTCGTGTTTGGATGGAACACAGATCAACACATAATTGAGAAAATTGCAAACCATTTAGGCTTTGCTGGGCACGTTTCCTAGGAAAAAATAAAATACTTAGGCCTTCCTCTAACGTTGGGTTCCAACAGAAACCAATTGCGAAGAGGAATTTATAGCAAAATACAAGAAGAAAATCGCTGTCTAGGGCGGTTTTTGGCTCACCACAATAGGCAAGCTCACTTTAATCAAATCTATTCTTTCGGCACTGCCCACTTTCCAGGCTTCTCTAATGCTGGCTCCAAAAGCAATCTCCGATTAGATTTCAAGGCTCATTCGCGATCTCCTATCACGCCTCTACATTGGCGATTATTGTATAGGGTTCTTTTATCCTTTGGTTTCAGTCAGGAGTTCATTAATCTCATCAAAGCCTGCATAGAAAAGATCTGGATCATGCCTTTGGTAAATGGAAGGCCTACCAACTACTTCCTAGCCACTAGAGGATTGAGGCAAGGCTGCCCTCTATCCCCCTTCCTCTATATTCTGATGGCACACTCCTTGAGTAGAAAGCTTTCTTTATAAAATAATATATTTTAAATCATATATATATATATATATATATATATATATATATATATATATATATATATATATATATATATATATATATATATATATATATATATATATATATATATATATATATATATAGATATATAGATATATATATATATATATATATATATATATATATATATATATATATAGATATATATATATATACATATATATATATATAATAATCATGTTTAAAAAAAAGGAAGAAGAGAGATTTAGCTAATCATTATATTAGCTTAGAACTATTTAAATTTATTTATCAAGAATTCAGAGGGATTTGTTGGAAATATTTAGTGGGGTGAATCAATATTTTTTTACAATTATTATATCATGTGAGTCAAGATCACTTAGTTAAACCAAAATGCAAGATGTGAAATAAGAAAAAATATTTTTATTAATATAAATAGTGAGGATTTAAATCCTCTACAAACATTTA
This sequence comes from Pinus tabuliformis, assembly GCA_031772625.1. Taxonomy (NCBI): domain Eukaryota; kingdom Viridiplantae; phylum Streptophyta; class Pinopsida; order Pinales; family Pinaceae; genus Pinus; species Pinus tabuliformis. The sequence continues at coordinate 514,253,423 of CM062811.1, forward strand.
AGCTCCAAATAATACAACAAGATTCAAAATTCTTCAAGGCTCTAGCGTCGAATGAGGACTCCAATCCTCAAATATCAATCCGGACTCCAACCCAGTCTTAAGAAGACTCTCACCTCCTTTGAGGACTCTAATCCTAAAAAATCAATCCAGGCTCCAACCTGGTTTCTTACAAAGCTCCAAGCTTGTATGACGATTCCAATCCTCTTGGGCCCCAACCCTCTTAATTTCCTTCAATTTTCAAGGTGACTTCAATACTATTTGAATACTTTATCAAAAACTTCAAATTCTTCTAAAAAATGTCTCTAAGATAGGTTTTCAAAGTACTCTCCAATCCGCTTCTACAAAAACTTTAGGTATACTTCAGTAAGACTTGTATGGCTTCTCTAACAAAACACGTCTTCAAGTGCTAATCTTCAATATGCTCCAAGGATGACTACTCCAACAAAACATGTCTTCAAGTGTTAGTCTTCAACTATGCTCCATAGATGAAAAAAAATCTTCAAGTGTTGGTATTCAACAATGCTCCAAGGATGGCTACTCCAATAAGAGACCTATATCAACTGAACAAGTCTTCAAAAATTATTCTTCAACAAGGGTCAACAATTATTCTCCAATTCTATCGTCAAGTCATCACAAACAAAAGATCATCAATATACTCCAATGATGGCTTCAATACTGCTCCAAAGATACTTCAAGTATGTCTTTTGTAAGGCTCCAACAATGCTTCAAGATGGTGCTCAAAATTCCAAGAGAGAGGCTCCGAACAACACCAAATCTACTCCAAGAAGTGTCAAGGTTAGCTCACAAAGTAGGGTTGGATATTGCTCTAGATAAGGCTGACATATTCCATAAAGGGGGCTGAGGTCTGTTGTAACAACCCTAGGTTAAAAGTTCATGTAATAAAAGTTAATAAAGGTAAAATAAGACCACGGGAAAGGGACACTTATTCCAAGCTAAATGTTGGGCAAAATATCCTAGTGGGCATCACTTGTTGTGTTTTATGGCTAAGGGGAAATTGGAAAAGGAAATGGATAAGGCTTTGGAAAGGAAAAAATGTATTTTTGGCACATTATTTATGAAAATAATGGAAATTAGGAGAAAATGAAGGTGAAAGGTCACATGTTGCATGTGAGGAGGAAAATGAAGGAAAATAATGGAAAAATGAAGAAATTAGAGGCCTCATCAATAAAAATAATTAGTTGGTAGCCTTTTGTGAGTTTGTATCAAAGAGAAGAAAGCACCTAGAGGAGAAAGAAAGTAAGCAAGAAAGGAAAGGAAAGGAAAAACAAGGAAAGGAAGGGAAAATCAAAGAACGACAAGGGAAACAAAGGAAGGCAAGGATCGAGCAGCTTCAGCAGGAATACTTGCAGGTAACAAATTGCATTTGTGATTTCCTAGATGGTTTTGACATGCATGGTATATGCATGTTGGTTTATGGTTCTTTTACTCTCATTGGCATGGATATTACCGAGATTCAACAATGGATTTTAGCCTAGCCTTTCCATTTCCGGATAGCTATCGTGTGATGGGATTGTTCTTGGTTTGAGCTTTGGGTTGTCGAATGGTTTCAGAATTTGGGGTGAGCTAGTCTCAGGAAAATTCCCAAAGGCCTAGGAATCCCTTGACTGGTAATGACGGGATACACAGTAAAGCCTTAGGGTGGAGACAGGAAAATTCCTTAAGGATGGTTAAGAAATTATGAGGAATCTAAGCTCGGTTCAGTTTTGTGATCTTGACATTGGTTTAGGTGTGATCATGGTAGGAAAGGGCGGAGGTGGTTTAACCTCTATATTCCCTTGGTTTTATTTGGAATGGTTTATCCCATGAGATCCCACATTCATGCTTGGAATATGGCACGGGGGTGATTGGTTGAAAGAAAGATCTGGTTCAGTCAATCTATGGTCAGGTGGAACATCAAAGTCCCGAACCTAGTTGGTATTTTCCTATGGTTAATAAAAGCTAAGTTTCTTTTTCTTTTGGTAAGGAAATGTGCTTATTAATGTGTGGCTTTAATCGTTGTTCTCTTATGGTTATTTATCTGGGTATATGCTATTTATAAGCATGGTTTTATGACATATCTTAGTCATGGATCTATTCATGTTTTTACTTGTAACTGAATGAATAATGGATGCAAGACCTATTTGATGTTATGACAACTAGTGTGAGAAGGTAGAGACCCTTCTTGTTAAATCTCATATAAGTTTTCAATCCCTTATGTTTAGACTTGCATTCATGACCTGTAGGTTGCATATCAACCAAGTGTTTGACAGAATGTCAGTCCTGGTTAGGGATGGTTAGGTCAAGTCTTGATTCCAGTTTTTGATTACAAGAATTGTCTTCATATCTTTTATGAGTTTTGGAAGTTTCATAGCTTTTTGGGCAGAGGATAAGACCCAGCCTTGGAAAATATCCTTAATTCTCGTAGTTGCTAGCACAACACTAGAAGAGAAATGCCACAGTCGCATTGATGTAGGCCTATGGGAGTGACTGGGAACCCATAGTCACATGGAGGCCTTGGCAAGGGAGCGAATGGAGCTCTAAGTCAAGGAGAAGGTGAATTTTCCCAGGGGTTGGACAACTGGAGGTGTTGGGTTACTCATGGAGATCTGGTGGAACTTGAGGGAAGTCAGTAAGGTCTTGTTGTGTTAAATCCATTTCCTCAAGGTCATCTATGAGGTTGAGCCATATCATAGTAGCCCCTGATCTCATGTTTACCCTAGGTAAGCCAGTGAAAGTGGGTAGATGTGGGAGGAGGTGATGTTATAGGGTGGTATCAGAGCAGGCTGCACTCCATTTGGGTCATATATGATACCACGAGGTGGCCTCAGAGCGTGGTTTCTCTATATTTGGGTAAGTTTGATGTTTTCAAGTTTATGGTTGTCATGCATGGGATCAGGGTATACAATTGGTATTATCATGCATGATGTTGTTATGATGTTATGTTTTTTTTTTTTAATTGAAACAATTATGTTTTATTTATAGAGAGAATTAGGTTGGGCTACGCCAAAAAACCAAAATACATTCTTTGGAAAGTCAGAAGCACAACTTTCCCACTCAGGGGATTATTGCCTTGATCGGGGAATCAACATTTGTACTTCTCATCCCAATTTGCAACGTACATCCTATATTTGCCAATCTGTCTGCTTCCTTGTTTAAACCCCTGAGGATATGGTAAAATCGAATAGTAAAAGGAATTGAACCCGTGAACCATGCTCTGTTCACAGATGACTCCTTAATGCTTGGAGGAGCTTCTCTGAGAATAGCAAATTCTTTTAAAGTCATCCTCCAAAAATTCGGTATCATCTTATGAGCCCTTATAAGTGAGAGGAAAAGCGTTGTGTTTGGATGGAACACAGATCAACACACAATTGAGAAAATTGCAAACCATTTAGGCTTTGCTGGGCATGTTTCCTAGGAAAAAATGAAATACTTAGGCCTTCCTCTAACGTTGGGTTCCAACAGAAACCAATTGTGGGAGGAAGTTATAGAAAAATTCAAGAATAAAATCATAGTCTAGGGAGGTTTTTGGCTCGCCACAGGAGGCAAGCTCACTTTAATCAAATTTTTTCTTTCAGCACTGCCCACTTTCCAGGCTTCTCTAATGTTGGCTCCAAAAGCAATCTTCGATCAAATTTCAAGGCTCATTCGTGATTTCCTGTGGAATGGACGCCGTGGAAACAATAACCGATTTCACTTAATAAATTGGGAGATGGTGAAGAGATCTATCGTGGAAGGTGGATTGCAAATTAGAGACCCCACACATGCCAATTTAGCAATGGGATACAAGTTATTATGGCAAATCCACATAGAGCCTAGCCACCCAGTCAGCCAATTAATCAAACTTAAATATCTAAACAATCAGTCGTTGAGGCAATTCACAATGGAGAAAAATCCAAAAGGATCTTTGGCTTGGAAGTTGTGTAGTAGAGGCATTGAATTTTTTAGATCCTACCTGTATCAGATTCCTAGCAATGGCAAAAACAGAATGTTATGGAGAGACATCATTATGGGCCATCCTCCTCTTGTAGAAGTTAACGAAATATTTGAGTTAAGAGCATGGTTACATGTGAAAGGAATCAGGAAAATAGAAGATATCTCGAAATGGGACAGCCATGGGAACTAGCAGTGATGGAAGTTCCCTAGAACTACAGAATATTTACAAATGCAGTTGGAAATTCTTTCTGAAAAAATCTCTGATTTCACACCGGTCCACAAGGAGGAAGAAGATTCCTAGGGCTGGGGCAAGACTGGGGTCTATTCGGCAGCCTTCAGATGCAAACTAGGAAGGAATCGACTCACCAGGAATATTTTTGGAAGAAAGTTTGGGATAGCTTCAGCATCCCCAAAATTAATTTCTTCTTTTGGACGTTGATGCACAAGAAAATTCTGACCGGAGAAAACTTGTGCAAAAGGAATATAGTAGGCCCCCATCGCTGTGTGTTATGCAAATGCGCAAAGGAAACTTCTGATCACTTATTTATAGAGTGCGAGTTTGCGAAGGAGGTCTGGTCCTTTTTCCTGCATGGGCTGAATGTTTTCCCTCCATCTCAGGTCTCGGTTGTCTCCATGTTTACCTCTTGGAAAGACAATTATCCTCATAGCATCACTAGCAAGTCTCTTTGGCACCGAGTGTGGATTGCTGCCCCGAAATATGTCTGCTGGAAGCTTTGGCTCACCAGGAACGATATCATTTTCAACAATACAGATTGGTCTCCAGCAATGGTGGCTGCCCAAGCAAAGGGCTTGCTCTTAGAAACTTTGAATCATTTCCCCGTCAAAGATGACAGTTCCCTTCTAATTGAAGAAAGGACATGGCTGGATGCTTATTCCAGCAGGGTTAGAATCAAAGCAAATCCTCGCCCAATTCAAAAGGAAAGATGGCAAATCCGAGATTCAGAGGACAAATTTCAACATTGGTGGAGATCCCAGGGCAAGTGCACAATCTTCTTTGATGGCGCTTCAAAAGGCAACCCAAGAAAGTTAGGAGCGGGTAGGGTGATTTTTTCACCGAATGGGAACAAAGAAGATAGTTTCAGCTGGGGGCTTTGTTAGAGAACCAACAACCAAGCATAAATTCTCGGCTTATTGAAAGCTTATCAAATGGTGAGAGAGGAAAATCCAAGAGAAATCTTAGTCTTTGGAGACTCGAAAGTGCTGATAAAAGCGCTCATTAGTGAGAAAGAGCTAAAGGATCCGGTGCTAAATGAGCTGCTAACAAGACTAAAGAGAACTCTGAGAGAAATTCCCTCGGTTCAATTTTACCATATTCTCAGGGGTTTAAACAAGGAAGCAGACATATTGGCAAATATAAGAAGTACGTTGCAAATTGGGATGATAAGTACAAATGTTGATTCCCCGATCAAGGCAATAATCCCCTGAGTGGGAAGGTTGTGCTTCTGACTTTCCGAACAATGTATTTGGTTGTTTGGTATAGACCAACCTGATTCTCTCTATAAATAAAAAATAACCGTTTCAGTTAATATATATATATATATATATATATATATATATATATATATATATATATTTATAGGTAAATAAATTTAATTTTTCCAAAACAATCCATATATAAAATTTTAACAAATCAAATTTATTATTTAAATAATTTGTGATTGAAATTTAAATTAAAATTCCTAAAAATATATAATACAAAAAACAAAAAGATAAAAACTAGAGTGTTGTGATTTGTTTGTTTCAGGATTGTTTAGACCTTGAAAATGATAATCTATTTTAAAAGGAAACTACACTTTCAAATAAAAGCAAATATATACTTTTTCTTCTATCCATGAGGAAAATCTTATCGGCATTAAATACTATTGTAAAATCAGAAAAGAACCAATAATTATTTAGATAGCAACAATATTAAAAATTACAATTTTCACTAGCCTATGTCCATTTATAACTCTCGCAGGTTCCACAAATTCATTTGTTGATGGTCATATCATTTTGTAATAGCTCAAACTTTCAATTTCAAGGTGAGTAAACAAAATAGTCTAAACAATTATATTGTCACATCTCTTGATAATATCAGATTCATATATATCATTGTAAAAAAAAAATATGATTTTAAATAATACAAGGAGTACTCCTGACACCTTTATTCTAGGGATTAAATTACTAGGTACAAGCCTTACGCAGAGTGTAAATGCCTTATTGTACATGGTAAATATAAACTTTGGAGTTTTCGCATACTGAAATAATATACTCTGGTGATTTCGCTATAACATTTAGTTATATTTCTATGGTTAAATTCGAGGTTTGTTATACCTAAAATCTAATACATTTAACTTGGTCTTCCCCTAGAGTTGGTGGGACCAGAGATTTTGGGTTCTTCCGACTGCCATCTAGCTGTTGGGCACCATCTCGGGAAGGTCTCCTCATCTACGGTCCTCCATGAGGCGATTCCATTGGACAACGTTGATTGAAACCTTATCTCCTTTGACATTTGCTTTGCTGAGTGGTTTTGGAATTTCCCTCTCTATTCGGTAGAGCCTTCCAGTTCCGACCCATGGCTTCAGGGTTTCACATAGGTTTTGCTTCTGCCTCTCTGTGTTGTTGACGAAGTTCTTTCTGCTCCTTCATATCTCCACCATGACTGTATATCCACTATTAGGTCTACAGAGATCGTTCTGGCACTTACCGCTCAAAAGGAGTCACCCTGTTGTAGCAGTCCAGCCCAGGTAATTGATTTTCCCTTATCCTTGGAATATTTCACTTCAATGTATTCATTATTCATTTGTTTAATAAACTGTTCATTTGGATTGTTAGGTTCTGCCGGAGGGTTTCACACTGCACAAGTATGCTTGCATGGAACAGAATCCTACCCCCTCGCCCAAGTCTAAGGGTTGCAGACTTACTTTGTCGTCCACACACCCAGTAATGTGAAGGGATGTCTCGTGAAATTTTGGGTTGAAGAGATTCAAAGTCATAAAGGATTATTGGTTTATGATGCCAACTTCTTAAGTTGTTCTTCAATTAAATTATTCTAAGACTTATATCTTGTTGAGGCACATATTTTTCTAGACCCTATGTAAAGATGCCTTGCGGCTGTATTTTTGTTTTGTTCCTAACATAGTGCCATTGTTTAAAGGATTCTGGGCGTGTAACTTGAATTGGGTTTGCAACTTCCCATTGTAAAGTAAATCATGTTTAAGCTTATACCAATCAGAAGATGGTGATTTCATATTTTGAGTTTTATAGTTAGATACAGAGCTTTGTTACTATGAATTTTTGTGCCTTATATATTTGAAAGTTACATGGTTTTCACATTTGGATGGAACATGTTTCTGCCTTTCCACAATTATGTTCTTTATACAGAGGTCTATGATGTTCATCTGAACTGGCTTTCCTTCTCTGTTTAAGAAAGCATTAGTCGTTTACCCATATTCAATTATTATGGTCTTGAATTTGTTTATATGTTTCATACCATTTTGTTCTAGTATTTGTATCTGCATGCAGTTTCGGGGTTTCTACCCGCATCCCAACATAAACAATACTCATTAATTTACTGTGAATCTCTGATAATTTCGTAGCAGAGTCTTTGCTATGTTTTACCCAGAAGACCCATGCTCGTTTGGGGTTTAAGTCTTGGGTTCGAGATTTAATTGCTTTTCGAATGGCATTTTCTTTTAAATAAAGCTTGTTCATTTTACCTTAACGTCAGTTTCGATTTTCTCTTTTCCTTAAGGGAAGATTCTTTTCAGTTTTCATCTCAATATAATTTGGTAGGCTTGATTTTGCCTTAGATTTTAAATTAATGTTTGTTAATTGCATTTTCTTAGCTAGCGGAGCATTAAAAAAGTTGTAAAATACATTTGTTTTTCTTGTATCTGGGTTGTCTGTAAGTAGTATTTGTTCATTTCTTTTCTAGAACAGTAACCCTCTTCATTTGAAAGTTTCTAAAACAATTCCGATGAGTTCTGAGAGTTCTTGCTTATTGGTTTACTGCTTTCTTAAGGAATTATATATATTGTATAGCCTTAGGAAGTGGATTCTCCTAAAGGATGACTGCTAATATGATTACAGATCTTACTTTGTTTCTTTAGAATTTCCTTGGCTAGACTAATTTCTATTAGATAGCTAGCATGTTGATTATATACTTTTATTGGTAGTAATTAGGCCTTTACTAAATTAGCACATTTAACCTTTTCCAAACAGAATACATGTCTTTATTTCAATAGTATGTTTAACTTTCAGAAAGAAGTAAATACTTATCTGATTTCTATAGCTATTCTATCGACTGCGTAGTCCCAGTTCGACTATAATTTGCCGAATTTCCTCCCAACCTTGAGACTAGCTTTCAAGCCTAAGTCTTCCCCAGAGTTGTTGCTCACATGCATGATGTTTCCTTTAAGACTAAGGATCTTAGGTCTTAACCAGACTTAGCTTTATGAACCCGTCTGACATATCAGCATAGTATTCTCATTCACAGTTGCCTTTTCTTTTTCTTGATGTCAGATACGTATATCCTCTTTATCTCTTCCTTGAGAATAAATATCCAAGGAAGTAGTTAGGGATAGGTAACCGCCTACCCTAACTACCTGACATGTGAGAATTACCTAATTGTCATCATCAAGACATTCACTTCATGCATAGCTTAATCAAAATAATAAATATATAAACTTATAAAAATAATATCCAATTTGCAGTAATTAAATATTTACAGTTATAGGGGACATCACATCTATACTAGAATTTTGATGTGTGTTTCCAGTTAGCAAGTAAACCTAAACTATGTTCATATTTCTCTGTATACCCGTTTTCATAATACAATAGAAAGTTTTCATTTATTAAAAAAAATCTATAGCACTAATAGTATTAAAGATTCCATGCCAATAGTTGATTACTTCTTCAAGATATTATACATTTTGAAAAAGACATTTTTGGGAGAGCTCTTGGATGACACTTTCATGAGGTATATGGGTGATCATAACAATATTTTTTGGTTTTCACCAAACAATCCACATCATAGATATCAGTGATCAAATTTGGAGACTATGTAATAACATTACCACTTTTTTATTAGTGTGTTTGACATTTTTTTAGTATCACTTTGTAAATATTTTTTTAAATAAATCACATTATTAAGATTAATCTTAATAATGCAATTAAAACATTTATCACAAAAGTCGTAAATCTAACAATAATAGTATCACTTTCTTAAATAAAAAAGGTAAAGTCATACTATTTCAAAATAAAATTTCTTATTTTATTATTTAAAAAGTAAAGTGTAAAAATGTTTATATAATATTTTTAAATTAAAAAATAAGTTTTTGTGCTTGCTATGTTTTTTCATTTATATAAATTTATGCATATATTATATAAATATTTGAATATTTCCTCTTATTATTATATATTTGAATACATTTCATTTATATAAATTTGTGCATATCTTATATAAATATTTGAATACCTCCTCTTATTTATTTTTTTCTGTATAAAGACTATTCTATTAAGATTAAAGGAAAAAAATATTTACAAAGAGGTTTGAACCTCTGAGGGGGCTGTAGCCTGCCCTCTATCAAAAAGACTGTTGCAGGTAGCACATTGCCTTCTTTTTACAAAAATGAGAATCATAGAAGTGAGAATTATGGTAAGCTTGAGAGACCCAAAACTAAACTGAGCTATATAAGATCGAAGCTTCAGAAGGAGCTGATCTTTTACAAAAATGTTGTCCTTTACAGTCACTATTACAAAAAGATGGAAAACCAAAATTATGTCCTGGAGACTGTAAAATTTCATGCTGATAAGAAAAGAAGCCATGCACATTGAGAATTTCACACAAAAACCAGAAATCATAAGATAACTTGCTGTCATGTCGCTGAAGCCAAGAGTAATTAAACCTGCGGTGGCGAGTCTGTAGCGTTCTCATTTGCCTGGTTGGGGGAGCTTACCTAGGTTACCATCACATTATCTTCAGCTTCCATCATGCTGCCTTCTGGAGGAAGAACAAGGTTCAGAACACTTCCAGAGAGGCGCGCAGGCTCACAAGCTATTATTTGCTCTTGAGGTGAAGCTAGCTGAGGGCGAAAGTCTTCCTATTGGCCCTCTTCGTGCAACGCAGCAGAGTCATTGAGGACGACTCCAGCCAAGCTACCCTGAAAATCACTAGAATTTTGAGAATGAGACTGTTCCTTGGAGGTTTCATCCGAGCTTGTAAGCTCATCTTCCTCCTCCGAGAAGATAACAGTTATAGTAGCTGAGATAAGAGGCTTGTTAAGCCTGCTTCTGAACTTGAACCGGGTCGTTTGAAATGAGCTGTTTAGGGTAGGTCTAGAATGGTCAGAGGGTGGAGAGGATGGAGAGGCAGAGGCTAACGGAGTTATACGTTGAGGGACAGAGCCACCACGACCCCGAGAGCCTCCACGGGACCCTGAATTACTGCCATGCCTGGGGATGCCGCGACGACGGGCCATTACAGTATAAATCTGCGGATTGAAGGAACCGGGAGACTGAAGGTGAGAGTGAAGCGACCAGACATAGGCTAATTGAACCCAGTTCAAATACTAGACCTCTGTACGGAAGACCCAAATGCAGAGCTCGCAGTAGATAGAATAGACCACAAGAAAAAACCAAACAAAGACTGAATAAACCCAATGCCCGAACTAGACACTTTTAGAAAAGACTAAATCGAAACACCTTACAGAGACGGGCGAGACGAAATCAATAGACCGGACGCAAATGGAGAAGACTGACTCAATACACCAGACGCTGTCGGAAAGAACCAGAACCATATACCTGAAGCAGGCAGAATGAGACCAATTATGAAGCCAGGGGGGCTTCCAAATTCTCTGGGCTGCGCAGAGGCGCTGAGGACATAACCACCAGAGGAGAACAATGCCTGAAGAACTCGGAGCAAATATGCCAATGCCTGAAGAACTCGGAGCAAATATGCCGTGGTGAATGCGCGCCATACTGAAATCACTTGCCTGCATACCTCGAGCCCGATGATCCATTAATGCCTGTTAATCACCTACCTCGAACCGCCAGAGCCAACTTAGTGGAATGCCAGCTGCCCACTTCGCATGCACAAGCATTAACACGTAATTAAGGCACCCGCATCCGGGTAATACCTCCTCTTATTATTATTATTGAGATGTTATGTTTTATCATAAATATATATATTTAATATTTTTAAATTAATTAATTTAAAAATGAAAAATTAATATATATATATATATATATATATATATATATATATATATATATAAATATTAGTTTTAATGAATATTAATCATCATCATCACTGTTAATAATTAATAAAATAATTATTATTATCTATTTAAAATAATATTTTTTAACTTATTTAAAATTAAAATATATATATTTTTAATTAAAATAAAATATTTGAAGGACCAATAAACCATATTAATCTTAGTGTACATTAATCTTTATCATATATAAATTTATTAATTTTTTATTTGACTTTATTACATAACAATATTAAAATCTACTAATTAAAATACTTATAAATTAAATTTTAAAAAATATAATCTTATAGGATTAAGATCTGCTCTTTTAAATTTTTTAAGTTTCTCGAAACATATACACAATTATCATTGATATTTTGAATAATATTTCTTCTTTTTCTTTTTAATTTGTAATTTTTTTAGTTTATTGGATGGAAGGATTATCTAAAGTTGGGCTAGTCGAATGATCTAAAATTTGGTGAGTCTCTGAACTAGCCAAACCCATCTATTGAATGGAAAAATCATCTAAATTTTTCTCCCAAAAATAATTTCTAATCTCAATTTCTCCCCAAAAAATTCAACCTAAAACTAATAGAAACTAAACCCCGCTCAAGCCAAATAATCTACACTTTATAAATCAACATCTTAAATTTTTAAATTAATAATAAAATATTTTTAAACTCAATAACATAACATTTAACCCACTACTTTGAATAACAATAGATCACACGTACCTTCTATAACTTTCACACAATCTCCATTTTACTAACCTGCTTTTAGAGAATATTATCTGAAAATCAAAATTAAATAAATATTTTAATATTCTATTTTTTATAATTCTTTTAGGTTTATCTCAATGTAATACATATTTCCACTTCAAATGAATAATATACGAACGGATGATTATGTTGAGAGAAGCTACCAGCTGTCATTCGTGGAGAGAAAATCAAGATGAGAAAGGGCCATTAACTTTTGTGCACATAAAGATTTATGAATGATACCTTTCTGAGATCACGAAGAAATGGTGGTCGTAATCTTGGGTTATTTGAAAAGGTTTTTACCGCGTAAAATTCACCATAGATAAGAAACTATCATTCTCATTTTTCTATGTACTAAATGATGCCATGTTTGTCAAAAGTATTTAGATAACATAACACTTGTTGACTTGTATCATCATTTATTATTTGGAGTTATTTGTAGAATAACAATAAGAATTTTTTTTTGGTAGGTAAACACCCACGGGGATTTGAAACAGTAACCTATCGCAAGGAGTGTCTTAACAGTGCACCCATTCACCGTCAATCCAAAATCCAATGAACATCGATAAAAATTTCATATACAATGTAATTTTGAGATTATTTAAGATTTTTTAAAGATTTTTTTAATATTATTTAGATTATAAGTTAGAAAAATTACAAATATATAATTTTATTGGTAATAATAAATTTAAAATTTTTAAGATTTTTTGATATATAATAAAATTTTAAAATTTAAATAATTTATATAATTTGAAATTTGAAATTTTATATTTATTAATTAAAAAATTTAAAATTTAAATTATTAAATTTATATAATTTGAAAATTCAAATTTTATATTTATTAATTGAAAAATATAATTTAAATAAAAGATATTTTTATTTTAATAAAAATCATATAATTTTTTTATTAAAAAACAAAAAAACATATCTTATTAAACTAAACGCTTTACCATTTATCAAAAACTCACACCTTCCATCTATTGACAAAAGAAAAACATGACATTAACGTTTTCACAGTCAAACACAATCCAGAATATGTTAAATTCAACAAAGGATTCAATGGATCCAGAACATCAAAAAGGCATATGCTCAGTTCCTTGTTTATGTGGAAAAATAATTCATTGGTGAGACTGCTGGTCATTGTACTCAATTTATTCCTTTGTCTTTTCTTTAGTTGTGTTAATCAATAGAGCAATTTATAAGCATTCAATTTATTGTTTTGTCTCTAGTTAAATTTTTAATTCAATGTTTTTTGGGTTGGGATGGTATTATTTATTGATTAAAGTGTATTATTTTTCTAGATAATTTATTATAAATTTAATAAAATATTATTAAAATTAAGAATTTAAAATAAAAATAAAAATGACTATTATAAAAAAATTAAAATTTTATTAAATTTTAAATAAATAAAATTTAATTTTAATTTTATTGTTTTGCTTTTTCTTTAGTTGTGTTAATCAACACAACAATTTATAAGTATTCAATTTATTACTTTGCTTCTGGTTGACTATTCAATTCAATGTAGTTTAGGGTCTTAATGTGTGACCCTAGATTTTTGTGAAATTGAAATCAAAAAGTGTAAATGATTATTTGTATGTTTTTGTTTTATTTTTATTTCATTTTTGAAAAAAGAAATAAACTATTAAATAGCAATGGGTAATTGGGAATTTAAATTGTAAAATTAATATAAAGTAGAAATATAATAATTATTGATTAAAAGTGTACTATTTTTAAAATAATTTTATTATAAATTTAACAAAATACTATTAAAATAAAAAATTTAAATTTTAAAATTTATCTAAAATAAAAATAATAATAATAAAAATTTTGAACCTTTATTATAAAGTTATAATTTAAATCATTTTTATTTTTAATTCTATTGCTTTGTCTCTTCTTCAGTTGTGTTAATCAACACCGCCATTTTTCAGCATTCAATTTATTGCTTTGCCTCTACTTAACTATAAATAAGTTATTTATTAAATCACTTCACTCTATAGGTTTTTGAGTATTTTACAAATGTTCAATTCAATTAACACAGCCATTTATCAGCATTCAATTTATTGCTTTGCCTCTACTTAACTATAAATAAGTTATTTATTAAATCACTTCACTCTGTAGGTTTTTGAGTATTTTACAAATGTTCAATTCAATGTAGTTTAGGGTGTTAGTCTATAAGTTATTGATTAAATCACTTCACTATGTAGGTTTTAGAGTATTTTACAAATGTTCAATTCAATGTAGCTTAGGGTGTTAGTGTGTGGCCAATAGTGAGATGAGATTCTTACACAGTTGAAATAAAAAAATAAAATTGGTAATTAAAAATTTAAATTATAAAATTGATATAAAATAAAAATGACGATAATAAAAAATTTAGAATTTTATTAATTTAAAATTATAATTTAAATAAATTTTATTTTTAATTTTATAATTTTATATTTTATATTTTTCATCAAATTTCTCAAACACATTAATAAAAATTTATTAAAATTTTAAAATTAAATTATAAATTTTTTATAAAATAAAAAAATATTTTTTTTACAAATTTATAGAATTTACCGTTTAATTTAAATAATTTTTAATATTTAAATCTACTGCATTATGAAAATAATAGAACTTTGCCACTTTATCAATTTAAATATTATTTTAAAGTGAAAATGACAATAATAATAAATGAAATGCACACCTTCGGAAAATTAAAAAATTATCAAAATTTAATAGGTGAATCAGGTTGAAAGATTGGCTGAAAATAATCATGATTTTACAACCAAAAAGTACGCCAGACAACACAGTCGTAACTATGATCTAAAAGCATTGCCACTCTCAGAAAACCAAAGCATGAATGGAGTTCCGTGAACAAAAGCATATGAATAAACCTTCACACTGATTAAACTCAAAATGGAACATGTGGTTGTGGCTCTTTGATTTGTACCAATGATCATCTTCAATACAGTTTTCACTGGAATGAAGGCAATGCAACCAATTATAAAGTAGAAGTTATGGTTTTTTGGGGTCTTTTATGGTTTAGTCATTTTTTAGATATTCTGAATTTACACATTTATGGAGATTCCAAAGTTATAATTGATTATGTTCTACTAAAGCTATCTAGAAAGAATCGTCTTCTTTTAAGATGGATGAAAAGGATTGAGACCTGCTGGGAATCACAAAAAAGATACACAATTCAGCATATAGACAGGTTATAAAACAAGCAAGCAAACTGTTTATCAAAGAAGGGCTTATTACAAGATCTTGGCAAATGGCATATGGTCATCCAATGGGAAAACTGCATCTACAATTTTGAGGATTTCTTTCCTTCTGATATTTAGTGTTCATTATGTATACTACTGCTTTATCTTACTGTGCATGGTTTTTTTCTTGTTGATGGTTTTGTTCTGGCCTGGCCACTAGGCAAATACAGTGTCCTCTGCAAAGTGGTTTTCATTTTGTAGATGATATCTTTCATCAACAGTTTTTTTGCTCTTGCACATTATATGGAGCAATTTGATAAAATCTGTTTCTCAATATATGTTCACATACTTGCTCAGCTCTATTTTTTAGATGAGGAATCGTAATGATCCTCTCTTGTATAGCATAATCTTGACTGTCACTTGTTCAGATGGAATATGTATTTTACCAAATGATATTAATATATACTTTTTTCGTGCTGAAAAAACCTTCACACTGTTAAAAAAACATTGTTATTTCAGAAAGGCGGACCATGAGTGGAATACCGTGACAAAAACCATATGAATAAACCGTGCAAGCACTCAAATCAGAATTGTACAATTTCAATGCGAGGGAATATATAATGGGTCTAAATCCTCCCGCTGAATCAAATAAGGTCCATCGAAGCCTGCAACAGACATGCCCACCAGTTTCTCTGATAATGGGGCGGGCGATATATTTATCCATGTTATTCCAAGTATTTGATGGAAAAGTAATAGGCAATTCCCTAATTAATGAGGGCGGCTAGAGATTAGAGGGAAATTGAGCGCTTCGTGACGAAGTGATGAGAGAGTAACTGAGATGCCGTCCAGCGCAAAGAGGCGTCCTTCTGCAGGCAGCAGCGGATGAAGCTCTGAAACTCTGGACTAGCCGAGGCCGGGGCCGCGGGTGGTTCCCCGTAGCATATAAACCACATGAGATTCACCCAGTCCGCCGGCACGCCGGGCGGCAGTAACGGCAACCGCCCCAGATAGCATTCGAGGAGGCTCAATCCGAGGCTCCAGATATCCCCCGCGCACCCGTCGTAGCGCCCGTCGTCCTTATCGGGATCGATTCTCTCGGGGCTCATGTAGGCGTAGGTACCGACGAAGGAATTGCAGGGGTCTAGTGTCTTCGACAGAATCCTGCTCACGCCGAAGTCCGCGATTTTGATGTGGTTGATGCTGTTGACCAGAAGATTGGAAGGCTTGATGTCTCTGTGCACGATCTTGTGAGAGTGGAGATATTTGAGGCCCCGCAGCACTTGCGTGGCCACCGCCGCGAGGTAGGGCTCCGACATCCGGCCGCACTTGTCGAGAGAGCCCCGGTCCATGTATTCCAGCACGAATTGGATCTCCCCGCCCCTGTCGTACACGCCGTGGCACTTGACAACGTATGGGGAGTCCGTCGTCCGCAGGATGTCCATCTCGCGAACGATCTGGCGACGGGTGGAAAGATCGTGGTTGCCGTGGACGACCTTGAGGGCGTACAGCGTCTGGGTTCCCTTGCGGCGAACCTTGTATACTTTCCCTCCGTTTCCGCAGCCTAGAATTTCCAGTTTCTCAAGCTCCGACGGGTCGATCTGGTTTGAATTTTGTGTGGCTTGCGGCAGCTGAGGTGGGCGCGGCAAAGGAAGCGGCACGGCATTGGCAACGAAGGGTTCTTCGCGCGGTGGAATGGGGAGCGTCAGCCCCGACCTCCTGGTCTCTCTTTTCCCTTGGGGTTTTGATCCTCTGACAGGGTGGAATTCCCAATGGCTCATAATCTGATGTTGTAGCCGAAGGCGATACCGGTTTGCCTTCGGAAAATTCGACGCCTAGACTGGGAAGGCGAAGGCGTGTGCCAGCGAATTACAACGACTGAATGAGTCTTTGCGAAACACACTCAAGCTAATATTACCGTGACGTGACGTCACGTGACATGGCCTGACTGGTGGAGTAACGTTGTCTATCACAGCTTCTTGATTCATGTGTGGTGGATAACGTTAGACGATTGGTAAAAGAAGTGATGGGTGTGAAGAAGTTAGGTAAGAAAAATATCTAAAGTGGGGCTTAAAAATTTTTGCACCTCACATTACAATTTTTTTTAACAACATCATCAAGAGGGGTTCTCACAAATTGGACAACTAGTATGACAATACCTATTTTCAAGAATGATGAAGTCAATAATCTTTCTAATTATAGGACCATAATGATAAACCCCTTGTTTGCCAAGTTATTTGGAAGCATGCTATAAAATAAAATTAGCAAGTGGGTAGAAGAAAGAGATAAACATGCTTAAGGGCAAACAAGTTTTAGACCTAAACATTCTACACTTGATCATGGTATAACTTTAAGACACATCATTGAAAAAGTTCGGGAGAAAAAAGAAGTAGCATTTTGTTGCTTTGTTGATTTCAGAATAGCCTTTGACACGGTTCCTACGGATAAGCTTTGGCACAGAGTGGAGGAACTTGGGTTCCTAAGCATTTGAGAGCAGTTGTGCATAGGCTGTATGAAGCCTCGTGAATGTCAAAATTAGAACTTCAGCAGTCATTTTTGAAAGTTTTAGAAGCGATATGGAGGTCAAGCAAGGTTGCCTATTGTCTCCTACCCTTTTTGGTTTGTATATCAACAAGCTTGAAGAGTGGCTAAATTTCAAACGGGGTGACGTTATCCATTTGGGCAAGTTTGTTATAAGACTTCTCTTGTATGCAGATGACCTTATTCTGATTGTTAAATCTGCTCTTGGTTTGTAATGACACTTACTTTCACTTGAGCATTTTTGTAGAAGGGTGGGGATGCAAGTCAATATTAGCAAAACAAAAGTAGTGGTTTTCTCTAACAAAAGAAAACATAACTTCCATAAGTTCTACTTTGAAGGCAACATTATGGAAGAAGTTGGAGATTACAAATACCCCAGAATTGACCTCAACATAAATCTAAGCTAGCACCGTTGTAGAAAGAAAAGAATTTTGGGGGGGTTGGAAAGCATTTTATGTTTTTCAAAATAGGTGTAGAGAGGTAGAGTTATGAGACTAGGAAACCAATCAAACTCCTTTTGGGCTTTTAGTGATTCTTATGATTCTCTACGATTGTTAATTGTGGGCCAACAGTACATCTAACATGCAATGGAAACAAATTGAGAAAATTCATAAGCGTTTGATTACAAACAAATTCAAAATTTAAAGTGTGGTTCCTTATGCTATCTTGTTAAGTGAAACAGTGGCTTCTTATTGAAGCAATTCCTATGGTGCGAGTCATAAGGTATTTAAAAAAAAGTGAGCAAATGGAAGAGGGAAAATGGCTTAAGGTTTTCTTCAATGACATATGATGCAATAGAAAGAAAACGTGCGACAGAATAACAAATGGTTTAGTAAATGGGGTATTTGCTTGAACATGTGTCCCACAAACAATAAAGAGATAAACGCTTTTGTTATAGATAAGTTCCACAAGCGTACTTGGGATAAGGATTTAAGGAGAAAGAAAGAGTATTATATTGAAGAGTTTAAACCCACTCATAATCATCAACAAAAGGTGTACATAGAGGCCAATATTTCTTAGAGAGCCAAAATTATTATTGCTAAGTTAAGGACTAATTTTCATCAATTCCATTGTGAGACAGGGAGCTCGAAAAGTCCAAAAGAAGTGTAGGAATAAAGAGTGTATTTTTTCTCTTCTAGAAAAGTGGAAACAGAAAATCATTTCATTTTAGAATGTGAGGCCTTCAAAGATAGCAAAGAAAGTTATGCAGATATTCTTGCAGCCGGCTCTTGGGATAATTTATTTAGCGACGGGTTTGAAGAGAAGTTGGGAGCCTCACAGGAAAATAGTTGAATACATGAATCAGATGGTGAATCAACCTGTCCCATAGGATATTTTTACCCTTGTGGACATTAAAATATTTTCTTCTTCTTCTTCTATACTTGCACAAATGGTTAAGTTGTTGCTAGGTTATACATAAGAATATTTTATAATAATGATGAGGGAAAGTATGCTAGTATTTTTTTAAATCATAAAATCAAAATTTTGGTTAAAAAAGAGATTAATGTGTAAATATTCAATAAGATTGTCTATTGATATAATTATCTTAATTTTTTAGGTAATGAACCTGAATTTATATCTACAAATAAATTCATTACCTATTTTGTTATTAAATTTAAAATGAATTCTTCAAATTAAAACTAAACACTAAATTTTATTAATTAAACAAAATAAGTATAATGAGTATATAAAGTTTATAGGACCACCCCCATGAATCACATCCCATCGGTTTATTAATAGAGCCTAATCTCTAAGGTATCAAAGAGAATTATCCCTGTGATCTCTTATTAGCAATGTGATTTAATTGACACTGTCATCTCCCATTAGCAATTTGATTTAACAATGAGAACTCAACGAATTGAGCTCACCCTCAAGGCTAAT
This sequence comes from Pinus tabuliformis, assembly GCA_031772625.1. NCBI lineage: Eukaryota > Viridiplantae > Streptophyta > Pinopsida > Pinales > Pinaceae > Pinus > Pinus tabuliformis. The sequence goes on from CM062811.1 coordinate 514,272,974, forward strand.
AATTATTATTTTTTAAATATATATGGTTAATGATTAATAATTAATTATGTTAGTTTTTGTTTATATTGGCGTTTTATATAATTTGTATTTAAAATCAATGAGATAATAAAATATTATGTTAAAAATAAAAATCAATGTATTTTATAATTATGATTTATATAAAAATAATAATTAATAAAAATAATAATTTATAGAAACTTGTATAATTGTACATAGTTTTATTAACAATCAATATGTGGAATATATTTAATTATATAATTGAAAATGGAGATGAAAATAGGGAGATATAAAAATGGATATGTTTATGTTTATGTTATTTAAACCATTAAATTTGGTAATCTAAAGGTAAACCAAAATATTCAACTTATTTAACAAGTAGAGGATAATATGCATTTCAACCCCTTTTTTTGAATTTATAGGTATGTATAGGCAATTTTATTACCTTTGTAGAATTTCCTACTGTAGATCACCTGATAATGCAATATACTAAAGCAAAATACTTGATCTACTTCTACAAACAAACTTGTGGAAGCTTAATCGATTTTGAGCAAGATCAAATAGAACACATATAATAGAGAATGAGAAATCAATCACACATGAACACAAAAGAATACTTTGGGGAAAGCCTCAGCTAAAAACCTCGATCTCTGTATTATCATACAAGTGGAAATATCTCTGAATTACACAAAGCTTTAGCTCACAAGCTATCCAGCTCTCAGTACAATCCCTCAATGTTGCTCATAGACTGAATAGACACAACATATGTCTTCCTCCAGTCCTCCAAGCCTCCTATTCCTTGCGTAGTTTCTCCTAGGTCCTCTGGTTGCCACCTGTGTGAATTTCCTCTCAGACAACTCACTAAACTCGGAAGTAACTGCGCAATCTCCAAGGAATGAATTCCTTCTGCATGCAAGAGATATCCTCAATGGAATATTCCTGCAACTGATAGTACACTGTCCCATCATCTGATCTCAACTGGGTCTCTGACTGAACTGACATGCATGAGTTATTTATGAGAGAATATTTAGTTATCTGAAGTGCAGTAGTTACATGCATGCATGCATTAACTAACTGAACTCACAATCAGTTTCACAAACTGTTGGAACTAATCTAACTGGACTTAACTCAGTTAACTGAGCTAACTAATTACAACTCAAAGTACAACTCATCCTGATCACTTTAATTAAGGGATAACTTCCTCAATCAAAGGGAAAATTGTTGCATGTCTTCACATAGACTTCATGTTTGATTTTATCCAACTAATTAACTCAAGATTAATTAATTAATTATTTTTCAAACAGCTGCTAAGATCAAATTCGAATTTTAATTCTCAATTTTAGTTCAGGGACTAACTAAAATTGGAATGTATCCCGAAATGCTATTTATAGCAATGCTATTTTTAGCACTTCTATATTTAGCATTTCTTGTTGCTATTGTCAACACTCCCTATCAATAAGAAAGGGATTATATGTCACCCCAATCCTGTCTCTGTGGAACTTGAACTTGCATTTTGACAATGCCTTAGCCAAAATATCTGCATCCTACTCCTCGGTCGAAACATACAACAACAACATGATCCTCTTCTGATTTGATATTCACCCTATGAGTGACATCAATTAAAGATTTATTAAACAAAGGTATTACAGACTCATGTGCTGGTGTGTGTTCTGTGTTATTGAAGCAACAGATCAATCAGATTGCCAATACACAGACAATAAAATGGAAAGACAACATAGAAATATAGTAAGCAAACACAAAGACACAAACAATTTTAATAAGGAGTTCACCCTATTCTCCAAGGCTACATCTCTGGTCCAACTTTCAATGGTGGCCTTGTTTTATTGTGCCTTTAAGTAGAGAATTACAATACAGGGACTCAATATGAGTTCTCCTGAAGTAGATTTTTCTTGGCAGGGTGGTTCTTGGATTCCCCAAGCCACTGGAGTGCACAGACTCTTCTTCTTCCTACCAACTCTGTGACCCTATGGTTTACAATGGCAAGAGCCCAATGTGGTGCTCAGCCTGGACAGATCCTCTATGGGATGGCTCGAATCTTCAATCTCTCTGGTGCTCGATGTTGCCTCTAGTCAGCTCGGTCCTCTATCTCTTTTGCTTTGCTTTACTGTTCTCTGTGTTCAGTCTTCCTCTCTGGGTTCACTGTTCCACTTCTTCGTCTCTCAACTTCGACTAACTGTCTAACTTCCCCTTTTTCGACTGTCTCTGTCCATGGATTTTAGCCATTCATTCCAATGCATGTTCGGTTCCTCTTTCGCCTCTATCGATTCACCTTCTGCAGCTGTGCTTGGAGTTCCCTGTTCGGCGTCATCATCAGCGCTTAGGGAGTGGCCACTTGTCCTCCTCTAAATGGTGCCAGCATGCTTCGTTGGTTCGTTTCTTCAGTTACGTCGTGGATGCGTTCTTCCTCCACCGTGGCAATCAAACAGATTCCAAATCCTCATAAAACACGATGTATTCCTTCGTCGATTCTTCTTCCTCCATTGGGCGCGATCTCAGCCATCCGATTTGGGGCCTCCAGATCTAATGCTATACACACGTTTCGTGCAGTTGACTTGCTCGACCGATAGCACACGATCAATGACAGTTTTCTCTCACCTCTGTTTTCCACGCGTCGATCGATGTATGGAATCGCTCCGCTCTCGTCCAAAACCTCTTACAATTTAAGGGCACCTTGATTAATACCACCGGTTTTCCAGAGTGCAGGTCCCGCCTTTGTACGTTAGTGCCTTTCGCTCTTTCGCCCGCGGTTCTCCAGTTCCCCCACGTGACCGAGTGCTCGGGATTTTCCTTCATGACCCTTTTTGCGCAGCGATGCGCTAATCGCGCATCAAATTCCACCTCCTTTTCCCAATCCGGGGTTCCCATGGGCTACTTTGACCTCCTGCACAGTCTCCATGGGCCTCGGTCAGCATGCTTTGACTGAGGTCCTTGTCGTTCCATGCTAGCTGCCATTGCCGCTGATTCAGGGGTGTTTTTTATCGATGTTTTGGATTTCTTTAGAGATTTGTTCTGACTTGATACAATCATGGTTCTTTGACAGTCTTCCATGGATCCAATTCAGATCATGGCATTCCGACTGAAAAAGATTTTGGACCACCAAAAGTTGGTTTTCAAGCATCGACTAAGTGAGAGTATTGCTTTCTCACTTGTCCAATCTCAATCCACTTTGCATTGCTTGGCTACGAACCTTTGTGCCCAATCTTGAGGTACTCAACATCTCCCCTGCGCATTGTCCTTACCTTCCTATCCAGCACTATGTCTTCCTGCAATTCATTGAGGTATTCAGGTAGTAGGTCATCAATAGAAGGAAATTGACTTTGCTCTTCAGGGTCCTTAATCATTGAAGGTTCAAACAATCTCAAGCAATCTGCATTTACGACTGAGTAGATGTGCATGTAAGTTGGTAAATCAAGGCGAAAAGCATTTTCACCAATCTTCCCAAGTATCCTAAAAGGTCCATACCTGATAGGTTTTAGCTTTTTACCTTCACCTTGCATCCTGTCCTTGCTGATATACAGCCAGACTTGGTCCCCAACTTGAAAACTATGCTCCATCCGATGCTTGTCATGCCTAGCCTTGTACTTGGCCTGGCTCTTTTCCAGTTGTTCCTGTACTGCTTGATGGATCTCCTGGATCTATTCAATGAACCTAGTTGCCTTGTCCACATCACTGTGTCCATCAACCATGGTATCTTTACCAAAGACAAAATCCAAAGGAGACCTTGGTGTGAAACCAAAACAGGTCTCAAAAGGAGATCTCTGTGTAGAAGAGTGTTTGGCTCTATTGTAAGCATGTTGCACATAACACAAGTGTTCATCCCAAAGCTTAGGATGTTTGCTGCAATAACCTCTCAGTAACTGGATCACTGTCCTATTTACTACTTCTGTCTGGCCATCTGTTTGTGGATGAAAAGTTGTGTTTTTCTTCAACTTGGTGTCCATCAGTTCCCACAGACTCGACCAAAACTTCCCCACAAATCGGGTGTCTCGATCAGATACAATGGAAGTGGGTAATCCAAAATGAACCCATACATGTTCAAAGAACAATTTTGCAGTTTGTTCAGCTGTAATCTGTTTACTACAAGGTATCAAAATACACATTTTGCTGAACCTATCCACAACAACATATAGATAGTCACGACCTTTCTTGGATTTAGGCAGTCCTCCAACAAAATCCATGGAAACACTTTCCCAAGGGTGAGAAGGAACTGGCAATGGAGTGTACAAGCCTAGTTTTCTATTGCTGGGCTTTCTTTTAGCACACATGGCACACCCTCTTACATATCTAAAAACTGTCTCATTCATTTTCGGAAAATAGCAGAATCTTTGCAGTTATGCAACTGTTTTACTTACCCCAAAATGACTTGATATCAGAGAAGTGTGTGCTTCCCTAATTATCTTTATCCTCTCAGTTTGTGGAATGCAGAGTTTCCCACAATGGTATAAGAGTCGGTCCTTCACATGATAGTCCAATTCTTCTACTCTTTTGCCTTGACTTAAAGTTGCATATACATCTTTAAAGTCCATATCCTGAGCATATTGTTCTATGTAGCTTTCATGTAGCACAGAATTATGCTTAAGTATGGTAGATGCATTTATAACGGGTCTAAGTAACATGTCTGCAACCTTGTTATGTATGCCCTTTTTATATTCGATGACTAAATGAAACTGTTGTAGAAAACCCATCCATCTGTAATGTCTTGATTGCTGCAACTTAGTTTTGGAGTGCAGATATTGAAGTGGTTGATGATCAATATGTATTACTATCTCTTTGCCCATTAAGTAATGTTTCCACTTTTTCACACTCTGAACTAATGCATACAATTCTTTATCATATGTAGGATAGTTAACTACTGCAGGATTAAAAGTCTCAGAATGATAACATATGGGTTTACCGTGCTATGTCAACACTGCTCCCATGGCATAGTCACTGGCATCAGTTTGGATCTCAAATGGTCTTTGTAGATCTGGCAGTGCTAGTACAGGTGTTGTACTAATTTTTTCTTTCAAGGTGTCGAAGGCTTTCTGATGTGTGCCTCCCCACTGAAACACCTTATTCAATCTTGTTAAAGCATGTAAGGGAGCTGTAATCAAGAAAAAGTTAGAAATGAACTTCCTCCAATATTGTGTTGCCCCTAAGAAGCTTCTCACTTCCGTAGCAAGCTTGGGTTTAGGCCAGTTCACAATGATTGCCACTTTAGAGGGATCTATTTTCAATTCACCTCCCCCTACTATATGACCCAAGTAGTTTAGAGATGTTTTTCCAAATTCACATTTTGAGAGTTTAACATAAAGTTTTTCTCTTTTCAAAAATTCTAATGTCTCCTTAACATGATTTAAATGTTCTTCCCACATTTTACTAAAAATCAGAATGCCATCCAGATACACAATAACAAAATCATTAAGAAAAGGTCTGAGTACATCATTCATTAATCTCATGAAAGTAGTAGGAGCGTTATTTAAGCCAAAAGGCATAACCAGCCATTCATACAATCCTTGCTTTGTTTTGAAAGCAGTCTTCCATGCATCTTGCTCTGCAACTTTGACCTGATGGTATCCACTATGCAAATCCAGCTTGGTGAAATAAGCAACCTCTTTCAATTGATCTAAAATATCATCTATGCGAGGAAGGGGATAATGATTTTTTATTGTTATCTTATTCAGTGCTCAATAATCAATGCACATTCTCCACGAGCCATCTTTCTTTCTCACCGAAACGATTGGTGATCCACATGGTGATGTGCTAGGCCTGATGAAGCCCTTCTCGAGCAACTCCTGTACCTGCTTCTTGATTTCAGCATTCTCTAAAGCAGACAACCTGTACATGCCAATGTTAGGCAATGGAACATCTTGCTGCAAAATAATATCGTGTACTATTCCATTTTTGGGTGGCAGACCTTTAGGTTCTTGGAACAAGTCATCATACGCTAAAACAACTTTTTCTATATCAGCTTGATGTTCAGCATTATAGCCCTCAAATACATTGGTTTTATCAGGTTTCTTTCTCTTTACAACCATTAGTAAGAATTGTTTGCATGAATTTATCATTATTTTCATCTGTCCTGAGTTTATGAGAGTGTAATTATTCTTGAGCTTACGAGCTCTTACAAAGTATTCGATTCCATATTTAACAAGTAGATACTTGTTCTCGGCTCTATAGAAAATAGCCTTTCTATCATAAAAGTAAGGGCTTCCTAAAACAATTCCACATATATCCAAAGGAATAATGTCTAACTCAACCTCATCTACAAATGTTGACCCAAAAGAAAACTTGAGTTTGCACTGTCTAGTCACTTGTAGTTGTGCTTTATCATTCAACCATCCTAATGGGTATGGTTTCTTGTGAGGTGTAGTTGCTAACCCCAATTTCTTTACAATTGATTCAGAAATCAAATTTACTTGTGAGCCACTATCAAACAAAGTATCAATCTTTTGATTTTTGGAAATAACTTGAATATGGAAAAGCTCATGTCTTTTTCTCTCATTTTCTTCATCAATAACAGATTGAGCAAAATTACTAGTAGATGCTTCAAAATTCTTACCTTTTATACCTGTGGTTGCTATAGTTGTTTCATCTCCCAAGTCTGTCCCCAAATCTTTCTGAATAGTTGCAGTTGTCTTCTTCTTCTTGCCCTTGGACTTATTAGGTCTCAGCTCTAGATGTAGAATCCAACAATGCTCATCATCATGCCCCTCCTTTTTACAGTGAGTGCATGAAGCTTTGGCTTTCTGTGCAGTGTTAGCCTTCCTTTCTTTCCACTTCTGTTTTCTTTTCTCCTTGCTCTTGCTTACAGTGGGTTGGGATGGTCCCCCAACTTCTGGATTGCCATTCTTTCCTCTAGCTTCTAGATGAGTAGCTTGTACAGATACCTCATCTATACTAGTGGGATTAAACATGAGGATGGTATGCCTCATGTAGCTATGTAGACCAGCAATGTACTTCAAAAGAGTCTCTGGTGAGTCTAATGAGATACCCAACATCAACGCTCTCTTTCAGAATTCTTGAGTATACCCTTCCACACTTTGCCCTTTCAACTATCGAAGAGTTTTCCAACTCATCATGGCTTGTTGCATGTAGGCCAATGGATAGAAATACTTTTTGATTGCAGCAACAAATTCACTCCAGACAGAGATGGTCTTGCCATGTCTTTTCATATCAGCTTTGGTTCTACCTTCTCACCAAACCAAGGCAGTGCCTCCTAGGCGTAGGCTTGCCAGTTGAATCTTCCTCTTGTCTGAGTCTATGTTTTTTACCCTACAATACACATCAATTTGTCTAATCCAATTGTCCAACTTTTTAGAATTTAGCTCTCCATCATATATAGGCAAATCAAATTTAACATCTAGCTTATTCAAAGATGCTTTCTTATTATGCATAGGGCTATTAGGAGGTGTGAGAAAGCTTTCCTCTTTCCCATTTCCTTTGGAGTGCTCATGGAAGTGAGACTCATCTTCTCCTTTATCTTGTTTAGACCTTGATGAATCTTCAACCTTTTTCTTTCTAAATTCTCTGTACATTTCTTCTACCATAGAATTTATAGCTAGGAAACTCTCTATGAATTGAGGGTCTGGTACTATAGAAACTTCCTCTGACATTGTCTTTCGAGAATAGACTCTCCCAATTTCAGGAGTAGTTTCCACCAACTCTCCTTCTCCTAATTTGAGCTCTGATCTTGTGAGCATTCACAGCTAAACCAACACAAACTTGTCTAACCTTACAACCTAGAGCTCTGATACCACTTGATCTGATATTCACCCTATGAGTGACATCAGTTAAAGATTTATTAAACAGGGGTATTATAGACTCATGTGCTGGTGTGTGTTCTGTGTTATTGAAGCAACGGATCGATCAGATTTCCAATACACAGACAATAAAATGGAAAGATAACAGAGAAATACAATAAGAAAACACAAAGACACAAACAATTTTAATAAGGAGTTCACCCTATTCTCCAAGGCTACATCTCCGGTCCAGCTTTCAGTGGTGGCCTTGTTTTATTGTGCCTTGAAGCAGAGAATTACAATATAGGGACTCAATATGAGTTCTCCTGAAGCAGATTTTTCTTGGAAGGGTGGTTCCTGGATTCCCCAAGCCACTGGAGTGCACAAAATCTTCTTCTTCCTACCAGCTCTGTGACCCTCTAGTCTACAATGGCAAGAGCCCAATGTGTTGCTCAGCCCAGACAGATCCTCTATGGGATGTCTTGAATCTTCAAGCTCTTTGGTGCTCGATGCTACCTCTGGTCAACTCAGCTCTCTATCTCTTCTGCTTTGCTTTATTGTTCTCTGTGTTCAGTCCTCCTCTCTAAGTTCACTGTTCCACTTCTTCGTCTCTCGACTTCGACTAACTGTCTAAATTCCCCTTTTTTGACTGTCTCTGTTCATAGCTTTTAGCCATTCATTCCAATGCTTGTTCGGTTCTTCTTCCACCTCTGTCGATTCACCTTCTGCAGCTGCGCTTGGAGTTCCCTGTTCAGCGTCACCATCAACGCGCAGGGAGTGGCCACTTGTCCTCCTCTAGACGGTGCCAGCATGCTTTGTTGGTTCATTTCTTCAGTTACGTCATGGATGCGTTCTTCCTCCACCGTGGCGGTCAAACGGATTCCAAATCCTCCTAAAATGTGGTGTATTCCTTCGTCGATTACGCTTCCTCCATTGGGTACGATCTTAGCCGTCCGATCTGGGGCCTCCAGATCCGACGCTATACACATGTTTTGCATGGTTGACTTGCTCGACCGATAGCACACGATCAACGGCAGTTTTCTCTCACCTTTGCTTGCCACGTGTTGATCGATATATGGAATCACTCCGCTCTCATCCAAAACCTCTTACCATTTAAGGGCACCCCGATCAATACGCCGGTTTTCCAGAGTGTGGGTCCTGCCTTTGTACGTTAGCACCTTTTGCTTTTTCACCCGCAGTTCTCCGGTTCCCCCACGCGACCGAGTGCTTGGGCTTTTCCTTCACGTCCCTATTCACCTAGCTTCCTTTTCCCGATCCGGGGCTCCCAAGGGCTACTTTGACCTCCTGCGCAGTCTCCATGAGCCTCGGTCAGCGTGCTTTGACCGAGGTCCTCGTCGTTCCATGCTGGCTGCCATTACCACTAGTTCAGGGGTGTTTTTATCGTTGTTTTGGATTTATTTAGAGATTTGTTCTAACCTGATACAGTCATGGTTCTTTGACAGTCTTCTATGGATCCAATTCATATCATCTTCACCACACAGTCTCGAAGATGATGATACCGGATATCGATGTGCTTGGACCTGTCATGAAATACTGGATTCTTAGAGAGTTTGATACAACTCTGATTATCGCAATAGATCACAGTTGGATCCATCCTCTGACCAAACAATCCAACTAGAATTTTCCGCATCCAAATGGCCTCACATGCTGCCTGACTGGCAGCCATGTATTTAGCCTCTGTTGAGCTAAGTGCAACTGACCTTTGTTTCCTGCTGTACCAAGAAACTACAGCTAAACCAAGGTTGAAAATTTCTCCTAAAGTGCTCTTCTGGTCTGATGGACTCCCTGCCCAATCTGCATCTGTGAAGCCTTGAAGCCTCACTCCCTTTTTCCGTTTGTACCATAATCCATACTGAGATGTGCCTCTGAGGTATCTCAACACATGCTTCACTACCTTCCAAAATAGCTTGGTAGGCTGAACCATAGCTTGACTCATCTGGTTCACCGCAAAGCACAAATCTGGTCATGTGTTCACTGGATACATCAATGAACCCACAAGTTGTCGATAAACAGTAGTAGCTACTACCTCACCTGAAATAGCATCCTCCTTCCTCTAGTTACCTGCTATAGGAGTCTGCATGGGCTTGCACTTCTCCATGTGGAATCTCCTGAGTATCTCATTGGCATACTTGCCTTGAGACACAAACACTTCCCCATCCTTCTGCCACACTTCCATGCCTAGAAAGTAGTGCATAAGACCCATGTATTTCATCTCAAACTCTCTTGCAAGGTCCTCCTTATAGGACTTGATCAACTAATCATCACTTGTCAATATCAGATCATCAACATAAAGAACAATGATCAATGGCTTACCTTCTACCATGATGTCGTAAAGGTTCGCATTCGCTTCACTCTTTGTGAAGCCCAACCTGGTGAAATAGCTGTCAATCCTGGTGTACCAACCACAAGGTGCTTGCTTAAGCTCGTACAAATCTCTCTTGAGTTGGCACACATGCGACTCACAATCGAAGGTCTCAAATCCTTCCGGCTTCTCAATGTACACCTCTTCCTCAATCTTGCCATTGAGGAACGTAGTCTTCACATCCATCTGATGGATCTTCCAACCCATCTGCACTGATAGTGCCAACATCGATCTAATAGATGAGTACCTTGTTACAAGAGAAAAAGTGCCATCATAGTCGATCCCCTCGACCTGTGAGAAACCATGGGCAACAAACCTTGCCTTATGTTTCTCCGCACTGCTATCAGCTGCTTTCTTTACCTTATAAAGCCATTGGGAACTCACCACTGACTTGTCCTCCAATCTTGGGACAACATCCCAAACACTGTTCTGAATGATGGAGTCGTACTCCTCCACCATAGCATCAACCCAGACTGGTTGCTGCACTGCCTCCTCGAAGGAAGATGATTCAATCTCTACACACTCCCCAACCAGGGCCATGTAACCAGTGTATCGCTCGGGTGATCTCCTTTATCTGCGTTGAGAGGACGACTGTCCCACATTCTCTCTTGCATCCATCACCAATCTGTTAGCTTCCATTGAGCGTTTCCGCCCATCTCTAGAAGACTCTGCATGAGTGGATGTCTCCACTCCTAGATCCTCTACATGCAATTGCTTCGCATCAGTCTAAGGCTCCTCCTCCTTAGGAACTAAAAGTTCCTCCTCTGCATGCAACTTGAGCTCCCTCTCAAGGGAAACTCGCATGGCTTTTTGCTCGTCGAACTTCAGATCTCTGCGTACCATTGTCCTCTAACTGGTAGGCAACAATTCCCGATAGTTATGGGGTGTATCAGTGTACCCCACAAGTATCCCCAACTCAGTTGTTAGCTCTAGCTTCTTCTGGGCATCTTTCGTCACATGGAAATAAACCGATGATCCAAAGATCCTGAAGTGACTCACATTTGGTCTCTTCCCGGAAAAGGCCTCCACTAGTGTCTTCATCCCCAATATACGACACGAACTTCTATTATGCAAGTATAATGTTGTATTGCATGCCTCAGCCCACAAATGTAGTGGTAGGCTTTGGTTATGCAACATTGCCCGAGCTGCTCCCACAATTGATCTGTTCTTCCTTTCAGCCACCCCATTCTGTTATGGTTTATGGGGTGTCATCAACTCCCGTTTAATTCCTTCTGCTGCATAGAAGTCCTTAAACTATTGGGAGACATATTCTCCACCATTGTCGCTTCGCAAGGCTCTTATTTTCTTTCCAGATTCTTTCTCAACCAAGGCTTTGAACTCACAAAACCTTGAGAAGGTTTGATCCTTCTTCTGCATGAAGTAGATTCAACATCTACGAGAAAAATCATCAATAAAAATAACATAGTACCTTTGTTTAGTAGTGGAGGCTATAGAGAATGGTCCACACACATCTATATGAACTCGCTCCAGGATTGCTCCAGCTCTACTGTCTCGATCATGAAAGGAAGATTTTGCATACTTACCCAAGGTATAACCTTTGCATGTATCCACTTGCTCCAGTTTGCCCTTAGGAAGTCCGGTAGAAATCTGCTGCATGATCTTCAAGGCCCCATGGTGCAAGTGGCCCAATCTTCTATGCCATAGCTCGCCAACATCTTGGCTTTGCACCAACTCTTCTTTGGAACTCAATGCAGCACAGTCATCTACCTCCAGCTTGTAGAGATTCTTAACTCGAATCCCAATCCTCTTGGTCTGTCCAGTGCCGATATGCCTCAGGAATGCCTTTCCTTTATTAAAGACTACATCATAGCCTTTGTCTTCCAACATAGTGACGGACACAAGGTTCTTCTTCAGACCAGGCACATACTTTACATCAGTCAGGGTGAGAGGAGCTCCATGCTCCCTCTAAAACACAATCGTACCTTCACTTGAAACACATTACTTTCCATCATCACCCATCTCTATGCGCATCTAGAGGTCCTTCTCCTCCAAGGTACTAAATGGACTCTTGTCACCAGTCATGTGGAATTAAGCTCCACTGTCCAGGTACCAAACACAACCCACCATCGATGAAACCATGCATGCAATGAGGGTGAAATCCAATTCTAATTGTGAGGCCAGTGCCTCACCATTTGATCCTTTCGAGGATCCCTTCTTGGATTTCTTCTGTGGACAATTCGTAGCATAATGGCCCACCTCATGACAATGAAAGCATCGCAATTTCAATTTGTCAATATTATTCCCACCATGGGAAGAACTCGATTTGGAATGGGAAGCCTTCCCCTTCCCTTTCCTCACCTTACTCACTAAGGCTAGATTTTCTTCATCATCTTTCTTTCATGAAGATCCATCTCTGGTGCTTCATCTTATCTCCTCTAGCATCAAATCCGACCAAAGTCGTTCCCAATCTGGTAGTTTCTCTCTTCCATGTACTGAGTCTTGGTAGCTATGCCAACTCTTAGGAAGAACAAGGAGAGCAAGACTCACCATGTCATCATCATTTGTCGTGATCCCTACACTTCCAAGCTCATCCTTGTAGGTGGTGAGCTTGTTCAGATATGTAGAGATCGTGTCGCCCTTTTCACACTTGATTTTCTGAAGCTTGTCTTTTAGCGCCAACTTACTATGCTTGTTGTTGTTTTGATATAGATCCTTCAATGTTTTCCACATTGAGGTGTCTCCTTCCCATGGAGACTCGAGACAATGTGGTCTCAAACTCCCTCTAGAAGGATCCTCCTTGCTGTAGCCACACATTTCTTACATTCTGCCAATTCTTGGGCATTAGCAACTGCTGGCTTACGGACTTCTTGATCAATGAAGTCCTTCAAACCATTGTCCTCTAATACCGCTTCCATGCAATCCTTCTAGGCTATATAATTTGAGCTACTATCAAGGGCATACTCGAGTCTCAAATCGTTGAATGCCATTGGTGAAATTTGAGATGTGATAAGAATTCGAATTCTATAATCAGGAACTTCAAACTTCGAACTTCTCCCTTCTTTGTATACTGTTCTTTGCTTTGATCACCTTTGCTCCAATACCATGTAGAATTTCCCGCTGTAGATCACTTGATAATGCAATATACTAAAGCAAAATACTTGATCTTCTTCTATAAACAAACTTGCGGAAGCTTAATCGATTTTGAGCAATATCAAATAAAACACATATAACAGAGAATGAGAAATCAATCACACATGAACACAAAAGAATACTCTGGGTAAAGCCTCAACCAAAAACCCCAATATTTGTATTATCATACAAGTGGAAATATCTCCGCATTACACAAAGCTTTAGCTCACAAGCTATCCAGCTCTCAGTACAATCCCTCAATGCTGCTCATAGACTGAATAGACACAACATATGCTTTCCTCCAGTCCTCCAAGCCTCCTATTTCCTTGTGTAGTTTCTCCTGGGTCCTCTGGCTGCCACCTGTGTGAATTTCCTCTCAGAAAACTCACCAAACTCAGAAGTAACTTGCAATCTCCAAGGAATTAATTCCTTCTGCATGCAAGAGATATCCTCAATGGAATATTCCTGCAACTGATAGTACACTGTCCCATCATCTGATCTCAACTGGGTCTCTGACTGAACTGACATGCATGAGTTATTTATGAGAGAATATTCAGTTATCTGAAGTGCAGTAGCTACATGCATGCATGCATTAACTAACTGAACTCAAAATCAGTTCCACAAATTGTTGGAACTAATCTAACTAGACTTAACTCAATTAATTGAGCTAACTAATTACAACTCAAATTACAACTCATCCTGATCACTTTAATTAAGGGATAACTTCCTCAATCAAAGGGAAAATTGTTGCATGTCTTCACATAGACTTCATGTTTGATTTTCTCCAACTAATTAACTCAATGAATTAATTAATTATTTTTCAAACAATTGCTAAGATCAAATTCGAATTTTAATTCTCAATTTTAGTTCAGGGATTAACTAAAATTGGAATGTATCCCGAAATGCTATTTACAACAATGTTATTTTTAGAACTTCTATATTTAGCATTTCTTGTTTCTATTTTCAACAACTTTACAAAACTTCCGTTGACCTTAGCTTTGGCAATTATTTTCATCTCCTCGGCATAGTTAAGGCCTTTATATCCCTCTCCTTTGTGCCAAAATATCTAATGGTATCATAAATACCAATTAGGGGTAAAAATCCCCATAGACAAGGTGTGTCATGCTTGAAGGCCTTGTTCACAACGTTTGAGACTTAGAAGGTTCATTTTCATGTTAAATCCCTTATTACATGCCAAAGATCCCATAGAAAACTCGTATGTTCAATTTCAGTGCTTCTTCAATCATGCTTGAGCTCAAGAAGCTTTGTTAAATGCATTGGTCCCTTCTTATACTTCCTTGACCATTGTCAAGATGTAAAGACCCATCATTCTTATTGGAAGCATCATAATATCCCCTTATAAACTACTCTGTTAGTGGATCTCTTGTGCAAGGGTTAGCAAAAAATCTTTTGCTACGACGATTTTGGTAGTCTAATAACAAAATGAGGGTTAAAACCCTAGACGATGTAATAATCATTATGCTTGAATAAAAGATCTGCATGACTAAAATAATGGAATAGAAAATGTGTAACACAATTTATAATCTAAAAACGTAACAGAATTACTAATTTTTCATACCTAATGAACAAGTCTTTTATTAATAAATATAAATCACATGTAGAGAAGTTACATGAGCGTGGCTCGCGATGTCCTCCTCCTTTGGAGGGTTCTTTGTATCTCATTTGGTTGTAGTGGCTCCTTAATTTAGAATTATGTAGGCAACCAAGTGGTATATGGTGAGACTCTAATGGAGAGTACTCAAATTTTAGAGAAGCAGATGTTCGACAATGATTATGTTCATGGTAAAAATGAGTCATGAAAACCTCTATATTTATAATAAAACAATAGATTAGACTTGATATTATACAATAATAAAATATTTATTGGACTAAATCAAGATCTAACCACTTTTGATATTTTATTATTATTTGTGAGAGGAAAAGTTTAAATAAATGGCCAATAACCTTTATTTGGGCACCTAACTCAAAAATTAATGATTAATTGAGTTAATTTATAAAAATGGTTAAAATAATAAAAAATAATTAATAAACAAATGGTTTTATTAAATTATTTTTTGGTGAAATAAGTTAGAAATAATTATTAAATAATTATTTAGTACATTATTCCTTTTTTCTCGAGGAGAAAATCCGTAATTTCCATTAATTTTAGAAAATTACATGTTGTAGATGCTTAACGCATATGCAGAAGTGTGGGCAGAGCCACATACAATAACAATAATTCAAGAGAAGTATTCCAGAAAAGCCCAAAAGCTGGGCAACAAGTACTGGTATGTAAACCCCAAAACAGTGGAGGATACCCATACCCGTCACAGAAAAAACAGAAAAAAAGCAAGAACATAGCTTCTGAGGTAGAAAATGAAATAGTGAAACATCTAAATCTGGCTGCCCAAGCAAGTAGGAGAGGCACGAAATGAGAAAAGTGCAGCCATGGTAGCCACGCCTCCCCCGCCCCCTCAAAAATCTCCTCCTATAGCCAACAAACCCAGAGGTAGATACCAAACTTCCTCAACTGCTTGCAGATACCCCAGCAAATAAAAACGGCAATGATGCGGCACGAAACAATGCCTGTTCCCTCAACGCGTCAAAATACCGCAATGTATTGCTAGCGAGCCATCAAAAAAGCACCCACTGCCCCAGCAGAGGAACCCATCCGGTCCCAGCCAGAGCAGAGGCAGGTCCGGGGTAGAGGCGGCTAGGGCAGCCACCTCGCCCCCACGAAGAATGATTCCGAAGACCAAAATATAATCGCTCTCCCGCTCCGCCGCGCAGTCAAAAAACCCAAGAGAATCAACACCTTTGCTTGTCCACCAAGTAGCCGCACGGAAGGTGTGAGCAGGGCCGTCGAAGTCTACAAGGCGCGCCGCAAATGCCCGACAGATGCGATGCAAGGAGCCCCGGATCACTCCGGTCAAAGCCCAAGAAAGCGGGCTGCCAAAGCAGGGTCATAGAGCCGAAGGGATTCAGATCAGAAGGAAGCAGGGGCCGAAAGTTGAAGCGCCACCTCATTTAGTACATTATTCCTATACGAATGTTTGAATGATTAAATAATAATCAATAAATAAATAATTTATTGAATATTCCTATGGAAACAAAAATGGTGAGTGAAATTATTTTTACTTATTTTCACTTTAACAAGTAAAAATATGATAATAACATAAAATTTATAAATTTATGAGTTATTCTCATGTGGGTAAATTAATTGAATAGAAATGACTTAAGAAAAGTGGTTTCTTAGGCTATTTCCTAAGGTGAAAGTAAGTTTTAATGTGTAAAACCCATACTACATAGTGTATTTATATTAATTGAGTAAATTATGGCTAGTTGATCATTTTTGAGGCGATAATAGATTTCCTCGCAATATATGAGTATTAGGATCACATCATATGATTGAAATATTATTGTTTTCCTTTCATTAAACACAAGAGGTGATCATGCAGAGAAAGAGAGAAAACCACTACTACTAGGTGATGAACCACATGAGGAGGAGGTGATATTATTTGTTAATCAAGCATCTCCAAGTGTGTGTACATGATCTCAATGAGGCAGGGAGGCATACCCTTACCTGCTGAGATAACTAAGTGCAAAGAATAATGATGCACCCAACAAAGTGGGTATGAGAAAAAAAATGTGTAGTATATAATAGGTTGGCATCAATGGGCCAAAAAATGATGCAATGAAATACATAGTCTCACATACATGTGCCTGGAATGATAGGGCCATGACTAATATAACGATTTTTGCTAAGCTTGGTACATAGGAATAAATGCCTTCATGTTGATGAGAGGAGGAGATTACAACTAAAGAAGTCATACTAAATAAGAAACGACTCTAAAGATCTGAATGAGGCAACTGAAGGGGGGTCATGCACTAGGCTTTGTGAATGCTGAAAATTGAGCCAGTCAAATCTATTGGACTGCATCTGAGGCTAGATCATGAAATTTTGAAGGTCGGGCATGTGAGGGACAACCTGAAGGGAGACCCCCTCTTGAGGTTGAGGAAGTGAAAGAGGTTGTGCTTCTAATAATAGAATGAAGCACTCCTTATTATTAGTAGAACAAAGCTCTTTGATATTATAGTAGAGTGAAGCTAATGAAAACTAGAAGAAAATCTCATCAGAGATTGTATAATTATTCCACCTCACCTTACCAAGATTGAATATAGCCAACTCTCAGTCTATTTAAGTACCATGGATGCTCATGGATTTGTTGAATTGGTATAGAAATTCAATCTTGCACATAATCATGCAATATATCACCTCATTGTATTTTGAATGCGCCATTCTAGCTGGGAAAGTGGGAGAATTCTCTCCTCCCTAAGGTTGAGTCTGCTTACACGCCCTTCTAAATAAATTTGCAACACAGAGCTACCGCAGGAGGAACAATCACCACCACTTGCCTCCATGATTCAGGAAAGGGCCGCTACCATTTTCCCGTGTTAGAACATCTCACACATGCCTAGTGAATGCTCGTGTAGAGATTTCTACAAATCTAGCTTTGATACCATGTAGAAAATTTGTGATAGGTTAACCTGATAATGCAATATGAATCAAAGCAGAATACTATAACCTACTTCTACTATCAATTTGCGGAAGCTTAAAGATCGAGTTGAACAATATAACCAAAAGAAGAAGAATCAATGGCACAATACACATGAAAATACTTTGGGGAAATCCTCAGATAAAAACCCTACACTATTGTATTATCATACATGGTGGAAATACATAGGAATTATATAAAGCATTAGCTCTCACAGCTAGCTAGCTCTCAGTACAATCGTCACAGATGCTCACAGGCAATCTTTGCTTTTCTCCATCTTTCCTCTCTACCCTCCAAGCTCCTATTTCCTTGCGTTATTCCTTGTGGATGATTAGCCTATTACCAAGTGGAAAACAACCTTCAAAACTATGCAATTCTCAAGGATGAATCCTTGACTGCATGCATGAGTTTTCTCCATGAGAAAACACATGCAACTGATAATACACTTTCCTTGAACATTAATCTCAACAGGGTCTTTCTCATAATAGACATGCATGAGTTTCTGATGATGGAATCTTCAGTTAACTAGAGTAGCACTAGTTGAGTGCATTAATGCATCAACTGACTGTTAACTCGCTATTAGTTCCTCAAACAGTTTTAAACTGAGTTAACTAATTGCAACTCAAATATAACTCAATCTTATCTCCTTAATTTAAGGGATAACTCTTGCATGACTTCAGAAAGACTTCTAACTTGAATTTCTCCGACTAATTAATTTAAAATAAATTAATTAATTATTTCCAAGTAGCTGTTAAGACTAAATTTGATTTTAATTCACAATTTAATTCAAGGACAAATTAAATTGGAATATTCTTGTTGCCATATTTCAACAGCTGGGACAATTTCCTAAAGAAATAGACCATCAAGTGTACGATTCTCAATCATGTGACAATGAGTTGGAGGCGAGCACATGAGAAACAACCAAATTAAAGGGAAATAATGTGCCCCTTTGCTTGATCTAAGATACCCATTGATAAAGAAAATGGATACAAGGTACATCCTCCTCTAAGCCACTCTCCTGAAATATGTGTGCTCAAGTTGACAAGGGACGGCCTGCAAAAGTTGAGGTAATGAGGAGTCCTCAACAAAGGCACGAGGAATATAGGCAATTTGACTAATAGGGACTGAAAACAAGGGTGGGAAAAAAGTGGTTTGATGAGTGGGCTTACGACTTCCCTTGTAAGATATTAACATGTAAGGTTGACATAGCAATGATTGAAAATTTTCCAAAAGGGATGGTCAATTACTTAGAAATAAGCTTTTTAAAGATGGATTAAGACATTTTCAGGTTAAATCTTAGTAATATAGGATGGGTACAACACATGCAGGGGTTGACATACTATAATTGGACTCATTTTGGTTCTGAACAAAATCCATGGGTCATAATGGTGACTCATCTTAAATGCTCTTAACAAGGGTGACTCAATGATGCTACCATTGACCAAACCAAGATCAAGTGGTACAAGGTTCTCTTGGGGTAAAACAAGAGGTAATAGGAGGGGGGGAGTCCAGGGGGACATAGGTTGTCATCATGAAAATGGTTTTGGATTTGGTATGAAGAAAAACTGAACTCCCAATGTGAAAGGGTTGCAACGTCATGGGCACCAAAATGCAAAGGGGAATTGGTGCTAGAGTGCCAATGTCACAGGAAATCTTAAACACTCAATAGGTGGCAAACGAGAAATGTGGAAGGGGTGATCTACCTATTGAAGTGTGTGGGTCTCTAAGGTGATGTCCATTGAATGATAGGAAAATTCCATGAATATAATGATGTTACTAATGTGCAAAGTTGCACAGGGAATGGGCCCAAAGGAAACCATATAAACATGAGTTAAAAGTGGTTACTCAAGCTGAAAATCAACACATGAGTCAACAAGTGTAAAGGCATGGTGGTGTCAGAGTGAGAGTCACAAATATGAATAAATTTGATTTAAACAAGAGAGGACTTGATACCTAACGAAAAAATGTCTTTGAGGTGAAGTATCGAATCAACAAAAATGAAGATAGACCCATTTTAGAGCTCGGAAAGTGTTTTCTAATGGCGCTGAAACTTTTTCAAACAAAGGTCGTATGAGTGTGAAATGGAAAAGTCGGTGAAGTTTTCCTATATAAGGCATTTTCCCTCCAATTGCAACTCATGTGTGCATTGACTGGTGGAGAAAATGGAGAGGAAGAGAAGGCCTTAAATATTGGCGAGCTCGTAGTGGAAAATATGACCATTGGAATTTGGATTTTTGAATTTTAGGTAGGTTCCTAACCCTACTCATCATTTTCAATGGTTTCGTTTTTTAGATTAGGGAATTTTTGGTCCTTGGGGGACCCCTACTCAATTTGTTTATGCCAATGCACTCGTTAGGAATTTTCCTAGAATGATATTGTAGTTAATGGGGGATAAAGTGTGTTAGGGAACACATTCTTGAGTGAAAAAAATACATTGTGTTCTTGAGACTAAGGTTCTAGGGTTTGAGTGGGGTAGTGGCCCTTTGGAAAGACTTATGTGTAGATTTGGTTAGGGTGACGAAATGAGTATTTGATGTTGAAAAATTTATGGTTTTGTGTAAGTATGGTAGAGCTCAAGGTGTTATGGTGAGAACAGGAGTTTGAGTAACTCCATGGTCAAGTTCAAGGGAACTAAGCAGTGAGAGGGGCTCTTTCTTAATACTGATTACTCAAAATCTTTGAGAACCCACTGATGAGTGTTGGTGATCCATTGCTGACTAGGAGTTTGAGTTAATGAGATCTAGAGCATAAGGAATTTATGATTTAGGACCACTAGATTCCTATTACCATCCAGGATATCTATTTTTTGATAAGATTACCACCCTTGGGGGTGGTAGAAGAGGTGCATCCAATATTACCTCTTGGGAGGTCTGTGGAGGAGTTCATAGACAGACATTATGTACTGGGTGCCCAAGTGAGGGGCTCAACCATCTAGTTGAGTGACATAGAGAGATTGGAGACATGGGCTACAATATCAATAATGATACAAATGTTGAGTATCCATGTTCTTCACAAGGTATCTGGAGGATAGAAGATTCTAGTGGAGAGTGTGCTAGTAGGAACTTACTATGGGTGGGCCCATATGCTATTGAGAGTGCTAAAGCGACAACTAACTTCCTGTTGGAGGGAGACATCTAGGAACTTTTCCTTTGGTACAATGCTTTGCTTGTTCTTCTTCAAGAAGATTCCTACACTTTGTCCCCATATATGTATCCGAGATGGGGGCCCACAAGAGCCCAAGATGTGGTGCCTGGGGAAGTTTTTATGAGGAGGAGGAGGCGGGAGAGTGTTCCAACACAAGTTCTTCATACATTGGGACAAAATCATGTTATACATAGAGGATTATCTATACTCAAGGATCAACTTTTAGGGTGACCCAAAGTTACCACTTCCATTAGGATGAGAATGGGGCCCAGATGGTAAGTGCTTATGATGGTTATGTTTTGATTATGATAGGTTAGAATGTTTATGTATATCATACTAAAATTAATTCATGTGACATGCAAATATTACACTAGTGAGGTCAGTGGGACATGTAACACAACCAATGATACATGGGACTGAGGATCATGAAGCATCCTCATCTCACGAGAGACGAGAGACTAGTGAGCTTTTGGAGGATCTCTAGAGAAGGTTAGACATAGTGCTAACTAGTGTCACAAAGCATGGGTGGCATGAGCTGGAGGACTAGTACACATATGCATGTGTGAGTCTACCCTTTGAATAGTGGGACATTATGAGGTGAGCAGCGATGGCTGGTTAGGTTATCAGGGACCTGTTTGCTAGCGATGTGGCACCTTTGGCATGAGACGCTCCATTGGAGGATGATTAGTATTAGGGGAAATAGTACCCCAAAGTTTTTTACTTATGATTGTATCATTCTATGGACATGCTAGATGTATTTAAAATAATGGATTCCAAAGACTTGTATGGGTGTTTATGATACATAATATGATTATGCATGTTTTTGTCATCACAATTTGTTATGGATTAGTTATTCTTATAGATGCATGTGATAAATGTCAATCTATAATGTTATTAGCAATGGTATCGACATAGTTATTTTGTGCTCTAGGAACATGATAGAATGAAATAGATTATATTGAATGTGAAAAAAGATTAATCATATATATTTTCTAAATAGGTAAGGGTTATGCACATGATAAACATTGTAGAATTGCATGACAAGAAGTTGGGAATCAAAATAGGCATGAAGGTGATGGATGTGTTGAGTCAGGGCATTGACTAACTGAACCATCACAACATCATATTTGACCTGGTTAAGGCTAGATTCCATGAGTAACAACTCACATTGTTGGCATAACCGATGTACGATGTGGATGATGTATCCATTTGAAAGACATAAGAATACAACCAATAAGATGGCGAATAATGTAAGTCTACCTACATGATGCGAAAGGAAACAAAAGCATGCATTCTAGGGAAATTCTTATGAGTAGAAATTCTTGAGTGAGACAATGGTGCAAAATGGTATCGACATCATGCCAATAGAGATCATCACCTAGAATAAGGTAGTGGGAGGCTTGGTGATGAATACATCATCAATCATCACAAGTTGGATGAGGCACAAATTTATATGTTCACAAATATGATAAGATGTTGCATACCATGGGTCATCAGATGATATGGCGAACAAATGTTTGTCCAGAAGGTCATCATTAAGGGCGAGTCTTGCACACTGGTAGGAAATTAAGAAATGAACTCGAAAAGGGCCAAGCCTTCTTAGTTATGGTGTTACAAATTCTAAGTCAAATTTGTGAAGGATAACTATCCAATGTGTATACTTCCCATTGATGACTTGTCAACTCAACAAGAAGGCCATGGGATTGGAATTAGTAACGATCTTGGTGGTGTGCGTCAAGATATAATAACATAATTTCTATATGGAGAACACAATGGCCAAGGAAAGCTTCTCCTCATGGAGTAGGACATTGGTGGTCCATTAAGGTTCTTGATGACATAATATATGATTTGTTTAGTCATGTTTCCATCTTCTTAGAGTAGGACCTTTTCTATCACATAGGTGGAAGTTGAGATGTACAAGATGAAGTCCTTCTCAAAGTTAGGTCGAATAATCAAAAGAGAAGAGGTGAGGACACATTTAAGTGCATCAAAGGATTGGTGGGTCTGAACATCCCATATAGCTGGAATATAAGACCAAAGGAGATGAAGAAACCCATGAGTAGTGGTGGCGTAATATGGAGAGAATCTACACAAGAAGTTAGCTTTCCCTTGAAAACACAGTTACTAACCAAATGGGAACTGTACTGAGTTCTCATTTTTTTAGAGGTTGCAAAAAATCATCTGATTTTGAAAAATGTTGATTCAAAATACACCCTTTTTTTGTGGAGCATATTTTTGACACTTTAAATTTTCTTATGTATTAAGTATGCAGATTTTTTTTTTTTAATGTTAATGTTTTTCATGCCAATTTTGAAAAGTGTTGATGCAGCATCCACCCCTTTTTTTGGACTTATTTTTGACACTTTAAATTTTCTTATGTATTAAGTATAGATAAAAAATTTTAAATGTTGGTGATTTTCATGCGAATTTTGAAAGTCATTGATGTATCATCAACTTTTTTTTGGGGGGGGCATATCTTTTACACTCTAAATTTTCTTATGTCCTACATATGCACATTTTTTTAAAATGTCGGTTATTTAACCATTTTTCAAGTTGTCTAATTCCTCTTCTTGTTTTTCACCTAGAGATGTTTGTTTTTTAAGGGTTTTTCGGGCTTGAGTTTTTATTTTTTATTTTTCTTTGCAATGTTCTTTTATAATAAATTTTGATTTTTTTGGCAAAATAAAAATAAAAAAAATTGAAGTTAAAGTTTGTTATATATTTATATATCTTTAATTAATACTTCAATACACATATAATAATTGTCCCCAAAAAAATGTAAACATTTGACAAAAAATACACATTTTCCTTATAAATATAATTACAAAAAATGTGTATTTTGAGACATTTTCACTAAAAATAACATCTTAAATAAAGGATTTCTATGGAAAAAATCAATAAAAAATGTTGAAAAAATAACAAATTTTATGGTTTTTTTTTTTTTGAATTTTATGTTCAAAGATGATGTCATTTGAATTATAGATCCAAAAATCTAAAGAGAAATAAGCCCTAATACTATATATTCTAGATTTTTAAGTATATTTTCATCAGATCTGTTGTGATGAAGTGTGCAATGCAATATCCACAATATTTTATGGACCAATTAGAAAAAAAATAGTTGACGAGTTCAAAAATCTAAGGAAAATTAATCCTCAGAATTTGGATTTCAGATTTCACTCAATTTTTAGCATATATGTTGTGATGAACTATCCAATATAATGTTCATGGCAATTTATAGATCATATAAATATTAAATAAGGTTCTTTAGGGATTTTTTGGGAAATTGCAGGGGATCATATTAGTTTAAGAGGAAATTATTGAACACTAGCCATGGCCAGCGAATTAATGTATAATAACCCTCAAGATCTACCTGAGAAGAGGTTTGCATGACTGGAAGCACGTATCATAGGTACAAACCATAATGTGAACCTCCTCATGGAAATCCCCAACTAATAATCTTGGGTTGTTTAGAGAAGATAGAGGTTCTAATTCATAGGTTAGATCGAAAGGGAAATTGACTGATAAGGAGTAACCATAGAAGGATTCCAGGAAACCTGAAAAAGAGAAGCCAAGTTTGAGCACCATGAACCATTCACAATCTCTCTTTAATATGAAAGCAAAGGTGAACATCAACCCATATCAAGGTGAGATTGATTATTTAAAATTAAATAACTAGTTGTAGTAGTTATAGGTTTACTTTAGTATTCATCACATAGATGAGGAATAAAAAAATGTGTTTTATTGTTTTAAATTAGAAGGCCATGTCTTGAACTGGTGAGAAAGCCACACAAAAAAACATGAGGCTGGATGGGGATCCTCTAGTAACTAAGTGAGAGGATTTTAATACTCTCATAAAGTCCAAATTCTACCCTATCAGGTATGTGTAGGACCAATGGATCTAGTGGCATTACTTCAAGGGGGGACAAGGGTAAATTTTACAAGAGTTCACAATAGAATTCATGGAGATGGAAATAATGATTCCTCATGAACCTAGTTGTATTCCTTAAGTATATGAGACTCTACAAAGGAATATGAAAAATTAAGTGATGGTGTTCAAACTCAGAACGATGGATGGGAATTATGTGTAGGTGAAATCCTTGGAAAACATAGGCCATAAAAAAGGTAGTGAAGTCGTTCAAAGCGAAAGGAACGCTAGGAAGATTCTAAAGAAGGGAAGAAGAAGTGGAAAGGGAAAAATTACAAGAAAATAATAGTGACAACACACCAGTGAAAATATCGTAGAAACCATTTCAACTATTGTAGCAATGATGTTCACATAGAGTTGTTAGATGTCTTCCTGCACAAGGATTAGCAAAACAAATCTCGCAGGTAACAATACAAATATGAGAATTTAGTAACATACATTGTTATTGTTGTGCATAATAATTTCCTAACATATTTTTATATTTTTTGTGAAGTGTTTTTGATGCGATAAGTCACAACATATAGGCCATACTGCATTATATGACAAAATATCATCTATATGTTTCATACTTTTGACAACATCTCCTTGTACTCCATTGTTGGAAACAACCATTTTTGAAAAATAAAATTAAATAAATATTTTAAAATTATATTTTTATAATTCATTTAGATTTATCTGAATGTAATACATATTTCCACTTCACAAGAATAATATATGAACAGATGCAGTTGCCATTCTCAAAGAGAAAATCAACCTGAGACAATGGCCATCAACTTCTATCCACATAAATTCGAAAATTTATTAATGATAGAGAAATCGTGACTTATGGGAAAAAGGCTTTTAGCATATAAAATTCATCATTGAAGTGGTGGAAGATAACAAACTATCAGTTTTCTATGTAGTAAACGATGGCAAGTTCATCGATAAGTATGAAGACAATACAAACATGTCAATTTACATCATCATTTATGGCATAAAGTTTGGAATTATTTTTGTGTAACTACTAAGAATTTTAGGGGAAAGTAATTTATTTATTTTAACAAAAGAAAATTTATTATAATTTAGTTGTTGGATTAATAGTGAGACAATTATTATTGATTGTTCATAGCAAATACAAGTTGACTCATTACTATTATTTAAGAAAAGCATGCCACTTGTAATTACCCACTATGGTTTATAAAGAAAAGGCTTTCACTCTTGCTTAATGGCTCTAAGACTTAAATTGTTAACTTAAAACAATATCTTAAGTAAACAATTTTAAAACATATTCGAAATCCAAAGAATAAAACAATTCAAATAACAAAACTTTAAAATTAAATCATGCAAATAAACCCATTACCAAATATCTAAGAAACCATACCATCCACCATCGACAAAAATACCATAAATTTTCAAAAGGAAAACATCCCATGAATGTTTTCGCAATCAAACGCCATCTAGAATATGTTAAATTCATCACGAGATTCATTGGATCCAAAACATCAAAAGGGTATATACTCAATTCCTTGTTTATGTGAAAAATTATTCACGGTGAGACTACTGGTCATTGCATTAAATTAAATTTTTAGTTGTGTTAAAGTGAAATTAAGATTTCCAATTTATTAATAGATAAAATTACAAGTATTCAATCTATTGCTATGCTTCTTATTATGATTAACTTATTAATTAGACCACTTTACTTTTCTTGGTTTATGGGAATTTACAAATATTTATTGATTATTTTTCTATTTTTGAGCTGAGAGCTTTATTTTAGAGGTCGGTATGGTTGATTGGAGAATCTTATTCTACAATCCAGTGTGAGGGCGGTGTGCAAGGATAGAATTTGATGGGAATTTTGAACATCATAAGGCATTTTGACCGTATCTGAAGTTCTGAACAATTCAACGCTCATTTTTTTGAACGTGTTTGAAATGATGCAAAACGTATTATTAATAATTTATATTTTTTTCAAAATGTCACTAATACCTATTCCCATTCAAAAAATTACAATTTCCACCCCCTCACCTGCCATGGATTCATTCACGTGTTGCATAACTCTCCTTATCATCATCATTGTCTTGTGTTTTCCTCTGACGTTCACATCAAAATGAAAGCACAAAAAAATATGGGCGACAAAGACAAACTTTTGGGTTGGGAAATCACCGGGTTGTGTTAGGGGAGAGCCACCACTACACGATTTCCTCCACGTCAGACCACACCAACGCCATGCTAGCACCCTCGGCCGTCGTATGACACGTGGTCATCGCATGCGTCCACTTGTTGCTCGTACATGCCCATTGGTTTAGCAAGTTAACAATGTGTTTAGGGTTTGTTACGACATAGTCTTTACGGGTTGTTTTGTGCACTGTACATTTCTGTTCGGGTCTTGTTGTTGTCCATTTGTGCTATTAGGTAGTTGTACACTGTTGCTCCAATGACATTCACTTCCATAACAGTCGTCGATGATGCAGGTAGTGGTTTATGGAGTAGAAGAGATGGTAGTGTTGGAGGTTGTTCGGTTGTGTTTGTCCATTTTGTCTTGATTTTTCGACTGGATTTTCTTCCCCGTCTGGAGTTATGGGCTCAGTATTCGTCTGTGTTCCTCCTAGTGGAGGAGTTAGCTTGGCTCGTTGTTGGACATGGCCGTTTCACACTCTGAAGGGATTTTTTAGGTTTTTAAGTAAATTTATGAGCTTTTGGGTTGAATTTCACATGTTTTCTGTAGGTTTGGGGATATCTAACAATGTTTGATGTTGTCTTGTAGGTTATTGTGGGTTATTGCAGTCTAAACTATGGTCTTTGGAGCATCTGGGGTTTTGATGACTTGCTGGCATGGAGAAAGCCGATGAAACGATGACTGGGTGACTGGAAGGTAGGACATAGTCCTACCAGCCTGAATACATGTGTTTTTCAACATATTTAACTAAATTCGATTATTGTGCCTTTGCTTTGCATGTGTATGTGTTTTTAAATACCTTCACCTGTGTGGGTTTTGGGTTTTGTGGGTTTTGGCTAATTTTCTGAAATTTACCTTCCGACATCTCAAGTTCATAGTCCTGATCTCCTTACCTCAATCTAATATCATAAGTTCTGGTCGAGTCATATTTCCGCAATATATTTCATTCATTTTTCATTATGCAAGTATATTCCTGAGAGTGTGTTAGGTGATTGAATCAATTCAAATTGTAATTTATATCTAAATTGAGATAAAAATATGGTTTCCCACATGTTTGTGTTCACCTTCCTTCTCTACCAAAAGCTTGCAATCAATCTAGCAAGTTGTGCGGGTTTTGAGTTCTATGGGTTTTGGGTTATGGGCCTTCACCTGTGTGGGTTTTGGGTTTTGTGGGTTTTGGCTAATTTTTTGAAATTTAGCTTCAGCTGTGTGGGTTTTGTGTGGTTTTTTTTGTAGACCACATTATACATCCCCTTTATTGATCGGTGGAATCGCTAGTATGCAAACACATCTCTATTCATAATCTCTAAATCATTGGCTTGCTCGAGATTGTTTTGAATTCTCTGTACATAGTGTAGGCAGTCACAAAAAACCATCCTTTGGACCTATTATGCCATATGCCTCAACTCCCAACACCACTGCAACCATCCCCTGTGCTATGTACAAGTCAAAAACAAACTCAATATGCCATGTACCTACAGCCATTGCTTATCACCCTGTGAATTATATGTTAATTGTTTCTTGGTTGCAGTGATCATAATAAGAATGAGAAGTGCTTCATATCCCTTAACTTTTGAATAGTAGAGTGTGTTTTGATGAGCTGCAAATTTGGTAACATTTTGGGCTCATTTGGCCTAATTATCCTTGTTCAATCCTTCATTTTTCATAACTTATGCATTATTTTTTAGTATGTTTATGTCATTTGTACGAATAAGGGTAGTCACTCTTCCTAGGTGGCTAACACGTGCTCATTTCAGGGTTTTTTGACACATGTTGGAGCAAAACCGAGTAGACATGGGCTAGGAGACAGTCATGCTTGGGTTGAGGATTCGTAGGGAGGTTGTCTATGGCATTAAATAGCCTCCCTCGGGATCTTCACCCCCAACTCTGAGCTCCAAAGGCCACCAAAACCGGATCTAGAAGGCAGCCAAACAGATTTTTTGGAAGGAGCTGTTCACTCACAGTTTGGGCAGCCAAGTCCCATAGATTTAGGAGGCCAGCTAGGGCCTCGTGATGTATAAATGTTAAGGCCTAAACCTTCCAAAAGGACTTTTGGAAAACTCTTTCATAATTTGCACTATAGTGCTACTAGCTCTATTTGCGTTCTCTTGTAGCCATTGTTGGCATAACTCTTGACTTATGATTATTTTTTGATAATGAGAAGCAGTCAGATTTGATATCAGCTCTTGGTTTTCTATAGGAGCCATAGCTCTCGGGGTTGGGCCCAACTTGAGAGCCTAGGGCCTCCTTCTTTGTATTGTTATTTTTCCTTTAAGCACTGTGATTTTCCTTTTATGCATTTGAAATGTGGTTTTGTTGAGCAAGATTTAGTTGTGATTGGTTAAATAGGTCACTGTTGAGGAATAGAATTGCTTCAGATGTGTAGAATAGATTGATAGGATAATAATTGATAAAGCTCCAGAAAAAGGGGTTTTCTGCACTCTCAGTTTCACCTCTCCCTTATTGGATCAGGGGCTGGAATTGCAGAAAGAGGGATTCCCAACAAAAACACTAGTTTGCTTGACCATGCAATCTTTGGTGTAATGTTTTCATTGGTAGAAGTTAGTCATGCATTCAGACCTTTTCAGATGTTTCTTTGATTAAGTGTTGTACATGGTTCTCTTTATAAATAAAGTTGCTGTTCATTTGTTTCGTTGACAGTTAGGATAGATTAGCTGAGATTTTGATTATGTGCAGGACTTGGTTGATTCGGTTAAGTGCACACCGTGCAGGGCATCTCCATATCTCTCTCATCCACCTAAGCTTCGTCCAAGCCAGCTGCTTCATCTCCTAGTTAGCTTCCTCGTCTCACAACTATTCTTCTGCCCACGTAACCCTACCTTCTTGCTCTTCCATTGCCGTAGCCTTCTTAAAGTCAAGTCAGCTTTCCACACCCTCTCATCACTTCATCCATCAGTCACTAGGTCATTTCAGACCCCTACCCTACCTCCCTATCCATTCATGCATCCTCTCTCAATCACCCATCTTCCAAAATCCAATTTTAGGACATCCTGTAGAAATTTCTGAACATCCTGTAGAAATCCCTGAAACATCCTGTAGAACCCCTGCAGACTTCTTGTAGAAGCTCACAAGTGAGGTTGTTAGATAGCCAAACTTTGTGAAACTCTCCGGAAGGGTGTTAGGGATCCTTAGACCCTCTCTGAACCTTCCCGACCTTTTCCAAGCATTTCTCTTCCTTGATCCACCCCTGCACAGTAAAAAGCCAGTTAAAACACATGCATAATAATGCTGATAACGTAATTGAAAATACAAAAAGATGTTTCCTTCAGATAGAGGTAGCCTAGGCATGTGCATTTTACCGTCATAGAAGTAATGGCCTCTCTTTTAATAGTTTTCACTCTCCTCTGCATTAGTAGGGCTAGCTGGTAGGATTAGGGTTTGCTAGGGTTTATGTTACTTTTTCGGCTTTCAGTTTCTTTCTGCAAGTAGATCAGCTTCCTTTGAGTTAGCTTCCATCCATCAGTTAAAAAGCTTCTTCTAAGAGCTCATAGAAGTTGGCTTAAGCCCCTAGCGGACTTGTGCCAGCTGACCAAGTGACAGCTGCGGCAGGAGCTAGTACTTGTGCATACAGCACCGTCGCTTCCAAGTTTGTTATGAACTACCGGGTTGATAAAAGTAAAGAAGGGAGTCCCAGGAGTTGCAACATTATTGCTACAATACTGGAGCCCACCATGTTCTACAATTTTTCATTTTTTTAATTCATTATAGCCACCTAAGAAAACATATATATATTATATGGGTCATTCAACTAGGAAAACAATGACAGAGAAGAAAACATGATACTCATGTTAATTGCTCAAATAAGTCATGTACCACTGGTGTATTGTTCACAAGAGTGTTGGAACATATGCATGTATTCAAATATTCAAAAGGTAGAGGAATGGCTAATTTGAGCATTGGGTTTGGCATTAGACAAATAATTTGTCTAATTGGGATATATTGTTATAGTGCATTGGTATCCATAGCTATCATTGGTCTTGAATTTACACAACAATCAATGTATAACCTCTCTTATACATTTGTTAGATTTATAGTTAGATACATGAGTCCATTTATAAAGATTGCATCTACCCAGTCCAAACTTCATTTAGTTCTATTTCCTTTGCAATGTTGTTTCAAACTAGATTCGATTGATCTTTACTTTCTATTATTTTCTCTTGAATTTCCTTTAGTGAGAACAAAGGGATTCTTTTGTTTACTCCCTCTGCGAGAAGACAAAGGGTTGGTTTCCATTGCACTTCTCAACCACATGCTCCTGGGCAGATCCTTCCTTTGAAAATGAAAATGGTCCATAATGCTGAGGGTCCCCATGGTGGAAAGAGCTACAGTGAAGCTTCTACCTATTATTCAACAGTGAATATGTTTGTAATGATCCTAATTACAGTGTGATAATTTTTTATCTTTATATGTGCAATATATAACCTCTCTTGAAATAGGAACAAATATCTTCCACTGGATAGATATTACATATAGATATTAAAGATCTCTTTGTCTCTTGCTAAATCCCCTCATGCTCAATTTCTCGCAAGTTATTAGTATCTTCTCTTGGTAACTACTTGTGATTTATGTTCACTTCTTTTCCTTCTTTATTATGTTGCTTTTCATAAATTAATTACCAAATTAAATGATTATCCTAGTCATACTTCTTGTAGTTGGATCTTCACATCGAAATAAAAATAATTTTCATATCATAATTCCAATTCAAATTGAATATAGTTCAGAATATTGAATTTAGTTGATCTAAATTTGATTAAATTATTCAAACAGAGTTCAATTTTCTACACATCATAAAAACCATTCTCAAATCAAGTAAAACAGGATGTAACTGTATAGAAAATAATGGTTTTTTTTATCATTTTAATCCTCAATCTAATGAACTAGATAATCCTTAACTATGTAGAAGTTTAGCTTCTACTATGAAACCAATCAACATATTTCATCCTTACAAAATTCGCATTGTGATGTGGTTACAAAAATTAATTCATGCCACCACTATGCTTGATGGCCTCCATTTCTTTTATTGCCCAAAATTATTGAGTCTCCTGCCTGACCCAAGTATGGTGGACTACCCAAGATTGGCTTATTAGGATGTGCTTGAATGATACCATATGCTCGACTCTAATTTTCTCCTTGTAACCATGGAGGGACTGAGCAGCCCAAGTGTCCACTTGTGCTACTAACCCCAACACTAAGTGCAGGTGTCATATAAACATAGTTAGGATTTAAACCTACACTAGTAGGGGTCTATGAGGTGGGCACAACCCCTGGCTAATAGCGGGGGACTTGAATGTTAATCAAATCTTGGTATGATGGTGTGTGCTCTGCAATGTGGTCTAGCGTGTTGGACATCATCTTATCTGCCTCAAACTGGCTTGGACCATAGACTTCCCTGCTTGTCACCCCTCCTCCTCTTTCCAACACTTCTTGACCCTTTCTTTCCTCCCTCTCTTGCCTTGCCAATTGTTTTTATGTTCCTTATCTTCCCTTGCTTTTTGTCTTTCCAACATTTCCTTTGATCGAGCTTCTGCTGGTGCAATCCTTTCTTGTCCTTGGCAAACTCCTTATTTCTCTTTTTAGTTTCCTGAATTTCATCTTTTTTACGTTCAAACTCAAACAATAATTTCATATAATCTTTAGATGTGAGCAACTATGAACTTCTCCCCAAACAAAGACAATTTTCATTTGAGTGCCTTAATGAGGCCTTCACTCTCTCTCCTAGTAGCTTTAGGAATGCACCAAGTATTCTTTGATTTATTGTCCCATGCTCCCCAAGATCTAACACTTGGCTTTCGACCTCCAGTACAATTCATTGGCCCCCATTGTTGGATTCTTCAGGTACTTCTGTTGAACAAGTTCCTCTTCTAGTGAACCATTTTCCATAAAATAATGAACAAGTTTGGTGTTCAACTCTGATGGTTGTGAAGACATGTCCATACTTTCCTCATTGGTGGTAGAAACATTACATGTGTTGATATTCATCATGGCCTCTGCCCACCATGATGGTGGTCTTACCTGTGTTGGCATGCTCAATTTCTCATTGTTTAATCTTGTTGCATTATCATTTGAAATCAAGTTTGCATTTTCATTTGCTTC
This sequence comes from Pinus tabuliformis, assembly GCA_031772625.1. Classification (NCBI taxonomy): domain Eukaryota; kingdom Viridiplantae; phylum Streptophyta; class Pinopsida; order Pinales; family Pinaceae; genus Pinus; species Pinus tabuliformis. Next base: position 514,306,080 of record CM062811.1, read on the forward strand.
ATTGACTGCCTCATATGGAATATCACATGCAGAATTGGTAGGTGGTTCAGTGGGTGTGAAAACTGCTATGATATTGACAGTTGGTTCATGAATGAACTATGTCTCACTCACATGTTCATCATCATCACCATATAAGTGCCCTTCATAAAGGGACATTATACCTTCAGCAACAACAACATCTTCTTGGGCATCAACATGGTCTTGTAAGTTCTCTACTTCTTGACCTTCCACATAAAATTCTTGGCTACAACCAATATCATGCATAAGAGCATCAACATTAAGTGGCCATATACCAATCCTCCTAAATCCAACCTTGATATTAGAAGGTGTGAGAGCCCTTTTAAATGCTTTACTTGCAAGCTCAGCTAGCTCAAACCTCTTTACTTCCACCCCTGGATTCTTTGCCATCCACGAAGCTCACTCGACCCTGAAATAATTCTTGAAAGGACCAAACACATTGGCATTAAGGGGTTGCAATCTATGAGTGGTATGATTCGGCAATGTTAACAGGTCAATGCCAAAATTGTTGGCCTCCTCAATTGTTTTCACAACCATTTGGCTTCCACGACCGTTTAAAATTAGTAGGTGTTTGTTTTCAGGCTAGACACCACCTGGTATAGATGCAGGAAAGTGATAAAGTCAATTCAAGAATAGTTCATTTGTCATCCATGCATAGGGATGTGCAACCATGCATGCACCTGGTTCACAGTTCTGTATATAGTTTTTTACTTGTGTTTTACCTTTGAATAGATAAAATCCTTGCATTGAAGAACCAATTGCATTGACACAAGAAAGAATAGTGATCCATTCCTAGCACTTAGGCAAAATCTTAGACACATTTTTGCTCCCTCTCTTGGCAATTACCTGCATACCACAATTCCTTCCTGCATGTAAGTCTATTTCATCACAGTTCCATATATGGTCTGGGGCATATGAGTGTTTCTCATATGCAAAAAAAAGAGTGTTATAGAACTTGGACACAATTACAAGGCGTATATTTAAAGCCCTGTCTTTGTCAAGGCCCTCAGTTGTACGTAGCACAAGATTTGGATGCCTTTTTTTAAATCCACTCCATGATGATTTAGCAGGAAAACCATCTTTGAAGGGGTTTGGCCTCCCCTGACAGATTTGAGCTACTGTGGATTCAAGTTGTATAAGCTCTAACCCATGTCCCAATTGGGCCATCTCCTTACACCACTCAACTGTATATTTTTCCTCTAGATTCACAAGCTCATGTAATGTACTAAAGCAAGAGACAAGAATCTACTTCTACTCTTTACAACAGAAGCACATAAAGATCGAGCAAAACAATAATCGATAAGAGGAAGAGAATAAAATACACATAACATAATAATATCTGGGGAAATCCACAACTCAAAACCCCACTATCTGTATTGTATATATAAGAAAATCAAGATGAGGTTACAATGCTTGTTCTCACAAGAACAATCCTAGCACTCAGTAAAATCAATCTCCAACATAAAAGCAACCCCTAGGCCAATGCTTAGCCAATTCACCAGCTCTCCAAGTCCCTATTTCATTGCACAATTCCTATGGTTGAATAACCCATCTTAAAGAGAATTCAGTGTACTCAAAACTACACAATCCCTTCAAGGATCAACTCTTGATTGCAAGCACTATCAGTGCAACTCAGAAAAATCTAAAACAAATAGTACATTGTTCCTGCACTCTAGTCTCAACTGGGTCTTTCTCAGAATCGACATGCATGAGTTTCTGATGAGGGATATTTAGTTAACTGGAGTAGCACTAGTTGAGTTCACTAATGCATCAACTAACTATTAAATCACTATTAGTTCCTCAAACAATTTGGAACTAATTAACTAATTACAACTCATACTTAACTCATCCTGGACCCCTATAATATAGAGAGAACATATACATGTGACTTCCAACTTGAAATTCCTAAGCTTTTTAAGCTTAATAAACTTAATAAACTATTTATAAGTTGCTATGAGAATAGAATTCGATTCTAATTCAAAGTTTAATTCAAGGACAAATTAAACTGGAATTTTTTGTTGCCATTTATCAACACTCCCTCTCAACAAGAAAGGGATTATCAGCTACCCCGATCCTATCTTTTTGAAACTCGAATTTACATCTTGACAATGCCTTTGTCAAGATGTCAGCATCTGGCTCCTCTATGGGAATGTAATCTAACAACATTATTTGCCTCAAAACACAATCTCTGAGATGATGATATCGAATATCAATATGCTTGGACTGATCATGAAAAAATTGGATTTTCATAGTGTTTGATACAACTATGATTATCATAGTAAATCAAAGTAGGATCCATCTGTTGACCAAACAAACCAACCAGGATCTTCCTCATCCAGATAGCCTCACATGCTGCCTAGCTTGCAGCCATGTACTCTGCCTCTATCGAATTGAGTGTAATTGATCTTTGTTTCCTGTTATACCAGGAAACTTCCGCTGACCCAATACTGAAGATCCCTCTTTATGTTCTCTTCATGTCGGATGGACTCCCTACCCAATCTGCAACTGTGAAGCCTTGAAGCTTCACTCCCTCTATCTGTTTGTACCATAACCCAAACTGACTAGTGCCCCTGAGGTATCTCAACACATGCTTTTTCACCTTCCAATACAGCTTGGTAGGCCTAACGATCACTTGACTAAGCTGGTTAACTACATAACACATATCCGGTTGTGTGTTCACCAAGTACATGAGTGAACCCACAAGCTGCCTGTAAATAGTGGCTTCCACTACTTCTCCTGAAGTAGCATCCCCCTTCCTCCAGTTACCAGCTAGAGGAGTCTCCATGGGTTTGTAGCTCTCCATGCAGAATCTCCTGAGTATCTCGTTGGCATACTTGCCCTGAGATACAAACAACTCCCCATCTCCTGGCCATACCTCCATGCCAAGAAAATAATGCATGAGCCCCATGTCCTTCATCTCAAACTCTCTTGCAAGGTCCTCCTCGCAATATTTGATGAGATTCTTATCACTTACAAGTATGATATCATAAATATAAAGTACAATGATCAACAACTTACCTTCCACCACAATGTGGTACAGGTTCGCATCTGCTTCACTCTTCATGAAGCCCAACCTAGTGAAGTAGCTATCTATCTTGGTGTACCAAGCACGAGGTGCTTGCTTCAACCCATATAATGCTCTCTTGAGTCAGCACACATGCGACTCAAGATCAAAGGTTTCAAAACCTTTGGGCTGCTCTACGTACACCTCTTCCTCAATCATGCCTTTGTGGAAGGCAGTCTTCACATCCATCTGATGGATCTTCCAACCCATCTATGCTGACAATGCTAATATAGATTTGATTGACGAGTAGCTTGCAACAGGAGCAAAGGTCTCATCATAGTCAATCCCCTCTACTTATGAAAATCCATGGGCCACAAATATGGCCTTATGATTCTCCACACTACCATCTGCAACTTGCTTTACCTTGTAAAGCCAATGGGAGCTCACGACTGACTTGTACTCCAGTCTTGGGACCACATCCAAAACACTGTTTCGAACTATGGAGTCATACTCCTCCACAATCACATCAACCCAAACCGGCTGCTGCCCGAGTTCCTGAAAGGAAGATGGCTCTGTCACATCACATGCACCCATAAGTGCAATGTATCCAATGTACCTCTCAGGTGACCTCCTCTATCTGTGGTGAGAAGTGGGTGCTCCCACATTTTCCCATGCATCATCCAACAATCTGTCAACCTCTCTAGTGCGATTTATTCCCTCTCTAGAAGACTCTGCCTGAGTGGATGTTTCCACTCCCGGTACGTCTACATGTGGCTACTCCACATCAATCTAAGGCTCATCAACCTTAGGAGATAAAATCTCCTCATCTGTATGTAGCTCAAGCTCCCTCTCAAGGTAAATTCTCATGGCCTTCTCCTCATCAAATTTGATATCCCTACGAACCACTGTCATCTGACTGGTCGACATGTACGCCTGATAATTGTGAGGTGTATCGGTGTACCCCACAAATATCCCCAACTTTGTTGTCAGATCAAGCTTCTTCCGTGCATCTTTGGTCACATGGAAATATACCAATGACCCAAAAATTCTAATGTGACCAACATCTAGCCTCTTACCGGATAAGCCTCCTTTAGTGTCTTCATCTCAAGTATCCAATGTGGGCTACAGTTCTTAACATAAACCGTTGTGTTGCATGCCTCGACCCACAAGTGTAGTGGTAGGCCCTGATCATGCAACATGGCCCTCGTTGCCCCTACTATGCTCCTGTTCTTCCTCTCGGCAACCCCATTCTATTTAGGGTTATGAGGTGTCGTCAAATCTCGTTTAATCCCTTTCGCTGCATAGAAGTTCTTAAGCTCATTGGAGACATACTCACCACTATTATCACTCTGTATAGATTTAACATTCTTGCCTGACTCTTTCTCCACCAATGCTTTGAACTCACAAAACTTTTGAAAGTTTGATCCTTTTTTTGCATGAAAAATATCCAACCTTAACGAGAATAGTCATCAAAAAATATAACATAATACCTATGTTCGGCCATGGATGCTATCGAGAATGGTCCACACACATCTGGATGTACTCTCTCTAGAATAGACTCTGCTAAAATGTCTCTATCTCCAAAGGAAGACTTGGTGTATTTTCCCAAAGTACAACCCTTTCATGTATCAACTTGCTCAAGCATACCTTTGGGAAGACCGATAGATATTTGTTGCAATATCTTCAAAGCCTCATGATGGAAGTGGCCCAATTGCCTGTGCCACAACTCGCCAATGTCTCAGCTCTGCATATTTTCTGCTTTTGAACTCAATGCAGCACGCTCCTCTACCTCCAGCTTACAGAGATTCTTCACATGAATCCCTATCTTCTTTACTTGACCCGTGGCTATGTGTCGAAGGAGCACCTTTCCTTTCGAGAAGATCACAACATAGCCTCTATCCTCAAGCATGGCAACAGATACCAAGTTCTTCTTCAGCCCGGGTACATACATAACATTATTCAAGGTGAGTGGAGCCCCATGCTCCCTTTGAAAAGCAATCGTTCCCAATCTAGAAACACTATACTTCCCATGGTTACCCATCTTGATATGCATCTAGAGATATTTCTCCTCCAGTTCACTGAATAACTCTTTGTCTCTAGTCATGTGGAATGAATCTCCACTGTCTAAGTACCATACACTACCCAACATAGATGACACCATGCATGCGATGAGGGAAAAGTCCAATTCGAATTCAAAGGCCAAGGCCTCACCCACCACTACTCTTGAGGACTTCTCCTTGGACTTCTTGAGTGGAAAATTTGTAGCAAAATGTCCCATCTTATGACAATGAAAGCATTTAACTTTCATCATATCTTTCTTCTTACCTCCATGATAAGAATATGATTTGGAACGGGAATATTTCCTTTATCATTCCTATCCTTAATCGCTAAGGCATAGTTGTCTTCACCATCAGTCTTTGATGAAGAGCCATCCCTGGTGTTCCTCCTGATCTCCTACTACATCAAATATGACCATAGTCATTCCCAATCTGGTAGTTTCCCCCGACCATTGACAAAATCTTGATAACTATGCCAAATCCTTGGGAGTCCTAAAAGAGCAAGACTCACCATATCCTCCTCGGAAACCATGATTCCAAAACTTCCAAGTTCATCAAGACATTAACTAAACTTGGTCAAGTATTTGGAAATAGTCTCGACTTTCTCCATTTTGATTTTTCAAAGTTTGTCCTTCAGTGCCAATTTCCTTTGGTCAATGTTGTTCTTATACAAAATTGTCAATGTTTTCCACATAGCATGCAGAGTTTCCTTTCCATGGAGACTCGAGACAATGTAGTCTCAAACTCCCTCAAGGATTATCTGCCTTGACTTCTCCACACACTTCTTCCATTCTGCCAAGTTCTGTGCATCCGTAGATGTTGTCTTGGGTAATTCTTGATCAATGAATTCCTTCAAGCCATTATCTTCTAGCACAACCTCCATATTGTTCCTCTAGGCTATAAAATTCGAGATGCCTTCCAAGGCATACTCGAGCCACAAATCATAGAATGCCATCTACCGATCCTAAAGTATGAAATGCAAATTCAAATTTCCCCTATAACCCTAAACTCGGAAACTTCGAAATCTCCTCTAGTATATTGTTCTCATATATGATACCATGTAGATTTTGTTAGAAAATTATATATTACGGAGCCATGGAACACATAAAATATTTCAGAAATATAAACACAGAAAACGCATAAAACAAGAGAGACAAAGATATATGTGGTTCACCCAGTTTGGGCTACGTCCATGGAGAAACATCCAATCCTTCTTTTATTATATTATCCAGCAAACTAAAGAGATACAACCTATAGCACATCCATTGTAACACCCTCTTTGCTCTCAATCTCCTCTCTCTTCCTCACTCAGAATACAGATCTACATAGACGCAATACAATTCCCTCATATATAGTGAGGGGTTTCCCTCTAGGGCAAAAAACCCTAAATTAAATATAACCTTTACCGTCAGATCATCCGCCTAATGAACGGCCCAGATTGACTAGAAATTACTAGACTTTTACAAGGCAATTTTACATCTATTTTTAGCTTCGGGGGCGCTGCCCCTGAACCCTCTCCGGGGGACCACTAGCCCCCAGACCCCCCAGTCAGGGGGGATTAGCCCCCTCGGACCCCCGCGAGGGGGACAAGCCCTCCCTGCACTGCCCCGTGTGGAGGGGTGTACAATCTTCCTGGGGCATACATTTGGCTGAAACCTTTGAATACATAAGATAATCAAGCTACACACCTAACAGATTTTTCCTGTAGATTCACAAGCTCATGCAATGTACTAAAGCAAGAGACAATAATCTACTTCTACTCTTTACAGTAGAAGCACATAAGATCGAGAAAAACAATAATCGACAAGAGGAAGAGAATCAAATACACATAACACAATAAATATCCGGGGAAAGGCACACCTCAAAACCCCACTATCTATATTGTATATATCGTAAAATTAAGATGAGATTACAATTCTTGTTATCACAAGAACAATCCCAGCACTCAGTAAAATCAATCTCCAACTCACAATAGCCAACATCACTTGTTAAATAGATCACAAGATCCAGAAACATTTTGATATGAATAAAAAAACTATTGATTTAGAAACCAATTTCAATGCCACTATAACCTCAAATCTGACCCCGAAAATTCATTATCAGACTACTATAATATCAAAGAATATCCTTTCAAAGAGAAAATTCTGATGTCAGGTGGATTCACTGTCTGGTTAGAGAAGCATTTCTAAATGAATAACAGACCCACTAGCTTAGAAATTCTCTTTTAATTATTATAATATCAAATTAAGACAAGATAACTACAAGATTGCAGGAGCAGAACTACAAGGAATTAGAGGACTAGCTATTCCAATTAGAGAAGAACTGAAACTGGATAAGTTGGATATTTTGGACCAAAAACTAACAGATCACATTTCCGTTCAATTGATTTATGGACCATGCTGAGCTTCTTCATATAAGGGGGAACATTGAAGGCATATAGTGCACCACTAGGTGTGGAAAACCCAAATTTTAATAGCTTTGAGAACATGATATATTGTCTCCGTTAAGGTCGGTCAAGGTCCTACATAAACTTAAAGTGAAGGTTTCAAATTGCTATCATGCAAATCTACATCAGTGGATCTGCCTAATAATTATAGGCCATCTAGCCTTACCACGACTACACCTCTCTATTTGGACTGGTCATTTTCGAGTCTCAAGGGGGTCCCCTAGGTGTTCTATGTTGCCAATAAACCAATAAGTCTGTAAAGAATAAAAGTTGATTGGCACATTGAAAACTTAGAGTGAGCTATTGCCCCTAAGCAGTCAACATCAAGGATAAATTCTTATCTATTAATGATCATTGAGATAAGATGCCTCAAACAGTATAACACTGAGTGAAGAATGACAAAACTAAAATGACATGTGCCTAAGGTGAATCTGAAATCAAAATAAGTATAAAGAAAACCAAACATCGCAACACATCTAACAATTTTTGAGCCAATATATTCTAAGAACCAAAGATAAGGCATAACAGAACCAAACCAAATATTATTTGAGGTTGAATTACACCACAATGGGGGCAACATTGAAGGCATATAGTGCACCATTAGGTGTGGAAAACCCAAACTGTAATAGATGTGAGAACATGCTATATTATCTCCGTTAAGGTCTGTCAAGGTCCTGCATAAACTTAAAGTGAAGGTTTCAAAGTGCTATCATGCAAATTTGCATCAGTGGACTTGCCTAATAATTATAGGCCATCTAACCTTACCATGACTACGCCTCTCTGTTTGGATTGGTAATTTTCCAGTCTCAAGGGGGTCCCCTAGGTGTTGTATGCTGCCAACAAACCAATAAGTCTGTAAAGAATCAAAGTTGATTGGCACAAAAACTCAGTGTGAGTTTTTTCCCCTAAGAAATCAACAAGAAGGATAAATTCTTACCTATATTAATGATCGTTGAGATCAAATGCCTCGAACAATATAACAATGAGTGATGAATGACTAAATTGAAAAGATATGTGCCTGAGGTGAATCGGAAATCAAAATAAGTATTAAGAAAACCAAACATCGCAACATATCTAACAACTATTGAGCCAATAGGTTTTAAGAATGAGAGATAAGGCATAATAGAACCAAACCAAATATTATTTGAGGTTGAATTACACCACAATGGGGGCAACATTGAAGACATATAGTGCACCATTAGGTGTGGAAAACCCAAATTGTAATAGCTATGAGAACATGCTATATTATCTCCATTAAGATATGTCAAGGTCCTACATAAACTTAAAGTGAAGGTTTCATAGTGCTATCATGCAAATACGCATCAGTGGATCTGCCTAATAATTATAGGCCATCTAGCCTTACCACAAATATGCCTCTTTGTTTGGACTACTAATTTCCCAGTCTCAAGGGGGTCCCCTAGGTGTTATATGCTACCAACAATACATGTATAGAATCAAAGTTGATTGGGACACTGAAAAATCAGTGTGAGTTGTTGCCCCTAAGTAGTCAACAACAAGGATAAATTCTTACCTATATTAATGATCGTTGAGATCATATTCCTCCAACAGTATAACAATGAGGTAAGAATGAAAAAACTAAAAATATATGTGTCTAAGGTGAGTCTGAAATCAAAATAAGTATCGAGCAAACCAAACCTTGCAACACATCTAACAACTATTGAGCCAATAGATTCTAAGAATCAGAGATAAGGCATAATAGAACCAAACCAAATATTATTTGAGGTTGAATTACACCACAGTGGGGGAAACATTGAAGGCATATAGTGCACCATTAGGTGTGGAAAACCCAAACTATAATAGCTGTGAGAACATGCTATATTATCTCTGTTAAGTTCTGTCAAGGTCCTGCATAAACTTAAAGTGAAGGTTTCAAAGTGCTATCATGCAAATCTGCATCAGTGGACCTGCCTAATAATTATAGGCCATCTAGCCTTACCACGACTACGCCTCTCTGTTTGGACTAGTAATTTTCTAGTCTCAAGGGGGTCCCCTAGGTGTTGTATGATGCCAAAAAACCAATAAGTTTGTAAAGAATCAAAGTTGATTGGCACACAAAAAACTGAGTGTGAGCTTTCCCCCCTAAGCAGTCAACAAAAAGAGTAAACTTTTACATATATTAATGATCGTTGAGATCAAATGCCTCCAATCGTATAAAAATGAGTGAAGAAGGTCAAAACTGAAAAGATATGTTCCTTAGGTGAATCTAAAATAAAAATAAGTATCAAGTAAGCCAAACATTGCAACACATCTAACAACTATTGATCTAATAGATTTTAAGAACCAGAGATAAGGCATAATAGAACCAAACCAAATATTATTTGAGGTTGAATTACACCACAGTGGGGGAAACATTGAAGGCATATAGTGCACCATTAGGTGTGGAAAACCCAAATTGTAATAGCTATGATATTTTAGTTATAATAATTAGGATAGAGTAGGAACAAGAAAAATAAGGAAAGAAACCTTTTACTTTTATTTGACTTAGGCTTTGACTTGCAAGAACAAAAAGAACTGGAACTAAGAATTTGAAAGGGAATAACTACATAGGGGAGAGACACTAGTACATGAATGCCTCCACCTTAGACTTTTAGAATTTGAAAGGGAATAACTACATAAAGAGACTACAACTAAGAACCCTTACATAAAAACATGCTAACCCTTACTAGGAATAAAATGAATGGCAAGAACAAAATGAGTGCCAAGAACAATGATTTGAGGACACAAAAAGTTAGTTGGGTTGAAGAAATTGTGTTATGTCAAAGTTGTTACAAAAAGAAAAAGGAATAGCTCTTCCTGATAACTCATATTTTTACCAACTAGGAATAAAATGAATGCCAAGAACAATGATTTGAGGACACAAAAAGCTATTTGGGTTGAAGAAATTGTGTTATGTCAAAGCTATTACAAAAAGAAGAAGGAATAGTTCTTCGTGATAACCCATATTTCTACCAACTAGGAATAAAATGAATGCCAAGAACAAAATGAATTCCAAGAACAATCATTTGAGGACATAGAAAAATAGTTGGGTTGAAGAAACTGTGTTATGTCAAACCTATTACAAAATTAAAAAGGAATAGTTCTTCCTGATAACTCATAAAATCCATCTAAGAATCAATAAAGAATTTAAAACACTTCCAATGATGATTTTCAGATCCGAGATGTATTCAGTTACAATATATAGATAAAGTGCTGATTTTTACTGCTCATTATTTGCAAAGGCCAGTGAATTGCCTTGTTTTCTAATACAGTTTTCTAAAATCAGAATTTCGTGGCAACTCTGTAGGTTGTTGTAGCCATGCCAAGAGTTTCTATTACAGATTGTACAAGGAACAGGAGGAGGCGAGGGGTGAGGGGGGGCCAACTGCAATCCAATTCATCATATGAGGATTGCGGGGGTGATGTGAATGCTCCCAATGCGCCTAGTAATGTCATTAAAACAAACACTGTGGTGGTAGATCATGTTATCTTACCATCAACCACAGAGTCACTAGAGTCGCCTTGAACCACATTTAAAGGTGAAAGTTCAACAAACAAAATCAATGCCATCAGAGGCTGGACAAAGCAAAACATGCTAGCTTCAATCGATGACATCGAGTTTAAGGGACGTTCAATCCATGCCTCTACAAAAAAACATGGTATTGCTGCCTCTAACATACATTATTGGATAAATGGGTTAACTAATGCAAAACGTAGAGGGCCTGTTATAGTTATGAGTGAAGAGGAAGAGGTTGAGGTGGTGTTGAGAAATGACAACAAGAAATTGTAGTTTAAATTGTCCTTGAATTACAATTTGAATTCTATTCTCATAACAACTTGTAAATAGTTAATTAAGTTTATTAAACTTAATTATCTTAGGAATTTCAAGTTGGAAGTCTTTTGAAGTCATGTATATGTTCTCCCTATATTATAGGGGTCCAGGATGAGTTAAGTAGGAGTTGTAATTAGTTAACTTATTTTACTGAGTTAATTCCAGTTAAATTAGTTCCAAACTATTTGAGGAACTAATAGTGAGTTAACAATCAGTTGATGCATTAGTGCACTCAACTAGTGCTACTCCATTTAACTGAATATTCCCTCATCATAAACTCATGCATGTCGATTCTGAGAAAGACCCAGTTGAGACTAGAGTGCAGGGACAGTGTACTATTTGTTTTATATTTTTCTGAGTTGCACTAATATTGCATGTAATCAGGAACTGATCCTTGAAGGGATTGCACAGTTTTGAGTGCATTGAATTCCATTTAAGATGGGTTATTCAGCCACAGGGATTGCGCAAGGAAATAGGGACTTGGAGAGCTGGTGAATTGGCTAAGTATTGGAATAGTCCTTGCTTGTGAGTTGGATATTGATTTTATTGAGTTTTGGGATTGTTCTTGTGAGAAAAAGCATTGTAATCTCATCTTGATTTTATGATATATACAATACAGATAGTGGGGTTTTGAGGTGTGTCTTTCCTCAGATATTTATTGTGTTATGTGTATTTGATTCTCTTACTCTTGTCGGTTATTGTTTTGCTTGATCTTTATGCGCTTCTATTGTAAAGAGTAGAAGTAGATTATTGTCTCTTGCTTTAGTACATTGCATGAGCTTGTGAATCTACAAGAAAAATCTACATGGTATCAGATATGAGAACAATATACTAGAGGAGATTTCGAAGTTTTTGAGTTCAGGGTTATAGGTGAAATTCGAATTTGCATTTCATACTTCAGGATCGGCAGATGGCATTCTATGGTTTGCGGCTCGGGTATGCCTTGGAAAGCAGCTCAAATTTTATAGTTTGGAGGGACAATATGGAGGTTGTGACATAAAATAATGGCTTGAAGGAATTCATTGATCAAGAAGTCCCCATGACAACATCTACGGATGCACAGAACTTGGCCAAATGGAGGAAGTGTGTGGCGAAGTCAAGGTAGATAATACTGAGGGAGTTTGAGACTACATTGTCTCGAGTCTCCACAAAAAGGAAACTCTACATGCTATGTGGAAAACATTGATGGATTTGTATCCAAACAACAAAGACCAAAGGAAATTGGCACTAAAGGACAAACTTCGAAAAATCAAAATGGATAAAGTCAAGAATATTTCCAAATAATTGACCTAGTTCACTCAATGTCGTGATGAACTTGGAAGTGTTGGAATCACCGTTTCCGAGGAGGATATGGTGAGTCTTGCTCTTCTAGGACTCCCAAAGAGTTGGCATAGTTATCAGGACACTGTTAATGGTCAGGAGAAACTGCCAGATTGGGAATGACTGTGGTCAGATCTGATGCAGAAGGAGATCAGGAGGAACACAAGGGATGGTTCTTCATCAAAGACAGATGATGAAGAGAACTGTGCCTTAAAGATTAAGGAGAGGAATGAGAAAGGGAAATATTCCCATTCCAAATCATATTCTTATCATGGAGGTAAGAAGAAAGATATGATGAAAGTTAAATTCTTTCATTGTCATAAGATGGGACATTTTGCTACAAATTGTACACTCAAGAAGTCCAAGGAGAAGTCCTCAAGAGTAGTGGTGGGTGACGCTTTGGCCTCTCAATTCGAATTGGACTTTTCCCTCATTGCATGCATGGTGTCATCTATGTTGGGAAGCGTATGGTACTTAGATAGTGGAGCTTCATTCCACGTGACTGGAGACAAAGAATTATTCAATGACCTGGAGGAGAAATGTCTCCAGATGCATATCAAGATGGTTAACGACAAGAAGTATAGTGTTTCTGGATTGGGCACGATTGATTTTCAAAGTGAGCATGGGGCTCCACTCACCTTGAATAATGTTATGTATGTACTCGGGCTGAAGAAGAACTTGGTATCCATTGCCATGCTTAAGGATAGAGGCTATGATGTGATCTTCTCGAAAGGAAAGGTGTTCCTTCAACACATAGCGATGGGTCAAGTAAAGAAAATAGGGATTCGTGTGAAGAATCTCTATAATATGGAGGTAGAGGAGCGTGTTGCTTTGAGTTCAAAATAAAAAAAGAGCCAAGACGTTGGTGAGTTGTGGCATAGGCGATTGGGCCACTTGCATCATGAGGCTTTGAAATATCGCAGCAAATATCTACCGGTCTTCCCAAAGGTACGCTTGAGCAAGTTGATACATGAAAGGGTTGTACTTTTGGAAAATACACCAAGTCTTCATTTGGAGACAGAGACATTCGAGCAGATTCTATTATGGAGAGAGTCCATTCAGAGGTGTGTGGACCATTCTCGACAGCATCCACATCTAATCACAGGTATTATGTTATATTTGTCGATGACTATTCTTGTTAAGGTTGGATATTTTCATGCAAAAAAAGGATCAAACTTTCAAAAAGTTTTGTGAGTTCAAAGCATTGGTGGAGAAAGAGTCAGGAAAGAAGGTTAAATCTATATGGAGTGATAATGGTGGTGAGTATGTCTCCAATGAGTTTAAGAACTTCTATGTTGTGAAAGGGATTAAACGAGATTTGACGGCACCCCATAACCCTAAACAAAATGGGGTTGTTGAGAGGAATAACAAGAGCATAGTAGGGGAAACGAGGGCCATGTTGTATGATTAAGGACTACCACTACACTTATGGGTTGAGGCATGCAACACAAAGGTTTATGTTAAGAACTGTAGCCCACATCGGATACTTGAGATGAAGACACCAGAGGAGGCTTATTTAGGTAAGAGGCCAGATGTTGATCACTTTAGGATTTTTGGGTCATTGGTATATTTCCATGTGACCAAAGATGCACATAAGAAGCTTGACTTGACAGAAGAGTTGGGGATATTTGTGGGGTACACCGATACACCTCACAATTATTAGGTGTACATGTCGACCAGTCAGATGACAGTGGTTCGCAAGGATATCAAATTCGATGAGGAGAAGGCCATGTGAGTTTCCCTTGAGAGGGAGCTTGAGCTATATGCGAATGAGGAGATTTTATCTCCTAAGGTTGAGGAGCCTCAGATTGATGTGGAGTAGCCACATGCAGAGGTATTGGGAGTGGAAACATCCACTCAGGCAGAGACTTCTAGAGAGGGAATAAATCACACTATAGAGGTTGACAGATTCTTGGATGATGCATAGGAAAATGTGGGAGCACCCACTTCTCAGTGTAGACAGAAGAGGTCACCTGAGAGGTAAAATGGATACATGGCACTTATGGGTGCATGTGTTGTGACAAAGCCATTTTCCTTTCAGGAACCCGTGTAGCAGCTAGCTTGGGTTGGTGCGATGGTGGAGGAGTATGATTCCATAGTTTGAAACATTGTTTGGGATGTGGTCCGAAGACCAGAGTACAAGTCAGTCGTGAGCTCCCGTTGGCTTTACAAGGTAAAGCAAGCTACAAATGGTAGTGTGGAGAAGCCTAAGGCCATATTTGTGGCCCGTGGATTTTCATAGGTAGAAGGGATTGACTATGATGAGACCTTTGCTTCTATTGCAAGCTACTCATCAATCAAATCTATATTAGCACTATCAGCACAGATGGGTTGGAAGATTTATCAAATTGATGTGAAGACTACCTTCCTCAAAGGCATGATTGAGGAAGAGGTGTACATAGAGTATCCCGAAGGTTTTGAAACCTTTGATCATGAGTCGCATGTGTGCTTAATCAATAGAGAATTATATGGGTTGAAGAAAGCACCTTGTGCTTGGTACACCAGGATAGATAACTACTTCACTGGGTTGAGCTTCATTAAGAGTGAAGTAGACGTGAACCTGTACCACATTGTGGTGGAAGGTAAGTTGTTGATCATTGTACTTTATGTTGATGATATAATACTTACTAGTCATGAGAATCTCATCAAATATTGCAAGGACCTTGGATTTTTCTGGGACCACCTTAACTAGATCCAAATCTGCTGACAATCCAAAGCTCAACCAAAATGAAAACCTATTATACCATGGCTATCCATGAAATGGCAAGGAAAGTTTGTACATCACTGTCAATCCAAGAAAATCCCATGCCAATGACAACAAACATGACCAATAAACCAATGCATAAACCATCCATACACATCCTAAAAATATAATCAAACATGCAACCTATTACTTGAAAAATCCTCTTGTTGGTTTCTCTTCCTTCGCTTGATTTGTGCCCTTACTTATTGTTGTCCAATATTCTTCTTGAGCTCCCTTGATTTCCTTGATTTTTTTCTTATGTCTTCCTTGTGTCCAAGTTCTCTTTCTCTCTCTCTTCTCCTTGTCCAAGTGAGAATGCTATAATTTTTTCTCTGCTTTTTCTTTTTCTTTACTTTTCCTTTTTTTCTTCAATTTCCCTTGCATGCATATTCTTGTCTCTTCATCTTATTTTTGTCTTATTTTCCTTTATTTCTTGAATTAATTCTCATTTATTTCCTTTTCCTCTTGCCCATGCCAATGCCAATTTCCATAGCTAATAATAAATAATTAAAAACAAGTGACTCCCAATGTAATGTTTTTCCCTTCATTCATCTTGGAATACATGTCCTGTGACCTTGGTTTTTTTTGCCTTTATAATTCTCATTTATTCCATGGAATTTCAACTCGGGGCTATTACAAACCCCTTCCCCTTGGGGGGACATCATCCTTGGCATTCTATGACACTTATAACAAGATAAAACTGCTAAAAACATGACAACATATCGCTTATGGAGCTTTATAAACACAGCTCGATGCAGTATTTACAATGACATACTTCTTATCAGAGCTTTATAAACATAGCTCGATACAACCTTTACAATAACACAACCACACACACACACACACACACACACACACACACACATATATATATATATAGATACACACACACCTTGGTTTTTTTTCCTTTATAATTCCCATTTATTCCATGGAATTTCAACTCGGGGCTGTTACAAACCCCTCCCCCTTGGGGGGACACCATCCACGACATTCTATGACACTTATAACAAGATAAAACTACTGAAAACATGACAACATACCGCTTATGTATCTTTATAAACACAGCTCGATGCAGTATTTACAATGACATACTTATTATTGAAGCTTTATAAAAATAGCCCGATACAATATTTACAATGACACATAGACACGCATAAAGAAGGATATAAGGCCCACATCTAATCAACCATCTCCCATGCAACTTCATCCAACCTAAAGTGCTTCCACTGCACTTTAGCCTTCTCTATTTCTCAGTTCCAAAGCATGAACTTCTTTTGTTTTAGGATGCATTAAGGCTCTGGCTAGAACTCTAATTTTGGTTCCACTTGCAATACAGACCAATTAATCACATGATCAACATCCTGTACATATTTTTAAGCAATGCAACATGGAAAACATCATGGAATTTCATTGATGGAGGTAAATCAAGTCTATAGGCCATTGGTCCAATCATCTCAAGGATCTTAAAAGGTCTGCAATACCGAGGTGCCAACATGGCACAAGACCCAATATTCAAGGAGCTCTTCTCAGTCTTGATCCACAAATACACATGCTCCCCAACCTGAAACTCCTTGAATACCCTTTGTTGATTTGCATAGCTCTTCTTCTTGTTCTATGTTGCCTTCAAATTCTTTCTAATAACTTGCATCTCCTACTCCATTTCTCTCAACATATCTAGTCTAATCAACACCCTGATCACTAGATCACTCTAGCTAATAGGAGTATTACAAATACTTCCATAGATAGCCTCAAATGGACTCATCTTCAAGAATTCATGATACCCATTATTATAAGAAAACTCCACCAGTGGAAGAAACTCCTCCCACTTCCTTTATTGATGCATGACATACATCCTCAACATATCCTTAAGAATCTTGTTAATCCTCTTTGTTTGTCCATCTGTCTATGGATAATAAGATATACTAAAGACTAACTCTGTCCCCCAATCCTACAAACAACTCCTTCCAAAACTTGGAAGTGAACTTGGCATCTCTATCTAATATAATCTTCTTGGGAACTCCATCGAACCTTACTATCTCCTTAATGAATACTTGAGCCACTTCACTAGTTGAATTAGTAGAATTCGCTGCAATGAAGTGAGCTACCTTTCTCAACCTTGTTGGTTGTGGAACCTGATTATCTTCCTGATTGTTAAGAGGATTTTTTTTCAGTCACATTGTATCCTTGTTCCTAACGGGGTGACAACATTGTCTATTTAATTGCTGACAGGGGGGTCCAAGGGGGGTGACAATGACTTTTATGAAATTCCCCCCCCTGGCAGGGGTTAGGGGGCAACACCCCCAAAGATAAAAATAAATGAAAATTTTCCTTGTAAAATATTATAATTTCGTAGTCAATCTAGGTTATTCATTAGGAGGATGATCTGACGGTAGAAGTTATGTTAGTTTAGGGTTTTCTTCCGTAGAAGGCACCCCGTCGATTTATATGATGGAATTGTATTATGGATGTGGATAATTATTCTGAGCAAGAGAGAGAGAGAGAGAGAGAGAGAGAGAGAGAGAGAGAGAGAGAGAGAGAGAGAGAGAGGATATTATGTAAGAGAGAAGAGGAAATTACAGTATATCTGTTATAGGTTGTATCTCTTGATTTTGCTAGATAATATAAAAGGAAGGACTGGTTGTTTCTCAATGGACATAGCCCAAATTGGGTGAACCACGTATATTTGTGTCTCTCTTGTTTTATGCGTTTATGTATTTGTTTCTCCACAATATTTTGTGTATTTCATTGCTCCGTTAAATAATTTCTAACAACTGGTATAAGAGTCGAAGGTCTATTTGGATGATAAACTTGCAGGAGAGAAGGGTTCTTGGTTCGAGTGGGAGCAAGATGGTAGATTTAGGGTCGATAACATTAATAATGAAAACTACCAGTTGTGGAAAATGTAGATGGAATATTATCTATATCAGAAATATCTATATCTACCATTGAGCAGAAAATCAAAGAAGTCAACGACTATGACAGATGTAGAATAGGAGATTCTTGATAGAAAGGCACTAGGAACAATACATCTATGTTTGGAAGGGTCAATGGAATTTAACATTTTAAAGGAAATTACAATAGAAGGTTTAATGAAGACATTGCCCAAAATATATGAAAAATACTTAGCCTCAAATACGATATTTCTTATGAATCGTCTATTTAATATGAAGATGTCTGAAGGCAGATCTATTGCTAATCATTTAAATGAATTTAACATGGTTTCCAGTAAGTTAAGTTCTGTAGGGGTAAATTTTGATGATGAAGTTAGGGCTCTGTTGTTTTTGTGCTCATTGCCAGGAAGTTTGAATGGCTTAGTTATGGCTATTAGTAACATTGTCTCTATATCTAGTACTCTAAAGTCTGATGATGTTGTTGGTGCCATCCTTAGCGAGGAATTGCGATGGAAAAGCTTCGGTGAGACATCAATTAATGCTTTGACTGCAGAGACCAGAGGAATAAAAATGGAAAGAGGAAGGAGACCAGGAAATCGTAGTAAGTCAAGAAAAGGCAGAACCAAATCTAGATCAAGGATAGTGTGTTTTAAATGTGGGAGGAAAGGACACATAAAGAAAGATTTCAAATCTCGAAAAGAAGGAGATGGACAACAAGAGAACGATCATGAAGCGAATGTGACAGGTGATGTGTTCCACTATGCTTTGATTCATTCATTAGAGAATATTATTGATGCCTGGGTAGTAGATTCAGGGGCCTCATTCCATGTCACACCTGATAGGATACATTTTCATGACTATTTTCAAGGAGATTTTCGACAAGTTCATTTGCCTAATGATAAACCTTGTAAAATCATTGGAATGGGTAAGGCTTTTATAAAGCAACAAAATGTAAACAAATGGATATTTAAGGAGGTAAGGCATGTTCTTTATCTAAAGAAAAATCTAATTTCAATAGGGAAGTTAGATGGTGAAGGCTGTGTAACTACATTCACAGACAAAATCTAGAAGGTCACTAAAGGAGCCCTGGTAATAACAAAAGGAGAAAATGTTGGTACATTGTGTTTATGTAATGGTATTTCTAATTATGTTAATGCATTAACCTCCACAACAATAGATACAACAGTGTGGCATTATAGGCTCAGGAACATGAGTGAGAAGGGGATGCAAATTCTTCACTCAAGAAATTTGTTACCAGTTTTGAAGCATGTTGATTTGGATTTATGTGAAAATTGTGTTTTTGAAAAGTAGAAGAGAATCATATTTATCAGAGTTGGGAAAGAAAAGAAGAGTGAAAAATTAGAGCTTGTGCATACATATGTATGGGGACTTTCTCAGGTATCACCTATCGATGGCTATCTCTATTATGTTACTTTTATTGATGATGTAACCAAGAAAACCTAGATTTATTGTATTCGAAATAAATTTGATGTATTTGATACTTTCAAGAAATGGAAATATTCGGTTGAGAATGAGACAGGAAAGAAGTTGAAGTGTCTCAAATTAGACAATGGAGGTGAATACTGCAACAAAGAGTTTGATAACTACTATTCATAGCATGGAATTCGCAAAGAGAACAAAGTTCGAAGAACACCACAGGAAAATGGTGTGTCAGAAAGGATGAATAAGACAATCATGGAGCGTGAAAGGTGCATGAGATTGCATGCAGGATTTCCCTTATAATTTTGGGAAGATGATGTAGATACTGTTGTTTATTTAATAAATAGGGGGCCTTAAAGTTTCTTGGATGGTGGTATTCCATAGGAGGGATGGACAGGTAAAAATTTAAACTACTCATTTTTAAAGACTTTGAGTTGTGAAACCTTTGTCCACATTAATAAAGAAAATAGAACAAATCTTGAGGCAAAATCAAAGAAATGTACCTTTATTGGATATGGTGTTAATGATTTTGGTTATCACTTATATGATTATGAAAATCACAAAATCATTAGGAGCAGAGGTGTCATATTCAATGAAAAGGTCTTGTATAAGGATCAGATGCAAGAAAATAAACAAGAAAAGGAAAACAAAAAATACACAGTGCTTGATGAGATCACATGAAAAGTAGAGGTGCCTGAAAATTATAATGATTAGCAGCCACAACAACAACAACAATCACAAGAACAACAGGTACCTCAAACACATGAAATTGGTGTTAGAATATCTACCAGGATAACTAGACCCCTTGAAGGATACTTTCCTTCATTATATTATGTATTGTTTACTGATTTTGGTGAACTAGAAAGACATGAAGAAGCAATGCATGAAGAAACTAGGAAGAAGTGGGATAAATCCATGGAAGAAGAGATGGACCCCTTGATGCATAACAAAAATTTGGACTTAGTCAAGTTACCTGTAGGTAAAACAACATTGCAGAATAAATTGGTTTACAAGTTGAAGGAAGAATATGGAGGTAAACAGAGGTATAAGGCTAGACTTATGGTGAAGAGGTTTGCACAAAAGAAAGGTATATACTTTGATGAATTTTTTTCTCCTATTCTTAAAATGACTTCAATAAAAAATATTTTAAGTCTAGTGGCAGTAAAATATTTGCATATTGAGCAGTTACATGTAAAGACAACCTTTCTCCATGGGGATTGGACGAAGAAATATATATGCAACATCCACAAGGGTATGAGTTCAAAGGGAATGAGAAGTTAGTGTACAAATTTACGAAGAGCTTGTATGGCTTAAAACAAGCTCCAAGGAAATGGTATCTAAAATTTCACAGGTTTATGTCTGAACAAGGTTATACTAGATGTCACTTTGACCATTTTTTTTATCTTAAAAAGAAAAATGATGGAAACTATATTAAATTGTTATTGTATGTAGATGACATGCTTGTTGCAGGGTCTAACATGTAGGAAATAAATGTGCTCAAAGGAAAATTGGCAAATTCATTTGCAGTGAAGGATTTGGGTGTTGCAAAACAAATCCTTGGTATGAGAATAAATAGAGACAGGAAAACTTGCAAATAAACATTATCTCAAAGTGAGTACATAGAAAAGGTTTTGGAAATATTTAATATGCATCAACAGTTGGAAGCTTAATGCATTGGTCTACACAAGGCTCGATATTGCACATGTAGTTGGATTTGTAAGAAGGTATATGAACAATCCAGGAAAAGAGCATTGGATGTAAGTGAAGTGGATTCTTAGGTATTTGAGATTTACCACAAATCAAACATTATGCTTTGGTGGTTCAAACTGTGCTCTACATGGATATGTTGATGCAGATATGGCAGGTGATAGAGATAATAGGAGGAGCACCATAGGGTATGTGTTTACTGTAGGTGGAAAAATTATCAATTGGGTTTCAAAGTTGAAAAACATTGTTGCACTTTCAACAACAAAAGCATAGTATGTTGTTGCTACAGAGGTTAGTAAATAAATGATTTGGTTACAAAGGTTTATGGATGAGTTGGGCAAGAAGTAGAAGATGGGAAGGTTATACAATGACATCCAAACATCCATTCATCTTGAAAATAAATTAACATTTCATTCCAAGACTAAACATATACAACTCAAGTACCATTTCATATGGTCAATGTTGGAAGATGGATAGTTGAAGCTAGAAAAGATGCACACTAGCCATAATCTTGCAGACATGTTAACAAAAGTTGTAAGTAGTGGGAAAATGAGGTCCTAATCAGTTTCAATTGGTCTTCAAGTATGATGATGAATATGAGAAATGACTAGCTGTACAAAGTGGAAGCATTTTCCATCAAGTGTAGCAATAGTGGAGTTTCGATAATCAGTCTCTAAGTGGGAGATTGTTGGGTGTGGAGCCTGATTATCTTCCTGATTGTTCAGAGGTTTTTGTTTCAGTCATGTTGGATCCCTGTTCCTAACAAGGCTACAACACTTCCCATTTAATTTCCATCAGGGTAGTCGAGGGGGTGCGACGACGACTTTTATGAGCTCCGCCCTAGCGGGGCTTCGGGGAAAGCACCCTTGAAGTTAAAAATAGATGAAAATTTTCCTTGTGAAATATTTTAATTTTGTAGTCAATCTGGATCATTCATTGGGTAGATGATCTGACGGTAGAAGTTATGTTAATTTAGGGTTCTTTTACATAGAAGGCACCCCATTGGTTTATATGAGGGAATTGTATTGTGGTTGTGGATTATTATTCTGAGTGGGAGAGAGAAGAGGTTGTGTGGGAGTGAAGAGGAAATTACAACAGATCCATTGTAGGTTGTATCTCTTCATTTTGTTGAATAATATAAAAGGAAGGACTGACTATTTCTCCATGAATGTAGCCCAAATTGGGTGAACCACATATATTTGCATCTCTCATGTTCTATGTGTTTCTATATTTGTGTTTCCATAATATTTTGTATATTTTATTGCTTTGTTAAATAATTTCTAACAAACCTATCAACCATAACCATGATGGAGCCATGTTTCCTTGATGTCCTTGGAAATCCTATAATGAAATCCATGGAAATTACCTCCCATTTCCATTTGGGAATTGGAATAGGTTGTAACAAACCAACTGGATGCATGCATTCAACTTTCACATGTTGACATTCCAAGCACTTAGCAACAAAGTCAACGACCTCTTTCTTTAAATTAGTCCAATAGTAGAACTTCTTGATAGTTTTCAAGGTCTTTTGATATCCTGTGTGGCCTAAATATGGCTTGACATGAAACTCTCTCAGAATAAGGTTCTTCAAATCACCACTATCAAGCATATAGATCATGCTCTTGAATCTAACCAATCCATCTGTTGTGAGGTAATACTCCTCATCATTATCACTTTGTTGTTGCAATATTTGCTTTAACTGCTAGTACCTCTCATCATGTTTCCCGACATGTATGATTTTCTCTCTCAAATAAGTCTCATAAGAGCTTGAAGCTGAAATATAATTCACCTGCACTTTCCTACTAAGAGCATATGCAACCTAGTTGTCTTTTTCTTTGATGCACATGATATCAAAATGAACTCACTAATGGTAGCCAACCATCTAGCTTGCCTTGCATTCAGATTAGGTTGGTCAAACAAGTACCTTAATCCATTATGATCACTCATTAAAATGAACCTCCTATCGAAGAGATAATGTCTCCACATCTTCAATGCATGAATGGTTGCTACCAACTCAAGTTCATGAGTCACATAATTCTTCTCATGCTCATTCAACTTTTGTGATTCATAAAAATCCACTTTCCCTTCTTTCATCAGGACTCCACCAAGCCCTTCCTTGCAATAATATATACAAACCGCGGTCTTTATCATGATCTACAATCCTCAAAACTGGAGCATTGTCAAGAACCTGCTTCAACTAACCAAAACTAGCTACACACTCATTCGTCCATTCAAACTTATTTCATTTCCTCTGCAAAGAAGTAATAGGATAGCCAATCTTGGAGAAGTTCCTGATAAGACTCTTGTACTAACATGTTAATCCCATGAATGATCTGACCTCGTCCACATTCTTTAGAGTTGGCCACTCCATGATATCCTTAATCTTATCTAGATCCACTACTATCTCCTATTTGGAAACAACATGTCCCAAGTAATGAACCTAAGTATGAAATAAGATACACTTGCTGAGATTGGCATACAACTTATGCTCTCTCAACAATCTTAATATTGTTGCCAAGTGCTCTGCACACTCCTCCTAATTCTTTTGATAAACCAATATATCATCAACAAATACTATAAAAAATTTATCTAGGTAAGGGTACAACACTATGTTCATCATGCACATGAAGGGGGTTGGAGCATTGGTAAAACCAAAAGGAACCACCACAAACTCATAGTTCCCATACCTTATACGAATGTAGTCTTATAGATGCCTTCTTCCATGATGCACACCTCACATTATCCTGATCTCATATCAATATTTTAAAATATTGTATCTCCCTTCAGCTAATCAAACAAATCACCAATTTGAGGCAATGGATACATGTTCTTGATAGTCACCTTGTTCAACTATCTGTAATCAATGCACAATCTAATAGTATCGTCCTTCTTTCTTAAAACAACAAATTTGGTCCACCCCAAGAAGATACACTTGTCCTTATGTATCCCTTATCAAGCATCTCTTTTAGCTGCAACTTTAGTTCCACAAACTCGGGAGTGTTCACCATACAAGGTGCCTTATATGCTACTACTGCTCTAAGCATCAACTCGATAGAGAAGTCCAATTCCCTATGATGAGGAAACTCCAGAATCTATACAGGTAAAACATCCTGAAATAGATGCAACATAAGATACCTCCTTAGGACTTCATCATCCTCATCATCCTTCCCTTTGTCATTGGAAACATGTACTATAAATAATAAACATCCTTTCCTATGGTTGTGCTTAGCTTGCATGGATATAACCATCCTCACTAATGTATGCTTCCTCTTTCCCTACAAGGATCTCTTTTCTCCATCCTCATCCAGGAACTCAATGGCCTTATGTTGATGGTGTTGGACTCGCCAACATGTAAGGGATCTCCCTTGTAAGAAGTCCCAATTAGACCTCAGACCGTTTGGTGTAGGAGTCCTAGTAGTGGGTCGTACGGTAATGTCTTGACCGCGATTTCGTACAGAGGCAAGTAAGGTGCCTCTGTTGGTAGCAAGGGTGTGAGAGCTACAACAAGCCAAGGAAGGTGCATGAGAGGTTCAAGCACACAGGGGTCGAGATGAGTGTGCCCCTTGGAAATCTGTGATAGCATGGAGTTAAGAAGGGAACACACGAGAAAAGAAAAATTGCAACATAGAAGGCAAGTTAGCTAGAATTCCAAAGTGATGGTTAAACCAACAACATGTTTCAGAAGGATTCATTCATACATACACGAAAAATTCCATACATGCATGTGTAAGCAAACAAATACAGATATCATTTAGAGTAAACCAGGTAGCATAGAATACAATACAACATATGAATGAAACATATTGGCTCTATTATATTAATAAGTGTAAGTTCCAGTCATACAATACATCCATGTATAACCACTAGTTCCGATAGCGGAACGTTACAGCCACAACCACTTGCTCCTCTAAAGAGATATACTAGCTATGCATAGTGGAGAAGCCAAGGCTCATTACAATACTATCCAAGCTCTCTCTAAGATAGTCCTATCAGAAGCTTGGCTGACCAAAAGCCTATACAATGAGTTATGATGGACTATTTATAGAAAAGGGTGGGGTGACCCTTGATATTCCCCTTTGTGACAGTTCATCTACCCTCATGACTCTTCATTTACTCTATGATTGTTATATCCAACTATCAACACTTGAACTTCCACTTGACGAGACGTTACATTACAATGCACATGTGCCCATGTGAGACAAAATTGCTTGAGCAAGCCATGCAAGACATCACTGACACTCGGTCCATTGTGGTGAGATCAACTCTTTAACATGCTTGTGATGATGAATGTGGTGAGCTGATGCCAAGTTTGGTCATCCATGATGGTGTGCATGTGTTCCATGGTGACATCTTGTTGAAGCGAACTCTTGCCTCTGTTGCATCTGGGTGCATTGGTATGGCTCCTCCATCCAACTCGTTTACTAGAATGTGCATAGTGTCCATCCTGATCTTCTAGTGTTTGCTGGTGGTCATGTGCATCAACTGTCAACTACATGTTCAGCTCTAATTGGACTTGCTTCTTGTCTTTTCTTCGGTGAGTGTGCCAAATGGGTTAGATCGCATGTGTACACACAATGACATGCATGCTGCTGAATTACCTTGCATGCAATCAACAACACCACTCACCATGTCTACTCCATGCCAGTTGCTAGGATGAATCGATAACTTGTATGGACATAGTTTCATCTGTCTGTGCATGTTGTGCCCCTTGCTATAATTGTTCCTACTGCAACTCATTCTCTTGTCTATGCAACTCCTGTTCTTCCTTGATTTGCTACTTGAGCTCATGCAACTTCTTCTTTGTTCCATTCTCTGCCTTCACATGATCTTCATGTCGCATCATCACTTCATAGCCTAAGTCTCCAAAGTTTCTTTCATTACAAGTGGATCTGCTTGAGCTTGCAACTTTGTTCCACCTCTCTGTTGTCAACAACCTTCCTCTTACGTTCATTACATCGAGTATGCTGCCTTTAGCTACTGTGATGTGGATGCCATCATATCTTGATTTCCTTGTCTAAGAACAACTTGATGTCTTCGTGGGTAGGCAAGTTCATAGACACTTCATCGACTGCATCCCCAAGCGTGATCTGAATGGTGTCTTCGACTCTTCTCTGCTGAAACCATTGTACCTGTGCTACTAAGAGGCAGATGAACACCTGCTATACTCGGATACATGGAAACACTCATGGCAAGAAATCTGTCAATCGAAAACCAAAATGAACTTGAGAACTAACTTGCGACATACCTGTGTGACTGATCATGAAGGTGGCAGAATTTCCACCAGGAGGTCAGGAGACTGACCGCCAAAACTACGCAAGGCACAGTCCGGGTTGTCATGAGGTTGACTGACTGCTAGAAGTATGCAATGCATAGTCCAGCCTGGCTTGCTGAGGACTGAAACTGCGCAATGCATAGTCCAGCCTGACTTGCTGAGGACTGAAACTGCGCAATGCATAATTTCAGTCAGCACTGACATGCAACCAGAAAACTGCATAACGTAGTTTCTGGGGCCAATAGGACACCGCCTCCAATAATTGCACAATGAAAACCTGGAGGTTAGTGCCTAGCTTGAATTGTGCAATTTCTGGATGGAAGGTAGAGCCTTCACTTTTGGAAATACACAGTGCTAGCCGGGAAAGGCGCGGTCTGGGCCAAGGCATCCCAATCCAGCTAACAGGTGACTGGAAAAAAGAGAAGTGTGAATGCATGATGAAATGAGTGAAAATAAGAGTGAATTATCATTCATGCAAACAATAAGTGCAGGATTCAAAAAAGGGGAAAGCATGCATGTGTGTGAAGCGAGTCACCGCAATGGGATCGTTTGTGAAAAAACAGTGTCATGCATGCGACAGCAGTGAGATGCGAACGAAAACTGAAACGGTGCTAGTACAATATAGTATGTATCAAAACGACAACAAGTGCTCACTGAAATCAAGAAAACAACATTCATATGAATCGAAACGCAAAAAACGCCAGAAACGCAATGCGAGACATGAAAAACGGGCTTACCCCAAAATAGTTGAGTTGAATGTGCAGAAAACTTCATAGATGCAATGTGGGATGTCAAAGCTACAACATTGATGTGAGGAATGAGCTCTGCAACATCTGGTTGATGAGTTTTGATAAAATTGAAGATGTGACGCGCATGCCACAAATCTAGGAAGAGCGACACTTGGTGGGAGGATTCTGAAATGATCCTTGCATGCGACCTTTAGTTGCTAAAATTAAATACCTAAATCAATGGATGCCATTTCATGCTGCCTTGGGAGAAGCAACCCATGCATGAAAATCAATTTTTCTCGGTCCCGAAAGGAACCAATCAACTCAGCTATACATGCAATAGTGTACTCAGCTGGGAGGAAAAAATGCACATTCCTAGGATGGATTGCACAATTTTTGGGTAGAGTAACTGACTACTGCCCAAAATTGTGCAATTTTTGGGCTAAGCAGCCCTGCTGGGAGGAATTGCGCAATTTTCTCAGTGAACAGTGATAGGAAGATTTGCGCAATTCTGGAGCCTAGTAGGCTGCTAGACAGAATTGCACAATTTTTGGAGGGAATGCTAGTTTCCCTCTAGAATTGTGCATTTCTTGAAGGAGCTACTCAGCTTGTAGCTAGACCAAGTGTGGTGAAATAGCTTGTAAGGGGGATGCAACAAGTTTTGATGGGCAGGTTGTCATTCTGCAAGAAAACAACTAAAGCTTGTGTACTTGACAAGGCAAGACATGTTGTTATGAAGGGTTGGTAGGGAGGCTCCAAAATGAAGCCAAGACAAAATTTTGGAGGGTGGTTGTAGCCGCTACAACACTTGGTTACACACTGGTAGAACTCTAGCTCTTTGAATGGACCTTGTTCGTGAAATTCAAGTCTAACACCTCCGGAAGTATTGTTTAGTTCTCAGTTCATCTTGGTTTCCACACTACTTGATTGTAATATGTAGCATCTTCCAAGCCCTTTGTCGGTCAACACACATTCCAAGCCAAGCCAACACAGTTGTTTCGACTGGGGTTGGGGAGTATATGATGCACAAACAGTATAGTTGTCAAAGTCTTAGTTTCATCTCTCGTGTTGCTCCATAGCCAGTAGACCTGGACGGTACGCCGATGGAGTCACACAAGAACACAAGCATGGCTCTGCTGCCAACGAGACTATTTAGTACCTCAGTGGAGTTACTTGCATCACCTCTCTATGCAGGAAGCCTTTCTCTTCTTTCGCCTTATTCATTTTCCATTTTTTCAAACTTTTTTCACTTTTTTCATTTTTCATATTCATAACTGTGCATAGCACTTATTCATTTTAGAGGCGGAAGAGGGATCCCAACTAATTGAGAGTAGAATATCTTGTTCCTTCAGAGAAGTAGTTTATGTATACCTTTGACGTGCTTGTTAAGGTTTTCCCCCTCACCTTACTCTACTTGACTGAGCTGACAAGGGTTGACTCAAAAACAACCGACTAGAGTAGGTGACACTAGTTAGCATGCAAGCATTGTTTTTTCACTAAGGTTAATTTTGAACAATACGTATTTTCCATTGATGCATCATGGACTGAAGACAACAAGTTCTTACATAAGAGAGCGGACAAAAGATAACCAAATGTTGATAGTTGTACAAGTCCTCTTATACTTTACCCAGCTTGTTTAAAGAGTTGCACACGGTCCATGCGAAACTAACCTATGGAAAGTAACAAGCAAACAAACCAAAAAGAAAAGCAAGAAGCAGAAGAAAATGCAGAAGCAAAGCGAGCAAGAAAACAAACACACAAAGAAAGAAGCAAACAACTCAAAAGCAAACACTACTCCTACTCCTAAGCTAACAGTTCATGGGTCATCTCATGTGAAGTGATACTTCCAATGCAGCCACCAGCACATTGGTTGACCCATGTTGGTGAAGGCACGGTTTGTGAACATCGCAGTTGCGCAAACCAGCAAGCATGAAAGATATAATGATGAATACGGACACACTCCGAGCTTACAAGCGACCACAGAACAAAGATGAGTGAAAGCGCATGACATGCACTCTGTGGAGTTGTCATGGTGCTATGTTACATTGTGTGCAAATGTTGAGTGTATGCATTCTCTTGACTGTGACGTGCAAGCAAATGTGAGAAAGGTAGACCACTTACGTTGTGCATGTCTGCTTGTTGTGTAAGATTCCTCCAATTCAAGAGCAATGGGATCGTGTAGTTCGAGTGGAGGAAGTGAAATCCAGGTGTTTGGTTTATCTTTAATGCAAAGTAGAGAGTGATCAGGAGCCTTGAGTGGTTCAACAATTTCCTAACTGGAAGTGAAACCAACCTCACGAGAGCGAGGGCCTAACATAACCATCATCTTGAGCTGAAGTACCTCGACAGTCTATGGGGTTTCAACTTCGTTCATAGATAGATCATCGTAGACCAATGCCCTAGAAAAATGAACAATGATTGAATCAACATCGTGATCAAATGAAGGAGTAGAGAGATCACAACAACCAAAATCAGAAAATTCAGGATCTTTGTTAGCATCCTTGTGATTTGATGAATCATGCAGAGGGGTAGATGAGAAGAAAAGATGTTCACCCTATGTGTTTTTAGAAATGACAAATGACATATTGGACGGATTTTCAAAGGAAGATGTGTCCTCTCCGCACTGTGATGAAAGACTGACATTCGATGTGTCTTGTGAATGATCGGAAGTAGAAACATTTGGAAATGGGTTTTCACAGGGGAAACCAATAGTGGCAGAATCACAAGGGATGTCAAGATAAAGCGGATGAGGCACAGCTGGAAGGGAGTCATCCTTCATCGCAGGTTTTTCTTTAGATTCCCGCACACACTCATCATGAATGATGGTGCAGGTTGGCTGCATAACACCAACTCCGTTGACAACTTGATCCTCGTTCACAATAGGTGAGGAGTCTGGAATGGAAGAACACAAGACAGTACAATCCGGAGGATCAATAGAATGTGGGGACGGAGGTTGAGGGAATGAATCCACGTGACAACCAACAGGCTTGCAAGACAAATCTACACAGATCTCAAGAGCCGGTGAGGTGGGAGGATGTGATAGTTCAACAGATGTGTGTGCATGGTCTCCCACATTACTTCGTGGTGGTGGAGCTATTTGATGAGGTGAAGGTGGACAATCACTTGTGACAACAACTATTCCTGCCTGTGATTGCATGGCTCCATCATCGAGGTGTGTTGAGTGGGGTTCAGATACGCGAAGAAGATACTCAAATCTCCCATAAAGAAATTCCCAGTCAATTTCATCTTCGGTAAATTGGTATGCAAGATTATAAAACCGTGTGTAAAACTGATCAACGAATTCATCGGGTGCTTTTCGTAATTTCTTTATCGAGTGCTTTATGGTTAAAGTGATTGAAAGCATGGCCTATCTCTGCAACCAGATGAGCGAGAGAATGAATAGATTTTTCGGGTAGCGTGGCACACTAGTGCATGGGGTTCCCTCGAAGCGTGTAGATGAACAGTGCACAGGTCATGTACTCTTCAAAGATTCCATGTCTTTCGCATGAGCCTACTGTTGAAATGTGGCAACAAGGATATTCCAATTTAATTTTTCCTTGAATTAAAATCGAATTTATTCTTAACAACTACTTGGAAATAATTAATTAATTCATTTTGAATTAATTAGTTGGAGAAATTCCAGTTAGAAGTCTTTCTAAAGTCATGCAAGATTTATCCCTTAAATTAAGGAGATAATATTGAGTTATATTTGAGTTGTAATTAGTTAACTCAGTTTACTGAGTTAAGTCTAGTTAAATTAGTTCCAAACTGTCTGAGGAACTAATGGTGAGTTAACAGTCAGTTGATGCATGCATGCACTCAACTAGTGCTACTCCAGTTAACTAAAGATTCCCTCATCAAAAACTCATGCATGTCTATTATGAGAAAGACCCACTTGAGATTAAAGACAAGGACAATGTACTATCAGTTGCATGTGTTTTCTTATAAGGAAAACTCATGCATGCAGTCAAGGCATCATTCCTTGAGGATTACGTAGTTCTGACAGTGTGTGAGAGTGTGTTACCCTTGGTAACAAGAGAATCATCCCAGAGGAACAACGTAAGGAAATAGGAGCTTGGAGGGCAAAGAGGAAGGCTTGAGAGAAGCCAAGATTGCTTGTGAGCATCTGTGAGGATTGTACTGAGAGCTGGGTAGCTGCGAGAGCTAAGGCTTTGTATAATTCCTATGTATTTCCACCTTGTATGATAATACAAATAGTGGGATTTTTAGCTGAGGCTTTCCCCAAAGTATTTTCATGTGTATTGTGCATTGATTCTTCTTCTTCTGGTTATATTGTTTAGCTCGATCTTTAAGCTTCTGTAAATTGATAGTAGAAGTAGGTTATAGTATTCTGCTTTGATTTATATTGCATTATCAAGTTAACCTACATCAGATTTTCTACATGGTATCAGAGCTAGCTTTGTAGAAAATTTCTACATGGTATCAGAGCGAGATTTGTAGAAATTATTCTTCATGGTATTGGAGCTGTGAATAGTATACTGACAAGAGAATTTGAAGTTTGAAGTTTGGGGTTGCAGGTGAAAATTGAATTCATGTCATACTTCAAGGTTGGCCAATGGCATTCTATGGCTTGAGAATTTAGTATGCCTTAGAAGGTAGCTCAAATTACATAGCACAGAAAGATAGAATGGAGGATTTATTAGAAGATAATGGCTTGAAGGAATTCATTTATCAAGAAATCCCAAAGCCAGCTTCAACTAATGCACTAGAGTTGGCTGAGTGGAAGAAGTGTGTGGCGAAGGCGAGACAAATCATCCTTGAGGGAGTTCGAGACCATATTGTCTCAAGTCTCCATGGGAAGGATACTCCATTTTCAATGTGGAAGACATTGAAGGACCTCTACCAAAACAGTAGCAACCAGAGGAAATTGGTGCTCAAGGATAAGCTTCAGATAATCAAGATGGAGAAGGGCAATACTATTTCCACATATCTGAACAAGCTCACTACCTATAGAGATGAGCTTGGCAGCATGGGAATAACTACTGCCGATGATGGTATGGTGAGCCTCACTCTCCTTGGCCTTCCAAATATTTGGAATAACTACCAGGACTTTGTGAACGGAATGTTGGCATTATGAGATAAGTGTTGTCCTTGATGGCAAACCTCACTGATGACAAATCATAGTACAGAAGGTCAGCAGCAAGGAATTGATGATCAGACTATAAGAAGAAGAGAAAGCTCATACATGCAGGTTCGTTAAGCCCAAGTCGCGTGTACACGCAGGTTGGCTTCAGCAAAAGCGCGTGTATGTGGAAAAGTACCTTTGGTCCATGGCGGTTAGTCCTTGGAAGTTGTGCCTATGGTTTCGGACCATTGTGTCTCGACGGGCGTGTCGATCCCTAGTTTTGAAGTTGATGGTATTGTATTACTATGGTTTTGGCTCTTGGTATTGAACAAGGCCTAAGGCTATATAAGGAGAAGGAAATCATTAGGCAAGGGTATCTGAAATGTCTTGAATATCTGATGAAGCATTAGATCCAATATGCAGGTTATGGGTTGATGATGCATTGCTTGATCTGAGCTAAGGAGAGATCCCATCGGTTGATGGAGAGCAAGATCTAAGGAGAGATTGGGATCAAATGGTTTGAAATGAACTATCTTTATGATGCTTATTCTAGATCTACATACTGACGCATGTATTGTTCTATAAGTATTATGAGTATGATTGATGTCTGGTACAGCTGCAAGTTATGAGAAATTATTTTTAGATCTGTACGCGGGTTGTCTTTGGTGAAAGCGCGTATACACGCGGGTTTGATTCATCGAAGTGGCGTATACATTGTAAAGCTTGATATTTGAAGTTGCAGATGGATCTGATGGTTATTACAGAGTTCTGTGTCTACTCTATGTTCTGGTGACTGTTGTTAACAGGGTTTCAGTGATTCAGGGTTTGATGATTGTTTTGAGCTTCAATGATAGTGATGGGTCCAGTATGAAAATTGGATGAAAAGTGGCCTTACAGATTATGTGTTGTGCTTCAGTGTATCCAGTCTGAAAATTGATGAAACGTGGTAC
Source organism: Pinus tabuliformis (assembly GCA_031772625.1). Classification (NCBI taxonomy): domain Eukaryota; kingdom Viridiplantae; phylum Streptophyta; class Pinopsida; order Pinales; family Pinaceae; genus Pinus; species Pinus tabuliformis. The sequence goes on from CM062811.1 coordinate 514,339,571, forward strand.
CTGGAGGTGAGAAGATTGTAGGCAAGCACCTACGTACTAGTATCTAAGCTAGTACAAAAGCTAAAGGAGATCTTTGGAGCATTGTAGCAGGTAGCAGCCTGCGTACTAGTAAATGGATCGGCTAGTACAAGAGCAAAGGGGGTTGTAGCTCCCGTACTGGTATAAGACTGCACCAGTACAAATATTGTAAAAGGATTTTCTTATTAAGAAGAAGATTGAGATGACTTGCAGCAGGTGGTTTTCACCCACATTGGGTTTCCACCTTATATCTTTGTGTTCATGTGTGTGGCTCTTGTGTGATGTTCTGTTCTGTTTTCTGCACCTGTTTACTGTTAATATGCTTAATAATGATCTGATGCATTTACTGAAGATTAAGCTAACTGAATTATAAGATCTCTGGATATACGCGAGTTTCATTAGACACAGTAGCGTGTACACGCGGGTTCACTTAATTGAAGTAGCGTATATGTTTCTGAGTATGAAATTGAAAAGTTTGATTGATCTGATAATACTGATTCACCCCCCCCTCTCAGTATTATTTCCAACACGGAAGGGAGAAACTGTGGGATTGGAAATGACTGTGGTCGGATCTTATGTAGGAGGAGATCAGGAGGAGCACACAAGATGGTTCTTCATCCAAGGATGATGATGAAGAAAATCTGGCCTTAACAAGTAAGGCAAGGAAAGGGAAGGGGAAGGCTTCCCATTCCAAATTGAATTCTTCTCAAGAGGGAAGAAGGGTGACAAGTCTAAAGTAAGATGCTTTAATTGTCACAATATGGGACATTATGCGACTAATTTCCCATTGAAGAAGTCCAAGAAGGGATCCTTGAAAGGATCAGAAGGTGAGGCATTAGCATCTCAGTTCGAAATGGACTTTACCCTCATCGCATGCATGGTGTCATCGTTGATGGGTTGTGTTTGGTATCTTGACAGTGGAGCCTCATTCCACATGACTGGTGATAAAATTTTATTCAGTGCCTTGGAGGAGAAAGACCTCAAGATGCACATAGAGATGGGTGACGATGGAAAGTATAGTGTTTCAGGAGTGGGCACAGTTGCTTTTCAGAGGGAGCATGGAGTTCCTCTCACCTTGATAGATGTGAAGTATGTGCCTGGACTAAAGAACTTGGTATCAGTCACGATTTTGGAGGAAAAAGGCTACGATGTTGTCTTCAGTAAAGGAAAGGTGTTCCTAAGACACATAGCGACAGGTCATACCAAGAGGATAGGGATACGGGTGAAGAATATCTATAAACTAGAGGTAGATGATTGTGCAACATTGAGTACGAAAGCAGAATTGGTGCAAAGCCAAGACATTGGATAGTTGTGGCATAGACGGTTGGGCCATTTGCATCATGGAGCTTTGAAGATAATGCAACAGATATCTACAAGACTTCCCAAAGGTTAACTTGAGAAAGTTGAAACATGCAAAGGTGGTACCTTGGGAAAGTACACCAAAGCTTCCTCTCATGATCGAGACAGTTGAGCAAAGGCTATCTTAGAGCAAGTTCATACCGATGTGTGTGGACCATTCTTGATGGAACCTCATAAGCCACAACAGAATGGGGTGGCCGAGAGGAAGAACAGAACTATTGTAGGGGCAGCATGGGCAACGTTGCATGACCAAGGCCTACCACTTCACTTGTGGGCTGAGGCATGCAACATAGTGGTCTATTTGCAAAATAGAAGCCCGCATCGCATACTTGGGATGAATACACCAAAGGAAGATTTCTCCGGTAAGAGACCAGATGTGGGTCACTTCAATATCTTTGGCTTATCGGTATATTTACATGTGACAAAGGATGCATGGAAGAAGCTTGAGCCGACAACAGAGTTGGGGATATTTGTAGGGTACACTGATACACCTCACAACTATTAGGTGTACTTGCCTAACAATCGAAGGACAGTGGTTTGCAGAGATCTCAAGTTTGATGAGCAGAAGGCCATGCGAGTTTCCATTGAGAGGGAGATCCAAGTACAGGCTATGGAGGAATTGTTGGTACCTAAGGAGGAGGAGCCTTAGACTGATGTGGATTAGCTGCATGCAGAGGTTCCAGGAGTGGAGACATCCACTCAAGCAGAGTCTTCCAGAGATGGACGGAAGTGCACAAGAGAAGCTAACAGATTGTTGGAGGATGTGAGAGAGAATGTGGGAGCACCATCTTCTCAGCATAGACAGAGGAGGTCACCTGAGAGGCACATTTCATACCTGGCCCTTGCTGGGAAATGTGTTGATACCGAACCATCTTCCTTTGAGGAAGCAGTGCAGCAACCGATTTGGGTTGATGCTATGGTGGAGGAGTATGACTCCATAGTTCGTAACAGTGTTTGGGATGTGGTTCCGAGATCGGAGAACAAGTCAGTTGTGAGTTCCCATTGGCTTTACAAGGTAAAGCAAGCTGTTGATGGTAGTGTGGAGAAGCATAAGGCAAGATTTGTTGCCCATGGCTTTTCACAGGTCAAGGGGATTGACTATGATGATACTTTTTCTCCTGTCGTAAGGTACTCATTTATCATATCTATGTTGGCACTATCATCACAAATGGGTTGGAAGATCATCAGATGGATGTGAAGACTGCATTCCTCAATGGCAAGATTGAGGAAGAGGTGTACATAGATTAGCCGGAAGGTTTTGAGACCTTAGATCGTGAGTCGCATGTGTGCTGACTCAAGAGAGTGTTGTACGGGCTAAAGCAAGCACTTCATGCTAGGTACACCAGGATAGACAACTACTTCACTGGGTTGGGCTTCACAAAGACTGAAGCAGATGTGAACCTGTACCACATCATGGTGAAAGGTAAGTTGTTGATCATCGTTCTTTATGTTGATGATCTCATATTGACTAGTGATGATTAGTTGATCATGTCTTGCAAGGAGGACTTTACAAGAGAATTCGAGATGAAAGACATGGGTCTCATGCATTACTTCCTTGGCATAGAAGTGTGGCAAAAGGCTGGGGAGTTTTTTGTGTCTCGGGGAAAGTATGCCAACGAGATACTTAAGAGATTCCACATGGAGAAGTGCAAGCCCATGAAAACTCCTCTAGCTGGTAACTGGAGGAAGGAGGATACTACTTTAGGAGAAGTAGTTGAGGCTATTGTGTATAGGAAGCTTGTGGGTTCACTAATTTACTTAGTGAACACACAACCAGATTTGTGCAATGCAATCAACCAGCTAAGTTAAGTGATGGTTCAGCCTACCAAGATGTTTTGGAAGGTGGCAAAGCATGTATTGAGATACCTCAGAGGCACATCTCAGTATGGATTATGGTACAGGCGAACAGAGGGAGTGAAGCTACAAGGCTTCATTGATGCAGATTGGGTAGGGAGTCCATCAGATCACAAGAGCACATCAGGAGGGATTTTCAACCTTGGGTCAGTGGCAGTTTCTTGGTACAGTAGGAAACAGAGGTTGGTTGCACTCAGCTTGGCAAAGTCATAATACATGGCTATAAGTCAGGCAGCATGTGAGGCCATTTGGATGCGGAAAATCCTAGTTGGTTTATTTGATCAGAGGATGGATCCAACTATGATCTATTGTGATAATCAGAGTTGTATCAAACTCTATGAGAATCTAGTATTTCTTGATAGGGCCAAGCACATCGACATTCGGTATCATAATCTCAGAGACTGTGTAGCAAGGAGGATCATGTTGCTGTAGCATATTTTGACATAGGAGCAAGATGCTGACATTTTGACAAAGGCATTGTCAAAGTGTAAATTCGAGTTCCATAAAGACAGGATCAGGGTGGCAAATAATCCCTTTCTTGTTGAGAGGGAGTGTTGAAATGTGGCAACAAGAATATTCCAATTTAATTTGTCCTTATTAAATTGTGAATTAAAATCGAATTTGGTCTTAACAACTACTTGGAAATAATTAATTAATTCATTTTGAATTAATTAGTTGGAGAAATTCAAGTTAGAAGTCTTTCTGAAGTCATGCAAGAGTTATCCCTTAAATTAAGGAGATAAGATTGAGTTATATTTGAGTTGTAATTAGTTAACTCAGTTTACTAAGTTAAGTCCAGTTAAATTAGTTCCAAATTGTTTGAGGAACTAATGGTGAGTTAACATTCAATTGATGCATGCATGCACTCAACTAGTGCTACTCTAGTTAACTGAAGTTTCCCTAATCAAAAACTCATGCATGTCTATTTTAGGAAAGATCCAGTTGAGATTAAAGACAAGGAAAATGTACTATCAGTTGCATGTGTTTTCTTATAAAGAAAACTCATGCATGCAGTCAAGGCATCATTCCTTGAGGATTACGTAGATTTGACAGTGTGTGAGAGAGTGTTACACTTGGTAACAAGAGAATCATCCCAAAGGAACAACGCAAGGAAATAGGAGCTTTTAGGGTAGAGAGGAAGGCTTGAGAGAAGCCAAGATTGCTTGTGAGCATCTGTGAGGATTGTATTGAGAGCTGGCTAGCTGTGAGAGCTAAGGCTTTGTATAATTCCTATGTATTTCCACCTTGTGTGATAATACAGATAGTGGGGTTTTTAGCTGAGGCTTTCCCCAAAGTATTTTCATGTGTATTGTGCATTGATTCTTCTTCTTCTAGTTATATTATTCGTCTCGATCTTTAATCTTCCGCAAATTGATAGTAGAAGTAGGTTATAGTATTTTTCTTTGATTTATATTGCATTATCAGGTTAACCTACATCAGATTTTCTACAGTTACAACACCAACCGTGTGCCTAACCAAGGCTATGTGGCCTCCACCATCATATGTTTTATGTGACAAGTTATCCAAGAGCTCTTTCGAGATTATGAAGTCATTTCCATAAGACATACACTCCAAAAGAGAAACTTCATAGTTAGTCATGATATATATGTAGAGATTCAAAACAGATGTGAGGACTCAACTTGTCATCTGGCCCTCATTCTAGTGCCAAAATATTGATGGTGTCGGACCCGCCAACATGTAAGGAGATCTCCCCGATAGGAAGTCCAATTAGACCTCAGACCATTTGGTGTAGGAGTCCCAGCAGTGGGTTGTACGGTAATGCCTTGACCGTGATTTCGCACAGAGGAAAGTAAGATGTCTCTGTTGGTAGCAAGGGTGTGACAGCTGCAACAAGACAAGGAAGGTGCATGAGAGGTTCAAACACACGAGGGTCGAGATGAGTGCACCCCTCGGAAACCTGTGATAGCACGGAGTTAAGAAGGGAACATGCGAGGAAAGATACATCACAACATGGAAGGAAAGTTAGCTAGCAATCCAAGGTGATGGTTAAACCAACAACACGTTTCAAAAGGATTCATACATACATACACAGAAAAGTCCATACATGCATGCATAAGCAAACAAATACATATATCATTTAGAGTAAACCAGATAGCATAGAATACAATACAACATATGAATGAAACGTGATGGCTCTATTATATTAATAAGTGTAATTTCCAGTCATACAATACATCCATGTCTAACCACTAGTTTCGACAGCAAAACGTTACAACCACAACCACTTGCTCCTCCAAAGAGCTATACTAGCTTTGCACAACAGAGAAACCAAGGCTCGTTACAATATTGTCCAAGCTCTATCTAAGATAGTCCTATCAAAAGCTTGGCTGACCAAAAACCTATAGAATGAGTTATGAGGGACTATTTATAGAAAAGGGTGGGGTGACCCTTGGCATTCCCCTTTCTGACAGTTCATCTACCCTCATGAATCTTCATTTACTCTATGAATGTTACATCCAATTATCAACACTTGGACTTCCACTTGAAAAGACGTTACATTACAATGCACATGTGCCCATGTGAGACAAAATGGCTTGAGCAATCCATGCAAGACATCACTGACACTCGGTCTGTTGTGGTGAGACCAACTCTTTGACATGCTTGTGATGGTGAATGTGTTGAGATGATGCCAAACGTGGTCGTTCGTGATGGTGTGCATGTGCTCCATGGTGACATCTTGTTGAAGCGAACTCTTTCCTCCATTGCATCTGGGTGCATCGGTATGTCTCCTCCATCCAACTCATCTACTAGCATGTGCATGGTATTCTTGGGTGTGATCGAACCATAAACACACTGATGCATAATGTCTGTGTTGATCTTCCAGTGTGTTCTAGTGGTCATGTGTATCAACTGTCGACTACATGTTCAACGCCACTTGGACTTGCTTCTTATCTTTCCTTCGGTTAGTGTGCCAAATGGGTTAGATGGCATGTGTGTGCACAATGACATGCATGCTACTGAATTCCATTACATGAGATCAACAACACCACCGATCATGTCTGCTCCGTGCCATCTACTGGGATGAATCTATAACTTGTATGGGTGCAGTTTCATCAGTCTATGCATGTTGCGCCCCTTGATGTACCTACTCCTACTGCTACTCATTCTCTTGTCTATGCAGCTCCTGTTCTTCCTTGAGTTGCTACTTGAGCACATGAAACTCCTTCTCTATTCCATTCTCTGCCTTCGCGTGATCTTCATGTTGTGTCATCACCTCATAGCCTGAGTCTCCAAAGTTGCTTTCATCACAAGCGGATCTGCTTGAACTTGCAACTTTGTTCCACCCCTGTGTTGTTAACAACCTTCCTCTTGCATTCGTTGCATCCGGTATGCTTCCTTCAGCTGTTGTTGATGGTGTTGCTTGCTGTGATGTGGCTGCCATCATATCTTGATTTCTTTGTCTATGAACAACTTGATGTCTTCGTGGGTAGGCAAGTTCATAGACACTTGATCGACTGCATCCCCAAGCATGCTCTGAATGATGTCTTTGACTCTGCTCTCCTGGAAACCATTGTACCTATGCTGCTGAGAGGCAGATGAACACCTGTGATACCTAGAGACATGGCAACACTCATGGCAAGCAATCTGTCAGTCGAAAACCAAAATGAACTTGAGAACTGACTTGCAACATACATGTGTGACTAATCATGAAGGTTGCACAATTTCCACTAGGTGGTTGAGAGGTTGACTGCAAAAACTGTGCAATCCCCAGTCTAGGTCGTCAGGAGGCTGACTGAATACTGGAATTGCGCAATGCACAATCTAGCCTAGCCTACTGAGGACTAAAACTGCGTAATGCATAATTTCAGTCAGCAATGACATGCAACCAGCAAACTGCATTGTGCAGTTTCTGGGGCCAACAGGACACTGCCTCCAAGAATTTTGCAATGCAAGCTTGGAGGTCAATGCCTAGCTAGAATTGCACAATTTCTAGAGGGAAGGTAGAGCCTTCGCTTCTAGAAATGTGCAGTGCTAGCCGGGCAAGGCACGGTCCGGGCCAAGGCAACCCAGTCCAGCCGATGGGTGACTGAAAACATGAGAAGTGTGAATGCATGATGAGATGAGTGCAAACAAGATTGAATGATCATTCATGCAAAAAACAAGCGTAGGATTTATAAAATGGGAAAGCATGCATGTGTGTGAAGCAAGTCACCGCAACAATGTCCATTTGTGAGAAAACAATGTCATGCATGTGATAGCAGTGAGATGTGAATGAAAACTGAAACGGTGCTAGTACAAGCTAGTATGTATCAAAACAAGAGCAAACGCTCACTGAAATCAAGCAGACAACATTCATACAAAGCGAAACACAAAAAATGCTAGAAACACGGCACGATACATGAAAAGAGGGCTTACCCCAAAACAACTAAGGGGAATGTGCCCACGAATTCTTAGATACAATGTGGGATGTCAGAGCTGCAAGATCGATGTGAGGAATGAGATATGCAGTGTCAGATTGATGAGTTTTGATAAAATCGAAGATGCGACGCACATGCCACAAATCTAGGAAGAGCGACACTTGGTGGGAGTTTTATGAAATGATCCTTGCATGTGGCCTCCAACTGCTAAAAGTAGATCCCCGAATCAAGGGATTCCCTTGCATGCTTCCTTGGGAGAAGCATCCCATGCATGAAAATCATTTTTTCTCGGTCCCGGAGGGAACTAGTCTACTCAACTACACATGCAACAGTTTGCTTAGCTGGGAGGAAAAAAGGCGCATTTCTGGGAGGGAGCTGGCTTGGCTACCTAGAGGAATTGCGCAATTTCTGCACTGAGCAGCCCTGCTGGGAGGAATTGCACAATTTTCTCAGTGAACAGTGACAGGCAGATTTGACCAATTCTGGATCCCAGCTCGCTGCCAGACAGAATTGCACAATTTCTAGAGGGAAGGCTGGTTTCCCTCCAGAATTGCACAATTTCTTGAGGGAGTTGCTCAACTTGTAGCTCAACCAAGTTTGGTGAAACAACCTGTGAGGGGGATGAAACAAGTTTTGATGGAAAGGTTGTCATTCTGCAAGAAAGTTGTTGAAGCTTGTGTACTTGAGAAGGAAATACATGCTGCTATGAAAGGTTGGTAGGGAGGCTCCAAAATGAAGCTAAGGCAAAATTTTGGAGGGTGGTTATAGTTGCTACAACACCTTGTCATAGAAATCTACCTTGGTCCTATGAATAAACAACCAATCCATGCACAAAAGCATGTTATATGCACCCAAAGGAAGAAAATTCAGGTTTGTTGTCATAGGCATACCATTAAGCTAAAATGCACAAGAAGTCACCCAATGATGAACTCTTCTCTTGGTCCCTATATCCAATTTCATCAACCAAGGTTTTACATGCACTTCCTTATTCAAACGACACTAATCTGCCAGTTAAGGACTAATATAGTTATAATTCGATCCAGGATCAATAAAAATAGAAACAACTTGATCACAAAGCTTACCTTCCATCTCTATAATGGATGCTTGGTGGTCTACTTGCATATTATCAACTGTTGCATAGATTCGAGGAATTATTTTACCTACATCCCCAAATGTTTGCACCTCCTGAGCACTATAGATCTGATGCCTACCACCCTGATACAATGGACAATCCTTCTTGCAATGATCTCTACCAAAAATCCAACACTTCAAAGGTTCACTGCCACTTCCTTTATTATGCTACTCCACAAGCTGAGACCGATGTCCTTTCTCAACTACATTAGACTTCTTATGTGGTGATACATTTTCCTTGTCACTAACATCCTAAGATCTTCCTTGCTTCTTGGGACATTTTCCTTTAGTTTTCAAATTACCCTTTCTAGTCATGCTTGAACTCAAGCTTTCACTTTGACTACTCATAACAATGCTTCAACTTTCTAATAGCTTCTTCCAATGACTGAGGCTCATAAAACTCAATATGATATTTGAATAATAATGGAAATTCATTGATGAAGCTTTGGATCTTTTCTTTCTCATCCTTGATATAGGGCACATATCTCAACAGTTTTAGAAATATATTTGTATATTCTTCATCTGTCATGGAACCCATCCTGATCTCATAGAATTCCTTGGCCTTTCCATAATAATAGCTCTCAAACAAGTACTTCTTCTTTAAGAGTATTTCAAATTCTTCCCAAGTCATCTCCTCTTCCCTTATGCCACTGAAATTCTTGACATCTTCCCACCAGATATATTCTTTTCCTTTGAGAATGAAAGTAGCTATCTTAGCCTTCATATTCTTTGAGTAATCATGAATAATAAAGAATTTCCTCATTCCGAGCAGTCATGCTTCTGCATCTTCTGATTTGGTCATCTCACTATCAAAAGTAGGAGGCTTATCTTTCTTGAATTCCTCTAGAAAATACCACTTGTCACTCCTCCTATAATGATGTTCATAATGATGGTGATGGTGTCTCCCAAAAGTAAGGCTAGAATAAAATCCATGCATACTAGCCCTCCTATCAGGTGTATACAAGAGTATGTCACTCTTTACTGTTTCATCCCTATCCATCTTGTACCTTCTCTAAGATCTGCTTCCATCTGAACCATTAGTATTTTCTTCCTGTCTAGCCCCATGACTAATCCCCAACTATCTATGCTTTTGTAAATCTAAAAGGCTTTGAAGAATAACTACATTAACCTCGACTTGATTTTCATGAGCTTTAGCAAGCCTTTCCTGGGCCTTAATCAACCACTCATTATCTTCTTTGCAACTTATGATATTTGCCTTCAAACTTCTCAATGTGTTTTCTAGATAAGGAGAATCTCCCTCTCCCTATTGCCCAACTGACTTCTCCCATCCTACTGATTTCTCTTCTGGCCTACACAAGGAGTCATATTGATCCAAAATGGATCCAAGACACCCTCTAAGTCTTCAAAATAAAAAACCACCACATAAGGAAAAACCTTACAAAAGGCGAAAAACACTATCGGGAGAGAAAAACATGGAAGAAATGGCCAAAAATAGAGTTATCGAAGGCTTGGACAGCGATGCACAGGAGCTGTCAGATCTGGCCGATCAACGGTCCAAATCTGATCGTCATATCGCAATTGGAGAAGGTAGGCAGAGGCTATCAGAGGCTATCATATGACTATTGCGACAACGATTAGCGCAAGCCAACAAGGACTGTCGATCAAGCGTGCAGATCGACGGCCCAAGTTAACTTGCAATATCGCGTCGGCAAAATACAAAGGAGCGCTTACCAACGGCCTGAGACTTTGCGATATGCGATTACAACATGTCGCATCACAAAATCGCATCGGAGCAATACGAAGGAGCGGGGCCGATACATGCGACTATGAAAGCCGGACCTGATGGGATTATAGATGAAACTTAATATATTTGAGTTCCGGAAAATGGGTTTTTCTATGTATTTCATATTTTCGTTAAATAAATGAAATACAAAGGGAATGCGCCCGATGCAATGAATCTAGACCCGAAAGGGTTTATAAATGCAAATGTATATTATTTGAAGTCCGCCATAAAGTCATTCGATGATAATTTCAGTGTTTTAATGTATTTTTACAAATACAAAGGAAACCACGACACAGGAGCATTGGGACTTGCGATAGTGATTATAGGCAGACCCAATAGGAATATAGCGTGGAACTAATGATTTTTGAAGTCCGATAAATGAAAAATTGGCATATTTTCCCGTGTTTTAAAGTATTTCTCTGTGTAAACAAAGAGCGACTATTTTAGTGATTTCTAAAGCGCTGATGGTCCTTTCCATTGCAGAACAGGTGGCCACCATCCCTGAAGACGTTTAACAATGATTGCTTAATGCTCAGAGGAGATCTGAGTGGACAGAGGCCGGAAGCCAGAGAGTCCCGAAGAGGAAACAACCAGATAGTGCCGATTGGCTTAAAAGCCACAAAATGACAGAGATGGAGGCAAGAAGTGCTAAGACAGAGAGAAAACAGAGACAGAGAGAAATTGGAAGAGTTTGCGTACTCAGAGAGGCTTGAGGGATTCAAGAAAAACTCCTGCTGTTTTGTATCTGTTGTGTTGAGACTCAATTTGAGCTCACACTTTGTAAACTCTACTATTGAAGACATAATAGAGAGGTCATCACTGAAGGTTGGACTGGGAGACGTAGCCCAAGAGTTTTGGGTGAACTCCATATTAAATTTGTTGTGTTTATGTGTGTTTGTCTATTATGTTTCTCTGACTGCTCATTGTTTATATTATTCACAATCTTATCGATCCGTTGCACTAAGTAGTATAGGAAAATCCATGCACATGAGTCTGTAATACCTTAAAAGTAATCTAAGATCTTCATTTTCAGATCAAGTGGTATTAGAGCTTTAGGTTTGTTGAGGTTAGACAAGCTTGTGCTGGATTGTTGAATGTTAACTAGGTCAAAGCTCAAACTAGGAGAAGGAGAACTTGTTGAGGCTAATCTAGAAATTGGAAGAGTCTATCTTAGGAGGAGAATGACAGAACAAGTCTCATTGGAATCAAAATCTCAATTCATGGATAGTTTCATGACCATGAGAGCAATGGTGGAAGAGATGTATCGAGAGTTCAAGAAGGGTCGAGATGAAAGCACTTTGACACCTAAACAAGACAAGGGAGCAGAAGAACCTTCTCTAGATGCCCTAGAGGGAAAAGGGAAAGGGGAAAAGCTTCCTCCATCATCTCCTCCACCATCGCCTCTATCATCCTCATCCCCTAGCCCTGAAAAGAAAAAGAAGAAAACATCTTTGATTAAATTAGATGTAAAGTTTGATTTTCCAATCTATGATGGAGAATTAAATGCAGAAAAGCTAGATAACTGGATTAAATAGATTGATGTATATTGCAGGGTGCAGAACATTGATTTAGAAAGGAGAAAGATTCAGCTGGCTAGCCTTCGCCTTGGAGGAACTGCCCTAGTGTGGTGGGAAGGCAGGACACAAGCTGATTTGAAGAAGCATGGTAAAATTCTTTCTACCTAGAATGAATTTGTTTCTGCCATTAAAAAAATTTTCTATCCACTAGCTTATATGCAACAAGAAATGATGAGTTGGAAAACTCTTCACCAATTAAAGGGGTAAAGTTCACAAAGCTATACCTAGGAATTTAGAAAAAGAGCTTTAACTCTAGGCATTTCTCTAGACTCACTTGAAACCTTGTTGAAGTATATAGGTGGTCTACATAGCTATTTGAGGCACACCATTCTCATGTTTAACCCCACTAGCCTAGATGATGTATCAGTCTAGGCTACACATCTAGAGGCTAGAGGAAAGAATGTGAACCTAGAGATTGGGGGATCATCAAAACCCCCTGCAAGCAAGAACAAGGAAAAGAAGAAGTTTGGAGGTAAGAAGAAGAAGATTGTTGTTGCTATTCAAAAATACTTGGGGTCAGACTCAGGTGATGAAACAACAGTCAAAACTACAAGTATAAAAGGCTATCCGATTTAGAGAATGTAGAGATCAAGAAGCAGGTACATGAACTGCTCGATAAAGGGTTCATAAGTCCAAGCACATCACCATGCAGATCTCCAATTGTTTTGGTGAGGAAGAAAGATGGTTCGTGAAGGATGTGCATTGATTACAGAGCACTGAATAAAATAACGATCAAGAATCGTTATCCTCTTCCTCGCATTCATGATCTATTAGATCAGCTGAAAGAAGCAGTTTACTTTTCCAAGTTGGACTTTCGTAGTGGCTACCATTAGGTCAGAGTTGCAGAACAAGATGCATGGAAGACTTCTTTCAAAACAAAGCAAGGGCTGTATGAATGGCTGGTTATGCCTTTTGGCTTAACTAATGCTCCTGCCACTTTCATGAGAGTTATGAATGATGTACTTCGACCTTTTATTGATGATTTTGTAATTGTGTATTTAGATGACATTCTTGTTTTTAGTAAAACCTGGGAAGAACATTTGAAGCATGTAAAGCAGACTTTAGATGTTTTGAAAAGAGAAAATCTCTATGTGAAGTTATCAAAATGTGAATTTGGCAAAACATCTTTAAATTATTTGGGTCATAGTGTAGGGGGTGGTGAATTGAAGATAGATCCCTCTAAGGTTGAAGTCATTGTGAACTGGCCTAAACCAAAATCTACTACAGAAGTTAGGAGCTTCCTAGGAGCAGCACAATATTGAAGAAAGTTTATTGCTAACTTTTCCTTGATTGCAGCTCCCTTACACGCTTTAACAGGATTGAACAAGGTGTTTCAGTGGGGAGGCAAACAGCAGAAAGCCTTCAACACCTTGAAAGAAAAAATTAGTACAACACCAGTACTAGCACTGCCAGATCTTCAACGACCATATGCTATCATTCTGAGACATTTAATTCTGTAGTAGTTAATTATCCCACATATGATAAAGAATTGTATGCATTAGTACAGAGTGTGAAAAAGTGGAAACATTACTTAATGGGCAAAGAAACAATCATTCATACAGATCATCAACCACTTCAATATTTGCACTCACAAACTAAATTGCAGCAATCAAGACACTATAGGTGGATGGGTTTTCTACAACAGTTTCATCTTGTCATCAGATATAAGAAGGGCATATACAATAAGGTTGCAGATATGTTATCCAGACCAATCTTAAATGCATCTACTATACTTGAGCATAACTCAGTATTGCATGAAAGCTACATTGAACAATATGCTCAAGATGTAGATTTTAAAGATGTATATGCAACTTTAAGTCATGGCAAACAAGTAGAAGAATTGGATTATCATGTTAAGGACCAACTCTTATATCATTTGGGAAAGTTATGCATTCCTCAAACTGAAAGAGTTAACATAATCCGAGAAGAACATACTTCTCTAATATCAGGTCATTTTGGTGTAAGTAAAACAATTGCATAGCTGCAAAGGTTCTGTTATTGGCCAAGAATGCATGAAACGGTTTCTAGATATACTAAAGGGTGTACCGTGTGTGCTAAAAGTAAGCCCACCAATAAAAAACTAGGCTTGTACACTCCACTTCCAGTTCCTTCTCGTCCTTGGGAAAGTGTTTCCATGGAATTTGTTGGGGGATTGCCAAAATCTAGAAAGGGTCATGATTATTTATATGTTATTATGGATAGGTTCAACAAAATGTGTATTTTAATACTTTGTAACAAGTAGATTACAGTTGAACAAATATCGAAGTTGTTCTTTCAGCATGTCTGGGTTCATTTTGGCTTACCCACTTCCATTGTATCTTACCGAGATTCCCGATTTGTTGGGAAGTTTTGGTCAAGTCAGTGGGAATTGATGGACACCAGATTGAAGAAGAGCGCAACATTCCATCCACAAACAGATGGCCAAATAGAGGTGGTCAATAGGACAGTGATCCAATTGCTCAAGGGCTATTGCAGCAAGCATCCCAAGCTTTGGGATGAACATTTGTGCTATGTGCAACATGCTTACAACCGTGCTAAGCACTCTTCTACACAGAGATCTCCTTTTGAGACTTGTTTTGATTTTACACCAAAGTCTCCCTTGGATTTTGTCTTTAGTAAAGACATAGCAGTTGATGGACACAATGATGTGTACAAAGCAACCAAGTTCATTGAACAGATCCAAGAAATTCACCAGGCAGTGTAGGAACAACTGGAAAGAAGCTAGGCCAAGTACAAGGCAAGGCATGATAAGCATCAAATGGAGCATAGCTTCCAAGTTGGTGATCAAGTCTGGCTGTACATCAGCAAAGACAGAATGCAAGGTGAAGGTAAGAAGCTGAAGCCAATAAGGTATGGGCCTTTCAAGATACTTGAGAAAATTGGTGAAAACGCTTTTCACCTTGATTTTCCAGCTTACTTGCACATATATTCAGTAGTTAATGTGGAAAACTTGAGACTGTTTGAACCTTCATTGATTGAAGATCCCGAAGAGTAAAGACAGTTGCCTTCTATTGATGATCTGTTGCCTGAATATCTCAATGAGTTGCAGAAAGATATAGTTCTTGACAGGAAGGTGAGAACTACATGCAGAGGGGATGTTGAGCACCTCATAATTGGAATCAAAGGTTCAAAACCAAGCAGTGCACGATGGATAGAAATTGGACAAGTGAGGAAGTTGTATCCTCACTTGATCGATGCTTAAAAACCAACTTTTGGTGGTCCAAAAGCTTTTTCAATGGGAAGGCGTGATCCAAAATGGATCCAAGACACCCTCTAACTCTTCAAAATAAAAAACTATCACATAAGGAAAAACATTATAAAAGGCAAAAAACATTATCGGGAGAGAAAAACATGGAAGAAATGGCCAAAAATAGAGTTAGCGGAGGCTTGGACAGTGATGCACAAGAGCCGTCGGATCTGGACCGCGATCAATGATCCAGATCCGATTGGCATATTGCAATCGATGAAGGCAGGCGGAGGCTATCAAAGGCTATCATATGACTATTGTGACAATGATCGGCACGAGCCAACAAGGACCGTCGATCAAGCGCGCAGATCGACGACCCAATTTAACTCGCAATATCGCGTCGGCATAATACAAAGGAGCGCTTACCAATGACCCGGGACTTTGTGATATGCGATTGCGACATGTCGCATCGCAAAATCGCATCGGAGCAATACGAAGGAGCGGGGCCGATACATGCGACTGTGATAGCTGGACCCAACAGGATTATAGATGAAACTTAATATATTTTGAGTTCCAGAAAACGAGTTTTTCTATGTATTTCGTATTTTCGTTAAATAAACGAAATACAAAGGGAATGTGCCCGATGCAATGAATCCAGACCCGAAAGGGTTTATAAATGCAAATTTATATTATTTGAAGTCTGCCATAAAGCCATTCGATGAGATTTTCTGTGTTTTAATGTATTTTTACAAATAAAAATGAAACCACGGCACAGGGGCGTTGCGACTTGTGATAGCGATTACAGGCGAACCTGATAGGAATATAGGGCGGAATTAATGATTTTTGAAGTTCGATAAATGGAAAATTGGCAGATTTTCTCGTGTTTTAAGTTATTTCTCTGTGTAAATAGAGAGCGACTATTTTAGTGACTTCTAAAGCGATGGTTCCTTCCATTGCAGAACATGTGGCCACCATCCCTAAAGACGTTTAGCAATGATTGCTTAACGCTCAGAAGGGATCTGAGTAGAAAGAGGCCGGAAGCGAGAGAGCCTCGAAGAGGAAACGTACAGACAATGTCGATTGGCTTAAAAGCCATAGAATGACAGAGACAGAGGCAAGCAGTGCTGAGACAGAGAGAAATTGAAAGAGTCTATGTACTCAAAGAGGCTTGAGGGATTCAAGCAAAACTCCTGTTGTTTTGTATTTGTTGTGTTGAGACTCAATTTGAGCTCACACTTTGTAAAACTCTGCTCTTGAAGACATAATAGAGAAGTCACCACTAAAGGCTGGACTAGGAGACGTAGCCCAAGAGTTTTGGGTGAACTCCATATTAAATTTGTTGTGTTTATGTGTGTTTCTCTAATTGCTCATTGTCTATATTATTCGCAATCTTATCGATCCATTGCACTAAGTAGTATAGGCAAATCCATGCACATGAGTCTGTAATACCTTAAAAGTAATCTAAGATCTTCATTTTCAGTTCACATATGAACTGTAATCCACCATTTTTCTCTTCATCTCCTGGCCTTCTATTTTCTTGCAGCATATCATTGTGAGATAAAATAAAAGACATAATGAAAAGAATTGCCTTAAATTATTGTTGGTGAGGCTATTACATCTGCACAAGTTAATCTAGATTAGCATGATACATAATAATAATATCAAAAGCATATAATGCACATGGATATAATAATAATAACAATAAATAGCTATCATGCATGCATGGTAAACATATATACAACTGACATGCGTGCATAAAAATTTGCATTTACCGAGAGGTCTAGTGTTGTGAACTTGCTCTGATGCCACTTTGTAACACTCCACCACACATTTATCCACTTTTACAAGCTCACCATAGTAAACATGAGATTAGAGTTACTATGCATGACCCAACATCCAAGATCCATTTATGGAAGTGGGGTCCACTTGTCCAAAACTTACTACAACACCCAAAGACACCAGATCACCTAGATGTCAAACACTTTATATTGGTGACATTTCCTGCAAGCTAGAACCACTTTCAACCAGGCTTTACATCCTAGTCACATGCATGCATTCTTGCCAGTGTGGCTAGAGGGATCTAGCTACACACATAACTCGACCTTCACGTGGTTGTGGCCAAAAATTCCCTAAACTGAGAGTGCGACCACAAACCTTGTTCGAGATCTTTAGTGATAGCCTCAACACCAATTTCCCAGAACTTTCCAGATCCCTGTCAATGATAATTACAATTTTGCGTACTCTGTTATCAGGATTAGATATTTCCCAAGCTTTCCCAACACATATAAATCATTTATATAAAAACTTGGTGAACATGATACCTGTAAGTCATGAATGCATAATTGTTCCTTATTTCATTAGCTTCTTCAGGGGTTCATCAAGAAGGCTTATTGACCCCTCTTACTAGTTGCACCAAACAATTATTATCCCATGCATTCATAGAAACTATTCAATAGCTTGGAAATAACAAGAGTACATCATATAATAAGAAATATACCATGCATGTAACCAACATTTAACCAGAATGAAGCCATGACAAACGAGACATAAAACCACACAATAAACCAAAAACTGTAACCGTTGATCTCAATAGGAAATAACACATAATAATATATGCATAGTGCCAACTAAGTCAGGGACTTCCATGTACCACCCAACCATAGATTGGGCTTCACCAAAATTTTCTTTAGTCAATCACCCTTGTGCCATATTCCAAGCACGAATGTAGGATCATATGGGATAAACCAAACATAACCAAATATGGAATCTAGAGGTTAAACTACCTCATTAGAGGAAAGTTCAACCTGAAAGTGGCCTCATAATGAAAATTAATCAAATAATAGTTTAAATAATAAAATAAGAGTTATGAATTTTTGAGGGAAAAGAAGAAAATTACTTTTTTTTTTAATTGTATTTTTTTATTATCTCCTAATAGGTTTACTCAAATTTCAAGTGTAGATAGTCATTGGATGCAGAATTAAATTGTATATCCAATGAGTACCCATTATGCATACTTTTGAGAAGACGCACATTGATAAAAATTGAAGATACATTAAAAAGGTGTGTTCAACACACTTTTTTAATGTATCTTCAATTTTTATTAATGTGGGCCTTCTCAAAAACATTCATATTTGGTACTCTTTGGATGTGGAATTTAATTCCGTATCCAACGAGTGTCTACACTTGAATTTTATTAAACCTATAAGGAGATAAGCCAAAAATGCAATTAAAAAAAATAACTTTTCTTTTCCCTCCAAAATATTTACATGTACCTCTTTTTAAATTTAAAGGATTTTGATTGTTTTACTTATTATGACATGGAAATTACATGAAAATTTCATGGGCACTTTTAGGTTAAAATTTTCTCTAATTCCACCCTCAAGCCACAGTGATTTCACCTAAACCGGTCTAGAAATCACTAAAACCAATACAAGCTTGGATGCCTCAGGCTTTTTCCACAATACCCAGAGGAATTTTCCTGTCTCCACACACCTGTCAAGAGTTTCGTGGAGAAACCCATCTCCACCCTCAACCCTTGGGATTTTCCTTAAACCACCTCAACCAGATCCAAATCCACTAGCAATCTAAATCTCAACTAAAATTAAAACCCACTATACCATGGTTGTCTAATAAATGGAAAGGCAGGGTTGTACATCACTATCAATCTAGGAAAATTCCATGCCAATGACAACTAACATGACCAAGAAACCAATGCATAAACCATGCATTCACATCCCAACAATGTTGCATTTAATTATGAAAGGAACTATTTCTCTACGATCTCATGCCTGATTGAGATCACTAAATAGTAAAATAGAATGGCTAAGACAATCTAATATCGATCCCCAATCCAAATGGTCATGCATGTAGTTTCGATGCAATTTCTAATGATATAAAGTATGTTAAAGTACGTTGCCTCCTCGCAGGATGGTGAAGGGTTTTGGGCCTAATGAAGAATCCTTGCACTCCAATCAAGTGATCTCTTTCATCCACCACTGATCCAAATCTTGCACATAAACACAAACAAACAAAGACGATAAGTGATCTTCAGCAGAAGATCGTCAGCTCAAAACATCTAGAAATCACACATATAAATTACTACAAAACTGATATAAGGGGATGGAACATATATTTTTATTAACCATATAAATGAAAGTACACCAATATACCTTCAACAAATAATATCCTCTCCTCCAACGTCTAGTATAGTCTCCTCTCCTAATAGAGCAGAGCTCTCGCGCTATAGTTTGGATACTCTCCCCTTTCCACTTTTCCTCTTAGTGAGATTATATAGGCTCATTCTGTCCTCCAGGAGAATGAATCTAGACATATAGGGGCTTGAGAAGTTAGGAAACTTCTACAATAATGGACCCCTAGCAAACTCATACACAAGTGGGTCAACTTGATCTCCTTGGGAATGGAAAACTCTAGAAAACGTTTTCACAATTATAATATTTTTCTCAATTATCTCAATTATAAAATAAATATTATCTCATAATTATAATATTTTGGCAAAATAATTATGAAAAATTTCTCAATTATGTAATTTCACCCTTTTAACATGGGATAAATCTCACATAAGTAAAAGAAAATGTGAAATGGGATGCATTTTAGCCAAATAACTGAGGTAAGTTGAACTTGGGTTTCTCTCACTATAATGGAGTGGAAAATAGGGATATAACAGATGCCCCCTAATGCATGAGGTCAAAAGAGAAACCTATGTCCGAAAAGCATTACAATAATACTCAGTTCTCAAAATGGGCAGAAGGAGCTAACACTATGAAGCTAGATCGAAGGAACTCAAAGTCACTCTCATAGGCTTGCTTGCCAGTAGCTGTGGACCAAAATTTCCATTTATGTGCCAATGACCCTGGGATTTAAGCCAATTTTTCAGGACCAGAGCCCAAGCCACTTCCCAGAATGGAATGATAGCTTGAAATCAAGGAAATTGTAGGGAAATAATGTAGCAAAAGCAATAAGCTCAACAAGACCTTAACCAAACCCCTACTAGCCATTACAGGAATTTCATCAAACATATTGTCAACATGTAACCTATAGGTGTAAAAAACAGAATTAAATGTAGGGATATCATACTTTTCTAAGAATCCCTATAAACCATTGGTTCCTCATGGCATTGGCTACATTATCATCTATTAGGTCATAGACACATTATCCAATCAAGTACAAGTAAAACATGTTGAGAGCCATATATAGTTGTTGTCACAAAGTGTACATATAACCAACATAATAGGAACAAAAATACCATGAACATATCAACCATCAAAATCCATATATACATTAGTACATTTACACACGAAAATCAATGGAATTAATTTCTCACTAATCAATGCAATGAACCAACCAAAGATGGGACTACCACGTTCCACCCGTCCATAGAATGGCTGAGCCAAATCTCTCTTTAGCCATTCACCCCCATGCCATATTCCAAGCATGAATGTGGGACTCAAACCAAAAGAACTCAACCCTGGCATACCGAGGCTAAACCACCTCACCCTCATCAATAGAAACCAAGATTTACTATAATCCATATCTAATCACTAGGCCAACACTATGAACACATCATAACATTATTTACCATGATCT
Source organism: Pinus tabuliformis (assembly GCA_031772625.1). NCBI lineage: Eukaryota > Viridiplantae > Streptophyta > Pinopsida > Pinales > Pinaceae > Pinus > Pinus tabuliformis. The sequence continues at coordinate 514,360,424 of CM062811.1, forward strand.
CCACTCAATCACTAGGCCAAACAAGCATGGATGCTACCAGATTTCTCCACCTACATCATGAGGAATTTTCTTGTGTCTTAGTCTCTCAAACTTTACCACAATCCAAACCCATATCACTAGGCCCTAAACCGAGACCCACTCTCCAAGCTTTACTGCATAACCCAAACCCGGGATTACTAGGCCTAATGGAGAGAAAACCACCTCTAAGCTTTACTGTATATCCTGCCATTCACTCGCAAGGATTACTAGGCCATCTGAGGAAACACAAAATCCATCTTTACCACAACCCACAGTCTAGTTTAGGGGTTAGTAGGCCATATGTTCTATCTTTTCAGAGATTCACCTCACTCAGCTTTGAATTCATCTGGCAATCCTGCTCAACCAAACATGAGAACCCCATCACACCATGGATATCCGAAAATGGTAAGGCTAGGCTGAAAAACACTATTACACCTAGAAAAACCCATGCCATGATAGAAAAGAACCACATGCAATACCTTGCATGCCAAATCTAGCAAGGAAAATACACATGCAAGTTGATACCTACAATGAAGCCCATTGTAGCTACTTGATCCTTGCTTCCTCTTGCCTTATTTTCCTTTCTTGCTCCACTGCCAAAGTTCTCCAAGAAAAACTCTAAGTATCCAAGGGTATGAGAGAGAGAGAATAATGAGAGTGCTCCAAAACTGAACTAGAAAAAGGTTACCAATTGATCATTAGAAGCATTTTTATGAATAAGGCCTCTATTTTCTTCGTTTTCCATTATTTTCTTTCATTTTCCTCCTCACATGCAACCTGTGACCTTTCAGCTCGCTTTTCTCCTAATTTCCATTATTTCCATAAATAAATGCATCAAAAATGCCATTTTGCCTTTCTAAAGCCTTAACCATTGCCTTTTCCAATTTCCTTAGCCATAAACAACCAAATGAACACCCCTTAGGATGTCTTGTCCAATATTCAGCTTGGAATAAGTGTCCCATTCATCCGTGGTTATTTTCTTTTAACTTTTATTGCATCGAATTTTCACCAAGGCTATTACAGAACCCTCCCCCTTGGGGGACGTTGTCCTCGGTGTTCAATCACTCATATACCTCAGCAACCTTATGAAATAAGACATACTACTTATCTATATTTCTAACATAGTTCGATGCAATATTTACAATGAAAGATTTGTTCAAGAGAATAACAACATGACAACATGACAACATACCACATAATGGAGCTTTATAACACAGCTCATTACGGTATTTATAATGATCAACCTACTGAGTGCCAATCCACATGATATCATGATAGCATAACCACATGATAGCATAATAACATGATAACATAACCATAATGACATGACACCCGTATCGCATAGTGGAGCTTTATAACATAGCTCGTTATGGTATTTATATCCATGCTTGTGTACTTATAGAAACATCATCAAAATATATATACCAAAACATATGACACATCATATACCAAAGAATATATCAAAATATGTACTAAACATCATATCTAAGCACATATCAAAACATCATATAGCATATATCAAACCATCATAAAGCATATATCTAACCACCATAAAGCATATACAAAACCACCATAAGCAAATACCAAACCACCATGTCAAGTTTCTTTGCCTCAACCAACAAACAAGGAAGGATACATGGCCCACATTTGATTCGCCATCTCCCATGTAGCTTCATCGGGCCCAAAGTGCTTCCATTGCACTTTAACTTGCTCGATTGCTCGATTCGAGAGCATGAGAACCTTTTTCTGTAATATGCACTGAGGTGCTGACTGGAATTCTCCATCTAGTTCCACTTGCAATATAGACCAGTCAATCACATGATCAACATCCTTAACATACTTCTTAAGCAAAGATACATGGAAAACATCGTGGAATTTCACTGTCAGAGGCAATGCAATTTGACATGCTACTGGCCCAATCCTCTCAATCATGCTGAAGGGTCCACAAAACTGTGGTGCCATCTTGGCATATGAGCCAATTCGCAAAGAGCTCTTCTTCGGTTTGATGCGCAAGTACACCTATTCCCCAACTTGGAACTCCTTGAATAACCTATTCCTACCTGCATAACTCTTTTGACTATCTTGTGCTACCTTTATATTCTTCTTGATCACTTTCATCTCTTATTTCATGTCTGCCAACATATCTGGTCCAATCAATACCCTACTAACCAAATCACTCTAACTGATAGGAGTGTTGCAACTCCGCCCATACAGTGCCTCAAAAGGACTCATCTTCAAAGAATCCTGATAACCGTTGTTGTATTTGAACTCTACCAAAGGGAGATACTCTTCCCACTTCCTCTGTTGATGCATCACATACATCCTAAACATGTCCTCCAATATCATGTTGACCCTCTCTGTCTGTCCATCTATCTACAAATGATAAGTTGTGTTGAAGGCCAACTCTGTGCCCAAACCTGCAAATAACTCCTTCCAAAACATGGAAGTGAACTTCACATCCCTGTCTAACACAATCTTCTTCGGAACACCATGTAGTCTAACCAAATCTCTGATGAACACCTATGCTACATCACTAGTTGAGAATGTAAACATCACCGAAATGAAGTGTGCAACCTTTGTTAACCAGTCCACAATGACCATGAAGGAATCGTGTTGCTTCACTGTCTTTGACAACCCTATGATGAAGTCGATGGAAATGACCTCCCATTTCCATTATGGAATTTCAGACAGTTGTAGCATTCCACCTAGATGTTTACACTCTACCTTCACTCACTGACAATCAAAGAATCTAGCCACAAACTTCACTACATCCCTCTTCAATTTTGGTCAATAGTAATATCTCTTCACCTCTATTAGTATCTTGTGATAACCTGGGTGACTTGAATATGGTTTCACACGAAATTCCCTCAAGACCACCTTCTTGAGCTCACTGCTATCTGGTACATATATCCTGTCTCAGAACCTAACTAATCCATCTATTGTAAGACGATAGTCCATGCCCTGTTCACTTGCACCTGTACATGTACTTGTACCTGTACTATCATCCTGCTGCAACCTATGCACAATATCCATATACCTGACATAGTGTTGACCTTCCTGCAATATTTTATTCTGTAAGTCTGTCCCATAGGAGCTCATAGCTGCCAAGTGATGTACATGTACCTATCTACTGAGAGCATATGCCACCCTGTTTCATTTACCTTTGATGTACTTGATCTCGAAATCAAACTCGTTGGTCATGGCTAACTATCTAGCCTACCTAGGATTCAGATTCGGGTATTCAAACAAATACCTCAACCTAATGTGATCACTCAAAATCACAAACTTCCTGCCAAGAAGATAGTGCTTCCACATCTTTAGTGCATGTATAATCGCTGCTAGCTAAAGATCATGTGTCAGGTAGTACTGCTCATGCTCGTTTAGTTTCTGGGGCTCATAGCATACCACCTATCCATCCTGCATAAGGACTCCACCAAGTCCTCTCTTGCAAGCATATATGCATACCACAAACTCTTTGTCCGGATATGCAATCTGTAGCACTGGTGCATGTGTCAACAACAACTTAAACTGCTCAAATCTAACCTCAAACTCCTCATTCCATTCAAACTTCTTACCTTTCCTTTGGAATGATGTAATGGGATAAGCAATTTGTGAGAAGTTCTCGATGAACCTCCTATAAAATCCTGCCAGACCCATGAAATATCTCATCTCATCTATATGTTTAGGAGCTACCCACTCCATGATGGCCCTTACCTTCTCTGGATCTACTGCAATGCCCTCCTTGGAGACCACATCTACCAAGTAGTGTACCTCAATCTGAAAGAAACTGCACTTGTCGAGCTTAGCATACAACTTATGCTCTCTCAACAACCTCAATACTGCTACTAAGTTCTCGGTGTGCTCTTCCTCATTTTTAGAATATACCAGTATATCATCAATGAAAACAATAATAAACTTATCCAAATATGGACGCAACACACTATTCATCAAACACATGAATGTACATAGAGCATTAGTTAAGCCAAATGGAACAAAAACAAACTCATAATACCCATGTCTGGTCCTGAACACAGTCTTGTAAATGTCCTCCTCTTTGATGTGTACCTGATGGTATCCAGATCTCAAGTCAATCTTCGAGAACACTGCTACTCTCTTCATTTGATCGAACAAGTCATCAATCCTCAGCAAAGGATATATGTTCTTGATAATCACTTTGTTCAACTGTTTGTAATCAATGTATAATCTGAGAGCACCATTTTTCTTCTTCACAAACAAGACTGGTGTGCCCCAAGGTGATACACTTGGCCTAATGTATGATCGCAATGATAACACATTCAAATGTGTTGCTATAGGCATACAATTTAAATCAAATGTGCAAGCTCTTACCCAATGATGAACTCGCTTCTTCATACCCGTAGCCAACTACACTAACCAAGACTTTGCATGCAATTCCTCATTCAAACCACACTTATGCACCAACTCAGGACTAAGGTAGCTATAATTAGATCTAGGGTCAATCAAAATAGAAATAGCTTGATCACAAAGCTTACTGTCCATCTCGATGATAGATCTCTGGTGTTATGCCTGCCTCATCAAAAAAACCCTTAGGAGATAAGTCATCCACTGTGAGAACATGTCCCTGGGTCCCACTCTTGTTCTAGACCTCTTAGGCCATAGTCGCTCTCATGCTATGGGCAAGGGAGAAACCAAAAACCTAAAGTCGCTCTCATAGGCCTGCTTGCCAACGACTATGGACCAAAATTTCCATTTTTGTGCCAACAACGCCATGATTTAAGCCACTTTTTCAGGCCCAGAGCCCAAGCCACTACCCAGAATGAAACGATAGCTTGAAATTATGGAAAGTATAGGGAAACAATACAGTAAAAGAAATAAGCTCAACAAGACCTTAACCAGACCCCTACTAGACATGATAGGCATTTCATCAAACATATTGTCAACATGTAGCCTACAGGTGTAAAAAAAATAATTAAATGTAGGGATCTTGTACTTATCTCAGAATCACTCTAAACCATTGTTTCCTCATGGAATCGGCTGCATTATCATCTATTAGGTTATAGACACATTATCCATTCATGTACAAGTAAAACATGCTAAGAGCCATACATAGTTGTTGTCACAAAGTGTGCATATAACTAGCAAAATAGGAAAAAAAATACCATGAACATATTAGCCATCAAAATCCATATATACATCAGTACATTTACACATGAAAATCAATGGAATTAATTTCTCATTAATCAATGCAATGAACCAAACGAAGATGGGACTACCATGTTCCACCCGAGCATAGAATGGCTAAGCCAAATCTCTCTTCATCCATTCACCCTCGTGCCATATTCCAAGCATCAATTTGGGACTCAAACCAAGAGAAATCAAACATGGCATACCAAGGCTAAACCACCTCACCCTCATTAATAGAAACTAGGCTTTACCGTAATCCATCCCGGATCACTAGGCCAACATAATGAAAAAATCATAACATGATTTACCGTGATCTCCACCCAATCACTAGGCCAAACAAGCATGGATGCCACTGGATTTCTCCACCTACACCGTGAGGAAGTTTCATGTCTCCTAGTCTCTCAGGCTTTACCACAATCCAAACCTGGATCACTAGGCCTTAAAATGAGACCCACTCTCTAGGTTTTATCGCATATCCCAAACCCGAGATTACTAGGCCCAATGGAGATTAAAACACCTCTAGGCTTTAACCTATATCTTTCCATTCAACAACAAGGATTCCTAGGCCATCTGAGGCAACACAAAATCCAGCTTTACCACAACCCACATTTCAGTTTAGAGGTTACTAGGCCATGTGTTCTATCATTTCGGAGATCCACCTCACTCATCTTTGAATCCATCTAGAAATCTCGCTTAACCAAACATGAGAACCCCATCACACCATGGCTATCTGGAAATGGCAAGGCTAGGTTGAAAAACATTGTTACACCTAGCAAAACCCATGCCATGATAGAAAATAACCACATGAAATACCATGCATGCCATATCTAGCAAGGAAAATACACATGCAAGTCGATACCTACAATGAAGCTCATTGTAGCTACTTGATCCTACCATTCCCTACTTGATCCTTGCTTCCTCTTACCTTATTTTCCTTTCTTGCTCCAATGCCAAAGTGCTCCAAGAAAATCGCTAAGTATCCAAGGGTATAAGAGAGAGAGAATAATGAGAGTTCTCCAAAACTGAACTGACAAAAGGTTACCAACTGATCCTCATAAGCCTTTTTGTGAATGAGGCCTCTATTTTCTTCATTTTATTTTCCTTCATTTTACTCCTCACATGCAACCTATGAACTTTCACCTCCCTTTTCTCCTAATTTCCATTATTTTCATAAATAAATGTGCCAAAAATGCCATTTTTCCTTTCCAAAGCCTTAGCCATTTCCTTTTCCAAATTCCTTAGTGATAAAAAACCAAATGAACAACCCCTAGGATGTCTTGCCCAACATTCAACTTGGAATAAGTGTCCCATTCATCTATGGTTATTGTTTTTAAGTTTTATTACATGGAATTTTCACTAGGATTGTTACACCCATGCTTGGTCAAAAGAAGATACTGAACATGGTCGCCATAAAATGCATTGTGGATCCATGACATGAAATTCTATAACATGGCCATGAAGACATACACAGTGGATCCATGTGACTCAATAGATAAATCATAGCCACTAGAAAATACAAAGTGGATCTATGTCATAGTATACATCAGTAGGACTATGGAAACATGGAAGATATAGGAGTGTCTCAAGATAGTCCTCAAAGTACATGAATGATACATAACTCCAATGCAGCCTGGGAAGAATTCCATATAAGAGTGAGATGTACCTTACCCATGGTCTTTAACATAACTCCGTTGGTACGAATCTACATCATGCGAATATATGAGCTAAATTCAAACATGGTAGAAACCGCCTGATTAGTAGCCAATGATGTAAACGAGTAACAGACGCGAGGGTATCCACCAATGATGAAATGGACCCCAAGGTACCTAGTAAATTCCACTAGGTGTGAATAGAGGAGCTGATGTCGAACACCAGTGAAATCGATCAATCAGGAGCCAATGATGTAAACCCACTCTCGATAGCGAGGAAGCCTCCCACTAAGGTCTGAAAGATCCAAGGTACTATCAGTTCCTAGATCAAGCTCCTGGATAATGAGCTGAAGTCGATAGGATAAGATCCATCGAAAGGAGGGCCTTAATGTATCACCCATCAATTGACACGGAATAGACCAGGATGAAGTGATGAGTGGATGAAGTCATGAAGCGGTGAAGTACAACTAACACGGGGATGGCCAACTCAAAAAGGTCAATAGGCTACTGCAGATGGCCGACACAAGTTGAGACTTCCCTTGAACACATAGCGGCACGACAAAAGAGTGACTTGGAAACATGACTAATGAGCACCATGTGATATCATGCAATGACGTAGGAGGCATCGAAGCATGCTCCATATGACTGGAAGAGTAACTAGCCGAAGGAGTAAAGAGACTCATATGGATGGTATGGCTCTTAGGCAAGCTAAAACCCAATTGTGAGATAATGAGATAGATAGGTGCCATGTTCAAGGTTAGCAGAACTGACGCTGTCATTGTGTTGACTAATGGAAAAAGGTGTTCCCTCCCTTCTCTTTTTTATAAGTTCCTTTTTCATAAAGTTGTCCCCCAAGCCTAAAAAATAGATAAAAGTATACAAGGCGGAACCTCCTCTCCAATGTAAACTAGGGTATTCCCTTTTCGTAACTAGTTCATCCCAGTCCAGAAAAGGGTTAGACTTATACTGGGTAGACGACACTTTAGGTACTTTAACGAGCGTGAAGTAGACAATTTCACTTGAAAATATTTTCTAAATTAAGGAGTTTTAAAAGAGCTTAAAGAAAACTCTTCTTGGAGGAACAAGTGGTATAAAGGGTAGAAAATGGTTCTGGTAATGCTAGAATTTCTCATGACATAATGAGGACAAGAGGCTGCCTAATTGGACCACTCACTGCAGTGCTTCCTCCCAGAAACGGTAAACACCAAGTGAAAGAGGATGGCAAGCCAAGCAGATGATGACAATGGAAAAGAGAACCCAAGGCTCAAACTGGAAAATAGGCTGATAAAAGAGTGGCAATCAGAAGGGATAAATATGGTGGAATACTCCTAGGGTAAAACTAGAAATAAGATGAAGAAGAGGACATGTGGCTTAGATTCTAGGTCATGGTGGGTCAGAAGGAGGATTTTCAAGAAGAGAATAAAATCGACTGCATGGACACCAAGACAACAAATATGTGCTAACTAGGGTATCCATGAGTAAAGTGACTAAAGTCACAACTTGACGGGGTCAGACCTAACAAAAAAAATGGTGCTAACAATCAAAATGCAATATGGGAAAAAATGACCTACCCCTATATGAAAAATTTATAGAAACACACCTAAGGTCCATGGATGTCACAATAAAAATGCCACCCTATCCTGTAAAAACCATCCAAAAAGACTAGACCTATGGTTAAATCACATAATGAAGGAAATACACATGGAGGAGGTAAAAACAAGATCATGTGTTTTTTCCTTTTGAATTTTATAATTTTTTTGGATTTTTTTCATAAATAGGTCATGAAAAATACTCACATCACACACCAAACCAAAAAGGGTAAAAAAATTACATTATTATGTACAATTGATACAAATGTAACACAATCCAGTAGGTCATGCTAAAGTTTTCCCACAGCCGGACACAGGCCAAGGGTTTCCATATGCGTACTCATGGAAGGTAAGGGGACCATGTGGCTCATTAATGTGGGGCCATGCCAAAGGAAATCAAACTACCCAATCCAGAAAGTTTGACCGCTCTAGGGACATTCTAACACAGTCACACTCTTGAAATTAACCTGAGGGCATAAAGGAGGATCATGACATAAATGAGGTACAAGATGCTCGTCAAGAGGTGGTAAGGATTTGGACAATGCGCCGACAAGTTCGGTAGTAGAATCCAAAGACTTGCCTCTGTCCATGGGTGGAAATTCCAAGGAAGGCCGAGGAGATTCCCCCTAGGTCGATTCAAGATTTTGGATGCCAAGCTCTACCTTTTCCAATTTGGGAAGAATAGAGGCATGAAGAGGCATAATCTCCCTAAGACGATCAATAGGCAGATCCATGACCTCCAAGTTGACTAACCGGGGAGGTTGGTCATCGAGGGAGTGATGTGGAATAGGTGGAGGGGCGGCCCATGTGGGAAAAGGAACTTGGTCATATCCCATATTAGGATGGAGTTTCTGACCAATGTCAGGAGGTACTGACAGGATTGTCAGATAGTAAATATCTTCCACAATAGGTGGTGAAGGGTTCCCACTAGCTTGATCAACTTCCATAGGAGAAGGAGGCACCACCCAAGGATTAAGAGGTCTATGGTGTCTACAGGTGCTAGAAGAGATCGTATGCATAGGAGCTTTGGAAGACATAGGAGTGTTGGGTGGGGGTAATTATGGAAATACCCCAGTAAGGGATGAGCTTCTAAACAAGCCCACGACAACAATCTCATACTAACCAAGGTGATCTCCCACAAGTGGGATTGAGTTCCTTGTAGTTGAAATTTGGGCTGATGGCACGCAATAATCAAGCTAATCAATGGTAACAATCTTACCTTCATGAGGAAATCAAAGTACATGGAACACAGATGAGACAACTGCGATCATGGCATAAAACCAACTACGACCAAGGAGAAAGTTATATTCCAAAGGGGCGTTGACAACTTCAACATCAACATAGATAGCTTTTCCCCGTAACTCAATGGGAAAATTTGGAAGAACTCCCTTAGGTGCAAAGTTATGTCTGTCAAAAGCTTGTAGAGTTGTGTTGGATGTGGTGAGTGTTGGAGAGCCAAGATCCTTCCAGAAGGATACATACATGACACACGTGGAAGAGCCTTCATCCACCAAAGTGCGATGAATATTCTGATGGAAAATGCGCACAGTGATTTGAAAATCAATCTGATGGGACATGTGAGGAGCGGCTTTGTCGGCATTAAAAGTGATGAGACTAGAGTCAAACAAGTCAACTCCACCAATGTCAGACAACAAGGCTTTGCGTTGTTAAGGACCACTTTGTAAGACCTCCAAGGTAGACATCACATAAGGAGCCTAGGAAATATCTTCAACAATATTGTAGTGTTAAGAAGCTTTGGCAGAAGGATTGTGTGTCATCCTCCAGAGAACACCCTTGGGAGGGTGATAAACAGGTTCCACAGGCTTATCCAAAGTGAGAGGTCCAGTGGAAGGTGGTGAATTTGATTTATCCGAATTTAAATAGGAACATAAAAAAATACATATATAACCATAAACACCAAGATGCAGTAGAAATAACACTTCATTTCATTAATATCAAATGCTGAAATATGATCACAAACAAAATGGAAATAAGTCTAGCTCGGGCGATGGTAGCTTATCTCTAAGAAGATATGTGGCGGCGATATGCCACTGAATTGTGTTACAATGAGGCTCAAGGGCCTATTTATTATTGGAAAACTTGAGAAAACCATAAACAACCAAAACCCTAACAACAAGAGATGTAACACCAAGAGTTTGTGGGCCCCGTTGGGGCTAGTTGGGCAGCCAACTTCTCAGGTTCATAACTTGGTCATATTATCTTTGTTTGGCACGTATGGCTACGAGCCTACTGCAGACCTCAAAAAAACATTATTTAGGAGGTCAAAACTGCTTTGGAAGTTAAGGACCTAAAAAACTACTAAAACTAGTAAATGTTGAAATAAACAAGGAAACAATGACTGGAGGTCTAGGTGGAATAGGTGGGTGGCCACCAATATCCACCTGGATCATCCTCCCCCCCCCCCCCCCCCCACCACCCCACAGGAAGAAATGGTCCCCATTGTGTGCAGAGCCTCCATGAGGTGAGGAAATTTCAATTGAACCTGGTTCCTGGTGAGCCACTTTCCTTGGTGCAGGAGTTGGCCATCTTTGACAACCCGATATAGTTGGATCTTCTGTTGGCAAGTTTTTTTTGACTTATGTGTCCATAATCTGATTAGTTGTGGCCTATTCCATGCAGTATGGATTTAAATATATTGGTGTGAGTTGTTCTGCAATGTCTGATGTGTCCATTAATGGTGGGAAGCATGGTCGAAGGTGATCCACATTGAACACTGGGTGCAGACCAAGGAATGGGGGAATTATGAGCTCAAAATCATTGTCTCCTACAACCTTGGTAATGATGTAAGGACCATATCGAAGTGGTATGAGCTTTCAATGGGCTTCGATAAGACGTTATTTCTTCAAATGAAACTAGAATCTGTCACCCACATGAAACTTGTGTGGCACCCGATGTTGATTATGTCACTTCTTGTACTTGGCATTTGACTTCTCCAGGATGTCATTAACTTGTTGGCGGATGTGTTGGATGCGTTCAATAAATCTGGTCACTTTATCTGCCTTAGATGATACATTTATGTATTTTGTTTGTGTAGTCACCTGGCAATATCAACTCAACACAACGATTCAAATCCTAGACCCACTTGAAAGGGACTATGACTAGTCGATCTATGGAGAGATCTATTATAACTATGATGCACATATGGAAGACTCTCATCCCAGGTTCAAGGATGCTTGGAGTTGTACATGCAAAGTATGTGCACTATCATCCTATTGACGACCTCCGTCTGGCCATCATTTTGGGGATGGAAGGTAGTCGACTTGGTGAGCTTGGTGTCCAATAGTGTCCAGAAGCTTGACCAGAATGTGCTCAGGAACCTGCTATCCTGATCTGATATAATGGTATGCGAGATCCCAAATGTACCCATACTCGTTCAAAGAATATTTTGGCAGTGTCCTCTGCTATGATACTCTTCTTGCAGGTTGCCAATATAGCCATCTTAGAAAATCTATCCACAACCACAAATACACAGTCATTAACATGTTTGGTAGAAGGGAGGCCAGACATATAGTTCATGGAGATGGATTCCCACGGCTGGCTAGGAGTAGGTAGAGGAGTGTACAGACCTTTCTTCTTGATGGATGGCTTGGCGATGATGCACGCTATGCAGGATCTGATATATTTCCCAACATCCAGTCAGAGTTGGGCCAATAGAAGTACTTTTGTATATAGCCACAGTTTTCTCCACCCCAAAGTGTCATGTAATTTGACTGTAGTGTACCTCCCAAACTAGTTTGGCACACTCACTTAAAGGAACATAAATGTGGCCAAGGAAGCATAATAATGTGTCCTAGAGGTGGAAATCAGGAACTTGCTTCCCATCTACTAGCATCTGGTATGTGGAGGAAAAGTCTAGATCTTTTTTGTATAGTTGTGTCCATCGAGAGGTCTCGTGACCACAAGAGTTAAGAATAGTAGTAAATGCTGCAACTGGGGGCCAACTGAGGTAGTCTACAACATGATTGTTTCTCCCCTTCTTATATTTAATGTTCAAGTAGAATTGTTGCAGATATGTAGACCACTTATGATGATGATCGTTGTGTAACTTCCCCTGTGTCTATATAAACTGAAGAGGTCAGTGATCGGTGTGGATGATCGTCTCCTTCCCCAGAATATAGTGCTTCCACTATTGGCAAGCCTACATGATGGAATACATTCCTTTATCATAGGTGGGGTACTTCTGAATTGTATTGGAAAGTGTCTCACTATGATAGGCCACTGGATGCCCATGCTAAGTGAGGACTGCACCAATAGCATAGTCTGAGGCATCTGTCTCTATTTCAAATGGTTGCTACAAGTTTGGCAGTGTACGTATCGGTGCAGAGTAGAGGCAACACTTCCACTCAACGGACACCTTCTATTGGGACTCATACCAGGAAAACTTTTCTTTCGCCCTACCCTTAGTAATAGGACTCAAAGGCCAAGTGATATGGGAGAATCCCAACATGAACCTACGATAAAAATTTGCAAAGCTCCATTAGAGTGGTCAGGGCTGGCCAATCCTGAATGACTTGGATCTTGGTCCAATCCACATGCACGCCATGCTCATCTATGATGTACCCCAAGTATTGGACCTCACTCATTCCAAAGGTGCATTTCTCCAAGTTGGCAAACAGTTTGTGCTATCGAAGGGTTTGAAGGACCTACCGAATGTGTTGCAAGTATTCTTCCCAACTCTTGCTAAAGATGAGGATGTCATGCAAATAAACCACCACGAACAAGTTGGTGAAGGGTTGAAAGATGTCATCCATTAGCCTCATAAAAGTAGCGATGAAATTTGTCAACCCGAAGGGCATAACCAACCATTCAAAAATTGCTTCCTTGGATTTAAAGGTGGTCTTCCATACATATGTGGGTTGTATTGGAACCTGGTGATAACCAGACTTTAGATCGATATTGCTGAAATACTTGGTCCCCTTGAGTTGGTCAAGCAGGTCATCAATTCGTGGGATTGGATACCTGTTCCTGACAGTGATTTTGTTTAATACCTGATAATCAATGGAGAGCCTCCAGGTTCTGTCCTTCTTTTGTACCAGTACAATCGAGCTCCCACAAGGCAAGGAACTTGTTCAGATGTGCCCATTTTGTAGCAACTCCTAGATTTTCTGCTTGATCTCTTCATTTTCCATAATGGAGCTACAATATATCGGCCCTTTGGGTAGAGGTGATCCGGGAGTCAGATTGATTGAATGCTTGACCTGACAATGCAAGGGTACCCCTGTGGGTGATGAGAAGATGTCCCTATATTCTTCCATGACCGCATCCATCTGCTTCTGCTTCTTGGAGGAACCCTTCACTAGGGCCATGGATGTGGCTACGACCTTCCCCTTACTTTGAGAGAAAATCAGAAAGAAAAAAAGTTTCCTAGTCTGGGAGATGACCTTAATGCATTTCTTAGTAGAGATCAAAGAGATGGCGATAGGTGGGGCTACCTCTGGTGTCCTGTATAACTTAGTACCCAAAGAAATAATAACAAAGTGAGGTATAGACTCATTTACATCATTTCTCTTCCATAAGTATGGTTGTCCTGATAATACATCACAAACTTCAATAGGAGCAACATCACACAATACCTCATCTATGAAGGGCTTGATGCTGTAGGGAAGGCGGCACTACTGGTTGACACAGAGATCTCATCCTTGGTGAAGCCACTCGATGGTGTGTGGTTATTTTGGCTCCTGTTGTCGATAATGAGGTTCTTTTGGCTCCCACTGTCGATAATGAATTGCAGCAGAGAACCCTTCACCCATATATGTGAGTGGAATAGGCGCTCCCTCTCTTCTGTATCTTCAAGGTCAATCTTCTAGATCTTGATGGTCGCTACAGTGGCACTAGGCTCGATGTCAATGATCTACTTCCCTTTGTCATTCCCCTTGTCAGGTTCTAACTTAGATTCAGAACATGTGTCAGACTTAGAAGCCTTCAGCTCAGCCACCAGTGACTGCTTGGCCCTACACTCACTTGTGTTGTGAGTGCAGCTCTTATGGAACTCACACCACTTTTTCGTGTCCTTATTTGTCTGCTTGGTGTTTTTCTTTGCTTGTGGCTTTGACATTTTATCATGGGTCACCCCGCCTTGGCTTTGTCCTTTGCTCTCCGGTTTGGGGGTGCCTTTCACTTTCTTCGGATTTGCAGATCCAAAGTCTCGCTTTCTCTGTTTAAGCTTCTGCTCAATCTTGACAACTTATCGGTACGACGTGACAAGCGAGGAGATGTGCAGGAACTCCTTATCATCCTGAATGTACCTGTGTAGGAAACCATGGTACTTTAGTACCAAATGTTTCTTAGAATCCTTGATACCCAACTTTGTGCGAAGGGTATGAAAAAATTTTGCAAACTTTGACACGTCGTAGTCCCTTCCCTGTCGCAGTGTGGTCCACTTTATGTATTTATCCTCATAGCTCCCAACAAGGTAGTACTACTCCTTGATTAAATCCTAGAATGAATCCCAAGTGGGTGCGGCTGAAAATAGTGAGGGCGTACTTTCATCCTTCTACTCGCAATAGGTTTCCCACTAGTCCTTGACCCGAGGGGCTGATTTGAGAAAAGAAAAAGTAATCTTTTCCCGGCTGGAAAAATCATGAACAGAAAAATATCCTTCTAGCAAATCTAACCATTTATCTACGATGTTCACATCTATTTGACCCTCAAATATGGGACTGTCAAATTTAACTTGACCTTAAAGGTTGTGGCGCTTCCAGAGTAGCTGCTAGAAGTAGATGCATCACCCCTGGGTAGCCATTGAAGGATCTAGGAAACGTTGTCCATTAGCGTGTTCCTTTCTTGCTCAAGGGATTCTTAGAGCAAGATTTTGATAGGATCTCTTGCCCCCTTATCTTTATTTTCTTCCACCATGGAAGGCCTTCAGGATTTGCGAGGCTGGTCTTGCAAAGGTTCGACCAGTTCAAGCCCTAACTCCTTATATCCCGACCTGGTTGGGGACATGCAAACAAAAACAGAGAATGAGCAAACCACTTTGATACCACTTATCCAAATTTAAATAGGAATGCAACAAAATACAGATATAACCATAAACACCAAGATGCAGCAGAAATAATATTTCATCTCCTTAATATCAAATACTGAAATATGCTTACAAATAGAATGGAAATAAGTCTAGCTCAGGTGATGGTAACTTATCTCTGAGAAGAGATGTGACAGCTACATGCCTTTGAACTATGTTACAATGAGGCTCAAGGGCCTATTTATTATTGGAAAACATGATAAAACCCTAAACAACCAAAACCCTAACCCCCGAAGATGTAACACCAAGATTTTGTGGGCCCCGTTGGGTTAGTTGGGTAGCCAACTTCCCAGGGTCATAACATGGTCATATTATCTCCATTTAGCATGTACGATACCTTGTTGGAAAGGTTTCTCTGAATAATACAGGTTTTGCCGCAGGCCCCTACCTATGGTTACAAGCCTATTGCGGACCTAAAAAAAAACGTCGTTTAGGAGGTCAAAACTGCTCCGGAAGTTTAGGACCTAAAAAACTGCTAAAAATAGTAAATGATGAAATAAACAAGGAAACAAATGAAATTGATTGGAGGTCTAGGTGGGATAGGTCAGTGGACACCAATATCCACCTGGATCACTGATGAGTCCTTAGAGGGCGAAATCGACTCAGGAACACCATAATATCTCATAAGGTAATATCTCCTTAGGTAACTTGGTTGCATTTAGTTATGCAAGGAGTTATTGCTCTGTGATCTCGTGCCCAATTGAGATCACCAGACAACAAAAAATAATGGCTAAGACAATTTAATAACAATCCACAATCCAGATGGCCATGCATGCAGTTTCGATGCAATTCCTAATGCTACAAAGTATGAGCAAGTACCTTGCCTCCTCGCAGGTTGGTGAAGGGATTTTGGCCTAATGCAGAATCCTTGTGTTCCAATCAAGAAATATCTTTCATCCACTCCCAATACAAATCTTGCAGACAAACACAACCAAAAAAAGACGCAAGTGATCTTCCACAAAAGATTGTCAGCTCAAAACATCTAGAAATCACACATATAAATTACTGCAAAACTAACATAAGGGGAAGGAACATAGATTTGTATTAACCATATAAGTGAAAGTACATCAATATACCTTCAAAAAATAATGTCCTCTCCTCCATCTTGCAGTATGGTATCCTCTCCCAATATAGTAGAGCTCTTTCGCTATAGTTTGGATACTTTCACCTTGCCCCCTTTCCTCTTGGTGAGATTATATAGGCTCATTCTATCCTATAGGAGAATATATCTAGACACCTACAGGCTTGAGAAGTTAGGAAAATTCTACAACAATGGACCCCTAGCCAACTCATACGCAAGTGGGTTAAGTTGATCTCCTTGGGAATGAAAAACTCTAGAAACCTTTTTCATAATTATTAGCTTTTTCTCAATTATCTCAATTATGAAATAATTATTATCTCATAATTATAATGTTTTAGAAAATTAATTATGAGAAATAACTTAATCATGTAATTCCACCCTTTTATCATGGGATAAATCTCACATAAGTAAAAGAAAAGGTGAAAACTAGGGATGCATTTTAGCCAAACAATTGAGGTGAGTTGATATTGGTTTTCTCTCTACTATAATCGAGTGGAAAATAGGGTTGTAACAATAATATCTCATCAGGTAACTTGGTTCTCACCAACCTCTTGTGATGATGCCACTCATGAATATGATCAGAAATTAATGTGGCATCATCTTGCTTGAAATTAGACAAGAGGTCAAAATCGATGTAATACCGAGTAGGTAACTGGAAGTGTGTCAAAAAAATTGAGCTAGGGAGGAAAAGTCATCGTAAGATGAAGTATCTAACTCGATGTACCACTTTGCAACATCCCCAGTCAATGTGCATTGGAATAAATGAAGTTTAATAGAATCATCCACCAATGAATTGGATGAGCACCACAAATGATAAGTGGTAATATGTGTGGATGGATTCTCCCCAGGATTTCCTTCAAAATTGGGAATATTAGATGGTAATTTGGTAGGCATGGATGGCCACTAGGTATCATGACAGATGGGATCATTAGTCAATTTTTCCAAATTCGGTAAATCGAGAGAAGATAAAAATGTGTTTTTAAGTTGACTAATCGGGTCATAAGTAGGAGAATCGCCTGACCAACTGTGTGGGCCCCCCATATAAGGAGTGGAATGATGCACTTGCTGGTGAAGAAAAGGATTCATCCCAGTATAGGACTGTTGTGGGCCAACATGAATAGTAAATGTATGTTTCCCCCTGGGGTAAGTACCGCCAGTGAGAAAAGGTCCCCCAAAAGCATCGTTGCTGATGTGGTTGTA
Organism: Pinus tabuliformis; assembly: GCA_031772625.1. Taxonomy (NCBI): domain Eukaryota; kingdom Viridiplantae; phylum Streptophyta; class Pinopsida; order Pinales; family Pinaceae; genus Pinus; species Pinus tabuliformis. The sequence continues at coordinate 514,378,169 of CM062811.1, forward strand.
CCCACGGATCGAAGAAGGACCACTCTATGTAGTAGGATCGACATAAGGGGGATAACCCATGTGAGAAATGGTACTGGAAGTGAGGTTTCCCCCAAGTAAAATAGCCCCTATAGTAAAAGTATTGGTCGATGGCAACCCTCCAAAGAGAAAATTGTACAGGCTTGTGACATGATAGAAGCAGTGTTTCCCCTAGGCTGACCAGGAACAACTTGTGATCCCCCCCACATATTACTAGAAGTAACCATGCCTAACTGAGGAATAGGAATAGTTGGTTGGGAAAAATGTGGTGAAAATATTCCTAAACTTACTGGCTGACTAGGCTAAGGCGCCATGGTTGGCATAGGAGATTGTGTGGGCATGGAAATGTTTGAGAAATTCACGGTAGTCATAGAATAAATTGGTGGAATGCCCTAAGAAGAAGTGAGAGATGTGGATGAAGGAGTGGGTATAACCATGCTAAGAGGTGGAAATGATTTCATGGCAACTGATACTACCGATGCAAAAGGTAAGGAGGTCTCAGACTTCGACATAGGATAAATAACTGAAAAAGGCATGAAAGTATAGGCTGGTGTAGAATCGCCGGGGTTTAGCCGCAATAACTCAGGTTCTAATGAATTATTCAAAGGTGGATTGGTAGGAGCAACAAATTAATCTGCCAAAGTCTCAACAAAAATCAGATCACTACCAGAAGGACCAGGTATAGACTCCAAGACAATGTGTTGGTCTAAGTCTTGAGCACCAACAGGTACTCTTCATGCAAGAGTAACAAGTCCACCTCATTCAGGAGGTAAACTATGAAGAACAATGTAAACTTTGAAACAGGAACTATAAACTCAAAATGGGAACTTTGTCCAAAAAACGCCAAAAAAACATCAAAAACAGTGCTAAAAACAAAAAGTGTGTATACTAGAACAATGGTTTTTTTTTTAGGGACAATTTTGAACATGTTTTAAAAATGGCAGTGAAAATGAAATTTTCGTGCAAAATACAGCTTGAAAACGAAAAAGTGATGATACTGGAACGATGTTTTTTTTTAGGGTCAATCTTCAAAATTTTAAAAAAATGCTAGTAAAACAAAATTTTTAATGTGCACAACAAAGTTGTTTATGAGGAAAAAAACACACTAATGTTTTTGGTAGAATAACATTTTTCTTTCCTAAGTATAAATTCAACATGTTCTCAACCATAACATGCTAGATACCAAAGAAATTGAAATTTTTTCAACCATAAAATAAAAAAACCATGACATTATGAACAAATTACATCACTAAATGAATTCAAAGGTCATTATTTGTATATTGAATGAAACATACATTATATATCTAATTTAATGTTTTGTTGTAGATATTTAAACAATAAAAATTATCATAATTAAGACATATAATCCAAAAACATTAAAATGACTCATAACTTCTCATTTAACACCATATGGAAATCAAAAATTTTATTTCAAGATACGATGCATACATCAGTTAGATAAACTGTCTTAAACAATTATTCAAAATCACTCATATTTTCTTACACACCATCAGAATTCACATCTTCAGATGAGTGACTGGACGCTGACGAAGATGTTCCATATTCTTCTCTTTCATCAACTAGTGCCCCATCTGAGTCCACATGCATGCCCATCATTTCAGGTTTCAAAATTCTTCTAGATCTATGACTGGTTTCAGCAGACTCCCATCTCAACACTGTTCCTTCTGATAACAACCTTTTCAGAATCTCTATCATCTTGAAGCGAAGAGTTCCTCTCTTTGTTAAATTGAAGTCATAAACAAGTATGTCAACATCCTCCAATTTTAATATGTCTGCGCGGCGTCGATTTATATTCGTACCCTTTCTTTTTCTCTTTCCGCCATTTTTTTTTGTCAACTACCATCTCTGGCTTATACACACCATTGAATGGGTGTGTATTTGTGGCATACCAATGTACTTCAACACTTGTAACATCCTCATTTTCTGTAAAGACCTTTATAACTTTAGCAACCCAGAATGGATAGCCATTGGGATCTCCATATACTAGCACTGCGATCATGAAACCCTCTTAATATCCTGTACTGAACCCCTGTAAAGGTCTTCCATGGCTTCACATTGTGCACGAGATCTTCTAGAACCAATATACATCTCTCTTTCCTCTGCCTGTGAAGAATTAATAATACCTTGACACTGTTGCTATTCAACATTGTTTATTTCCTCATGTGCATTTGACACGTTTTGTGGCCAAATAAATGGATTTTTCAAAGGTATATCTTCATTTGTTGTTGTTCAAATGATATCACTTTGATTATTGAAAAATGACTCCCACCAAACTGAATCAACAATGTCAAAGTACTCATATGTATATCTAATACCTTTTTTAATTTCTTCTAGGAAATCGGAATAATTTATATCTCTATTTTGTCTGCGTGCATTATGAACTTCACCAACTGATTGTAATAACAATATTTTTGATGCAAATATTGGATGATCTGGAATGAACTTCAAAAATTTCAAACCTGATGATAGTGCCCATTCTGTAGTAGTTGAATACTTCTTGCCCCATATTAGTGTTTTCCCATCAATTTTTTTGATACAAAATTGATGTTGGAAGCTAATTTCATTAAGTTGTTCAATGCATTTCCCCTCACCATATGATCCCATAATAAACCTTCGCATGTCAACAGTTTCTTCCAACACATCAAAAGTAGGCTCTGGCATGTATGATTTCTTAATACATTCAATTAACGATGGCAAGCTCCCAACTTCCTTCCTCCTCAATGTGACTGAAAAACGACTGAACATCTTATCAATATGGTCATGAGTGTGCCCAACAAGAAGGAAACCAACCTTTACCTTCTGAAAAGTTCTCAATTCAACAAGCATGTTTAGATATCCAAAAACAACCTGATTTTTGTTTTCACGGTAAGTGTTGTCCAATTGTAGATACAAAACTTCAGGAAGATTACCAGACCAATGAGAAAGCACATCATGAATTATGGTTATGGTCAGATTTGCATCATTATGAATATTTGGAGCTGTGAAGTACACCCTTAGAAACATTTTCCCATTGAAGACCATACAACCGACCAAGTGATACTGAATAAAATTTCCCTCCTGTAAATTTTTGGGTGTGCAAACAAAATGTGGTAAAAGTGTTTTCTTCTGGTCCATACCATCAATTATCAAACCCAAATATTTATTTGGATTGTCATAACACTTCTTTCGATGCTTGTACAACTTTTTCCTTTCATTTGTTTGTTATTCGCGATGCTCCTGAAGTTCTTTGACAATTGAATCTACACAACATAAAAGAAAGCCATTAAGAAATATGTTTTCATACTTGATGGATATACCATTTTAAAAGTTAAAGTTATGAATGCTTACCTCTTTCTAACCCTTCACATTTGTCCCTTTTTTATTTAAGAGAAGCACATGTACTGCAAATCCCCATCCTTGTATTCTTAGGAATACGGACATTGTTGAATTCTTTCTTCCATACCTTCACAAAATATTGATATGTAATAAACTAGCCATGTCCCTCAGCACCTTCTGCATATTCTTTGTATAAGTTGTAGATTTCTCATCTTGAAAAATTATCTGGAATACGTATTGTCTCTCTATTTGGCATACACTCTCCATGCTTTGAAAAGAAATCTTTCATCCATGACATTGCAGTATTTGATAATGGCCCAAACTGTCTTTTATGACGTACTTCTGAATAAAATGTGGGATCCTTTTCCAAATTTTCTTGAATTCTCGAGAGACGAAAATTCCCAATCGAATGAAACATTTTGAAAGATTTTCTACAGATAAATAAAGTCCTAATATGATAACCATAACCTGACAATGTAGATTGCATGCACCCAACTAAATATGAATTTTGCATGTTTTTATTCATTGACAAATATCTCTTCCTGCTCTCTAATGAAAATTTGAAATCCATATGTTTCAAGCAATCTTTTTGGCAACATTCACTTGAAATGAGTGCGCTGATAGAACTTTTTCTCATCAAATATTCTACTCTACCCCTTGTATAACTAGAAAATCTTGCATTGATATGAAAAGGTCTGCCCCTACTCCTCGATACAATATTTCTTGGCAACATCTCCATCATTGGATCATCATTTGTATAAGGATTTTCATCATCATTAAGAGGAATGTTATCCACACTATGATCAACTGTGCTTTTCAAATCTGACTCGGAGGATATTCTTCATCTTCCCCTTCTTCAGTGCTACTATCATAGTCCTTAGAATTCGGACTCAATGGAAAATTTGATTCGATGTTTATTGGATATTCTTCCTCATGTGCATTTTCAGTGTTTCTCTCATAGTCCATAGAATTAGGTCTAAGTGCATCATCTTGTCCTTCATCACTGCTACCTTTATACTCATTAGAATTAGGACTAAGTGCATCATCTTGTCCTTCATCACTATTGCTCTCATAGTCCTTAGAATTAGGACTAAGAGGACATTGTGAGACTCCATTCTTTTGAAATTCATCATCATGCTCTTCATCACTGTTGCTCTCATAGTCCTTAGAATTAGGACTAAGTGGACACCGTGACACTCCATTCTTTTGAAATTCATCATTTTCCTCTTCTTCATTGTTGTTGTCATAGTCCTTAGAATTAGGACTAACTGGACACCATGACACTCCATACTTTTGAAATTCATATTCCCGCTCTTCATCACTGCTACTCTCATAGTCCTTAGAATTAGGATTAAATAGACACTGTGACACTCCATACTTTTGAAATTCATCATCCCGCTCTTCATCATTGCTTCTGTCATAGTCCTTAGAATTAGGACTAACTGGACACCGTAACACTCCATACTTTTGGAATTCTCATTATGCTCTTCATCACTACTGCTCTTGTAGTCCTTAGAATTAGGACTAAGTGGACACTTTGACACTCCATTCTTTTGAAATTCATTATCACGCTCTTCATCACTACTGCTCTCATAGTCCTTAGAATTAGGACTAAGTGGACACCGTGACACTCCATTCTTTTGAAATTCGTCATCATGCTCTTCAACACTATTATTTCTCATAGTCCTTAGAATTAGGACTAAGTGAGCAGCGTGACACTCCATTCTTTTGAACTTCACCATCATGTTTTTCATCACTTTTGCTCTCATAGTCCTTAGAATTAGGACTAAGTGGACACCGTGACACTCCATTCTTTTGAAATTTGTCATCAAGCTCATCATCACTGCTGCTTTCATAGTCCTTCGAATTCGGACTAAGTGGAATCTGTGACTCTTTATTTATTTGAAATTCTCCATCCCCTCTTTCATCAGTGCTGCTCTCATAGTCCTTAGGATCAGGACTAAGTGGAAGAATTGACTTTCTATTCATAGTGGAAGAATTCCTGCTATATTCATCCATATGAATAGAGTTGTTACGCGATGAAGATGTTGATGTTGTATAAATTGAAACTTCACTATCAGGACAATCCATCCCTTTCAAATAGAAGATGTTGAATGATACAAATGGAGAGTCTCCTAAAGATATTATATAGCTTAGAGAATGAAATTTTCCCTCCAAAAATTTCCCCCCCAAAAAGTTTCGCGAAAATATTTCCCTCCAAAAATTCCCCCCCCCAAAAATTTTCGCAAAATTATTTCCTTCCTAAAAGTTTGTGAGATTTATTTCTCTTCATTACTTTATTCTACAATTTAATGAAAAATGTAAACTAAATTTTTTTATGAAATAAATCATTAAAATTAAAATTATAAACTACAACTTCTACCTAAATTAATTTAATGGGCAAAGTATATAATATTTACTAAACAATTGAATGTTTTTTTAATTTTTATAATACATTTTGAAACAAAATAATCCCACATTCACCCCACTGTAAAACAATTCCATAATATTCGCTTTATCATATTTTCCTTCATCGCCATAAAAAAATGAACATGTTAAATATTTTTAAAACTAATTAATCCCGCATTCAGGGTACGGTAAAACATCTCCGTAATTTCACCTATATACTATATTCCATTATCACTATAGCTCACATTACATCAAGGTTTTCTGAGGTTCGTTGAAAGACTTGGAGCAAATTTGTGGAGTAGCTACATTGCTATCAACAACATATTCAACGAAGAATTCTCACAATTAAAAGGTCAGTTAAATTTTTTTCCTTGAAAATTTTCATATTAAATTAGTTTAATGAAGTAGATTTTTTTATTTTTTTTTATTTTTTTTAATTAATACTTTTTGTTAGCCAAATTAACTAATACTTCCGTCGTGAGCATGGTGGGCCTAGTAAAGTTGGGCACCCCCACCCAGCACCACCCCAGTGATCCGACCATCCTCGCACCCCACACCACCCCACCGCCTCACTTCCCACCCTCTCACCCCACGCGCCGCCTCCCCCACACCCTCCACCCCACTGCCTCACTCCCCACCCACTCACGCCCTATCCTCGACCGCACCCGCCCCCTCTCCCTCACGCCCCTTCCCCCTCCCCACCACCCCACGCGCCCCCTCCGTCTACCCTGCACCCCACCCCTTCATGCCCCTCCCAACCCGCTCCATTCCCCCCCTCCCCTTCCCTACCCACTCCCTCCCCCCCATCTTATCGTACCCTACCCACCCCCTCACCCAGGGAATCGGCTGGCCACCCCATTCCACCCTACCCTACCCTTCCCTTCCCCCCCATCCCTTACCCTACCCACCCCCTCATGCCCAACCCCCCACCTGTCCCGCCTCCTCCTCCCCCCACACTCCCCTCCCCACCCCCTCACGCGCCTCCCCACCCGCCTTTTCCCCCGCCCTCACGCTCCCTCTCCGCCCTCCCCGCACCCCACCCCCTCATGCCCCTCCCACCCATCCCTTCCCCTGACCCATCCGCCCCCTCCCCTCCCCCTACCCTACCCACCCCCTCCCCCCACAGTCCCCTCCCCACCCCCTCACGCCTCTCCTGCCCACCCCACCTGCCCACCCAGCCACCCCACCTGCCCCACTCAGCCACCCCCCAGCCCAGCCCAGCCCACCCGCCCGCCCGGCCACCCCCCCAGACCCGGTGCCCCACCCGCCCTCCCTACACCACCCTGGGTAGGCGAGCAGGCCGCCGAGGTGGTGCAGGGTGGGCGGCGGCACCCCACCCCGTGCCACCCTGGTGGCCCGCCTACTCGCCTGGGGTGGAATTGGCCGGCCACCCCAGGCGGGCGGGCCGGCTGCCGGGGTGGCGCGGGGTGGGCGTTGATTCCAGGAATCGGCTAGCCACCCCGAGCGGGCGAGCGGGTCGCCGGGTTGGCACAGGGAGGGTGGCTGGTGTTGTTGGGAAAAGTATCCAATTCGGAATGCCCCTATCCCACTCTAAGGTGTGATAGTGCCTTAGCAACAAACAAGGAAACTTATTTGAGTATTCTTCTTTATGAAATGTAAATGAGGAAGAAGGATCTAACTAACCTGTGTCTTCCGCTAGTTTGTCGATCCAAATCACTCCTCTCTTCAGTAGCTCCCAGCTTCTTTCTCCTTCACCGGCCCAGCTTCACCAAATTCCTGCAAGATCACAAGAGAGAGAAACTACACGAAGATACAGATATACATTCATAAAAATCTCAAGATTAGATTAAGCTAAACATGTAAGCATAACAAAACATCATTGGTACACAGCATGTAGGAGAAACTCAAATAGTTTATTGATATGATAATAAAGTCCAAGAGGAGATACAACCAAGTGAGTTCCGATCTAGCATCTACCTCCCAGCAAAGGAATCCCTTCCTCTCCTCCAACAAAGCATAAATCACCCAATGTACTAATCTAAATCTCAAACCAACAACAATTCTCTGCAAAGTAAAAAATTCCAGCCTCTTGAACCTCTGGGTGAGAGATCCATATATAGATGTAAGCAGAGAGGATGAGTCAGCTTATGTTTTGACTTGTGGCTTCTCTATGTCAGTTCTTGCTTCCACTTGGAGGTTGAGAACCTCTTACTCATCACTAGTCGAATTCATTGAGGCAAGTGTCATTGGAGAAGATTCTGGAAGCTTCCAGGGTCTTTCCACCTCGTTGAATGAGCTTGCCATTTGTCATTTCCTGCTTAGCGCACCCTGGTAGTGCTTCCACCTGCGTTGCAGTGCACCTAGCCAGTGTAGACTCTGCATTTCAATGCAGGCAGCTAGTGGAGCCTCTGAATTGATCCTGAATTGACTATTTCTGAGTGGTTTTTGGTGGAGAACTTCCGGGAGAAGCTGTCATTGGTTGACCTTGTTCCTTTAGGAGTTGTAACAACATCTTTAGGGACTTTGGATCCCTTGAATTATGGACATTTCATGCTTATAGCTGTAAGGCACAAAAATGTCTATAACAGTTGCCCCCTAAAGTATGAGGCCGCTTATCGGGTGAAATGCTTTATTAGGAGGATCCGAAGTTCATTCAATGCTGGGAGGAGACCTGTAATAAGATACAATACAATACATTATTTTTCATACTGTTTTCATGATCTAGCTGAGGCGGGCATTCCCATGCTCAGCTTTATAAATTCATTTTTATGTACATAGGACAGACAATTGTCTGATGATAGACTGATGATCCTGCTGAAATCATCATCCTTTGGTAGGATGATTGTCTGTGCTGCAATGCTGTACATGTCAATGTCTTTATTTTTCCTGAATATATATCACAGCCCGGATGGATGAAACTAGATCCGGGGTCTTCAAACTCGTTCCATCTTCACTCTAAGTACAAGTCGATCCATGTGAGAGATGTTCTGAAGTCGAACATGGAAAGACATCGCTTGATTACCAGTCAATGAGGTAAACCGTTAACAAGCGCGAGAGGAATCACCAATAATGATAATGACCCTCAAGGTACTGCAGTACAATTCACGTGGTGTGAATAAAGGACTTGTCGTCGAACACCACGCAAAATCTTTCTGTCGAAGGTCATTGATGTATACCTGTCGCCGGAAGTGAGAAACTTGCCATTGAGGCATGCAAGCTTCAAAGTACTGAAGGGGGTGTCCCTAGATCAACTTCTTGGATAATGAGCTGATGTCGACAAGAAGCGATCCGTCAAAGGAGGGCCTTAATGTATCCCACATCAGTGACACGGAACGGAGCAAATGATTTTGATGGAGGTGAAAACGGTCTGATGATATATAGTTCAGGGTGGCGGTCATGAAAGAATAAAGGATAATGTATGGTAGTGGATGGGACACGGTTGACTTCTCTGGATGACTTCTCTTGAACATATCGGTGACACTTATGTGATGGATTGGTAGCATTTACCCCAAAGGTGGATGGTATGGCGAGACCATGGTGATGTGACCGGTGAATGAAACAACCCAACCTGACTCAGGCACGAAGTGGAAGTGTCATGTTCAAGAGCGACTTGCTACCAATAAAGTTCTTTGAGTTTCTTCCCAATTTTTCCCCAGTCATTGCTGACTAGTACCTCTTTATTTTTTTCAAGCTTGAGGAGGATAACATATGCTTGTTCTATAATTTGCCCTTCGGGCAAACCCATCGCTATGTTTTAACGAACCTAGCGATAGTGAAACTCGTTCTCGTCTAAAGACAAGTTTGTCGCTATTAATGTTTTTAACGAGTTTAACGACAAAGATAACTCAGTCCCTTTTCATTTTTAGAGAGTCTAAAAAGGTACATAAAGATAACTCCAAAGGTCCTTTTTCGTCATCTAATCCCTTAAGTCCGAAAAAGTATAAAACAATACAGAAGGGATGAGTTTTCGATAGTTTTAACGAGCTGAACAAAACAAGCGCTCGATCTTTTTGTGCAATAATCCCTCAGGTCCAAAAAGATTAAAAATCTAGAGGAGGGATAGCACTTCCGGTCACTTTAACGAGCTGGAAGGCCAAAACTCGGCAATCTTTTCATATTTTACGAGTCAGATGAAAAGAGCTGAACGAGTGATAAAACGAGTTAGCAGCTGATTCCAGGTAAGAGTTGGAATTTTCCAATCACGGCAATGTCACAAGGATGGCTAGTGAAATCACTCTTCGCAGCTGTTCCTCAAAATGGGTAAACAATCAATATGGAGGTGAATGATCGGCCAATGGAAAAGTGGAGGTGACGGTGCAAACACGACCAAGGATTTAGTGGCTGATAATGTTACATTCACAATGGTTATTTACCGGAGGGTAGTTCATTTTTTAACGAGCTTAAACGCGGAAAAACACTGCTCGGTCTTATGTTTATTTTTTAACGAGCATGAACTATGTGCTAAAACTGCTCGATTATCCAGTCATATGATAAGAATGTCTCATGTAAGATGCCATTTTTTATGGAGCTTGCGCCTTACAAATCTATGCCCCACATCCTTCCGTTATGCAAGTTCGGAAACGACTAATCCTACGAGTTTAAAGGGTTAGACCTACAGGTTTAAAGGGAGGACCTAAAAATTTAAAAAATAAATAGCCGCCCCTTGCTTGCACTCCAAAAGGTTTGCATGCCCCCAGGTATAAAACAGAGTTTCAACGTTACCTCTACTTCACTTCCGCCAAAACAATTGTTTTACCGAGAGAGGCCTACCTCTTTCAGGTTACCCAAAGATTGTTCCATTAATCTTTCAAACAAAACACTTCTTCGGCGATGTCTACTGAGATAGACAAAGGTGAGCGACGAGGCCCGCCAACAGACATAACTTTGACAAAAGAATCTTATTCTAGAACAACCCCTGTCTCAATCACGGACGGGGTACGGACTAGTCATATTCTCTCGCGGAAACCTACCTTATACCCAAAGTTTTCCTGCCGAAGCAGACCAGGACGCATGCCCCCTGGGTTCCAGTCATATCCTTCCGAATTACTTGTGCTCATCGGGAGGACGGACCGTGGGTTGAGACATTTCTTGCGTGAAGAGACCATTTAGGGATGGTATATGACTATTTGCGATGCGTGATCCAGGAAATGAAAGCTGGTCCACGAGCTTGACCACTCTTCCTTCATGCGGAAAACACATTACTCTAAAGAGTGAGGAGATGATGGCTCCCATGCAATATATATAGTCTCGTCCAAGGAGTAGGTTATAATCCAAGGGTCCTTGAACGACCATCACATTCATTTGAACGGTCTTCCCTTTCAATGTGATAGGCACATTGGGGAGGATCCCTAAAGGTCGACTGGTTCCTTTATCAAAGCCTGTCAGATTTCTCATTTCAGGCAAAAGCGCTGGTGAACCAAGCGCTTTCCAAGCAGTGGAGGAAAGGATACTCACAGATGCCCCTTCATCAATGATGGTGCCAGCCATGACCATTCTGTATATTTGGATGATAATTCTGAATGGTATGCTTGCTGGCAAACGTGGTCTGCCTAGTTGGTTCCAGTCGAAGGAGACAACTAGGTTGCTTGGTGGTGGGATCGAATAGACGGTCAGGTATCGCTCTGACGAACTTCCTTCCTGCGATAAAGGAATGGGGGAATTGCCCCCGTGCTCGTCTGAGTCTGTGTTGATGAAGAGAATTTGGATGGTGTCATCTTTATCCTCTTCAGTGACTGTATCATTCGAAGATAAGTCCTCTGAAGGCAAGACCGGGTCAACTGCCACCTCGACCTTTTGACTTTCGTCAGGTATGGATTCAACTGTTTCATCTTCAATGACCGGCACTTCAGCTGACCACTTGAGCGGGCCAGCTGGATTTTCAACTAACGAAGGACTCGGCAAGAGTTTTTTATATCCAGGAGGAAGTCATAACGGTGAAATCGGACGATCATCCAAAACTCTTTTCGCTTCGTCTAAGAAGGGACAACAGTGGATGGCATGATTGCCTTCGCACAGTCTACAGGGAGATCTAGCTCTCCCTTTTTGTCCAAGGACTTCACTTTCTCTAGTTGATGGTATGCATTCAACATGGCTATCAGAGGTTGATGCCACCGGATTGTGCAAACGGGTAGACCAGTCCCTTAGTATCCGAGGGATGCAGGGACAATATCTGTGGAAGTGGTCTCCCTTGCATATGACACATGGCGATTTAGGCCTAGTCAGTGCTGTGTGTGGATTTTTGTCAGACGACACTTGTTTGCCCCCAGTCGCTTTTGGCTCCTTCTTCTTCTTCTCTTTCTTCTTCTTTTCCTTCTTCTCCTTAGGAACTTGGTTTTTTGTTTTACCAGTTCCGTCAAGCGAAGAGGAAGGAGGAGAGGAAGAATTAGAGGAATTAGAATGTTGGTGGGCAATTCTGGACTGGTCTAACTGTTGATTCGACTATTCAGGAATAGTGGTGTTCTGAACGACATTGGTTGAGAAGAGCCAAACCGGAAAGCCAATTGTCAGTCCTGGAAGCAACAATGTGGCCATATGGGGCGCACCAACATCTCCCCAAGAGGAGAAGAGACTAGGATTTCCACCAAGGGGAATTCCTTGGTCGGTGCGTTCCATTTTCTCAATCTAAAGATCAACGCGGGAAAAAGGGGTGATTGTTCCGTTTAAAATAATTTTTAACAACGCTTTAGACACAACTTGCTTTTTCAGTTTTAAAGAGTCGAGAAAAAGCTAAAGATGACTCTAGTCTCCTTCGATGTTTTAACGAGCCCGAAGTGACAAATGCTCAGATGGACTTTTTCCGTTATAGAGTCTGAAAAAGGCCAAAAGGAACTGCTCTGGAGTTCTAGGTAGAGGGTGTGCCAAACTTTTCGCAAAACCATAGAATACTTTTTCAGGTACGGGCGGTCAATCTTCCCGAATGTTGTGTTCAGTGCATTGCGATCAGTAGGGCGGCCGACACGGCTTCCTAAGGATAAAGGCTTTATTCCTATAGGGGTCTCCCAATATATACTTGACGGTACGTGGGAGCACAATCCGTACTGGCGCTATCATCTCTCAGGAGGAATCACCCAACCATCAGCGAGATCGACAGTCACCAGGTTTACGACGCCGGAACACGTCTCTAGCCTAGACCTCTATGTTGTGCGTTAAGTTACAAAGCGTTGTTAAGTTCATTCAATTTATTTTAGGTTGATCTTTCTTAGAAGTTTGCCTTTTTGGATCACCACGAGATGTATGATACAATTCCTAAATGCAGTCTAAAGATGATAAGCAAGCTTTTATATCTTTTCAACAATGAAAAATCCTACCTACAAGGGGAAAAGGAAGACACAAACTTTTCTCAAAGAGCATAGAGCACACTGTAAATGCACTTTTCCTAAATCAACATACAAACTATCAATATGCAAATGCACAAATGCATGTATTTGTTTTCGCTTTCTTAATATTGATGCCTAAAAAGAAAGTTGTTGTACAAATTTGAATTCGATTTCAAGTGAAAACATAAACAAGTTCCTTTTTCAAAATCAAAAAGACGATTACGACACTTTATGATTTACTTGTTTTGACACTAGAAATGCATAAATTCAAACCAAACGACAAAATTAAAACCTCAATCAATTGTGAACAGCAAACAAACTCACTCCTAAGATCAAAAAGACACTTACGACAGGTCTAGATCTAAGGGCGACAGTATGACTAGTTTACTTTTGTAATGGGAAACTGAAAATGATGTAACAAATACACAAAGAACAAATACAGTTTCTTTATAAAACTGAGGCGGAATTGAGGCAAAGAAAAGGGGTTTCAGATAGGTACACTGACTGATAACAGGCTGCAAAAAACAGAGATAAAACTGAGCAAAAGGAAGCATGGAACCACAGCTGCACAAGGCAAAGGCTGATCAGCGCACCCTCAGCACAGAGAAACTGAACTTCAGCGCAGGTATCCTTCACGGGACCTGCGTTGAAATGCAGAACCTCTTCACAGAGTCTGCGCTGAAGTAGAAACGAGAGTTGTTTCTGGGTTCTGGGTCACGGTTTGCAGTTAAATCTACAGTTTTTGGCCGGATCAAAGCTATTAATTAGGTACAATTAGGAGGATGATTTAAAGGAGGACTAAGATCTATCACAAAGGGCTGTTAGAGAACTTGTGGATCAGTTTGTTCAGATCATAAAAACAGGCCCGATGAGTGGACTAGAGTGGCAGATCTCTACTTTGCATTTGAAAATGGCAAATGCATTTCGATTCGGCACTCCTGAGTTTATGAGAAGAACAACAATAGAAACACAAATAAACTAACAAGATACTCTCCCCAGTGGAGTCGCCAATTTGTTGTTGGGAAAAGTATCCAATTCGGAATGCCCCTATCCCACTCTAAGGTGTGATAGTGCCTTAGCAACAAACAAGGAAACTTATTTGAGTATTCTTCTTTATGAAATGTAAATGAGGAAAAAGGATCTAACTAACCTGTGCCTTCCGCTAGTTTGTCGATCCAAATCACTCCTCTCTTCAGTAGCTCCCAGCTTCTTGCTCCTTCACCGGCCCAGCTTCACCAAATTCCTGCAAGATCACAAGAGAGAGAAACTACACGAAGATACAGATATACATTCATAAAAAGCTCAAGATCAGATTAAGCTAAACATGTAAGCATAACAAAACATCATTGGTACACAGCATGTAGGAGAAACTCAAATAGTTTATTGATATGATAATAAAGTCCAAGAGGAGATACAACCAAGTGAGTTCCGATCCAGCATCTACCTCCTAGCAAAGGAATCCCTTCCTCTCCTCCAACAAAGCATAAATCACCCAATGTACTAATCTCAATCTCAAACCAACATCAATTCTCTGCAAAGTACAAAATTCTAGCCTCCTGAACCTCTGGGTGAGAGATCCATATATAGATGTAAGCAGAGAGGATGAGTCAGCTTATGTTTTGACTTGTGGCTTCTCTCTGTCAGTTCTTGCTTCCACTTGGAGGTTGAGAACCTCTTACTCATCACTAGTCGAATTCATTGAGGCAAGTGTCATTGGAGAAGATTCTGGAAGCTTCCAGGGTCTTTCCACCTCGTTGAATGAGCTTGCCATTTGTCATTTCCCGCTCAGCGCACCCTGGTAGTGCTTCCACCGGCATTGCAGTGCACCTAGCCAGTGTAGACTCTGCATTTCAACGCAGGCAGCTAGTGGAGCCTCTGAATTGATCCTGAATTGACTATTTCTGAGTGGTTTTTGGTGGAGAACTTCCGGGAGAAGCTGTCATTGGTTGACCTTGTTCCTTTAGGAGCTGTAACAACATCTTTAGGGACTTTGGATCCCTTGAATTATGGACATTTCATGCTTATAGCTGTAAGGCACAAAAATGTCTATAACAGCTGGGCGGGTGGGTGGGGTGGGGTGGGAAGGCGGACAAGTGCGGTGACGAGTGAGGTGCCCGGGCGGGCGGGTGGTGTGGGGTGGCCAGGTGGGTAGGTGTGGTGCCAGGTGGGGTGGGCAGGTGGCTCGCCGGGTGGGGTGGTCGGGCGGGTGGGGTGGGGTGGCCAGGCAGGTGGGTGCAGCACCAGGTGGGGTGGCCGAGTGGACGCAGGGTGGGGTGGCTGAGTGGGCGAGTGGGGCGTCGGGTGGGGTGGGTGGGTGGGGTGGCCGGGCGGGTGGGAGAGCCGTGAGGGGGTGGGGAGGTGGGTAGGAAGGGGCGTGAGGGGGTGGGGAGGGGAGTGTGGGGGGAGGGGGAGGCTAGGGTGGGGGAGTGTAGGGAGGGGGCGGGTCGGGTGGTGGGTGTGGAGGGTGGGGTGAGGGGGTAGGTCGGGTGTGGGGTGTGGGGAGAGGGCGGGTCAGGTGAGGGGTGTGGGGCGGATCGGGTGCGAGCGGGTGGAGTGGGGTGTGGGGAGGGAGAGGGCGGATCGGGTGAGGTAGGGGAGGAGGGGTAGGTGGGGTGAGGGGGTGGCGCGAGGGGGTGCGTGGGGTGAGGGGCGAGGGGTAAGGGTGTGGGGGAGGGGGCGCATGGGGTGAGGGGCGGGAGGCACGTGGGGGAAGGGCGTGAGGGGGTGGGGAGGGAGGAGTGAGGGTGGGGGCATTGTGTGAGGGTTGCGGGGTGGCTAGGCCGGGAGGGGGTGTAGGGGCGGAAGGGCCACCTGGGTGGTGCGGTGAGGAGCTGCCGTAACCCCATCCTACGCCATCATGGCGGCCCATTCACCCACGGAGGTTGTGCGATTCTCGAAATTGCCTGCCACTTCGCGGATGGACGGGGTGGTGTCGGTGCACTTCTACCATTTCTTAATGTTAATATTTTTTTAATTTCAATTATCTTATTATACAAATTTAAAATTTATGATATATTTTCGTTGTGGATTTAAGTTAATATGTTTTCGTTATTTACTAATTTATATGTTTCTATTTTTCAGGAAAATGGTATCAAAGAAGATTTCTGTGAATCTTTTTGGACCAAAGACTCTTAAAGGTGCATCTTCAAAAAACAATGGTGAATGAACTCCACTTGAGCTCATGGCTACAAATCTTTCAAGTGCCTCAAATGATAAGAAGATAATTTCATACTATAAGAATTCAAAAGAGGTGAAATTTCCATCAAGAATCTAGTATGTGAAAGAAAGAGAAAGCCAAAATGTGAATATATATCTATATATTGATATACCGAATGATAATGGAATTTATGAGGTGATGGGAAGAGTCATAGATATGTGTTCGGTATCGGACACTGAAGTTGATTACATACTTACAAAAGCTCCCAAGTCACATGAAAGGATTAAATATTGACTATCATATTCATTGTATGACACGAGAGAGGTATCTACAAAGTTGTGCAAACAAATCATAAATGAGATGAAACAAAACATTGTAAGTATTGTTATTTATATTTGTATTTTGCGTTCTTGAAAGTGTCTCGCTATATTTTTTTAACTTTTTTTTTATTGACATATGATATTTTGTCTGGCAAAATTTTGTTAAAAGTTGTTCAATTAGGTTGGGAGGCATTCATTTCATAGAACATGATATCATGAAAGTTGTCAGCAGTTTTTACTCAGTGTCAGAAGAAGATATGGAAAACAAGAAAAATGTAGTAATTGATGATATTACAAAACTACATCCAAAGGATCAGAAAAGAAGGCCTCTAGTGGATAAATCTAGCAAGGGTAGACAAATTACTTTTGAGGACGATGAAGTTGAAACTGACAGTGAATCATATGTTGCCATTACTGAAGATGACATTAGAACTGAGAAGAGCCGTAAAAGACAAAAAGTAACAATGCCCAAGAATAAATCTGTTGAGAATGTTATGAAGAAGAAAAGTAAAGTTGAAGATTTTGAAGTAGTCATTACCAGCAGTGAAGAACCTAGTGAAAATTCAAAAGAAAGCAGAGAAATCGTTACACCAGGAGCTGATTTAGAGGATGGCATTATCAAAACAAAACAAAATTCCATTCGAAAAAATTTGACAAAGATAAACTTAATTGATGGTGTTCAGCTTAATGTCAGACTAACCTATAAGGCAAGTGAAGGACAATGTCAATATCAAGTCAGAAAGCCACACCATCTGCATGCTCAGACCTTGAAGACATTGATGAGGTACAATCCATATGCTCATGTGGTTATTTATGTGCTTCTTGTTGATCCAGTTCAAGTTCCCAACAAAGAAGCATTTGATAAGTCAAAATTTTTTGAATATAATTATTATGTGCTTGGGGGGAACTATTCTGTAGAAGCTCAAAGACAATTGATGGAGGAATATCCCCATAACCCACATTTTGAAACAATGAAATGTATCATTTATGCCAGTTTATCAGATACAGAAGCAAATTTAGTGGCATGGGATCATAATTCAGATAATGAATATAGGATGTCTATGACTCTCATCCAAAGGGTTAGATTTATTCATAGTGAATTTCAAGAAAAATGTGGTGGGGATAGGATAAATGTTACTGCAGATTTCCGAATGGAATGTTCTATGGAAATAGGCTATCAAGTTGAAAAGAACAACAATTCGAAAGGTGGAAAAATCAAAATTGTTAGTGATTTATTCAGAGGTTTTGATAACATTTTCCAATTGGAATTTATAACTGAAGATGTTTTGAAGTTGATTGATGAGATTTTTAGCATATGGGAAAACATTGGCATTAAAAACTAGAAGGTCAAAAATTCTAAGCCATTGTTATGTAGCAGCAGTAAATCAACTCCTAAAATGAAGCAGCTTCCAAAAGATATGACTATCACACTTTGGAGAGCAATGCAAGGAGTGAGAGATGAAAAAATTGTCAAAACAATATTATCTCGTGTGAGGTCAGGGGAATTATCATTGGAGGAAATGTCTGAGGAATTTCAAAAGTAAGTTTGTTGAATTATTTTCATTTATTTCTAGATTATAATTTTCTTTTAAATAAAACATGTTGTTCTTGGTAGTATTTGTTATACATATCATTATATTAACTTTTTGTTACTTTATCTATGCAGTCACAAAGTTTACATGAAAATTCAAGAACAAATGGTTAACTTGTTGAATGAATATGGTTGGGATGATGTTGTACGCAACTATCCAGATTCAAGTTCTACATCAACATTAAAAGATTTTTATCTTGCATTTAAAAAGGTATCTTGATTTACACATTCATTTTTATTCATCTGTGTACTATTTTTAATTTATAACTTACACATATATTTGTTTATTTTATAAAAGATGAAGAAGGATGATAATGGAGCACCAAATAGCTTCAGAACCTTTATTGAAAAAATAAAGATCGAAAGACTGAGGAAGCAACGTATTAAGAATGTTGAACTTGATCCAAATCTTACTCATTTCATTTGGAATGGGCTAGACACTATTCAATATCAAGTAATACAAGGCGACTGTGAAGACATTGCTAAACTCATACCTAAAAGGGATTATGCCCTAGTTATTGCAGATATTCCCCATGGTTTCAATATTCCAAACATTGACTATGATAGTGACCCTTATACTTATCAAGCTCTTAGTAAAGTGGTTGCGGGATTTGTAGAAGTCACGTCATCACCATTATGGAGATTTATGACATTTCATTCAGACACACAATTGGCAATGATATTGTCAAACTTCAAGGGGAAAACAAATTCAAAGATGCAGCTTACATAATAAGACGTTTAAAATGTATATTTGATTAATGTTGAAAAATTCATTTATGTACAAGTTGATTGAAATTTTACTATTTCATGTTACAAGCAAAAGTCAAATCTTCTTAATCGTAAAGATCAACTATTTATAAATTATTGTGAGTTCATTCATTTTGATAGTTGGGCAAAAGATAATAGCTATATGTCTATGATTTTTAATCGAGTAGACGAAAAGAGTCATAGCCAAACACTGACTTATGATGTTGTTGTGAGAAAACTAACATATGAAGACAAAGAAGCAAAATGAGAGATAGTTAACATTTATCAAAAACCACAATTATTGATTAACTATCTTATAGAGATATGTTCAAATGAAGGAGATTGGGTTCTGGATTTATTTTCTGGCTCAGGTAAGTTTTATTATATGGAATTGAATTTCAATATGTTAGTTTTTAATTAATATGTCATTGTACTAATTTACTTCATTATTTCTTTTGTGCTTGATAATTAGGTACAACACTAGCATGCTTCCTTCAAAAAGGAAGAAATTGCATTGCAATTGAAAAAGATCCATTACAGTGCAATCTCATTCAGCAAAGAATTAATGCTCTTCAATTTCTTCTAGATGCAATGCAAGAAATTGGGTTGAAGAAAGGGGACTTTAGTGAATCACGTGTGGCAAAAAAGGCAAAAGAACCCCAACCACCATTACATGAGATGTTTGGAAAAGCATACATTGGGAGATTCGCAGACATCAAAGATCCATTAGAAGATGACAATCAGCAAAAGGAAGCAGAAAATATTGTGGGAGAAGACAATGATGAAACTCTAGAGGACGAAGAGTTTGGATTACATGACATTGTTGATTAAATTTAAGTTATGCTTGGAAATCAAGCTCATTTTTTGTAACCATTAAGTAGTTATACTTGTAATGTTTTGACTTTGACATTTTATGAGAAGAATATAAACTCAATTAAGGTTGTTATGCATTCAATGTTTGTAATATATGATTTTGGCATTAATTTTTAAGTTAATCATTATTTTTTGAAAAAAAAATGATTATTATTATTTTTTTGACATGAAATTCATAAAAAAGACCTATTATTTAACTATTTTTACTTAAAATTTTCGTATAAAAATTGTGATTTTCGCATGTCAATTATAGCAAAAAATTATCAAAACGTGTAGTTTGTTAGTTATATTCGTCTTAAAAATGGCTATTTTTATGTCCATTGTTAAAAAATATTGTTTTTTAGAAACAATTATTTCTTGTGGATTGAAAAATTAATTAATGATGTATAAATATGTAGAATATCGAAAATTCAAAATATCGACCTTCTTCTTTATATATGCAAAACAATAAAAACCTCACTACAAAAAAAATAAAATTAAAATAAAAACAAGAAAATATGAAGAAAAAGACCACTTCAAAAATTATTAAATTTACAAAATAATTATTTACATTTCATACATTAGAAAATAAAAATAAAAAAGCCTTTAAAAAAAGGGCCTGGTGTAGAATTACCATGTTTTTAAATCAGCATAAAAATCACTACCATTCTAAAACGTAATGTACATAAAAAAAATTATAGTGCCAAAAACTATGCTCTAAAAAACACATGTGTGTTCTACATCACCCCTTTTCAAAATCGGGTCACTTTTTTGCTATCTCTACAAAATGGGTAACAGTATGAGTTCTCGTTTCAAAGTTTACATTGTTGAAGACAATGGGACCGTCGATAAATAAATTCAGCATGGGTGATAACTTAAAATTAAATATAATTATGTTATTGCAAACACCCTAAGGCCAAAACTACTGACCCAAACCAAACAAAACACACCAGAAAGATCCTATAATATAGCACACGTAAACCAAAATACAAAGAAGATCATGATGGAATAGTTATACTTGTGACCTACTTCCCAACCCTTTTAGTTGCGAACTCGAACCAAGTGTCCTCACAATATGT
Organism: Pinus tabuliformis; assembly: GCA_031772625.1. Lineage (NCBI taxonomy): Eukaryota > Viridiplantae > Streptophyta > Pinopsida > Pinales > Pinaceae > Pinus > Pinus tabuliformis. The sequence goes on from CM062811.1 coordinate 514,398,955, forward strand.
GGAACATCCCCTAAGAGGAGTGAAGAGTGTGACTAATATCTATCCCAGGTATGAAGAAGACAACCCTGACCCCGAACCTGTGTATGAGCCCTAAGAAGATAGGCGACTATGGTCACCACATACAATAACACGACCTAGGGGGACAGTCGCAAGACAATCCACATGCAAGGGCAGGACACTTAATCCCAAAAGGGATCTAAGACCGAAACCCCCTTGAGAGTTTCCTCCCAAGTGGTCCCCAAGTGATAATGACACCATTTGTATGCATGGAGATTCCTCTATATCGCGCCATCCGAAACTAAGTAAAATGGGTCATGTCACCTTGCCTAGCCCAAGTGTAACCTCGTGCTTGACCCTCTTGTGAGAAGGGCTTCCCAGACCACACTACTACAAACGGATTTAACTCCCTACTGCAAGCTACTAAGTTGATTTTGTAGTATTGGAGCAGTTAACTCACACTCATATCTCCAAGACTCTATCCTAAGGTAGTGTTGGTGTACTACCAGTGAAAATAAAAGACAAATCTAGTTAATTTATTATCGTGTTGATTTTAGTGGTTTTTGTTAGGGTCCCACCCTAACCCCCTTATTTATGTAATAGGATCGATTCTTAGTTGAGAGTCAATAAAGCCCATATTAATAATTGTAAGTGGTTAACCCGCAATTAATGACGGGACCACAGTTAGTTGCAAATGGGCCGTAGTATTAGATAGATGGTATTAATAAAACCCATGGTATTGATCCTTGGTATTGCATGTATGAGTCATATATAAAGGATAGAGACTCCCTGCGAGGAGCATCATGTCTTATTTTTGTATCGAGATCTACTCTATTGGAGGTTGCCCCCTCGAAGAGGCCAGTGAACATTGCTTTCTAAATAATAAAATATTTGCTGTTGTCTCTCACTGTTCTATGTTCTGGGTATCCTTCTTCGCATATTCTGTATTTGGGTATCTTTTTGCAGGTTAAGAGCATAACAAGTGGCATCAGAGCACTTTCCAGGGCCGGTGGGATCTCCATTTCGTAGCAAATTTTTTTTTGGCTAGAGACGTGTTCCGGCGTCTTTAAACCATGGGATCTGTCGTTGAGCGCATAAACTTGTGGATATGGGGAGGCATGCACGCAGGAAATACAAGAGGTGGTCACGCTTGTTGGACTCCCTTGTAACCCCTGTGGGTACCCCTTTGAGTAGTAGCACATTAGATAGAACTACGTACGGACTGTCTTCCAAGTACCTTCTGGGTATATCGGAAGCCCCTTAGCTCCTCTGCAACCTTGCCATAGATAAACCTTCGGTCGTCTTGCTGCTACAATACATTGAGAACAACACTTGGAGAGATTACTCGCCCGTACGATAGGGTAGTCGGGTTGTACGGCTAAGGGTACGGTTGATCCTCCTTAGTTAGAGCCCTGAAACATTGGGCCGAGTACTACTGTCAGACCCTTATGTATATTGCTATCTGTAGCACCTAACACTCCTCGAGATCCCGAAGACGAGCTGAGCACGGTGGTACCATTCAATTCTTAGTGAAAAAATTTTTTAGGCGGTCCCAATTTTCAAAAACATCAGGTCGATGCATGGTAGAAACTAGAGCTCAAGCTATGGCCAATGAAAGGATGGACAAACTTGAAGAATCCTTGCAATCCCTCCACATTCAGCTTGACCGACTAAATAGCCTGATCCCGAGCATAATCCCGAAGGGCAAGGAGGAAGCCCACGAGGAGGCGTATAATGGAAATGGACACAGTGAGGGTGAGTCTAGCCACTCTCCTCACATCTGGCGCACCCACCAACAATCCCGTCAGCGACCTCCCAAGTTGGATATGCATAAATTTTACGGTTCTCACCCGGCAGCATGGATAGCACAAATGGAGCAGTATTTCAATCTGAATAACATCTTAGATGATGCGACTCAGCTTATGGTGGGGAGCATGTACTTGGACAATGAAAGGTGGCAATGGTGGGAATGGCATCAACGTTGCAATGGACCTTTTCTGGCTTGGACCAAATTCAAAAAAGCTCTTACAGACCGCTTTGACCAGGAATCTTCTTTTTTGGGTCGTCTTACTAAGCTCTGACAGACTGGCACAGTGGATGAATATATTACAGCTTTTGAAGCCTTAGCCTTCCGCACTTGGGGTCTCTCAGATGTGTTCTACACGGAATGTTTTATCAGTGGTCTTAAAGAAGCCATCAAAGCCCAAGTCCTACTGCACCACCCTCCCACATGGACGGAGGCTTGCAAGGTAGCTCATAACGTGGAACGTGCATTAGCAGCCCAGTACAGTCGCCCAAATTTCTCCGCTAAAGGTCGTCCCCCACAGGCTCACAAAACGACTCAAACACTTAAGGTCCAAAAGGTGTCACCTGCGGAAATGGCCGAAAGAAGAAAGCAAGGATTATGTTACTACTGTGATGAAAAATACTCCCCAGGTCATAAATGCAAGGAGCCCAAATTTTTTCAAATTGATGCCACTGACTACAGCTCAACAGAGGAAAATCCACCACTTGAGGAACATGAGGCGCTAGAAGAGGACAACCAAAAGGACAATGTCTTCGATGAACCAGTTATTTCGCTGCATGCTTTGGCAGGGATTTCTTCACCTCAAACTCTCAAAATCAGAGGTTTTATTAAACATCGCCCAGTAGTAGTCTTGATTGATAGTGGAAGTACACATAATTTCATCCATCAAAAAGTTGCAGAAGCAGTGCATTGTTTTGTATGAGCAGTTTCTAACTTCCAAGTCCAAATTGCGGATGGGGGCACAATGAAATGTGAAGGTCGCTGTGAAAATATCAAACTTCAAATGGGGGATTATCAGTTGAAAACCCACTTGTTTGCCATACACATGGGAGGTTGCGACATTGTCCTCGGTGCTGAATGTCTCTGCACCCTTGGGCCAATCACAATGGATTTCCAGGAGTTATATATGAGTTTTAAGCATAACAACTACACACATACCCTCCGTGGACTCCAGGCGGGAGCTCCCTCTATCATCAACTCGCATAGGATGGAAAAATTTCTAAAAAAGGGCCATCATGGAGTTATAGCTCAATTTAATGCCATCCAGGCAGTCGAAACCAAGTCTCTGCCAATTCATCCTGAGATGCAACAGATTTTAAATAACCATCTGCTAGTCTTTGACAAGCCTCATGAGCTTCCACCCTCGAGAGGGGAACATGATCATAGCATCACCTTGGTTCCAGGGGCCCAACCCCCAAATGTGCGCCCATACCAATATCCGTTCACCCAAAAGAATGAAATAGAAGAAATAATCAAGGAACTTTTGGAAGCAGGTGTCATTCGTCCCAGCATTAGTCCTTATTCATCACCGGTGGTCATGGTGCTCAAGAAAGATGGGGAGTGGCGGATGTGTCCAGACTTTAGGGCCCTCAATAAGTTGACAGTCAAAGATAAATTTCCCATCCCGGTGGTTGACGATTTGCTGGATGAACTCAATGGGGCTCAATTCTTCACTAAGCTGGATCTTCACTCAGGGTACCACCAAATTCGCATGAAGGAAGTCGACATTCCAAATACTTCTTTCAGAACTCATGAAGGCCATTATGAGTTCCTGGTCATGCCATTCGGTCTTTGTAATTCCCCCTCTACTTTTCAGAGCCTTATAAACCACATTCTCAAACCATATCTCAGGAAATTTGTCCTTGTCTTCTTCGATGACATCCTCATCTATAGTTGCACTTGGGCCGCACATCTTCAGCATGTAGATCTACTCTTGCAACTGCTCCGCATGCATAAATTATTTGTCAAGATGTCCAAGTGTTCGTTTGGCATAGAAGAAGTTGAGTATTTGGGCCACATTGTGGGGCGTGAAGGTGTCAAGGTGGACCCCAAAAAGATCCAGGCAATGCAGGATTGGCCTCAACCTAAGACCTTGAAGAGCTTGAGAGGATTTTTGGGTCTCATAGGATATTATCGTAAATTTGTCCACAACTATTGTCGCATAGCAAAGCCCCTCACTCAACTCCTAAAGAAAAATTCATTCTTCTGGAATGAGGAAGCACAACAGGCATTTACAGCTCTAAAAAATGCCATGTGTTCCACTCCAGTATTAGCACTACCTGACTTCACCAAATCTTTTGTCATTGAATGTGATGCTTCGGGTACAGGTATTGGGGTGGTCTTCATGCAGGAAGGGCGACCTTTGACCTTCACAAGCCAACAACTAAGTGGGAAGAATCTGGGCCAATCTACCTACGAGAAGGAAATGATGGCCATCTTACATGCAGTGGAGACCTGGCGACCTTACTTATTGGGGCGACGTTTCCAAATCCACACAGATCATCACAGTCTTAAATATTTTTTGGAGCAACGCCTATCCTCCCCACAACAAAATAAATGGCTCGCCAAAATGCTAGGATATGATTATGAGATCATTTACAAGAAAGGGAAAGACAATAGTGTAGCAGATGCATTATCTTGCCAATTTGAGGAGGAAAGTACTCTACTAGCAATTTCCCTCCCCATTCCAAAATGGATTGAAGAGGCTCGCAGGGAATGGTTTTCACATCCCGGGCTCTCCCAACTCATTTCTCAATTGCAGGTAGATCCAAATTCCACCAAGGGCTACTCGTGGCAGGATGATATTCTTCGCTACAGGGACAGAGTCATAATATCATCAACATCCACCCTCAAAAGTCGCATTTTGGCATGATTGCACTCATCCCCCATCGCAGGACATTCAGGCTTTCAGAAGACGTATGCTCGCACCAGAAGATCATTTTTTTGGACAAGCATGAAAAAGGACATCCTTACTTTCGTAGCAGAATGCGATGTCTGTCAATGCCACAAAGGGGAGACCGTCAACACACCAGGCACATTACAACCGTTGCCCATCCCGGCATCAATTTGGACGGAGGTTTCTATGGATTTCATTACAGGTCTTCCAAAGTCCGGAAACAAGTCAGTCATCATGGTGGTTGTGGACAGACTTTCGAAGTATGCTCATTTCTGCACCCTACCCCACCCATTTACACCAACTTTGGTCGCTCAATCTTTCATGGATCAGATCTTCAAATTGCATGGCATGCCCACTTCTATTGTGTCCGATCGCGACCCGATCTTCACCAGTAATTTTTGGCAGGAACTCTTCAGGATACAAGGCACTCAACTAAAACTCAGTACTTCCTATCATCCGCAAATGGATGGTCAAACTGAAGCCGTCAATAAATGTCTGGAAACCTACCTTAGGTGTTTCACTTCAGAAAAGCAACATCTTTGGGTACAGTGGTTACCTCTGGCTGAATGGTGGTATAACACCAACTATCATGCCACCACCAAAATGACTCCCTATGAAGCAGTATATGGTCAACTCCCTCCTTCCCCTACTTCTTATCTCAAGGGGTGCTCAAAAGTACAAGCAGTGGATCAACTCCTACAACACCGCGCAACCATGCTCGCCCATCTTAGAGAGAATCTTCATCAAGCTCAAAATCACATGAAGCAACAGGTAGACCAGCATCGCTCAGAGCGGCAATTTCAAGAAGGGGATCAAGTCTTTTTGAGGCTGCAACCATATAAGCAAACATCACTCAAAGACAAGGGTTGTCAGAAACTATCTCCAAAATTCTACGGACCATATCAAGTACTTCAGTGCATTGGAGAAGTGGCTTACAAGTTGGCTTTGCCACCTACTGTAAAAATCCATCCAGTTTTTCGTGTCTCATGCCTCAAGAAAGTGATTGGGAACAATTGCAGAATTCAAACCAGTCTACCTGAATTGGACGAATAAGGGTCAATCTGGCTCCAACATGAACAGGTCCTAGACACACGAGACAGGCACTTGCGGGGTCGCATGATTAGGGAAGTCCTCGTCAAGTGGAAAGACACCTCTCCGGAAGATGCAACTTGGGAACCAACCACTATTCTTCAGCAGTTTCCGCAGCTTCAGCCTTGAGGACAAGGCTAGTCTTAAGGGGGAGGGCATGTTAGGGTCCCACCCTAACCCCCTTATTTATGTAATGGGATCGAGTCTTAGTCAAGAGTCAATAAAGCCCATATTAATAATTGTAAGTGGTTAACCCGCAATTAATGACGGGACCACAGTTAGTTGCAAATGGGCCGTAGTATTAGATAGATGGTATTAATAAAACCCATGGTATTGATCCTTGGTATTGCATGTATGAGTCATATATAAAGGATAGAGACTCCCTGCGAGGAGCATCGTGTCTTATTTTTGTATCGAGCTCTGCTCTATTGGAGGTTGCCCCCTCGAAGAGGCCAGTGAACATTGCTTTCTGAATAATAAAATATTTTCCGTTGTCTCTCACTGTTCTATGTTCTGGGTATCCTTCTTCGCATATTCTGTATTTGGGTATCTTTTTGCAGGTTAAGAGCATAACAGTTTTTGTTTACATAAGCAAGATGCATCATGAAACTGAGATGGAGTGAATGACTCTTAGTTAGTCACCTGAATGCAACTATATTCAATTTTTTCTTTTCACTTCGATGAATGTTAACTACATGAGGGAAAAACCTTCAACACACCAACGCCTATTTTAATGCACCTCTTCACTAAATATTTTTAAATGTGCAAATTATCCCAACTTTTGTGAATTAATGACCCAAAACAAACCAAAAAGGAAAACCAAAGCAATCAAAAATAAACCAAAGGAAAAATTCCCAAGAAAGAATGTAATGCACTCCAAAAGCGTCACAGTGAAGAAAAAAATCCCAATAAAAGAAACACACTCAAAAAAATAAAATCGAAAGCCAAAAGTGAAAGAAGGCAAAGTCAACAAGCTAGGGTTGTAGGACAATCGCTCAACTTTGACCAATGTTCTACAAAGCTCACAACCAGACCCTAGAGGCAGAAAGGCCTAACAAGATTAAATGAGGGTGACACAAAACAATAAAAACACACTCTAGATGAAAACTTCACAACCGGTCACAACACCACCAAATGTGACAAGAATGACCCAAAGAGGAAATAAATCTCTCAACAAGAGACAACAATCGTGAGCGAGAACGGTAGAATTTTGAAAATAAGGTGTAGATTAGGCATCAACAGTCGCTGACAACAACCAATCAGATTTGAAAGTGAAATTTAGAGGCGAGAATCAAGCCTCAACCCAAAGCATCCAACAAAACTTCAAGAACAATTTGAAAGGCTAAGAGAAATGGAAGACCTTGGAAAAAAAAGATTAGATCAGACACAAAGAACAACTGATCAGCAACAACAAACCATGAATCACACAAATCTCCAATAGATCAGAGAAAGGAGAGAGGATCTAAACCCAATCAAAGACAAAACATGAAAAGTGACAGATCTCAGGAAATCAAGCAAACAACAGTAGATCTGGACCAAATCCAGCAGATGAACAAGAGGCCCAAACTGAGCAGGAATAGAGGTAAAAGGGTTCAAAAATGAACAATATCTTTTCAAGGCATAAAATCCTAGACGTTGGCACAACACCCAAATCAGAGCATCTAGGGACGCTCTCCGGACAACTACAAGAGGGCATCCGAAGACTTCTGCGTGCATGGATGGCTCCCTCTGGGAGCATCTAGGGAAAAAAAAGTCAACTAGCAAACTTCAATCACCAATAAAATCCTCATACGACATCCGTTTTCATTGATTTTTTGTTTTTTGTTTTTGGATGAAATTCCGAGAGGAATCCATATATGTGTTCAATTCAATCAAATTATGTACAAAAAATCCATAATTCTATTTTAATTCCCGGATCTATTCTTCTCTCATAGAAAAAACAAAAACAAAGTCCAGATCTAAGATCAGCTCAGATCTGAAGAAAATAAAACCAATGGAGATAAAAATGAATCCAAAAAAATATAGAGAACTCAATGGTAACAAGAGAAAACCAAAAAACATAAAGAAGAAGAGGAGATCTAAAACAAAGAGGGCAAAATAAAAATGCTCTCATTGAAAGCACCACTTCCGTTGCATTTAATTATGCAAGGAGTTATTTCTCCACGATATCATGCCTGATTGAGATCACCAGACAAAAAAATAGAATGGATAATACAATATAATAACAATCCCCAATCCAGATGGTCATACATGCAGTTTCGATGCAATTTATGATGCTACAAAGTATGAGAAAGTACCTTTCCTCCTCACAGGTTGGTGAAGGGTTTTGGGCCTAACGCAGAATCCTTGCACTCCAATCAAACTATCTCTTTCATTCACTCCCAATCCAAAGATTGCACACAAACACAACCAAGCAAAGATGACAAGTGATCTTTCACATAAGATCGTCAGCTCAAAACATCTAGAAATAACACACATAAATTACTGCAAGACTTATATAAGGGGAAGGAACATAGATTTTTATTAACCATATAAATGAAAGTACATCAATATACCTTCAACAAATAAGATCCTCTCCTCCAACTTCTAGTATGGTCTCCTCTCCCAATACAACAGATCTCTTGTGCTATAGTTCGGATACTCTCTCACTGCCCCCTTTCCTCTTGGTGAGATTATATAGGCTTATTCTATCCTCTAGGAGAATGTATATTGATAACTACGGGCTTTTAAGTTAGGAAAATTCTATAATAATGGACCCCTAGCCAACTCATACACAAGTGGGTCAACTTGATCTCCTTGGGAATGACAAACTCTAGAAACCTTTTTCACAATTATGAGCTTTTTCTCAATTATCTCAATTATGAAATAAATATTATCTCATAATTATAATATTTTGACAAAATAATTATGAGAATTTGCTCAATTATGTAATTTCACCCTTTTAACATGGGATAAATCTCACATAAGTAAAATAAAAGGTGAAAAGGGATGCATTTAGCTAAACAACTGAGGTAAGTTGAACTTGGGTTTCTCTCACTATAATGGAGTGGAAAATAGGGTTATAACCACCCACCTATCAAGCGTTTCCAGGAGAAAACCATCTCCACCCTCAACCCTTGGGATTTTCTTGAGGCCGCCTCAACCAGATCCAAATCCACCAACAATCTAAAGCTCAACGAAAATTAAAATGCACTATACCATGGCTATCTAAGAAATGGCAAGGCAAGGTTGTACATCATTGTCAATCTAGGAAACTTCCATGCCAATGACAACAAACACAACCAATAAACCAATGCATAAACCATGCATTCACATCCAAACAAGATAATCAAACATGCAACATGTTACCTGCAAAATCCTCTTGGTGTTTTCTCTTCCTTTACTTGATTTGCACCCTTGCTTATTGTTGTCCATTTTTATTCTTGCACTCCCTTGCTTTCCTTACTTTCTTTCTTGTGTCCAAGTGCTCTCTCTCGCTCTCTCTTCTCCTTCTCCAAGTGAGAATGCTAGAATGTTTTCTCTCCTTTTTATTTTTCTTTTCTTTTCCATTTTTCCTTCAATTTCCCTTGCATGCATATTCTTGTGTCTTCATCTTCCTTTTCTCTTATTTTCATTTATTTATTGAATTAATTTCCATTTATTTCCTTTTTCCTCTTGTCCATCCTAATGCCAATTTTTATAGCCAATAATAAATAAATAATCGCAAGCGACTCCCAATGTAATGTTTTTCCCTTCATTCAACTTAGAATACATGTCCCATGACCTTGGGTTTTTTTGCCTTTATAATGCCTATTTATTACATGGAATTTCAACCTGGGGCTGTTACACAGGCCTTTAATAGTCATACTTTCCTACTTCAAGGTTTTATTCTAACATTTTCCTTTGACTAAAGGGGAAAATCCATTACCATCGATGTAGAAGTTGTTGAAGCCCCATTGAAATATAATCTATTCATTGGTAATAATTGTTTCTACATTATGGATACCATTGTTTCATTGATATTTCATATAATTTTCTTTTCCCACAAAGGAAAGATCATTACTATTAATCAACTTGACTAATGTCTGGGGACGACTAAATTTACCACTACAAGCACTACAATGCCATTTATTGGAGATAACCCTCCATCTTATGAGAGTGTCGGTATGGGATTTTTAAAAAAACTATCACTTATTAGTCTATTTCATATACCCCTTCTTGATGTTCCTTCTACTTATTTTGATCCCATGCACATGACCTCTTCCTTCACAAGTGGATCCAAACAGACACTTGATCCTTAGATATTACCTTCTCCTTCAAAAGTAGATATTTATGGTGAGTCAATGCCTCTAAGTTTGGATGAGGTTGCTTACCAAATGATCTAATTGACCTATAATAATTTTGAGTCAGGTGAAACCTATGGTGTGGAACTCGATGACTATCCTTTTCCCATTTGGGTTGTTAACCATCCACTTTCTCCTGAATTCCTTGATGATGATCTTCCTACTGATGAAATGATTATGGGGGTCATGTAGATTTCTAATCATCTTTAGGGAGAACTGCATCATTGTTCCTCTTTCCTTTCTAGGGTAGATCATTTGGATCAATCACATAAAATCATGGTTTCCTCCATCCTTGCTAAGTGGTCCCAATCCCCCATCATGTTGCATGATGTTTTCTCAAAGTGCAACATGGAAAACATATTGAAGATTATTACCATCAACATTTATATGAAACTAGGTGTTGTGGAAAATATCATGATTTGTGTGGATTGTACTACCTATGAAATTGAAATTTAAACTGCCCATTTTAGAAAATTTTGTAATGTTTTCACTTTGTCTTATGAAGAAATGCATAGGATTGAACCTTGGATTTTGAAACATGAGATTAATATGTACGATAGAGCCAAGCTAGTTTGGAAAAGGCTCAGGCTAGTGAACCCTCATAAAGTACTATCAAAATAGAGGTCAAAAAACTCTTATATAATGGTTTTACCTATCCAGTACCCTTGATGGACTGTGATTCTAATCATGTTCTGGTCAATAAGAAATAAGGGATGTTTAAGGTTTGTTTGGATTATAGGGACCTTAATTTTGAATGTCCAAAGGATAATTATCCAACCCCTTTCATGGATCAAATCTTGATGCCTATACCAAAAGTGTTTCCTTCTCTTTTATGGATGGATTTTCTAGCTATAATCAAATCCTTATCAAACTAGAAGATCAACACAAGGCTTCCTTTATCTACCGATGGGGAATGCTTGATTATCATAAATTATCTTTTTCTCTTAAAAATGTTGGTGCCACTTTCCAACCGGCCATGTCCTATGCTTTTCACAACATCAAACACATCATCGAGGTTTATCTGGATGACCTTACTGCTTGGTAGGATTTGACATGAGGATAATCTAGTATTAGGGAAGTATTTCTACATTATAGATACTATAAGATTTGTTTGAACCCACAAAAGTGTGCCTTTTACGTGGTTTTTGGGAGGTTACTAGGCTTTATCGTATTTAAGGACAAGATCAGAGTTGATCCTTCAAAGGTCAAGGCTATCATTAATTCTCCTCCTTCGTGTACTCTTTTCTAGCTTCAACCATTGTAAGGGAAGAATAACTTTTTATGTAGGTTTATTTCCAACTACATTGAGATTATGAAAGGTTTCATACATTTGTTGAAGAAGGGTGTACCTTTCGTATGGGATGACTAGGATCATATATCTATTGATTCTTTGAAACAAGCATTGTTGTCTGCGCCATTATTGAACCCGCCTAATTTTAATTGGGACTTTTTTCTCTATCGCATGACCTCTAAATCAACCATTGGTATGGTTCTAATCAAAGATGATGAGATGCACAATGAGAACATCATATATTATCTTACAAAGGCCTTATTGGTCTTGAAAAATTACTATTCCTACATCGAAATGTAGGCTTTGGTAGTTTTATATGCTATCTAATGGTAACTACAACATTATATACTTTTGTGAAAGACCACGATGATCACTAACTCCAACCACATGAAGCATATCCTTAGTCAACATATCAATGGGGAAATACTTGAGTTGGATCATCATCCTTCAAGAGTTTGATTTGGATTTTACAGTCTCCAAGTCCAAGGAATCATTACCAGGTGAATCCTTATTTCTCATTAGCTCATTTGATATATGGTATGGGTATTTATTGCTATATATCCAAACTTAATGATTTTGTTCTGAGTTGTTTCACAATGAACCCCAACATATATGCCATTAGGAAAAGAATTATGTTACTGTCACTAACACTATTTATCACCATGGAGTGGGTTTTGTATTATGTTGATGTCTCACTCATGAGGATTATAAATAATTTTTGAATGATTTCCATACATGAGCATGTGACAGTCATTATTTGGGTTTTCCACTACCTAGAAATCTTGTGTGTTGGGTACTTTTGGCCCTCGATATTTTAAGATTGTATCATGTATATCCAAAAGTGCCATCCTTATCATATCTTCACTAGAATGATGTGTTCTCACCCTTTGCAAAATGAGGAAAATATTTCATGTAGTGTAAGCCAAACCCAACCAATGGACATATCTACATCATCATGGTAGTGGATTAGTTTACCCAGTGGGTTGAGGCCATGCATACCTTATCTAACGATGGCCCAACCATGAAACTATTCATTTTAAACCATATTATCACTAGGTTTGGGGTACCCAAAATGATCATGACTAGTTATGGTTCTCATTTTCGTAACCATATGATGACAAAAATAACTATCAAATTGGTTTTTTGCTAAGAAAACTCAGCCCCCTATTATCCCCAAGCTAATAGGAAAGTAGAGGCCATGAATTATGTCTTGAAATCCATGTTCCAAATGGTGCTAGGGAACCATAAGTAAAATTGGCATCTTATTCTCCTTTCCATGTTATGGGCCTATCAAACCTTAGTTAAAACTATGATAGGCTTCACTCCTTTCTAGCTAGTTTATGGGGTGGAGAATGTACTACCCATTGAATGTGAAATTCTACCTTTGAAGCTAGTTGTAGAATTGTTTCCTTACACTATCTTCAAACAAGAATTCCTCCTTCATTTGGAAAAATACAATAACCAATGAGACTCATAAGAAGTGTGTCAAAACTCAATCTGGTAAGTTTGTTTGACTTCATATTTTTTCCGAATGAGATTAGGTTTTGGTGGATGATTAGGATCATGAAAAGTTAGGTGGAGGAAAATTAGAGCCTCTTTGGAATGCACCTTAGGTTGTCAAATATATTCTCAAAAAGGGGATTACTAGTTAGGGGATTGTGATGGAAACCATTTATAAAATCCCTGCAATGGGATTTATCTAAAAAATTACTATGTGAGTCACAACTTATGTTTGGTGCTTGATTTGTACATATAAAGTCCCTCCTTGACCTACATAGGCTTTTTACATGGTGGCATCCACAGTAATCCAAACCTAGATTTCATTGCCTGGGTTCTCCTTTTACCCATCAATTAGCTCATTAGTTCAGGGGGGATTTTTCTTGGCCATGCAATCAACAACATGGTTGAATATAGTTTTGTTATTCAGCTTTTTTCAGAGGTTATTTCCCTTTGTATTTTTCACCTAGTTCTTAAACTTGACTTACAACTTGTATTATCTCAGCTAAACTGTGGTTATTCTATGAGAAATATTATGTTGTTTCGTCATTACTTGAGGGTGTGTATTTTGGGACAGTCTTTTGATAAAATTGTATACATATACATTTATCGAGACTCTAACACATTGGATGATTAATTAGATAATTATGTCTTATATTGGCATTTATCTCATCAAATACTTTCACCATGCATATAAACAATCATCATAAAAGAACGCAAAAACTACATATTCCAAAAAACCCAAAAACAATCAAATATGACAATGAATGATGAGAAACATACCTATGGGAAATGGAATGTTGATTGATGCTCTATACACTGTGGGATCTCGATTAGAATTTTTTAGGGTAGGGAGGTGGGGGATTTCTCCATTGGTTTATTTCTCAATTATAAAATGCACAAATGAGCTCTATTTTGGCCTTTTTCCCTTTATATTAAAAACTCTATAACTCTCACATGTATCTTCACTTGATTTTTTCCATTTTCCTCCCCTATAATCATTTGCTCTTGATTTGGATCCTATTTCTATGCCAATTTTTATGCTAGTTAACATTTGTGTAATTTTTATGGAGTATGTTGGTCATCATTCCCATGGATTATCATTGTACCTTCATCAATATGGACCTATTGAGGCCTCAACACCTCTCCTTAATTTTTTAAGAAAATTAAAGGGGCCCTCTTATAAATTTTGCCAATATCCCTGTACATTGCTTTATTTTGAGTGGTTTTGGTTTTCATTATTTTCTATTTTTGGTTGCGCCATTATCTCCACCTCTCTGAGAGATTTTTAACAACATAAATTTTGCTTGATTCTCACTCTTGGTTAGAAAACTATGATCATTTGAAATTTGGGTTGTTTTCATCATGTTGGTAAGTCGGTTCATCTCCAAAACCCCACCTCCAAGTCCACTTGAGAACATGTATATCCATATATATTAATGTAAAATATAGTTTATACTAATAAACATGACTAATATGTATGTATAAAGATTAATAAACTTCATTACTAATAAATTATATTATTTAATAAACTTAAAGACTTTATATGTAAATATATATTATAACTATATTATATTTTGTAATTACATATTGTAAATATATTATAATACATATAACAAAAAAACATATTCATATCAACTCCCGTGATTCTCTTCTCTACAACCCTACATTGCTTCCTAACACCTCCAATCCCCCGAACCCTACTATGAATCGTTGCCTCGCCTTCATTATTTGGGTTGTAGCACACCAATGGCAACCTAGGCAGGGAGGGCCCCTGATCCCTCCAACCCTCTTCATGGACCTGGCTCACTACCCAAGCTCATCATCACCAATTGCTTAAGTATACCTCCTCAATAGACTCAGATCTGAATAATTCCAAAAATATTGATGGAGCCCCCTCTGTGACTGTTAAGAACATGTACCAGGCACATTCTGAAATCCCTACATAAAGAAAAACCAATACATGCAAAGGAAATCTACAATGTCTACACATTTCTCCAACCAAGCTGAACGAAAACATCCAGCACATGGAGGACCATGCCCTAATATAAAAATATATTGGGATCTAGCCAACAAAAAGGCTCTTATGTACTATATTTCTCAACGTTGGAAGCCCAAAGACCACTATAATGTCAAGCTTGTCTCTAAAGGCATCTTCACTATAATTTTGACAAGAAAGGAGGATCTAAGAGTTGTAATGGAAGGATGCCCATACTTCTTCAACTTAGCAGGCTTATACATGTGTAGATGGATGAAAAGGTTTGACCCAAACAAGGAGGACTTGTCTTGGGCCCTTATCTAGATCCATATGTATTTTCTGTTGTATGAATACTAGGATCAAGAGACTCTTCAAGAAATCGATAATAAGTTAAAAAAATTCCCCGGTCTCTCAGAGAAAATTAATTAGGGATTCTATACGTCATATTCTAGGATTTGTGTTTATATGAACACGACATTCCTACTCCCAAAAGCCATTACCCTTGATTCAGAGGATAGAGACTATTTCCAGACCCTGGACTATGAGAACATGCCTTTCTAATGTCAAAAATTCCATCAGCACAAACATCTCTTCAGAGATTTCCCCGTGAATGAGTTGAAACCAAAACCCAAGGACAACAAGATGATGGGTGCAAAGGGCTTCACCAAAATCCATAACAAAAAAAGGAATAATAAGAAAGACAACTCCTCCTTGTATTCCAAGTGAAAAAACACCAACAATAGCTTTGATATCCTGGGAGATATTCCTAAGGAACCTCAACCGCCTTCACAAGAACTTGCTTTGAAAAGTCAGCTAGAAAAGTTAGAACAATATAACAATGAAGATAAAGGAAAATATCAGATGGAAGAAAATCCCACTAGAAAAGAAGTATTAAGCCAAAGGGGATGTTCAAATGGGTGAAGATGAATACTTCACAAATATGGAAGGACTAGATCTGATGGGTATGAATGACACCTATTGTAGAAACACCATTAGCATGATCCTTCCCTCTCAAATAAATCTCTTGTAAGTTTCCCTCCAAAGATCCAAAACAACCATGCAACTTGGGGTTCAAACCATCATAATAAAAGATGGGAAGAAAAACAGCAAGGATTTTAAGAAGAGAGGTTACAAATCTACACTACAACGCCTGGACATCCTTGGAAGGAAGTTCTCTGATTCTGGTCAATATAAGAAGATATTATAAATATACTCCTCTCAACCTTCAGTTTAATAATGAAGATACCATCCTAGAATGTCAGGAGTATTAATAACCCTCAAAATAAAGTATCATTCATCGAAAGATTCAACAAGATCTATCAACAATCCTATTCATCCAAGAAACAAAATGCTCTAGTTAACCCTTTGAATCAATCATGGCTAAGCTATGGAGATCTGATAAAATCGTCACCATTGATGGATAGGGAGTATTAGGGGGCTTAGGGATCACTTGTAACCTATCTCAAATCAACCTGGAGATGATTCTTCCCAACCCCTCTCTTCTTTCTATCTCCTTCCACTTATTAGGAACTAACATGCATAGATTTATGACTAATGTCTATGGACCATAAGCCCTATACGAGAAACAAGATATGCTTGGACATCTCCACTCTCACAGGAGCTGAGTAGATATGCAAAAATGGATCATTGATGGGGATTTCAACATCATCACCTCCTTTCATGTAAAGAAAGGGGGTCGACACCATCTAGACCCTGAATAAGAGGATCTTCATACCTTCATTGAAGATCTCAACCTGGTAGACATGAAAAATACCAATGATCTCTTTACATGGAACAAAATAAGGGGAGGATCTGCTCAAATATCCTCTCACATAGATCATTTCCTAGTTGTTGAATCTATGCTCATAGAAATACATGAATTATCAGTTGAAGTCCTACCATTAATGGGACAAGATCATTTGCCCATTTCTCTCTCATGGAAAACTTTTGGTAAGCCACTCAAACACCCATTCTGATTTGAGCAATTTTGGCTTTTTGATGTTAATCTCCTAAGTAAAATAGAAGAATTTTGGCATAGTATGGCTCAATTCACAGGCTCAAAAATGTACATCTTCCAACAAAAGCTAAAACAAATCAAGATCCTTCTAAAAAAAGGAACCAAGAAGAATTTGGTAACGTATTCCAGGAAAAGTAGGCCCTAGAGAAGGAAATGGCCATTCTATAGTAGGAAAGCATCCTTCAAGGTTGTTCTAAAGAGTCAGAAGACAAGGAAGCTACTCTAACCAGACAAATCAAATATCACTACAAACAAGAGGAGATATATTGGAAACAAAAATCAAGGGTTAGTTTGCTAAGGGAAGGGGAAATGGTTACCTCTTTCTTCCACAAATCAACCATCCAACATAGATCCAACAACTGCATCTCCTTTATTTGTAGTGAGACAGGGTAAATTCTATAGAAACAAGAGGACGTTGATTTGGAACTAGTTCATCACTTCTCTTACCTCCTACATGACCCTTATCTGGAATGCGATGATACCATCAATCAACTAACAACCAAAATCCAAGACTTGTCACTAAGGATCAATATAAGACCCTCATTTGACCCATAGAGGAAGCATAAGTCCATGAATCTCTTCAGTATATGGCAGATGGCAAGGCTCTCGGGCTAGATGGATTCATAATAATCTTCTTCAAGAAATGTTTGTACTTTCTTCAAAAGGAGGTAGTGGAAATAATTGAAGACTCTAAGTAAAGTAGATGCATTCTTTTTGCTTTCAATTCCACCTTCCTAGCTCTAATTCCAAATGAATATGACACAACCATGTCAGGTAAATACCGATATATAGCTTTGTGCAATACCATCTACAAAATAATCTCTAAATACATCACTAGTAGGCTCAAACCTTTCCTCCCTTTTCTCATCTCTCCTGAAAAAACTAGATATGTAAAAGGGCATTAGATTTTTGATGAAATTATCCTCTTTCATGAGGTCATCTATTCTCTTAAAACCCTAAAGATACCTAGAATTCTTATCAAATTTGATATGTACAAATCTTTTGATAAACTCAATTGGGTCTACATTGAGAATAACCTCCTAGCATTTGGATTTAGCTCCCAGTGCACCCAATAGGTCATGTCCCTAGTCTCCTATGCTTTCTTCCCCATTATGGTAAATGTCTTACCCTCAGACACCTTCAAGCCTTCTCACGACATTATACAATGGGATCCTCTCTCCCCCATTCTCTTTATCCTCATGGAAGAAGGATTAAGACGCACCATCAAAGATTCCCTTTAGAATGGTTCCAAGAAAGGTCTTTCCCTCCTTAACAACTTCTCTCTCTCCCACCAGCAATTTGTGGATGACACCCTTCTTCTTAATCACCCATCCATCAAGGAAGCCAAGGAAATCAAATTAATCCTAGACCTCTTCTCAACTGCTTTGGGCACCTCTATCAACTTGGAGAAATCCCAAATATTCTTCTTCAATACTCCTCTAAAAACCTAAAGAAACATCAAGTGAATTATGGGGTTCTCTTATACATATCTTCCCTCCAAGTAACTTGGGGGCCCGATCACAAACTCTTCCATTAAACACTCCTCTTGGAGAGATCTCCTTGACAAGCTCACTCGTAAGCTTAGTTGTTGGACCTTCTAACACCTCAACATTTCCAGTCACCTGGTTCTCATCAAATCGGTTATGCATGCCATGCCAATTTATCTCTTCTCCATTTTGACTACTCCAAAATGGGTCCTAAAATCCATTAGATCTCCTAAAATATCCTTCTTATTGGGAGAAGTTGATCTGAAACATAAATGGCCCCTAGTAAAATGGGGCATCATATGAATTCCTAAACATAAAGGAGGGCTCATACTAAGAGATCCATATATTGTCAACAATGTCATGGGGGGGGGCATTTGGTGGAGATGGCTCAAACACTCATTTGAACCTTGGGCCAAAATCTGGCATACAAAATGCTAAGAACATGGCCAAACAAGACCTCATTCAACTCACTACCCAAACACATGGGTCTCTCATATGGAACTTGGCAAGTCTCAATATAGCTATAATCTAAAAACACAGCTTCTGGGAGATTCACTATGGAAGAACTGCTTATTTTTGGACCCATTCCTGGCAGCGACTTATAGGACTAAGAAACATTCTCAATACACCCCTCAACCAGGAGTACCCTCACATTGCTGGTTCTAGCTAGGTCCACCACTTCTGGGAGGACTCAGCTGATTCATAAATCCACCAATTGAAGCAATCTATCCTATGCAGGGAAGAAGACATGAATCATAATAGAAAATAAATTCAAGAGGATTTCCTTCAAAGAGCAATTAAGAAAAAGGATGGACCAAACATCCTTTGATGGGGCTATCATTATCAAGGCAACTTCATGATTAAGGAAGCTTATCATCTTCAAATCTAGAATCAACCCATAAAACCAAAACCCTTCTAGAAAGAGATATGGTCCATGAAATAGTAGCCTAATATCTCAACCTTCCTCTAGTTCCTAATATGTCGACGCACTCTCACTTAGGTAAACCTTCTCAAGAAAGGCTTCGAAGGCCCCTCAAAATGCTACATGTGTAATTCTCAATAGGAAACCATAGATTGCCTCTTCTACAACTTGTCCACTTATAAATAGTCTATGGAGAAAATTGGCCATAGGCTTCCAGTGTCCAACCACAGAGCCATACAACATCACCCAATCCATAAAAAATTGGGCCAAACATCCCTTACAAAGTGATTTCCTCAATCGACTTTGGACTCTTGCTCCTAGTTTCCTAGTTTGGGAAGTTTGGAAAGAAAGGAATCATAGGATTTTCAATTAAAAACACAATTCGCTAGAGAGCATTTGGTAGCTTTACCACACTCACTCAGAGGTAACTCTATCCCTTTCCAACTAGAGGGTAAATACTTCCAAGGAACTCTTAAAGAACAAGAAATTATGGCTTGGTGGAATTTCAAAGTCAACCAATGGAATTCAACATCCCCCCACACACATAATCCTTCTCCCTCATCAGAAAGATGACATCTCCCTCTGTAACACTATTTTTAGCTCAACTTCGATGGAACTTCCAAGGATAATCCAGGGCAGGCTGGTATTGATGGAGTCATTCTTGATCACACTAGAGAGACCATCAGGATCTACAAGGACTATATTGTGTAGGACAAAAACAATGCAACAAAGCTTGGAGCCATGATCCTGGGTCTCTACATAGCCCAATCTAATCACCTCTTCCTGCTGATAGATGAAGGGGATTTCAAAATCATCATCCAAGCCTCTCTCAAGATCCTTAATGAAACTCCCCCCACTAAGTGCTTCACTAGGTGGAGATTGGAGTATAGTATGCATCAACTGGCATCTATAATATCCCAACAAGATGAAATTATTTTTTCCCACACCAGAAACAAAGGAAATTCTTTGGTTGATTTCTTAGCAATAGATGAGCGGAAGATCACACCTACCTCCAGGATTGGTCTCCACTCTCTGCTCTTTTTCCAACCTGGAAATCCAAAATACAAAAGCATAGCCCACCAAGACCTGAATCCATTGGATGTGGGCTACAACTATCAACAGTTTTCTTGATTGCATTAATGGTCTTCATGCAAGAGAAGCACAAGTGGCAATCCAATGCCTTTAATTCTCCCTCTTGGCATGCACATCCATCAATCTCGATGAAATATTCTTTAGTGTTCCATATCCTCTACGAGATATCCCTATAGTTTGCATTCACGCCTCTTTTACTCCACAATCCCCTTCCCCAATGATGGCAAACCTTCTGGCTATCTAACTCCTTCATGCCCAGCTTTTTCATGATGTGCCTTTGTCTCTCACATAGATACACTCTCCTCGCCCATCTGGAGAACTGTTGTCATTCCCCCTACATCTCTACTCTCCCCTTCCTCATTCTCCAACCTACTACTGTGGTTTGTGAAGGTAGACATATCAGACATGGAAGTTGTGGATGTGGTCATGGGTGCCCCTCGTGCTGCAAGTTTTGATGAGAAAACCAATTTTTTCGACCCAAACATTTCAATGACCATTCAAGGCAATGTGGCTTCTCTAGAAGCCAATGAAATCAGGTGTCTTGGCGATGGGAAGTGGACCCTCATAAAATTACTTTCTAGGCACTTATGGAAGCAACAACAGGCCAAAGATGTTGCCATGAGGAAGGGTGTCAAGACCAACACCCTGGTCACCTGCCTCTGCAAATCCCTGTGTCAAATATCCCACTACCTTGTTATCTCCTTCCCTCCTGTCCCACTCTCCACCTCCTCCCTAGCTCCTAAGATGGCAATGAATCCCTCTCCATCTAACACACCTCTCCCTCCCCTTCTATTGGAATAAATGATGGTCAGCAACATGGTCAAGCGAGCGGGGAAGCAAAGCAAGCTCATGCTTAACAATATTTCATGTCCATATGGTTGTTTGATCATCGAGGAATAACCCGAAGACGTTGCAGCTCAAGGGTAGACCAACAACGTGTCGGATGGCTTTATGACCTCCATAGTCAATAAAATTATTTAATTTGTCTTTCTTGATGGCTCCTATGCTCAACTCTCAAACAAATCATCAAAGAATTTTTTTATTTTGGTCACTAGTCATGCTTGTTACTTTCTTTGGCTTTGTAGAAGGACTAAGTTTTCTTGGACTTCTGTGTACACTTAGGGACCTTCTAATTTCCCATGATGGGAAATTGGTCCCAAACTTTCTCCCACCAGTATCACCATGGCTCTGTAAATTTGTATATCATTTTTGATAATATGAATTTCTTGACTTGCTTACTAAAAAAACATAAGAGCATAACCCACACATAAAACCTTATTATAAAACAAAACACAACACATATTTTAAACCATGTTTACATTATATGTTGTATAAACATAAGCCTTCAATGTGGAAATACATGCATGTTTAAATACCTTTTTAGGAAAAATCACCCATGTGCATCATCTCGAATTATATATATTCCACATAAAGGGACTTACTTGCCATATTACATACCATGAGTGAATTGAGTTTAAAACCAATATAGATCCATCTTAACTACGAATCTAACATGAGCTGAGAGGGATGAAATATCTTCATGTACAAACATTTTTAGAGTGCAAAATACAATGTGTTATTTTTCATTGTTTAAATTGTATTTTTGAATGCTAAATAGAGTATATGTAAGACCAAATAAAAATTTTAACCATAAAAACTTAGTTTTTTTTTCTATATATAGATATATATGAAGTTGATATCGACATAAATTAGTTAACATACATCTTCAAATAGTTTATTTAAATCTATTGTTGAAATATTTTTTAAAAGTATAAGATTTAAACATCATTCACATATTTTTTTACTTCTAAATACTTTAAAGCATATTCATTTTTTCAATTATACCCAACATTATTTTTCTATTTAGAACATAATTTTTATTTTTTATTTTAATTTTAAAGGGGCAACGTATAAGATTTAAACAAGTGATTCACACATTTTTTTACTTCTAATTACTTTAGAGCATATTCGTTTTTTTTTAATTATAAATGACATTATTTTTCTATTTAGATTATGATTTTTAATTTTATTTTAAAAAGCCAAGGACTAACAGACAAACTTACACATTCCTCATACTGCCTTGTAGCCTGTCACCTCAATAACACCCAAATCAAACTTGTAATTGAACCATGTAACCCCAAATTTACAAGTCATCTTGGGCTTCCAAGTTTGCGGGAGGATAAGCCAACCTCTTCATCCACTTTATTGTGAAGGTCTTGGGCCAATGAAATAATAATTAAAGAAGACACCGTAGAGGTATTCTCACAGGCTGCCAACCAACAAAATAATCCAAACCGAATCCCTCCATGTTGATTATTTAGCCTGAGACGATGACTCATTCACGTCGCGGAGGGCTAACCATCTTAGCCAAGTTGCGAAGGCCAGGGCACAAAAGTACCACTAGTTCCCAACAATTTACATACATTGCGGGAGGATGACTGACGTTATTTAAAATTAAATATACCTGATGTTTAACACACCACCACAGAGGGATTTTATTCCCCTACTTCCATCTATAATGCATTATGTATGTTGTATGCGGGCGTTATCCCGCGTGGATGGAATGGCCGGTTAATAGCCTCCTCACCCAAATTTGACTCAAGATATATGTTGGTGCTGTTGTGTAGCTATTTGTACTTTATCTTGACTTTGTATATATGTAAAATTGCGATCTATATAAAACTTCTTAAAAAAATTTCCAAAAAAAATATATATATGTATATATACTCATAAAAAAATTGTAACACGACACATATTATTATTGTACATCACATATTATTACGTGTACATAAATTATATTGTACTATATATAAACCATATATGTAAAAACAAAGCTTGTAATATATTTACCCATGCTTCAACCCTTAGCGCATTTTTCTTGTGCATTTTTACACAAGACTTTTCAGAAACCCAAAACTTTCATTTTTCGAAATGTTAAAATATAAAGCAAGGGTCAAATCAACGAGTCCATGACAGTATATCAAGTAATGCTACAAGCTAATTCAAATGGTTGTTCTTCCATTGGTGGGAAAAAATTATAAAGGGAAAACTTGGATTACCACTAGCGTTGTAATGTTCTCGGCTCCCAGCCGGGAAATACCACTCAACCAGTATTATTTAAATATAATTAAATTAATTGCAAAAGCGCAAATACTCAAATATGTCATAATGTTTATTCTGTGTCTCGCATATATAATTATTATGAGATTCAGTGTTACATTCCATGCGAGTATTATTCATCACATATAGATTTAATTACATAACCACAGGAGGAATTATAAATCATATACAAAAAATGTATAAACAACTATGTATAAGAATTTTAACATTATATGATAATAAGGAGCCAATTAGTTATGGGCTCTTCGCCTTTCATCTAGCTTTCGACCATGTGGTTCATAGTCTCAACCATAAGTCATTATTGATTTACAACAAAAACTCCAGGAAATTGTTGTAAAACCAATAACAAAGCCTTGGTTATGGCACCAACCCCACTAGCCTTAGTATCCAACCACAAGCTCACACCCTCTTGATTGGTTCCCAAGTGGAGCAATTCGAGTCTTTTAACAGTGCCCACCTTCCAGTGTGACTTACAATTGGCTAGAGCAGTCTTATCCTGCAACTCTAGGAGGTCTATTGTTGTTCGGTGTCCAAGTGATAAACAATCGAACTGAATAATCCCATAGTTGGTACTGGAGCCCAATCAGGACTCACTGAATATCACCAAACCAAGTCCACACTAGAACTCCATGGCCATCAAGCCATAATCAGAGCCAACAATATCTTAGAGCCACCAAGCTCCCTGAGCCACCAGGGATCACATAAAATATGATGCATTCATTTTGTACAATTCACTGAATAAGCACACCTCATCGAGTTCCGGAGTCCACCCCAAGACTCACTGCCTCTCAGTCCCCCAAGACTAAATAATAATTGACAAAATGTCTCCTTTTACAAGTATAACTTTCCCCTTTATAAATGCATGGCCTTCATTGGAAATGTGACACTCTCTGAAGCCATGTGGGACCTATGGTTCACTTTTCACCCAAAGAAAACACCAAATTGTTGCCTTTGACTCTGGAGTTGCACCACTCGTACTTTTTCTGTGGAGTGGAATCCACAGCTAGCCTTATTTTATTAATACAAAAAACATGTACAAATTTATAGTATTTACATCTTAGTGCTCCCAACCACTTAACCAAAGCTGACATAGAAGTATCTGGACAACTAGCCCCAAAATCTATCTAATGTCACTACATGGGCACAAAGGCTGCATCATATAATTTCCTCTCACCATCCTAATAGTCAAAAAGTATTTGGCTCACTAGTCTAATATCAAAAGTACATGTATTTACATCATAAAAAACAAGTATGGGTATCACATTCCTCCCCCTCTTATTTTATGCACTGTCCTTAGTGCATCATATATACATGTACAATATATTAGTAAGAAAGGTGAGGGTATTCTTCCCTCATGACTTCTTCCTACTCCTAGGTCACATCCTTGGGATTGAGCATAGTCCATTGCACCTTTATCATACCTATGGCTTGATTCCGGAGCACCTTAACCTTGTTGTCCAAGATCCACACTGGCCGAGCCTAGAAGTATTCATGTGGTTTCACCTAAATGATTTTTTAATCAATAATACGATTAGTGATAGGGACATATTTCTTAAGAAATGAAGCATGAAATGCATCATGAATATGAAAACATGTAGGAAATGAAAGCCTATATGTAACTAGTTTGATCCTTTCCAGGATCTCAAATGGCCCACAATATTTGGTTTTCAATTTGGCACAATTTCCCAATTTTATTAAGCTATTATTTACTTTTACTTTCAAAAATAGATGTTCCCCGACTTTGAATTCCCTATTTGTCCTATTCCTTTCTACATAAATTTTCTTCTTACCATGAACATCTTTCAAGCTTTGTTTGATTTTAGCCACGTAGTCCTCCGTATCCTTGAGAAACTATAGACAAACCATGATTATGTCCACTAAATTACTCCAACCATCAGAGCATTACATTTTTTCCATACAAGACCTTAAACAGGCTCATTTTCAATGATGTCTAATACACATTGTTGTATGCAAATTCCATCAAATGAAGATAGTCCTCCCATTTGGATGGTTTGTCCATCACGTACATCAGTAACATGTATTCAATTATATAATTTACCCGCTTTGTATGTCCATTATATTCTAGATGATACACTGTGCTAAAGTTTAGACTGGTACTTTAAATAAACTGATCCAAAAGTTGGATGTGAATTTTGGATCTCTATCTGAAATTATTTTCTTAGGCACTCCGTGAAGCCTGAAAATTTTCTGCATGTAAATATCTACAATATTAGCTTCTTTTTGTGATTTACCAAAATAAAATGAACATCCTTGGTAAGTTTGTCAACTATCACTGTTAGACCAGGCAGTAACTCCTCAAATCAATTCATTCATATTCATTCAGGTTGGTCTTTATTATATACATGGGGGAGAGACTGTTCACTTCATCTCCCGATGACTATTCATATTTCTTATTATTTATTTACATCAGTTACACTTATTCACCCAATCCTAATGATTAGGTGTCAATATTCCCCTCCTTAATTTGAAGGGATGTTGGTGAGTCCAAGCGTCGTTTTGAATCGTTCAAGCTTTTCTCTTCCAAGCGCTTTGGTGAGGATGTCTACAATTTGCTCATTAGTGGAACAATGGCAGAGATGGATTGTTTTGGCCTCAACATGATGTCGAATAAGATGATATTTAGTATTGATGTGCTTCATTCGATCATGGAACTTTAGGTTCTTGGCCAACTTTATTGCCGAGGTATTGTCAATCATGAGTGGAGTCAATTGTACTTGTTTTACCTACAAATCTTCAAGAATTTTCCTGAGCCACACAATTTCTTTTGTTGCCTCAGCTGCTACCACATATTCTGCTTCTATTGTGGAATTTGTTGGAACTGATTGTTTGCGTGATCTCCAGGAGACAGCTCCTGATCCAAGACTCATAACATAACCTGAAGTAGATACCCCAGTTTCTTTGCCTCCATCAAAGTCTGAATCATAGTATCCAATCAAGCTGAAGTCGTCCACCTGTTTATACTTGATTCCAAAGGCTTGAGTTCCCTTCAAGTACCTTAGAACTCTTTTTACAGCAGACCAATGTCCCTCACAAGGCTTTTGCATAAACTTGGAGAGGATTCCAATAGCAAATGAAATGTCTATTCTAGTAGTAGTTAGGTAGTTGAGACTTCCTACAAGTTGTCTATACTTTGTTGCATCCACAAATTCTTTTCCTTCAATGGATGTGAGCTTTAAGTTTTGTTCCATTGGAGTAGTAAGAGGATTGCATTCTGTCATGCCAAACCCATTCAACGGATCTCCAATGTACTTCTTTTGAGAAAGAAATATGGACTTCAGATGTTGAGTTACTTCAATACCAAGATAGTAATGAACATAGCCCAAATCAGTCATTTCAAAACCTTTCCTCAATTCCTTCTTTATAGAAGCAATGTAGCTTTCATTGTTCCCTGTCATCAAAAGATCATCTACATATACCACAAGATATACAACTGTTTTTCCAACTTTCTTGACAAATAAAGTTGCATCATCAAGATCATAATGTTTGAAATTGAGTTTCAGAAGATGCTCAGTTAGTTTTTCATACCAGGCTCGCGGTGCTTGTTTGAGACCATACAAGGATTTCACAAGTTTGCATACTTTATGTTCATGTCCTTTCAGAGTAAATCCTTCAGGCTGGGACATAAAAACATTATCTTTTAGATCTCCATTCAAGAAAACAATTTTTACATCCATTTGATGGACTTTCCAACCGTTCTGAGCTGCTAGGGCAAAGAGTGTCCGGATGGTAGCCCATTTTGTTGTGGGGGAAAAAGTCTCCTCATAATCGGCCCCTTCCTTCTGTGCAAAAACTTTTGCCACAAGCCTGGCTTTGTGCTTGTCAAGTGAGCCATCAGCTTTATACATGTTCTTGTAGACCCACTTGCAGCCAATTGGTTTGGTTCCTAATGGAGGATCAACTAGCTTCCAAGTGCCATTCTTTATCAGGGCATCATATTCTTTTTGCATCACTTCTTTCCATTCATCATGAGAAGCAACTTCTTTGAGGAAGTTGGTTCAAAATCTATAGACAAATTCAATTCACAATCATAAGAAACATCCATATCAACAGGGGAATTAGAGTCATTTACATCACCTCCATTTTTCCGGTTTGAATTTCTAGTTCTTGTCTTTCCAACCTCATCAGGATGAACACTTTCAAGTGTCTTTGTCAGCCACTTTGGGGGACCTTTCTCAGATGGTCCAGGCTGCTCTGTTGAATAAGTTGGGACTGAATCAAGATTGAGTCTCCCAATTCTATCAATCACATCACTTAAAGTATCATCCGTTGTTGAAGTGTCATGCGTGGGAGAGAGTTCTTCAGAAGAAGATTCCACATGTTGATCTAGTATAGGAATCCCCCCTTCAAGATGTGGAATCTGATTATCAAATTCTTGAAATGATTTTGCATTTGCGAATCTATCCAAACGATCAAGTTGCCGCTCAACAACATTGTCAGTTTTGGATGATTCAAGAAAGATTACATCTCTAAATACAACAAACTTTTTATTGAATTCATCATAGAGACAGTATGCTTTGGAGGTGTTCGAATACCCCAGGAAGATACACTTACGACTTCTTGCACCAAGTTTGTTTCTATGTACCTTTGGTATCAAGGCATAATAGGTGGAACCAAAGACCCTGAGATGCTTTACCGAAGGAACGTGCCCATACCACATTTCATAGGGAGTCTTGTTTCTGATAGCATTAGATGGACATCTATTCTTTATATATACAGCACATAGAACTGCATCAGCCCAAAACATCAATTTTACATTTTTGAAAAACATCATGGAGCACACCATATTTAAGATTGTCCTATTCATTCTTTCAGCTACACCGTTCTGTTGGGGATTATAAGGTACAGTTGTTTGATGTTTGATCCCATGTTGGCGAAGATATTTTTCAAATTCATTTGAAGTATATTCTTTTCCATTATCAGTGCGAATAGAGCCAATATGAGATTGTGCATCATTTTTAATCCATATATGAAAGTTCTTGAATGTTTGAAAAGCATCAGATTTGTTCTTTAATAAATAAACCCAACACATTCTGGTGTAGTCATTAATAAATGTCATCATATATTTATTTCCATTTGCAGAAGGAACATGCATTGGACCGCATAAATCTGAATGAATGAGTTCAAGTTTTCTATGTGCTCTTGAATGTGAATCATGAAAATACTGTTTGCTATGCTTTCCTAGAATACAAGCACCACATTGCTTAAGTTTTCTAGGAATTGTAGGGAAACCAGCAACACCATTTTTCTTCAACAAGCGGAGGTTGTCATAGTTCAAATGTCCAAATCTAGCATGCCATAATAAACTTGATGGAAGTGTACCTTCTTCATAATGAGAGTTGTATGAGAAATGTTGTGCACGAGCAGAGCTACCCTGCAGCTTGAGAAGCCTTTCTTCTTCTATTCCCCTCATGACAAATGAGTGGTCAAATGCTTTTCTCACCTCAAGCTTGCCATCAAACATATGAATGGAGTGACCTTGCTGGCGAATATGGACCAAGGACAACAAGTTTCTCTTCAGCGATGGGAGATATAGAACATGATGTAGAAGAAAGTCTGGAAGACCAGGCAATTTAAGCCTGATTGTGCCAAGCCCTGATGGCTTGAGTTTTGATTGGTCTACAAAGTATACTGCTCCATCAACATTGTCAATAAATTCTTCAAAAAAATCTTTTCTATGAGTCATGTGGCAAGTTGCTCTTGAATCAAGCAACCAATCATTTTTCCAAGAAGCAAGTGAAGCATTAAATAAGTCTTCATTTACTCCAATATTACATTGTGCCACAACATAATGAGCGGATTCAGGTGCTTTACCTTTATCTGTGTCATTAGTTTTACCTTTGGGTTGGTTTCTTTGCTGCTCAATTTTGTCCCAAGGTAACTTACATGTGGAGGCATCATGTGATCCATTTCTTTTGCAGCATATGCAGTGCAAATTTGCCTTTTCTCCTTGAGAGTGTCTGCCCTCCCTGCCTCTGAAATATCTTCCTCTTCCTCTTCAACCACCTCTTCCTCTAGAAGAATCTTGGGCAAGATTCTTTTCTTTATGAGCAAGGCACACAACCTCTTCAGAAGATTCAGGGGCTGTCTTCTTTCCAAAAGCTTTCTCTCTTTCAACGAATTTTTTCACAAGAGAGTCAAAGGTAATATCTTTGAGATTTCCATTTGCTTGCAATGACTCAAGATAATTGGAGTAAATAGGATAATGTGCTTTGAGAAAAGCGATAAGAGGAATATCCAATTAAACCTTAGTGGCTTTGATATCATGCATTATAGATTTTACTTCAAATGCAAGAGCAAGATGATCATTATTTTGTAATTCAAGAGTGGAGTTTAATCATGAGTTGAACAACTTCAAGTGCAGAGTGTGAGTCATAGAGTTTTTTCAGCTTTTGTAACGCTTTGAAAGCAATTGAAAATGGTGAAATATGACGACTCACCTCTTCACTTACAAATGCTACAATTAATGCATAGGCTTTGCTATTCTTATTTTCCCAAATGACGAACTCTTTGTCTAAGGTAGGTTGTTCTGACTCTTTGCCTCTGTCTCCAACACACACTCCTTTCCACAACTCATTGAAAATGAGGGTGTGTTTTATCATCCGGGACCACTCAGGATAGTTCTCCTTGCCAGTGAGAACTATTCCCACAATAGATATGATTGAATGCATTGTAAAATCTGTGTACTATAAAAAATACTTCTGGCAATATACTGTAAAAAAATTATACTTCTGGTGGCAAACTCTATTTAACTTTTGAGAAAAAAAATGAGGGATAATATATCAGAGTTATTAATTGGGGGAGGGGTTATGTGGTGGAGGGAGTATTCAAACAACAATGTATATTAAAACCAACAGTCTTAAATATGAACAACATATGGCATATGGCAGTGCGGTATTACCACTATGGATAGAATAGGCAGCGGTATGTATTAAAATGAACAACATATGGCATATGGCAGCACAATATTACCACTATGGATAGAATAGGCAGCGTGCATGTATTAAAATGAATAGCATATACCATGTAGATTGGCAAGGCTCATAGGAAATTATCCTTGAAGATCCATTTAGACAGGAACAACATCATGGTTATTAATATTCTACGGAGTATTGCTGTCATAAAATTATTGAGCCATTGAAAGCAGACCAACCACATAGAATTTCATGCATGTGTCTATTCAAAGCCGGAATAACAATACTCACAATGGTCATATTTTCGTTTCACAACACACTCCCGCCATAGTGCTCTGATACCATGTCAGACCAGGCAGTAACTCCTCAAATCAATTCATTCATGTTGGTCTTTATTATATACATGAGGGAGAGACTGTTCACTTCATCTCTCGGTGACTATTCATATTTCTTATTATTTATTTACATCAGTTATACTTATTCACCCAATCCCTAGGTGTCAACAATGACCATTATAGAGTTATGCCCTCTTGTTGTTCTAGGAAAACTGGTAATAAAATCAATTGATACCACATCCCATTTACATTCAGGAATGGGAATTGGCTGAAGCAAATGAGTTGGATGTTTGTGCTCGGCCTTAAACCTTTGGAATTCTAAACATATAGCTATGTGAATAACCACTTCCTTATTTAGACTTGGCCAATAAAATTTCTTTCTAATTGTTTTCAAAGTTTTTTGGTACCGTGGGTGACTAGAATATTGTACCCTGTGCATTTCCTGAAAAATAATTCCTTCATTGTTGGTACATGCAACACATAGACTCATCCTTTATACAAAAGAAATCATCCTAGCCCATTTCAAAGTCTTGGTATTTTGGTTGTATTGTAATTATTGTAAGTTATTTTTAATTTCCATATATCGTTGGTCTAAATTTCCAACCTACAAAATTAGTCTCATTATTTTTTTTTGTAGTTGTTGATTGCAGTGGCATGCATACTGTGCACTCTCCTGCTAAGTGCATCCATCACCTAATTTTCTTTCCCCTTGATATATTTAATTTCAAAACATATTCAGCCAGCAATCATAGCCACCTAATTTGTTGAGAATTTAAATTTGGTTGTTGAAATAAATGTTGTAGCCCATAATGATCGATTTGTAAATCAATCTCTAGCCCATGAGATAACGTCTCCACATTTTGAGTGCATGAATATTGGCTGTGAGCTCCAAATCATGGGCATCATAATTCTTCTCATGTTATTTTAATTTCTTTGACTCGTAGTAGATTACTTTCCCATTTTGCATGAGCACACCACCCAACCCTTCTTTACATGCATCTGTGCACACCAGAAAATTCACTTCTGGATCGACAATTTTTAACACTCGAGCTCTGGTCAATAAAGATTTTAAATTTTGAAAATCTACTTCACACTTAGGTGACCATTAAAATGTTACACCTTTATTCTGCAATGATGTAAGTGGGTGTGTTATCTTGGAAAACTATTTGATGAATCTTCAGTAATGCCCAACTAGGCCCATAAAAGACCTAACTTCTGTAACATTCTTTGGTGCTGGACATTCTCTGAAAGTCTTAATTTTCTTTGGTTCCACAACTATTTCATCTTCTGAAATAATGTGCCCCAAGTATTGGATCTGCTTCTGGTAGAATGAACATTTACTCTCAACTTAGCATACAATTGATGCTCCCTGAATACTTGCATGACTAATCTCAAATGTTGCTAATGCTCCTCTTCAAATTTAGAATATATCAAAATATCATCAAGACAAATAATGAAAACTTTATCCAAATATTCCCTGAAAACTCCATTCATTAAACACATAAAGACTCTCGGTGCATTAGATAAACCAAAAGGAACTACAACAAACTCATAGTGTTTGTAATGAGCTTGAAATGTCGTCTCACTAATATATTCTTCTTTGATTTGACACCGGTGATATCTTATGTAAAAATTTCTGTTTTCCCACCCCGGTTTTCAGTTTCTCATTATTTCTCCCATGTAGTTAAATGCACATTCCCATAACCATACATTTAACAGACTAAAAAGAATAAATATTACTGAAAACACAAATTCTGGAAATTTTTTCAGAATGCTGGAAATTGCAGAATTAAAAATCAGCAATAAAAAACAACCATTAAAACACATTAAAACACTGATATTTTTGGTCAACTTGACCCTGGAAAAACCCCCTACAACTCTTGGGGAAAACTAGTTTGAGAGCTCTTCTTTATTTCTGAAAATTGCCTTTTTACAGTGAGAATTATTCAGCAAAAAATCAGCAAACAAATTTACAACTTATCTCCTTTCCTGTGCCTCACAGCAATCTGGAAATTACAACAAACAGAACAGCAATAAATGCTGTACGGCCTCCGTTTTATGTGTAGAAAAATCAGCAAACTGCTCCTCGATTTTTGTACAAAAATCTGCCTTTCACTATGTGCTGAATCAGCTGTACAAATCTGTTCAACTGCTGCCTTGGAATGTGTGCCAAGCTGCTGTCTCCTTCTCCTCCCTGCTCAGAAATCTCTCTTGCTCTCCTTCTCCCAATCTGCTCATGAAAGAATGAATGACCTTTTCCTCCTTTTCCTCCTTTAATATAACTCCAAGTGACTTTTGGGTGATCCAAGTGACTTTTGGGTGATCTCTAAATCCAATGGCTGAAATATATTTAGATCAATGGCTGAGATTAAATGCTCATTTAAATCTCACTTTCTATTTTTTAATTCACCCCACTTTAATAAAGACCCACTTAGTCATTTATTTCCAAATTCACTTTTCCTTTCTAATTTTTCATTTACTTTATAAAAGTTACTTTAAAATTAGACTTAGTAACTTTATCACTTAAAGTCACTTTTAAATTAGATTTAACTTTATAAAATTATAAAGTCACTTTAGGAGAAAAATTAAATTCTTTTGGACACTTTTCCCTAGGCCAAAGATCAAAGCCTAAGGGAACCACCTGTCCTCCGGTATCAAATTTCAACACTCCCTCTTACCGAGGAAGGTGTTCCTCACCACACCCATCTTGTCTCTGAAGTAGACATGCTTGCCCCGTGGTAAGGCTTTGGTAAGAATATCTGCAACCTGCTCATCAGTGGAAATATACTCAAGCTTCACAGCTCCCTTCTGAACATAGTCTCTGATGAAATGATATCTGATCCC
This sequence comes from Pinus tabuliformis, assembly GCA_031772625.1. Lineage (NCBI taxonomy): Eukaryota > Viridiplantae > Streptophyta > Pinopsida > Pinales > Pinaceae > Pinus > Pinus tabuliformis. Next base: position 514,432,581 of record CM062811.1, read on the forward strand.
GATATGCTTTGACCTGTCATGAAATACTGGATTCTCCGTGAGTTTAATGCAACTCTGATTATCACAGTAAATCATTGAAGGTCTCAACGGCTGACCAAATAAGCCAAACAACATCTTGCGAAGCCAGATAGCCTCACAACTAGCTAGACTGGCTGCCATATACTTTGCTTCCGCTGAACTCAGTGCTACTGACTGCTGCTTCCGGCTGAACCATGACACTACTGCTGAACCCAACCCAAAACAGCACCCTGAAGTGCTCTTCCTATCAGAAGCACAACCTGCCCAATCAGAATCAGTGTATCCTGCCAATCTCACTCCATCTCCCTGCCTGTAGTCCAGACCATAATCCACTGTCCCCTGTAAGTACCGCAAAATGTGTTTTGCAGCCACCCAGTGAACCTTCCTAGGCTCACACATAAACTAACTCATCGTGTTGACTGCAAAACAGATATCTGGTCTAGTGTTGACCAAATACATCAAGGAACCAATCAGCTGCCTGTACAATGTGGGATCCACCAACTCGGAATCCGAAGCATGAAGCTTCTTCCAGTTGGTGATCATCGGTGTCGACATGGGTCTACAATCCTCCATGTGGAATCTGCTAAGGATGTCCACAATATACTTCCCCTGCCCCAGGAAGAAATGCCCCTCCTCCTGCCACACCTCCAAACCCAAAAAGTAATGCATCAAACCGATGTCCTTCATCTCAAACTCCGCCGCAAGATCTCTCTTGCAGTGCTCTATGAGTCTCTCTGCACCTGTAATGATCAAGTCATCCACATACAACACCAGAATGAGAGGCTCCTCACCAATCACAATAAAGTAAAGGTTCGGATCTGCCTCACTCTTTGTGAAACCCATCCCCTGCAAGTATGCATCTATCCTGGAGTACCAAGCTCTGGGAGCTTGCTTCAGGCTATAAAGGGCCTTCTTCAATCTGCACACATGGGACTCCTTCCCATGCACCTCAAAGCCCTGTGGCTACTCAATGTACACCTCCTCCTGTATGAAGCCATTGAGAAATGCGGTCTTCACATCCATCTGGTGGATCTTCCAACCCATCTCTGCTGCTATCGATATAATGGAGCGGATCGAAGTATATCGAGCCACGGGAGCGAAGGTCTCCTCATAATCAACTCCCTCTACCTGGGAGAACCCTCTAGCCACAAACCTCGCTTTGAATTTCTCAATGCTGCCATCTGCAGCATGCTTTACCTTGTAAAGCCATCTGGAAGTAACCACGGATTTGCCCTCAGGCCTCGGCACCACCTCCCAAACATCATTCTTCATGATAGAAGAATACTCCTCCTGCATGGCCTCTCTCCAGACCTGCTGGCTAGCTGCCTCCTCATAGCTAGAAGGCTCAGAGTCAAGGATGCTGGTAACCATCGCCATATAGCTACAAAACCTCTCAGGTGGTCTACTCTCTCTGACCGGCCTCTTCGGCTCAGCAACAGATGTGGCATCTCTCAAGGTGTCCTAAAGCCACTTGGGCTTCCTCTTCCCTGAGCGCACTTCTCCCACCGGAGAATGAAACTCCTCCTCCTCATCATCATCAGTAGCCTGAACTCCTGACTGTCTGTCTGCTGTCCTCCTGCCTGCACCTGAACCTGTAGAAGCTGAGGTACCGTGTGAACTGTCCATCAGTGGACTCCCTAGTGAACTGCTCTGTGAACTGCTCTGCATGCTGCCCTGAGCACCACCCCTCTGGCTCGATGAGCCACTGCTCACTGACGGACCTGACATCCTCATAGATGTACCTCCTGATCCTTCTGATCCCTGCCCACTGGATCCCTGCGACTGACTCAACTGCTACTGAGGGTCTGGCTGATCCAGATACTCTAACTCCCGTGACCTCCTAAAGGCCCTGTCCTCCTCGAACTTCACATCCCGTCTGACAACAACTCTCCTCTGTGCAGGAATGTAAATCCGAAAGGCCTTTGAGGTCTCACTGTAGCCCACAAAGATACCCTTCTCTGCGGTGGGCTCTAGTTTGGTCCTCTTCTCCTTGGGTATATAGGAGTATGTAATGCATCCAAAGATATGAAGATGACCAATATTAGGCTTCTTCCCAGAGAAAGCCTCCTCCGGAGTCATGTGCCCCAAGGCACGATGCGGACTCCTGTTCTGCAAGTAAACAGCTGTGTTGCAGGCCTCTGCCCACAAGAACAATGGCAACCCCTGATCATGTAACATGGCTTTGGCAGCCCCTATGATGGATCTGTTCTTCCTCTCTGCAACCTCGTTCTGCTGGGGGTTGTAAGGAACAGTGAACTCCCTCCTAATGCCTGCCTCCGCACAATAGTCAACAAACTCTCCAAGGGTGTACTCTCCTCCATTGTCCGACCTCAAGGACTTGATCTTTCGACCTGTCTGAGTCTCCACAAGAGCTCTGAACTCCTGAAACCGCTTGAAGACCTCACTCTTGGTCTTCAAAAAATAAATCCAGGTCCTCCTGGAGTGATCATCAATGAATAAAACATAGTACTCATATCCACTCAAGGAAACATGAGACATCCGACCGCTCACATTGGAATGAATCAAATCAAGTATCCCCGTCGCTCTGCTGTCACTGCTGGGAAAAGGGGATTTGGCAAACTTGCCCATCGCACAACCTCTGCAAGTATCAAAGTGATCAGTACTGAAATCTGGCACACCTGTAGTGATCTCCCGCAATGTCCTCAAGGCTCCATGATACATATGTCCCATCCTGCGGTGCCAAATCTCACACAACTCAGAACTGCTAGCTCTGCTGTCGGTACTACTGCTCAATGCCAAAAGGGGCTGAAATGCAAACTTGTACACCTTTGCATGGCGTACACCTATCACTCTAGCTGAATCAGCTGGAGTGTCCCTGGGATACATCAACACCTGTCCTCCCCTAAACAGTACCTCATATCCTCTGTCCTCCAAAGCTGAGATGGATATGAGGTTCTTCCTCATCCCTGGCACATAAAGAACCTCTGACACCTTCAAGGGAGGTTTGGACTCCCTCTGAAATGTCACTGTCCCCATCCCGACTGCTCTAACAACTCTGTCATCACCGAGTACTACCTCAATATCAGTTCCACTCTCTGAAAGCTCTGAGAAGTACTCACGGACTCTTGTCATGTGACGTGAAGCCCCACTGTCCACATACCAGATACCTGAAGATGCTCCGCTAATCGAGGGAAAAGCATGCTCCCTCTGAACCTGTGTGGCAGGTGATCCTGCACTAGAGGACTCACACGTAGTGAACGCAAACTCTCGGTCAAAACGGCCAGCAAAGTCCTCAATCTTTGCTGAAGCTGCCACGTCCTGGTTCTTCCCCTTCTTCTTCTTCTTCTCCGGACACACAACTGCATAGTGTCCCATCTTTTGACAATTCCAACACTTAACCTTGGAATAGTCCTTCTGTGTCTTCCCCTGTTTACCTTTACCTTTGCCTTTGCCCCCACCACTGCTTGTGGAACCCTGCTTCTTCCCTTTGCCTTTCTTGCCTCCTGCCACCAGTGCTACATCCTCATCCTGCTCAACTGGCTTGGCTGCCCCAAGCTGACCTTTCCTGATCTCTGTCTGAATGCAATCATCCCAAAACCTCTCCCATGTGGAAAGGGTCTCACGTGCACAAACCCCATCAGCAAAGTTCAACCATGAACGGGGGAGGCCATTCACTGCAATCTGCACCAACTCAGTGGGTGGAATGGCCTCTCCAATCGCTGCCAACTCATCTCTCACATTGGTAATCTTTGTGAGATATCCAGCTGCACTATCATTCCCCATCTTAATGTTCTTCAGCTTCTCCTTCAGGACCATCTTCCGGTTCTCATTGGTACTCTGGTAGAGATTGGACAATGCTATCCACATCTCATGGGCATTGCTCTTTCCTCTCACATGAGGAATGCAATGGTCTTTGATTCCATCTAGAATCAGCCTCTTACCCTTATTGTTCTTCTTTTTATACTCAGCCAACTGAGTAACATCAGTGGGCACAACAACAGGGTTCTGTGCGGTATGCACCATGATATCCCAGACTTCTGCCTCCTCAAAGATACTCTGCATTCTCTCCTTCCAAACACTGTAATTTGTATGCCCATCCAACCTATCCTCCACCCTCAATCCCAATGACATCCTGCTGTCCTAAAACTGAAAGAATAGCACTGCTGTAGTAAAGATAAAACTGTTGTTTATGAAAAAATCAGCTTGCTGGAATTTTCTGAGTGAAAAATCAGCAACTGTAATTTTTCTTTTTGCTGTCCCAAACTGCCCTTCAGCACTCAAGCTCTGATACCATGTAAAAATTTCTGTTTTCCCACCCTGGTTTTCAGTTTCTCCTTATTTCTCCCATGTAGTTAAATGCCCATTCCCATAACCATACATTTAACAGACTGAAAAAAATAAATATTGCTGAAAACACAAATTCTGGAATTTTTTTCAGAATGCTGGAAATTGCAGAATTAAAAATCAGCAATCAACAACAGCCATTAAAACACATTAAAACACTGATATTTTTGGTCAACTTGACCCTGGAAAAACCCCCTACAACTCTTGGGGAAAACCAGTTTGAGAGCTCTTCTTTATTTCTGAAAATTGCCTTTTTACAGTGAGAATTATTCAGCAAAAAATCAGTAAACAAATTTACAACTTATCTCCTTTTCTGTGCCTCACAGAAATCTAGAAATTACAGCAAACAGGACAACAATAAACGCTGTACGGCCTCCGTTTTGTGTGCAGAAAAATCAGCAAACTGCTCCTCGATTTTTGTGCAAAAATCTGTCTTTCACTATGTGCTGAATCAGCTGTACAAATCTGTTCAACTGCTGCCTTGGAATGTGTGCCAAGCTGCTGTCTCCTTCTCCTCCCTGCTCAGAAATCTCTCTTGCTCTCTTGCTTTCCTTCTCCCAATCTGCTCATGAAAGAATGAATGACCTTTTCCTCCTTTTCCTCCTTTAATATAACTCCAAGTGACTTTTGGGTGATCCAAGTGACTTTTGGGTGATCTCTAAATCCAATGGCTGAAATAGATTTAGATCAATGGCTGAGATTAAATGCTCATTTAAATCTCACTTTCTATTTTTTAATTCACCCCACTTTAATAAAGACCCACTTAGTCATTTATTTCCAAAGTCACTTTTCCTTTCTAATTTTTCATTTACTTTATAAAAGTTACTTTAAAATTAGACTTAGTAACTTTATCACTTAAAGTCACTTTTAAATTAGATTTAACTTTATAAAATTATAAAGTCACTTTAGGAGAAAAATTAAATTCTTTTGGACACTTTTCCCTAGGCCAAAGATCAAAGCCTAAGGGAACCAGCTGTCCTCCGGTACCAAATTTCAACATCTTGATCTTAAACCAATTTTAAAAAATATTTTTCCCCACATAATTGATTGAATAGATATTCAATTCTCAAAAAATGATATTTATTTTTAATGGTGAATTTATTTAATTTTCAGAAATCAACACATATCCATAGCATTCCATCTTTATTTTTCACAATAAGAACTGGGGCACTTCGTGGTGATACACTAGGGTGTATGCATCCCTTCTTCAATAATTCCTCCAATTGCATCTGCAACTCCTTAAGTTATGGAGTAGTCATTCTGTATGGTGTCATAGACACTGGAACCACTCTTGATACTATATCAATAGAAAAATCATTATCCCTCCTTCGAGGTAATCCAAGTATTTCAATAAATACATCTAAAAACTCATATAGCACTGGGTTGTTAAAAAATGCAGTAAGAAATTATCAATTTTGATTTTGCCTTAACAAAATTGAGGAAATTTAAAATTCCACATTAACAAAAAAAATGGAGGAGTTATATGAGGTGACGTGGCTCTTGTCACTCAATTAAGAACACTCAATTCGAGTTAATGAGTTGAAGTTCAATTTACTTGAGTTGATTCCTAAATAATAGGAGTCTAGCTCAGCCAATTCGAGTTAGGGAATGAAGTTCTTTTCTACGCAGTGATTCTTAAATTTTAGGAGCCTAGGTTGAGTTAATTTCAGTTGTAGCAATTTAATTCATTTAAATTGAGTTATAGTGATTTAAACTAGTTCTTAGTTCTAACTATTGGAGGAACTAGTGTAAGGTCAAGTTGTGGAAGTGCGACTTTAACGACACTCAGTGATCAACCCGTTAATTGATCAACCAACCTAAATTAGCTCATGCATGTAGAGAATTTTAGTTACCCAGTTGAGATGAAGATTCCACGGTAGTGTACTATCAGTTGTAGACTATTCTAATGTGTATAAGTGGTGCATGTAGTCAGAGGAAGAGCCTAGAGGAATTGCATAATCCAATTGAAGGAATTTCCTAATTAATAGGGGCCTAATTCCTCAAGGAACAACGCAAGGAAACAGGAGCTTGGAGGCTTTGAAAATTGGCTATGTGTTAGCTAGAGTCAGTTAGTCAAGTAGAGAGATAAACTATACACTTGCAGGTTATGTCCAGGCTTCAAAAAACATATGTATTCATCTCTATTCTTTGATTAATGCAATGCAGATAAGAAGGGGTTTTGAGTAGTTTCCTTCCCCTAGATAAATCTCTATGCATGTGTGATATTTCTTCTTGGATATTTATGATTTGTGTTCTCGATTGTGAATTGAATTCCGTAGAGCAATAGAGTAGGTTTGCCTCTTGTGATTTAGGAAATTTTGTGAGCAATTTCAAATCTGCACTCTAATTTCTACATGGGTAATTTTCCAAATTAGATTGTTGATCCATATTTGTTTCCTCCATATGATTTGCAAAGATTTGGTATCCTTTCTTAACATTCTTCTTTAACTCCTGACACCAGATCAATAGAAAAATCAATATCCCTTCTTAGGGGTAATCCAAGTATTTTAACAAATACATCTGCAAACACTTGTAGCACTGGGTAATTTTTCAAATTAGATTGTTGATCCAAATTTGTTTCCTCCATACAAGTTGCAAGGATCTGGTATCATTTCTTAAAATTATTCTTTAATTGTATATCTGAGATCTCTCTGATAGATATCAGCTTGAGAATTCCATGGAGCTATCTTTGTTGTCCCTCATCATCAATACAAATAAAATATTTGTTGTAAAAATGAAGAATTGCATGGTGTTTGTCTGACCAATCCATGTAAATTAAAAATAATATGATCCTAGTGAAATTACGTTCAACTCAACATTTTTACCCACACGTTCAAATCAACTAGACATCCTTTGGCTAATTCAATATTTTTTCTCTTCACTTTTATAGCTAGTTGTACTAACCACACTTTGGAATGTTTATTTTTCTTTAAATTAAACTTTTAAACCAATTTCAAGTCAATATAAATGTGGCTAGCTCCTGAGTATATTAAAATAACAATGGGATAATTATGAAGCATGCCCTTGACCTCATCATATGTTCCTAGTGCTCCACTTTCTTGTTGTCTAACACTGCATAAATTTTGGGCATGCTTTTTCCCACATATTCCACAATAGTTGATGTTTGTATGTTGTGCACAATCCTCATCTTGTTTGATTTATGAGGAAAATATATGTACTTGTGATCCCCTTTATAGCCCCAACATTTAATGGGTGTAAATTAAAGTTTCTTACTTAGAAGATCACCCACTTCTGGCTAGTTAGGAGATGGTGTTGTATGCTCGCTTGCTTGAGAATTGTTTTTAAATGGTGAGGGTTTAATCCCGTTTTTCCTTTGATCCATAAAATTCGTCTTTTTTTTTCTGCCCAAAGTTCTCTATAAAATTGGCCTATTTTGATTTGCTCATACAACTGCTCAACCTTTCTCATGGTTGTCTCTAAGGTTTCAGGTTCATCGTATTTCAACTTATCTACATAAAAGGATAGTATCCCACTAATGTAACTTTTCATTTTTACCTTTTCATCTTTAATAAAACTAACATACCTCAATAAATTAGTGAATTTCTGACCATACTCCTCCATGGTCATGTTTCCCAACTAAAGGTCGAAGAATTCCTACATTTTCCACTCATAATATTGTTCTCATAAATATTTCCTTTGGAATATTCTTTGAACTTCTTTCAAGTGATCTAGCTTTCACCCAAATGTTTAATTGCCTTGATTTGCTCCCACTAGAGATTAGCCTTTCTCTTCAAATGGTATATGGTAATTATGGCCTCCAAGTTTGAAGAGTAATTATACAACTAAAGATATTTTCTCATCTATAGCAACTAGGCCTCAACCTCTTCTCCTTTCTTGCACTCTCCACTAAATATGGGAGGTTTTATTTACTTCATCTCCCCTTGCAAATTTTCCCTGTTAGTTCCTCTTCTTGTCTTTTTGACCAAAGACACACTAGGGTTGCTACTAGATTTAGAAATAGAGAAATCCCTTTTGCTCAAACTCCTCGCTGAGTAATGGTGCCAATGAGAAACACTTCTGGAATGCCTTGAGCTTCCAACATTTCTCTCCTTAACTCTGGCACTGTGTTTGTATGCTAACCTGGACTCAGTTTGTTGGTCCAATTCCCTTTGAATATTATCTAGGCTTTGTAAAATATCATTATTAATCTGATATTGTTCCCTCCTCAACATTTCATTATCAAATTTGTAGTTGAGTACTTCCATTATGAGACTCTTCATAGTTTCCTCAAGATCCCTTTCTTCTGGTTTGCTTTCTCCATGGCCATTGGATTTAGTTTCATCATTACCCAGGATGATATTTTCAACCCTGAACTCTTCCTCTTCACTATAGGGCCTTTGGGCATCCTCTGGACTCCTATTTACCATTATGCAAATTTCCTTGTGAATTATTTGTAGGTTTTCCCACAAAATTTCCCCCATTTTTCTTACTAAATTCCCAATTTTGGCTTTACTAAAATATTCTCCTCATCAACAGATTTCTTTTGACTCTCTGCTTGACTTATTCTGATGCTTGGGTTGAAAGTTATGCCCTTGAGAATTCTAGAGCCTGCTAGTCCATTTTTACCTCTTGAAGACTCTTGTAGCTTTTTCTTTCAATTTCCTAGAATTCTTGGCCCTAAATTAAAATTATGGGTAGATTGATGCAATATTCCTGAAATTACCTTTCTTTCGATTGTTACATGTTGAATTCTGACTTCCAGGCATAAAGTTATGGTCCTATGAAGTTCAACCTAATTTTCTCCACTTCTCCTATATTTGAAAATTCAAATTCTGCATGCTTTCTTGAAACCCGTAACTATCTTCTTTAGCTAATAACTACCTATACTTTGTATACAAGCTCTTTCTCTTATTTTCTCATGATTCTCTATTTTTCTCCAACTTCATCCAATTCCTTATTGGAAGTAGGAAACAAACTGACATTTTGACCTCTTTTTCGATATGAGCAACATGATAACTCCCTTTAAACTATAAACCCCAAATATAGTATTTGTTTTAAACCATATATTAAATTTTTATTATATATATATATATAGTTTTGATATATATTAATTAATTATATCTACACTGACTATATAGATATATATAGATGGAAACAATTTTAAATAAAATTGTAAATGCAAAACATAGAAACCAAAATTATAATCCTCGTCGTCTATACCTATATAAATAAATAAAAGTACGTGGAACTCGACCATCAAAAAGCTCGTAAAGCTCGTAGTTCTTCCATATCTATGCAACCATCATAAATTATAAATTATAAATTATAAATATATATATATTACTATTTTAATGTATACTACACGGGGCCTACCACACCATCCTCCAAACACCATATATGTGTGTGTGATACGACGGACCCCATGTTACCAACATTGTCATGGCCATAGGTTCTGCCTCATTCATCTGACGGTGATAAATCTCCTCAACGATCTGACATTCCACAGTAAAATGCGGACCCCGCGGGGGGGCTTCTGCTACCCTGGTTTCAGACTCCCTCCACATGGTTTCAGCCCCATCGTTGTCACCACAACCCGTGTGACCTACGACCCACCATGTCAATCCACAATGATCACCTCCACTCCACTCCACTCCATGACAACTTTTAATATCGATCCTTGCACCCGTCATGGCCCCGTGGCTTGGTTTTTTTCTTTCCAGTGGTCGTGGCCTACACTACGTGGTGCTACCACCTTAAACAACGTTGCTTGTGACGCACCCATCCCTTCAACAATTTCTAACAACACCTTTGTGTTTCGTTTGGCAGAGCTAACATGGGGTCCGCCCTGGACGTGCCCTTTATCATGCCATTCACCATTCGAACTTTGACCTTCTACTATGCATTCGACAGGGGGATATATTTATAACTTTATAAAACATTTGTAATACAATTTATAAATACCATTGGTTTGACGGTAAGTTATATGGGCAAAGCCCGCGGAGACCGAAGTTCAAATCTCATTGAGTATAATAACTTGCTGTAGTGGCGGCTAGAGGGGCGGATTCCCCTTTCCCATGAATCTGCTCTTGCTAAAATCATAGGAACTTAGTATACCCGACTTGCAGGTGGTTGGTTATGCTGTTGGTGTTATAGTGGCAGCTATGAGGTTTGATCTTGGGTCTCCCATAGATTAGGCCTGACAATTACCGATTCACCATATAATTTAAAAAAAAATAAAAAAATAAAAAAACAATTTATAAATACCATATATATATATATATAACAATTTATAAATGAACTATTAATTTAATAAAAATTCAACCCCATTTCAGCTCAACACCACCGACCCGAACAAATAATTTTTTCATAGTAGGGGTTTTATACTAAATATATATATATATAAATAAATAATGTAGGTAATTAAAGATTAACCTTCATAATTTTTAAAAACAAAAACCCCCCTTTTTTCATGGAAGCGAAGCTACGCATGCTAATTTTAGCCCGTTGGAGCTAATATCAATCAATTTCCTCCAATTGACCTTGTAATTGAATCAAATCAAATTAACCACCACTATGGTTTTCGTTGCACTTTTAATGTGATTCTGAGGTGAATTTATGTCATTCTCGCCATTGGAGTTTTTGTGAAAAATTTGATAAATAACCTGTAATTTTTCAATTTGGCTTAGTCAAGCTCCAAAAACTTCCAAATTTTCTAACCTATAATTCATTTAAACTCTACTAGATATCTTTTGATGGCATATACTCTGGAAATTAGGGAGATTGTATTATTTTCACCATATGCCCCTTTCGTTAAACACATGGTGAATAATCTGTAAATTTGGCCCAATTCAGATTTAGTGTTGAAACTGGGCTCTAATACCGCTCCATAATGTCCCCTGGCATAAATACTCAAATCTTCCATAATTTTTATCATGTTCTTGGAAAACATAAATATTATGAGATGCAATACTACATATTATGCAAGCATTATTCATCACATATAATTTTTAATTACATAACCACAAGGAAAATCATAAATCATATACAACACATGTATAAACAACCATGTACAAGAATTTGAACAATTATCTAATAATAAGGCACTGACTAGCTATCCAAGTTTCGCCCAACCATACACCGTGTGGTTCATAGTCTCAACGACAGGACACCCTCGAGCAGGGACAACAACTCTAAGCAACAATTATAAAACCAATAACAAAACCATTACCATGGCACCAACCCCACCAGCGTTAATATCCCGCCACAAGCTCACTTCCCCTTGACCAACACCCTAGTGGCACAACTTGAGTCCTTGGTGGTGCCAACCTTCTAGGGTGACTTACAATTGGCCAAAACTATCTTAGCCTACAACTCCAGGGGCTTTGTTGTTGTCCGGTGTTTAAGTTCTAAACAACCAAACCGAATAATCCCATAATGATCGGTACCAGAGCCCAACCAAGACTCACTTACTATCACCAAATCGAGTCCACAAAAGAACTACATGGCCATTAAGCCATAATCATAGCCATCAAGCTCTTGGGGTCACCAAGCTCCTAGAGCCACTAGGGCTCACATAAAATAGGATGCATCTATTTGGCACATTTAGTTGAATAACCACATGTCATCTAGTGCCAGAGCCCACCCCAAAACTCACTAAATCTCAATCCCCTAATACTGAATAATAATTCATTGAATTTCTCCATTTGCAAGTAGAACATTCCTCTTTATAAAATGCATGACATTCACTGGCCATGTGGCACTCCTTGAAGCCACTTGGGCCCAGGGTGCATTTTTCACCTTAAAAAAACACCCAATTGTTGTCTTTGATTATGGAGTTGCACCCCATACTCTTTTCATGAATGGGCTCTGCAACCATCCATATTTTATTAATATCTAAAAATATGTACAAATTTACACTATTTACAGCTTGGTGTTCCTAGCCACTTAGCCAAAACCAACATAAATGTATTTGGGAAATTAGCCCCAATTTCTATCTAATCTCACAGCATAGGCATACAGGGGACATCATATAATTATGCCTCATCAACCTAATAAAAAAAATATATCCAACTCACTAACCTAATATCAGATGCACATATATTTACGTCATCAAAGACAAGTAGGATATCACACACATTACCAATGATCCACCTTCCTCTTACGATGTATACACATCCTTCCACCTCCACGTCTTACTTTCATCTTGGAACCCTGCTTTATCTTGCCAATGTTGTGAAAAAATCTTAACTAGACGCAGGCCCATAAAAATATGATCAATGAATCCAAATTCTTGATGGTACAATAAACTATAACAAAATCGGTTAAAACAAGGGAGCGATTGTCGTAGCGGTAGTCCCTGCCGGGGCTAGCTGCTGTGTTGCCAGGGCTCGTTGCTGTGCATTACATGAACATCAATCATCTCTGAGCCTTAGCTCCCAACTTTTAGTGTATTGAAAAGCAAAAAATAAATGTGGTCTGTAATATTAAGTTAATAAATGTAAGTCTCACAGCTTCATTAAAAGCAGAACAACTATATTTCAACCCAGAGCCGTGAAGCAACGATAAATGTCTTTAGAAAATGCAAGACTATATCAAGAGCTTGTCAAGCACGAGCAACTACTAATGCGTTTGTCAACTACTAATGCTTTTGTCATTAGGTTTTGAATGAATAATGGAATTATTGGCACAAGTTCATGTCGGTATTCCCAACCAACTAGTATGCATGGTAAAGCACGGACTAATGACAAGGTTAAAGTAAAATTTAACTTATCATTTTAAAAAAATAATTCTTTAGTATGCATGGTAAAGCATTGACTAATGATGAGGTTAAAGTAAAATTTATCGTTATCATTTTAAAAACATAATTCTTTAATGCACTAGCATGTAATCAATGCAGTGACATTGATGCAATCCATCTGTCTTGACGCTGCAATCATTTCCATGCATCTTCTACCCATATATCCATGGATCTACAAGGAAGACAAGTGAAAACTATTAGCAAACAGAGCAATGTAACATTGTCTGAAATTTCTTAGGCATTTCTGTAGACAATTTAACATTGTATGTGGGAAAGTTCAGCGACTACCACCATTGAGATGTTCTTCTCACAAGTTTCTAGAATTTGCTTCATTGTTGGTAATAAGAACAAACACTGTAAATGTCTCGCTACAACTTAAATTCATTACCAGAATATCACAAAATCTTGTGCGGATGGAAAAACTCAAAGAAAGTTAAAGACATAAATACCAGAAACGATGACAGGAAAGGTTTCAAACTATTATAGGTAGATTTGCTGAACTCTCCTTGAATTTTATCAAATTTGGTCGCAGTTTCAGGTTCAATCAAATTCCACAAGAGCTTTGATGTAAAATGACACAAAATTGTCTGCTGTGAATTCGTTCAAATTTAGTTCAAAATGGCTGAAATTTAATTGAAAGGGACACGAACTCTCTGATGAAAAGAAAATTGTATCGAAAAGCTGAAAGTGCATGTAAAATAAATCAAATATAAATTGAATTTCGTTGATCATTCAATAAAAGGGCTAAGTAGCACCCTTCCGACAAGCCTCGTTAGCATTTTCTGAATTATCATGAGGCTGTTGGGACACAGTAGAAATACCTACAGCTTCAAAATTATGGATTTTCAACCTCAGTCACAGAAGGCATATTTATGCCACAATTTCTATGTTTCATGCTCACAATGATGTTGTCAATACCACCAGGTGGGAAAGAAAGAAAAAAAAAAAAAAAGATACCCCCTGGGTAGAGCCAAGGTGGGCGGGGACTTCACTTGTTATTTATAAGATGTCATTAATCTAGCTAGTTATTGAGAGAGCCGGAAAATTTTCAAAAGAGAACGAGATAGCAGTAATCAAAGAGAGCATCACTCCTTGGAACAGCGGCAACATATTCTTTCGTGAACTTTTGTTCAAATATGTAAGTGCCTTTTATTTTCCCTCAAATTTAATTTTAATTTTGATAAATTTCAAGTGAATATAGACCAAAAGGGGTTGCTGACAACTAATAAAAGGCTGAAAATCCATGCATACCTTTACTTTCAAACTGAAATTAGAATTTAAATTATTTCTAGTTCAATTTATTACAGTAATATAAATTTAGGACACTTCACGGAATGACAGAAGGCTTAGGACTAGATTAACTCAGCTCAGAAACCAACCTAAGCAGATTTTGACTCAGGAGCACTCACATTACTCTGACAATCATATCAAAATATTGATCTCAAATACATCATTTGTTTTAACTCGCATAGAGAAAATTGATCTTAGCTTAGGTAAATCCAACAACAATAAATTGTTTTAACTTTCAAGGGGGCAATTTAGCTTGGCTTAAGTATATACAACAACAAATTGCAGAGGTACTAAAACACATTGCCTATTTCCGAATGGTGTTTTATTAGAACAAAATAACTCAGCTCAGACTAAGAAGACCAAATTCCCAATAGCAAAATTATAACCAGACATGTAGCATAATATTCCAAAAAGGAAATGGTAACATTATTCCTTACCGTAAACCAGATACAGTTCTGCGTTGTCTTAGCTGGCCCAACTCCCCTGCCGTTGTTGAGGAGGACCTCTATTCTTCAATTATAGCTTCTCAGTTCAGTTGGAGATACAATTGACTGTTGCAAAGAAGGTTTTCTCCATGCATAGCTATAGCCGCTACCCATGCATTGATACTTGCAGTAATAGCATAATCAAAAGCCATTGGTATTGTACCATGAGTGGCATATCCTTGGAAATAAAAGAGAAGTATTCATAGCATATAGGATATCTACTTATTGCATACTAAGAAAGAAGCAGTGAATGCTCAAAACTAGAGTAATGAATTTGAGAATTTTAGAGAGACTTTTGTAAAAATTTTGGGTAGAAGTAGGACAAAAATAGAACAATTTCTTTTAGATAATCAGCAGAAATTATGGAACATTATGATAATCAAAAAATATTGTACAAGATTATTGTGCCATAAGTACATTTTCTTGGTAAATGAGTGGAAACTGTAAGTTAAATAGTTATATTAGAATAAGACTATAATATGAAGAAACATATTCATATGAAATTTTGGGTAGAAGTAGGACAAAAATAGAACAATTTCTTTTAGATAATCAGCAGAAATTATGGAACATTATGATAATAAAAAAATATTGTACAAGAGTATTGTGCCATAAGTACATTTTCTTGGTAAATGAGTGGAAACTGCAAGTTAAATAGTTCTATTAGAATAAGACTATAATATGAAGAAACATATTCATATGACTTTTGCATTTGCTTTGTATGTGAAGGCAGTGAATCACATTGAACAAGCTATTGGATTCCAATAGTTGCCATGTTGTCGGATTTTGTGATCTGTGTAACAAATAATTAGTTAAAATATCCCCAAAACAGATGAAAACTATAAGAAACAGAGACCATGATGGTAGAAGATGGCATCCCAAGCCACTATGGAAACACCCATTTCTCAGAAGCATGGAGTTATGTTTTAGCCCTGAACTAAATAAAAATGGTAAAATAATGAAAAGTGTGCAGAGTCTAATCGCTCTGTTCCTCATCATTCAGCAAAACGAACTTGAAAATTTCTTAAACACCCAAACAACTGAAAGTCTGAAACTACGAAGTCCAAAGAAAATCTGAGTAACAACACCCAAGTATCTCATATGATGTGATGTTACAGTTAATCGATATAACAAAGTAGCAATGTGAAAAAATAATTCTCTGCCTCATTCACTTCTAATTCATGTGAGATTAACCTGGAACTCATATATCAACATAAAAATTAGCAGTGCCAACACAACCACCATGTTATGGAAATCACCTGGAACTGCTACCCTTGAACTGGTGGAGATGGGCATCTACTTTCTTGTAGACAATCGGTTGTTGAGCTCTGTAACGCATACAAACAATTCTCATATATCTATTGATTTAACAAAACAAATATGAAAAAAAATCGTTACAAATAAATACAAATGAAATCTCCATACCCAAAACTCCATAGAGGTCTAACAGAAAACACGGAAAATTAATCGGGAATTAAAACATACAACGTTTTGGATAAATCGGCTAGAAGTTTCTCGGCATCTTCAAAGAAAAGTGAGACCACTTCAGCAACGAATTCAGGATTGCTCTCATCGTGCAGTTGCGTGAATTGCTCATCCGGGGATCCCTGCCAAGCATTTAATGCCAGCGTTTAATGTCAGAAATATCGAACTGGCTCATGAATCAAGGATCAAATTAAATAAAAAGAGAACTCATAAATCTGACATTTAATGTTACCTTCTGGTGCAGAGGGCTTACATTGTTTAATCACTTGGAAATATGGCAAAGATGCAAATACAAACTTGACATTGTGCGGATACATTGAAGGATAATCAATGATCACATAATCGTGGAAATGGACAAAGGGCTTACATTGTTTAAGCACTCAGAGATATGGCAAAGATGAAAATACAAACTTGACATTTTGCATATACCTTGACGGATAATGGCATCGACATCTGTCTTGCATGCAACGAGTTGGCATGCATCATTTTCAATTATTTGTTTATGTATATTATTTTTATATAAATTTACATTGACTTTATTTCAATTATTTATTTGTTTAAATAAAACAATAAATGTATAACCATATAAATAATATTTGAAATAACATAAAAAAAGGTTAAATAGTATTTTGTGTAAAAAAAAGTTAAAGAACATTTGGTAGCATTCCTGCCATGCATGCACCACGTGTAACAAGTGAAAAAATAAAAAATGTCAGTTCCTAAACAGAAATATTAAGACCCTTTTGAAAATAACAAAAATCTTTCCTTCTTTCTGTTTCTCGCAATCGAGCTTTATGACAAAATTGCTGCAACCGGTCCAATTTCAAATGCATAAAATTGTAATGGCTGCATTTCACCTCTGTTAAGTACTGATTTCATTAGTGATGCAATGTTCTACATATATAAGCTGCTTGCAAGTTACTGTTCCAAGGGTTTCCATTGCGCAATTTTTATTAAAAATAAAAAAATTTGAAGGCTTATAACTGTGTATTTTACTATTTTCTATATGATTATTTTGGTTACAGTCCCACTGCTTTCTTTAATATGAAGATGTATAATCCAAGAATTGAATTTGAATTTATCTATAAATCTTCGATTTTTATTTGAAAGCCCTTCGATAGTCGCTAGTAACGTTGAAAGCATAACAAACCAGGCACAAAAAATTCATCCATGGCAACGCTTTAATTTGCAGTCCAAACCCGATATGACTAGCAGTTCTCTTTTGTTCTTAACACTGATTTTTCTAACAGATTAAAAAGGAAAACATGCATTAGCAGAAAGACTTTGACTAATAAAAAACCCTAAATGCCCTTTAGCGTTGACGATTCGACTCCTTCTTCTTGGCTGCCTCCTGATCTGGAGGGCTAAAGGAACACGAGATCGCTCGCCTGTGAGACAGCTTAACATTCAGGCTCATAACATCCTTATATTCTTCAATTGTTGTGCGTGACAATCTCCGCTCATGGAGAGATGGAATTGCAGGCAGGCCGTGGTTAAAGCCTAACAAATCTGAGCTAAGGTAATCCGAGTTCGATTCCACATCTTTGTGGCCTTCTAACTCAGTGCAATGGCCTTCCATATTCAAAATTTCCGAGCTTTCTGCTGTGAAAAGCTTTCTTTCAGAGCGACAATACAATTCAAACCTACCCAACCATGGCAGGTATAGGTGTCGAGGCAGTAGACAAGTGATGCAGGTGTTGAGCGCAAACGAGGTAGCAATTCAAACCACGGCAGGTGTTGAGCCCAAACGAGGCAGGTGTTGGGTGGCAGCTGACACCTCCATAACTTTGTATAACAAAAGTTCACGCTCCTTATCTTTGTATAAAAAAGATCACATTAAATGTTTCAAGCTAATGCTAACTTGAAAGTTAGCATTAGTTCAAATTAATAAATGTTTTAAACTCTTCAGTGCACGTTATCCTAACTTTTAATTACAATCACAGAAATCATACATTATTTCAGGCAATAAGAGGTGCAAACTGAAACTTTGGCTAAAATTTTGGTTGATTGAATAATTTTAATAAAACTTTGGTTAAAACGCTGAGTACATTCGTTTGTCAACTGAAATTAATACCAGGTCAACGTCTACCGATCGCTAATAGTCCCTGTAGTCCTTTGGCAGGGACTAATAAGGGAGTGGAAAGTGGGTTCCAGGTCCATTTGATAAGACTATGTGCTTACTCATTAATTCACCCATGATCTTAGATTAGTCACTATTTCTTCATTACTTTAACACAAGAATATTTTGATAGTATTCAAATTGCTTATTATAATTTATGTTTTTTGTTGCTAATATGAGAAATGGAATGAGTGAGATATAATCCAAGCACCAAGGTTAGAGAATAAACTGATTTTGAACTCCAATGCACTAGATCAATACCCATAAGCTTCACTGGAGGTTAAGAGTGAGAAAAATTGGGATCAAGAAACTTGGTTAGAGAACTCAGACCAACAAGAGAAGAAAATCAGAAACCTCATCAGTTGGAAAATAAATCAATTTATCTAGCGAGCTCCAAAATTAAAGATTCCATTCAAGATTCAATGGGATTTGTTCCATAACCAATAATAGAATATAATTTGATTTTAATCTAATTTCAATGTATTTTAAAACATAGTTAGGAGATTTCAACCAAAAAAGGAATTCTTTTGAAAAGAGGGACTCTTTGCACTATTGTAAAGGGGGTTCCCGTGGTTTAGAAATTAGAGACAATGGGATTTGTTCCATAAAAATTTATAGAATAGACTTTGATTCTAATCTAATTTAAATGTATTTTAAAACATAGCTAGGAGATCTCATAGAAATAGGGAATTCTTTTGAAAGAGGGACTCTTTACACTATTGTAAGGCGGGATTCCTGTGGATTAGAAATTAGAGAGATTAGATTAGATGATTCTTTAGATCACAATTAAGATTTTTTGGGGATTCTTTCTGGAAACTCAACTTATGTACCAGAGAGGGAACGTAGTACACCATTATAAACTAATATTTTAAAAGAAAGTTTTGGATTAGGAAGATTGTTAGGAGAGTTTTCTATAGTTGAATAAAGAATTCAAGATACTGAGGTTTATTTATTTTATTTCAATTTAAATATGGTTATTTGGTTTAAATATGATAAGAAATTTTCAATATTCGATAGAATTGTTCCAAAACTTGTATATTTTTGCATTGATGTGGATTATGCAGGTGTCTTTTCATATGATTACCTATCTATTTATATGATTGAATAAATTTTTTATTTGTTTGTGAATGTGATTATGTATGTAATTAAATATATGCTAACTATTTGCTAAGAGATTTACTTATATACATTGGTTTAATAATTATTAAATCATGAGAACTAATAACATTTTTTTTTAATCAATTTCAGTTTAAACAATTCTCCAAACAGATCACGAACAAGAATAAATAATATCGATTATAAGCACTATTTCTATAATATGATATTATTATTAAAAATTCATGTTTAATAATTAAAGTTTTAAAACCTTTGCACCAGACATATAAGAACTATTTTCTATTTGTCGGGTTATAATAGTTTTATTTTCTTTCTACATTTTAGCTAAATTGCATATAGGATTTAGGTTTATTTAATATTAAATGAAAGTCTCATTGCATGGGAGTAAACCATCCTGGTAGTCAACATAAAGATTTCCTCTTTCAAGCATTTGTAAGGAGGCGAGTCTTTTCTACATGTCTATTGTTAGCAGCAAGTAGTATTATAAAGCAGCAGGTGGAAATTAGATTTAGTGATAATTTAGTTTAGACTTTATCATTTTGGAATTTTATATTATTTTAGTTTAGATTAGGAATTTATTTTAGGTTAGATTTAGGTTGAGGCAATCGTGCCTTCATACTGGTCGAAATCACCAAACCAAAATGAAAAGGGTTTAATTGGGGTCCCAACCAGGTGATTTCCATAATGTTCGACAGGATCAATTTGGCCATCAAAATTTTTGGTGCTATAAGGTGGGCCATTGACAAGTTGACCCTTTGGAGATATTTGTTTTAATCATTTTATTTCATTTCAATGGGTCCTTCTAAAATTCTTATTCGGAGTTGCATTCTGGATGAGCATCTTGCAACACTCCATAAAAAATAGTAAATCACTTGTCAAAGAATATATTTGATGGTAAGGATAAAGTTTTTGCAGTTGAACACATTTTTCATTATATTCAAAATTGTACTTTTTATGATATTGACGAAGACCGTATCATTTGCAGGATTTTCACTCACTTTCATAGGACAAGTTAGGAAATGGTGTCAATCACTGCCGGTTGTTTCCATAGACACATGGGATGAATTTGTATGTATGTTCCTGTTGTAGCGGCTACAACCACCATCCAAAATTTTTCCTTAGCTTCGTTTTGGAGCCTCCCTACCAACCATTCTCAACAACATGTCATGCATTGTCAAGTACATGAGCTTCATTAGTTTTCTAGTAGCTTGCCAGCCTGTGCATGATTGTTTGTTTCACTCTCCTCATAGGCTGCCACATTGGACTTGGTCCAGATGCTGGTTGAGAAAATCCCTCAAGAAATTGCGCAATTCTGGAGGGGAACCAACCTTCCCTCCAGAAATTATGCAAATCTGACTGGCAATCTGTTGGGCTCAGAAATTACACAATCTTTTCAAACAACCTTCCCCTCTAAAATTGCACAATCTGGCCCAGCATTGCAGCTCAGCCCAAAAATTGTGTAATTCTGGGCAGCAGTCAACTGGTCCTCCTAGAAATTGCGCAATCCCTCTAGACAGCCAGCCCAACTTCCTCCCAGAAATTGCACAAAAATCTCCCTCAGTCAAGCAGGTTGTTTCATGTGCCTTCAACTTGATTGTTTCCACCCGGGACCGAGAAAACTTGACTTGCATGCATGGGCTACTTTTTCTCGTAATAGCAAAAAGAAACATGCAAAAATCATCCATAGATTTTAGGGAGCTAATTTTAGTAGCTGGAGGTTACATGAAAAGATTGGTTTAGAAACTTTCCTCCAAGTGTCACTTTTTCCTAGATTTGTGGCATGCGCATCATGAGCCTCAAAATTATTTATTCGATGCTTCAGAGATCATTCTTCACATCAATCTTGGAGCTCTTACATCCAACATCACATCCAAGAGTCTTTGACACATCCAGTTCAACTATTTCCGGGTAAGTCCGCTTTACTTGTCTTTTGCACTGTGTTTCTGTCGCTTTTTGTGTTTCGCTTGTGTGAGTGTTGTCTGCTTGATTTCTGTGAATGCTTGCTATCGTTTGCATGCATGTTAGCATGTACAAGCACCATTTTAGTTTTCGTTACCATCTCACTGTTGTTGCATGCATGACACTGTTTTGCATGAACCGTTGCCGATTTGGTGACTCGTTTCAAACACGTGCATGTTGTTCCATTTTCTAAATCTTGCATTCATATTTTCATGCATGATCATTCACTCACACCTACACTTAGTATCACCATGCATTCACATCTTCATTTTCTTTCAGTTGCCCGTTGGTGGGATTGGGCAACCTTGGCACGGACTCTGCCTTACCTAGACAACATTGCACAATTCTGAGAGGGAAGGCTCTGCATTCTTCCTAGGGAATGCGCAAATCTAGCCAGTTATTACCCTCTAGTCTTGCTTTGCACAATTCTAAGAGGTAGTGACTATTGGCCCATAAAATTGCGCAATGCAGTCCCTCAGCCTGCATCACTTGCCAGCGAAATTTGCACATTGCGCAATCTCAACACCCATCAAGCCACTCTAGATTGCGCATTGTGTAATTACAACATTCAACCACCCTCCCAACAGTCTATACTGCCTTTTGTGCAGTTCCAGCAGTCAGTCTCACGGCCTCCTAGTGAAAATTGTGCAATCCTTGCTAGCAGTTCTCCAGGTATGTTGCATGCCATCCCTCAAGTTTGCTTTGTTTTTAACTGACATATTTCTTTCCATGCATGTCGCCATGTCTCTAGATATAGCAGGTGTTCTTCCGTCTCTCAGCAATTTAGGATCAATGGCCTCCAAGAGAGTAGGATCAAAGGACACAGACGGAAGCGCAACTAGAGCAACAGTTGAGCGAGTGTTTATGAGTTTTCCAATTTACGAAGACACCAAGTTGATCGTAGACAAATACATCAAGCTGAAATGGCAAGAGGTCAATGATGCATTCTTAGGCACATTTGGGGAAGATCTTGAAGACCGCTAAGTCTATTTGAACATTCAAAAGTCCGGCTTATACTAGATTGCATGCAGGTATCCCGCGTTCCCATGCGCGAACATGATAAATTGGATCATCTCGCACACTGATCCCGAAATGATGACATTGAGCAGTGTCAGTGGGATATAGATTTCTACCTTCAAGGCACAAGATTATCAACATATGTATCACTTGATGAAGTCAGTGATCACCATGGAGACACCCTTCAGCATACCCATAAAAAATGCCAACTCCAGCGATGTCTTGAAGAACTGGGTGAAGGAGCTAGCCAAATTCAGGATGACACCCAACCAGATTTACAAGATGAAGATACTGTGGAATGCGTATCAATACTTGGTCATATTTGCATGTCACTTGTATGGCCAAGAGAGCACCAAGACCATCATGCATATTTGGGTGATTGTGTTGGACCAACTCGCCAGTGAAGGCAAAGCATGCAACTGGTCCGGCATGTTGACTCACAGGTTAAAGGAACAGGTAACAGGAGCTCGGCAGCCACCCAAAGGTCAATAAGTAGAAATCTACATGTTCGCCTACATCTTGGATGCAATCTATGCTCGTCAGGAGTTCCTGGGCATGAAGTGGGCATCAACATCAGCGGAAACCTCTGTTAATACTTATTGTAAACCATTTTTTGAATGTAGCTTCAGAGGGGTTATCACATAGTTGTCAGATAATTTTGTCACCCCGGTGTACAAGATGATATTTGAGCATGATCTACCTTGCATGTCGAAGGAAACAATGGAGGCACTGATCGACATAGCGGATTAGTATGCCTCACCGTCTGATACCTTCATACAGATGTACAATGCAGAGAAGCCTCCACATGTTTTACCGAAGTTTTCCATGGACATGCTTATCATGCAAGAAGTGTCATACCACATCTCGGCAGGACTATCAACTAGGCTACACTGGAAGAAGAAGGAACCTTGGCCCACTCTTCCATTACGGATTAGGTTGTATGAGATACAAAACCTCAAGCATGCGGATGCTGAAATCCTTTCGACACCTAAAGCTTTAATCTGTATGACCTGCATTGCTTGGTGAAGGAACACTGTGGGAGAGTACAGTTTCTGTGGATCCACAAGGCATGTCATTGAGCGGAGGAAGATCCATGGAGATATTTCCATAGCTTCTACAGGCCCAATGAACCGGTTAGCATCACTGTGGAATGGTTAGCGAAGTAGCATCCAGGAGAGCACTAGCAGTAGCAGCAACAAAGGTCAACATACCAGCACGTGATAAAGGCAAGAGAAAGATTGTCGATAACGTAGAGGTAGAACAAAGTTGTAAGTTCAGAGCAGATCCACTTGTGTAGAAAGAAACTTTGGCAATAGAGGCGAAGAGGCAACAATGCGGTAGGAGGACCATGCAAAGGCAGAGAGAAAAACAGAGGATGGAGGAAATAGTGAAGGAGTTGCATGAGATGAATGAGAAACTCCAGAAGGAATAGGAGCTGCGTAGATAGAAGAAGGAAGCACAGCAAGAAAAGGTACAATAGGGGACGCAACATGTATAGACAGATGAAACTGCACCCGTACAGGTAGTAGACTCATCCGAGCAGTTGGTGCAAAGCAAATAGGGTGAGCAGTTGCAGGAGCAGGAATTATCTCAAGAGATTGAACAAGCACTTGAGCAGATGGATATGGATATGGAGTAACAAGAGTTAGAGCGAGACATTGACCTCATGCCTTACCACCAAGAGGTCTACCCACTAGCTTCACCAGATCCAGAAGCGGAGCAAGTCCCAAGCGACCAAGGAGACACTGAGATCCTTGGAGACAATTCGGAAGGAGAGATGCACAACATATCATTCGACGAGTTGCAACATAGAGTTGTGAAATCACGTAGAGTTTCTACTCCGAATGAAAGCGTATCTCCTGTACAGTTTGAAGAATGAGTGATCATGTATGACATGCGCAAGAATCCAACAATAATGGCCGATGCTACCAGAGCATATGCCGAAGCCACTAGCTCGAGTGTTTGCTTCTTGATAGCCGAGAACGAGTGAATGGCTAAGGAGTTATAGACGACCAAGCAAGGAGGAGAATTGGTTACAGCATCCGCCTAAGTTGAGTTGAAGAAGGTGATACTGGATGAAGTATCGTCCCTTGAGATAGTCATGCAGGCATTGTATTCCAAGTTTGGTACTGTGCATAAGGCAATTGTCCATCTCAACGGTTGGCAACATCGATGTGCTAGGAGAGCACGTATCTTGTCAAAATTGAACACTGTTGCTAACTATATGCAAACATGGACAATGAGATACATAGGAGCCCCATTACACTTGCCCAAGATGATGAAGCCCAGAGCGGTTGAGCTGAAGGCACGCATCCGGAGTCAGATCCAGAACTATGAAGAACTCCCGCAACTCATCACTAGTTTGCAGGCTTCCCATGCATGGGTATTCATAAGCATGGATGTTGTTGTGCCCGCACATGCAATCCCATATATTGGGACACTCACCAAGGCAAAGGAAAAGGCACAAGTCTAACTGGAGTTTGACTCATAATTTGATGAGTTGATGCGCATAACCACCAGTGCAGACTTAGCAATCTGTGGAGACACCATGCATTAGTATGTCGTTGGTCTGGCTACAGTCAAGACAATGATGCACATGTTATTAGATGAGTTGGATAGAGGAGTGAGAGAAGTGTACCCAGATGCAACAGAGGCAAGAGTTCGTTTCCAAAAAGATGTCACCACAAAGTACACGGACACCATTGCGGACTACCGAGCTTGGCATCAATTCGCTACTGTCGATCATCATGAGGATGTCAAAGAGCTGGTATTCCCATAGTTGTCCAAGTCATAGTGATGTCTTGCATGGCTTGCTCAAGCCTATTTTGTCTCACATGGGTACATGTGCAGATTGTATGTAATGTCTTGTCAAGTGGAAGTTTAAGTGTCGATAGTTGAATGTAACAGTCATAGAGTAGTTGAAGAGTCACGAGGGTAGAAGAACGGTCACAAAGGGGAATGTCAGGGGTCACCCCACCCTTTGCTATATATAGTCCCTCATTACTCATTCTAGAGGCTTTTGGTTAGCCAAGCTTCTAATAGGAGTATCTTAGAGAAAGATTGGAGAGTATTGTAACGAGCCTTGGCTTCTCCACAATGCAAAGCTAGTACATCTCTTTGAAGGAGCAGGTGAGAGTGACTGTAAGGTTCCACTATCAGCACTAGTGGTTGGTCATGGTTGTACTATATGATTAGAACTTTCACTTCTTAATATAACAGAGCTAGCATGTTTCATGCATATGTTGTTATTGTATTTCAACTATCTTGGTTACTCTAATGACATATGTATCAGTTTGCTTATGCATGCATGTATGGACTCTTTCTGTATAAGTATGTATGAATCTTACTGAGATGCACTATTGGTTTAACCATCAATTCATATTGTTAGCTTAATTTCTTTCCAGTTTGTGATGCATCTTCACTCGTGTGTTCCCTTCCAAACTGCATGATTCCATAGGTTTCCAAGGGACACACTCATTCCACCTTCAATGCATTAGAACCATTCATGCACCTTCCTTGGCTTGTTGCGCATGTCACACCATTGCTACAAAAAGGGACATATTACTTGCCTCTACGCACAACTGCGCTCAAGGCGATATTGTACGAACCACTGTTGGGACTCGTACACCAAACAGTTTGAGGTCTAGTTGGGAATTCCTACCAAGGAGGTCCCCTGACATATTGGCGGGTCCAACACCGTCAAAATTTCTGGTGCTAGAAGGAGGGCTGGATGACAAGTTGTGTCCTCTCATCCTGTTTTGATCCTTTGCACATCTATCATGGATTCTATTAGACTCATCCCTCCATGATGTCTTTCGCATGCCAAACCTCTCAACATCACGAGGGAGTTTTTTTATCTCTTGTACAAATTCACGTATGATGGTGAAGGCGAAGTATCCTGGCTTGAGTACTTAGAAGACTTCTATGTTTTCCTTGAGAATGTAGACGAGTTCTATGCAGAAGAGGTCATGTTTCTGATTTCATACACACTTCGCGAATTCCAAAAATGGTGGTGTTGGATTCTACCTCCTAGCAGCGTGCACTCACTTGACCAGTTCTGTGATCTCCTTGAATCTACTTTCCATCATTTTGATCCAAAACATCTTGAAAAAAAATGTTACAACAACAAAAGGCTCTGCATGAATCACCTATGGAATTTTGGGATTGCTTCCATGTGTTGCAGAGCTCCAAAAAGTCAGATGAAATTTGAGTATCTCATGGACAGATTTGAGTACTGTCTTACCAAATATATCCGAAAACAAAGTTTAAGCCCAAGCCCCGCTCAGCATACTTCAGTGATGGAGATACGCAATCACATATAGACATGGTCACTGTCACAAGTGACTGTTTGCTGTCCCCTCATCAAACAGCTCCACCACTGGACAGTGATGTGGGAGAACAGGCACACACATCCATTTAGTTGTCACATTCTCCCAACATCACTTCTCTCAATTTTCATGCATATTTGGTTGCGAATACCATGGGTTGTCACATGTCTATTTTACCTCAACCTCCATCTTCATGTTATGTTGATCCTTTGGATTGCACTGTTTGTGTTCTTCCATTTTGAACTCTACACTTGTTGTGAATGAGGATCAAGATATCAATAGAGTTGGTGTTGTGCAACCAACCTGTGTTGTCATTCATGAAGAGTATGACTAGGAGCTTGAGCATCAATATTTGTTGAAGGATGACTCCCTTTTGTTCGAGCCTCCTCCATTTTTCCCTGACATCTTTGGGGATTCTTCCATCCATGATTTCGCATGTGTATCTCCATCCACAGATGCACCCATTATTGATCATTCACAGAACACACTGGATGTCAGTCCATCATCCGACGATGGAGAGGATAAACTATTCATTAAAAATCCACTTGATTTGTCATTTTCTTTTTCTAGAAACACAGAGGGTGAATTTTCTCGCTTCATATCTACCCCTTTGTTTGATTCATCAGCTCATGAGGATGCTAATGAAATCATTGATTTTGTTGATCATAGATATCGTGATATATTTACTCTCGTATTTGATTGCAATGATTATACTATCGCAGTTGATTTTTCAAAGCCACCTATTTATGATGATCTATTTGTTGATGAAGTCGAAATCCCACAAACTGTCGAGGCACTTCAGCCCGAACTGATGGTTATGTCAGGCCTGCGCTGTTCTGAGTTTGGTTTCACTTCCAATCAGGAAATTGTTGAAACACCCAAGGCTCCTTATCACTCATTTGTATGCATTGAAGATCAATCTTACACATAGATTATGCTTCCTCCACTCGAACCACACGATCCCATTGCTCATGCATTGGAGAAATCTTACATAGCAAGCACATGTGCATGACACAAGCTGTCTTTGTTTCTTTCATTTGTTTGCTTGCCATAGTCAAGAGTATGTGTATGCTTAACAATTGCACGCAATGTTGCACAACATCATGATTAGTCCATAGATTGCATGTCATGCACTTACACTCACTTATGTTTTGACGACACATTTAAACTTGGAGTGTGTTTGTCTTCATTGTTATATCTTTCTTGTTTTTTGGTTTGAATGGCTGTGTTGTTCGCGAACCATGCCTTCACCAACATGGGTCAACCAATGCACCGGTGGCTGCATTAGAAGTATCACTTCACGTGAGCAGACCCATGCACCGTTAACTTAGGAGTAGGAGTAGTGTTTTCTTTTGGTTTGTTGGCTTGCATGTATGTTTTCTTCTTACCTTGCATGTTTGTTTTCTTGCATGCTTGTTTTCTTATTCACTTTGCTTATGCATTTAATTCTGATTTTTCTTTGTTTTGTTGTTTGTTTTCTTGTTTGCGCTCATAGGTTAGGTCCGCATGAAACCGTGTGCGACTCTTGAAACAAGCTAGGTAAAGTACAAGAGGACCTATGTAGTTATCAATACTTGGTTATCTATTGTCAGGCCTCTGTATGAAGAACTTGTTATCTTCATTCCATGATACATTGATGGAAAATACATACTCCTCGAAGTGAACCTTGGTGAAAACACAACATTGCGCGCTAACTAGCATCACCTACTCTAGTCGATTGTTTTTGGGTTAACCCTTTTTAGCTTAGTCAAGTAGACTAAGGTGAGGGGGAAAATATTAACAAGCACGTTAGAGGTATATACAAACTACTTCTCTGAAGGAACAAGCTCTTTTGCTCTCAATAAGTTGAGATCCCTCTTTCACCTATGAAATGAATAAGTGCTATGCACAGTTATGAAAAATGAAAAAAATGAAAAGTGAAAAATTTCGAAAAAAATGAAAATGAATAAGGCAAAAGAAGAGAAAGGCTTCCTACATAGAGAGGTGATGTAAGTAACTCCGCTGGGGTACTGACTAGGCTCTCTAGTAGCGGAGCAATGCTTGTGTTTCTGCGTGACTCCACCGGGGAACTGTCCAGGCCTATTGGCAGCAGAGCAACACCAGAGATGAAACTAAAACTCTGACAACCATACTTCTTGAGCACTAATATACCCCTCATCCCCAGTCGAAACAAATGTGTTGGCTTGGCTTGGAATGTGTGTCGAATGACCAAGAGCTTGGAAGATGCTACATCTTACAATCAAGCAAGTGTTGAAACTAAGACGAACATAGAACTAAACAATACTTTCGAAGGTGTTAGAATTGTTTTTCACGAACAAGGTCCATTCAGAGAGCTGGAGTTCTACCAATGTGTCACAAAGTGTTGTAGCGACTGCAACCATCCTCAAAATTTTTTCCTTAACTTCGTTTTGGAGCCTCCCTACTAACCATCCTCAGTAGCATGTCTTGCACTGTCAAGTACATGAGCTTCATTGGTTTTCTAGCAGCTTGCCAGCCTGTGCATGATTGTTTGTTTCACTCCCCTCATAGGTTGCCACTCCGAACTTGGTCCAGTTGCTGGTTGAGCAACTCCCTTAAGAAATTGCACAATTCTAGAGGGGAACCAACCTTCCCTCCAGAAATTGCGCAAATCTGACTGGTAGTCTACTGGGCTCAGAAATTGCGCAATTGTGTCAAACAACCTTCCCCTGGAAAATTGTGCAATCTAGCCTAGCAATGCAACTCAGCCCAGAAATTATGCAATCCCTCTGGACAACCAACCAAACTTCATCCCAGAAATTGCGCAAAAATCTCCCTCAGTCAAGCAGGCTATTGCATGTGCCTTCAAGTTGACCGTTTCCACTCGGGACCAAGAAAATTTGGCTTGCATGCATGGGCCACTTTTTCCTGAAATAGCAAAAAGAAACATGAAAAAAGCATCCCTACATTTTAGGGAGTTATTTTTAGCAGTTGGAGGTTACATGCAAATATTGTTTTAAAAACTTTCCTCCGAGTGTCACTTTTTCCTAGATTTGTGGCATGCACATCATGAGCCTCAAAATTATTTATTCGACACTTTAGAGCTCATACTTCACATCAATCTTGGAGCTCTGACATCCCACAACACATTCAGGAGTCTTCGACACATCTACCTCAGCTATTTCCAGGTAAGTCTATTTTGCTTGTCTTTTGCGCCGCATTTTTGTCACTTTTACGTTTCACTTTGTATGGGTGTTGTCTGCTTGATTTATGTGAATGCTTGCTATTGTTTGGATGCATGTTAGCCTGTACAAGCATCATTTCAGTTTCCATTAGCATCTCACTACTGTCGCATGCATGACACTGTTTTGCACAAACGGTCACCGATTCAACGACTCATTTCACACACATGAATGTTGTTCTATTTTCTGAATCTTGTATTCACTATTTGCATGCATGATCATTCACTCTTGCCTACACTTAGTATCACCATTCATTCATATCTTCATTTGCTTTTAGATGCCCGTTGGCGGGTCTGGGCAACCTTGGCCCGGACTCTGTCATACCCAGACAACATTGCGCAATTCTGAGAGGGAAGGCTTTGCCTTCCTCCTAGAAAACGTGCAAATCTGGTGAGTCAGTGCCCTCCAGTCTTGCTTTTTGTAATTCTGAGAGGCAGTGACTGCTGGCCCAGAAAATTGCGCAATGCAATCCCTGGGCCTGCATCACTTGCTAGCTGAAATTGCACATTGCACAATCCGAGCACCCATCAGGCTAGTCTGGATTGCGCATTACGCAATTCCAACAGTCAACCAGCCTCCCAAGTCTGGATTGCCTTTTGAGCAGTTCCAGCAGTTAATCTCCCAGCCTCCCAATGAAAATTGTGCAAACCTTGCCAACAGTTCCCCGAGTATGTTGCATGTCATCCCTTGAGTTTTCTTTGTTTTTAACTGATAGATTTATTTCCATGCATGTCGCCATGTCTCTAGATATAGCAGGTGTTCGTCCGTCTCTCAGCAGTTTAGGATCAATGGCCTCAAAGAGAGTAGGGTTAAAGGACACTGATGGAAGCGCAACTGGAGCAGCGGTTGAGTGAGTGTCTATGTGTTTGCCGATTTACGAAGACACCAAGTTGATCGTAGACAAAGACATCAAGATGAAATGTAAAGATGTCAATGATGCATTCTCAGGCACATTTGGGGAAGATCTTGAAGACCTCCAAGTCTATGTGAACATTCACACGTCCGACTTGTACCAGATTGCATGCAGGCATCCCGCATTCCCATGCGCAAACATGATACATTGGATAGTCTCGCACACAGATCCTGAGACGATGACATTGAGTAGGGTCAACGGGATAGATATTGCTACCTTCGGGGATTCAAAAGGATTATCAGCAGATGTATCACTTTCTGAAGTCAGTGATCACCATGGAGACACCCTTTAGCATACCGAGCAACAATTCCAACTCCAGGGATGTCTTGAAGATTTGGGTGAAGGAGCCAACCAAATTTAGGATGACACCCAACTAGATTTACAAGATGAAGATACTGCAGAAGGCATATCAATACTTGGTCATCTTTGCATGTCGCTTGTATGGCCAAGAGAGCACTGATACCATCATGCCAAGTTGGGTGATCGCGTTGGACCAACTCGCCAGTGAAGGTAAAGCATGCAACTGGTCTGACATGTTGGCTCATAGGCTGAAGGAATAGGTAACAAGAGCTCAACAGCTGCCCAAAAGTCAACAAGAAGAAATCTACATGTATGCCTACATCTTGGTTGCAATCTGTTCCCGTCAAGAGTTCCTAGGCATGAAGTGGGCATGGAAATTAGCAAAAACCTCTATCAATGCAACTCCATAGGGATTATCACATAGTTGTCAGATCATTTTGTCACCCCGGTGTAAAAGATGATATTTGAGCAGGATCCACCTTGCATGTCAAAGGCAACAATGGAGGCACTAATCGACATAGTGGATAGGTATTCCTGTTACGTAGCATTTTGTCACTGTCCTTGTACTCCCTGTTCCTTGATCCTAGAGGACCTATATAGTGAACCCCACATGCTTTGCCTTCATGGAGAAACTCCCATTATGTCCCTCTTCATGAGCATATCATTTCCATTTTGCACCATTTCCCGTGAAACTTCTATTTTCCACAATTTACAAGGCCAACGCTAATGACCTTTGTCTCCCCCACACCGATGTGTATAGATTATCAATATTCCCCGCACCGACCGGTGTGACTGAGTTGTGTTCCATTCGCGCCGGCCTTGTTATGGAAATTTTTTTAAACTAGAGGTGAAGCTTCCAGCTCTAGAAGCTCTGTAACGGAAGTCTGGTAAATGGTTTGGCCGGATGGGGTCAAGGATGACATCTTTGGCTCCTTTCCCCTATAATGATGGAACTACCTCAAGGGATAAGTCCTTCTCCCATGAGAAGAGGATCCATCTTCCATCCATATTTCCTATATAAACCTCCCTTCTTCCCAAGCACAAGCTAGTGAGAGTGTTGGCTGAGTGTGAGTATACTATTTTAATTAGACAAGCAAGCTATTACTAGTTGTAGCCATCTATTTGTGTGAGGGAGAAGTGTGTCTGGTTTGGAGTGAAGCCTAAAGGGAAGAGACTTTAAACTATTGTTGTTTGAAGCCATCATGGAGTGCTTGCAGAAGTGTGTGGGAACCCGGCCTTGTCAGAGGAAGACAGTGACGTCAAGATGAATGGTTGTAATCTCTCTTTGATATTAATATATGCAACTATCAATTGATTTCCTACATGTTTTGTAATGTTACATATTCGTGTCTTAATGCTTCTTGACTCATTAAGTAGGTTGAATTGCAATTTGTCTATTATTATGTTTGCGTGTTATTGTTGTTTACTTGTTTCAGGAGCTTGAAGAAGGAAGCGAGAGATTGCTGGAGAGAGAAATTGAGGACAACATCAAGCAAGATAAGTGACCAAGAGGTAGGCCCTCTTGATTAATTCTAACCTAAGGAGATCTTCCATATAATGTATCTGTTGTGGCTAGACCCATTATCGGGCTAGAGGAATTCATTCGTGTCCGCACTTATAATTTTACTTCACCATAAATTGGTGACCATACTTATAATTTCCGTTTTTAAAGGGTCGGAAAAGGGCTTGAAAGTAGACCCCCCCATTTTTATTCTCTTTAACGAGTTAAAAAGGGAAAAATACTCGGCAATCTTTTCATTTTTTATGAGTCAGAAAAGAGCTTAAAGGTGAATCATCCTAGAGGAACGAGTGGTATAAAGGGTAGCAACTGGTTCCGGAAATGGAGGAGCTACTCAAAACATGTAATGGTCAAGAGGGTGGCTAACAAAACCACTCATTGCTGTGGTCCCCCAGGAAAGTAAAAACAACCAAGTGAAACCATATGATTAGCCAAAGAGATGGTAGCAATGGAATAAAACAACCAAGGCTCATCTTAAAGAAATCAGCTGATTAAAATGAAAATCACGAGATGTAACTTGGGCATGGGTTCATTTTTACACAAGCTTGAACCATGTAGAACTCTGCTTGGATTCGATTTCATGTTTACACAAGCATGAAATGAAAACAACAAAATGACTCAAATCGAGGTACATGCCCCCCAAGCTTCATTTTAGTCAACCAGGTAGATGGAATGAAGGTTCACTTTTGAGATCTTGGAAAGACTCGACTGGGATTTTACGAGATCTTAATCAAAGACTTGAGCTGGAAAAGGGAGTTGTTTCATTTTTTAACGAGGTTGATACAGGAACAAATTATCCTCGGACATCTGTCTCATTTTTTAACGAGGTAGATACAGGAACAAATTTACATCCTCTCATAAATTTGTGGTGAAGTAAAATTATAAGTGTGGACACGAATGAATTCCTTTAGCCCGATAATGGGTCTAGCCACAACAGATACATTCTATGGAAGATTTCCTTAGGTTAGAATCAATCAAGAGGGCCTACCTCTTGGTCACTTATCCTTCTTGATGATGTCCTTGCTTGCTTGCTCTAGCAATATCTCACTTTCTTCTTCAAGCTCTTGAAACAAGTAAACAACAACAAAACACAAACATAATAATAGAAAAATTGCAATTCAACCTACTTAACGAGTCAAGAAGCATTAAGAAATGAATATGTAACATTACAAAACATGTAGGAAATCAATCGATAGTTGCATATATTAATATCAATGAGAGATTACAACCATTCGTCTTGACGTTGTAGTCTTCCCCTGACAAGACTGAGTTCCCACACACTTCTGCTAGCACTCCATGATGGCTTCAAACAACAATAGTTTGAAGGCTCTTTCATTTAGGCTTCAATCCAACCAAACACACTTCTCCTTCACGCAACTAGATGGCTACAACTAGTAATAGCTTGCTTGTTTAATTAACATAGTATACTCACACTCAGCCAACACTCTCACTAGCTTGTGCTTGGGAAGAAGGGAGGTTTATATAGGAAATATGGATGGGAGATGGATCCTCTTCTCATGGGAGAAGGACTTATCCCTTGATTTAGTTCCATCGTTATAGGGGAAAGGAGCCCAAGATGTCATCCTCGACCCCATCTGGCCAAACCATTTACCAGACTTCTATTACAGAGCTTCTAGAGCTAGAAGCTTCACCTCTAATTTAAAAAAATTTCCATAATAGGACTGGCAGGAATGGAACACAACTCATTCACACTAGTCAGCGTGGGGAATAGTGCTAATCTCTGCACATCAGCGTGGGAGAGACAAAGGTAATTAGCGTCGGCCTTGTAAATTGGGAAAAACAAAAGTTTAAGGGGAAATGGTGCAAAAGGGAAATGATCTTCTCATGAAGAGGGACATAATGGGAGTTTCTCCATGAAGGCAAAGAATGTGGGGTTCACTATAGAGGTCCTCTAGGATTAAGGAACAAGGAGTATAGGGGTAGTGAAAAAATGTCACGTAACAGATGCCCCCTAAAGCGTGAAGGTCGAGCCGGAGTGAGGGATGAAATGCTTTATAAATCAGTGCGAGGAACCAGTCTATCGTCGGAAAACCTGCAAGCAAGTACAGATACATATACATAAACTGAGATCTCTGTCAAATGATACATGAATCGTGGCAATGGACTTAGCCATCCAGAGAATGATCATGTAAATGGATCCACGTATGGGCGCAACCATCCATCAAAGAGGATGATAACGAAACCAAGGTATGGTCGCAACCATCCACTAATGATAAGGATCACATATGATAACTCATGATCTATTCATAGCCAGCGATCTGAAAGATACATGCATATCATCATAAACCATGTCACACCACTTCGCAACCTGCACTTGTGTGATCTGAGTCCAGGGTCTTGTGCTCCAACACGACCCAATAAAAGTATAGATCCTAGCATGCGAATAGATGTGTTGACATTGAACATTCTAGAAAGTCACTTGATTACCAATCAATGATGTAAATTGTTAACAAGCATGAGAGAAACCACCAATAATGACAATGGCCCTTAAGGTACTATCAGCACAATTCACAGAATGTGAATACAGGAACTGAAGTTGAACACCCGTGAAATCACTCAATCGAAAGCCAATGATGTGAACTTATTGTTGAGTGCGAAGAACTTACCATTAAGGCATGCAAGCTCTAAGGTACTGGAAGGGAGTCTCTCGGTCAACTTCCCAGATAATGAGTTGAAGTCGATGGAAAGTGACCATGTTGAAGGAGGGACATAATGAAGCCCACATCATTGACGTGAGACAAGAGGACGTAAATGATTTTGGATGATACAGAGAATCAGAGGTAAGTGTAACTGCAGAAGGACAACTCTTGAACATATCAGCGACACAACTGGAAGTTTGGCAGCTTTTGGATCCATAGGATCGGTGGTCATGATGACATAGCAGAGATCAGATGGAAGGAAAAAATGAATGGCCCAAACCCAGGAAGGTCAATGATGTAAAGGAGGATGTCCCAACTCGACACGAAGCAAAGAGTGTCATGTTCAAGAGTGAGCTGCCGACACGACTGATAGATTTCCAATTTTTCCCCCACCATTTCTGGTGAGTACCCCAATTATTTTTTAATTGCAAGCTTGAAGGGGATAGCATATTCTTGCACTGTAAGTTCATCCTTTGGATGAATCCAACCTATTAAGTTTAACGAGCCCTAGGAAGGAGAAGCTCATGTTCGTCATGGTGACGAATCCGATGTCGTTTAATAGTTTAACGAGTCCGACAAAGGTGTAACTCGGTATCTTTTTCATGTTTAGAGAGTTTGAAAAAGACACGTAAAAGGAAAATCCACATGGTCCATTTTCATATATTTGTGTCTCTTAAGCCCGAAAAGGTAGAAAACAATACTTGAGAGAACCGCTTGACCATTTCAGTCAAGGAGTACCTTTTTCGTAAATAGTGCATCCCAGCCCGAAAAAGGGGTAAACTTATACTGGGCAGATGACTTTTTGCATCCGTTAATGAGTTCGAAACGACAAGGGCTCGACTATCTTTTCGTTTTTAAAGGGTCAGAAAAGAGCTTGAAAGCAAACCCCCCCTTTTTTATTCTCTTTAACGAGTTAAAAAAGGAAAAATACTCAACAATCTTTTCATTTTTATGAGTCAGAAAAGAGCTTAAAGGTGACTCGTCCTGGAGGAACGAGTGGTATAAAGGGTAGAAACTCATTCTAGCAATGGAGGAACTACTCAAAACATGTAATGGTCAAGAGGCTGGCTAACAAAACCACTCATCGTTGTGGTCCCCAAGGAAAGGAAAAACAATCAAGTGAAAGCATATGATCGGCCAAAGAGATGGTGGCAATGGAATAAAACAACCAAGGCTCATATAGCAGAAATCAGCTAATTAAAATGGAAATCACGAGATCTAGCTCGGGCATGGGTTCATTTTTACACAATCTTGAACCATGGAGAAATCTGCTTGGATTTGGTTTCATGTTTATACAAGCGTGAAATGAAAAACTATGCTTGAGATAAGTTTGCATGCCCCCAGCATAATGAATCAAATCGAGGTACATGCCCCCCAAGCTTCATTTTAGTCAACCAGGTGGATGGAATGAAGGTTCACTTTTGAGATATTGGAAAGACTCGACTGGGATTTGACGAGATCTTAATCAAAGACTCGAGTTGGCAAAGGGAGTTGTTTCATTTTTTAACGAGGTTGATACAGGAACAAACTATCCTCAGACATATGTCTCATTTTTTAACGAGGTAGATACAAGAAGAAACTATCCTCAAACCCTTGTTTCATTTTTTAACGATATTGACACAAGCCAAGGAACTATACTCATCCCTTATTTCATTTTTTAACGAGGTTAACACAAGACTAGGAACTATCCTCATGACTCTTGTTCATGAACCATACGAGAACACGGCTCCCAAGAGGTCTTCACTAGATGGAAGAACCACGCTCTGGGAGGAATACATGTCATTTGGTACCATAGACAGATTGGGTTCCAATGCCCCCAGCACATAATGTACTATACCATTTGTGTGGTCATCAACAGATGCAGAGATGGAACGGGTAGCCACATAATTGACCTATTGTTATAGACATATTTTGGCACTACAACCCCAATCACATATGTCCATAAAACAAGGGCTTATAAGCCCATAAAAGTGTTGTTTCATACCCTAAAGGAACAACGTCAACTGATTACATCATTTCCCAAAAGTTCTCCC
This sequence comes from Pinus tabuliformis, assembly GCA_031772625.1. Classification (NCBI taxonomy): domain Eukaryota; kingdom Viridiplantae; phylum Streptophyta; class Pinopsida; order Pinales; family Pinaceae; genus Pinus; species Pinus tabuliformis. The sequence goes on from CM062811.1 coordinate 514,470,083, forward strand.
TGAAAAACTACTCAGAACTGGTCAAAACTGGACCATATAGACTGCTCCATGCTAAGGGTGCGATGCATACTGAAAAGCCCTTGTATAGGGTGCAATGAGCAAGAGCAGACAAATGACAGAGGCATTTTGCTAGGTGGAAACCTAGAGAATCTTCTAGAAACTACTCATATGACACTTGCCTCTCTGAATTCGCCCAGGGATGAGTAAGAGATCATGAAATCTCCAAGTGGAACCAAGAACTATCAATGAAATGACACTAATCAAAATCCCAGAAGCTGACTCACCCACCTGCAAATATCTATATATGGATCCCTCATCCTAGAGATCCAAAGGCTGGAATTTTGTATTTTGTAAGGAAGTGTTGTTGGTTTCTTTGTGAAACATTGTATTGTTGGGTGATCTAGCTTTTCATGAGGTGAAGAGGGCTTTCATGCTGGGAGGATGGCGCTAGATCAGATAGCTTGGTTGTAATCCTCTCTTCTACTACTTCTATCAATAAAGCTATTTGAGTTTTCCTCCATATACTTATATATCTCTGAATCTTGTATTTGTGTATGCATTTGTATGGTTAATGTACATCTGATCCTATATTGTTTATGGTTATAGATATCTATGCTTTGATGGTATTTTTCTGCTTTGACTCTACAGGTGTTATTTGAAGTGGGACAAGCAAGAAAGGAGTGGCGAAATTTCTATCGAGGGAGAGAGGAAACAAGCAAGGAGACTAGCGAAAGATTGAGGTTGGTACTCTCCGCTTCTCTCTCATCTATCTCTCATAAAGGAAAACACAAGTAACTTTGGTTTGTTTGTTTCTAAGATAGCTGCTTGTCTTAGTGGGACTAGCAGCTCTGAATGGACACTAGTTTTCCCGATAACAAAATGGCGACTCCACTGGGGAACGAATAGTTTTATTGTTAGTTACTGTTGTTTTCTTTATAAACTACAGATGGAGCCTGAAGTTAAGCTAGCTAGCCTTCGAACTGATTTTGCTATGCAACTGCAAAGTAGATCAATGCTGCTTCAGTTAATCTCCGGGTTAGTTTATGAACTGAACATCTGACTTGAAAACATCATAAGTGCCCTGGTGGTAGCTCTTTAGCCTCATTAGATCAGCCCCTATACTTTGTGTTTACCGCCTATCATAAGGTCAGCCTAAATCCCTGAACTTAGCTGTAAACTGTGGGTGAAAACCAAGCTTAGTCTCGTCCCTGGTCCATCACACTGTCTGTGACTGTGAAACATGGATGCATCACACCTCCCGTGTGTTGTAGGTGAGATGCATCCCTGTTTCCCTGTGTTATAGGTGCGATGATTGAGTGAGACTGTTTCTACCTCAAGATTTTGGTTTTTTCTTCATTGTTTTTAGCTCTATTTAGTAGTTTTTCTATCTATGATCAGTATATCACTGTTGAAACCTTCTCCCTTTGCATTATTCAGCCTCCATTGATAAGGAATTGTGAATTGTTTTTTTATGTATTTTTCATCATTTACAGTCTTCCTTTGCAAAAAGTAGCTTAATCGAACTATCGTCTTTTGGTTTGAAAGTGTCGCAATTGTCGTTTTCAGTCAAGAAAAAGAGTGTCATAAAGTCTTCCTCTTTTAGATAGTCGATTACACTTTTGCTATTGTATTTGATTTGAATCATCAATTCTTTGAAGTGTCGAAAGCAATTTTCAAGTTGAAATTGAAAGTGTTGTCATAGTCTTCCTTTCATTTTTGAAAAGAAATTGCTAAAGTGTCGCTTTGAAGAAAAGTAACTCAGATCTATACTTAGTTTTCTTTTTTTCATTCACACATTAAGGAAATTGAAAAAAAAATACATTCATGTGCTTTTGCATTTAGACTACATGCGGAAATTGATTTAGGAAAAGTGCATCTAGTGTGTGCTCTCTGCACTATGTTGAAAGAATTTTACTTCTCTTTCCTTAGTAGCTAGGATTTTCATTGCTAAAAGAAAATAAACGATTGTTTATCATCTTAGATTTCATATTTAGGAGTTGTATATCTACATCATGTAGTGAACCTTAAACGCAAACTTCTTAAGAAAGATCAATTGTAAAATAAACCTCAATGAACATAATAATGCTTTGGAACCTAACGCACAACATCTAGAAGTCTAGGCTAGAGACGTATTCCGGCGTTGTAAAGCCTGGTAACTATCGTTTTCATAGTAGGTTGGGTGATTCCTCCTCTTTGATATGACAAGTGCCAGTACAGACTTGTGCTCCCATGTACTGTCGAGTATATATTGGGAGACGACAATAGGCTATATCCTTTATCCTTAGGAAGCCGTGTCTGTCGCCCTATCGATTGCAATGCACTGAACACAGCATTCGGGAAGATTGATTGCCGTACGTAAAAGTATATTACAGTTTTACGATTGGTTTGGTAATCCCTCTATCTAGATTTCCAGAGTAGTCACTTTCGTTCCTTTTCAGACTCCTTAAAATAAAAGGTCCATCTGAGCACTTGTCACTTCAGTATCATTAAAAATCGAAGGCGACTAGAGTCACCTTTAGCTTTTTCTCGACTCTTAAAAATTGAAAAATCAAGTTGTGTCAAAGCGTCATAAAATTCATTTAATTCGGAATAACATTTTCCCTTTTTAATTTTGAGTTGATCAAGTAATCCGCAATCATGGAAGAAAGTCAATCAAAACCCCGTCGTTCGTGGAGACTAACGAGTCAACCATCTTTGACTTTGGAAACGAAACCATTCCGGGCCAAGCGATCTCGTTTAACTGGGTCAAAGTCTCCTGGTTTATTTGAAACTTGTGTTTCAACATCCTCAGAGACTCCAGTTACTCCAACTATTTCTGGTATCCCTGCCTCTACAGAAGAAGTTCCACAGTTACAAGAGGACATTAGAACTGATCCTAGTGTAACAGTAAACACTTCTATTCCTGAACCAGCTCCATCTAGGGCTGATTCGGAAGGTGTCACCCCTCCAACATCTGTTGCTGCAGAGTCTATACCTTCTTCGGCACCAAAAATATTTTATGGACCTGACGGTCTACCTCTTCCACTCGGATTGATTGTTATAGAAGAGATTGTGGAGGATCTTCCATCCAGTACCCCATTGCATTTTGGAACTGGGATCCACCTATATCCTTCTACTATAGAAGTTAGTCACCCTTCACTGCAAGTTCCTGTAGAATTGCTAGGAAATATTTTGGAAAGACTCGATATGTCTGAACAACCATTGACATCTAGGATTATGTCATCTGATACAGCAGTAGCAGAACTTCCTGTTACTACTCCGACAACGTTCGCTGGTATACCATCTATCCCAACTAGCTCTCAAAAGCTAGATGGAGTCCACCCAGTGACTGTTTCGACAGCATGGTCTGTTCTTGTTTGTTCGTCCAAAATCATATCTGGAATATCTTATGTTGAGTCTCAACAAATTGATCCTTCACAACGGCATCAATTTTGGCAGTCCAGTCTCCAAAGACCTTTTTACCCTTTGAACACTAGATTGCCGCCATATGGGGGGTAGTATGCCTTATCATTGTTCCCTCTGGGAGAGTAACCATATGAGGGTTCACAACAAAATTCAGGTCAAGCTGGAATTGCATCCAGTGGTTGGATACCAATACTGCCTCAGCAGCCAAGAGTTGTATATTCAATGCAACAAAATCAACCTGTGTCGAAAATTCCCACTACACTAGCTATTGTGACAGTGTCGCAAGTACAAGCTCTACCCGTTGTATGTCAACCTCAAGTATCTCAGGTCATAATACAACAACCTCTTGTCTCCGTGGCTCAAGCACAATCGCCGATTAGTGGCTTCTTAACTGAAGTGACTCAGGCTCAAACAGGTACTATCACCCCTCATCTTGGTCAAACATCCATATTGGACAACAGCAAATGGTTTCACAGCCATGGCTGGTGCAATATCAACAACTGCAATTCCAACAAGCTTATCAAGGACCTGAGCAACAAATATTTGCGAGTAATGGGTAGCCGTACATTCAAAACAGTTATCAACAATCATATTATAATGGTTATGCCCATCAACCTTATCAAAGTTATCAGCATCAATTACATTATGCTAGTATGCAAAGACCCACTACTCAGGCGATACCATCTTATCCTGGGTATGCTTCGCCAAACTTGAATCAACAGTTGCCTTTCGTCGCAACTTTAGAATTACCAAATCTGAATCGGCTAACAAATGATCCAATTGCTTACGCCCCTTGGTGGCTGATGATTCCTCATAAAATTCCATCAGATATTCCTAAATTCAATGGAAATCCAGGTGAAGATCCGTCGAATCATGTGATGACCTTTCATCTGTGGTGTTCGTCCAACACTCTCAATGATGATTCGATTAGGCTTCGCCTTTTTCAGTGAACGCTAACTGGTCTGGCAGCGAAATGGTACATTGAATTGCTTAGAGCTTCATTCGATAACTTCAGCGCCCTCGCCACCACCTTTTTAACCCATTTTCAGTTACCCATAAGGTACAAAACAGGAACGAAGCTCCTTACCAATTTTAAGCAGACAATAGCCACTCACATTTCTGATCATATTCATGAGTGGCATCGTCATTGTCGAATGGTAAAGACATATGTTCTTGATCAACTTCTAGCTGAATGGTTTATTAAGTCATTGTTACCTTCTATTACAAAATATGTGGCCAAGGGAGGAGTTGTCACTGAAGAGCAACTCATTGCTCGTGCGCAATATCTAGACTTGATCTATACTCAGTCTGGCACGCTCTACGAAAAAATTCCAGATGCTCCTAGACCAGAGTTTTCCGTTCCTCCTCCTCCTAAATCAAACAGGGACTCTTATGCCGGTGACGGCGTGATTGGCACCTCAAGTACGTAAAACGCAAAGGCTACATCTGGTAAAGCCCTTGCAGTTTCCAGTAAAAAAGGAAATGACAAACTTCTTGCCTCGGAGGTCAATGTCGTGTCGACCGACAAAGGCAAAGAACCAAAGCAACCAAGGGGCAAGAATAAAGGGAAAAGCAAAAAGAAGAAACATGATGATGCGTCTCCTAGAAACCCTTCTAGGCAAAAGAAACCTAGTCGGCCATGTCTCATATGCAATGAGGACCATTGGACGAGAGATTGTTAGCATAAAACTGAGATTAAGAAGTTCTTTAAAAGATCGAAAACCTCATCGGTATTGAATGATCCGTTTCCAAACCTAGAAACCAATATGGTTGCTAGCGACAATGCTTCCCCATCCCAAGTGCTTATGTTGTCCATTTCGAAATAGCAAAATGATGCTTTGATATCGACAAGGAATAAAGATTATGGGAATCCACAGCTGTCGAACAACAAGGCTGCAGATCAACCTAGTAGTTCGACAACAACTTCAACCGAAGTTGTGCCACCCATCATTCCTGAACTAACAATAAAGCCGCCAAAGGGAGTAGTACACAAATCAACATTTAATCCTTGTGCTTGAGTAGCACAGAATTATAATATAGTAGAGGATCTGGCCCAATCGCCATCCGCTATGTCGACGCTTGAAGTACTGCAAAATTGCCCCTCCCAAAAGCAGGCTCTATTATCAGCAATAGGTGGGATTGACCCAGTGGATTCCAATCTTGTGGCCTTTAATCATAAAGGATATGAACCTCAGTTACCAGCTCAACTCGCTTTCCTCATACAAGTGAAAGCCCTCAACAAAACTATTCATCGAACAATTATTGATGAGGGGGCATCTACATGCATTATGTCAATGAGTTGCTGGTGTTAGAGTCGGTCCTTATAGCCCTCCGTCAGAGATCTTTTTGCTTTTGCATATCATTTTTAGGTGTCTCGCTTGTTCCACTTCGTTGCATTCCGTTAGGGGCATGCCATTGATTGACGAGGGGGTCTGGTTGTTTTGTGTTTCCTCATGATTGTCCCTGCAGGGTTAGTGAAAAAACAAATTTTCTCAAAAATCACTGAAGTCCATAATCATGCATTCATTGTCATAAAAGTGTCCTAGAGTCTAGGGTTGTCAGTCCTTTGCATATACATGAAACAAGCCTGCAGGCCATGAGGTTGATTTCAAAAGACTCTTATTTAATAAATTTTTCATAGAACATTTTAAAACATTTTTAGTCCAAAACTCTGTTTTGGAACTAAAAATTGTTATTGTAAATAACTGTATTTATGTCATTTCAAAGGTTTCAGAGCAAGTCTCTGATCTTCTCCAAAGCCATATGCCAGATCCCTGCAAAAATCAACAAAAATGATCAGTCCAAACCTCAGAAAAGCATGAGAAAATCAAAAAGCAGTGTTGTATTTAAAGACCAAAAGTGAAAGTGCCAAACCTTACAAAGTGGGTTTTGAAATCAATTTAAATCAAATGAGATATTTTGTTTACTTATAAAAAGGGAAAACAAGTCCATTTGCACACAAATTCCCAAAGCAACATCGTGTCTAAGCGTTTGAAGGTCAAAACCGCGAGTTACATACCTGTGGACAGTTTTGGAGGGTGCGCTACGCGTTGGAGGCTGTGCGCTACGCACCGGGCAGTGCGCTACGCATTGGGTTAGCGCGGCCAGTGTAAAAATACACGGGCGCTACGCATCAGGTTGTGTGCTACGCACTGGGATAGTGCGCTACGCACTCAGTTCAACACAAAATTTCTTTATATTCATGCGCCCAGATCGTGTCTAATTGCCTCCAAATCTGCAAGTAGGTGTTCTATGACCGATTCAATCAATTTCATATTGTTTATAGTGTGTTTGAAGAGGGGTGTGATGTGTTGAATGTAAAAAAAAAAAAATGAAACCCTAGGTCAACAAATGAAACCCTAGGCCTCACCAAAATCTGCCTTAAGGGTGTTTATGGATGATTGGTGAAGATTTTTCTGCTCTCCCTTGGTGAAACATAGCCTCATACCCATTTGTAAGTTTTGAGCCAACAACACTTCATATTTTGGTCCATTTGTCAAACTGTCCTTATGACTGTTTTATGCCCAATACACTAAAACATAATGTCCATTATGGCATAAGTCTTATGATGTTTAGGTTGGCTTTTGAGCATGCATTAAAATTGTGATTTCACCACAGCTACAACATACATCCGACATATTGCAGACCTCCTATATATTGCAGTCTTTGTGTTTTCAAAGCCATGTCAGACACAGATTTAGTTTATTAGCAAGAGAATGACAGTGATTCCACAACAGAGGGTAATGTGCCTCGGAGGTCTCGCAGAGGTGGCAAAGGTGGAAAGCATCTCAGAGAAGAGCCCACTTCTTTGGCTCAATTGCAGGCTTGCCCGCTGGCAATGGATTGTTTTCGCCACCACTCATGCTATCACTATTGTGAGCTAATTTCACAAATTCACCATCATCGTGAATTAGCTCGCTTGTTTGTTCTACATTTACATGATGGCCATGTAAACCTTGCTGGAGTTAATTTCATTTTGTCACCAGAGACTATTGCAGAGGCCACTGGGATACCAAATATGTGAGATCAATGGAATAAACGTCAGCAACTAGAGAAATCCTATTATGAGCCATACATCAAACCAGGGTATTTGAGGCACTTGAGTAGAGTTTTTCCTTTCCAGTACCTGAATGATCAGTTTGCACCTTTGATGAAGCTCATCATTCGGTACTTCAGTTGTGAGGGCAGATTCTCCCGTCTTTATGCGTACCATGTCCGTTTGTTGATGCATTTTACAAGAGTACGTCTGATGAACATTCCATACTTCATGTTTCGCAACATAGAGAGGATGGTTGTATTAGTACAAAGGAAGACCCCAGCACAGCAGCTCAGGAGTATTTATCATTATGCTTTGATCAAGATCATAGTGGTTCATCAGTTGGCACAGCAGGGCATTACTTGGGAGGATTTCATTTCTTGTGATTTTTTCACAGTGCCACAGCCACCTCCTGAGATAGTTCATGATGAGGGAGGGCCTTCACATCAGTTTGACATTCCTGAGACCGAGCATGTCAGCGCTCCAGCATGTGTGACATATCAGCAAGGCCACAGGGCCTTATTTGCAGCTACACGGCGAGTATTATCTCCACATGGTGTGGAAGGGGTCTCGCCTTCTTCTTCAGCACAGGTACAAGTTCAAGACAGAGGCGAGGAGCCAATTTACGAGGAGGGCCATTTAGGTGGTCATGATATTGATGTTGCATTGAGTGATGTGGATAGGAGCTCTCCCAGTTCGAAACAAAAGACCGAGATTGATAGATTGAATGAGAAGTTACTGAAGGCAGAATGTCGGATCAAATACTTGGAGCAGCGCAATAAACAATTAGAGGACGAGCACACACTTATAGAGCTGCAACGAATCCGTGAAGACCGTAGGTTGGCCCGTAAAAGACCGGGTGATTTGACACCTGTTGCGCGGAAATTTTTGCTTGAGAAGGTCAACCGACATTTGGAGGGGTTGTTTGCTAAGGCCAATAGAGACAAAGACTTGCTTCGTCACATGAAGAATCATTATTGGGCCCACATGCATGTTTGCAAGGCAAAAATGAAGATTTTGCAAAGGAGGTTGAGCAAAGCACTAAAACGGCGAAAGAGGCTAGATCCGCTTCGAGTTTTGGCCGAGGCTTCGCTGGCTGAGCATGACACATGATGGAGGGTCTTTGCTCTGAATTTGAGCAAATTCGGAGAAAATTTTGTCATTTTGAAATTTTTGGTCTCAAAAACAGTTTTTTCCGCTCAATGGGTAGCGCGCCCGCGCGCTCGCTTTTGATTGGGGCACTTGCTGGAGAAAAACCTTATATTTTTGGGTTTTTCATGATGAAATATACATGCTCAGTTATTTCCAAGGCATTTCATCAAATTATGGATGATCAAAAGGCCTAAAAACACCATGAAAACCACCTTGCTGCCACCTTTTGCAACAACAGGAAGTACTTCTGGGAGAATGCAGTTTTGGAGGGGCAAATGAGCTCCAAATTGGAAAATTCCACTTGGGTTGGAAAGTAGACATCCAGGGCTTTCCAATGAGCTATAATGCACTCAATTTGGATGTCAGGAAGTGCTCCAAAAACAGGCTGAAAGGTGCGCTATGCATTGGGATCAGGGCGCTACGCATTGGGGTTTTTGGTCCAGTTTTCATCCTCCAACTCAGGAATTCGGCCAGTTTTCGCCAGTTTTACTGCTTGATGTAATTTTTGACCCACCATGATGTAAATTGATGTATGTAAGGTAACATGGCACTTATCTACCTTCTTCTAGATGATTCATTCACAAATTATCAAACAATTAATGTAATGAATCAGTTTCCTTCTTTTTAGAAGCAGGTTGTTTTGGTCACCTAGATTCCTGCTCCATGTTTAGAATTTGTTGAAACCACTCATAGAAGAAGGAGATCGAACCCTAGAGGTTAGGGAATGAGGCTAGCTTGGTCTATATATGTAAATTTTCATTCAGTAGCACAGGTTGGACTCTTGGGAAGATTTTGGACATTATTGTACATATTTTTCATATTTTGGCTAAAGGAGATCAGAGATTTTGCAGCACCTGTTGGGATCCTTGTGGATTTGGGTGTTGATGGTGTGTTTTCTTTCTGTAATTGTAAGTTGCTAATGTGTATCATTTTCCTTCTTTCATCTTCTGCAATTGAACAAATGAAATGTTAAGGTAGAATCCATAGACTGTTATGCTCTGCCTTTAAGTTTGTTTGATTTTCCATGTTTTCGTCAGTTTGAAGAGGATCCATATTCTCTTTTGCCCTCTTCAACTCCTTGTCATTTTGATCCGTCCATAAACCTGATCAAAAGGCATCAAGACTATTGCCTACCTCGCCCCAACACGATCTCTGCAAAAATCTGACCTCATTCCCTGCACCCCAAAATTGGTTTTCCCATTTCTCCAACAAAAAACTCAAAAATCGAAAACAAACCTTCCTATCTCTTTACTAGCCTAAAATCAGTATTAAATTTGAGTAATCTCAGCCCCTTTGAAGACCTTTTGCCGAGTTAGACCCAGAGAGAGCCCTCTCCTGTCCTCGTAGGGCTAGCTACGAGGCTGAGCATGGTTTGATGTGGCCTCAAGTTTTTCCTTCCTCAGCCTGAGGCAGATTCGAACGCTAACAACTGGAAAACTTTAGGATCACCACCCATGTCAAGATCATCAATGACATTAAAAGCATTCGATGGACGAACATACACCCTGTACAGGATTTTAAGTAACTTGCAAGTTGAACTGGGGGGAAAAACAATAGAAATTGATGTCGAAGTTATCGATGGAAACCTCGATTACAACATCCTACTGGGAAGGCCCTGGATTTATGCTATGGCTGTTGTTGTGTCAACTTATTTTAGAAAGATTGCATTTCCCTTCCAAGGATGAATTACAATCGTTGACCAGAAAACCTTCCTCCCCAATAGTTCACAAGTTACGGGAAGCATTCCAATGATCCATGGAAGCTCTCAATCACTTCAAAATATCGGAGTAGGCCTCCTAAAAGACCCTACATTAATGGGTACTTTTGCCCTACCACCTCCGAGTAATCTGGCGGAAGTGGCCACGGTAGAAGCCTGCAATATGATATCTTCTATATCTGCAAAGATTTAGAAGATTCCTGAAAATTTTGTTAGCATGGATCATTGCCAGGTATTGCCTCCAAGCCCAATAGAAATATTGTAGCAATCAATTTTCTTGGCCTGGGCAGCAAACCCAAATCAACGCTCATTGAGTGTTTGGATAGATAGGTCTAAGGAATATGACACCTCTTCAAATCCTTGGTCACATGTACATTCTACAGAAGAAGGAATCATTCAGTCAATGATGATAGAAGAGACACCATGGGAAGATTACCACCATCATTCCCATCTTCCGGATTACCACGAAGATTGTTCCAGTGACCTTAATCATCCTTGAGTGAAATCTGTCCAATATTGAATAAAATATCACCATAAATATCTCGACCAAACCTAATGTTGTAGAGAATATTCATGTCGGCAAATCTTGTTCCTCTTCAGAACTGGAAACATATTGTGCTCTCTTTCACGAATTTAGAGATGTCTTTGCATAGTCATATGAAGAAATGCCAAGCATTGACTCGAGCATAGTTGAACACGAAATCAAGATGTATCCAGATGTAAAACTGGTACGACAATGGCTTCGGCAGGTGCACCCGAAGAAAGCCACTGCCATCAAGGCAAAAGTTGAAAAACTTTTACATGTTGGTTTCATTTACCCGGTTCCTCTAACTTATTGGGTATCGAATATTGTTTCTGTGATGAAAAAACAAGGAACGATTAGAGTGTGCGTTGATTACAGGGATGTAAATCAAGCTTGTCCAAAGGACAACTACCCTACACCCTTCATTTACCAGATAATTGATGAATGCGCCGAATGCGAAATCTTTTCATTCATGGATGGATTTTCTGGGTATAATCAAATAAATATCCACCCACAGGACCAGTCAAAGACTGCATTTATTTGTCCGTGGGGCACTGCGGGCCGGATAAATCGTTCTTGCAGGCAAGACCGATCTCCCTAGTATCAATAGATATCTAGCAACAAGCAGGACAAGAAAATCTACCTTTCTTTAAATATATTGCGATTTATTAATAAAAACTAAGAGGTGTTTTAGACCCTACCTTAAGTCCAACGCTAGTTTGTGGTAGCCACGCTTCGACCGTTCGAATGAGTTTCCTTTTGAGAACCTACAATCACAAACAAGCACACATCAAATAACACCTGCATAGCTAATATAATAAATCATATTCATGATGGTGATCAAGGAATCCAGGAAATAAACCATAAAACACAGCTTATTGAGAAAAATAAACTTGATTGTATTAACTTTGAAAATAGAAGAACTTTACAACCTTTGGTGCCTTGATGTTGTACAAGCTCCTCCCAGGGTCCAAACAGGAATCTCCTCTACTTTGACAAGCCTCACACTCTTCCCAATGAGATCAAAAAAGGTATGTAATCTCTCCTCTCAAGCTCAATTAGGAAGACTAAATTCCAACATCATTTCACCTCAAAAATATTCAACTTTCAACCCCTTCAGTAACCAGCCCAGTGCTTCATTTTATAGTGAAAAGGAAGGAGGTTATAGGTCCACCTATGAAGGGATAGAGTCCTCCTTCAAAGGGATAAGCTTCTCACATCAAAGGGTTAGCTCCTTAAGGTATGGGATGCATGAACCTTAAAGGAGCAAACTTGCCACCTCAAGATTCCTTCTAGAAGCTTCCAGAAATGACTCAAAGTGAGTTTTTAAGAATGTACTTGTGCCTTTTTTACTTTTACAGGGGTTTGCACCCATTACACAGAGATAGAGCGGTTAGGTATGTAGGTGACATGACCAGTAGGTGCGGGACCGCAGGTAATGCTAAGAGAAGGTGCAGAACAAGAGTTTTAGAGACTTTTAAGGGCTTTCTCTTATTTTTCAAGGCTTGACATGAAGAACTATGGTTTAAGACTTGCAAAGGAGGAAAGTATGAGTGGTGATAGACTCACACCGATTGCAGAATGTCATGGTGACAATATTTTGTGCAATAGATTGCCCCCTAAAGTGCGAAGTCTGTAATAGATGAGGATAGAATTTGTCATCTAAGAAGAGTGAAGTACTTTATCATTTCAAAGATTATCCTATGGAAACCCTGGTTGGAACCTATAAAAACATTCAATACAAAATATATATACGTGAACATATCACTGCTGAGGTAGGCATTCCCATACTTAGATCAAAACTGACTAGAAAACTAACTAAACTGCTCTGATATAGGAATGATTTTGTAATACATCACAAGTATAGACATATGTAGACACAATATGGGCGTAACCATCTGTTTATGAATAGTCCACTGTATAATGGATAACAAAATTCCTCGCAGCCTAGATGGTGGAAACTAGATCCAAGGTCTTGATTTCTGTTTCCTGAACTAGTACGATTCTATCCATGTGAATGAATGTGTCAAAGTCGAACATGGTAGAAACCACTTGATTACCAGTCAATGATGTGAACTATTAACAAGTGTGAGAGAAACCACCAGTAATGTCAATGGCTCTCAAAGTACTCAGTACAATCCATGAAATGTGAATAGATGAGCTGATGTCAAACATGTCATAGAATCCTTTGATCAATGGTCAATGATGTAACTTGTTGTCAAAGGTGAGAAACCTGCCATTGAGGCATGCAGATTCCAAGGTACTGACGATTTCTAGATCATCTTTCTAGATAATGAGCTGAAGTCGATAGAAAGCAATCTGTTGTAGGCAAGCCCACAACACGAAATCATATATCAAGTTTGAAGAAATATATTTGGCAAGGACTGACACAGGGATGGTCAAGATGGATGACAGATATTTTGCAGACAAATGGTTTATTTGAACTGACCTCTTGAACACATAACGACACAGTAGATGGTTTGGTGACAATTGACCCAAAGATAATACCCAGAAACAGGTTGAAGACTTTCAATATGGTTTGATTAACTGTTAGGCAAAGGATTTCCCAACCCAGGTAAACAAAAAGCATCGTGTTCAAGAGTGGTTAAATGCTTTTCTAAAACACAAATTATAACAAACAGGTTCATTTTTCTCTCTTTTCCCCCACCATTTCTGGCAAGTACCTCTTTATTTTTGACAAGCTTGACGAGGATAACATTTGCTTGGGTATAAGCTCATCCTTCCGATGAGTCCAACTTAGTTTAAAATTCGAACCCTAAGAAGGAGTGGTTCGTTCCTGTTTAAAATGGAACAAGTCCTTTACTGTTAAATTTTAACGAGTCCAGTATAGGAGAAACTTGGCGTTTTTCAATTTTAGGGAGTCAGAAGAAAAACTTAAGAAAACTCCATGGTTGTCCTTTTTCGTAAATTTGTGTTTCCCAAGCCCGAAAAAGTATAAAATTATACTTGAGAGAACCACTTGATCATTACGATCAAGGAGTACTTTTCATAATTAGTGTCTCTGATCCGAAAAAGTAAAAAAGTGATCAATGACACGTCATTTTATAACCAATATCGAACTTGGAACGAAAAAAGCCCGGTAATATTTTCATGTTTATACAGTCAGAAAAGAGCTATAAGTGGACCGTCCTTTTAATTCCATTTTAACGAGCTTAAAAAGAAAAACTCGGCAATCATTTCATATTTTACAAGTCAGAAAAGAGCTTAAAGAGGACTCCAATGGTTTTGTTGAAAATGATCAATTTTCCCTCAAAAATCCAATATTTTGCACAAAATCTCAAACATTACTCATACCTGTTTAAAATAAATAAAAATGCATCAAAAAGTTACCTTCTTAAAGTGAAAAATAAACAAATTGAAAATTCATTTATTCAAAAAAGCTTATAAAAAGGTCTTTTGTAAATTCATTTTTACCGTTTGACTTCAGAGTGAGAAGAGAGAGCTTTTGGGTAAGAAACTTCCTGTGAAGATTGCGGAAAATCCGTCCATTGGAATTGAAAACCATCAGCTCCAGGTAATCCACATCATCCTTATCTTGCATTTCAACCATTTTCATTTCGTTTTTAGGCTTCCATTTTGATTTTTTAGGGAAAAATTAGTTTAGAAAACCGCTCGCGGGGGTCCGCAGGTGCAACATGAGAAACCTGCAAACCCCGAATTTTTTCTACAAAGGAAAGAGCCAGAGTCTCGCACCTGTTGCTCAGGAAGAGTGTAGACCTATGCACTGTCCCTAACTGGCGGGTGTGGACCCCATGAAATAGGTTTTAAAACTGCAATTTTTCCATTTCCACCCAAAAATTTCCGAACTAAATTGTTCTAATACGTATTTTCTTGCAATGTAGGACATACAAAATGATTATTTGGCAGGAACGGGAGCACGAAGATGTGGACCTTGCCGCAATAAATCATCAACCCTCATTGGATGCATTGAGAGCATGCAGACTATTTAAATTCTGGGCCATACTTGGCATGAGGGCCCAAGTAGACTTTTTGCAATGGCTGGTAGACAGGTGGAATATACAGGACCAGTGCTTCATTATTGGTGGCCACCGGCTCGAAATCGAGCTAGAGGAAATTTATTTCCTGACTGGTTTGCCCAAGAGAGGTGAACGATTATCTCTATTCGGGACTAGGCCAGGTGGCCAGTCTGTCGATAGTCTCCGACTAGAGTTTTGTAATGACCAAAAAAAGGACAAAGGGATCGATATCAAAACTATCTCCCATCCTAAACTTAAAGTGATTGCATTTACTGTCACTAGACTCTGCAGAAGCACAGCACTGCATGTAACTACTGGATCCCAAATGCGAATGGTAGTAGATTGTTATCAAGGCACCATCTTCAACTAGTGTGAAGCTGTGTTGGCGAATGTAAAAGGCCAACTAACTAGAGCAAAGAATGGACAACTAAAAAAACTTGGATATGGTTTCCTAGTTGTGAGCTTTGGTCTAGAGAGGGTTCCGATGTTGGTCCCATAGAAACTTTCTGTTGGAGTTGGACTTCCCCGAGAACCTAAGCTGATGCGTTGGGTTGCAATTATGACCCGTCATCTTGAGGAGGGTTCAGAGGTTGTTCGATTTCCGCCTAAGTATTTTCGTTGGTTGGAAAACAAACTTTTCGTGATTCAGGATTTTCCATATGCTGGGATGGATTATCGTGGTGACCCAGACATGACTCTTCCACCAGGAGAACAGTGGGATGATTAAGGTATAATCATTCTCAACATTTTCTAAGTTTTAACTAATTATTATTATTATTATTATTATTATTATTTGTTTTTTTTTAAATCGTCCAAAACTTATAATAAAAAGTTTCAAATGAAGATGTGGGTCCACGGTGACCAGCCACTCTCCGGCCCTATGAGAGGAGACACCCAGCTACAGCAGTACCAGCCCCACGGGATGAATCTACAGAGACCCTGACTGAATTGGAAAATCATCTAGAGTGTTTGACAGCAGATATTCCAGAGACTAGCATAGATGATATTCCACTTAGGTTGCAGCGCTATGTAATTGGGGTCCTAGAACCTTTCAGGAGGTTCCTTTGTAGGGTGGCCCGAGCAGTGGTTTCTTATCATGATCATCACCAGTGATAGGATGATCGCCTTTGTATACTCATATGACATTTTTGCTTTTTTTACTATCACTTTTGCCGATCATAAGGTGTTTTTCAACCTATGATCAAAGACGATGTATATTTGACACACTTCTATGCTATGATATATCACTATTACTGGCTATCTTGTATAACATGTTATGGAATGTTTTTAAATTTACTATTTGATTATTGCAAATGTCTATTTAACATTTGAGAAGCAATTGCATCTACTAATGTATTTAAATATCTTGGAATATGCTGATATTCAATATGGTCAAATTCACGTTCCAAGAGACGAACTCTCAAAAATAATCTTAATAACACTGGATTTCTAGTGGCATAAACTCTATTAAGTTGCAATACAATGAGTTCAGAATCTAACCTAACAATCAAACTCCGAATGCCGAATGAGATGGATTCAGATAATAATTCAATCACTGCGCTATACTCTGCAATGTTGTTTGTTTTTTACCAAGGCTTACCCCATGCATAGATACCAACTCATCAAAGGGTGAATAGATAACCCAAGCTGCGGAAGAAATGTTCTGTGTATTACGACAAGCACCATTAGCGAAACCAATGTATGTTTGAAGAGACGTCGACATCTGCAATATCAAGAGTAAAATCAAGATAAGTAGGAATAATGATAAAAACACTCTCTAAACTAGGCACACTTTTCTAATCTAAAACACACCAGCTAGAAAGAAACTAATCTAACTAAAATCTCCACACCTAGATTTAAGCATAATATCTCTTCAGATAAAGACCATTTCTAGGTTTACCCAAAGAGACACTGTCAAAATCTACCAATTCATAGGCCCCTTTTTCCAGCTTTCGCTTAACAACATAAGGACCATGCCACATAGGTACAAATTTTCCAGCTCCTAGCTTATCGTTTACTTGATTGTATAGTAAGACTAGGTCTCCTTCTGAAAAATTACGGGGTGTAACATTTCAATCGTATTGAGCTTTTATTATTTTGGCATGAGTTTCGATTGCTAATGCAACATCACGTCGATTCTCATCTAGCTGAGCTAAGTACAACAAACATTTCTCCTCTTCGGAAGTGGCTGGGAGTAATTCTATGGCTATTTGCAATGACAGAATTTTGCATTCAATGGGTAACACAGCTTCCAAACCGTAAACCAGTTGAAAAGGAGTGAAACCAGTTGATGTTTTTACTAAGGTTCGATACGCCCAAAGTGCTGAAAATAACATGTTATGCCAATTCAACCTATGAATGCCAATGATTCGTCGAATCATAATGACTAGAACTTTGTTGATAGCTTAAACCAGACCATTAGCCTATGGGTAATATGGAGTAGAACTATCGTGACGCAGGCCAAGTTGATCTGTTAGTTCAGTCATCATGATGTTTCGAAAATGACTCCCATGATCGGTAATAATCACTTGAGGAACACCGAATCTAGTAATTATATGATTGAAAATGAAAATTGCAGCAATTTTGCCATCTGCCGAAAATGTAGGCATCGCCTCGACCCACTTAGTAAAATAATCTACCGCAAGGATGATATATGCATGCCCCCCGGCCGAGTGAGGGTTACATGTAATAAAGTCGATACCCCACTTTGCAAAAGGACCGACGACAATTATAGGGTGGAGAGGAGCAGGTGGAGCACGCATCTTACGATCAAAAATTTGACAATTGTGGCATTTTTGGACCACATAGATACAATCTTTAAATAAAGATGGCCAGAAATAACCAGCGCGCAATATCTTTTGGGTTGTGGCATACCCAGACATATGACCGCCACATGCTCCAGAGTGACAGTCATTTAGAACCTTTTCAGCTTCTTCATGAGTTAAACAACGTCGGAAAACAAAATCCGCCCCATGACGATAGAGTGTATCTCCAATGATTTTGTATTGTTGGGATTGGAAACGTATTTTCTGTCGCTGAGATCGTGAAATTTCAGGCCGAAAAGATTGGGTTTGGAGATAAATAATGATATCTCCATACCATGGATCAAGAGTACTGATAAGAAACAAGGATTCGTCCGCAATGGGCTCTTCCGCCACAGTTTCAGTATCAGCACGTGGGAAATCACACATCAGTTCCACAAATACCAAAGATTTCTTTGCCTTGGATTTTTCAAATTCCAAGTCAAATTCCTGCAGGATAACTATCCATTAGGAATACTTGCCCCCTAGCAATTGTTTGGTCAGAATATAGATCATAGGGTTACAATTAGAAATTACTGTAGTTTTGCGTAGTAAGATGTAATGAC
The DNA here is from genome assembly GCA_031772625.1 of Pinus tabuliformis. Classification (NCBI taxonomy): domain Eukaryota; kingdom Viridiplantae; phylum Streptophyta; class Pinopsida; order Pinales; family Pinaceae; genus Pinus; species Pinus tabuliformis. The sequence continues at coordinate 514,488,281 of CM062811.1, forward strand.
AAAATCTTTGGACAACTTGAACAGCTGCCAAGGCCAATTTATCCACATGTGAATATTTAAGCTCAGTTGGATTCAGAGTTCGACTAAGATAGTAAATCACATGTTCACTGTTGAATTCATCTTCCTTAGCTAAAACCATCCCAATGGTGGAATGAGAAGCGGCGAGGTACAAGAAGTAGTCCTAGTTATAGTTGGGAGGATGCAATAACGGTGCATGGGTCAACATGTGTTTAAGTGCATCAAAATATTTTTCAGCTATCTCATCCCAAGAGAATGGAGTATTTTGTTTCAACAACCTAGTAAAACCCTTTGTTATCTCGGCGTAGTTAGGAATGAAACAACGTAAAAGGTTTGCTTTCCCTTGCAAACTTTGGAGTTGGCGAAGAGTCGAAGGAGGAGGCAATTTGACAATAGCTTCAACCTTCGAGGGATTGACACGAATGCTGGCTTTTGAAACAACGACCCGTTTCTATACAGAAAACACATTTGTGTGGATTCAGCCTAATTCGATAATGCCTACATCTCATAAAGATTGCTCGTAAATGAGTGAGATGATCGGCTCTACGTAATGAATGGGTAGGTAAATCATCGAGATAAGGCTGCACAATGTGCTTGATGTCATGAAATGCGTAAGACATAGCCCTCTGAAAAGTTGCTTTGGCGTTCTTCAATCCAAAAGGCAATTTGCAGTAAGCAAATGTCCCCCATGGACAAATGAAAGCCATTTTTGGTTGATTAGGAGGAAGTATGTTGATTTGATTGTGCCTTGATGTGTTCAAGAGGTCAGTTCAAATAAACCATTCATCTGAAAAATATTTGTCATCCATCTTGACCATCCCTGAGTTAGTCCTTGCCAAATATATTTCTTCAAACTTGATATATGATTTCGTGTTGTGGGCTTGCCTACGACGGATCGCTTTCTATCGACTTTAGCTCATTATTTAGAAAGATGATCTAGAAATCATCAGTACCTTGGAATCTGCATGCCTCAATGGCAGGTTTCTCGCCTCCGACGACAGGTTGCATCATCGACCTTCGATCAAAGGATTCTATGACATGTTCAACATCAGCTCATCCATTCACATTTCATGGATTATACTGAGTACTTTGAGAGCCATTGACATTACTAGTGGTTTCTCTCACACTTGTTAATAGTTCACATCATTGACTGGTAATCAAGTGGTTTCTACCATGTTCAACTTCGACACATTCATTCACATGGATACAATCGTATTAGTTTGGTAAGCAGAAATCAAGACCCTCGATCTAGTTTCCACCATCCAGGCTGCGAGGAATTTTGTTATTCATTATATAGTGGACTATTCATAAACAGATGGCTACGCCCATACTGTGTCTACATATGTCTATACTTGTGATGTATTACAAAATCATTCCTATATCAGAGCAGTTTAGTTAGTTTTCTAGTCAGTTTTGATCTGAGTATGGGAATGCCTACCTCAGCGATGATATGTTCACATATATATATTTTGTATTGAATGTTTTTACAAGTTCCAACCAGGGTGTCCACAGGATGATCCTTGAAATGATAAAGTACTTCACTCTTCTTAGATGACAAATGCTATCCTCATCTATTACAGACTTTGCACTTTAGGGGCAATCTGTTGCACAAAATATTGTCACCATGACTTTCTGCAATCGGTGTGAGTCTATCACCACTCATACTTTCCTCCTTTGCAAGTCTTAAACCTCAGTTCTTCATGTCAAGCCTTGAAAAATAAGAGAAAGCCCCTAAAATTCTCTAAAACTCTGGTTCCATACTTTCTCTTAGCATTACCTAGTCGCCAAACCATCCATAAAGGAGAAAATTTCACTGCCGACACAATCATCAATGATTTGATCGACATAGGGGGTTGGATAATTGTCTTTAGGACAAGCTCGATTAATATCCCTATAATCGACACATATTCTTATCGTTCCTTATTTTTTGTTAACAGGAACAATATTTGATACCCAATCTGTTAAGGGAATTGGATAAATGAAACCTGCTTGAAGTAATTTCTCAACTTCAGCTTTAATAGCTGCAACTTTTCACGGATGTATTTGACGCAAACGTTGCCGAACAGGTTAAGCATCCAGGTAAGTTTTAATTTCATGGACAACAATTGATGGATCTATTCCTGGCGTTTCTTCATATGACCAGGCAAATACGTCACAGAATTCTTGAAATAGGGCTTTATAAGTTTGGAGTTCATTGTCTGTACAGGAAGCACCTATATGAATGTTTTCAATAATTCCAGGTTTAATTGAAATGTCAATAGGAACCGTTTGAGAAATATTTCCCAAATTTAACTCAGAATCAGGATGTTGGAATGGATTTTGTGGTTCTTTGACATAATCAGTAGTAAAAATAGATGAAAAATCATTTTCAGAATGATCAAGCTCAGGTAAAAACGAAGATCGATGATGAAGATCCTCCCATGGTAAATCATCAACAGACAAAAGTTCATGAATCTGCTCATCAGTATGAACAAGCTTGGAAAAAGTTTTTGAATATGAGGTTGATATTGAAAGTGATTCTCCATGGACCACATTCATTAGATCAATTTCGGTTGAGCAAGGGTCAGAAAATGACTGTACAGCCTGATATGCAATTTCATAGGGACTCAAAGGCATCACATCACCAAATGAATCCACCTCAGATTCGGAAGGTACGGTCCAAGGATCATCAAAGTCAATAGTGTTTGATGAAATCATATGAATCGTTGCAGTAGAAGGTGATATGTTAGGAGGAGGAAAGGAAAAATTTCCTAGTAAACCAGAATCTTTAACCAATCCTACCCCAACATCCTTGTAAGGGATAGTTGTTTTACCGACATGTTGAATACTTTTAGAAGAGGCTGGGTCGAATGAAAAATAAGTCAGCCGGTCTATGGTTACAATCTTTCCATTATGAGGAAACTTGATAAGCCGAAAGACCGATGAAACAATAGCAGTCATAGCGTAAGACCAGCTGCAACCCAAAAGAAGGTTGTAATCTAGAGGGGCATCAACCACTTCCACATCTAGATTAACAGTTTTTCCTTCAACCCCTATAGGTAAATCCTGCAGAATGCCAAAAGGATGGAACCCACGGCCATCAAAAGCCTTTAGAATTGTCGGGGATTGATTGAGTGTAGGAGAACCAAGCGATCTCCAACACTGGATCGACATAATACACGTAGAAGCTCCCTCATCAATTACAGTCCTAAAGCAAGGTTTGTTTTTGACTAACACTGGAATCTGGAAAGCCATTTGATGAGGTAGATGAGGTGTACTATTCTCTAAATCGAAGATTATAAGGTTTGAATCCTGAATATCAACAGCTCCTATAGCCGAAAAAAGTAATTTACGCTGTGCTAGACATGATTGCAACACTTCCAAAGCCGACATTGCTGAAGGGGAAATAGCTAAGTCTTCAACAATGTTATAATTCTGAGCAGCTCTCGCATGCAGATTGAAAGCTGACTTCCGAAGTATACCTTTAGCAGGTGGTTTGATTACTAAGTCTGGGTTAGGTTTCTCGATCTATAGCGGATCAGAACCAGAAGGAGTTGAAGTTGATGGGTTTGAATTAGAAGATTCTGCTTCCTTACCACCAACAAGACTTTTACTACCATAATCTTGCGATCGCGTCGCAATCCTGACATGAGAAATTGTCATTATGGGTTCTTCTGAGGCATTTGAGGAAGAACCAATCATCTTACTATCTTGACTAGGAAAAGGATCCTTCAAGACAACAGGCATTTGAGAACCTTTGATGATTTTCGCAACCTCAGCTCAATGTGGGCAATCTCTTGTAAAATTCTCCTCGTCACAAATGAGACAAGGATAGTGAGGTTTACGTTTCTCGTCAGTAGATTCAGTTTTATCTGATTTCTCTTTAGAGTTTTGTTTATTTTTCTTCTTCCCTTTCTTTTTACCACCGGATTTTGATTTGGTCGTAGATGATTCTACGACATGAATATCGGCAGGAATTTTAGCGGAAGAGTCTCCTATCGGGGAATCTGGTAAAGTTATAATAGGAGAAGAATTCTTTGAAGATTTCTTCTTGCTTTTAGTGCTAACTGAACCAATCATACCATCAATGGCATGAGACCCTGAAGGAGCTGCAGTTATTTGATTTTGTTTCATAAGGTCGGGGATTTGTTCGTGTAAAGTACCCGACTGCGTATAAATGAGGTCAAGGTACTGAGCATGAGCAATTACTTGCTCTTCAGTAACAACTCCTGCCTTAGCTACATCCTTAGTGATTTTAGGTAATAATGATTTAACAAACCATTCTGCTAAAATTTGATCCAGAATAAAAACTTTCACTAAACATCGTCTACGTCGCCATTCATGAATATGATCTGAAATATATGTGGACATTGACTATTTTAATGAAGTTAATAATTCTGTGCCATTGTCATATCTGACAGGCAATTGAAAATGAGTTAAGAATGAAGTGGCTAACTGACTAAAATTATAAAAAGAAGCTCGCAGTAACTCAATGTACCACTTGGCTGCAAGACCAATCAGAGTGCGTTGAAAAAGACATAAGCGAATTGAATCATCGATAATGGAATTAGATGCACACCAGAGGTAATAAGTCATTACATGGTTTGACGGATCCTCTCCTGATTTACCTTCAAACTTTGGGATATCACTTGAAAACTTATTCAGCATTAGCGGCCAAAACGGAAGATAATTAATTGGAGCGTTCATAAGGCACGACAAATCAAGCAAGTCCAATGTTGCAATAAACGGTAACTGACGGTTAGGGTCACGAAAACCCTGGGTCATAAGACCAGCCCCACGAGGAGGATATCCAGGATAACTTGGAATTGGAATCGCATTTGGAATATTGTATCCTCCCGGAAAACCAGGATTAACCGGACCAAACTGGGGTTGTTGAGGATGCTGATAAGTATATCCACGATATGGTTGATACTGCTAAACTGGGCTTTGCACAACAGGACCAAATTGGTACTGTCCCTAGTACGGTTGATAAGTGAATTGCGGTTGAATTGTGACAACCGTACTTGGACCAGGTTGTACTACAGGCATCTGAACCAAAGTTTGAATTGTAGGTCCCGACTGAGGTAAATAGGCTTGAGGAGTTGATGTAGGAATATTAGAAACTGGAGCTGCCGATACTCGAGAAGTAGATGGGGTAGATTGAACAAAAGATACAGTAGTTGCAACAGTCGTTTGAGGTGGAGTTTGAGGCAAACTAGGCCCAGACTGATGAGCTACACCAGGTGCAGAAGTTTGAATAGTAGACTGGACAAGTTGCTGGGTTGAATCAGAAACCAAAGGTTGTCCAGATTGAGATGACAACTGTACATTAGGTTGCAAAATCTGTTTAGATTGAGATGGATCCCACACCATGTTCATTCCGGGGTATGGACCCATAAAAGGTTGAGCATATTGAGGACCATAACTGGGTTGAGCATAGGGCTGATAATTAAAAGGTACATTTCCAACTCCTTGTACGAATGATTGACCAGAAGGAGGTTGGAAACCTTGGGTTGGGTACTGACCTTGAGGTTGATAACCTTGAGGCACGTACTGAAACTGGGGTTGACCTTGAGGTATATATTGATATTGGGGTTAACCTTGAGGTATGTACTATCGCGAAGGTATGTATTGTCCTTGAGGTTGCTCCCCAGGCGGTAACTAACTACCTTGAGGCTACCCCCCAGGCGGTAATTGAGTACCTTGAGGTTTCCCCCCAGGCAGTAACTGACTACCTTGAGGTTGCAGATTTGGAATAGTACTAGACATCATGAGAATTTCTTCTACACTCAATGGTTGAGTTCCATTATTACCAGTTGATATCCCACGTTCAATGGGTTGAGGAGGTGCTCCTGAAAAAGTACCAGTGAGTGACTGATACCCAGAAGGAACAAAAGGACCCCAATATAAAAATGTTTTTGCTGATTGGGAAAACATGGATGACTGTCTCGACATATTCAAAGGAGGATAATAACCTCTAGGTGTTGGATGAAAAGGAATTCGAGGTGGTGAAAAACTAAGACCCAGATTTTCTAAAAAGTTGGTCAATGAGACGTACCAAGCATCCCTCCTAGGTGGACTATAGAAAATTGATTCATGCTCCCTAAGTTCTAAAATTGGTTGATTTTCAGGGAGAGTTATATCTTCTTCCAGACTAACAAGTTCTTCAATAGAAATGAGTCCAGAAGGAAGATTTTGGGTAATGATCCTTCTTGCCCTGGGTGAACCAGGACCACTAGAAGTTAGAGAAGCAAATCCTGAGGATGGAGTAGCAGCAGGTTCAGTTTCAGGCTCAGAAATTTCAAGTTCTTCAACTAATTCACTAGCAGAATAAATACTACCAGTAACTTCGGAAAATGAAATTGGTTCAGAAATATACTCTGTTGCTTGAACTTGATAATCAGGATGAACTATTAAAGGAGACTCTTCAACTTTCGGTGACCTAACTCTACTGTCACTAGGTGTTACAAGAGCTCGTAGCCCTTCAAGTTGGCTTGGTGTATACTCGGGAGGTTGCCCCCGAAGTCTGCGGGATTGTCTCGGTAATTCAGCCACAATTAAATATTTTAATTACTTCACACGCAAACAAAGAAAATCTCAATAAAACCACCTAAAGTCTCTAAAGAACCAAACAATTGAATCACACGCATAAAAAATCTAAGAGTTCAAACAACACACAAACAATAAATTTCCGTACCAAAAACACTAGTTGGTGATGAAATCCAACGTCGCAGAATTCAATACATAAAGGGCGGTTGGAACAGTTACCCTAACAATCTTCTTAATGAAACAGACTGGCACAAGTTTCTGCACAAAACCATCTCGAGTGAAGAGAACCCCCCAGAGAGTCCAAGTGAGTCTAGTCGATGTCTGCTCCAGGTACAGTGAGACCCATCCTTCACTGTCACCTTAGGAAAGAATCTTAAGATTATGGTCACTAAGGATACCAACAGTAACAAATACAACTGGGGGAACAGTCTACGATCCGATCTACGTGCAAGGGAAGAGTAACAAAGATCAATCCCCTTCAAGGCTCCTCAACATGATCAATCCGAGGTTTACCAACAAGTGACCCCAAGCTCCTCGACAATGGTTAATCTGAGGTTTACCGTTTTTAATACGTGCAAATCTTCTATCTTTCCCAATGAGACAGACTTGATTGTCTCAAAGGTTCGGACATGATCTCGTGATTGACTCCTTTAAGAGGAGCTTCCCAGATTATATCAATTACAATTGGATTTATTTCCTACCGCAAGATATAGCTACTTGTTTGTTTTAACTATCTTGGAGAGTTAATTACTCCCTACTCCAAGATACTAGCCTAAGCTATATTGGTGATAAGAGCCCTAGAAATAAAAAGATTGCTAGATCAATTTTAATTTAAGCGTTATTTTTATGGGTTGTTTCTTAAGTCAATAGGAATGGAGATGAAACTTTATGGTGTGAAGACTCGACTCCAAAAACACTAAAAATGCACCTAAGATGATAAACAATTATTTTTCTTCAATGAATTTCTAGCTAAAAGAAAGAGTTGAGAATGCAATTCTTTGAAAAACAAATCTTTCTTTCAACATGTAAATGAAAAGAAAATCTTTTTTTTTGTCTTTTTCAATAAACTCAAAACGAGACTACTAATTATGCTCATGAAAAATCCCTTTTCTTTTCAACACTCAAAAACTACAAAAAACAATTTCTTTCAAAAGAGATTCTACAATTTCTAGAAAACACTCAAAACTATAAAAATCAATCTTGAGATCTAAAAACTTCTAAAAACCTAATTGAAGTAAAAGCTTAAAAAATTTCTTTTTGAGGACGTTTTACTTAGTTATTCAGTAAACTAAGGATTAATTCATTTAGAATAAAAAATTAATCAAAAAACACCCAGCTATGTTTTCTTTTATAAAAATGAAATTCAAAACTTTCAAGCAAGTTCGTTCAAAGCTTTGCAAAGAGAAAATGAAATCTATTTCTCAGCAAGGGCAGATTTCACAAATCAGTCAGACTCATCAAGAAGACCAAAAGGACCAGGGTAATCTAAGGTTTCTTAGGCTTCTAATCTTTGAGTCACTACAAAGACCAAGCGAAAATCAATCCAGGAATGCAAAACTTCTAGAAAATCACCTAAAACCAAAATGCCAATGGAACTTACTTACAAGAAATTTTTGACAGGACACATGCAGATTTGGGTAGAGACTAAAAAGCATAAATAAATCCTAAGCTTAACTGTATGAAAACATTTTGGGTTTTTCAAAAAGTTTGACAGGTTCCGCAGGCTTCCATTAGAACCAGATGTGGTACCGCTTTGTGCACTAAAGGAACAGTGCGGGGATGTCCGCACTATCTTGTAAAAGAAAGTGCGGTCCTCTTCAAAATTTCGGAAAAAAAAAAATATACTCCAGATCCTAAAAACTACCCAATCCCACACACATCAAGAAAAAACCAAATTCCAATCCCCAGTGGAGTTGCCAATTTGTTGGCCGAATAAATCATTCTTGCGGACAAGACAGATCTCCTTAGTATCAACAGATATCTAGCAACAAGTAGGACAAGCAAATGTACATTTCTCTAAATATATTGCGATTTATTAATAAAAAACTAAGAGGTGTTTTAGACCCTACCTTAAGTCCAACGCTAGTTTGTGGCAGCCACACTTCGACCGTCTGAATGAGTTTCCTTTTGAGAACCTGCAATCACAAACAAGCACACATCAAATAACACCTGCATAGCTAATATAATAAATCATATTCATCATGGTGATCAAGGAATCCATGAAATAAACCATAAAACACAGCTTATTGAAAAAAATAAACTTGATTGTATTAACTTTGAAAATAGAAGAACTTTACAACCTTTGGTGCCTTGATGTTGTACAAGCTCCTCCCAGGGTCCAAACAGGAATCTCCTCTACTTTGAAAAGCCTCACACTCTTCCCAATGAGATCAAAAAAGGTATGTAATCTCTCCTCTCAAGCTCAATTAGGAAGACTAAATTCCAATAGCATTTCACCTCAAAATATTCAGCTTTCAACCCCTTCAGTAACTAGCCCAATGCTTCATTTTATAGTGCAAAGGAAGGAGGTTACAGGTCCACCTATGAAGGGATAGAGTCCTCCTTCAAAGGGATAAGCTCCTCACATCAAGGGGTTAGCTCCTTAAGGTATGGGATGCATGAACCTTAAAGGAGCGAACTTGCCACCTTAAGATTCCTTCTAGAAGCTTCCAGAAATGACTGAAAGTGAGTTTTAAGAATGTACTTGTGCCTTTTTGTCTTTTACAGGGGTCCGCACCCATTAGACAGAGACAGAGCGGTCAGGTACGCAGGTGACATGACCAGTAGGTGTGGGACCGCAGGTAATGTTAAGAGAAAGTGTGGAACCAAAGTTTTAGAGACTTTTAAGGGCTTTCTCTTATTTTTCAAGGCCTGACATGAAGAACTGAGGTTTAAGACTTGCAAAGGAGGAAGGTATGAGTGGTGATAGACTCACACCGATTGCAGAATGTTATGGTGACAATATTTTATGCAATAAGCACATTCGCATACTGCAAGATACCTTTCGGTTTAAAAAACACAGGGGCAACTTTTCAGAGGGCTATGAATTATGCCTTCCATGATATCAAGAACATCGTTCAACCATATCTCGATGATCTACCAGCTCATTCGTGAAAGCAAACTAATCATCCGTAGCATTTGAGAGCTATATTTCTATGTTGCTGACACTACAAGATACGACTCAATCCGCACAAGTGTGTGTTTTGTGTCGGTTCTGGTCGTTTACTTGGTTTCGTGGTTTCTAAGGACGGGATTCGACTCGACCCATGTAAGGTTCAGGAAATCATCGATATGCCTCCACCTTCAAATTTTCTTCAGATTCAGAAACTCCAAGGGAAAGAAAAATTTCTGAGGAGGTTCATTCCAAATTACGCCGAACTTGCTAAAGGTTATACGCGTCTTTTGAAAAAAGAAGTGCCCTTCAATTGGGATTAGGTTGCGCAAGCTTCCTTTGATGCTCTAAAGGAATCCCTAATAAAAGCATCATTAATGTACGCTCTTGACTATCAAAAAGACTTTAACCTGTATCTAGCTACAGCAGATACGACCATCGTAATGGTTTTAGTTCAAGAAGACAATGGAATCGAACATCCTGTCTATTATTTAAGTCAAAACTTAAATGATACAGAAAGCAAGTACTCCTATGTTGAAAAGCTGGCTCTTGCAGCTATTCAAGCAGTACAGAGATTTCGACACTATATCCTCTTTCACAAAACTACCATTTTGTCAGATTGCAACCCTATGACTTACATTCTGTTGTGTCAGTTACTTGGGGGCAAATATTCGAAATGGATAGCTATTTTGCAAGAGTTTGATCTAGAATTCGTAAAATCCAAATCAAAGAAATCTCTAGTTTTCACGGAGTTACTATGCGACTTCCCATCGTCGTCCAACGATTCAACATCCAAAGCATCAATTGTGGATGAATATTTGTTTTTGATATCATTGAGCAATCCATGGTATGGAGATATAATCATCTATCTCCAAACCCAAACATACAGGCCTAATACCTCTCGCTCAGAACAACGACGTACTCGATACCAAGCAAAAGACTACATGATCGTTGGTGATACACTTTACCGTCACGGTATCGATACAGTTCTGCGAAGGTGCCTCACCCATGAGGAGGCCGAAAAAGTCCTGAATGATTATCATTCAGGCATGTGTGGGGGGCATCAATCTGGTTACGCTACGACACAAAAGATTTTACGAGCAGGTTACTTCTGGCCAACAATGTTTAAAGATTGCATAACCGTAGTTAGAAGTTTCCATGCTTGTTAAATCCTCATCCACAAAACCAGAATACCACCCGCACCTCTGCATCCAGTAGTTGTTGTTGGGCCATTCTCCAAATGGGGCATAGATTTCATGACATGTAACCCCATCTTGGCCAGGGGGCATGGGTATATCATAGTCGCAGTTGACTATTTTACGAAATGGGCCGAGGCGATGCCTACATTAAACAACAGCTGTGAAATGACTGCTCATTTCTTTTTCAATCATGTAGTCTCTAGATTCGGTGTTCCACAAGCTATAGTCACAGATCATGGATCTCATTTTCATAATCACATGATGGTCGAATTGGCTGCCAAATTAGGACTGTCCCACGATAGTTCTACTCCATTTTATCCGCAAGCTAATGGACAAGTTGAGGCCATCAACAAAGTCCTAAAGTGCATGTTGCAAAGGATGATTGGAGTCCAAAAACAGAGTTGGAACCTAATCCTATACTTAGCCTTGTGGGCATATAGGACATCAGTGAGAAATGCAACTGGATTTACACCCTTTCAACTGGTGTATGGCCTGGAAGCGGTCTTACCAATTCAGTGTGAGATTTCATCTCTCAAGCTCGTAGTCGACCTTCTCCCTAGAACTTCAGAGGAAGAGGCTCGTTTCTTGGAACTAATCCAATTGGATGAAACCCGTCGTGATGCCACCTTGGCTAACGAAGCTCATAAGAAACGAGTCAAGGTGCAGTTTGACAAGAATGTCAAACCCCGTGTCTTCTCAGAAGGCGACCTGGTCTTACTTTACGATCAGGAATCTGATAAATTGGGAGCAGGTAAGTTCCAATCATTATGGATGGGTCCCTACATTATTAAGCGAGTCTTAGCAAAAGGAGCCTACAAGCTAGTAGATTACGATGGGATTCCATTGTCGCAACCCTGAAACGGGTTGTACCTTAAGTGTTACTATGCTTGACTAAATGTAGTAATCTCTTTATATGCTTTTGTTACATTTTTGTTTTCGTCAAGAGTGATCATTTTTGTTGTGGGGAAAAGTATCCGACTCGGATGACCCTATCCCTACTCTAAGGGTGACAGTCCTTAGCAACAACTGAAAGTAAAGCTTTGATATTTTCCTTTATGAAAGTACAGAGAAGGAAGAAAAGATTGACCAACCGATGTCTTTCGCTTTTGTCGATCCTATCCTCTCTCTTTGTCTCTTGTTCCCAGCTCCTTGCTCCCTTTGCCGGCCCAGCTACACAAAGATCCTGCACAAACAAGAGAAGGAAAACTACAAGAAACATGTACTCATAACTGATGCATGGATTAGAGTGAATCAGATATACAAGTAAATACAATACATCAATGCAATACAAGTATATAGGAGAACATTCAAAGCTTTATTGATAGAAGTAAAAGGTTCTGAGAAGGTTACAACCATCAATGGCTCCAATCCAGCAGCACCTCCCCAGCAGCAAGAAATCTCCTCTTCCCCTCTATAAAAGCAATCACCCAATAGCTCTAACTGTAAACCAACAGCACTTCCTTACTTGCACAAAATTCCAGCCTCATTAGACCTCATAGAAGAGCTCTATATATAGGATAGAAGAAGAGAGGATGAGTCAGCTTGAGACTGACATAAAGCTGCCTTGTGTCCTCTCCCTCTTCAGTTAAACTTCAGTTCTTGAGTCCACTTGGAGATCCTTGCTTACACATGGAGATCAAGTACCTCTTACTCATCACAGGGCGAATCCCTTGAACCAAGTGTCAGTTTGGAAGCTTCCTGGGCAATTGACACCTTGCAGAATGACTGTGCCACTTGGCCAATCTCGCCCAGCGCAGGTAGCCTTCATTAGATTTGACTTTCAGCGCAGGTACAAGGAGGAGCAGTTGCATTCCAGCACAGATGCTCAGTGGAGCAGCTGACATGATCCAAAAATAGCCTGTTTTTGAGTGTTTTCAGGTGGAGAACTGATGGGAAGTGCTGTGGTTTGCTGACCTTGTTCTTCTAGGGGTAAGAACAACATGTTTAGGGACTGAGGATCCCTGTAATTATCGACATTTCATGCTCCGTGCTGCGAGGCACAAAAATGTCTATAACAGTTGCTCCCTAAAGTATGAGGCCGTTTATCGGGTGAAATGCTTTATCTAGAGGGTCCGAAGTTCATTCCAGTGCTGAGGAGGCGCCCTGTAATACAATACAATACAATACATTATTTTTCATTCTGTTTTCATGATCTAGCTGAGGCGGGCATTCCCATGCTCAGCTTTATAAATACATTTTGGTACATATAACAGACGATCGTCTGATGGTAGACTGATAATTTTCTGCTGAAATTACCATCCTTTGAATAGGATGATCATCTGCTGCAATGATGTACATGACAAATGCTTTTATATTTCCTGAATATATATCGCAGCCCGGATGAATGAAACTAGATCCGGGGTCTTCAAACTCGTTCGATCTTCACTCTAAGTACAGGTCGATCCATGTGAGAATTGCGCTGAAGTCGAACATGGAAAGACATCGCTTGATTACCGGCCAATAATGAAAACTGTTAACAAGCGCGAGAGGAATCACCGATAATGATAATGACCCTCAAGGTACTGCAGTACAATTCACGTGGCGTGAATAAAGGACTTGGCGTCGAACGCCACGCAAAATCTTCTGGTCGAAGGTCATTGATGTATACCTGTCGCCGGAAGTGAGAAACTTGCCATTGAGGCATGCAAGCTTCAAAGTACTGATGGGGTTGTTCCTAGATCAACTTCTTGGATAATGAGCTGAAGTCGACAAGAAGCGATCCGTCAAAGGAGGGCCTTAATGAATCCCACATCAATGACACGGAACGGAGCTAATGATTTTAGTGGAGGTGAAAACAAACTGTGACATATGGTTCAGGGTGGCGATCACGAATGGATGAAGGATAATGTATGGCAGTGGATGGGACATGGTTGACACTTTCAGAATGACCTCTCTTGAACATATAACGACACTGATGCGATGGATCGGTAGCATTACCCCAAATGTGGATGGTTTGGCGAAGACCATGGTGATGAGTCCGGTGAATGAAACAACCCAACCCGATGTGGTACGGAAGAAAAGTGTCATGTTCAAGAGCGACTTGCTACCATTAAGCTTTGATGTTCTCCCAATTTTTCCCTAGTCATTTCTGACCAGTACCTCTTTATTTTTGTCAATCTTGAGGAGGATAACATATGCTTGTTCTATAACCTGCCCTTCGGGCAAGCCCATCGCTATGATTTAACGAGCTTAGCGATAGGGAAACTCGTTCTCGTCTAAAGACAAGTTTGTCGCTATTTAATCATTTTAACGAGTCTAACGACAAGGAAAACTTGGTCCTTTTCATTTTTAGAGAGTCTGAAAAGGCACGAAAAGTTAACTCCAAAATTCCTTTTTCGTCATCTAATCCCTTAAGTCCGAAAAAGTATAAAACAATACAGAAGGGATGAATTTTCGGTTGCTTTAACGAGCCAAACAAAACAAGCGCTCGATCTTTTTGTGCAATAATCCCTCAGGTCCAAAAAGATTAAAATCTAGAGGAGGGATAGCTTTCCGGTAGCTTTAACGAGCTGGAAGGCCAAAACTCGGCAAACTTTTCATATTTTACGAGTCAGTGAAAAGAGCTCAAAGAAGACTCGTCTTTTGAGGAACAAGTGATGAACAGGGATAGCAGCAGATTCCAGGTACAGGTTGGAATTCTCCAATCACGGCAGCGTCACAAGGATGGCTAAGTGAAATCACTCTTCGCAGCTGTTCCTCAAAATGGGTAAACAAACATATGGAGGTGAACGATTGGCCAAATGAACAGATGGAGGTGATGGCATATAAACATGACCAAGGGCTTTCAAAGGTTACATTTCTCGAGGTTGTTTACCGGTTCATTTTTTCTGGATGAGCTTGAACTGTAGGGAAAGATTGCTCACAACTTGTGTTTATTTTTTAACGAGCATGAACTCTGTACAAAACTGCTCGAACCTTGCGTTTATTTTTTAACGAGCATGAACTTTATGCTAAAACTGCTCGTTTTGTTTTGCATGCCCCCAGCATCATAATAACGCATGTCAAAGGAGGGTGCCCCCCAAGCTTCATTGCATTCAATTTGGTGGTTGGAATGAAGGTTTACCTTTGAGTTTTGAAAGGGGATTTGTTTCATTTTTTTTTTTAATGAGGTTGACATAGTAAAAGAACTATCCTCATGACTCCTTGTTTCATTTTTTAACGAGGTTGACACGAGATAAGAACCGTCCTCAGCACAGGGCGAATCCCTTGAACCAAGTGTCAGTTTGGAAGCTTCCTGGGCAATTGACACCTTGCAGAATGACTCCCCAGCAGAGTCGCCAGTTTGTTGTGGGGAAAAGTATCCGACTCGGATGACCCTATCCCTACTCTAAGGGTGACAGTCCTTAGCAACAACTGAAAGTAAAGCTTTGATATTTTCCTTTATGAAAGTACAGAGAAGGAAGAAAAGATTGACCAACCGATGTCTTTCGCTTTTGTCGATCCTATCCTCTCTCTTTGTCTCTTGTTCCCAGCTCCTTGCTCCCTTTGCCGGCCCAGCTACACAAAGATCCTGCACAAACAAGAGAAGGAAAACTACAAGAAACATGTACTCATAACTGATGCATGGATTAGAGTGAATCAGATATACAAGTAAATACAATACATCAATGCAATACAAGTATATAGGAGAACATTCAAAGCTTTATTGATAGAAGTAAAAGGTTCTGAGAAGGTTACAACCATCAATGGCTCCAATCCAGCAGCACCTCCCCAGCAGCAAGAAATCTCCTCTTCCCCTCTATAAAAGCAATCACCCAATAGCTCTAACTGTAAACCAACAGCACTTCCTTACTTGCACAAAATTCCAGCCTCATTAGACCTCATAGAAGAGCTCTATATATAGGATAGAAGAAGAGAGGATGAGTCAGCTTGAGACTGACATAAAGCTGCCTTGTGTCCTCTCCCTCTTCAGTTAAACTTCAGTTCTTGAGTCCACTTGGAGATCCTTGCTTACACATGGAGATCAAGTACCTCTTACTCATCACAGGGCGAATCCCTTGAACCAAGTGTCAGTTTGGAAGCTTCCTGGGCAATTGACACCTTGCAGAATGACTGTGCCACTTGGCCAATCTCGCCCAGCGCAGGTAGCCTTCATTAGATTTGACTTTCAGCGCAGGTACAAGGAGGAGCAGTTGCATTCCAGCGCAGATGCTCAGTGGAGCAGCTGACATGATCCAAAAATAGCCTGTTTTTGAGTGTTTTCAGGTGGAGAACTGATGGGAAGTGCTGTGGTTTGCTGACCTTGTTCTTCTAGGGGTAAGAACAACATGTTTAGGGACTGAGGATCCCTGTAATTATCGACATTTCATGCTCCGTGCTGCGAGGCACAAAAATGTCTATAACAATTTTGGTTAGGTAATCCACTTTTGCATTTGTTGCAGATTTCAAACCTAATGGAATCATTTGTTGGATACGCCGACAGAGCTAGTCGTAGTACGTGGAACCTATCTTTTGAAGCCTGGGCCATTTTTGATCCAAGCGGTGAGTTGGTGAGTTTCAGAGGGGTATGTATTGGTCGATCAACGAACAACATCGCTGAATATAGCGCGTTGATAGAGCTTCTCTCTAATGCCATTGCACATGGCATACGATGACTTGTTGTCAGGCTAGACACACAACTCGTCATCTTACAGCTTACCGGCATCTATTCCATTTGGAATCCAGCTATCTATCGTATGTTCTTAAGGGTCAGGATTTTGGAAAGGTAGTTTGATTCTATTCAATATCAACACATTTCCAGAAATTTAAACACATTAACTAATTCATTAGCAAATTATGTGTTAGATAGGAATTTGCAACATTTATAAAAGAAAGCACTTCAATCAACATTTGCATCAGGATCATACAACTTAACCAAAATAAAGCTCCGAAAATCAAAAATATATATAACTGTTTATAGTTTTTTCAAAATGTTTTGTGTCTAGGACAAAATCGATCATACGACCAAAAAACTCAAAAATGCAGGAAAGCACCCTAGACTAATGGTGCTGGTGATAACAGGTCACCGCTTGTGTGATCATAAGTAAGAGCGTAGTCCATCGGCTCGGCATGCCAGTAGTATGGCGCTGTAATCTCAAAGGTAACTCATTGGTCCTCACATTCTGAATACCAAGGGTGAGACCCTTGATCTGATCCTGCAATACTGCAAGGGTCTCAGCTACGTCCAGATTGTGAAGGACAGCCCTCCCTACAGCCTCTCCTGCTGGAACGGCAGCTGCTACCCTCGAGCGCGCTGCTGGTCGCACTGGTCCAATATCTGCACAAATATATGGGTTTGATTAGTCTTCATAACATTTAAAAAACATAAGAACATTATAAAAGCAATAAACAGAGATATTGTTATATCTTTTACCTATAACACCCCACTGCTCGCCAGCCGGCAGCACCAAATCTAGGTCACCCCAGAAATCCATCCCAGCATACGGATACTTGGCAAAGACCATCTACTGACGGTTGAACCACTCGAAGAAGGCATCAGAGAATGAAATCTGTGATTGACCAACATGTTTGGCCATAAGATCAACCCATCTCTGCATCCGTGGTTCTGTCAGCGCTGGCACTCCGAGTGAAATGTATTGTGGCTGCATCAGTGGGATCTTCTCCAAGGCGAAAGCGGTCAGAATAGAACCATAACCAAAGTTCTTGGATCTTTCGTTCTTCACCTTGGTAAGTTGTTCTTTTATCACTGGAAGTACTGCATCACACCAGTTGAATACCTTTGGTTCAAGGCATTCCAAGGCATACTGCATATAGGACCTGTTGGCCAAGTGAAGAGTCGCGCTACCAACCAATCTAGCAAAGGTAAATAAGATAGTCCTCAAGGACTGGTCAGTGACATCTTGAATACTAATCTTGCCATCCCTGCTCGGCTGAGATCCATCTCTACAAAATCGATGAATATAATCCCTCACGGATTCACCACCACGAGCGGATCCTGATAGTGAGAGAGGGGCACCATGCCTCGATAAACTGGTCAAGAAGTAGATATCTTCAACAGTCAAAGGGATGGATTTACCTCTAATCTGGAACACTTGGTTGGTAGGATCTCATGCATCGAGAAGATATTGCAACAAATTGATTTGTTGCCTCATGCTAGATATGCGGAAGAATTTGAGCAAGCCATAGTTCCGCAATGCAGTCACCGTACCCAGATCATGTAAGGCAATCATATCCTCTTCTTCATGCTTGCGTTCATGCCATATAACAACCATCTTTCTCTGATGAATCTCTAAAAAACAAACAAGAGAAGAATTAGGATCCTGATTTGGCCAAAAATAGGCAAAATTTACATGAAAAATCAGTGCTTAAACTTTAATCCTTGCGCCCATCGCACCCTAGCTGTGTACTGGGTGGGATGCATACTAATTGGCCAATGGCCAACTCAGTATGCATCACACTTTTCGATGTGTACTAGGTGCGATGGGGAGAGAACAAACTGTTCAAACCCTAGAGGCCCAGAAAAATAGGAAAATATGCTTAGAATCAAAAAAGGAAAGAACGCAATTGAAGAGCTCAGGGTTAGCTCCTACGTGGTTCGGATGGCACTGAAAATAGTCCACAGAATCTCCCAAAATCAGCTGATGAAAATTGAGGGGGAAAACACCTCCAGAGCTCCAACAATCCCAAATTTGAATGAAATGGTAAAAATGAGAGGTAAAAACTGCTTTTATGTTACTGTTCCCATAAGTCAAGTAAGGTATTGGTTTTTTAACTCATTTTTCAAGCATGTATTTACATTTCTAATTAGTTTGATGGAGAAATTGAACAGGTATTACGACCGTCAAGAGAACATAAGGTTAATGGTGAAATTGAACATCTCTGACTATTATCACGACCAGGTTTACATCAAGTTCAAGCTCGTTAAAAAAAGAAACCTAGCAATAAGTATATGTTTCCCTAGAGTTTAAGCTAATTAATAAATGAACCCACCCTTCGGTAAATAACCTTTGTGATCGCATTGCTATTAGCTTTTGAGCCTTGGTCGTGTTCTTACCATCACCTCCACTTTTTAGCTGATCATATGCCTCCACTTGATTGTTTACCCCTTTTGAGGAACAGCCGCGACGAGTGATTCTGTTAGCTACCTTCTTTACACTACCATGATTGAAAAGGTCCAAACCTCACTTGGAACCAGCTGCTAACCGAAAATATCACTCGTTCCTCAAAAAACAAGTCTCTTTTAAGCTCTTTTTAGACTCGTAAAATATAAAAAGATTGCCGAGAAATTGGCCTCTCCAGCTCGTTAAAGTGATTGGAAGTGCCAGCCCTCTTGTATATTAATATTTTTGGACCTGAGGGATAATTACATGAAAAGATCGAGTGCTTGTCTTTTTCGGCTCGCTAAAGTGATCGGAAAAGTCATCCCTTTTGTATTATTTTATACTTTTTTTTGGACTTAAGGAATTATACTACGAAAAAGGACTATTGGAGTTTCCATTTCGTCTCTTTTCAAACTCTCTAAAACTTAAAAGGACCAAGTTATCTTTGTCGTTAAACTCATTAAAACAATAGTGACAAATTTGTTCATTACAGACAAGAGCGAGTTTCATTGTCGCTAGGCTCAATATAACATAGTGACAGGTTTGCCCGAAGGGAA
Organism: Pinus tabuliformis; assembly: GCA_031772625.1. Classification (NCBI taxonomy): domain Eukaryota; kingdom Viridiplantae; phylum Streptophyta; class Pinopsida; order Pinales; family Pinaceae; genus Pinus; species Pinus tabuliformis. The sequence continues at coordinate 514,507,734 of CM062811.1, forward strand.
AATTATAGAACAAGCATATGTTATCCTCCTCAAGCTTGACAAAAATAAAGAGGTACTGGTCAACAATGACTGGGGAAAAATTGGGAAGAAAACTTGAAGAACTTCATTGGTAGCAGGTCGCTCTTGAACATGACACTTTCACTCCATCACCATGATTGAGTTGGGTTGGGTTATTCCGTTCACCAGTCATATCACCATTGGTCCTCCATACCATCCATTTTTGGGGTTAACGCTACCAATCCATTTCAGTGTCGCCGATATGTTCAAGAGAAGTCGCTCAGAGAATTCACCAACCTAGCTAACATCTCATCCGCTGCAATACCTTCACGCTTCATTCTTTCATGACTGCCACCCTGAACCTTGTATCATCAGATTGTTTTCACCTCCACAAAATCAATTTCTCCGTTTCGTGTCATATGTGTGGGATTCATTAAGGTCCTCCTACGATGGGTCACTTCTTGTCGACATCAACTCATTATCCAAGAAGTTGACTTAGGAACAACCCTTTCAGTACTTTGAAGCTTGCATGCCTCAATGGCAAGTTTCTCACTTCCGGCGACAGGTTTACGTCAATGGCCTTCGACCGAAAGATTTTTCATGGTGTTCGACATCGACTCATGTATTCACACCACGTGAATTGTACTACAGTACCTTGAGGGTCATTATCATTATCGGTGATTCCTCTCGCGCCTGTTAACAGCTTACATCATTGGATGGTAATCAGGCGATGTCTTTCCATGTTCGACACCAGAACATCTTTTCACATGGATCGACTTGTACTTTGGGCGAAGATTGAACAAGTTTGAAGACCCCGGATCTAGTTTCATCTATCCGGGATGCGATCTATTTAGGAAAATAAAGACATCAAATGTACTCTATAGCTACACAGATAATCATCCAAGCTAAGGGATGATGGCTCTACCAGAATCATCAATCTGCCACACAGACGGTTGTCTGTCCTATGTACATGAAAATGAATTTATAAAGTTGAGCATGAGAATGCCCGCTTCCGCTAGATCATGAAAATATTATGAAGATAATGTATTGTATTGTATCTTATTATAGGTCACCTTCCAATTCAAAAAACCTTAGATCCTCATGATAAAGCATTTCACCCAACATCAAAAGATTTACGACCTCATGCTTTAGGGGGCAACTGTTATAGACATATTTGGGCACTGCAACCCCAATCACATATGTCCATAAACCAAGGGCTTCTAAACCCCTAAAAGTGTTGTTTCATACCCTAAAGGAACAAGGTCAACTGATTACATTATTTCCCATAAGTTCTCCCTGAAAAACTACTCAGAACTGGTAAAAAATAGACCATACAGAATGCTCCATGTTGAGGGTGCGATGCATATCACCTGTAACACACAAAGGGTGTGATGCATACTGAAAAGGCCTTCTGTAGGGTGCGATGAGCGAGAGTAGACAAATGGCAGAGGTAGTTTTCTAGGTGGAAACCTGAAGAATCTTCTAGAAACTGCTCATATGAGACTTGCCTCTCTGAATTCGCCCAGGGATAAGTAAGAGATCATGAAATCTCCAAGTGGAACCAAGAACTATTAGTGAAATGACACTAATCAAAATTCCAGAAGCTGACTCACCCACCTGCAAATATCTATATATGGATCCCTCATCCTAGAGATCCAAACACTGGAATTTTGTATTTTGTAAGGAAGTGCTATTGGTTTCTTTGTGAAACATTGTATTGTTGGGTTATCTAGATTTTCATGAGGTGAAGAGGGCTTTCATGTTGGGAGGATGGCGATGGATCAGACAACTTGGTTGTAATCCTCTCTTCTACTACTTCTATCAATAAAGCTATTTGAGTTTTCCTCCATATACTTGTATATCTCTGAATCTTGTATTTGTGTATGCATTTGTATGGTTAATGTACATCTGATCCTATATTGTTTATGGTTATAGATCTCTATGCTTTGATGGTATTTTGCTGCTTTGACTCTACAGGTGTTCTTTGAAGCGGGACAAGTGAGAAGGGAGTGGCGAAAGTTCTATCAAGGGAGAGAGGAAACAAGCAAGGAGACTAGCGAAAGACTGAGGTTGGTACTCTTTGCTTCTTTCTCATCTATCTCTCATAAAGGAAAACAAAAGTAACTTTGGTTTGTTTGTTTCTAAGATAGCTACCCGTCTTAGTGGGACTAGCAGGTCTGAATGGACACTAGTTTTCCTGATAACACCTATGGCGGGGAAGGTATTGCTTGCAAGCAAGATCCGATAGGGGATGATGGTTGCAAAGGAGGCGCCTGGTGACCAATGAATGATAATTGATCAATAGTCACAATTCTCCCTTCATGAGGAAAACAAACCACACGAAAAAGTGAAGAAACAAGAGCTCTCATGACATAAACATAGTTGCATCTAAGGAGAAGATTGAAATCTAAGGGTCCTTGGACTACCATCACGTCTATATAGACGGTCTTTCCTCCCAAAGTAATAGGGAACTTCAGAAGGATCCCCAAGGGCTGACTTGTTCCTTCGTTTAAAGCCAACAAATTCTGGGTGACAAGCACAAGCTGTGGGGAGCCCAAAGCTTGCCAAGTAGTAGAAGACACGATGCTAACAAGCGCACGTTCATATAATATAATGCCAGGTACTACCATATTATAGGCTTGTACTGTGATCTGGAAAGGCACATACGATGGGAGGTAGAAAGCAGTCAAGTTACACCAATCGGAAGAAACAACAAAACTACTTGGTGGGGGCATCATATGATTGCCCCCATGTTGTACAGGAATAGAATAAGGACTCTCCTAAAAAACTGGGATGGGAGGTTCACTCTTCAATTCATGAGAATCTGAGGAGACAAGAAGAACATGAGCAGTATGATCACTACTCTCTTTGGGAACAGAGTGAACAAATGAAGGCAGAGCCAAGTCGACACTCTTTTCAACCAATGGTTGGTCAGAAACAGACACAAGAAAGTCATGCTCAAGAAGAGCAGGATGGGCAAGAGATGAATTTGAGTCAATCTCTTTACCAATTGGGAGAGGGTCAGAAGAAAGCCTCTGATAACCAACAGGAAGTTGGGGTTGAGGAGCTACAAGGTTTTCCAAAACTTTGGAAGTTTTATCCATAAGAGGAAAAAGATGAAGAAGATGCTCTCCTTCACATAACCTACTGGGGAATCTAATCTTTCCCTTCTTCTTACCATCATTAGCTGAAGGCGTAGCATCGATATGATCTCCAGAGGTCGACAAGGATGGTCGGTTTAGGTCTTGAGACCATACCTCTAAGCCTTTGGGAATGCCAGGACAATCTCGAAGGAGATGGTCACCCTTACACAACCTGCAAGGGAATTTTACCTTCCACGAAGGATCAAAAATTTTGTCGATGGGGGGTGCATTTAGAGTAATAGTTGCATAGTTGGCCTCTCGCTTATCTGAATTCTTCTTCTTCGTCTTCTTCTACTTCTTCTTAGCCTCTTGGTTACTAGATTTCAAAATTTCACCAAGCGAAGTAGAAGAGGAGGGTGAAGAAATAGGGGAAGAAGGCGTGGGGTCAACTTGAGAATCATCATGACGTGATTCAAATGAAAGAGATGGTAGGGCAGGAGTTGGGACACTCGAGATCAGCGAGGTTGAAAATAACCAGACAGGTAAACCAATGGTTAACCCGAGAAGGGACAACGTCACCATATAAGGAGCACCAGCGTTTCCAAAAGAAGGAAAAGGACCAAGATTACCATCTGAGGGGAATCCTTGACTGGTAGACTCTGGAAATGTTGCCATTGGAATTTACCCTAAAGAATCACTAAGTTAGATAACTTTAACAAGGAATATTTTGTGGGAAGTTAATTTTAAGACACTGAAACAAAACTTTGCCTTTTCATATTTTAAGAGTCGAGAAAAGGACGAAAGGTGACTCTAGTCGCTTTTGGAATGAATGAGCTCGAAAGGACAAATGCTCGAATTATATTTTAAGTTTAAAGAGTCAAAAAGATCAGACCACTCTGGATGATCTAGGTAAATAGGATTACCAGGCAACCATGAACTGCAGAATACCTCTCAGCGAACTGAGATGTACGGGTAGGCAATCTCCCCGAGTGCTATGTTTGGTGTATCACGTTTGCAAGGTGGTAGACTTAGCTTCCAATGGATAAAGGATTGCAACCTAGAGGGGTCTCCCGTTATATACACGATGGTACGGGGAGCAAAAATCCGTACTAGCGTTGTCTAATGTCGAAGCTAATGACAGATGCTAGGTTTAAAGACGTCGGAACACGTCTCTAGCCTAGACCACTAAATGTGAGCGTTAAGTTTCAATGATTCCTTAGGTTAATTCAATAAATTTTAACAGTTGATCTTGAATTAGGTTTCAATTACAAGGCCCTACCGTTGTCATATAAAAACTCCTATATGCAGCTATATGAGAAAAGAGATCTTTGTCTTCAATGAAATTTAACACTACTTGAGAGATAGGGAACACACAATCAATGCAACAATCGAAGAACGAAATCTTTCACTAATAAATCTCCTAAATGCACTTAATCTTCCTATAACAACATAAGAAGTTTAATTTCATTTCCAATGCTTATGATGATGCAAATCTTGCTTCTAAATAACGCTACTAGTGCAATATTTTCGCTTAAATAAACTAGAATGCTGTCCTCCTTTTCATAAAATTCAAAATGAATCTTTCACATAAAGCACTTTAAATGGAAGTAATTCACAATTCTGAAAAAACAAGCATCAATAAAATCCAAAGCATTATAAATGAAACTAAAATCAACTTCTTCCCTGAATCGAACAAACCAAACACATAAATGCTTCAATCGACAAACCAAGCAATGTAATCTATGCTTGGAAAGAGAAAAGAGACACTCGAAATAAGAGAACAAATGAGACTCTTTTACTCATTCAATTGAAAACAAAGCATCCTAGTCACTTTTGGGAGGAAGAAGAGAGTCTGAGGGTCAAGACACACTGGCACTGGAATGGGAGAAATTTTGATTTTTTCTTACCCCTGAGACCAGAGTGACTTTTGGGCCAAAAGTAGCGCCGATCGGCATGACTAACCAGTACTACAACTAGCGCTGATGGCTGATCGGCGCGACTTTTTGGCCAAAAATAGCATTGATCGAGGGATTCAAAGAAAAAAAGAAAAAATAACTTCACATAGGGCTAGACTTAACACATCAGAGGGTGGAATAAACCAAGCAAGCACACAAAGCAAGCTAAATGAAGCTTTCTAGTTAGGGAGAAGATGGTCCAAAAAGCTCACGGGGTCGAAAACACAAGAGCAAAACACACTCGCCAAGATTAGGGTGGAGCCATAATCTTCACTTATAGGCATCGGCACGACTTCCTAACTAACAACAAGCACCAAAGGCTAGTCGGCATGATTGTTCCTTAGTAATTCGCGCTGGTCAGTGTGACTGTTCCTCAGCAATTCGCGCTGGCCGGTGCGACTATCAGTCGATTAAGCGTGTTGGCCGAGGTAACTAAGGAAAAATAATAAAAAATTAATAGCAGGGACCAAATTTTCTACTATGAATTTTGGACTCAGGCCAGTAAGCAGGAGAAAAGAAATAGAACCAAAGGGAAAATGTGAAACTAGAAAAGTTCTCACGAAATTATGAAATCCAAAACAAACAAAAAGATGGGATCTCCCTAGCGGAGTCACCAATTTGTGGTGAAGTAAAATTATAAGTGCGGACACGAATGAATTCCTCTAGCTCGATAATGGGTCTAGCCACAACAGATACATTCTATGGAATATTTCCTTAGGTTAGAATCAATCAAGAGGGCCTACCTCTTGGTCGCTTATCCTGCTTGATGATGTCCTCACTTGCTCGCTTCAGCAATCTCTCGCTTCCTTCTTCAAGCTCCTGAAACAAGTAAACAACAACAACCTAGAAACATAATAATAGACAAATTGCAATTCAACCTACTTAATGAGTCAAGAAGCATTAAGACACAAATATGTAACATTACAAAACATGTAGGAAATTAATCGATAGTTGCATATATTAATATCAAAGAGAGATTACAACGATTTGTCTTGACGTCGTAGTCTTCCTCTAACAAGACCGGGTTCCCACAAACTTCTGCTAACACTCCATGATGGCTTCAAACAACAATAGTTTATAGGCTCTTCCCTTTAGGCTTCACTCCAAACCAAACACACTTCTCCCGCACACAACTATATGGCTACAACTAGTAATAGCTTGCTTGTCTAATTAAAATAGTATACTCACACTCGACCAACACTCTCACTAGCTTGTGCTTAGGAAGAAGGGAGGTTTATATAGGAAATATGGATGGGAGATGGATCCTCTTCTCATGGGAGAAGGACTTATCCCTCGAGGTAGTTCCATCATTATAGGGGAAAGGAGCCCAAACTGTCATCCTCTACCCCATTCGGCCAAACCATTTACCAGACTTCCGTTACGGAGCTTCTAGAGCTGGAAGCTTTGGCTCTAATTTAAAAAAATTCCCATAACAGGACCGACGCGACTGGAACACAGCTCAGTCGCACTGGTCGACGTGGGGAATAGTGTTAATCTTTACACATTAGCGTGGGGGATACAAAGGTCACTAGCGCCGACCTTGTAAACTGGGCAAAACAGAAGTTTAAGGGGAAATGGTACAAAAGGGAAATGATCTGCTCATAAAGAGGAACATAATGGGAGTTTCTCCATGAAGGCAAAGCATCTGGGGTTCACTGTAGAGGTCCTCCAAGATCAAGTAACGGGGAGTAGAGGGACAATGACAAAATGTTGCGTAACAATGCCTCACCATTCAACACCTTCATATGGATGTACAACACGGAGAAGCCTCCACATGTTTTTCTGAAGTTTTCCATGGACAAGCTCATCATGCAAGAAGTGTCATGCCACATCTCAGCAAGACTTTCAGCTAGGCTGCACCAAAAGAAGAAGGCACCTTGGCCCACTCTTCCATTGCGATTAGGTTGTACGAGATACAAAACCTAAAGCAAGCGGATGTCGAAACAAAAGAGATCTAGAAATATCATTTCGACACTCGAAGGTTTAATCTGTATGACCCACATTGTTTGGTGAAGGATCACTGCATGAGAGTACAGTTTCTGTGGATCCACAGGACATGTCATTGGGTGGAGGAAGACCCATGGAGATATTGTCACATCTTCTCCAGACCTAATGAACTGGTCGACATCATTGTGGAATGGTTAGCGAAGCAGCGTGAAGCAACATCTAGGAGAGCATTAGCAGCAACAACAACAAAGGTAAACATACGAACGTACAACAAAGGAAAGAGAAAGATTGTCAGCATCGTAGAGGCAGAACAAAGTTGCAAGTTTAGAGCAAACCCACTTGTGTAGAAAGCAGCGTTGGCAATAGAGGTGAAGAGGCAATAGCACGATAGGAGGGCCACGCAAAGGGAGACAGAAAAATAGAGGATGAAGGAAATATTCAAGGAGTTGCATGAGTTGAAGGAGCAACTCCGCAAGGAACAGGAGCTACGTAGATAGGAGAAGGAAGCGCAACAAGAATAGGTACAACAGCGGGCGTAACATGTACATACAGATGAAACTACGCCTGTATAGGTAACATACTCATCCAAGAAGTTGGCACAAAGCATACAGGGTGAGCAATTGCAGGAGTAGTGTTATAGACATATTTGGGCACTGCAACCCCAATCACATATGTCCATAAACCAAGGGCTTCTAAACCCCTAAAAGTGCATTTTCATACCCTAAAGGAACAAGGTCAGTTGATTACATCATTTCCCAGAAGTTCTCCCTGAAAAACTACTCAGAACTGGTCAAAACTGGAGCATACAGACTACTCCATGCTGAGGGTGCGATGCATCTCACTTGTAACACACAAAGGGTGCCATGCATACTGAAAAGCCCTTCTGTAGGGTGCGATGAGCGAGAGTAGACAAATCGCAAAGGTAGTTTGCTAGGTGGAAGCCTAGATAATCTTCTAGAAACTGCTCATATGACACTTGCCTCTCTGAATTCGCCTAGGAATGAGTAAGAGATCATGAAATCTCCAAGTGGAACCAAGAACTATTAGTGAAATGACACTAATCAAAATCCTAGAAGCTGACTCACCCCCCTGCAAATATCTATATATGGATCCCTCATCCTAGAGATCGAGAGGCTGGAATTTTGTATTTTGTAAGGAAGTGTTGTTGGTTTCTCTGTGAAACATTGTATTGTTGGGTGATCTAGCTTTTCATGAGGTGAAGAGGGCTTTCATGCTGGGAGGGTGGTGTTGGATCAGACAGCTTGGTTGTAATCCTCTCTTCTACTACTTCTATCAATAAAGTTATTTGATTTTTCCTCCATATGCTTGTATATCTCTGAATCTTGTATTTGTGTATGTATTTGTATGGTTAATATACATCTGGTCCTATGTTGTTTATGGTTATAGATCTCTATGCTTTGATGGTATTATGCTGCTTTGACTCTACAGGTGTTCTTTGAAGCAGGACAAGTGAGAAAGGAGTGGTGAAAGTTCTATCAAGGGAGAGAGGAAACAAGCAAGGAGACTAGCGAAAGACTAAGGTTGGTACTCTCTGCTTCTCTCTCATCTATCTCTCATAAAGGAAAACACAAGTGACTTTAAATTGTTTGTTTCTAAGATAGCTACCTGTCTTAATGGGACTAGCAACTCTGAATGGACACTAATTTTCCCGATAACAAAATGGCGACTCCACTGGGGAATGAATAGTTTGTTTGTTTGTTTCTATTTGTTTGCTTTATAAACTATAAATGGAGCTTGAAGCTAAGCCAACTAGCCTTCGAACTACATTTGCTATGCAAGTGCAAAGTAGATCAACGCTGCTTCAGTCAATCTCCAGGTTTGTTTATGAATTGAACAACTGACTTGCAAACATCCTAAGTGCCCTGGTGGTAGCTCAAATAACCTCATTAGATCAGCCTCTATACTGTGTGTTTACTGTCTATCATTAGCTTAGCCTAAATCCCTGAACTTAGCTGCAAACTATGGGTGAAAACCAAGCTCAGTCTCGTCCTTGGACCATCGCACTATCTCTCATTGGCAACCTAGATGCATTGCACCTGCCATGTGTTGCAGGTGAGATGCATCCCTGTTTCCCTGTGTTACAGGTGCAATGATTGAATGAGACTGTTTCTGCCTCCAAATTTTGGTTTTTCCTTCATTGTTTTCAGCTCTATTCAGTAGTTTTGCTGTCTATGATCAGTATATCACTGTTGAAACTCTCTTCCTTTGCATTATTCAGCCTCCATTGATAAGGAATTGTGAATGTTTTTAATGTATTTTTCATCATTTACAGTCTTCCTTTGCAAAAAGTAGCTTAATCGAACTGTCGTCTTTTGATTTGAAAGTGTCGCAAGTGTCATTTTCAGTCAAAGAAAAGAGTGTCATAAAGTCTTCCTCTTTTAGATAGTCGATTACACTTTTGCCATTATATTTGATTTGAATCATCAATTCTTTGAAGTGTCGAAAGAAGTTTTCAAGTTGAAATTGAAAGTGTCGTCTAAATCTTCCTTTCGTTTTTTGAAAAGAAATTGCTAAAGTGTCGCTTTGAGGAAAGATAGTTCAGATCTGTACTTAGTTTTCTTTTTGTCATTCACACATTAAGGAAACTGAAAAACAAATACATGCATGTGCATTTGCATTTAGACTGCATGCAGAAATTGATTTAGGACAATGCATCTTAGTGTGTGCTCTCTGCTCTATGTTGAAAGAATTTTACTTCTCTTTCCTTAGTAGCTAGGATTTTCATTGCTAAAAGAAAGTAAATGACTGTTTATCATCTTAGATTGCATATTTAGGAATTGTATATCTACATCACGCAGTGAACCTTAAAGGAAAACTTCGTAAGAAAGATCAACTGTAATATAAACCTAAATGAACATAAAAACACTTTGGAACCTAACGCACAAGATCTATAAGTCTAGGCTAGAGATGTATTCCGACATTGTAAAGCCTGGTAACAATCGTTTTCATCGTAGGTTGGGTGATTCCTCCTCTTTGATACGACAAGTGCCAGTATGGACTTGTGCTCCCACGTACTGTCGAGTATATATTGGGAGACCACAATAGGCTATATCCTTTATCCTTAGGAAGCTATGTATGCCGCCATACCAATCGCAATGCATTGAACATAGCATTTGGGAAGATTGACTGTCGTACGTAAAAAGTATTCTGCAGTTTTGCGATTAGTTTGGTAATCCCTCTGTCTAGATTTCCAGAGTAGTAACTTTCGTTCCTTTTCAGACTCCTTAAAAGAAAAGGTCCATCTGAGCACTTGTCACTTCAGGCTCATTAAAAATCGAAGGCGACTAGAGTCATCTTTAGCTTTTTCTCGACTCTTAAAAATTGAAAAAGCAAGTTGTGTCAAAGCGTCATAAAATTTATTTTAATCGGAATAACATCATTGTTCCCTCGTTGGTCTTAGGTTGAGAAAATGGAGTCCACCAATTAAGGATTTCGTTTTGGGGGAAATCCTAGTCCTTTCTCTTCTTGGGGAGATGTTGGTGCTCCACACATGGCTACATTGTCCCTTCCATGACTCACAATTGGCTTGCCAGTATGGCTTTTCTCGACCTCTGTCGTTCAAAACACTGTAATTCCTAAATAATAAAATTAGCAACCAGATGATAGTATAGTTGCTCCCCCATCTTCTACTTCTTTTGTTTCTCCCTCTCCTTCTTCCTCTTCGCTTGGTGAAACTAGTAACACTAAAAACCAAGTAACTGAGAAGAAGAAGAAGAAGCCAACAGCGAAAGAGGGCAACCATGCATCGTCTGGTGAAAATCCACACGCTACACCATCTAAACCCAAATGTCCATGTGTCATTTGCAAGGGAGACCACTATCATCAAGATTGTCCTTGCATCCCGCAGATCCTAAGGGACTGGTCTCCCCGTTTGCACAATCTGGTGTCTTCAACCTCTGATGATCATGTTGAGAGTACACCATCAACTAGTGAAAATGAAGTCAATGGACAGAAAGGAAGATCTAAATTTCCTTGTAGGCAGTGCGAAGGTGATCAAGCCCTCCACTATTGTCCCTTCTTGGATGAAGCTAAAAGAGTGTTGGATAACTGTCCTGCTTCACCACAATGACTTCCTCCTGAATATAAGAAACTCTTACCCAGTCCATCGCTAGTTGAAAATCCGACTGACACACTTCTAGTGTGGGTCAAAGCATCTATCATTGAAGATAAACCCTCTGATTCCAGACCAGACCAAAGTCAACTGGTTGAGTGTTATGAAACCAGCTCACAAAAAGATAGAAAAGAGAGATCCACGCCTTAGAATTCAGCCTCTTCGAGGGGGCAACCTCCTTTACATTACATAAATGAACAATTCTTGGATGATAAAAATGACAAAACCTCCTTTCTATATATAGGAGTCTAAGGAGTCACAATATAATCCAGCCGACCTAACAATAATATTATAAAGCCACAAAAATAACAATAGAGGGATTCTATGGGGCACAGAAATAACAATATGGGGGTAATAGGGGCACAACAATATAAATAGGGGTATAACTACAATAGTAATGGGGTAATCACTAGTATTATAGGGACCCAACATGCCCCTCTCCTTCAAAAAAGTGTTGTCCTCAACGCTTGAGCAGTTCTGGATACTTCTGCATAAAATTCTCATCCTCCCATGTGGAATCTTCAGCGGATAAGTTCTTCCACTTGATAAGATACTCTGAAATTGATCGATTTCGTAGCTGTCGAGTTCTTGTTTCTGTGATTGCTTCTGGTTCCAATATAATTTTTCCTTCCTCGTCAAGTTCTGGCAATATTGTTTGAATTGGGAGCTTGTCACCTATAACCTTCTTTAAACATGAAACATGGAAAACTGGGTGCAATCGAGAAGCTGCAGGAAGCTCCAATTTGTATGCCATAGTACCAATCTTTTCCAACACCTTGTACGGACCATAATACTTTGGTGATAATTTATTATCCTTCTTAGCTTGCTTTAGGGACATTTGCTTATATGGTTGTAGCCGTAGGAATACCCAATCACCTACATCAAAACTTCTTTCACTGCGATGTTGATCTGCCTGTTGTTTCATTCTATTTTGTGCCAACACGAGGTTATCCTTTAAGAGTTGGAGGACTTGTTGTTGATGTTCGATGTGATGTTCCACTGCCTGAACCTTAGAATTTTCTCTTAAATATGATGTGATGGATGGTGGTTGATACCCATAAAGTGCCATAAATGGGGTCATTTTTGTTGCTGTATGGAAGGAAGTGTTATACCACCATTCAGCCAGAGGCAACCATTTGACCCATTGTGTCTGTTTATCAGATACAAAGCAACGAAGATATCCTTCCAAACATTTGTTTACTATCTCAGTTTGCCCATCAGATTGAGGATGATAAGATGAGCTATGAGCTAACTGAGTACCAAGACAAGAAAATAATTCTGTCCAAAAATTTCCAGTGAAAATGGGATCTCTGTCACTTACAATAATCTTTGGGTTTCCATGTAGCTTTTGAACTGTTTCCATAAATGCAGTAGAAACTGTACTGGCTTTAAATGGATGTGATAATGCACAAAAGTGTGCATACTTGGTAAGTCTGTCAACTACCACCATGATGACACTCTTTCCCTCAGACTTGGGTAAACCTGTGATAAAATCCATTGAAACCTCCTCCCAACGTTGGCTTGGAATGGATAAAGGTTGTAATAGACCTGGTGTCTTAATTGTTTCAACTTTATTTTGCTGGCAAACCAAACATTCTGCCACAAACTTTTGAATATCTGATTTAAGGCCATCCCAAAAAAATTCCTTCTTAACCCTGTGGTAAGTTTTTAAAAATCCTGAGTGCCCTCCTAAGGGAGAAGTGTGCAATTCCATAAGAATCTTTTGTTTTAGCTGGGAATTCTTACAGAGGTATAAGCGATCTTTGTACCATAACGAATCATTTTGCCAGCTAAATGTATCAGAAGTACTGGAATCTTGTTGTAGCTTTCGAATAAGTGCCCACACTTCTTCGTCATTCTTCCATTCCTCCCTTGCTTCGTTTATCCAATCTGGTTGGATAATAGAAATGGCACACAACAATGCTTCCACATCCTCATCCTTTCTTGAGAGTGCATCTGCCACCACATTTTGCTTCCCTTTTTTGTAGATGATTTCAAAGTCATAACCCAACATCTTTGTGACCCACTTTTGTTGCTCTTCAGAGGATAATCTTTGTTCTAAAAAGTATTTAAGGCTATCATGATCCGTTTTTACCTTGAAGTGTCTTCCCATTAGGTAGGGTCGCCATTTCTTAAGTGCATGGAGTATTGCCAACATTTCCTTCTCATAAATAGCTTTGCTTAAAAACTTTCCCTTGATTGGACGACTTTCAAAAGCAATGGGTCTTTCATCTTGCATTAGAACAGCACCAATTCCATTTCCTGAAGCATCACATTCCACAATAAAGGTTTTTGTGAAGTCCGGTGTAGCTAAGACCGGTGCTTGGCACATTGCCTCTTTAAGATGTTCAAAGGCCTTTGTTGCTTCCGAGTCCATGAAAATGAATCTTTCTTCAATAATGTTGTTAGAGGTGCTGCTATTCTCCCATAATTCTTAACAAACTTGCGATAATACCCTGTCAACCCAAGAAATCCTCGCAGATGCTTTATGGATGTGGGGATTTTCCATTCCTTAATGGCTTTAATTTTGCTAGGGTCTACCTTAACTCCTTCATGAGATACAATATGACCCAAATATTCCACCTCCTGGACTCCAAAGAAACATTTGGATCTTTTTGCATATAATTGTTTCTCCTCCAATAGTTGTAGCACCCTGTCAACATGTTCAACATGATCCTTCCAAGACTTGCTGTAGATTAGTATATCATCAAAAAATACTAACACAAATTTTCTAAGGAATGGTTTGAAAATTGAATTCATCAAACCTTGAAATGTTGAAGGTGCATTGGTAAGGCCAAAAGGCATGACCAAAAATTCATAATGACCCTCATGAGTTCTAAATGCCGTTTTCGGAATGTCTTCAATCTTCATTCTGATTTGATGATATCCCGAACGAAGATCCAACTTGGTGAAGTAAATTGATCCATGCAATTCATCCAGTAATTCATCAATAACAGGAATGGGGAACTTATCTTTAATAGTGAGCTTGTTGAGCTCCCTATAATCTGGACACATGCGCCATGATCCATCCTTCTTGTGCACCAATACTACTGGAGCTGAGAAAGAACTTTGACTCGGTTGAATTATACCAGCCTCTAGCATTTCTGCAACCATACGTTCAATTTCACTTTTTTGGACATAGGGATATCTGTACGGCCTGATGTTTGGAGGAACACTTCCTGGAATCAGATGAATAGCATGATCATGATCACGCATAGGTGGGAGACCTTTGGGAGTCTCAAATACCTTGGAATGATTGTCCAGGACTTTTTGGAGATCTGGAGAAATAGATGATTCCAATGTGGAAACATCTAGCGAACATAATTGTGCAATTACACCTCTTTGCTCCTTTTTTAGAAGCTTTGTCATGCCATTAGAGCTGATTATCTTTCCTGGTTTCCCTGCAATACCCCTTAATTCAACTTCCTTTCCTTCCACAGAAAATTTCATGAAAAGTTCTTGAAAATTAAAAGCTATTGTACCCAAGGATTGTAGCCATTGGACTCCTAGTACAACATCAGCACCTCCCATTGGAATGGAAAGCATTGGGCTAGTCAATACATATTCTCCCATGGATAGCTTGATATTATGGCACTTTCCAGAACAATTTATTGTTCCTCCATTTGCAATCATCACTTGACACTCTGGTGCTGGATATAGGAAGCAATTCAATTCTTTTGCTACCCTACAATGAATAAAATTGTGGGTGCTTCCTGAATCAATCAACACTATTACCTTTTTCTTCTTGATTTGTCCTTCTATCTTGATGGTTTGAGGAGTGGTAATTCCCGCCAATGCATTACAAGATATGGTCGGATTTATTTGTTCTTCATCTAGGCTTTGTTCCTGGAATATATCCTCTTCTTTTGACCTTTCTTGCTCCTTTTCTTCTTCCTCTTCACAATCTATGTAGAATAATTTCTTCTCAGCACACTTATGACCTTTTGTGTATTTGCTATCACAATTGTAACAAAGCCCTTTTGCTCTTTTTTCTTCCAATTGTTGTGGTGTCAACCTTGTAGGTTGTGGAAGACTATGGGCAACAACACTTCCGTCTTTATAGTTGTGAATGGTATGCTTCCTAGTTGCCATAATTTTGCTTTCCATTTTTCTTGCTAACCTGAATGCCTTCTCTAATGAATCAGGTTCCCAAAGGCGCACATCATGTTGGATATTATCCTTTAAAGACCCTATGAACACATCAATCCTATGCTCCTCTGGAATATCTTTTACCCTTATGTTCAATTTTTGGAACTCCTCAATGTGCTCCATTATTGAACCCTTTTGTTTGAGACTTATCAATTGGCTAAAAAAAGTGTTGCTTTTTGTATCCTCATAATGTGCTATCAATTCTTCCGTAAAAATTGCCCAAGTGATAAATTGTTTACGAGAACAAAGCCATTGATACCATACAAACTGATTTGGTTCCAAATATAAAGTTGCCATACGTACCTTTTGTGTGTTTTGCACATTATTGAGATCGAAGAATTGCTCCATCTGTAATATCCATGTGGCGGGATCCTTGCCATCAAACTTCCTCATATCGATTTTTGGAACATGGTGAGTCTTCGATCCAACATTAGAGTCTATGGAATCATGATTAACATTTCTTTTGTTCTCATCATGAGTTTCCTTTACTACCTTTTCACCATTAGTAAGTATTTCTTGTAGAAAATTTGTCAAATCTGTCTTCAAATATGCCATGTCTGTCTTCAAATCTGTCTTCAAATCTGCCATGTTTGTATTCAAATCTGTCTTCAAATCATCCATCTTAGCTTCCATACCCTTTATCTTAGATTCCACGCCATTTATCTTAGATTCCACGCCATTTATCTTAGCTTCTGTTAGCTTTTGTGAGCGTGACATTTGTTGCACTTGTTCTTGTAATTTTGATATATCATGTAGCATTTCTTCCTCTTCTTCATGAGTCATGCTAGAGCTTTCAGGTTCCTTACTAGGTGTTTGCATTTTCTTTCCTCGGGGCATCAGTTACCGATAATAATGCTTTACTATGCCCTTTGAATTCCGTTAAACCAAGCTTACACAAAAATTAAAAAAAAAAATACACACCTTTTTTCACTTTATAGAAGCCTGATATTGAATCTGATGTATCTCTGTAATTTCAGATCATCCAATTTTGAGGTTGCAATCTGTAGTAGCCTTCTGTGTCCTCTTTCAAATGCCACAAGTCTGAGCCCAATTGGATTCTCCAAGGAAGAGTTATGTGAAATCTCCCACAGTGACTTGCTTTTAGACTGGTTCAGTAGAGCGAACTTGTACGACGTGCCACGAGTCACTGTTTCAACCTTTGAATTTGAAACCCATAGAAAAGAAACTACAATCCGTCCTCTTTCTGTACCTTTTTACGAAATTTCAATCCGATCCTCAGAGAGATAGTTATGATGATTTTCCCCAGGTCACCTGTTTTGAATGTAATTCAGGAGTCTGCAAAAAGGCCAACTTCCTCAGATCATATCTCCGAAAATATTGCGCAAAACGCTCTGAAATTCGGACCCAAGGTTCAACGCCAATTCTTCTCAAATGGGTTTTTTTTGCGACTTCTGAAACCTCACAGAAAAAAATTTATAGTGAAAATTCCACGATGACCTGTTTGGAGCAGCGAAACCCTAGAATCCAAAGCTCTGATACCAAATGTTATGAAACCAGCTCACAAAAAGATAGAAAAGAGAGATCCACGCCTTAGAATTCAGCCTCTTCAAGGGGGAAACCTCCTTTACATTACATAAATGAACAATTCTTGGATGATAAAAATGACAAAACCTCCTTTCTATATATAGGAGTCTAAGGAGTCACAATATAATCCAGCCGACCTAACAATAATAATATAAAGCCACAAAAATAACAATAGAGGGATTCTATGGGGCACAGAAATAACAATATGTGGGTAATAGGGGCACAACAATATAAATAGGGGGTATAACTACAATATTAATGGGGTAATCACTAGTATTATAGGGACCCAACATTGAGACGGCAGTCGACCCAGTCTTGTCTTCAAAAGGTCCACCTTCAGATGATACATTCTCCAAAGAGAATGAGAACGACACCGTTCAAATTATTTTTGTTAACACAGAGTCTGATGAACATGAGGGCAATCTACCCATTCCTTTACCATAGGAAGGAAGTTCATCAGAGACTCATCCGACTGTTTATTCGGTCCCTCCTCCAAACAATCTAGTCATTTCCTTTGATTGGAATCTACTAGGGAGACCCCGCCTACTGTCTAATGTGCCATTCCGGATCATAGTACAAGCTTACAAAATGATCATGGCTGGTACTATCATAGATGAAGGGGCTTCCATGAGTATCCTTTCCTCAACTGGTAGGAAAGCGCTTGGTTCACCATCGCTTCTGCCTGAGATTCAAAATCTGTTGAGTTTCAACAAAGGAACCAGTCAACTGTTAGGGATCCTTCCAAATTTGCCTATAACTTTGAGAAGGAAAATTGTTTATCTGAACGTGATGGTAGTCCAAGGGCCATTAGATTACAATCTACTCCTTGGGCATGACTACATTTATAGCATGGGAGCTATTGTTTCCTCACTCTTTCGAGTGATGTGTTTTTCGTATGAAGGCAGAATGGTCCAGCTGGTAGACCAGCTTTCATTCCCTGGTTCAAACATAGCTACTAGTCAAGTGCCATCCCTAACTGGTATTTTTGCACAAGGAATGTCTCATCAACCTCCAATCCGTCCACCTGATGAGCGCGAGTGATTCGGTGAATGTGACTAAACCCAGGGGGCATGCGCCCTGGTCTACTTCGACAGGAAAACCCCAGATATAAGGTAGGTTTCCGTGTAGGATATATGACTAGTCTGACACACCCATCCATTTAGGAAAATGGGATTAGACTAGAAAAGGATTCCCTCGTCAAAGGTTATGTGAGTGGAAGCTCCCACCATTCACCTTTGTCTATTTCGATGGATAGAGCCAAGGAAGTGTTTTGTCTGGTTTGTCTGCTCCGGACGAAACAACCTTGCTTTAATGCAAGAACTTCCATATGGTAACCTGGAAACTCTACTTTTCGTTATACCTGGGGGCATGCAAACCTTTTTCATGCGAGTGAAAAATGACCTTTTATTTTCTTAGTTTGTAGGCTTATTTTCTTAGTTTGTAGGCTCTCAACCCTTTAACCTCGTAGGTCGGTCGTTCCTAGCTTGCATACAAAAGGCTCCGGAGCAAAGTTGCACATGGGGCAAGCTCCCTAAAAAATGAACCTACTAATGAGAGACATCCTTATTATACGACTGGCACGAGCAATGTTTCCGCAAAGTTCAAGCTCGTTAAAAAATAAACCTAGCTATGAGCATATGTTCCCCCAGAGTTTAAGCTCATTAAAAAATGAACCCACCTTTCGGTAAATAACCTTTGTGATCGCATTGCTATCAGCTTTTGAGCCTTGGTCGTGTTCTTACCATCACCTCTTCTTTTTAGCTGATATAACGCCTCCATTTGATTGTTTACCCTTTTGAGGAACAATTGTGACAAGTGATTCTGTTAGCCATCTTCTTTACACTGCCGTGATTGAAAAGTTCCAAATCTTCCTTGAAACCAGCTGCTACCTAAAAATATCACTGGTTCCTCAAAGATGAGTCTTTTTTAAGTTCTTTCTAGACTCATAAAATATAAAAATATTGCCGAGCAATTGGCCTCTCTAGCTCATTAAAGTGATTGGAATTGCCATCCCTCCTCTATATTTTAATCTTTTTGGACCTGAGGGATCATTACACAAAAATATTGAGCGCTTGTCTTTTTCGGCTCGTTAAAGTGATCGGAAAAGTCATCCCTTTCATATTATTTTATACTTTTTTGGACTTAAGGGATTATACTACGAAAAAGGATTACTGGAGTTTCCTTTCTGTCTCTTTTCAGACTTTCTAAAACTGAAAAGGACCGAGTTATCTTTGTCGTTAAACTCGTTAAAACAATAGCGACAAACTTGTCCATTACAGACAAGAGCGAGTTTCACTGTCACTAGGCTTGATAAAACATAGCAACATGTTTGCCCAAAGGGAAAATTATAAAACAAGCATATGTTATCCTCCTCAAGCTTGACAAAAATAAATAGGTACTGGTCATCAATCACTGGGGTAAAATTGGGAAGAAAACTTGAAGAACTTCATTGGTAGCAGGTCGCTCTTGAACATGACACTTTCACTCCATCACCATGATTGAGTCGGGTTGGGTTATTCCGTTCATCGGTCATATCACCATTGGTCCTCCGTACCATCCATTTTTGGGGTTAACGCTACCAATCCATTTCAGTGTCACCGATATGTTCAAGAGAAGTCACTCAGAGAATTCACCAACCCAGCTAACATCTCATCCGCTGCAATACCTTCACGCTTCATTCTTTCATGACCGCCACCCTGAACCTTGTATCATGAGATCATTTTCACCTCCACAAAATCATTTGCTCCATTTCATGTCATAGATGTGGGATTCATTAAGGCCCTCCTACGATGGGTCACTTCTTGTCGACATCAGCTCATTATCCAAGAATTTGACATAGGAACAACCCTTTCAGTACTTTGAAGCTTGAATGCCTCAATGGCAAGTTTCTCACTTCCGGCGACAGGTTTACATCAATGGCCTTCTTCCGAAAGAATTTGTGTGGTGTTCAACGTCGACTCATGTACTACACCACGTGAATTGTACTGCAGTACCTTGAGGGTCATTATCATTATCGGTGATTCCTCTCGCACCTGTTAACAACTTACATCATTGGCTGGTAATCAGACGATGTCTTTCCATGTTCAACACCAGAACATCTTTTCACATGGATCGACTTGTACTTCGGGCAAAGATTGAACAAGTTTGAAGACTTTGAATCTAGTTTCATCCATCCGGGCTGCGATATATTCAGGAAAATAAATACATCAAATGTACATCATAGCTGCATAGATAATCATCCAAGCTAAGGGATGATGGATCTACCAGAATCATCAGTCTACCACACAGAAGGTTGTCTATCCTATGTACATGAAAATGAATTTATAAAGCTAAGCGTGGGAATGCCCGCCTCAGCTAGATCATGAAAATATTACGAAGATAATGTATTTTATTGTATCTTATTACAGGTCACCTTCCAATTCGAAAAACCTCGGATCCGCATGATAAATCATTTCACCCGACATCAGAAGATTTATGACCTCATGCTTTAGGGGGCAACTGTTATAGACATATTCGGGCATTGCAACCCCAATCACAATGTCCATAAACAAAGGGCTTCTAAACCCCTAAAAGTGTTGTTTCATACCCAAGGTCAGCAGATTACATAATTTCCCAGAAGTTCTCCTTGAAAAACTACTCAGAACTGGTCAAAACTGGACCATACAGATTGCTCCATGCTAAGGGTGCAATGCATATCACCTGTAACACACAAAGGGTGCCATGCATACTGAAAATCCCTTCTGGAGGGTGCAATGAGCGAGAGCAGAAAAATTGCAAAGGCATTTTGCTAGGTGGAAACCCAGAGAATCTTCTAGAAACTGCTCATATGACACTTGCCTCTCTGAATTCGCCCAGGGATGAGTAAGAGATCATGAAATCTCCAAGTGGAACCAATAACTATCTATGAAATGACACTAATCAAAATCCCAGAAGCTGACTCACCCCCCTGCAAATATCTATATATGGATCCCTCATCCTAGAGATCTAGAGGCTAGAATTTTGTATTTTGTAAGGAAGTGTTGTTGGTTTCTCTGTGAAACATTGTATTGTTGAGTGTGGTGAAGAGGGCTTTCATGCTAGGAGGACGGCATTGGATTAGACAGCTTGGTTGTAATCCTCTCTTCTACTACTTCTATCAATAAATCTATTTGAGTTTTCCTCCATATGCTTGTATATCTCTGAATCTTGTATTTGTATATGCATTTGTATGGTTAATATACATATGGTTCTATGTTGTTTATGGTTATAGATCTCTATGCTTTGATGGCATTATGTTGCTTTGACTCTACAGGTATTCTTTGAAGCAGGACAAGTGAGAAAGGAGTGGTGAAAGTTCTATCAAGGGAGAGAGGAAACGAGCAAGGAGACTAGCGAAAGACTGAGGTTGGTACTCTCTGCTTCTCTCTCATCTACCTCTCATAAAGGAAAACACAAGTGACTTTAAATTGTTTGTTTTTAAGATAGCTACCCATCTTAGTGGGACTAGCAACTCTGAATGGACACTAGTTTTCCCGAGAACAAGTTGGACTTCAATTAAGAGATTGAACAAGCACTTGAGAAGATGTATACAGATATGGAGTAGTAAGAGTTAGAGGAAGACATCGACCTCATGCCTTACCACCAAGAGGTTGACCCACCAGTTTCACCAGATTTGGAAGCGGAGCAAGTCCCAAGTGACCAAGGAGACATTGAGATCCTTGGAGACAATCTGGAAGGAGAGATGCACAACATATCATTCGACGAGTCGCAACATAGAGTTGTGAAATCATGCAGAGTGTCTACTCCGGATGACAACACATCTCTTGCGCAGTTTGAAGAGTGAGTGATCGTGTCTGACATGCGCAAGCATCCAACAACATTGGTCGATGCTACCAGAGCATATGCCAAAGCCACTAGCTTGAGTGTTCGCTTCTTTATAGTCGAGAACGAGCGAATGGTTAAGGAGTTACAGACGACGAAGCAAGGAGGAGCACTGGTTACAACATCCACCCGAGTCGATTTAAAGAAGGCAATACTGGATGAAGTATCGTCCCTTGAGACAGTCATGCAGGCGTTGAATTTAAAGTTTGGTACTGTGCATAAGGCAATTGTCCATCTCAACGGTTGGTAGTAGCTATGTGCTAGGAGAGCACGTATCTTGTCAAACTTGCACAATGTTTTTGACTATATGCAAACATGGATAATGAGATATAAAAGGAACCCCGTTACACTTGCCCAAGATGATGAAGGCTAAAGCGGTCGAGCTAAAGGCATGCATTCGGAGTCAGATCTAGAACTGTGGAGAACTCTTGTAGCTCATCACTAGTTTGCAGGCTTCCCTTGCACGAGTATTCAGAAGCATGGATGTTTTTGTGCATGCACATGCGATCCCATCTATTGGGACACTCACCGAGGCAAAGACAAAGGCACAAGTCCAACTGGAGCTTGACTCGTACTTTGATGAGTTGATGCGCATAACCACCAGTGCAGACTTAGCAATCAGTGCAGACACCATGCATCAGTATGTTGCTGGTCCGGCCACACTCAAGACAATGATGCACATGTTATTAGACGATTTGGACAGAGGAGCGAGAGCAGTGTACCCGGATGCAATAGAGGCAAGAGTTCGTTTCTAGAAAGATGTCACCACAGAGTACATAGACACCATCGCGAACTACTAAGCTTGGCATCAGTTCGCTACTGTCGATCATCGTGAGGATGTCGAAGAGCTGGTCTTCCCATAGTTGTCTGAGTCATAGTGATGTCTTGCATGGCTTGCTCAAGCCTATTTTGTCTCACATGGGTACATGTGCAGATTGTATGTAACATCTTGTCAAGTGGAAGTTCAAGTGTCGATAGTTGAATGTAATAGTCATAGAGTAGTTGAAGAGTCATGAGGGTAGATGAATGGTCACAAAGGGGAATGTCAAGGGTCACCCCACCCTTTGCTATATATAGTCCCTCATAACTCATTCTAGAGTATTTTGGTCAGCCAAGCTTCTAATAGAAGTATCTTAGAGAAAGCTTGGAAAGCATTGTAACGAGCCTTGGATTCTCCACAGTGCAGAGCTAGTACATCTCTTTGGAGATGAAGTGCCCCTAGAGAAATGGTCGTTGGATGGTGGATCAAATACCTTTGAGACCTTGTCCAGAGGAATCGAACATTTGACGTAATTAAACCCACGCATATGTTCTGAGTGCCACGTGTCAGATTAATTAGAATGCCACATGTTTGATGTTAACTTGATGGAGGAGGACGAAACGTTCGGATTGGCTGGGACGACGAAAATGAGACGTTGGGATTGACTGGGATAAACAGTTTTGCCCAGCCAAACAGTGTTTGCCCAACCAATCCAACTCCATAGAGGGAACACCTTCGGTGTAAATATATATAAACTATAAATATAGAAATAAAACATTGTACAAACATAAAGCTTCAATGCATAAATAAATGCAACGTTTAAATATCATTTTACAAAAACTCACCCATGTGCAATGTCTCAAATTATATATATTCCAAAGAAAGAGGCATACTCACCATATTACTACATACCATAAGTGAATTGATTTTAGAAAAATTTACCCAGACCACTGAAGAGGGAGTTTAATCCACTACATCAGTCAAGGTAGCAAAGAGGGAGTTTAATCCACTACATCGGTCAAGGTAGCAAAGGCTGCAGAGGGACTTTAATCCACTACATCAGTCAAGGTAGCAAAGAGGGAGTTTAATCCACTACATCGGTCAAGGTAGCAAAGGCTGCAGGGTTACAATGTATAGCAATCCCTTAGAAAGGAAAGCCACATTTTATATAATGTGTTATGTATATATAACACAAATTAATCAAAATTCTGACACAACACATATATCATTTTGTACATTGCATATTATTACGTGTACATTAAATTATATTGTACTATATATAGTCCATATAGGTAAAAACAAAACTTCTAACATATTTACCCATGCTCCAACCCTTAGCACATTTTTAATGCTTAGTTTTACACAAGACTTTCTAGAAACCCAAAACTCTCAGTAAACCAAGGGTTAAATCAACGAGTCTATGCTCATTCTTCCATTGGCACAACAAAAATGATGAAGGGAAAACTCAGACTATCACTCGCGTTACCACCGATGGGCATTTTGCCAGCTCCATGTATTCGCATCTTGCCAGCTCCATGTCTTCCTTTCATCTTAGCGTTATCTTGCCAACGCTAGCAACAAACCTTAGGGAGTGCAAACCAAAAAAACTATGATCAATGAATCCAAAATTATCGATGGTACAATAAACTATAACATAATTGGTTAAAATAAGGGAGTTGAAATCCGGTTTCCGGCCTCATTTTGATAATATTGTGTTCTCACTCATTCAATCACCATGATCTAAGATTCGACACTAGCTTTTCATTACTTTGGCCCATGAAATTTTGACATTGTTCAAATAACTAAAATTTCTTATTATAATTTATTTTTGTTGTTGTAGATAGAAGAAATGGACAGAGTGAGATATAATCCGAGCACCAAGGTTGAAGAATAAACTGATTCTGAACTTAATGCACTAGATCAGCACCGAGATGCTTCACCGGAGGATTAGACAGAAAATTGGGGATCATTAAACTTGGCTAGAGAACTCAAACCAAAGAGAAGAAAATCAAAAGCCTCATCAGTTGGAAAATATATCAATTCAATTGGTGAGATCCAAAATTAAAAATTACATCGATGATTCAATGGGATTTGTTCTAGAACATAGTATAGAATAGACTTTGATTATATTCTATTTTCAATGTATTATAAAATAGCGTTGGGAGATCTCATAGAAAGAGGAACATTTTGTGAAAGGGGACTCTTTGCACCATTATAAATGGGGTTGGGGTTTCGCTGTAGATTAGAAATTAGAACAGAGGATCCTTTACATTATAATTTAAATTTTTGGGGTTTTTTTCTTTTTTTTTTTTTTTTTTACAGAAACTAAACTTCTATAATAGAGAGGAAGGTTGTGCACTATGGTAAACTTATCTTTTGAAGGAAAATTTTTAGATTTAGGAAGATAGTTTTAGACTTAGGAAGATTGTTTGGTTTGAATATGATAATATTTTTCAATATTTGGTAGAGTTATTTCTGAACTTGTATATTTTCGTATTGATATGAATTATGCAAGTGTCTTTTCATATGATTAACTATTTATTTATAGAATTGAATAAATTTATTAATTTTCTTTGAATTTGATCATGTATCTAAATGAATGAATGTATGGTAATTATTTTCTTAAATATTTGCTTATATGCATTGGTTAATAATAAAATAATATTATATTAAAAATTAATATAATAGATTTCATAAAATTATTTTATTTTTTAATTTTATTAATGTAATATTGTTTCAATTCCATAAAATTATTTTATTTTTTAATTTTATTAATATAATAATGTTTTAATAATAATTCAAGGATTTTCATTGCGTTTTCTATTTTTACTGAAATTTTAAAACTTCATATCAACTTCTTTCAAATAATTTATTTATTCATAAGTTTTATATATAAAAATTGATTTATTTATTCATAAATTTTGTATATACAAATTGATATATTTTATTAGTTAATATGCAAATTTAAAATTGATTTGTTTATTCATAAATTTTGTATATACAAATTGATATATTTTATTAGTTAATATGTAAATTTAATAAGAAATATTAGACATTATTTAATAATTTTTTGTACAAATTTTTAAAATTATATAAATATTTTAAGATAATAATTTAAAACATTTAAACTATAAAGGGGAAGTTGAATCTATGTGCCCGATCTAGTGGCGATATGAATCTTGTCCTATCCCTAAGTATTCACTTTTTGTGGGCCGCTCACAAATTTCTAGCCCTCAAAGAGCTATTTCTATATGTTAATCCTTACATTATACTACTTCAAGAATCTATGCATCCTGCTCAGCAGGTGGTCGCATATTTTAGGAAAATGCTTCTCGAATGGCACATTGCTGCAACAGACTCTTTTGGCCTATCTGGGGGACTAGCTGCACTATGGAACCCGAGATGGGTAAAATTTAAGGCTTACTCTTGTTTTGCTGGTATTTTATTAGCAGGAAATATCAAAGGGCTCTCGGGACAAATCCATATCCTCAACATATACGCCCCATATCGGGACAAATCCATATTCTGGGAGAAATTGGTGGATATTGAGATCCTCTGCTTGGGCTCTCTCATGATGGCAGGGGACCTCAATTCCACTATTGGACTGGATGAAATATGGGGGCAGACATGCAGTATGGATCCTATGGTTGATCGCTTGAAAGACATCATCAACGACTATAATCTTGTGGACATCCGACCTCCCAAATTGGCGCCCACTTGGGATAATGGCAGGTTTGGAGAACAACATATTACAAAGAGGCTTGATAGATTCCTTTTGCATGAGAATTTAATTGACAGGTTGGGTTTGATTCACTCGGGGATTATAAATTCTTTTATATCAGACCACCGACCTATTTATTTAAAATGGAATAAGGAAGACTACAAAACAGGTGTGCCTTTCAAATTCAATAGGGTGTGGCTTGAGGACCTAGAGTTTAACTCACTTGTCAGAGATTTTCGGTCACAATATTCGGCAAAGGAGGTATCTCCGATGGGGGTGATCATTGAGAAGCTTCATGTATTAAAATCGATGGTGAAAGGATGGGAGAGGAGGAAGAAAAAATTAATGCACAAAGAACTCCATGATATTTTTGATGAATTGGACAAACTGGGCTCACAATTGCAAAGGGGGAACCCATCTCAGGACCTATTGTCTTCCATCAGGAAGCTGGAAGATAAAAAAATAAAAATTTCTTCACATCCAAGAGGTCACGTGGCACTTAAAAAGCAAGGCACTGTGGATTCTGGAAGGGGATAAGAATATAAAATATTTTCACCATTATGCAAGCCACAAAAGGAAGATAAATACTATATGGGAAATTAGGGACTCTAGCGGTAACCTGATTCAGACTCTCCTGGATATTCAACAGAAGGCAGTTTCCTTCTTTAAAAGGGCATACAAGTGTAGGGAGGTGGAAGGCATAGAGGATCAGATCTAGGGGACGGATTTAGACCCTTCTATGTTTGATGAGGACTCAAATGAAGCATTATATAAGAGCACCACTAAGGAGGAAATACGGGTGGTACTCAAATCTTTTAAAAGGTATAAATGCTCAGGCCTAGATGAGTGGACTGTGGAGTTATTTATACATTTTTTTGATGTCATGGATATAGATTTGCTGGAGATGGTTGAGGAAACTTGACTAAATGGTTACATTCATCCCCATATCAATTCCATCTATATTTTTGCTCATCCCAAAGCGGCGGCTCGCTTGAACTTTTCTTGACTTCAGGCCCATATCATTGTCCAACCTGATATACAAGTTAATTTCCAAAATCATCGCTCTCAGGATTAAGCATATATTGTCAAAGTATATATCTCCTGAGCAATTTGGTTTCCTACAGTATAGGTAGATATATGATGCGGTCGCTACTGCACAACAGTGCCTACACTCCATTCATTCCAAAAAACTAAAAGTGACAGTCATGAAGGTTGACTTGCAGAAGGCTTATGACTATCTCGAATGGGGTTATCTGCAGATAGTTTTGCATAAAATTGGGCTCCAACCTAGGAATACAGAATGGATTATGGCTTGTGTTACGAATGTAATATTTGTTCACTATCACCACTTTAAGACATGGATGTTCACTATCACTAGTTTTATTTATCCTGGCCATGGATGGTCTCAGTCTGTGCATTAAACAAGATGTTGGGACGAGAGATTTTTAGGCCCTCAACCTGGGTAGGGGCATCAAGATCTCACACAGCTTTTTTATTGATGATGTTCTCATCATGGGCATGATTACAAGGTTCGCGTGGCTCACACTTCACCATATATTTAACAAGTTTGGGAATGCTACAAGCCTTCTAATGAATCAAAAGAAATCTATATTTATATATGGGCAGGGTGACGTGGAGGAAATTGAATACATTAAAACCATTTTCGGAGTGGAAACAGGTCGAGGAGGGATTGAAATATCTAGGTTTTCATATCAACCCCAACAACTACAGAGTTAATGATTGGATGTGGCTGGTGGATCATTTCTATAGTAAGATCACGGGGTGGGAGCATAGATGTCTATCTCTTGGTGGCCATATCACACTCACATAGTCTATCATCACCAAATTAGCAGTTTACTAGGTTCACTTATATTTTTTGTTTGCCACCATCATCAAGAAATTAAACAGGATCATGGCAAACTTCATATGGTCTGGATCGGGGGCGGGGGAAAAATTCCACTTAAATAGACTGAAAAATATCACAATTCCTAAGTGCATGGGAGGATGGGGCATACTATATTTGTAGAGGTTCAGATGGGCTCTGCTGACCAAAACATTATGGCATGGCATTTTCAGCAATGGAATTTGGGCGAACATTATTAGATCAAAATATCTCCGGGGAAACAAGTTTACATACTGGATGTGTAAGGGTCTGGTAAGTATTCAGATGGGATCTTCCATTTGGCTCAGCTTGAACAAAATAAAACACTGGTTCCTGCAGAGGACTTGTTGGTCTTTTGGAAAGGGCAATGAGATTCTCATTGGTAGGGATCACATACTAGGAGTGAGGCCAGACTATCATATTTCAGATAGGCTCATCCAATGTATAAACAACTCGAGACTCTTTTTTTGGATACAAGCCATAAAAACATGGAATGGTAATATCCCAATCTAGAAGGAAACGAAGGATATGGGCTTTGGTGGAACAAAAGCTTTGGAATGGGATCAAATCAGAAGAGAGGTGCGATTGTCCGGAATATGTAGGGGGGAGGATGGAGACTATATGGGATGGAATGGGGATATGAAGCATGGGGCTATATCGGTGTCTAACACCTACAAATTCATCTGCAACAGTTATAAAAACACAAATGATGTATGTTGGTTTATCAAATTCTAGAAAATTAAGATCCCGATCAAAATCATACTTTTTGTTGGGCTTGTTTGGAAAAATAAAAATTAACTTGGGACAATTTAAAGAAAAGGAATTGACAGGGACCTAGTATATGTGTTTTTTGTAGGGAGGAGGCGAAAAGTAATCTACATTTATTTTGAAAATGCCCGGTTACATATCATATTTGGCTGGAGCTCTCCGGTAGGCTTAAATTCCCCTTAGCTCAGTTCGACTCAATCACTTCTTGTTTGTCTTGGTGGAGCTACAAGCTGCCCCATTGGTGAGATATTCTCCTCGCTACCATATGGGAAATCTAGCGATGTAGAAACCATATTATTTTTGAAGGGTCGAAGATGGACTTGGAACCAGTTGTTAACCAGATTTTGGGATGGACAACTCTGATACTGTCTACTCCCCTCCAATCTAATCAGTCCCCTCTTCCTGATGTTGGTCCTGGGATTAACTATTCGGCTAGTTTTTTTTTATGGTGCCACACAAGATGGAAGATGTGGATGTGGTTTATGGATTGTTTTCTCTTTAGAACAACACTTTTGGTATACTGGGGGGCGGGCAATGGGACAAATATGAAGGTGGAGGCCATGGCTCTGTGGGGCCTTCTTTGGTTTGCTTCTTTCCTAAGCATTCCCTCCATTCACATATATGGGGATTCATAGTCTATCATCAACCAGGTATGAGGCATCACACGCATTCGTCATGCACATCTACAAGGCCAGATTAGGCAAATTATGATCTTATGGTAATCCTTTAGGCATATTTCCATACAACACATTGGCAGGGAGTACAATCGCAACACGGACAAGATGTCCAAACTTGGAATACATGCTCAGCAGGATGGGATGCATATTGAGATTCTGGTGGGAGGCACTACACTGGATGTAGGCTTTTTCCCTTTTCCTTGATATGGTTTATTTAGCTAACAGTCACTTCCATATTATTGTTTCCTATTTTCATATCCAATTTGGTAGTGCTTATTTTGTGGACTAATCCTTCTTCTTTTGGTAATGTTGTAGAGTTAATTATGGATGTTTTCTCATCTTAGATCTATATCATATTCCCTTGTATCTACATATTGGGATAAAATGTGGTTTGGTTTTCATGAAAAAAATCTAGTGGATGCAAATGACATCCAATCTTATGGAATATGTACTAATTTTTGTTTTATAATACAAATCTCAACATTTTTTTCTTACTGAATTTTTTTATTATAAATTTCAATTTCAATTAATTAAAAAAAAAAAAGCATAGTCTTATACTTGAATATAATTTAATATGATTGTGAATAAATGTTACATCATTATTAATATTATTATTAGGTTTAAAAAGTATATTATTTTATTTTTATATAATAATATTTTTACTATTTTATATTTATAGTTTTTTTAGTTTAAAATAAAATTAACATTAGAAAAGGTATACCATTTTTTTTATATAATTTATTTAAGTTAATTTTTATTATAATTATATATCAAAAAGTTTATTGCAAGCTTTTGGTTTGTTATTAGAAAACCAAACAAGTGACATCTTGGGAGACACTTTGTCATAAGAGTTTTAGAGAAAATTATAAAAAAAATGATTGTGTGCTTGAGACAAAACTTATAGTTGCTTAAAAGACTAACATACTAAGGTTTACAAACTAAATAGTGTTTATGAAAACTAAATAGTATCTATGATCCCTTTCTTTGCTTCTAGGTTTTGAGTCTTCACACCTTTATTCCTAGAAGATATATTTTTTGGTTTAAGGTTTTTTATTTCTTAATCATTGTTTTTTATACTTATTGAAACTAAATATCTTGTTTATAAGACCTATTATCTTTTTATATTGTGTCTCTTGCTTCCAAACAGACTTAATGAAAACGTTTGCTTCTTTACATTACTTTTTCTCTCTCTCTTTTTTCTTTGTTGCTTCGTTTGAAAAAATTAAAAGCAAAAAATGATAGTTTTCACTAGTAGGTAATTTATTGTCATGTTTTTTATGCATTATACTTGAAAAGAAAAACATTTTAGTAAAATTTTACTTATTTAGTTTCATGTGTTCTTTCAAAAGTTCTCTATTTGCCATAACTACTAAGTTTTTGTTTTGAAAACCCTGGTTTATTGCAAAGATAATTAGTTACACTTTGATATTGTTAAAGTAAAGGAATTTTTTCATTTATGAAGTTTATTGTGTTTATAGGTGAATTTGGAGAGTTTGAAGTCAATTGAAACACTAAAGAATGAGCCATTATGTGTTATGGTGAATATTTTTATTAATTGCATTTTGTAGAGTCTAGAAAACATCATAATTTCCATCACCACTACGCTTGAGTAAATAAAAAACTTTGAAATGATTGATATAATCTAAAATTAGCTAGACATTTATTTTTATAGTAAATCAACTTATATCTGTGTTATAGATCCTTGGACTATGATTGAAGAGTAAACTCTCCAAGGAAACCAAACTAAACCTTAGTGTCATAAAAGAGTGGTAAAAGTCCAATATCATATAATTATTTTGGAGGAATCTCCTCTAACATTAGAGTTAAGCACTAAGTTTCATTTAGATAAGTAAAGGGAGATACCCCCTCTCTAGCTTATATTGACATTTGTGAACTATTATATGTATGAGGGATTCTATTGGATGTGGTCCTCTATGGATTTTCCCATCATGAATTTTGGAGCTAAGTTACCCTTCCCATGTGCATGGTTCTAACTAATAATTATTCCCCTTGGCCCAAAGATTACAAGTTGGCATATTTATTTTCTTATCCTAGGTTCCACCTAGGTGACTACAAGGGGGAATACCTGCAATACCTAATATAGATATTGCATCCCTTCCACAATGCTCTTAGAGAGTGCCCCACAAAGAAAGGGTAATTGCACTGGTAAAGGCTATGGTATGAGGTCAATGTAACTATTTATTGCACCCTTCTTTGTAGGACATGCGCTAATAATCCCAATCCTACCTCTTGAAGGCCCTTTTTCCTTCTCTTCTCCATTCTAGTGTTTATTATTCACCATTCTTAGATATAATCTAGGATATTAGTGTGTTTTTTTTATTATCTTAGGGTCCTATATATAGTAGTGTGCTCTTTGTATCTTGTCTACCTTAGCAATTCATTAACTCCTTATTATTGAATCTCTATTTCAAGGTGGCTGGTAGACTATTCTATTTATCTAGAAGGGCTTGTGGTCTTTCTCCTAAAAGGGTGGAGTTGCCTACTCAAAGGAATAGATGGGATTAATCAGGTTCAAGAGAGCTATTTCAACAAGCTCCCACAAAAGTGAAACCTCCCACAAAGGGGACCTATACTAAAGAATAGCTTGAAAGAAAAGTTTATCTTAGAGAATTAGATGAACATGTCCTTATTTTGGAGTAGGTTTCATTTAGTTCTCATGAAAATCTTGTGGATGTGGAAATTGTTGATAATTATGACACTTCTAGGTTAAATATAAACTCGCTTACTAGGCTAGATACTTTGGATGTTGTATTCCTTGGGACTACTTATGATTCAACTTTTCTTGATGCCCCCTCTCTTCATCGGCCCAACATGATAAGTTTCAGGAACACTATAGGGAATAGGGATACCCAAAGCTCTACTTAAACCATTGGTGGGGGAGGAGTTTACCCTCCTATCTCCACCTCTCAAGTGATAAGTATAGTCCATCCAATGTTTGAGAATAACCCCATGTAACACATCTTTTTAAACCCATGTTTTCTAATATATTACTAAGATTGACAATGCTAGAATGATCGTCACGGGTACTGTGAAAAACCCCATTGGATCTAAATATTGAAATTATATAATATATAGTTGAAGTTGAAGATAAAGGTAATGAACATATATCTTGAGGCCTAAGCATAAAGTTGTAAGGGGGATTTTCAGAAGTTTTCTATCTTACCTTGAACTAATTTTCTATATTTCTAATTTTGAAATCAAAATACCCAACTTCCAACAGTTATAAGAAGAATGGGGAAGTAGAGAGAGAAGTGAGAATAAAGAAACCAAGGAATGTGCGAGTGGTGTGAGAAGGCTAAAGAATGTGTGCAAATGTACTAGAGAAAACCAAAGTGAATGAAATATAAGCACATGTGGGTGTTGATACTATGACTCTGAGTAGAAGGAGATAGAGATCCTTCTGATTCAACATTCTTATGTTGCATTGTGATTTTTGGATAGAGAAGTCAATATGGAAGCCTTCAACCAGAGATAGAGGTCCCAATGGATTGTATGAATAATTTTCCTTAACTACACATGTAAGGAAATAAGAATAAGGAAGTAACAAGGCATTATTGGATCAATGAAGGGATCATTTCATGATGTGCAAACTAGTGGTTTCCATACTCCTTTTTGGCCCATGGTTTTGCTAAAATTGGTTGTGTTACATGGTGGTTTTGGCCATGGTTTTGCATTCCAGTTAAGGAACTATGGTTTCCTTCGCAGTTAATGCATGCTGCGAGATATATATTGTATTGTAATACTATACATACAAAAAAAACTGGTTGGTTTTCCTTGGTTTGGGTTTCTAAGATAGATATAGATATATATATATATATATATATATATATATATATATATATATATATATATATATATATATATATATATATATATATATATATATATTCTTTCCATTGTATCTATTTTATCATTAAGAATCTATTTGGACCAATTAATTTTACAAGGTTAAAACTTACAAACAAGGCATATTACCATTCACAAATAAGAAAGGAAATGAATAAAAACTAAATTGCAAGGTAGAAGAAGGGACATAAGTCTCCTAGGGTATGGTGAGAAGATGACAAAGAAGAGGAAATAAGGATCGAATTCAAAGTCATGGTGGATCACAAGGAGGGATTCCAAAGCAATATAAATATGCATCATGGACACCAACATGATGAATAGGTGTTAAGCTAGGGCGTCCATGTGGAAGAAGGTTCTACTGCATAAGTTACAACATGCAAACAAAGATGGGCTAATGTCACAACCTTACAAGGTTAGACCTAAGTTGTAATGAAGAAGGCAGAGATTGTCAATAATGCGACAAAAATGGTAGGGAAAGACCTTCTCCTATATGTG
Organism: Pinus tabuliformis; assembly: GCA_031772625.1. Taxonomy (NCBI): domain Eukaryota; kingdom Viridiplantae; phylum Streptophyta; class Pinopsida; order Pinales; family Pinaceae; genus Pinus; species Pinus tabuliformis. The sequence continues at coordinate 514,541,572 of CM062811.1, forward strand.
AGGTTCAAGAAAAACACATATAAGGTCCTGTTGATTGCCAAAATTGGCCATGTCCAACATTAAGGAAATCACTCAGTTAGGGTCCCAATTAGACCCTTTTCCTTTTGGTGCGGTGATTTCGACTAGTATGAAGGCTTGATTCCCTCAACCTAAATCTAGCCTAAGCTAAATGCCTAATTTAAACTAAAATAATCTGAAAGCCTAAACTGAACTATTGCTAAATCTAATTTCCATCTGTTGCTTTATGATACTATTTGCTACTAATAATAGACAAGAAGAAAAGACTCAACTCCTTACAACTGCTTGAAAGAGGCAACCTTTGTGTTGATTGAAATGCAGAGTCAACCAAGCCACTAGGATGGTTTTATCTTATGCAAAGATACTTTTGCTTGAAATTAAATACATCTAAATCCTAAATGCAGCCTACATAAGATGAAGAAAGAAAATTAAATTGTCGTAACCTGACAAATAGAAAATAGTTTCTATTTAGAGAATCATTTAGTTTGAATATGATTAAAACAAATATGTTATTAGAACATGGAAATAGTTCTCATGCTTAATAATTTTTATAACTAAGATTTATAAATAAATAAATTATTTAGAATAAATTTATATAAAATTTTAAATTTTTTAATTCAATAAATAAATAATTATATAAAATAACTTTATATAAAATTAAATATTTCGATTTAGAAATAATTAAATTTAAAAATTTAATTATTATTAAAATTAATTAAAAACTTCTTAAAAAACAACTTTAAAAATAATTGTTTAACAAATAACTCTATGAATAAGCAAATCAAGAAACCAATTAATAATTATATAAAATTAAATATTTCGATTTAGAAATAATTAAATTTAAAAATTTAATTATTATTAAAATTAATTAAAAACTTCTTAAAAAACAACTTTAAAAATAATTGTTTAACAAATAACTCTATGAATAAGCAAAGCAAGAAACCAATTCCTCTCATCGGAGTTAAGGTCAAATTGTTGGTTTTGTCTTCATATCTACATCATTCCAGTGCGTGCAAAGAGGGAAAAGGTATATGTTACAATAATGTTGTTTATAGAGTAACTAAAATAGTCCATCCTAATTAGAATTTAACTAGTTATTTAATATTTTTGATGGTAAATTAATTAAAAATATTTTATTTTAAATAAAATATTTTATTTTAAGGAAGTTAGCACATGATTAAACAACATTTCAATATTGCAAGTGGTATAGGGAGGTATAGGAAGACTTAATAAGAGAATTCATCATATTGGTATAGTTGAGAAAAAATTGACATTGATGACCACAAGTTGATCATTTTAGCAAGGAGATCAACCAACATCTCCTTCGATTGGGATGAGGGTAGTTATTAGCCAATACAAATACCTGGGAATTATGCTCTATATATATGAAGAAAAATGTTGTATATATTATGTAAATCTCATGTATAGTATAGTGTAGGGGGAATATTAACAATATTTCCCAGCCATATTACAAAAAGTTACCATGTATGCATGTACAGAAAATGATAACTTGTCAATCATGACTGCATTTACTGATAGATCTAAATAACTTGACAGATAGAGAGATAGACCCTTATACAAAGAATAAGGAAACTAAAACGTGATACCTGAGCATAAGACGATGATAAAAAGACGGGGTCATGATACATACTAGGATAGATAAGTATTCCTATATACCCGACATGGAGAATGGTTGAATTTGATGGGTGATAGACCCCACAGTGATGCTCAGATACCATCTTCTGCATTGAGTCCGCAAGCCCCTCTTAGATAGCGCATCAACAATCATATTCTGTGAGCGTTTTACATGTGAAATGGAGAAAAAATAAGTCTTCCAGATTGATAAGATCCTATGCATCCATCCAGAAAGATTGGCATTTTTTATTGAATGTTTTCCAATCACATGTTCGATGATGATTTTTGAGTCGCCGAAGATCCGAAGAGGGCTAGTATTCAAGAAAGAGGAAAAAATAAGGAGACCATATAATGCCATGGCCTCAGCTTTGTTGCTTGTCCCTGGACCTCCATTCCAGTAAATTGAAAAACGCTGGTCTTTCATGATATTGATGTATACTCTGCATGCACACGTACCGTCTTTTGTAGCACCATCAAAGTGAGCCTTCGGATATATTAACTGAGTAGGGGCAGCTTCATTAGATTTTTGTTTCATTTGTTGGGGAATAAAGGGCTATGCTCAATAGTTATTATGACTCATTGGTTTTAGTTTTTTTTTTCCTTCTCATGTGATGTATGTCAAGGTTTGGTAAGAACTTATTTTTATAAGTTTCTATATACAAGATGCTCTGGTTAGATGAAATCTTAGCAACCTCAAAATCTTAAATTTATATTACTAATCAAATTTCCATCAAGATAAGAATTTCTTTTTATCTATATAATCATTGTATATCTAAAAATAAAAAATAAAAATAAAAAATTAATCTAACAAAAAATAATAATTGTTACAATGTTGTTTTATAGAATAACTAAAACATACCATCGTAATTGAATCTTACAAGTTATATATCTATCTAATTTTTATTCTTTATATTTTTTATTATGAATTAATAAAAATACTCCATCGTAACTAGAATGTGACAAATTAGTTATATGTCTGAAGCAAGACACTTCAATCGAAGTATAATTTGACAAGTTGTATATATCCAAAAGTTCTCGTTTATAGATTTAAAAAATATTTAATTTTTATAGATTAAAAAAATACTTCATATTAATTAAAGTCTCACGAACTATGAAATTTCTTTAGAGTTTGTTGCGTTATAATGGTTATGATATAATACATTATACATCAACAAATTTTGAGACTATAATTAAAATTTTTATTTTAATAGTTATAGATGTTCGAATTAAGAAATTTTTAATATTATAATAATATAATTATGTTTGATTTCAGATTTTTGTGATTTCTATTCTTAATTAGTATGTTTTTTAGATTAATCATATGCTATAAAATTGTCGAAGTTTCAAACTAATTAATGTGTTTCAAATCAATTAATATGATTTATTCTCACGACAAATAGTTAGAAACATCAATCAATTTTATAACACGTGATTAATCAGAAACACATATTGATTATTAATATATATATATATATATATAATTAAATGGAAATGTTTTTAAAAATGTATTTAATAGTGAAAGGTTATTATCAAAATTGTATTAAATTTGATAGAGTTTAAATGTTTTTAAAGTAATTTAATCCCAAAACAATTGCATCAACTTTGTATTAAATTTACAAATTCACATTCCATGGATGATGAAAAATGTCCAACGTTTCAACCAACCCATGTGTATCTTTGAATAAGTTTAAAACAATCACAGGAAAGTAACGAAAATTATAAAATGCTAAAATGCAAGTGCTAATCTTAAGGATCTATTACGCCGTGGAATGATATCATCAAAATTACACAAAAACTGGATCAAAGTTAAATACTCCGTGAAATAATTTAATTCCCAGAACAATTACATAACAACCAACTGAAATTAAATATCCAAAATTTTAAAAAATAAAAATTCCAAATAACTCAGACAACCCGTGCCCATCTTTGCATAAGTTTAAAATATTCAAATCAAAACAATGAAAATGAAAATAAAGAGTAATAAAAGAGGTTAAGAAGTTGAAAAAAAAACTGGCACATATGAATTCTTCTCTTCCCATCTATCAGTCTTTATTTCCTCGAATACTGAAAATGCAATATATGTCACGTCAGACCTCAAATAAGGTAAGAGTTAATAAATCTAACGTTAGGGTTCAGCATAGTTATCAATAACATAATTCTAGAGATTTGGCTCAAATGGTTCCCAAACTCTGCAATGCATAAAACTGGTGGATATATTTACACATTGGCGCACACGACAGAAAGACTTTTAAACCATGGGAACCACAGGAATTCATGGCTCTGAACAATCATTCAATGTTTAAAGATGCAAAGCCAAATAAAATTGAAGCAAAATATGCAACTAACTAATAACCAGTTTTTGGTGGCTCAGCGACTTTAGGAGTATAAGCAGATGAGGCACCTGCCTGTGAGACGAACGGATGGCTAAGTAGCTGAGACGCCGTCCAGCGCAACCCGGCATCCTTCTGCAAGCAACAGCGGATGAAGCTCTGGAACTCCGGAGAAGCAGAGGGCGGTGGCGTGGGCGGTTCCCCGTAGCGTGTAAGGCACATGAGCGTTGGCCAGTCCGGGTGGACGCCCGGTGGCAGAAAGGGCAACGGCCCGACGTAGCATTCCAGGAGGCTCAGCTCGAGGCTCCAGATATCGCCGGCGTACCCATCGTAGCGCCCATCGTTCATATCGGGGTCGATTCTCTCGGGGCTCATGTAGGCGAAGGTCCCTACGCAGGAATTGCAGGGATCGAGCGACTTCGACAGAATCCGACTCACGCCTAAATCCGAGATCTTGACCTGGCGCCTGCTGTTGAGCAAAAGATTGGAAGGCTTGATGTCTCTGTGCACGATCTCCACGCCAACAAGATCGTGCACAGAGACATCAAGCCTTCCAAGACATCTCCCCGACCTGGTCGTAGGCGCCGTGGCACTTGACCACGTATGGGGAATCCGTTCTCCGCAAGATCTCCATCTCGCGGCCGACGTCGCTAAGGGTGAGTATATCGTGGTCGCCTTGCACGATCTTGAGGGCGTAGAGGAACTGGGTTCTCCTGTGTCGGACCTTGTACACTTTTCCCCCCCGATGCCATACCCCAGAATCTCCAGTTTCTCAAGCTCCGACGGGTTGAACTCGTCTACTGTTCTTGCTACCGCGAGTGTCCGGGGCGGGGGTGGCAAGGGTCCCGGCGGGGGTGGCAAGGACACCGGGACGGCAAATCGTGCAGATAGTGCGGGGCGGGGAGGTATTGGGAGCCTGAGTGCTTGGTGCTTGAAGGTCTGGGATCGTCTCTGTTGAACATTCAGGGCTTCTCTTCCTGGTTTTCGATCATCTGGCCTGGTGATTGTCATGTTTTCTCTGAGCTTACACCGGGCAGATCGGGAAGAACTTCTGAGGGGTGCTGGAATTGGAAAGGTAGAAAGGGTGTTGGGTTTTGATATATATATATATATAGTTATTCTTCGGGTCAAATTTTTGCAAACTGTATCTCATTTGACTGCAATAAATAATGTGATTGTTTGCGTGATTTGATTTGAGTTTGAACATTATGCACCCATGTTCTCAGTCCTCAGTCTGTCGTGTATACTGAGGATTGCACTTCACAGTTAATTTTTTCATCCTGATGGTGCAATTTTACCTAGAGAACATTGCTCAGGCTTTAGACAACACTGTTCACGCTTCATGGTAATATTATATAATTGGTTTTTTCACCAGTATTCAAGAAAATTTAATATTTATTAATTTAATAATATATATATTTAATGGGTATATTATATAATCGGTATTTTTTTATCAGTATTCCAGAAAATTTAATATTTATTAATTTAATAATATATAGAATATTATAATTTAGATGTCAAATTAAAAGACACTTATTATATGATATACATAAATGTAAGTTGACTTATTATTATTATTCAAAAGAAACCAAGTCACTAGTAATTATCAATGAATATTATTCAAAAGAAACCACGCCACTAGTAATTATCAGTGAATAGTACATATGATCACAAACTTACACTTTGTCAAATACCTTTGGGTCTTGGAGATTAACCTATATCTTTATCTCTGAAACAAACTCTTATTTATCTATTAGCTTTTTATATTTTAGTTTTTTTATTATTTTAATATTTACCAATATAATAAAAAAAATATTAAAAAATTAAATCAATTTAAAAAAAAAAATAAAAACTTAAAACAAACTTCTACAATTATAATATTTTCATTTCAATATTATAGGAAATATTTTGGTTTTTTTAATTATTTTAATGTTAAAAAATTAAACCAATTATGTTTTTTTTTTAAACTAACTAATACAAATATAAATTTATATTATATTATTTTTATTTCAATGTAAGAAACATTTTGGTTTTTTTATTATTTTAATGTTAATTAATATAATAAAAAAATATTAAAAATTTAAATAAATTATTAAAAAATATTTTAAATTAAAGAATATAGATTTATATTATTTTCATTTCAATGTTATTGGAAAATGTAATAAAAGTTTGAATGAAATAAATGTGATTCGTAGAATATATAATCTGTAAATACAAAAATAACATTATGGCTAACTTAGAAACGAACATAAACATAAATAACATTATGGCCAACTTAGAAACGAACATAAACATAAACATGCTCTAATTTTTTATATTTTAATTTATTTATCATCTTAATATCAATATGATGGAAAACATTTAAAAAAACCAAAAGCACTGCTATTATATATATATATATATATATATATATATATATATATATATATATATATAAGGTCAATATTAATATGCTGAAAACATTAAAAAATTATTATGAAAACATTAAAGAAAACCAGGCACACCGATCCAGATGTAGATTATATATATATATATATATATATATTTGATGGGGTTGGAGAAAGTGTATTCTATATTTAGATCCTGAAAAATAAGCACGGAGCGAGAATTAAATATGAAGTTTATACCTATGTAGATTAGTGTTGTTATTTAAGGGTCAAAATAAATTTCCTTTTGGACAAGTGTTTAAAAGAGAAAAGAAAAAATATTCTTATCTCAACATGCATTTACTATATTTAGATATTTAGATGGTCAAATATAATTTAATAATTTTTTATCGAAAAAAGCCTGATATGAAATTTGTTTATTTATTTACCCTTATCTTAAATATAGTGAAATTTGTTTATATATTTATTAAATTAATTAATCAAATAATTTATAATATTAAGCTATAGTCAAATTTATTAAAAATATCATTAATAATAAGGAGCTTCAAATTTCAATATTGATGGACAAGAGTGCACCAAACATATATATGAAGTATTTTGATAGTCAAATACCATTCCAAACTTTTACAATTTTTTAATCGATATAAAAAATATAGTCAAACATATACCATTAAAATTGACAAATTGATCACCAAAATACTCACAATTTCAATGTTGACGGACAAGAGTGCACCAAACATATATATATAATATTTTGAGAGTCAAATACCATTCCAAACTTTTACAATTTTTAAGTCGACATAAAAAATATAGTCAAACATATACCATTAAAATTGACCAATTGAACACCAAAATACTCACTTTCCAACGCTCATAAAAAATAGTACATCCTTATAGTCAAACATATTTATACTTACAATCAAAATTGACCACGAAAATCTTCTTCCCTTTCCAAGACTCCTAAAAATAATGCACCGTTCGTTATAATTGGAATAATGTAAATTATGCATACATTTCTGGTTCCTTGCCCATTTTGGGCATGCACCCTCTCTCATATACTTGGAATCATTTAGTTGGAACAACAAAAGAAACTTTTGATTAATACATAGGAAGAGGTTATTATGTTATTTTGTTTGTATTACACTAATATTTTATCAAAGTATTATGAATGATTAAATATTAATTTATTATTAATTTTAAATACATGTAATATGTTTCCTATTTATAAATTATTTGTTAGTTTACTTAGATGTGAAGTAAGATATTAGTTGTATAAAAAAAAAATATATTGAAAATGTTAATTATTTGATAAACATAAATATTTTGAATAACTTATTTTTATGCATATTTTTTTTTATGAATTTACAATAAAAGTATATACATTTTTTTTAAGTTTCATTAGTTTGGAATTTTTGAATAAAGATATCAATCATAAAGGACGTTTAACCTAACATTTTAATGAAATTGTGGATTATGTTATGCAATTTATTTAATCTCAGAGAATGATATGACAATGTCTATGTTTAGTACACTTTATTATATGGAAATAGTATTTTAGAGAATTTGTAATCTAGTAGGATATAAGTCATTTTTGCAACCCCAAGGTTTTTCAATGCCCCTATTTTTTTTGTAAGATCAAGTCATTCTTTTTACTTTCAAAATGATTGATATACAAAGATATTTTTAACTTTTGGTCAGCGACTTGGGAAAGTAGCATAGACTCCTTCGACCTTTGACTCCATAATGGTTATTCATATTAGCAGAGGGAATCACCGCATATCTTGGAGTGCCAAGCTAACTAAGTCATATTGTTATGTTGAACCATACTTCTTTTACATCAGGTCATGTTTTTGGGCTAATCATGAGGTACCAATTAATATATGCGGATTGAGGCTAGACACTCTACCAATCACGTGGAGCCGAATTATAAACCAGGAGACAATTAAACCATAGAGATTGCTGTCAAACTATTTGCACTCATTAAACCAAAGATCCACATCAAAATGTTTGTGCTAGTAAGAAGTCAAATCATAAACCAAGATCTAATCAAACCATAGAAATCCATATTAAATGGTTTGCATTCGCTAAACAAATATCCACATCAAAAAATTTATGCTTGCTAGGAGCTAGATCCACATCAAATTGTTTGCGCTCAATAAAATCATAGAGATCCATGTCAAAATGTTTGCGCTCATGGAGCCAAGTCATAAAATAAGGACCAATCAAACCACATATATCCTAGTCAAAATGTTTATGCTCGTGGAGCTAAGTCATAAGCCAAGAACCAATCAAACCATAGACATCCACGTCAAAATGTTTATGCTCACAAGGAGCCAAGTCATATACTAGGAGCTAATAAAACCACAAATATCCTCGTCAAAATGTTTCTGCTCATGGAGCCAAGTAATATACCAAGAGCCAATCAAATCATAGATATCCTCGTCAAAGTGTTTGCACTCATGGAGCCAAGTCATAAACCAAGAACCAAAACTATAGAGAGACTTGAACTTGCAACTATCGAAACTTTGTTTCCTTAGAAAAGCCATGGAGGCAGAGCCTTCACATATTACTTTGCACTCATCCTTCTTGCTTATCACGACAAGTCATGTGACCATGAATTTATACATGAGAAAGAGTCAATTTGGGTAAAGGGCCGACCTTCGAGAGATATCACGGGACCATACCATGTGACTCGGTGTTATAGACATTTTTGTGCCTTACAACATTGAGCATAAAATGTCCATAATCTAAGGGATCCAAAGTCCCTAAACATGTTGTTCCTACCCCTAGAGGAGCAAGGCTAACAAACCACAACAATTCACAGAAGTTCTCCACCAGAAACTACTCAAAAACAAGTCAATTCAGGATCAATTCAGTGGCTCCACTAGCTGTTTGCGCTGAATGTCAAAGCCAACACTGGCTACCTGCGCTGAATGTCAAAGGCAACACTGGCTACCTGTGCTGAGCGAGAGTTGACATGTGGCAAGTTCATTCCACGAGGTGTCAAATCCCAGGAAGCTTCCAAAAGCTTCCTCAATGGCACTTGCCTCAGGGAATTCGACTGGTGATGAGTAAGAGGTTCCAAATCTCCAAGTGGAAGCAAGAACCTCCAAGTGGAATCAAGAACTGACAGAGGGAGAGGACACTAGTCAGATCTCAAGCTGACTCATCCTCTCTCCAAACATCTATATATGGATCTCTCCTCCATGAGATCTAGAGGCTGGAATTTTGTTATTGCAAGGAATTGCTGTTGGTTTGAGATTGGAATCATTGGGTGCTTAATGCTTCGAAGGGGGTGAAGATAGGAATTCCATTTGCTGGGAAGGAGATGCCGGATTGGAGCCCTCTGGGTTGTATCTCTTCCTGAACCTTGTTATTCATCAATAAAGCTATCTTGGTTTCTCCTATATACTGATGTATTTTGATGTATGATTGCATTAGTATGTTTAGTTTATTTCTAATCCTGAACTAGTTATGAATATGAATCCATGTATTGTGTAGTGTTCTCTTCTTGTGATCTTGTAGAAACCTCTTGAAGCTGGGCGAGCGAGAAGACAAGTAGCTGGGAACTTTCCAAGAGAAGAGAAACCGGATTGAGGGACAAACGGAAGACACCGGTTAGTCCATCCATCTCTCTTCATTCTTAATTCATAAAGGAATAATACTAGAATAGCTCTCTCTGTTTGTTGCTAAGGCACTGCCACACCTTAGGTGGATAGGATCGTCCTGCATAGGCATTTTTCCCCACAACAAATTGGCGACTCCGTTGGGGAGATCTGTTTAGTCATTTTATTTGTGTCTCTATCATTGTTTGTTTCATAGACTTGACAGCAACAATCGAACTGCATCTGCTATTCCCAGATGCAAAGTAGACAGTTGCTGCTTTGATCCAATCACTGGACTCGTCTATGATCTGAACAATGGACTCACAAATGATTTGATGATCCTTTGTGATAGATCTTAGTACCCCTCAAAGCATCCCTTTGATTGTACCTTGCTTGTTGCTTTTATTTGGCCTGAAACAGTAGATTAAATAGCAATCTGTGACCCAGAATCCAGAGAGAAACGAGAGTTTCTCCTTCAGCGCAGACCCTGTGAAGGGATTCTGCATTTCAACGCAGGTCTCGTGAAGGCTACCTGCGCTAAATGTCAAAACCCCTGTGTTGAGGTTGCGCTGAACCAGTTTGGCCTTGTGCAGCTGGGGTTCTCTGCTCTGTTTTGCCTTGTTTTGATCTCTGATTTTTGCAGCCTGTAACCAGCATAGGTACCAGTCTGATAACTCCTTTTATTTGCTTAAATTCCGCCTCCTTTTGTACAAAAAGACTGTGAGTGTTTTTATGTGTTTGTAGCGTCATTTACAGTTTTCCTTTGCAAGAGTGAAATAGTCATCCTGTAGCCCTTGATTCAGATCTGTTGATTGTGATCTTAGGAGTGAGTTCATTGGCTGTTTACAGTTGATTATACATTTGCTTTTGCTTATTGGTTTGAGTTTGTCTCTTTTAAGTGTCGAAACAAGTGTTCATTTCAGAAATCGTTAAGTGTTGTAATCTCTTCTACCCTCTCTGATTTCGGAAAAGTAAACTTGTTTGTATTTTTCATTTAAAAGCAAATTCAAAGTTGTACAAAAAGCTTTCTTTTGTAGGCATCAATACTAAGAAAGCGGAAAACAAACACCTGCATTGTGCATTTGCATCTTGATAGTTTGCATGTTTGATTTAGGAAAAGTGCATTAGAGTGTGCTGATTGCTCTTTGAGAAAAGATGGTGTCTTTCTTTTCCCTTAGTAGCTAGGATTTTCAAAGTTGAAAAGATATAAAGCTTGCTTATCATCTTTAGACTGCATTTAGGAATTGTATCATACATCTCGTGGTGAACCTTGAAAGGCAAACTTCTAAAAAGATCAACCTAAAATAAATTGAATGAACTTAACAACGCTTTGCAACATAACGCACAACATAGAGGTCTAGGCTAGAGATGTGTTTCGGTGTCGTAAAGCCTGGTGACTGTCGATCTCGTTGATGGTGGGTGATTCCTCCTGAGGGACGATAGCGCCAGTACAGATTGTGCTCCCACGTACCGTCGCGTATATATTGGGAGACCCCTATAGGCATAAAACCTTTATCCTTAGGAAGCCGTGTCGGCCGCCCTACTGATCGCAATGCATTGAACACAACATTCAGGAAGATCGACCGCCCGTACCCTAAAAAGTATTTTGTGGTTTTGCGAAAAGTTTGGCACACCCTCTGCCTAGAACTCCAGAGCAGTTCCTTTTGGCCTTTTTCAGACTCTATAACAGAAAAAGTCCATCTGAGCTTTTGTCACTTCGGGCTCGTTAAAACATCGAAGGAGACTAGAGTCATCTTTAGCTTTTTCTCGACTCTTTAAAACTGAAAAAGCAAGTTGTGTCTAAGCATCGTTAAAAATTTATTTTAAACGGAACAATCACCCCTATTCCTGCGTTGATCTTTAGGTTGAAAAATGGAGCACACCAACCAAGGAATTCCCCTTGGTGGAAATCCTAGTCCCTTCTCCTCTTGGGGAGATGTTGGTGCGCCCCATATGGCCACATTGTCGCTTCCAGGACTGACAATTGGCCTGCCGGTCTGGCTCTTTTCAACCAATGTCGTTAAGAACACCACTATTCCTGAACAGTCGAGTCAACAGTTAGACCAGACCAGAGTTGCCCACCAGCCTTCTACTTCATCTAATTCTTCCTCTCCTCCTTCCTCTTCGCTTGACGGAACGGGTAGAACAAAAAACCAAGTTCCTAAGGAGAAGAAGGAAAAGAAGAAGAAAGAGAAGAAGAAGAAGGAGCCAAAAGCGACTGGGGGCAAACAAGTGTCGTCCGACAAAAATCCACACACAGCACTGACCAGGCCTAAATCGCCATGTGTCATATGCAAGGGAGACCACTTCCACAGAGATTGTCCCTGCATCCCTCGGATACTAAGGGACTGGTCTCCCCGTCTGCACAATTCGGTAGCGTCAACCTCTGATAGCCATGTTGACTGCTCACCGTCAACTAGTGAAAGTGAAGTCACAGGACAGAGAGGGAAAGCTAGATTTCCCTGCAAACTGTGTGAAGGCGACCATGCCATCCACCGTTGTCCCTTCTTAGACGAGGCTAAAAGAGTTCTGGAAGATCGCTCGATTTTACGAGCGCAACTTCCTCCTGGATATCAAAAACTCCTGCCAAGTCCTTCACTAGTTGAGAACCTGGCTGGCCCACCCAGGTGGTCAGCCGAAGCACCTATCATTGAAGATGAACCGTCTGAATCCATACCTGATGAAAGTCAAAAGGTTGAGACGACAGTTGACCCAGTTTTTCCTTCAGAGGCTCTATCTTCGAATGATACCATCACAGAGGAGAATAAAGACGACACCGTCCAAATTCTCTTCATCAACACAGACTCCGACGAACAAGGGGGCAATTTGCCCATTCCTTTATCGCAGGAAGGAACTTCGTCATAGTCATACCCGGCCGTCTATTCGGTCCCACCACCAAGAAACCTAGTTGTCTCGTTCGACTGGAACCAACTAGGCAGACCCCGGTTGCCAGCAAGCATATCATTCAGAATTATCGTTCAAATATACAGAATGGTAATGGCTGGCACTATCATTGATGAGGGGGCATCTGTGAGTATCCTTTCCTCTATTGCTTGGAAAGCGCTTGGTTCGCCGACGCTTTTGCCTGAAATGAGAAATCTATCAGGCTTTGATAAAGGAACCAGTCGACCTTTTGGGATCCTCCCCAATGTGCCCATAACATTGAAAGGGAAGACCGTTCAAATGAACGTGATGGTCGTACAAGGACCCTTGGATTATAACCTACTCCTTGGACGAGACTATATATATTGGATGGGAGCCATCGTCTCCTCACTCTTTAGAGTAATGTGTTTTCCGCACGAAGGAAGAGTGATCAAGCTCGTGGATCATCTTTCATTTCCCGGATCACGCATCGCAAATAGTCATATACCATCCCTAAATGGTCTCTTCACTCAAGAAATGTCTCAACCCACGGTCCGTCCTCCTGATGAGCGCGAGTAATCCGGGAGGATATGACTGGACCCCAGGGGGCATGCGTCCTGGTCTGCTTCGGCAGGAGAACTTTGGGTATAGGGTAGGTTTCCGCGGGAGAATATGACTAGCCCGTACCCCGTCCGTGGTTGGAAGAGGGGTTGTTCTGGAATAAGATTCTTTTGTAAAATTTATGTGAGAGGGCGGGCATCGTCACTCACCTTTGTTTATCTCGGTAGACACCGCCGAAGAAGTGTTTTGTTGAAAGAATAACAAAACAATCTTTGGGTAGCCTGAAAGAGGTAGGCCTCTCCCGGTAAAACAAATGTTTTATCGGCAAATTGAGGGGTAACCTTGAAATTGTGCTTTATGCCTGGGGGCATGCAAACCTTTTGGAGTGCAAGCAAGGGGCGACTATTTATTTTTTAAATTTTTAGGTCCTCCCTTTAAACCTGTAGGTCTAACCCTTTAAACTCGTAGGATTAGTCGTTTCCGAACTTGCATAACGAAAGGATGCGGAGCAAAGCTTAGTGAGATGAAGCTCCATAAAAAATAGAATCTTGATGAGACATTCTTATCATATGACTGGGTAATCGAGCAATTTTAGCACATAGTTCATGCTCGTTAAAAAATAAACGCAAGATCCGAGCAGTTTTAGCGCATAGTTCATGCTCGTTAAAAAATAAACATAAGATCGAGCAAATGTTTCCACCCGTGTTTAAGCTCGTTAAAAAATGAACTATCCCGGTAAATAACCACAGTGAATGTAATATCATCAGCCATTAAAGCCTTGGTCGTGTTTGCACCGTCACCTCCACTTTTCCATTGGCCGATCGTTCACGTCCATATGATTGTTTACCCATTTTGAGGAACAGCTGCGAAGAGTGATTTCACTAGCCATCCTTGTGACACTGCCTTGATTGGAAAATTCCAATTTGTACCTGGAATCAGCTGCTAACCCTGTTTATCACTCGTTCCTCAAAAGACGAGTCTTCTTTAAGCTCTTTTCATCTGACTCGTAAAATATGAAAAGATTGCCGAGTTTTGGCCTTCCAGCTCGTTAAAGCGACCGGAAGAGCTATCCCTCCTCTAGATTTTAATCTTTTTGGACCTGAGGGATTATTGCACAAAAAGATCGAGCGCTTGTTTTGTTCGACTCGTTAAAGCTATCGAAAACTCATCCCTTCTGTATTGTTTTATACTTTTTCGGACTTAAGGGATTAGATGACGAAAAAGGACTTTTGGAGTTAACTTTATGTACCTTTTCAGACTCTCTAAAAATGAAAAGGACCGAGTTATCTTTGTCGTTAGACTCGTTAAAATCATTAAATAGCGACAAACTTGTCTTTAGACGAGAACGAGTTTCACTATCGCTAAGCTCGTTAAAACATAGCGATGGGCTTGCCCGAAGGGTAGGTTATAGAACAAGCATATGTTATCCTCCTCAAGCTTGACAAAAATAAAGAGGTACTGGTCAGCAATGACTGGGGAAAAATTGGGAGAAACTCAAGAAAACTTTGATGGTAGCAAGTCGCTCTTGAACATGACACTTTTCCTCCGTACCACAATCGGGTTGGGTTGTTTCATTCACCGGTCACATCCATGGTCTCACCATACCATCCATATTTGGGGTAATGCTACCGATCCATCGCATCAGTGTCGCCATATGTTCAAGAGAAGTCGTTCAGAAAAGTCAATCGTGTCCCATCCACTGCCATACATTATCCTTCATCCTTTCATGACCGCCACCCTGAATCATATGTCACAGATCGTTTTCACCTCCATCAAAATCATTAACTCCGTTCCGTGTCATTGATGTGGGATTCATTAAGGCCCTCCTTTGACGGATCACTTCTTGTCGACATCAGCTCATTATCCAAGAAGTTGATCTAGGAACAACCCCTTCAGTACTTTGAAGCTTGCATGCCTCAATGGCAAGTTTCTCACTTTCGGCGACGGGTATACATCAATGACCTTCGACCGAAAGATTTTGCGTGGTGTTCGACGCCAAGTCCTTTATTCACACCACGTGAATTGTACTGCAGTACCTTGAGGGTCATTATCATTATCGGTGAATCCTCTCGCGCTTGTTAACGGTTTTCATCATTGACCGGTAATCAAGCGATGTCTTTCCATGTTCGACTTCAGAACATTTCTCACATGGATCGACTTGTACTTAGAGTGAAGATCGAACGAGTTTGAAGACCCCGGATCTAGTTTCATCCATCCGGGCTGCGATATATATTCAGGAAAGATAAAGACATTGACATGTACATCATTGCAGCAGATAATCATCCTACTCAAAGGATGATAATTTCATCAAAATTATCAGTCTACCATCAGACGATTGTCTGTTCTATGTACAGAAAAATGAATTTATAAAGCTGAGCATGGGAATGCCCGCCTCAGCTAGATCATGAAAGCAGTATGAAAAATAATGTATTGTATTGTATCTTATTACAGGTCTCCTCCCAGCATTGGATGAACTTCGGATCCCCCTGATAAAGCATTTCACCCGATAAACAGCCTCATACTTTAGGGGGCAACTGTTATAGACATTTTTGTGCCTTACAACATTGAGCATAAAATGTCCATAATCTAAGGGATCCAAAGTCCCTAAACATGTTGTTCCTACCCCTAGAGGAACAAGGCTAACAAACCACAGCAATTCACAGAAGTTCTCCACCAGAAACTGCTCAAAAACAAGTCAATTCAGGATCAATTCAGTGGCTCCACTAGTTGTTTGCGTTGAATGTCAAAGACAACACTCGCTACCTGCGCTGAATGTCAAAGGCAACAATGGCTACTTGCGCTGAGCGAGAGTTGACATGTGGCAAGTTCATTCCACGAGGTGTCAAATCCCAGGAAGCTTCCAAAATCTTCCTCAATGACACTTGCCTCAGGGAATTCGACTGGTGATGAGTAAGAGGTTCCAAATCTCCAAGTGGAAGCAAGAACCTCCAAGTGGAATCAAGAACTGACAGAGGGAGAGGACACTAGTCAGATCTCAAGCTGACTCATCCTCTCTCCAAACATCTATATATGGATCTCTCCTCCATGAGATCTAGAGGCTGGAATTTTGTTATTGCAAAGAATTGCTGTTGGTTTGAGATTGGAATCATTGGGTGCTTAATGCTTCGAAGGGGGTGAAGATAGGAATTCCATTTGCTGGGAAGGAGATGCTGGATTGGAGCCCTCTGGGTTGTATCTCTTCCTGAACCTTGTTATTCATCAATAAAGCTATCTTGGTTTCTCCTATATACTGATGTATTTTGATGTATGATTGCATTAGTATGTTTAGTTTATTTCTAATCCTGAACTAGTTATGAATATGAATCCATGTCTTGTGTAGTGTTCTCTTCTTGTGATCTTGCAGAAACCTCTTGAAGCTGGGCGAGCGAGAAGACAAGTAGCTGGGAACTTTCCAAGAGAAGAGAAACCGGATTGAGGGACAAACGGAAGACACTGGTTAGTCCATCCATCTCTCTTCATTCTTAATTCATAAAGGAAGAATACTAGAATAGCTCTCTCTGTTTGTTGCTAAGGCACTGTCACACTTTAGGTGGATAGGATCGTCCTGCATAGGCATTTTTCCCCACAACACTCGGACCTACGGGTCACTAGTCACCCTCATGTTGATGATCATGGCATCACACCTACCGCATGGCACTCTCTGAGTGGTGCCACATGTCACCAAAAATCACTTCGATTGATCTACAAAAAATGTCATTTCAACATGCCACATGTCATCATGTTAGTTTGCCATGTCATTGTTCATACGTCATCATCTTTAAGCTAGTCTTACGCTACCATGTGTCACTATAAGCCATTAGTCCAATATAGATCTTCCATCTATGCATCCACGTCAGGGGTGCCACACTATAATCACGTGCACTATGGGTACACATGGCATCCAAATATGTGGTATGACTTAAACACGACATATGTCATTATGTCGGCAGACCAACCAACTCCTCCTCTCATTTTCGAAATGATATGGGTGGGGATCTCCTTTGTTTGCATTTTTCTTTTCTTTTGATTGTTGAAAATGGACATTTCTAGTTTTGGTTATTATCTGGATCATGGTGAATCTGGTTATGTGGCTTTAACTAAAATTTGATTCTTTTTCCTAGCATTTTGTTTCCTTATTTTGGTTTTGTAACAATGACATGAATTGTGTTTTAATTTAGTTTCATGAGGTTATAATTTCTAAGAGACTAACCAATTTTAGTCTAGATCCTTGGGATCATATAGCAACATTGATTTTATGATTTGATTCAAAGTTTTATTATATTATGGTGATTGCATTTTATATGTTGACATCAGATTATATAGTTTTGGTAAATGATTTTTAAGCATTTATATTTTCCTTTGCGCTCTTTTCGAATGAGCAAAACATTTGGTTGATATTTATTTCAATGCATGAATTAATGTATTATTACATTGGTTATGGCTTGTATCACATTGATATGAACATATGCCTTTGGGTTTGTTGAAACTATGGTTATATTACATTCTCAGTTATGGTATGGTTTATGCGATAATGTAATGTTTTGGTGTAATTAAACCTATGATATTGACATTTATCATTTACAAATCCTAAATGATATATGGTGATGCGAGATGGATTGGGTATAATTTGATCTGGATGTTGTGTTTCTCATTTGGTGCTTCTACCTCACAACACCTATTTACACCATAACTCATTGCCATAATTCAATTTGTAAATAATCAAATTTCCCGCTATCATGACAAAGATATGATGCATTCTCATAAATGTGCGTTGTGTTCTTTCAAGCTACCCTGTAGGGTTTTCATTTTGACCTTTTCTTCAGTTTCATTTCTCTCCACATCTTTCCTGGTCTCTCTACAAATTACCAAGATTTATACCTTTTGTACATCTTATTTCGGTCAATCGAGCTAAACCCTTGCTCAAATTTTATTTCTATAAAAACCCATGCATGTAATCAAAACAAAAATGGAAGGGCCTGACCTTGTCGAGATTTATAAAGGATATCAATCCATCTTCTAGCAAGTTGGTTGGTGGTCGTTTATACAACAGTTCCAAGGGATTAATGATGGCATAGTGAAAGCTTTCACTTCCACTTTTAATGGAAAGCGAGCTAAGCTTGGAAACTTGGAAATGGAAGTTGATGTTTGTTTTGTGGCCAAAGCTACTTCCCTCTCCACTAAGGGAGAAAAATGGTCCAAGAATTGTCACGTTCGAGACATCACATGGCAGAAGCTTCTAAATAATAAAAACAAGGGTTACTTCGTAAAAGGTATGTTTTTAGACTATCTCAAATTGAATTGGAGATATTTGTTATATTTAATAAACCACTAGATAACATGCGAGGGTTGATATGCTCTAGTGTTTTTGTATCATATCCGATTGTTAATGGGTTTTCTCGGTCATGATCTTAACTTACCCTATTTCTTGCATAAGAGTTTAGCCAAAATGGTGAAAACCTACCAGTCTGATTGTAAAAACATAGATAGGTCACTCTTCCACCAAGGTCTTATATGTATCTTCGTTAGACACCATTTGTCTAAAATCGGTCAACAGCGGGAAAGTCTTCTCTTACAAAATGGTTTTCAAGGAACCCTACAATCAATTCGACATGATGTCACACAAGAGAATTCAATTAACCCTCCCTCTCTAGTTTTGGCTTCACCTTATGCTTGTGTTCATGAAGAAAACATATTTGAGCACTCCGGTCTTGAACCACAACTATATTTTTTTGGTGATGACCAGGATGAAATCCATGAAACTCCATTGGTTCGTTTTACTAGGAGTAGGGTAAAAGACACTTTGCTTCACCATACTTAATCAAAATAGAAATCTAAGAAAAATATTGGGAACTCAAAAAATTCAGATAGTGACCTTCACATAGAACCTGCATGCCAAGAAACAAAGGGTCATTCTGGAGAAAATCTCAAGTCTAAAATCAAAGCTAAACAAATAGAAATAAAAATATCTAGGTTGAGGTGAAATAAGTGAATTAATCTCCCAACTAAAGAGATATTTGTCAATATCAAAGAAAATATAGAGCATATTCCCAAAAATACCAAGCTTGGGACTTGAGATAGCTTATGTTTTTCTGATAATGTAGATAATACACTTGATGTTAAAAGTGATTCTAGAAAATTTTCTTTTTAAAGTCTGCTAAATATGTATTGACATCAACAATAATTATTAACTTTTCCTTGCTTGGAGCGACGAATAAGCCAACTTTTCCAAGAAAATAATCAGCTCAAGTCATCTAATCTAGCTAAGGAAAAACTAAAGCAACAGGAATCTTCCAATCCAGAAGCAAAAACATAGACTTCTGATATGCATGTTATTGTAAAGTCATCATGGGTCAAAGTAATAATATCTTTATATTTTGATAATCCGAGTAATTCTAAATAAAGGTTTTTATTGTTATCTATGTTCCAACCTTTGGATATATCAAGGTATGTAATTGTTAGAACTTTTATTACTAAAATTGAAATGATGTTATAGAATCAAAGATTCTGTAACAACCCTCTTTCTCGACTATGATGAATAGTAATATTCTTTTCTTAAATTTTAACAAGTCTTTGTGTTGGTTGAAACATTCCTCCCACCTTTCATGGAACGTATCTCTTTGGATAGCTCTTGATGTTGCGGATACTAGCAAAGAAATCCTATTAGTTATCTTTTTATTTTATTTTGCCTGCTAGGATATGGGCAAGAGGTCGAAAAAATGATGTTTATTATTTTGTAAAAAGACAGTTTCGATTTGAAGTTTAATTTTAGAGAGAGTTAGTAATATTAATCATATATAAACCTTTGATTTAGAAAGAGAAGGGGGTACATGTAGTATTATAGAGGGAGGTTTTGGCAGAAAAGGAATGTATGTTAAATTGTATTTGACTATGGAATATATTTTTGAATTACACTATGATTTTTCAAACTTGATTTTATTCAGTTGATACTTATTGTGTTTTTAATTGTTTCATAGCCAATCATATTTATTATATATTTTCTTCTATGTAATTTAACTTCTTATAATACAATAGATAGTAGAGATTGTTTATATGATTTCATTCCATAAACAGTTAGAAAGTAAATTCATTTCTTTTTTGTTATACATTGATTCAATTTATATATGTTCTTATGTGATCAATGTCACAATCGAGCGACTTGGGTCCTTAGGTAGAGAATTGATCTAGGCATATATATCTGGTCTAGGTCTTTGTGGTTTTATTCCAGTGATTTATAACTTAGATAATGTCACTCTCATGATATGAATTGAATTAATTTATTGTAGTGATTTATAAGTTTACACATTTATTTTGATTATTTGCTTATTGTTTTGATTCATAAACATGTAATTGGATGAATATTTCTTTTATGAGATTGTTAAAGTAACCCTATATATCTTGACCAAGTACTAAAAAGAAAATTGCATTAGTTAGACCATTTTACATTGATTCCTCATGCTAAGCATAAGACTAGATACAGTTTGATATGCATTCCTTTAAAAGATAAGAGACTTGCATTTTAGCAGTTGTCTATCTTTTATTTCGCATTAACGATTGTTTTTCTCGCTTTATTTTTAATTTATAAATTCATAGATAAATTAAATTAAGATTTAAATTCCTTTTTTTTTCCAAAGATAATTATATTTCAATTCATTTTTTATATAGGAGTTACAACCAGTTCTTCCCTTTATTTTGATGTATCGCAATTTTGTTTGTGCATATTTTAATATATTATTTTTCTAACATTTATTTTATTATGTATAATATTCTTGCAAGTGATATTTTTCTTCTAAAATTAATCATTTATATTTATTGTAATTTTATTAGTTATTAACTTGTAAATTATATTTTATTAACTAGTAGTTTTAGGAACATTGATAGTAGGTGTAGCTCATATAGGTAGTTGTAGTTGTAGGTAATGGAGCTTAAAAACCATCAAGGATTACCACACCAAACAACAAGGGCTATTTAAAGAGCTATGGTCTGGGTCGTTTCTCCCTTGTTGACTAGGGTGCACAAAACTCGCATCATCAAAATGGTCCTAGAAGGAGGGCGCACTAGACTATAAATGGAAAGAAGAACTCATAAAAGACAAACTTTTAGGTCACTTATTGTCATTAGGAGTCACATAAACAACCCCCATACTGAGACGTCTACTAGTTCTCAGCCACAACCTAAACAGACCAATAATGAGCCTACCACTGCAACTAAAACACACATACAATCCAAAATTGACAAATTTCTTTAAAGATACCATGAAATTCTCTTTCAAACTCAGGAAAAATTGGAATGAACTAGCTCTATTCAAAGAAGGTAATCTCAACACTTATTCACTCCTCTCGATCTTCAACCATAGGAACCTACCATACTGGATCGACCCATAGACATCCTTCATATTAACACCCCTTTTAACGATAGGTTGCATGAAATTCTAACTTAAAGAATTATTGCCCTCATTCTATCTACATTTAAGATACCTACAGATGAGTCCATCCAACTAACTCTACTTGGAGGCTCAGGCTCCTCCCCTTCCCCACATAACTCACCCTCTTCCTTGGGAGACTCCTCTATTGAAGAAGGATCTTCTAAGTCATTGGAATCTAAAGGATCCCCAATCCTAGCAAAAAATCAAGTAATACTTGGAATAATCAAGGAAACCCACAAAATAATCCCGCAACCCCTTGGCTTGATTAGGATGTTGTTCTTGTACTTAGTGTACAACAACCTTTTCCAAGGAACCCTCACAAGTTCCTCCCCAAATTTGACCTTGATTCAAAGCATCCAGCTGAGGATCACATCAAAGCATTTATGTTGGTCATCAAGCAAAAGAATGTTCAAAATGAAGACAAGAGTATGTAGATTTTTCCTTTATACATTTGATGGGAAGGCCATTACATGGTACATTGCTCAACCTCCCCAAAGTATCATTTCATGGGCACAATTTGAAGTTGCATTTATGGGGAAATTTGGGGATGATAAATTGCCATAGGTACTAGTCACAACATTGAAAAACACGAAAATGGATAATAAAGATAAGGTAAAAGATTTCAGTGTTAGATTTATTTCATTAAAAAATAAAATTACTGTTAAATTTACGCATGCACAAAATTTGATTATATCCTACTATGTAAATTCTTTACCTCATGATATAGCCATGTGGGTGAAAAAAGCCCAAAAAGCTACATTATAGGAAGCCTTTGAGGAAGCCTTATCTGTAGAAAAAGATATCCTTAGTCTCAAACCCAATTCAAAAGAATAGACTGATATATGTTGGGATGGGGCCCCTGGGATCAATTTTGTTAAGTTTTGGGAAAATTGTGTAAGTTCTTTTTGTAGCGAATGTAAAGTCTTTGTGAAGTGTGGAAGCAGAGCGCGAAGCTAGTAGCATTCAAAGGGGCTTTAGTCCCTTAGTTGGGTGTGTGATAGAGTTGTTTTGAGACCTACCCATGGTCCGTGGACCATGGTATTATAAAGCAAATGCTATATAAAGTTGAGTCATAGCGAGTCTTAGAAACAATCAATTAGTGAAGAATCATTGTAAGGGCAAGGTGCTAAGGCAGGAAAGGTCTGTTTCCTGTATTTAGGTGAAAAGGGAAGGCTCCTACAGCTGAGTGCGTGAAGACCTTGGTAAGTCCATAGGATGAGTGCACAGGCCACTGCAACTCAGTGCACAGGGATAAGAAGTCTGTAAGTGAACGTTTGTACTTAATTAAGATTGTTTTGAGACGGTTTTGATGCATCTATGCCTTGTTATTTACTCTTGCTAAAGTTTTTGTATCTTCACTCTATGATAAGTATTATATGAATTAATGTTTATTTATTACACGAATCTCGTAGATCTATAATATTTGTGCATGATATGTACTTCACGAAGGTCTAGAATTCATTTAGATAGATTTGCAGTTGTTATTTGTTCTGGAGGATTAGAGCTACGCGAAGGCAGATCTAAACTATAAGAACTTCAAGAACACATCACACAAGCCTCTGGATGCATAAACCTAGTTCTAGCATCCCCAAATACTGCTTCGGGTGAGACTGTCGTTTACCCTATGTGATTTGTTGCCAAAAGGGCCAACAGTTAGGGTTTTGTTGGTTGGCATAGTTAAAGTTGAACCTAGATTAGGCCCCATCAAGCCAAAAAATGGTTTCGTTGTCAGGACCGAGATCTATCTAAGGAATGCGTGATGTCGAATAAGAAGTTCCCTACTAAGAAGGAAATAAAAAAGGTGGCTCGATCGGAAGTTTCACACATTTGCAACTTAGGAGAACAAAAACCCATGGTTATCCAAAGAACATTGGTTGAATAGATACTTGTACACAGATGAAACTGAAGCCATTTTCTGTTTCTTCCCCTACTAACTGCACGAATGACTATCTAGATTAATGGACAGTCAAGGTACTTGGAGAATTGACAGTCCTATTGTGTGGACTCCATAGATGGTGAGGCACCTGGAAGCTTCAGAAAACAACATCGGGCAGGTTTTTGATCTGACTTAATTGATCATATTGTAGCAGGATTCATCACTAAGCTCACGATTGATACGACCATCAGCTATAGTGACACAGAACACAAGCTCTTCAAGGGACCATGAGGTAAGCATTTAAAATATCTGAAAACTTGGATTAAGATGTTGTTGTGTGAAAAATTGGGTTATGCCGTTACCTTGATGTTAGGATCCTCTTCTAGCGACGAAGAAGCAACTGTTCTGAGTACATCGTGAAGCACTATGTAGATAGTAAGTTAGGGTATCCCGATGATACCTCACCCATCCACTCCACCTCCACTGCATACACCTACACCTTCACCTCCACTTCCACCTCCGCATCAATCATTCAACATGGAAAATGCAACGAAGATGTCGGTCGTTGAAGGGGTAGGAAGAGAAAACCTCGAACAATTCTAGTTTGTTGCAAATGTTGTGTGGATAGTGCACCAAATTACTAATGATAATATAAAGAAAGAAAAATTGGTCATAGTGCTGTAGGATAGGGTGTTGACTAGATATATTAAATTTTGTCAAGATAAACCTGGCACGACGTTGGCAGAGACTCGAGAAGCATTGAACAGTGAGTTTGAGAAGCCTAAGTCTCAGGCATAGTCTATAACATAGTTTAAGGAGATACAGAAAAAGGTAAATGAGTCCTTGTGGGATTTCGATCAAAGGCTAGAATGCCTAATCTAGAAGGCTAATATGAACATCACAGATGATGAACACAAAGACTGGTACATTGCTTCATTGTTGCCTCATCTAAGATTACCATTATAACAACAGAAGATAGGAACGCATGCAGAGGTTATGGAGATCATGATGAGGTTGGAAGCCTCACCAGTAGAGGATACGAACATTGGAGTACAACAGATTCAGATGCAGTTGGCAAGTCTGCACATGTACTTGCAGAGCTTGAAGACAGGGAAGGAAGCTCAGCCAGAGGTGCATGCTGAAGTTTGGTGTATAAAATGAAAAGACAAGGGACATGATAAGGATCACTACCCTGTTTATTAGAATTACTTGATTGGAGGAGGTTTTGTGACTCTAAACCCTGATAACACTGTGGAAACTAGCACTGGAGTACCATTATAGTGTGTTATCTACCAGATAGCTGGGAAGCATGCGACTGATAATTGTCATCTCTTGTAAAAATTTATTCAAACACCACAACATTGTTTTGTACATTCTGTAAATCGATTGGACATGATGAGTAGAACTACCAATGCTATGAATTGATGATGGAGCGGAATCCTACATATCAAATGCAAGAAGAAAATTGGTCTTGGGATTAGGGTGCGAGTGTAGCGCGTGGAGGATTTCAAGGTAATGGGAGAGGAAGAGGAGGAGGGGTTGGCAAAGGTCACAAACAAGTTATTTGTTATAACTGTGGCCAAGCTAAACATTTTACGTGCGACTGTCAGAATCCAACACATCCATATTGTCAATATTGCAGACAGTTTGATCATGTGATAGAAGACTACCCAATACTAATAGCTAAGATGCAGGAGAAAAATATGCAACAACCTATGCAAAACATACATATGATGAGGGAAGAGTCTCATGAAGGAGATAACAGTATTAATATCATAACGTGCAGTCGTATGACCACAAGAGAAGATAAAGGAAAGCATCTAGAGAATGAAGGATGGGTGCGTAAGGCTACTGAGAAGGAAGTTGGGTTTGACCCCAACCGAGCTAAAGACACTTTTATGGAGGCCAAGAAGAATTTTTATAAAGCTTCTACGTCAGGGAGTCAAGAAAAATCAGTTGGAAATAGTGAGGAGCAAGACGTGGACCCCTCGCTATTAGCCACTTTTCTGAAAACTTGTATGAAGTTGTTGAGGGATAAGAAGGTAGTGGAAGGGCTCCAGGAGATAATCGATAATTGTACAGGAAAAATTAAGATTCCTTCATAACAACACGCTATGAGGAAACTGGGTAAACATAAGAATCAAACAAGGTGTGAGATGAGGTTGACTGCGCAGATTGGAGAATATGAAATGGATCAAGTCATCCTGGATTTGGGTTCTGATGCGAACGTACTACCTAACAGACATGGGAGAGGATGGAGAGACCTGCGCTAGTCTCCTATATGGCTATGCATGGCCAATCAACAAAATATCATTCCTATGGGGCACTTGTATGAGCTAATAGTAGACATTGAAGGAGCAAGTGCTTTGGCTGATTTTGAAGTAATTGAAATAGTGGATGACAGTAATCCTTACACACTACTATGAATTGTTTGGGAATTTGACATGGATGCAGTCATTAATTTGAAGAAGTGAAGGATGACATTTGAGAAGAAGGTGCTCAGGGTTATTATGCCAATAGATCGTACTAAGGGCGCACGCTACACTAAACCAGTTTGCGACTATGTGGAGGATGATGACTTGGATCAAATATACAAGATAACTATGCGCGACGAAGATTAGATCAATCCCACTGCAGATGGGAGGATCATGTGGGATAGAGACAAATCCTGTACATCAGACTCAGATGAGGAGCTTGAACACTGGCAGAATAGGTTGCATGAAGTCTCTATGCTATGTTGCAATATGATGACAAAATCGTTGTGATGCATATCTACAGAGGTACGGAATCTCTTGCATTATGATGGATTAAATGATGTTAATTTATTTTTGGATGAGTTTTAAAGAGAGGTGCCTGAAGAGCATCGTTTCTGGGTGCTCGAGTCGGCACTGCACACTACGCTTTCTTGTTGGTGGGGTATGCATAAGGATAACTTCACTGACTGGAAGGAATACAAGTGAATGATGAAGCTAAGGTTTGGATATGCTAATACCTGTATGAATAAAAAATATAGTGGAAAGAATGATCTACGCGAACACTTGGCGCAGTGGACTAAAGCATGGGGCGAAGAGCTACAACAGGAATGGGTGCACATCTTCTGTCACACCTTAGATACTATTCCAATGAATTGGTACCTGGAAATAGAGCTACGCCATGGGACGACCGAATGGGATACCTTGAGGGAAAGTTTCTTGTTAAATTTTAGCTTTGAGGATGGGTTTGAGTGCATTGATGAGTGCTCCAGGAAATTAAAGCCACTATCTTTAGAACGCCTGCAGATTTGGTAGAATGGGTTCAACTGGACTAGAGTACCCATCTGCGCCATGCACTGGAGTGCTACAATGTGACTTCAGAAGAAGAATAAGATCCGCAAAAAATCAACATTTCAGAGATCGAAGGACAGTGTGAGGTTGAAGATCCTAAAGCATCAAACCCTGATGTACCCGAACCTTTGAAGACTAGGCAAGTAAACATTGGGTCCAATGCATAACCTAAGTTTGCAAATATAGGCAATTATTGGGACGAAGATGCAGTTTATAAAGTTGTTGTGCGAATACTAGGACTTGTTTCCTACCAAGTTCTCGGACCTGAAGGGAATAGTAGGGGATCTAGGAGTAATGAAGATCATCTTAAAGCCTAATGCAAATCCAATGAAATAGAGACCTTACCGTCTAAATCAGAAAAAATAAGGAAAAGGTAGGTAAAGAGCTAGAAAAAATGTTGGAAGTTGGAATTATTGAGCCAGTAGAAGAATATGATTGGGTGAGCCCTATGGTTGTTCAAGAGAAGAAGCAGCAAGGTGAAATTAGGAAATGTGTAGATCTGAGAAAGATCAATGATGCATGCGTTCATGACCCATTTCCAACACCATTTATAGATGAAGCTTTGGAGAATGTTGGAGGACTGGAAGCTTACTCATTCACTAATGGGTTCTCAGGGTACCATCAGATTAAGATTGCGCTAGAGGATCGTAGCAAGAAAGCCTTCACGATGGAGTGGGGATGCTTCCAATACACAGTGATTCCATTCAGACTGAAGAATGCGCCCGCGATCTTTTCAAGGGTTGTAATTGCAGCATTTAAAGAATTTATCCATAAATGATTAGAAGTGTATTTTGATGACTAAACTGTGCTTGGATTAGAAAAGCGCCACGTTGCAAGTCTGTGCCTTATGCTGGATGTTTGTCGCGGATACCAAATTTCTCTAAACTTGAAGAAATCTATCTTTCACATGCCCTGTGGGATACTTTTAGGCCATGTGGTATTTAAGCAATGACTAATGGTAGACCCTGCGAAGATTGTAGTGACTGTGAATTTAGAAGCTCCAAAGAATGTAAGGTAGTTGCACATAACGTTGGGCCACACCGACTACTATAGAAAGTTTATCAAGGCTTATGCACAAATAATTGCGCCAATGGAGAAATTACTAAAGAAGGACACGACTTTCTGCTGGGATGAAGAGTGCTATCGCAGTTTGGACATGTTAAAGGAAAAGATGGTGATTGCACCCATTTTGGTATTCCTAGATTGGAAGAAAGAGTTCCATGTGCATGTGGATGCTTCCTATATCGTGTTGGGTGCGGTATTGACCCAGCCATGCGAAGATGAGATAGATCACCCTACAGCCTTCGCGAGCAGGAAATTGTTAAAGGCTAAGAAGAATTATTCAACTACGGAGTGCGAAGGATTGGCGATGGTCTACAAACTGCAGAAATCTAAACACTGCTTGTTAGTTGCACATTTCAAAATGTATACAAATCACTCCGCTCTCAAGTACTTGGTCAACAAGCCTGTGTTGGGGGGAAAGATCTGTAGGTGGTTATTTTGTTTCAAGAATATGATTTTGAAGTGATTATGAAGCCTAGATGGTTGAATGCGGGACCAGATCATCTATCTAGAATTGAGACAGATGAAGAACCTACTAATTTGGAGGAATGGTTGTCGGATGCACAACTCTTCATTGTATGCATCGCAGATGATCATTTTGTTGATATAATCCAGTTTTTGACTACTGGAACAACCTCGGAAGGATCCTCTACAGAGCAGAAAAAGGAGTTGGTGGTCCGCACAACTGACTTTTATCTGATTGCGGGACACTTGTATAAGATGAGCACTAATCAAATCCTACGTTGATATGTTTCAGACTTCGAATGCTCTAGAATAATCACCGAATCATATGGAGGAGTGGCGAGAGGAAACTATGCAGGCAGAGCAACTACGCAAAATATTTTGCACGCAGGATTGTGGTGGCCGAAGATACATAAGGATTCTAAGGCATATTGTAGGGCATGTGATGCATGTCAGAGGATGGGAAAACCATCGTGAAGGGGCGAATTTCCCTTAAATCATCAGATTTGATTACAATTGTTTGACAAATGGGTGGTTGACTTTGTGGATCCCATACAACAACCAAGGAAAAAGACGGGTGCGCGGTACATTATTACTACGACTAAGTATATGACAAGATGGGAAATGTCACAACCGATGAGGGACTGTAATGCTGCTATAGCCACAAAGTTCCTATTTGAATATATCTTGACAAGGTTTGGGTATCCTAAGATACTGATGAGTATAGGGTTACACACTTTCTAAATGAAACTATTGCCACGATGCTTGAGGAATTTCAAGTTTATCATCAAAAGAGTATGCCTTATCATCCTCAAGAAAATGGTATGGTTGAAGCATTCAATAAAATTTTGGAAAATGCATTGACAAAGGTCTGCAACGCGTAGAGGAATGATTGGGATGTGCACATACCAGCAGTCCTATGGGCATATAGGACAATGTGTAAGAATTTGACAGGGAAAACCCCGTTCATGTTGGTCCATGGGATAAAGGTTGTGATGCCCATGGAGTATATTGTGCCGAGTTTGCGAATTGCAACATGGACTGATAGGGCAGACTGCGAGACTATGGAGGAGTGCTTTGCGCAGTTGTTGGAGTTAGAAGAAGACAAGTTTTTAGCAGGATTTAACTAACAGGTGAAAAGGAGTGCGAAAAGTCATGGCATGATTGACATATTAAGTTGCGCGCCTTCAAGGTGAATGATTTGGTCTTACTTTATGATAGCAAGTTCATGAAGTTCCTTGGGCAGTTTCAAATGCACTGGTTGGGACCCTATGTACTCAAGGAAATCACAAATGGTGGCACAGTTCAGCTCGCAAAGATGAATGGGGAATTATTTATAGGAAGAGTCAATGGAAGTCGAATGAAGTTATATCAAGGGGATCCTTCCCTAGCATAATGAGTACATGACGACAAGACAACCTTCATACTCTAGGAAGTTAAAAGAGAGTATGGGACTATAAACTACACTACCCAAAGACTAGGAACATGAAGTAAGGGGGCTGTGTGAGGAAAGAAAGACACATGCCCGAAAGAGTTGCGCCACTATACCTATGGAAATTCAACAAGATCTTTAGGAGACCAACTAGGAGGTTGTCGACGAAAGAGAATGTCCATCATTCTATGATATTGTTTCTGAGATCACTATATGCTTTCCTAATTTGGAAGACATTAGAGGAATATGGAAACATTGTCCACACACCGTTAACCTCTACTAGTAAATGAAAACATGGATAAGCAAGATGTTTTTGGATTGAAAGGATGTCAAAGATGAAATCCTTCTCCTAATTGATGAAATGTAGTTGTAGATGAAGGGTATGGACAATAGAAAGGAGTGCATTAAAGTCTGCTTGGCCCTAACATTTGGCACAAGGACAACCAATAAACCCAATACAAACCTCATTGAGGTAGAACATTCAAGTTTTTATGATAATTCTAAAATATATAACCTTTTAATTTTTTATTTTCATAGACAATATTTACTTTATAAATCTTAGTATATTAGTCTTTTAAAGAGTTTTAACTCATGCATAATTATTTTTTATATAATTCTTTTTCCAAAACTCTTATGAGAAAGAGTTTCCTAAAATATCACTTATTTAGTTTTCTAATCACAAACCAAAAACAAATAACTATAATAAAATTAGTTTTAATTTTTTTATTATAAAAATTTATATATAAAAAAATCTAATTTTATTTTAAATTAAAAAATTATAAATATAAAATAATAAAACTATTATTATATAAAAATAAAAACCATGTATTTTTAAACATATAATAATAATAGTAATAATGATGCTAATGTTTATTCATAATCATATTAAATTATCTTCCTCGTATAAAATTATGATTTTTTTAAAAATTAATTAAAATTAAAATTTTATAATTTTATATAAATATATATTAGAGTGTCCAACTTCCTTTTTTATATTTTAAATTATTGTGTTAAAATATTTCTATAATTTTAAATTTGTACAAAAAATTATTGAATAATGTATAATAAATTTTCATATTAACATATATCAATTTGTATATTTGTATATGCAAAATTTATAAATCCATTTTTATATATAAAATTTATAAATATATAAATTATTTGAAGAAATTTTGTATAAAATTTTAAAATCTCTAATTGAAACAATATTATATTAATAAAATTAAAAATAAAATAATTTAGAATAAATTTATATAAAACTTTAAATTTTTTAACACATTAAATAAATAAATAATGATATAAAATTAAATATTTTGAAAATAATTAAATTTAAAAATTTAATTCTTATTAAAAATAATTAAAAACTTCTTCTATACCACTTTAAAAATAAATATTTAACAAACAACGAATAAGCAAATCAAGAAACCAATTCCTCTCATCGAAGTTAAGGTCAAATTGCGGGTTTTGTTTTCATATCTACAAAATTCCAACGGGTGCAGAGAGGGAAAAAGGAATATGTTACAATAATGTTGTTTATTCATCCTAAAATAGTCCATCCTAATTAGAATCTAACCAGTTATTTCATATTTTTGATTGGTAAATTAATTAAAAATATTTCATTTTAAATAAATTGTTTTATTTTAATTTTTTTAAGGAGGATGTTTAGAGTAATTTTTTTTTTTATTCAATAAGAGAATTTTATCATATTATTATAGTTGAGAAAAGATTGACATTATTTATCACAAGTTGACCATTTTAGTTAGGAGATCAACTAATATCTTTTTTTATTAAGATGAGGGTAGTGACTAGCGAATACAAATACTTGGAGATTTTGTCCAATAGTTATTATGACTCATTAGTTTCAGTCTCTTTCTTTTTTTTCTTTCTTCTCATGTGATATATGTCAAAGTTAAACACAACCATCTTGTTTTTATAAGTTTCTATATACAAAATATTCTAGGGAATTTTAGCAACTTCAAAACCCTAAAAAATTTATATTATTGATCTAATTTTATTTAAATAAATTAAAGAGAACGAAAAAGGTAACTGTTACACCGTTGTTTATATAGAGTAATTAAAACGTTCTATCGTAACTGAATCTTACAAGTTATACATCTAATTTTTATTATTTATATTTTTTAATTATGAATTAACTAAAATACTCCATCGTAATTAGTTTTTACTTAGTTATCGGTCATTTCCTGTATAAGCAAGACACTCATCCGAAGTGTAATTTGACAAGTTATATATATCTAAAAGTTCTGGTTTATAGATTTAAAAGATACTTAATTTTGTATAGATTAAAAAAATTATTTCACCTTTATTTTATATATATATATATATATTTATATATTTATTGAAATTATAATTAAAATTCTCTTCCCAATTTATTTTAGTAATTATAAATTTTCAAATTAAAAAATTATAATAATATAATTATAATTTGAATTATAATTATATTATAATTTGGAAATTCAAATTCAAATTCAAATTATATTATAATTAATGTTCTTGCTACCACGGGTGTCTGGGGCAGGGGTGGCAAGGATCTCGGCGGGGTGGCAAGGGCAGCGGGACAGCAAAACGTGCAAATAGTGCGGGGCGGGGTGGAATTGGGAGCCTTAGTGCTTGGTGCTCGAAGGTCCGGGATCGTTTCTGCTTAACATTTAGTGATATGGGGTTTAACGGTGAGTTTCGTTAAGTGAAACTCACGAGATGAGGGTTCAAATCTCGTTGAACCCCATAGAGGACGTCTCGACTCTTGCTGACGAATACGTTTCCTGCTATTGTGCGGCTTTGTTGCACGTAGCCTAAGTTTATAGTGGCAATAAATGATGTGATTGTTTGTGTGCTTTGATTTGAGTTTGAGCATTATGCATCCATGTTCTCACTCCTCAGTGTGTTGTGTACACTGAGGATTGCACTTCACAGTGATTTTTTTCATCGGGATGGTGTAATTTTACCAGACAACATTGTTCATGTTTCAAGGCTATATTACATAATTGGTTTTTTCACCAGTACTATAGAAAATTTAAATAATTATTAATTTATTATTATTCAAAAAAAACTACTTATAAACACAAACTTACATTCCTATGAAATGCCTCTAAATCTTAATCTTAATCTTAAGTATTAACTTATATCTTTACCTCCGAAACAAACTCTTATTTGACAGAATAACTTCGGTGTAAATCACATGTAGACAGACATTTGTCAACGTGTTTCGAACCAACTAGTGTGGTTCATCATCAGGACAAGTTGAAGAAACAGATCCAGCTTAGAATGTCAAATAGTCTGAGCAAAGTCTCGAACGGCTAAATTGACTAACGGCTAATTTTGACCCAAGGACCCATTTCAAATTATTATTTATTAATTTAATATTATTATTATTTTTACGCCGTAAGGCGTTTCCCTCTGAAATGAACTCCCCCGATTGCCTTTCTATCCTAATCGTAGCTGTTAGATTTTTTGTTAGACGATTGAACAAAAATCAACCGTCTGATTTGATAAAAAATGTTTTAAAACATTAAAAAACCTTTAAAAAACGTTTCACTTTACATGCAATAAAAGGCGGATCACCAGGCGCACAACAGCCAACAATGCCTCTGCGATGGATTTCCCGGGCGACAAACACAGATTAAAGAGCTCATATCTCTTGCTGGGGGTCCAAGGGATTTTATGATGCCATTGCTTGTTTATGGGGGCCCTTCCACTGGCAAAACCAGTGTAGTTTTAGATATATTTAAGCGTTTGAACCGCCCTTTTGCCTATGCGAGCTATAGATCTTGTTTTAGCCCTTGTCTGCTGTTTGAATCCATTCTGAACCAACTGATATCCCACAGAAGAACGAAAGCTAATAACTATAGCAGTGCGAAGCGCTGCGAGAAAATTGCAGATTTTGTTGTGTATTTGAAAGAAGCCTGTATTCAAGCAATTGAGAAAAAATATGAAAAGAAATTTGTAGGTGGGTCTATAGAATCTCGGAAAGATGGGGAACCAGGGTTTACGAGCTCTCCTCCCAGGGTTTCCCAAAAAATCCCAGATAAAGGGCTGAAGGAATCAGTGTTTATGGGATCTCCCCACGAGGATACCCAAATAAGTCCAGAGAAAGGGTTTCAGGAATCATGGTTTAAGGGCTCCCCTCGCAAGAATACCCAAAAAAGTTCAGAAAAGGGGCTTAAGGGTTCCTCCAAAAAAGATACAGGAAGGGGGCTTCAGGCTTCTGGTTGCGATGATCCTTCGCAGAAAGACAAAGGGAAGAGGGACAATTATTCTTTTAGTAAAGAAGTGAGGAGATTGGATTTTCCAGAGGTGGTGTACTTGATATTTGACAATATTGAACTTCTGCATGAGTGGAACAATGGTTTCAACCTCATCTCGGCATTGTTCAAGCTATCTGATTTGACAAGAATGCCCAATTTGGGTTTGATTTTTATCAGCAATATCACTCCAGATTCCTTCTATTCCCATACTGGTGCTCTGGAGCCATTGACAGTCTACTTTCGGGACTATACTGATGATGAGTTGTATCAAATCCTTATCAAAGGGCAGCCTAATACTGAGCTGTATGCCTCATTTCTCAAGTAAGTACCTGTGCCTACCTTTTTCTTCAAATATGCTTATAGATTTCTGTTAATGAAACAATAATGCTCAAATCTTATTAGAAAAACACGAGGCAAATTTGGGTTCATGTGTCTACTATTTCTCTGCGTCCATAGGAGTATGTCGCAATGTGTAAATCTTGTTGATTGGCTCCTGTCAATGAGGTTATTAGTTTGGTTTGCTGAAAGTTCTGTCTCTTCTGCACACTATACACTTGCTTATTTTGTATGGGAAGATCCACCCAGCAGCAAGAAAGTTGGGCTTCTCTGATCTCAGGTGTCCAAACCTTGCCACGGTTCTCTTTGCTGTTCAAGTTAAGGGGCTTTCGAAGTTTTTAAAAGTTTCAATGAAATATGTGGCTGCTTGATTTAAACTTGTTTTCTTTTTGTTTCTGATATTGAACAATGCTATTTTGAAGCCCTTCAGTAGAGCTTGCAGGCGAGTTACAGAACTCTCTACAACATTGGAACCTTTGTTTCAAAAATACTGTGAACCAATTAGCAAAGAAGCTGTGGTTCCTGATGAAAACGGAAAGCGAAGGCTGTTTTCTTATCTTGAGCCACACATTGCACCGGCCTTGAACCAAATATTCAATGTCCCTACTTCTGGAGACAAGGTTAGAAGGAAAATCATGACAATAAGATAAGGTTTTGATGAAATACATGAAGATATAGTTTTTCATCTTTCTGTTCGTGGCAAGTACTAGCTCATCTCTGCCTTCATTGCATCAAGGAACCCTGCGACTCTTGATGCCACGTTGTTTGATTCGTCTGGGGGATTAGATAATCGTAAGTGAAGGAAAAAGTAAGAAATTTAGTTCCTTTGATCCTTTGCTTTTCTCCTTTTTTGTTTTTCTTTTCATTTGATTCTTAAAAATAAATTTAGTTGATTTCACATAAGGAAGGATCTGATTTCTTTTATCTAGAAGTTCCAGCTCATATGAATACTATGCCCTCTTTCCCATTTCATGGCAGCAAGAAGTTAACGTTTCCTCCATATAATTATGCAATCCCAAGCATCACTTTGGAGTAATTATTGTATACTCTCTTTGTTGGTTTGTGAATAGGAGTGTAAAATCCACAGAGAGAAAGGAACATGAGGAGCAAGAAAAGTTCCTTAAAGGTCCAAGGAGTTTCCCTCTGGAGAGGCTGCTTGCAATCTTCTAATGCATCACAGTAGTGGCAGATGAAGAATTGGAAAATCTACAATCTGACAATATATCTGCAGCTGATGAAAATGGTTTGGGGCCTATGGCTGATGCTCTTATGCATCTCTCAACTCTTTGTAATATCAATCTTTTGTATAAAGGAACAAACTGTCCCCTAGAAGGCGCTGCTAGATATCGTTGCAACATCGATCAGGAACTTGCAATGAAGGTATGCCTCTTTTTGTTTATGATTTATCAATGTTTAGTGTTGTTATGCTGTATTGAAAATATCGACTAAAATCTTTGATCATCACTTTGGCTGTGGGAAATAGGAATTTTATTTTTAATCCATCTCTTATTTGTTTGCGATTGTAGATTGCGTGCAGTGTCAAATTTCCTTTGTCAAAATATCTCTATCAGTGATAATGACCTTGACAAGGACCATTTCTAGACGTGTTGTTCAGTCGCCTGCTAGAGAGGAAGTAAATCAGTTCAATTTGTGGGAGAAAGACAATTTATTGATTGTTAAATGTTGTATGTTGTGGGGCAAGGAGGTCACCTAATTATAAAAGATATGAACTGTTTCACCTCATAACCCCAGGAGTTGTGAATAGCTCAGGTATGTTGTTCAGAGTCTGCAAATTAGATTATTCACAATAAAGTCGCACACAAAATTATATAGATTAATACACGGGATTTATGTGGTAAAACTCTGACAACATGTCAAGGAAATATCCAGGGGCAAGACAATTAAGTTTTATTCTTCAGTAGAGTAATTGCATTCAGGCTTACAATACAACCTTGTCATCTGTGGGAACAGAGTAATTGCATTCAGGCTTACAATACAACCTCCTCATCTGTGGGAACATATATGAATTAGACTCCGTTACAATAGTTTTGTTAAGTATATTTAGTTTGTAAAACTGAATAACCACAACAACATTTGTGTTCTTCAATTTATGCCTTACGGCATTTCAGATGAAGTATTCGAGTAAAATTAATGACAATACAGTAATCAAAAAATTTCCTAGATGCTTTCTCCCATGAGATGAGTTTGCCAAAAAAA
Source organism: Pinus tabuliformis (assembly GCA_031772625.1). Classification (NCBI taxonomy): domain Eukaryota; kingdom Viridiplantae; phylum Streptophyta; class Pinopsida; order Pinales; family Pinaceae; genus Pinus; species Pinus tabuliformis. The sequence continues at coordinate 514,578,362 of CM062811.1, forward strand.
ATATGCATCTAACAGTAACTATGCAAATAAGTCAATGATTGGAAAAAATGCCTTGCCTTCCACAATCCATCACTAGCCAAAATGAGAAATTCTGTGTCTCTCACATCTGGTTCTGAACTTAAATGTTGCTTCAGACTCCTGTCACCAAACGCACGAGCTACAACAAGCTGACCATTAACTCGAGGTACATCTCCTAATATATCAAAAAAGAACGTCATTAAGTATACAGTTTCTCCCTGTGACCATTCAAATGTTACTCTTGAGCTAGTAATTATTTAAGTATGTTCTCATTAAAATTAATCTCTACACAACATTTGTAGTGATACCTAGCAGGAGTGTCACAAATCCACCCTTCTCGATGTTTTGGTGTTCAATACTTGGCTCATGATCAACAGTCAGCTGAATAGCAGTGCCGTTTTTACATATAACAGCCCTGGAATCTCCTGTATTTGCTACAAAGAGTTTTTTCCGATCAACTAAAATAGCAGTGACTACTGTGGAGCCACTGGGCCCTAAATCAGCTGCCTTTGCTAAAATTTTCCCATCAATCCGGTTGTATGCATTCTTGATGGCACTTTCTGGGTCTGTCCAGAACTTCGGCTCCATTATTATCAGAGATACTTTTCAGCATTAAAATACTTAATTAGCATTTTACACCATACGAAACTTTGAAAATAGCAAGTGACAACCAATACAACAAATGGCAGATCAGCTGTAAAAGCATTTTACTGGATGTGCATCAGAGTCAGAAATCTCATCTGATATACAATTTTTTTCTAAAGAGTCATTTGAGAACCATCATATTTATATAAATGAAGGAAATTATAAAAAATGATAACGATTTGTCGCAAATGCAATTTTTGCAATAAGGAAGCACTATTGCTTTATGCCATGACGTGATGCTACTATTGGACGCTTTTTCTTTGGATAGGTGCAAGAGACACATGAACATATAAGTATAGGAAATATATGAACAGTTTAAGCTATTTGAAAAATAGTGGATTTACGCATGAAACATAGTCAACTAGAAATATGATGGGGAAAAACAAGAAATTCATTATATGTGAGAAGTAAAATGTTGGAGAATCTTCGCCTTTGAGGTTTGAGAAATGGACATGGTGATATATCACAACTAGAAAAGTCTTGTTCATAGATGCAGATAATTGTTACAATTAACAATATATATCATATGCCAAAGATAAAACACAGGAAATTAACCCATGAAGTTAATGCAAGTAGAAACATCATAATAGAACCAATAGAGGAGAAAACGAAATTGTTTCACAAGTTACAATCAAGTTAGGCAATTGAGATAAACATATGCAATTTGGAAAATGGAAAGAAACTTTGAACTTGCTCCAATTTAATGTATAATTTTAATTTCTGATTGACTAGCGATAACAAAACAATACATGTCACAATACAATCAACTATAAAATTTAAATAGATGTTGAATTTAAATAGATGTTGTTAAATTCACAGAGACCTTCCAAGTATTCCCTATGATTCATAGATGCTAAACCAGGTAGACCATCAGCATTGATTACAAGTATTCCCCATGATTCATAGATGGTAAACCAAGTAGACCATCAGCATTGATTACAAGTATTCCCCATGATTCATAGATGGTAAACCAGGTAGACCATCAGCATTGATTACAGTGCATAACCCCAAAGGAATCGTAAGAGTTGAACTTGTGGCATCCCATTTCTGAGAAGTTTATTGTCTAACTCCAAGGCCAATCAAGCCAACCCCAGGGCTCAAAAATAAGATAATAAAAAATATATGCATTTGGTAACATGGCGTGATACCTATCATCTAGCTCAGAAAGGATATAGGTTGGTAACAATTGAAATAGACTTACAAATTAGCTAATTTAGAGAGTTTCTTTGTGGGAAAAATCAATAATCTCATTCTAGATTATGATTTAAGTTGGGAATCAAACCCTACTCAACTAATGAAAGGATTGAAATTTGCTAAACCCCTTTCCAGCACTAATTTAAATATGTAGACTATAGATTGGTACTATCTAGTCACTCTCTAGGTGACACTATCAAGCAGCACATCGGTAGCTACAGAGTGATTGATACAGATGTGGATGCTTCTTCTCCCTCCTCTACTTTTTACATCTATACCTAATGACAAGTAATGGGCACTTCCACAGTATGTTGTAACTGGTGTACTTTTGAGCCCCGTTGACCTCTCTTTTGGTCACCCACTGCCATTAATAAAACTAGTCTTATCTTATCTTCTATCGTCCGTTAATAGGAAATGGTACTATAATATAAAAACAATACTAAATAGCCAGGACTAACTTTCACCAATTTAGATCCTCATCTAGGAGTGAGCACTTAGTGTCTGTACTTTCTTTTCTATATTTGAGGCCAATGTACATCGATAAATTACACTGTACAATACAAGTATTCAAGAGACATCTGCTATCAATTCCATCTGAGCAACGACAATCTCAGTTACATACCATGAACCACGTAATCCAAATGTACATCAAGAAATTAAATTGTACAAAACAATTATTCCAACGACACATCCCATCAGTTCTGTTTAAACAAAAGCAAGCTCGGTTATTTACCTTGAACCTCAAAATTTTGACGACATGGTTCATGGTATACAACTGAGATTGTTGTTTGCTGAAATGGAATTAATGGAAGGTGTCACTTGAATAATTGTTTTGTATAGTGTAATATAAATGTGTAGCCCAATATGGTTACAAAGATGCCCCAAACATTGAAGGCTCTGAATTTATCAAGTAGGTTTTTGAAAGCATAAAAGACTATCTCAAGCTTAGAGGAACTCATTCCTCCTCACATGACAGAAGTTATGCAAGCATAAATACAGTGGAAGAAAGTAACTACTCTTAGATGAGGAATTGTAGTAGATTGAATTGGCAAAGAATACAAGGTTTGTGTATCTTCTACGAAAAATCACATTGAAGACTAATAAGAGCACTAGGCCTTTTGAAGGATTACTGATTGACAAGCTCTATAGGTTTCTCCAAAACAATTGCAGGTTGACTCTGTCTCCCTACAATATACCACCTGTGCATTTACTTCAAGTCATAATGGTGCAAGAAATTTAGAGTTCGTTCACACAAAACTGTTAGAAGACAATGAAATTATAAGCTTTTACTCATAATAAAACTTTTAGGGCCGTAAAGTTCGTGATCACTCAAAAATAAGATATAATTTTGTACTATTGTTACTATTTTAATAGATTTATAAGATTTCAAAATGCAAATTTCTGTTGAGATCAGAAGAAATAAGCATTGAGTTTTTTTACCATTTCTACAATAAATCATGAATCATGTAGAGTGAATTGGTACATACATGTTTAATGTTTTATGACTGGTGGAATGGAAAAAAATGATAACATCTCATTACTTTTCAGTCTCAATCCTTATTTTACAGTAAGGCTCTTATCTTTTGATGAAATGTGGAGGCTAGTAAATTAAATTTTCAAGGAATCCCAGGTAGAGTTTGTTAAGCGGGAATTTGAAATTTTAATAGTAACTCCTTTTTATCCTTTGTCCTCGGAAATTTGTACACTCTCGAGTTGTTTGGGGCTAAGTACCAGTTCATGTGTTACAAGCCCAAGCCACCAAACAACACTTTTACGATGTTGGGTCCCTTCAAATTCTGAATCTAAGAAGCCCCATAGGAGCAACAAAATGAAAATGATACCTAGAAAATCACTCTTCTTACCTAAGCCACCAAAAGGCACCAATCCTAGTAAGGCTTAAGGAGGACCAACGATAATTATAAGGATCCCATGCTTCCACTATACTCTCTATTGCTTTATGATCCAATATGTTTCTCATCCTACCTTTCCATTTTGTTTTGAATGTGGAGTCTTTACAGCGTAAGCCCCTGTAACAATATTCAAAATGTGGCTAGAGTTGCTTTACAATATCTGTAGATGACGGTATGCAAAATTGTTTTATTATTATTGTTTTGATTTAATGTTTCATTATGCATACTAAATCTTTTTTTCATATAAAACCAAATTTTAAATGTTTACTTATTTACAAATACTACAACACATACCCCTTTTTCGGATTGATGTTTATGAGTAGTAGGCCAAAACTTGCCAAACAATTCAATTTCTTTTCCAAAATTTCAAAGATGCCCATTTGAAAAACCTTAAAATAATGTACAAAAACACGTTCACATAAACAACAACTACTACATGGATAATGGATAACCTCTACCTGATATTAACTATAACTCATTATCATCCACCCATGCTTTCAAGAATGTCCATTCACATGTTGCTATTCTTCCACAAACTACTATTACTTACAAAATATCCCTATTCAAAACACACATAACTAATAGTTTCAAGTGTAACTCAATATCATCCACGCTTGCTTTCTACAATGTCCATTCACATGTCATTATTCTTCTACACACTATTATTTACAAAATATCCATATTCATCATACACATAACTAACAATTTCAATTGCAACTCATTATCATCCACCCTTACTTTCAACAATGCCCATTCACATGTCACTATTCTTCCACACTCTATGTCTTACGGCGTTTCCTTTGCAACATCAGGTGCAAATGCTAGTTATTATTATTTTTCTTATTATTATTTATGGAAATAAGTTAAGTTAGATAGAAATAAATAAATAAATAAAATAATTTTAATGGTTGGTTTAAAAAGGAATTTATTTATTTATTTAAATTATATATATATATATATATATATATATATATATATATATATATATATATATATATTAATTAAAGTTATAATATTAGGTTATTAAGATAAAAGTTAGGATTAATAAATAAAATAATTTCATGGTTAGTTTAAAAAGATTATTTATTTATTTATTTAAATTATTTAATAATTGTTATTAATATTATATATATATATATATATATATATATATATATATATATATTAATTAAAATCATAATATTAGGTTGTTAGGTGATGAGTATTTTCATTCAATAATAATTTTAATGGTTAGTTTATTATTATTATTATTAATGGAAATAAGTTAAATTAGGTAAAAATATATAAAAAATAAAATAATTTTAATGATTGGTTAAAGAAGTAATTTATTTATTTATTTAAATTATATATATATATATATATATATATATATATATATATATATATATATATATATATATTAATTAAAGTTATAATATTAGGTTATTAAGATAAACGTTAAGATTAATAAATTTTTACCTAATTTAACTTATTTCCATTAATAATAATAATAATAAACTAACCATTAAAATTATTATTGAATGAAAATACTCATCACCTAACAACCTAATATTATGATTTTAATTAATATATATATATATATATATATATATATATATATATATATATATTAATAACAATTATTAAATAATTTAAATAAATAAATAAATTATCTTTTAATATAACCATTAAAATTATTTTATTTATTAATCTTAACGTTTATCTTAATAACCTAATATTATAACTTTAATTAATATATATATATATATATATATATATATATATATATATATATATATATATATATATATATATATATATATATATTAATTAAAATTATAATATTAGGTCGAGAATTTTCATTTATTAATTTAATAATAATTTTTAATGGTTAGTTTAAAAAGGTAATTTATTTATTTAATTAAAATATTTATTAAATATTGTATATATATATATATATTCTAACTAAAATTATAATATTAGGTTGTTAAGTTAAAATAATAATAATAATAATAATAAATAAATAAATAAATAAATTATAGACATTAAATAAATAAATAAACCGATAATAATAATAATAATAATATATAAATAAAAAGAGTTCAAAAACGAAGAGGGGGCAGAAAAACCGACTAAGAAGAGAGTGCTGGAATCCAGCACCTACTGATTTTCCAGCCATCATCTCTATTGAGATTGCTCGGTCTCTTTTCAATCTCAAAAGCTTCCCTCAATTTACGATGATGGAACTGAGCAACTTTGGCAACAACCTTGGCCTTCTCAATACACACTTGATGCTTGGTCTTTTCCACATGCTCAGCTAATGCTGAAGACTTGGATCTCCCATGTCTTAGGTCGGCCGCATGTTCGCAGATCCTTTGATGGATGGAGCGCCCTGTTTCCCCAATATAGGGGGTCCCACAAGAACAAGGGATCAAGTAGACACCCTTCATGTCCTTAGGGTTAATAGGATCTTTCACCGATCAGAGGGAATTGCGAATGGTGTTGAGGGGCCTAAAGGTTGAGGGAATATCATACCTTTTAAGGATCCGAGCAATCTTGTCCGTGGTTCCTTGAACATAGGGAAGATGGACACCTAGACGACGCTCTTTTGGCTCTTTCTTAATTAACACATTTTTAGAGGCTTTACGGAAAGCCTTTTGACCCAGGCGTCTACTATATCCATTCTCCACAAAGACCTTAAGGAGATGGGATCTCTCCTTATCAAAGCTCTCACAATTAGAGATCCTAAGGGCACGAGAAGCGAGGGTGTTAAGAATACCCAACTTCTGAGCAGGGAAATGATGGGAATCAGCATGAAGATACTGCTCAGTATGCGTTTTCTTTTGGTTTGGTTAATATTTTTTTATTTATCTATTAATCTTATATTTTCGTTTTTTAATTATTTTAATATTAACCAATATAATAAAAAAATATTAAAATATTAAATCAATTATGAAAAAAATATTTAAAACTTAAAACAAACTACTACAATTATAATTTATATTATTTTCCCTTGTCAGCTCTCAATCCGCTCCCCTCCTCCCCGCAAGCCGTCGTCCCTCCCCCTCTCTGCGTGGATTCTTCCCACTCCGGTTTTCAATAAGATCAACAGCTCCGCCTTTGATAAAACCAAGTTTTCGGTTGACGTATTTTCGGCTTCTTCCTTATTCTAAACGAAGCTTTCGATTGAGGTATTCTCGGCTTTTTCCTTATTTTAAATGGGTAATACTCAACAATAATACATCCATCCTATTTATTCCCTCAGATTGATTAATTTCTCACCTTATCTTTACGTCGAACTCAATCCTTACGATGTGATTAATCTAGAAAATTTCTTTCTAAACATTATTTTCATTTCAATGCTATAAGAAATATTTTGGTTTTTTTATTATTTTAATGTTAATTTTATTATTATTATTATTTTTCTAAGTAAAACTATTCTATTAATATGGAACAAAATATAATTACAGGAGGCTCAGGCCTCAGTAGTGCTGAGCATCGTTCATAAAAAAATATAATTGTTTAATTTTCACTGCCCCAACAATGGGGAAATCAGTCCATGAAAGCAAAAAAGCCCACACAGGGGTTATTAGTTTTGACCAACAACATATCAGACATTGCATAAACATAACTGGGAAAGATTGGACAGAACAAAAACATAACCAAAATTTTCCAGTCATCAGAAAAAGCAACCAACTGGCAGAAGGGCGACACCTGGTTGCCAAGTGTCGATTCTAGAGATTGTCTAGGGCAGGTTCTTCCTCTATCAGACATGCGTACTCGTACCAATCCTCCTCCTCCACTAACGTGTCGCTTCCCCGAGCTGGATGAGTGCCCGCAGAGCTGCCCGCATGCGGTCCTGACGTGTCTCCTGGTCTGCTTCCTGAAGCCTGCGTATCGCCAATTCTGCCTTCAGCAGCCTGCTGACTGCCAACCATCTCTTTGCCATGCAGGGTGGCAATATCTCCATCGAGCTGCTGTTTGCCTAGATTGCGATTGCCTCTGTTTCTCTGCGTGGCCCTTTGTTGCTCACCATTGTTCTCTAGCGGAGCAATTGGCGAGTCGAGTTCCTCAGAGAAAGAAATGGTGGCGGTGATGACGGGTCAATGTAGGGTGCTGTGGAATCAGAATTGCGTTGTGTGGGGAGCTGGGTGAGGGGGAAGGGGAAAATTGGCTGTATGGATAGCGACATCCCTTCTTCCAGCACCTTGGAGTTGAGCTCGTCCCCTGCCACTACGGGCATCAGGATACCGGTCAGAGGAGGATCCATAAGGATTTGGGATGTCTGCAGAAGAGGAGGGGGAGACTGAAGCTAGGCTGGGCGTTGCAGGAGGACGAATGCCCCTGCCATGAGTGCCCCCACTTCTGCTCCACATTTGGTGGCGGATGCAAGCCATGACGGGATTCAAAACAAAGCTATCAACGGGGAGATTGGTGGAATGACTGAGCAGAGAGTGAGCGAAGCAAGTTTGAGCGGGAGCTAAATTGCAGAGCCTGGTGTGGGAGAAGTAAGACCTGTTGCCAAGGTCAATGCAGTATTGGAAATAATATTGAGAGGGGGGGCTGAATCAGTATTATCAACTCAATTATTCCCTTTCTCAAATCCAGATCATATACGCTACTTCAGTTAGTGAAAACCGCGTATATACGCAACTACGTAGAAGGAAACCCGCGTATACCATGCAAACTTATAATTTACTTTATCTTACAGACGTTGATTATTAATCTATGTATCAGAATCAAATAAACAGTAACCAGAAACAGTAAAAACATAGCAGAAGACAATTACACACAAGAACACAAGATATAAGGTGGAAACCCAATGTGGGTGAAAACCACCTGCAGTAATTCGTCTCTATCTTCCTTTTAATTAGAAACTTCTTTTTACAATGATTCTGTACTGGTGAAGTCCTTTACCAGTACGCAGGCTGTAACCTGCTGAGAGCTGCAACCCTCTCTCGTTCTCCAGCTTCTCTTGGAAGGGAGCTACAACCCCCTTAGCTCTTGCACTAGCCAAGATACTAGTACGTAGGTGCTGATCTACAGAAGGCTACAACCTTCCTTTTCTTCCAGGGACCATGTTTCATAAATTTTCAGACAGGATCCATGAACATCAATCAATCATCAAGAATTTCTGCATCAAACAATCTCCTTTGCACCAATTAGAATTGAATCAAGTAGACACTTCTCTGACAGTTGTACCCAAAACACAGTAACAGTAACCACACACCAAATTTTGAACCCAGAACACTGCAACAATAACCAGAAGCTGCTAGAACACAGCTCAAGAGATATACGCTACTTCAATAACCAGAAACCTGTGTGCATACACTGCTGCGTTTGGACCAACCTGCGTATACTCTGTTTTTACTCACAAAACCAGCATGTATACGCACTTTCACTTCACTAAACCTGCGTACAGATCTAAAAAGGATAATTCACTCTTTCAAATATTCAGACATTAATTAACCCAGATTACCATATTTATAGATCAATCATGCGCCACATATAACGGATCAAAAATCATACAAAGATACTATTATTCAAGCCTTAAGATTATGACCCATCAATAGAACTTATCCTTCTCTTTGTGCTCAAGTTCCTCCTTCATTCAGATCCAGATCTGTACCATAACCCAATTACCAATATTCAAAATCTAGCACTTTATCAGATATTCAATTAATTCAGATTATCCTTTTCCAAATGATCTCCTTCCTCTTTTATAGTCTTAGGCCTTTCACAATACCATGGTCCAAAACCATAATAAAATAATACCATGGACCCAATACTTGGGATCAACACTTCTGACGAGATACCATGGTCCAAAACCATAGGTTCAAATACCAAGGACTAAATACCACGGACCAAAAGTAAGTTCTCCAACATATACGCGCTTTTCCTTGCGTGAAAGTGCGTGTATACGCATATGCACCTTTGTAACGTCTAACCCGCGTGTATATGCACCTTCGTCTAGGTGAACCTGCGTATATATCTTTTTCCTTCATTCTGAGAGCCTGTACTGAGATTTGTCACCAAAGAGAGTTGCCATCAAGGACAACACCTGTGCCATAGCTCTAAATCAGTGCCATAATGCCAACAATCTCCCCCTTTGGACTTGATGGCAACCCCAAGATCCTCAAAGTCATTCTCCCCCTTTGTCATCAAGGGAAAAGGGTTGTGCTCCCCCTGAGTACATGCTGAAATCTCTGCCCTGCTGTGCTGACCATGCTCCCCCTGACTATAGGCAAGATCTGCAAAAAGATGTTCTTCAAGAAGAACCATGACTTATACATCATAAAAGACCTTCCTATCACCAAAAGACTCAATACATACATCCATCACCCAACCAAGTGGGGATCATCCACCCAACCAAGTGGGGATACATAAGAAATTTACATATGACAACCAAGTGCATTACATCTTCATCCCAGGCATAGTGGGGAAACCAAAATAGGTCGTTACATGACCTTGACACCATATAAGAGACACATGACATAGAGACGAAATATCTAGAGCAAGACTTATGAAAGTCACCAATAACTGATATCAGCAGCATCTGTCAATCACCATTCAGATCAGAAACCATGTTTTCCTTTTGTTCTCCCTCTGCATTTGTTCCACCTGAAACCAACAACAACTGTGAACTTGAACCAAAAGCTTCTAAGATAATGCCAACAATGCATCATTAGAAGTTTATCTACTCCCCCTGAACCTGTGCTAGATGCTCTCTGTCAGACCCATATCAGACTATCTTCAACCAGAGCCTGTCCCTATTGATATCCATCAATCGTCCATATATGTGATTGTATCTGTATAAACCAGCGTATGTACGTGGATCCTCTTCAGCCAACTCGCATACAACCACTTTTATCTGAAACAGACAAGTTTCAATAGCAGGATGAAGCATCAACTACTCCCAACTTCTATTTGAGGTATTCAAATGTCTCCCTAGGAAATGGTTTGGTGAGTATATCAGTAACTTGTTCCTTAGAGGGAACATATTCCAACTTGACCTTTTGTTAAAGCACTTGTTCCCGGAGGAAATGCTATTTGATAGGTATGTGCTTGGTCTTTGAATGCATAACTGGGTTCTTTGAAATGCTGATTGAACTTGTATTATCACATAAGATGGAGATAGGTGGTGTATAAGTGATTTGAAAATCCTGCAAGGTTTGCATCATCCGAAGGAGTTGAGTGCAACAAGATGCAACAACCACATATTCCGCTTCAGCTGTAGATAGAGCAATCGAACTTTGTTTCTTGCTAAACCAAGATACTAATCTGGAACCCATAAAGAATACACCACCACTTGTGCTCTTTCTGTCATCCATGCTTCCAGCCCAATCTGCATCTGTATAAGCATGAAGAGTGAGATCTGTATCTCTCGAATACCATAAGCCATAGTTTTGAGTTCCTTGAAGATTCTCTTCACTGCCTGAAGAGGAGTTTCCTTTGGATTTGCCTGAAATCTTCCAACCATTCCCACTACATGCATGATGTCTGGTCGGGTACCTGTCAAATAAAGTAGACTTCCAATCATGGATCTATAGGCTGGTTGATGCACTGTTGCTGATTCATCATTTGCACTGAGGTTGCATCCTGTAACCATAGGGGTACATACTGGTTTCGAATCTTCCATGCCATATTTCTTCAAGATATGCTTGAGATACTTGGTTTGAGACAAAAAGATACCGCCTTCATTTTGTTTGATTTGTAGACCAAGAAAATATGTCAGCTCTCCAAGTAATGACATTTCGAATTCTTTCTGCATCACCAAGGCAAAGTTTTGACTCATAGCTTCTTCATTGCTGCCAAAGATAATATCATCTACATACACAACAAGTATTAGCAATTTTTCATTTTCAATTTTTATATAAAGATTGCTATCTGTTGATCCTTTTGAAAAACCTTGTTGATGAAGGTATTTGTCCAAACGGTAGTACTAAGCCCTTGGAGCCTGTTTAAGACCATAGAGAGCCTTTTTTAGTCTGCATACAAGATTTGGATCATTCCCAAGAATGAAACCATCTGGTTGCTCAATGTACACTTCTTCTTCTAAGTCTCCATTTAGAAAGGCTGATTTCACGTCCATTTGAAATACTTTGAACTTCTGAAAGCTAGATGGAGCAAGGAACATTCTGATGGTCTCAATTCTAGCAATGGGAGAAAAAGTTTCTTCAAAGTCTATTCCTTCTTGTTGAGCATACCCTTTACAAACAAGTCTGGCCTTGTTTCTAATCACTTCCCCATTTTCATTCAACTTGTTTTTGAAGATTCATTTTGTCCCTATGACATTCTTATCTTTTGGTCTAGGAACCAACTCCCAAGTGTTATTCTTTTCGATCTGCTCAAGTTCTTCATCCATTGCCTTGACCCAGCATTCATCTTTGCATGCCTCTTTTACATTTTGTGGTTTAGTGGAGGAGAGCAAAGCCAAATAGCTTGAGGCTTCTGCAATTGTTCTTCTTGTTTGTATACCTGCCTCTTTCTGCCCCAAAATTTGAGATTCGGGTTGATTCTTCTAAACGTACCTGGATGGAGTTTTATCTTCTATCCTTATCTGTTCTTCTGGTGCCCCTTGAGCTTCTTATTCATCATAAGTATGATTTGATGTTGAAGGATAGTCCTCATCATCTTCGAAATCTTCAGATCTTACCTGCCTAGGAGTGTTTTCTTCTTCATCAATTACTACATAAATACTTTCAACAATTTTTCCAAGCTGTTTATTGTAACACTTGTATGATTTGTTGTGAGGAGAGTACCCAAGGAGAATGCCTTCATCTGCTCTAGGTTCAAACTTGCGAAGATTCTCATCAGTATTTTTGATATAGCATTTGCTTCCAAAATTTTTGAAATATTTTACCGAAGGAGTCTCACCATACCAAATTTCATGTGGAGTTTGAGTGTTGTTCACCCATACATTCGTTTTGTTGAGAATAACAATTGCAGCAAATGCAGCTTCACCCCAGAAGGTTGCGGGAGTTCCAGACTCATCAAGCATAGCACGAGCCATTTTTTGAACCGTTCTGTTCATCCTTTCTACTACTCCATTTTGCTGAGGAGTCCTAGCTGTAGAGAATTCCCTTCTTATTCCATGCTCTTCACAAAAATCGAAAAATTCATTCGAGGTAAATTCTCCTCCTCGATCAGAACTGAGGCATTTGATTCTGTGATCTGATTCGTTCTCCACCAAGGCTTTAATGATTTGAACTTTTCAAAGGCTTCGTCTTTTTGCTTCATAAGTCCTATCCAACACATCCTGGAATAATCATCAATGAATAATATAAAGTATTCTTCTCCTCGAGGTGACCTTTTCCTAGAAGGGCCACATACATCAGTATGGACAAGTTCAAGCGGCCTGCTGGCTGATCCTTCCTTCTCAGGGAAGTTAGTTCTGGTTTGCTTACCAAACTGACACGATTTTCATATTGTATTTTATGGAATTATGATGTATGGAAGACCACGAAATGCCTGGTATTTGCATGCTTTCCTTATCTGTGAGAACTAAGATGCCCCAATCTTCTGTGCCATAGCCAGTGTTCATCATTCTTGCTTAGATAGCATTGATGTTGTCCTTCTTTGAATATGTATAAATTATTTGGAGTTCTTATGCCTTTGATCATTGTTTTTCCTGTATCAAGATCACGAACACTACATCCATTTGATCGAAATATTACCTCAGTTCCTTGATCACACATCTGACTGACACTTAATAGATTATGCTTTAAGCCATCAACATACATGACATTTCTAGCTTTGACCCTTTCTTTCAACTGAATAGAACCTTTACCTTTTATGAGAGCAGGGGTGTCATTTCCAAAAGAGACCTTCTTCTCCTTCTCTAAGGCACTATATGACTGAAGTTCTTCTTTATCACCTGTCATATGTTTTTAACATCCATTGTTGATGTACCATTGATTTTCCTACTCTTCCGCATATAAGGCTATACCACATCTTTCTGGTTGTGGTTCTTTTATTCTCCATGATTTGGCACTTGAGGCTTGCTCCTTCTGAGTTGTCTGCCAAAACCTGCTCCTGCATTCAGAATCTTCATGATCGAAATTGTTACAAATAGAACATTCTATTTCATTTTCAAGAGTAGAGAAGTTGTTGTAGGTCCTTTTCATGATCCCAGTCATACTCATCTGTTTATGAGATTCTCTAGTCATGATTGTCTTATAGGAAACACATTGAGCTGCTTTTTGACCAAAGTTATGACAAGAAAAACATTGGCCATTGAAAAAAATCCTGTGATTATCAAATCTACCAGCCAAATGATTGTAGTTCCTATTGACATTCATTCCTGAGGCAAATTGAGAAGGTTTTACCTGTAGCTGGTTGTAGCTTCTGTTTGTCCTTAAAGTAGATTGCCCCCGATTTACCTGGTAGTCTTTGTTCATTCTTGAGGTAAATTGTCCCTGATTTACCTGGTGATTTCCATTGGGTCTTTGTTCACTTCTCCTTGCAGCATCAAGATAACTCTTGGAGGTAGATGGTTTCTGCGCTTGAGTTGTTTCTTCATTATATCCCAAACCTGTCTTGATTAGTGGAGAGCGCTGCACTTTGATAATCTCATCTAAAGTGTCAGATCCTTTAACAAATCTAAGATTAAGAGCTTTTGTTTTCTCAATTTCTTTTCTCAGTCCCACAATTTCACATTCTAACTTTTCATGATGTTTTTCCTTTTCAGCAAGTTGGAATTGTAGAGTATCTATGATCACATTCTTCTCTTCTAAACAAATTTTGAGTCTAGAAATCTCTTCATAAAGACCTTCTTCATCTATAGCATCCACAAAATCATCATCTTCAAAAGCCATTAAAAGTTTATAATTATAGCCTTCTTCATCACTATTTGAAAGTCCATCACTATCTTCATGAGTGTAATAGCTTTTCTTATTTACATTCTATTTCTTGTTCCATCTAACAGGTTCCTTACCTTTTTCAAACTTATCTTTATGAGGACACTTGGCAACATAGTGACTGACTCTTCCACAAGCAAAGCATTTGAAAGGTAACTTACCTCTGAATCTGCCAGCACCCCGTTGAAGGTTCTTGACAAAATTTGATTCTTCCTCTTCTTCTGACATATGTCCTGACTCATAGTAATCTCCTTTGCCTGATGCCTTGAATGTAGCTTCTCTCCTGTCTGATGGTCCTCCTTTCCTCATTTCGTAAGCAGTTAGAATTCCGTGCAGCTGTGACATGGTAAGGTTCCGTAGATTCTCCTTTTCTTCTATTGCAGAAACTTTTGATTCAAACTTAGGGGACAAAGATCTTAGAAATTTTTCAACCACAATAGCCTCTTTTATTTCTTCACCCAAATTTTTCATACAATTAATAATTTCATCTACACAAAGGAAATAGTTAGCCACACTTTCATCATTGTGCATTATGAGATTTTCATACTGAATTCTGAGGGTTTGAAGTTTTGCTCATTTTACCTGTTCATCTCCTTCATAGCTCAGAACAATCTTGTCCCATATTTCTTTTGCGAATTTATACTGCATAACCTTGATGAATTCTAATTGAGATAGACATCCTAATAGAGTATTGACAGCCTTTGCATTTGTTTCATATTGCTTCTTACCAGCCGAATCTGTAGGAGTTGTGGATGGAAAAGTATATCCTGTATCTATGATATCCCAAACTTTTGTACCAAGAGATTGCAGATAGGTTGTGACTCTTACCTTCCAATAGACAAAGTTGGTCCCATCAAAAATTGGTGGCCTGATAGATGCTTCTCTCTCGTAGTTGCTCATGATGATGGATCTTCCTTCAAGCGATCAAGCTTCTTCAGAAGGACCTGCTATGATTCCAATTGTTGGAAATAATACTGAGGGGGGGGGGGGGGGGGAATCAGTAAATTATCAAGTCAATTATTCCCTTTCTCAAATCCAGATCATATACGCTACTTCAGTTAGTGAAAACCACGTATATACGCAACTACGTAGAAGGAAACCCACGTATACCATGCAAACTTATAATTTACTTTATCTTACAGATGTTGATTATTAATCTGTTTATCAAAATCAAATAAACAGTAACCAGAAACAGTAAAAATAGAGCAGAAGACAATCACACACAAGAACACAAGATATAAGGTGGAAACCCAATGTGGGTGAAAACCACCTGCTGCTTCGTCTCTATCTTCCTTTTAATTAGAAACTTCTTTTTACAATGATTCTGTATTGGTGCAGTCCTTTACCAGTATGCAGGCTGCAACCTACTGAGAGCTACAACCCTCTCTCGTTCTCTAGCTTCTCCTGGAAGGGAGCCACAACCCCCTTAGCTCTTGCACTAGCTAAGATACTAGTACATAGGTGTTGATCTACAGAAGGCTACAACCTTCCGTTTCTTCCAGGGACCACGTTTCATAAATTTTTAGACTGGATCCATGAACATCAATCAATTATCAAGAATTTCTGCATCAAACAATCTCCTTTTCACCAATTAGAACTGAATCAAGTAGACACTTCTCTAACAACTGTACCCAAAACACAGTAACAGTAACCACACACCAAATTTTGAACCCAAAACACTGCAACAATAAGCAGAAGCTGCTTAAACACAACTCAAGAGATATACGCTACTTCAATAACCAGAAACCTGCGTGCATACACTTCTGCATTTGGACCAACCTGCGTATACGCTGTTTTTACTCAAAGAACCAGTGTGTATACGCGCTTTCGCTTCACTGAACCTGCGTACAGATCTAAAAAGGATAATTCACTCTTTCAAATATTCAGACATTAATTAACCTAGATTACCAGATTTATAGATCAATCATGTGCCACATATAACGGATCAAAAATCATACAAAGATACTATTATTCAAGCCTTAATATTATGACCCATCAATAGAACTTATCCTTCTCTTTGCGCTCAGGTTCCTCCTTCATTCAGATCCAGATCTGCACCATAACCCAATTACCAATATTCCAGATCTAGCACTTTATCACATATTCAGTTAATTCAGATTATCCTTTTCCAAATGATCTCCTTCCTCTTTTATAGTCTTAGGCCTTTCCCAATACCACGGTCCAAAACCATAATAAAATAATACCATGGACCCAATACTTGGGATCAACACTTCTGACGAGATACCATGGTCCAAAACCATAGGTTCAAATACCAAGGACTGAATATCACGGACCAAAAGTAAGTTCTCCAACATATACGTGCTTTTCCTTGCGTGAAAGTGCGTGTATACGCATACGCGCCTTTGTAACGTCTAACACGCGTGTATATGCGCCTTCGTCTAGGTGAACCTGCGTATATATATTTTTCTTTCATTGTGAGAGCCTGTACTGAGATCTATCACCAAAGAGAGTTGCCATCAAGGACAACACCTATGCCATAGCTCTAAATCAGTGCCACAATGCCAACAATTCAGGTTCACCACTTGTAAGGACTCTGGACACCACATATCTCCACAATGGTATGATATTGTCCACTTTGGGCCTAAGCCCTCATGGATTTGTTTTTGGACTTACCCCCAAAAGGCCTCATACCAATGGAGATATTTGTCCATCCTTATATACCCATGATCCTCCCCACCTCTAGTCAATCTGGGACTTTGGTCGTATACCCAACAATCCTCCCCTCGAACAAAGGACCATCGAGCTTCCCCTCAAACGATTATCCATCCGTCCACTCTCTACCAACCAAGATTCTTCGCTCCAATGCGTTGGAAGCACACGCCTTACATGGAGCACCACCTGCCTCGAGAGCTTGCTCTATCCCAGGTCAACTCCTCTTCACCGTGTTGGGACCAGGACACGTCCATGAAGAATCTGGAGCACGCCGCCTGTCTAACCGAGCTCATCCACGGATCCCATCGTGATATTACCGGGGCCAACCACCTTCGTTCGACATTCCAAGGATTCATCCACTTGGCTAACTTCGGGGCATGGCTCTGATACCACTTGTAAGGACTCTGGACACCACATATCTCCACAATGGTATGATATTGTTCACTTTGGGCCTAAGCCCTCATGGATTTGCTTTTGGACTTATCCCCAAAAGGCCTCATACCAATGGAGATATTTGTCCATCCTTATATACCCATGATCCTCCCCACCTCTAGTCAATGTGGGACTTTGGCCGTATACCCAACATGCAGCTGAGCAGCCAGCAACGGCTTCCGGTTACTGTGCGTGAGCAAGGCTCCGTGGCTTGAGGAGGACAAACGCAGTGGAGCAGGGGAGGAGGAACATCGCTATGGTCTCTGGAGGCCATGGCTATGAGTAGTGTGGTGAGGTCTCGGCCAGAACACCCATTTAATGGCACCTGTAAGGTGCCATGAATGCCTTTCAGGTTGGCATGGGAGAAGACGCAGGTAGCCATGTGGCGAGTCCTTCCACCGCTCGTCCGTCTAATCGCCATAAATGGCTTGATTATCACCCACATCCATATTAATGTTAAAAAATTAAACCAATTAAGCAAAAAATATTGAAAATTAAAAAAAAAACTAATATAGATATAAATTTAATTTACTAATACAAATATAAATTTATATTGTATTATTTTTATTTCACCCTAGGAGATATTTTGGTTTTTTATTTTTATTTTTATTTTAATGTTACTAAATATTATAGAAAAATATCAAACAAATTATGAAAAAATATTTAAAATTAAAGAATATAAATTTATATTATTTTCATTTCAATGTTATTAGAAAATGTGTTTTCCATATTTAAATCTGAAAAAATAAATATAAAAATTTGAACGAAATAAATGTGAATAGTAGAATATATAATTTATAAATACAGAAATAACATGATTGCCAACTAGATGACCATAAATATAAACATGCACTAAGTTGTCACATTTTAGTTTATTTTAGTTTATTTATATCTTGATATCAATAAGATGAAAACATTAAAAAATAAATAAAAAATTATTATTATTATGATGATTATGATTATTATTATTATTATAATAATATATATATATATGATGAAAATATTAAAAATTATTATGAAAACATTAAAGAAAACCGGACCTAGATGTAAATAATATATATATTTACATCCCCGCATATATATATTGGGAAAAAGTGTCGTCTATATTTAGGTCCTCATAAAACAAGCACGGAGATTTGCGATAATTAGATATTAACTTTATATATATAGATTAGTGTTGTAATTCAAAGGTCAAAATAAATTTACTTCTGGAATAAGTGTTCAAAAGACAAAGGAAAAAAAAATATCTCTATTTCAATTTACATTTATTAAATTTAGATTTAGATAGTCAAACATAATTCAATAAACTTTTATCAAAAAAACTTAGATGTGAAATTTGTTTATTTATTGACCCATGAAATTTGACTATTTATTTATTAAATTAATTAATAAAATAATATATAACATTAAACTAGAGTTAAATTCAATAAAAAATATCACTAAAATTGACAAAACTAAATAAATAAATAAATAACCACTATAGTCAGCCTCAAATTCCAACGCTGACAGACAAGAGTGCAATCAAACATATATATGAAGTATTTTGACAGTCAAATATCATTCCAAACTTTTACATATTTTTAATAAATATAGAAAATATAGTGAAACATATACCATTAAAATTGACAAATTGACAACCAAAATACTCACTTTCCAAAGCATCCTTTTCATTATAATTGTAAAAATATTTGTCCATAAAATTATAGTTATGAAAAAGTTTGAATATATTTTTGCTAAATATAAAAAATATAATCAAACACATTTATACTAATTAACCACCAAAATCTTCTTCACTTTCCAACACTCTTGAAAAATAATGCACCCTTCGTTAATACTCTTCACTTTCCAACACTCGGTGAAAAATAATACACCTTTCGTTATAATTGAAATAAGGTTGCTCTATAAAATTATATATGTGGTAAATTATGCATACATTTCTGGCTCTAGCCGATTTTGGGCATGCACCCTCTCTCATATACTTGGAACCACAAAGGAAACTTAACTTATATTTGATTAAATACATAAGAGGTTTTTGTTAAAAAAAACGCTGTCCAATGCTTTTCGGTTATTTTGTTTACATTAGAGTAGTATTTTATCAAAGTATGATGAATGATTCAATATAGTTTATTATTAATTTTAATTAAAATAAAAATTAATTAATAAAAAATTAATTTTAATAATCTTTTGATATATTACATTTAGTAAGAAATTTATAAATACAACGAAGGTTGTAATTAAAATTATATTTGATAAATTATAAATAATTTAATAAATGTTTTGGTTTTTTTATTATTGATATTTGATAAATATAAATAAAATCAAATAATTATTTTGTAATTTTTTTCCTAATAATGTATATTAAATAGTTTTAGGATTGTTAATTTTTTGGTTCAATTGTAAATACATGTTATATGTTATTTATAAATTATTTTTTAGCTCACTTAAGTGTGAAGTAAGATATTAGTTGTATAGAAAAAAGTTTCACTAAAAATGTTAACTATTTCATGAACATAAACACCTTGAATAACTTTTTTTTTACATATTTCTTTATGAATTTACAATAATATACATTTTCTTTGTAAGTTTTATTAGTTTGGAATTCTTGAATGAAGATGTTCATCATAAAAAGACGTTTAACCTAACATTTTAATGAAATTGTGGATTATGTCATGCAATTTATTTAATCTCAGGGAATGATATGCCAATGTCTATGCTTGCTACACTTTATTACATGAAAATAGTATTTTGGAGAATTTGTAATCTAGTTGGATCTAAGGCATTTTTGCAATCCCAAGGTTTTTCAATGTCCCTAATTTTTTTGTAAGATCAAGTCATTCATATTACTTTCAAAATGATTGATATACAAAGAAATTTTTAGCTATTGGTTGAGAAACCATACAAGTAGCATAGACCCAAAAAAATTATATATTCAGGATTGTTCTCTATCTAAGAGTCTGATAAACAAGAAAAAAACTATATTCACAAACAAAATAATAATATTTAAATAAAAGTGTTGCAAATTTTTGGCTCACTTGGGTTTCATCCTGTAACGGTGTCCTCATGGCTTATTGGATGTGGCTCTCTCCCAATGTTAGAGGATGTAAATTATATGTTTTTTAGGTTATTGGAAAGAAGTTTGACTTTGCGGTTGATCACGTCAACTTTCTCAAGAAATTTAGCCATGCATACGATCAACTCTTGTTGTGTATCTACCTTGTCAATGGGGACCCTATCTGTTAAGGTTCTTATGTGTTAGTAGATCTTTATAGTTTGTATGTTAGGGGTAGTCCTTTCCCCTGTGGAATTCCTTACCTCAGTGATCCATTCCCTAATTTCTTGTTATATATGGTTGTATAGGAAAAAGCATCACGATTGTCGACGTTAAACTAAGGATTACACTAAGAGGAGGGTGAATCAATGTAATGGTTAATTTTCATCAATTTAAAGAAATTTAGTATGCAATAAAAAATGCAAACATAATCATGCATCATGAAATAACATCATATCATCATAAGGGAACATCGGAGATACGTTGAAACCCTTGTAGGAGAAAACCAATTTTTTTTTTCTTCTTCAATTTTGATTACATATATTTGCAGGAACCATCCTATTAGAGGCACCGACCCCAAAAATAAACTTGCAGGAACTAACCTACTGGAGGCATCAACCCCCAAAATGTGCAAGCACCAACTTGTTGTAGGTTACAACTTGATTAAGACACCAACCTAGATCATATACAAACACTAACTTGCAGTAGTATTCGGCCTGATTGATGCACCAACCTCGATGGAGGAACCCACCTCCTTAAACTATTTCGGACCACTTTTCACAATATTTCAGACTGGATCCACAAGTCCATTATACAACCAAATAAACTTGTAATTCACTTATCAAATTTCAATACATTTTTCATCTCAAAAACTTGATCATAAGTTATAAAGCATAATGACAATACCCATGAGCTATTGATCTCAAAAATTGTTTATAGCTCCCCTCATTTAATTCACAAAAGAATTCCAACCAAAGCTCAATTTGTCATCAAATTAACCCACAAAAACTCTATAAAATTAATTGTTCTACAAATTAAACCTTTCTAGTCCACTGCCTACAAATTACATTTTTCAGAGGTTGTTCTACATAATGCACACCTTCGTTCCGCCTAACTATTTGACTACATTGCACTTTGTGGGAAAAAATAATTAAAAAAATGATCTACCTGACTGATGGTTATTCATTTCAACAGAGGGAATCATCACATATCTTAGAGTGATAAGCCAACTAGGTCATACTATTACGTTGGGCCATACTTCTCTTACACCAGGTCATGCTTTTGGGCTAATCATGAGGCACCAATTAATCTATGAGGATTAAGGTTAGACACTCTACCAATCACGTGCATCCAAATTATAAACCAGGAGTCAAACAAACCATAAAGATCCATGTCAAACTATTTACACTCATTAAACTAGAGATCCAAATCAAAATGTTTATGCTAGTAAGGAGTCAAATCATAAACCAGGATCCAATCAAACCATAGAAATCCATATTAAATGGTTTGCACTCGTAAAAATAAAGTTCCGCATACAAACATTTATGCTTGCTAGGAGCTAGTTCCACATCAAATTGTTTGCGCTCAATCAAATCATAGAGATCCATGTAAAAAAATTTGTGCTCACCAGGATTTAAGTCATATACTAGGAGTGAAGCAAAAAACAAATATCCTAATCAAAATGTTTGCGCTCACAGAGCCAAGTCATAAAATAGTAACCAATCAAACCACATATATCTTTGTCAAAATGTTTACTCTCATGGAGCTAAGTCATAAGCCAAGAACCAATCAAACCATATACATCCATGTCAAAAAAATTGAGCTCACTAGGAGCCAAGTCATATACTAGAATTCAATCAAACTACAAATATCCTCATCAAAATGTTTGTGATCATGATGCCAATTCATAAACTAGGAACCAATCAAACCACATATATCCTTGTCAGAATGTTTGTGCTCATGGAGCCAAGTCATATACCAGGAGCCAATCAAATCAAAGACATCCTCGTTGAAATATTTGCACTCATGGAGCCAAGTCATAAACCAAGAACCAAAACTATAGAAAGACTTGAACCTGCAACTATCGAAATTGTGTTACCTTCGAAAAGCCATGAAGGCAGAGTCTTCACATATCATTTTGCACTCATCCTTCTTTCTTATCACGACAAGCCATGTGACCATGAATTTATACATGAGAAAGAGTCAATTTGGGTAAAGGTCCGACCTTTGAGAAATATCATGGGACCACACAATGTGACTCAGAACTATGGGTCATTGATCACCCTCATGTTGATGTCATCATGGAACCACACCTACCACATGGCACTCTCTGAGTGGTGCCATGTGTCACCAAAAACCACCCCCATTGATCTACAAAAAAATCCATTTCAACATGCCACATGTCATCATGTCAATCTGCCATGTCATTATGCATACATCATAATTTTTAAGCAAGTCTTGAGCTACCATGTGTCATTATAAGCCATTAGTCCAATCCAGATATTCCATCTCAACATCCATGTCAGGGGTGCCACATTACAATCACCTGCGCTAGGGGTACACATGGCATTCAAATATGGGGTCTGAATGAAACATGCCATGTGTCACTATGTCGGCAGACCAACCAACTCCCCCTCTCATTTTTTAAATGATATGGGGGGGAGTCTCCTTTATTTTCATTTTTTTTTCTTTTGATTGTTGAAAATGGACATTTCTAGTTTTGGTTATTATCTGGATCATGGTGAATTTGACTATGTGTTCTTAACCAAAATTTGATTCTTTTTCCTAGTATTTTGTTTCCTTATTTTGGTTTTGTAACAATGATATGAATTATTCTTTAATGTCATTTCATGAGGTTATAATTTCTAAGACTCTAACCAATTCTAGTCCACATCCTTGGTATCATATAACAACATTGATTTTATGATTTGATTCAAAGTTTGATTATATTATGGTGATTGCATTTTATATGTTGACATCATATTATATAGTTCTGGTAAATGATTTTTAAGCCTTTATATTTTCCTTTGCGCTCTTTTTGAATGAGAAAAAAATTTGGTCAATATTTATTTCAATGCATGAATTAATTTATTATTACATTGGTTATGGCTTATATCACATTGATATGAACATATGCCTTTGGGTTTGTTAAAACTATGTTTATATTGCATTCTCTGTTATGGTATGATTTATGCGATAAGGTAATGTTTTGGCATAATTAAACCTATGATATTGACATTTATCATTTACATATCCTTAATGATATATGGCAATGTGAGATGGATTGGGTATAATTTTCTTTGGATGTTTTGTTTCCCATTTGGTGCTTCTACCTCACAACACCTATATACACCATAACGCATTGCCATAATTCAATCTGTAAATCAATCAAATTTCCCGCTATCATGACAGAGATATGGTACATTATAAAAAATTTGAATTGTGGTCTTTCGAGTTTCCCTATAGGGTTTTCATTTTAAAATTTTCTTCAATTTCATTTCTCTCCATATATTTCTCGGTCTCTCTACAAATTGCCAATATTTTGACCTTTTGTACGTCTGATTTCAGTAAATCGAGCTAAACTTGATCTAGGTGGATATTGGTGGCCACTTGCCTATTCTAGTTGGACCCTCACCATTGTTTCTTTTTGTTTTTCAGTTTCCTTAACTATAGCACAATTTACTATTTTTACAAGTTTTTCGGGTCCTGAACTTTCAGAACCGTTTTGAGGCCCTAAATGAATTTTTTTGGAAACATCCTTTGGTGATTGCTACAACAATCGCATCGGAAGTTGTAGTCCTCAGAGAGATATTTCCAACAAGGTATCATACAAGTTAAACAGAGATAATATGACCAAGTTACGACCCCGGGAATTTGGCTGCCCAACTAACCCCAGCGGGGCCCATAAACTCTTGGTGTTACATCTCCTCAGGTTATGGTTTTGGTTGTTTATGGTTTTCTCTTATTGTTCAATAATAAAAAGGTCCTTGAGCCTCATTGTGATTTAGTTCAGAGGCATGTAGATGCCGCATCTCTTCTCATAGATAAGCTACCATTGCTCGAGCTATCTTATTTCCATTCTGTTTGCAAGCATAGTTCAATGTTTTTCTATTAATGAAATGAAGTGTTTTCTTGTTGCATCTCTGTGTTTATGACTATATATGTAAGTTGTAGCATTCCTATTTAAGTTTGGATAAGTGATATGAGAGCAGTTTTCTCTTTCTCTCTTTTTCTTTGCATCTCCCAAACGAAGTCAGGGAATAAGGAGTTGGGGCTCAATCTGGTTGAACCATTGCAGGATCAGCCTCACAAAACCCGACGACCTCCCATGGCATAAGAAAACAAAGACGAGGGGGTAGGAGATCCTTTAAAAATGTTGCTTGAGGAAGCCCTTGATCGACAGAGGGACGCGATGATGGATAAATTTGCCCAGATCCTTCGACGACTACCCACAGGCGATGCATCTTCATCCAGCAGCCACTCTGAAGGTGCTACTCCTTTTAAGGTACAAGTTAGCTTTCGTATTCCCATGTTTGAAGGTTTGATAGATGTGGACATCGTAGATAAGTGGTTAAATATGTTGAAAGGATATTTTTAGTTCATGACTTTTCCATCAGGAAAAGATTACTTTTGCACTTCTCAAAGCTGCCCCACATGTCAAGGACTGGTGGTAAAGCTACTGTGAACAAAAGGACGAGAGTGAATCCTCGTTGTTTTTAGCCGCACCCACTTGGAATTCTTTCTTAGACGCCATCAAGGAACAATGTTACCCTGTCGGAAGCTATGAAGATAAATACATGAAGTGGACCATGCTACAGTAGGAAAGGGACCAAGATGTGTCAGAGTTCACAAATACTTTCCATACCCTTTGTACGAAGATGGGTATCAAGGATACTGAGCAATATTTGGTGCTCAAGTACTGCGGTTGTCTACACAAGTACATCTAGGATGAGATGGAGTTCTCGGACATCTCCTTGCTCAGCACAACGTATTGGTATGCTATAAAGATTGAGTAGAAGTTTAAATAGAAGAAGCAGGACTTTGGATCTACGAATCCAAAGCAAGGAAAAGGCACCGCCAAACCACATAAAAAATGACCAAGCCAAGGCAAGGCTATCTAGGACAACCCACCAAAGCCGCAAGTAAATAAAAACACCATGAAGATGAAGAAGGACATGGGAAAATGGTGTGAGTTCCATAAGAGTTCCACTCATGATACAAGTGAGTGTTAGGCCAAGTAGTCACTGGTGGCTGAGCTGAAGGCTTTTGAATCAGATGCGGGTTCTGACTCTGAATCAGAACCCGAGAAGGGAACTGACAAAGGGAAGCAGATCATTGATGCAGAGCCCAGTGCCATTGTGGCCACCAAAAAGATCCAAAAAATTGAGCTTGAAGATCCAGAGGAGGGGGAACGTCTCTTCCACTCACAGATGTGGGTGAAGGTGTTAGGGTCCAACCCTAACCCCCTTATTTATGTAATAGGTTCGAGTCATAGTTATAGTTAAGTAAAGAGTCAATAAAGCCCATATTAATAATTGTAAGTGGTTGACCCGCATTTAAAGAAGGGACCACAGTTAGTTGCAAATGGGCCATGGTATTAATAAGAACCATGGTATTGACCCATGGTATTGCATGTATGAATCCTATATAAAGGATAGCGACTCCACTCGAGGAGCATCGTGTCTTATTCTATAATTGAGCCCAGCGCTATTGGAGGTTGCCCCCTTGAAGAGGCAAGTGAACATTGCTTTCCTTTCTGAATAATAAAATACTTGCTATTATTTCTTATTGTTCTGTGTTTTGGGTATTATTTCTTCACATATTGGGTATTCTAGTAGCTTCTCACAGTTCAAGAGCATAATAAGTGGTATTAGAGCACTTTCCAGGGACGGTGGGATCTCCATTTTTAGCCAAAAAAAAGATTGGCTAAAGACGTGTTTCGGCGTCTTTAAACCACGGGATCTATCATTGAGCGTATAAACCTGTGGATTTGGGGAGGCATGCACGCAGGAAATACAAGAGGTGGTCACACTTGTTGGACTCACTTGTAACCCCTGTGGGTACCCATTCGAGTAGTAGCGCATTAGATAGAATCGCGCACGGACTGTCTTCCAAGTACCCTCTGGGTATATCGGAAGCCCCCTAAGCTCTCTTGAAACCTCACCATAGATAAATCGTCAGCCGTCTTGCTACTACAGTACACCAAGAATAGCACTCGGGGAGATTACTCGCACGTACGATAGTGTAGTCGGGTTGTATGGCTAAGGGTACAGTTGATCCTCCTTGGTTAGTGCCTTGAAAGATTGGGCCTTGTACTACTGTCAGACCCTTATGTATATTGCGATCTATAGCACCTGACACTCCTTGAGACCATAGTTCCCTTGTCACTCTCTAGATCACACATCATCTTTGCCAGATTAATCAGTTCTGCCATTCAGATCTATCAAATCCGCCAATCAGATCTATCAGATCCGCCATTTAGATCTAGCCGTTGGGTTTTGTAGAAGTCGCCACAATCAGATTCGCCATTAAGATCTAGCAACAGGGGTTCAATCATTGCCACATTCCCACTCATACTCTGTAGTTGAGGGTTAGCCGACAGATCAGACTATTTGTGTGGGCCCCTATATGTTATGAAACCAGCTCAAGAAAAGATAGAAAAGATAGATCAACGCCTTAGAATTCAGCCTCTTCGAGGGGGCAACCTCCTTTACATTACATAAATGAACAATTATTGGATGATTCAAATGACAAAACCTCCTTTCTATATATAGGAGTCTAAGGAGTCACAATATAATCCAGCCGACCTAACAATAATAATATAAAGCCACAAAAATAACAATACGGGGGTAATAGGGGCACAACAATATAAATAAGGGGTATAACTACAATAGTAATGGGGTAATCACTAGTATTATGGGGACCCAACATGCCCCTCTCCTTCAAAAAAGTGTTGTCCTCAACACTTGAGTAGTTCTGGATACTTCTGCATAAAATTCTCATCCTCCCATGTGGAATCTTCAGCGGATAAGTTCTTCCACTTGATAAGATACTCTGAAATTGATAGATTTCGTAGCTGTCGAGTTCTTGTTTCTGTGACTGCTTCCGGTTCTAATATAATTTTTCCTTCCTCATCAAGTTCTGGCAATATTGTTTGAATTGGGAGCTTATCGCCTATAACCTTCTTTAAACATGAAACATGGAAAACTGGGTGCAATCGAGACGCTGCAGGAAGCTCCAATTTGTATGCCATAGTACCAATCTTTTGCAACACCTTGTACGAACCATAATACTTTGGTGATAATTTATTATCCTTCTTAGCTTGCTTTAGCAACATTTTCTTATATGGTTGTAGCCGTAGGAATACCCAATCACCTACATCAAAACTTCTTTCACTGCGATGTTGATCTGCCTGTTGTTTCATTCTATTTTGTGCCAACACGAGGTTATCCTTTAAGAGTTGGAGGACTTGTTGTTGATGTTCGATGTGATGTTCCACTGCCTGAACCTTAGAATTTTCTCTTAAATATGATGTGATGGATGGTGGTTGATACCCATAAAGTGCCATAAATGGGGTCATTTTTGTTGCTGTATGGAAGGAAGTGTTATACCACCATTCAGCCAGAGGCAACCATTTGACCCATTGTGTCTGTTTATCAGATACAAAGCAATGAAGATATCCTTCCAAACATTTGTTTACTATCTCAGTTTGCCCATCAGATTGAGGATGATAAGATGAGCTATGAGCTAACTGAGTACCAAGACAAGAAAATAATTCTGTCCAAAAATTTCCAGTGAAAATGGGATCTCTGTCACTTACAATAATCTTTGGGTTTCCATGTAGCTTTTGAACTGTTTCCATAAATGCAGTAGAAACTGTACTGGCTTTAAATGGATGTGATAATGCACAAAAGTGTGCATACTTGGTAAGTCTGTCAACTACCACCATGATGACACTCTTTCCCTCAGACTTGGGTAAACCTATGATAAAATCCATTGAAACCTCCTCCCAACGTTGGCTTGGAATGGATAAAGGTTGTAATAGACCTGGTGTCTTAATTGTTTCAACTTTATTTTGCTGGCAAACCAAACATTCCGCCACAAACTTTTGAATATCTGATTTAAGGCCATCCCAAAAAAATTCCTTCTTAACCCTGTGGTAAGTTTTTAAAAATCCTGAGTGCCCTCCTAAGGGAGAAGTGTGCAATTCCATAAGAATCTTTATTTTTAGCTGGGAATTCTTACAGAGGTATAAGCGATCTTTGTACCATAACGAATCATTTTGCCAGCTAAATGTATCAGAAGTACTGGAATCTTGTTGTAGCTTTCGAATAAGTGCCCACACTTCTTCGTCATTCTTCCATTCCTCCCTTGCTTCGTTTATCCAATCTGGTTGGATAATAGAAATGGCACACAAAAATGCTTCCACATCCTCATCCTTTTTTGAGAGTGATCTGCCACCACATTTTGCTTCCCTTTTTTGTAGATGATTTCAAAGTCATAACCCAACATCTTCGTGACCCACTTTTGTTGCTCTTCAGAGGATAATCTTTGTTCTAAAAAGTATTTAAGGCTATCATGATCCGTTTTTACCTTGAAGTGTCTTCCCATTAGGTAGGGTCGTCATTTCTTAAGTGCATGGAGTATTGCCAACGTTTCCTTCTCATAAATAGCTTTGCTTAAAAACTTTCCCTTGATTGGACGACTTTCAAAAGCAATGGGTCTTTCATCTTGCATTAGAACAGCACCAATTCCATTTCTTGAAGCATCACATTCCACAATAAAGGTTTTTGTGAAGTCCGGTGTAGCTAAGACTGGTGCTTGGCACATTGCCTCTTTAAGATGTTCAAAGGCCTTTGTTGCTTCCGGAGTCCATGAAAATGAATCTTTCTTCAATAATGTTGTTAGAGGTGCTGCTATTCTCCCATAATTCTTAACAAACTTGCGATAATACCCTGTCAACCCAAGAAATCCTCGCAGATGCTTTATGGATGTGGGGATTTTCCATTCCTTAATGGCTTTAATTTTGCTAGGGTCTACCTTAACTCCTTCATGCGATACAATACATGACCCAAAT
Organism: Pinus tabuliformis; assembly: GCA_031772625.1. Lineage (NCBI taxonomy): Eukaryota > Viridiplantae > Streptophyta > Pinopsida > Pinales > Pinaceae > Pinus > Pinus tabuliformis. The sequence continues at coordinate 514,608,197 of CM062811.1, forward strand.
ATTCCACCTCCTGGACTCCAAAGAAACATTTGGATCTTTTTGCATATAATTTTTTCTCCTCCAATAGTTGTAGCACCCTGTCAACATGTTCAACATGATCCTTCCAAGACTTGCTGTAGATTAGTATATCATCAAAAAATACTAACACAAATTTTCTAAGGAATGGTTTGAAAATTGAATTCATCAAGCCTTGAAATGTTGAAGGTGCATTGGTAAGGCCAAAAGGCATGACCAAAAATTCATAATGGCCCTCATGAGTTCTAAATGCCGTTTTCAGAATGTCTTCAATCTTCATTCTGATTTGATGATATCCCGAACGAAGATCCAACTTGGTGAAGTAAATTGATCCATGCAATTCATCTAGTAATTCATCAATGACAGGAATGGGAACTTATCTTTAATAGTGAGCTTGTTGAGCTCCCTATAATCCGGACACATGCGCCATGATCCATCCTTCTTGTGCACCAATACTACTGGAGCTGAGAAAGAACTTTGACTCGGTTGAATTATACCAGCCTCTAGCATTTCTGCAACCATACGTTCAATTTCACTTTTTTGGACATAGGGATATCTGTACGGCCTGATGTTTGGAGGAACACTTCCTGGAATCAGATGAATAGCATGATCATGATCACGCATAGGTGGGAGACCTTTGGGAGTCTCAAATACCTTGGAATGATTGTCCAGGACTTTTTGGAGATCTGGAGAAATAGATGATTCCAATGTGGAAACATCTAGCAAACATAATTGTGCAATTACACCTCTTTGCTCCTTTTTTAGAAGCTTTGTCATGCCATTAGAGCTGATTATCTTTCCTGGTTTCCTGCAATACCCCTTAATTCAACTTCCTTTCCTTCCGTAGAAAATTTGATGAAAATTTCTTGAAAATTAAAAGTTATTGTACCCAAGGATTGTAGCCATTGGACTCCTAGTACAACATCAGCACCTCCCATTGGAATGGAAAGCATTGGGCTAGTCAATACATATTCTCCCATGGATATCTTGATATTATGGCACTTTCCAGAGCAATTTATTGTTCCTCCATTTGCAATCATCACTTGACACTCTGGTGTTGGATATAGGAAGCAATTCAATTCTTTTGCTACCCTACAATGAATAAAATTGTGGGTGCTTCCTGAATCAATCAACACTATTACCTTTTTCTTCTTGATTTGTCCTTCTATCTTGATGGTTTGAGGAGTGGTAATTCCCGCCAATGCATTACAAGATATGGTCGGATTTATTTGTTCGTCATCTAGGCTTTTTTCCTGGGGTATATCCTCTTCTTTTGACCTTTCTTGCTCTTTTTCTTCTTCCTCTTCACAATCTGTGTAGAATAATTTCTTCTCAACACACTTATGACCTTTTGTGTATTTGCTATCACAACTGTAACACAGCCCTTTTGCTATTTTTTCTTCCAATTGTTGTGGTGTCAACCTTATAGGTTGTGGAAGACTAGGGGCAAGAACACTTCCGTCTTTATAGTTGTGAGTGGTATGCTTCCTAGTTGCCATAATTTTTCTTGCTAACCTGAATGCCTTCTCTAATGAATCAAGTTCCCAAAGGCGAACATCATGTTGGATATTATCCTTTAAAAACCCTATGAACACATGAATCCTATGCTCCTCTGGAATATCTTTTACCCTTATGTTCAATTTTTGGAACTCCTCAATGTGCTCCATTATTGAACCCTTTTGTTTGAGACTTATCAATTGGCTAAAAAAAGTGTTGCTTTTTGTATCCTCATAATGTGCTATCAATTCTTCCGTAAAAATTGCCCAAGTGATAAATTGTTTACGAGAACAAAGCCATTGATACCATACAAACTGATTTGGTTCCAAATATACAGTTGCCATATGTACCTTTTGTGCGTTTTGCACATTATTGAGATTGAAGAATTGCTCCATCTGTAATATCCATGCGGCGGGATCTTTACCATCAAACTTCCTCATATCGATTTTTGGAATATGGTGATTCTTCAATCCAAAATTAGCGTCTATGGAATCATGATTAACATTTCTTTTGTTCTCATCATGAGTTTCCTTTACTACCTTTTCACCATTAGTAAGTATTTCTTGTAGAAAATTTGTCAAATCTGTCTTCAAATCTGCCATGCCTGTCTTCAAATTTGTGTTCAAATCTATCTTCAAATTATCCATCTTAGCTTCCATGCCATTCATCTTAGCTTCCACGCCATTTATCTTAGCTTCTGTTAACTTTTGTGAGCGTGACATTTGTTGCACTTGTTCTTGTAATTTTGATATATCATGTAGCATTTATTCCTCTTCTTCATGAGTCATGCTAGATCTTTTAGGTTCCTTACTAGGTGTTTGCATTTTCTTTCCTCGGGGCACCAGTTACTGATAATAATGCTCTACTATGCCCTTTGAATTCCTTCAAAATAAATTTTCAAACCAAGCTTAAGCAAAAATTTAAAAAAATCTACACACCTCTTTTCACTTTGTAGGAGCTCGATCTTGCCTCTGATGTATCTCTGTACTTTCCAATCATCTAGTTCTGAATTTTTGATCTGTAGTAGATCTCTGTGTCCTCTTTCCAATGCCACCAGTCTGATCCAAATTGGATTCTCCAAGAAAGAGTTATGCACAATCTCCCAAGATGACCTGATTATAGAACGTTCCAAAAGAGCGAACTTGTATGAAGTGCCACGTGTACAATTTTCGATCTTTGGTTCTAAAAAAGATATACAAGAAACTACAGTCCGTCCTCTTTTTGTACCTTTTTACGAAATTTCAATCTGATACCCAGAGACAAAGTTATGACGATTTTCCCCAGGTCACCTGTTTTGAATGTAATTCAGGAGTCTGCAAAAAGACCAACTTCCTTAGATCATATCTCCACAAATATCGCGCTAAAAGCTATGAAATTCAGACCCAAGGTTCAACGAAATTTCTTCTCAAATGGGTTTTGTTTTAGACTTCTGAAACCTCACAGAAAAAAAGTTATAGCGAAAATTCCATGATGACCTGTTTGGAGCAGCGAAACCCTAGAATCCAAAGCTCTGATACCAAATGTTATGAAACCAGCTCAAGAAAAGATAGAAAAGATAGATCAACGCCTTAGAATTCAGCCTCTTCGAGGGGGAAACCTCCTTTACATTACATAAATGAAAAATTATTGGATGATTCAAATGACAAAACCTCCTTTCTATATATAGGAGTCTAAGGAGTCACAATATAATCCAGCCGACCTAACAATAATAATATAAAGCCACAAAAATAACAGTAGAGGGATTCTATGGGGCACAGAAATAACAATATGGGGGTAATAGGGGCACAACAATATAAATAAGGGGTATAACTACAATAGTAATGGGGTAATCACTAGTATTATAGGGACCCAACACTATACCTAGGCGTGATTCTTACAGGACATTGGGCAGAATTGACTTTTCTGGGATTTGGCTACTGCAGTATTCCTAAGTGGGACACTTATAGGAGACTTATCCCATAAGAATCAGGTCGACGAGATGAGCAAGGCGGTACCATTCACTTGTTAGCGTCAAAAATTTTGGGTGGTCCCAAATTTTAAGTGCACTGGATCCATGCATGGCACAAACTAGAGCTCAAGCTATGGCCAATGAGAAGATCGACAACCTTGAACAAAAGTTAGACGCAGTACTGACGTCGATCAAGACCTTAGCTAACACACTCACAAAGGGAAAGTCAGAGGAACACTCGGAGGCATATGATTTCAATGAAAACATTGAGGGCAAGTCTAGCCATTCTCTTCACCTCTTTGGCAACCACCAATAGTCCCGAACACAACCACCCAAGCTGGACATGTATAAATTTGATGGCTCTCATCTGGCCACATGGCTAGCACAAATGGAGCAATAATTCACACTGAATCACATTAGAGATTATGCGATTCAGCTTAGTGTGGATAACATGTACTTGGACAATGAAAGATGGAAATGGTGGTAGTGGCATCAACGTTGCTATGGAAGGCCCATGACTTGGCAAAAATTCTCAAAAGCTCTTACAGATCGCTTTGACCATGAATCTAACTTTTTGGGTCGTCTTACTAAGCTTCGCCAGATAGGAACAATGAACGAATATATTACAGCCTTTGAAGCCTTAGCCTTTCGCACAGGAGGTCTACATGATTAGTTCTACTTGGAATGTTTTGTCAGTGGTCTCAAAGAAGCCATACAAGCCCACGTCCGACTGCAACACCCAACCTCATGGCTGGATGCTTGCAAGATAGCTCGTGAAGTAGAACGTGCGTTAGTGGCCCAGTCCAATCGCCCAAATTTCATAGCCAAGGGTCGCCCCACCCAGGCTCAAAGCACTACCCAAACACTCAAGGTTCAAAAGGTGTCACCAGCAGAAATGGCGGAAAGAAGAAAGCAAGGATTGTTTTACTACTGTGGGTGAGAAATACTCCCCTGGGCATAAATTCAAGGAACCCAAATCCTTTCAAATTGATGCTATTAATCATAGTTCATTGTTGGAAGCCCCACCACTTGAGGAACCAGAGGAGGAAGATGAGGACAACCATCCTGACAGTGTACCTGAAGAACCAATTATCTCACTTCATGCTTTGGCAGGGATTTCTTCTCCCCAAACTCTCAAAATAAGAGGTTTTATTAAGCATCGCCCTGTAGTAGTCTTGATTGATAGTGGCTGGTTGAGGGGAAAGTACCCCTAGGGTCCTTTGGGTTAAGACTCTACCAGACTGAAAATTGCTTATTCAAAGAAACACACACACAGCCATTATCTTTACTGTAAGCAAATTCTAATGTTTAGGGTACGTACCTAAGGTCCTACGTTCGAGGAGACCTTTAGGGTCCAAACCCTTCTTGGAGTTCCCTTCTTCTCCTTTGACCTGTAAAACAAACAAATCAAAGAACACAGCAGTACATGGACAAATACTTATACATAAACCATCTTCATGCTATAAAGTTAGTTATAAAAATCTTTAAGTAACTACTTGCATAAGAATTCAAGACAAGAATCTCATAAGCATAAAAAAAGATTGTTTCGGGAACCAAGACGTGTTTCTTTATATCAAGGCAAGTAAAGTACATATAACGGAAAGATTTCACTTGAAACACCTTCAGCAGGCTCCAAGCAAAGCTTCCTCCCGGATTCGTTCCAGCCTCAAGCCTCCAACAAGAGCTCCTTCCAAGTCTTACTCGATGGTGATATAAAAGATGAATGATCACCAATACACATGGAAACAAGGGTTTCCTATGCAAAATGGGGGAAGTGCAAAAGGCACCAAGGACTTCAGACCTGGTCTAAGGGGAAAATCTCAGCATAATAATCTTGCTCTTCTTTTCTCTCCCCCTTAGGCCTTCCCTTTGATGTCTTTTTATACCATCTCCAAAGTAGTTTTTTAGTTAGGAGTTGGTTGGGAATAGTTGGGCCACGGGAACTAACAGGTGATCAGCAGGTAAAACCCGCGATCTCCGGCCGAAAATAAGGAATTATTTATTTTTTTAAGTGTTTTAATACATACACGTGGGTTGGGTATACACAGACCCGCGTGTACACGCATTTAACTCAGGGCAATGTCGCGTATAGGGGATAAAACACTGTTTTTTAAATTTTAGGACCAGGTCTAGAAGGAGGGGTTGCCCTAGGCCATGAGTGCAGCATCACAAACCATAAATGTGAGATTTGGAGCTATAACAGATGCCCCCTAATATATGAGGTCAGAAGGGGAACATGATGGCCGAAATATATTATGTAAGTACATGGAAAGGAAGTCTATCGAGAGACCGACGAGGACTTCACCAGAATTCAGCCTGCCAAACCACCAAAAGGAGATCAGAAAGAAACACTGTCTGAGGCGGGCATACCCATGCTCAGAATAAGTAAAGCATGTCCGCATATCAAGTACAAGCGGATCCACTAAGTATACAAGTATAAATGACTGGAAGATACATAATGGATCATCTGATCATAAGGAGCAAGTACATGTCTGAATATCACATATAAGACTGTCAATGATGCTGAAAGATGCAACGGATCACTGATATCAAAGACTGATCCCAAAAGGTACCAACTGAACATGATGGAATAGGATGGTACTACACTGAAAAATCAGGTGCCAGCATATAGAATGTCGCCATGACTGACTGCAACATATAAAGTGGAGTGGTATCAACTAGCAGCAACAGGAGCAACTGTCAAGTGAACCAATGAATGCTGATACAACCTGAGGTCTTCACCGACCGCCGTGGTACATTTCTACACCATGGGAATAAATGATTTGAAGTCGGCCATGTGAGAAATCGTTTGATTACCGGTCATTGATGTATACCGTTAACAAACGCGAGACTACTCACCGATAATGATAATGAGCGTCAAGGTACCCAGTACAATCTAACAAGTGTGAATAGATGAGCTGAAGTCAAACACCTGTAAGAATCTATCGATCAGGAGACAATGATGGTTTCCCACTGTCGATAGCGAAGGATCTACCACTAATGACTGCAAACCCCAAGGTACTGCCAAATGGACTCTAGATCTTTGCCCCAGAGTAATGAGTCGGAGTTGATAGGGAAAGATCCACTAGAAGGAAGGCATTAAGGCATCCTCCATCAATCTAGCGCGAGTGTAACCCGTAGGCCAATAATGTGGAAGGAATCAGACGAAAAAAAGATGCAGGAACCCAACCGAAGTACGTTTCTGGCATACACAAGATGTGGCTAGCGCACGGCAGAAACCCTCTGAACCAACCAATAATGAAAGCTGACACAGAGGCGAGGTATCCACCAATAGGGTCAAATGGAAACCAAGGTACTGCACGAATCCCAATGTGTGATAATGTATTCTGATGTCGAACACAAGGGAAACCACTCAGTCAAAGACCCATGATACTGATCGATGCTGAGCACAAGGTGACCTATCAATAATGAAAATAGGGCCAGGGTGCGGCTCTAGGCCTGTCCTTAGAGCAAGGTGTCGTCGTCGATAAGGACAAGACCCGCCAGCAAGAAGTAAAGGACCAATATAACTGATGTGATGATAGACATGATACCGACAACCAGGGATGGCCGACTGAAAAATGAGTCAAGAGACACCGCAGAGAGGCCGAATCAAGCTAACTTCCCTTGAACAAAAGCACGACTCAATGTGACTATGTGGCAGCATATGATGACTCTGTATAAGTTCGCCATGCAGGAGGCACGAACAAACCCTCCATATGATTGGAAGAGATAACCAATCGGGGGAGAACTGACTCAATAACAAGGTTATGGCATACCTAAGTCAAACTAAATCCCACCCATGCGGAGGAGACTTTGTTTTGAGTGCTTTGTTCAAGGGCGACACGACTGACTCTAGCTGCCAACAATAAATGGAAATAATGTCCATGTTCCCTCTCTTTTTTGGAATATTTAATTTTTTTTGTCTTTTTTTGTTAAGCCGGAAAAAGAATAAAAGAATGCTATGGTACAGTGGAAAGAATGAGTGTCGGTGAAACAGATGATCTAGTTCCTGGGAAAGGAACGTTCCTATGCTCAATGCAGGGAGGTGAAAACTGGTCAGTGACACTCAGAGGTATGTTCCTTCCACGGATCAAGGTATTTCAAGCTGCAGAAGTCAAAGGTATGCAAGGTTGATTTTGCAGACGTCATGGTCAAAAGTTGGCTTAAACACGAGTCCAAGTGAAGCCGGCTCTAGGCCAAAAGGTGCAAATGGTCAACATGCAATGCAGTAGTACAACTCAACACACATAGGAGCCTCTAGGGTATAAGGCCAGAACGAAGCAAAGAAGCAAAGGGGAATGAGTCTTCAACGCATAAGTCATGGCGAGACTACAGAGGACTCCTGAGCCTAGGGATGAAAAATCAGCATGAGTGCCAAGCGACAAAAAGGTACTAACTAGGGCACCCATGATAAGGTAGGCTCTACCACACAAGTCATGATACTTCTAAGCAATGAGAAGGTTCCACACCATAACTTGCTAGGTTCAATCCTAAGGCCAAATGGGAAAGGAAACTGATAAGTGCACAATGCAGGTGAAAAAACCTAACCTATATGCCAGTTTCAAGAACCAATACCTGTCAGAACGGACCAACCATAAACTTCCAAAGGAGAAATCTTCCAAGTTCTGTAAACATAAATAGGAACACTAGACACGAAGTTAATACATCCCATATATAAACTTCATATAAGATCTTGTGTTATAGAATACAAAACTTGAAAATGCGTACCTCATATATACAATATGGTACAGGGAACCACGCAGCCTTGCAGCTTACGCATAATAGTTCTTTTGGACAAACCCCTTGCAGGGATCAGACCAAGGACTCCTTTGGTAGTCATAACTCATGGTTTCAAAGAGTTCCTCCTGTGAAGGCAAAACAAGTTCTAAGAAATCATGAGAACTACAAGGATCAAAAGAGGGAATTAAAGGGTCCCATGTCCCTATAGGATGAATCTCTCGGTCAACTGTCGGGACCAAGTCCCAAGAAGGAGAATAATAAGTCAAAGGATCCTTCTCAGAAGCAATTGAACATTGAGGACTCAATGCCACATAATTCACCCGTGGCGGGGTAGAGTCTACTTGAACACTTGGAACAAACCAAGGGGCATTCTGCAGTAAAGTCGAATTAGGGTGGTGATTATCAGATGCAAGCTGATCAATAGTGACAATATTCCCGTTATGAGGAAAGCACATTACTCGAAAGAGTGAAGACACCACAGCATTCATAGCATAGACATAATCACGCCCAAGTAGCATATTAAAGTCTAAAGGGCTATCAACCACCATCATATCGATTAAGACAGTCTTCCCACCTAAAGTGATAGGCACTTGAGGAAGAACACCCATAGATTCATCAGGCCTTCTATCATAGGCTAACAACTGACTCTGAGCTGTCAACAACTTTGGGGAACCCAAAGCTTTCCAAGTCAAAGAGGATATAATACTTGCAGAGGATCCTTCATCCACCATACATCGATAGACATTTGTGGAATTAACCCTGACCTTTATTTGAAAAGGTGTAGCGGAAGGAAGACGAGGCTCAACAAGGCTATCCCAATCAAAGGAAACACTCTTAGCACTTGGAGGGGGAACATTCGAAGTAACCGGAATGCCCCCTATTCTAGAAGACTCTGTACTATAGATCAAACAAACTCTTTTGTTAGGAACTTCACCCCCCAAAAAAGGAGTGTAATCGGCCAACGATTGCACTGGCTATACCACATTTTCAACCGATGGTTGATGGGATTGATGAGAAACCATATCAGGTTTAGGAGTAGAAGTACTTTCAGACTCAGACCATATCCTTTGAACCTCTAGAATACCAGGGCATAAATGAGTAAGATGGTCTCCCTTGCATATCTTACAAGGGAACTTAGGTTTAAAACTTCTACGTCCAGGTTTCTTATCAACCTCCATTCCGCCAACATGACTAGCAGTGGTTTGCGGAGAGTCCTGAACATGACTCGCAGAGGTCGGTGACTCTTTGCTAGTATAACTTGCAGTGACTAGACTCATGCCCCCAGCATAACTTGTAGCGGCTGAAGACTCATCTTCAACATGACTCGCAGAGGTTGATGATGAAGTGTTAGTGTGACTCGCAGTGACTAGACTTGTGCCCCCACCATGACTAGCAGTGGTTGAAGGCTCATCTCCAACATGACTCACAGAGGTTGAAGATGAAATGCTAGAATTATTCTTCTTCTTTGACTTCCTCTTTCTCCTCTTTTTAGATTTCTTGTTACAAGAAGGAGGCGAAGAAGGAATCCCATATTTCTCTTTGAAAGAAGATGAACAATTAGCACCCATGTGATGCCCTTGAAATAAAGCATTCAACTGAGAAGCTTCAAGAGCATTCGGAATATTCGGAGTGGACCACAGCCAAACGGGTAGTCCAACATTCAACCCAGGAATATTCAAAGTGGCCATCAAGGGAGTACCAACGTTTCCAAAGAAAGGAAAAGCACAAGGATCCCCTTTTGGAAGGGTACCTTGGTTGGTTTCCACAGGAATATTAGCCATATTAAATTGATCCAAAGACCCTTCCCCTACGGGAATGTAGAAATAACTCTTCAAGGAATATGAATAAGCAATCAAAACCTTTGCCCTTGAGGAGGCAACTCCACAACTTCTGAAAGAACGACCAAAAGCCTTTCAAGATTGGTAGAGTGGTAAGCCGGTCACTCAGAACACAAAGTCCAAACGCGACTAGACAAAAATACCTAAAGCCAACTATATACAAGGAACAAAGAGCACACACTATAAAGTCCCTAAAGATACAGCCAGTCAAACAACTTCCAAGTATTTCCGCTCCGGGTGGTGAGGACTAGACACCAAAATACAAGAAAGTGGAGTCAGGGGCCTTCCGAAGATAGTCTGGGATAATGACGGCCCAGCCCTATCAGCGAAGGTAACAGAGGAAGTTACGCTGACCTCCTAACAACAGCCTGCGCCGGTGCAAGCCCCCAAGCTTCGCAAGGGTGCCCTCCAGTAGTACTGTCGAGAGTGATGCAACGTCAACCTCAGGTGCCACGGGATTCCCCTCCGCAGCCACCTGTGTAGATCCCTAGGAGAGGCAACTATGGACACCAACTCGTCGCAGAAGCCAGGCGGAACAGTCGTGAGGTAAGTTCGGACAAGTAGGAGAGGGGGTATCTCTCTTCCCTGTCTTCACAGACCCTCGTGCTTAACTCCCAGATCCGGAGCTTTCCTGGTCTTCCTAACGCTATTGGATTTTCTCTCGTTATTCAAACTCTTATGTTTGACGTTTTATGTGGCCTTGGAGAGTTAACTCTCCACTCGCCTAATCCAAGGCCCTAAAATCCTAAACTTGTTGGTGTAACTGACTAAAACAAAAATTTCTAGTGAATTTTAGTTAGCGCTTGATTTTATTAGGCTGTTCTTTAAGTCACAAGGTAACGGAAGTGAAAATAGTGGTGTTTTTTTGACACAAAAAGAAATTAATAAAACTTAGCTACATGCATATGCACTTTTTGTTTTCGATGAAGAGCAATTTCTATAGGGTTTAGAGGTACTTCAAATTAAACAAAGTTTTTTGCTTTCTTTTCAAACTCCACACTCACAAAAGCTAACAAAGCTATGTATGCATAAAAAGGGATGCAAATCTATCCTAATGCAACAACTATATGTGAATGAAAGATTTTAAGACTACTCTGCAAACAAAGAAGGAAAGTTGCTCACTTATCAAATTTGTCTTGCCACTAAAATGCTTAGATAGAAGATGATGTGCTACCAATCATTTCGTCCAAACAATAAAAACAAGTTCTAAGATAAACATAAAGCACTTTCACTTCGCAAAAAAGGAAATCAAATGAAAAGCAAGTTTAAGAAAGCGAAACTTAAAACTTTCAAAAGATTTTCTTTCAAACAACAAGCAAAGAAGTCTTTTTCAAAGAATGCTCTCAAAAATACTGACACTAATGATTGAAGAATAGGCAACCAAACACTTTTGCGAATTGACACCTTTCAAATGATGAAAACCCAACAAAAATAAATGTGTTTGAAATCGCTCTTGACAATCAAAAGCAGCAATGAAAGTCCAAGAGATCAAAAGACAAGTTTCAAGAAAATGGTAACAAACAACTTTCCCGAAACGAAGGAGCAAATGGTCACAAAAATGATTTTGTTAAGCAAACAAAAGGGTCACTGAAACAAAATGAACACAAAGATTGAATCCAATCTTCCTACTCTGCCAAAACAGAGCAGTCAAGATTCTTAACAAGAAATCTTGTGTGTCAAAAAACAATGACGCTTGCAATCAACGAAAACAAGACTAATACTCCTTATAACTAGAGAGAGTTCATAACAAGATGCCCCCTGTTAAACAGAGGACTGTTACTGGAAAATGACTGCTTCAAACTGACCCAAACTACCAGACAAACATTCAGCAAAAAGAAAGTTTATAAATCTTGAAAATTAGATAATATACGCGCCTGCAGTGATGTGTAGAGTGCGTGTACACGCGACTGTAACTGAGGAAACCTGCGTATACGCGGGTTCACTTAGTACAACTTGCGTATATACGCCTCTGTAATCCAGAAAAATAGCGTATCTGAAGATTTTCAAGAAAAATAAAAAATACAGACTGAAAAAACTGGAAAAGCTCAGAGTTCAAGAACAGATCAGACAGTCAGAGCCAGCAAACATAGGGGCTGAGCCTTGATTGGCTTGAAGACTACCCAAACTAGGAACAACAAGAGTGTTGTTCCCCAGCGGAGTCGCCAATTCTGGTTGAGGGGAAAGTACCCCTAGGGTCCTTTGGGTTAAGACTCTACCAGACTGAAAATTGCTTATTCAAAGAAACACACACACAGCCATTATCTTTACTGTAAGCAAATTCTAATGTTTAGGGTACGTACCTAAGGTCCTACGTTCAAGAAGACCTTTAGGGTCCAAACCCTTCTTGGAGTTCCCTTCTTCTCCTTTGACCTGTAAAACAAACAAATCAAAGAACACAGCAGTACATGGACAAATACTTATACATAAACCATCTTCATGCTATAAAGTTAGTTATAAAAATCTTAAAGTAACTACTTGCATAAGAATTCAAGACAAGAATCTCATAAGCATAAAGAGAGATTGTTTCGGGAACCAAGACGTGTTTCTTTATATCAAGGCAAGTAAAGTACATATAACGGAAAGATTTCACCTGAAACACCTTCAACAGGCTCCAAGCAAAGCTTCCTCCCGGATTCGTTCCAGCCTCAAGCCTCCAACAAGAGCTCCTTCCAAGTCTTACTCAATGGTGATATAAAAGATGAATGATCACCAATACACATGGAAACAAGGGTTTCCTATGCAAAATGGGGGAAGTGCAGAAGGCACCAAGGACTTCAGACCTGGTCTAAGGGGAAAATCTCAGCATAATAATCTTGCTCTTCTTTTCTCTCCCCCTTAGGCCTTCCCTTTGATGTCTTTTTATACCATCTCCAAAGTAGTTTTTTAGTTAGGAGTTGGTTGGGAACAGTTGGGCCACGGGCACTAACAGGTGATCAACAGGTAAAACCCGCGATCTCCGCCCGAAAATAAGGAATTTTTTTTTTTTTTTAAGTGTTTTAATACATACACGCGGGTTGGGTATACACAGACCCGCGTGTACATGCGTTTAACTCAGGGCAATGTCGCGTATAGGGGATAAAACACTGTTTTTTAAATTTTAGGACCAGGTCTGGAAGGAGGGGTTGCCCTAGGCCATGAGTGCAGCATCACAAACCATAAGAGTGAGATTTGGAGCTATAAAAGTGGCAGCACGCATAAATTTATCCATCAAAGAGTTATTGAAGCAGTGCATTGTTTTGTCAAAGCAGTCTCTAATTTCCCAATCCAAATTGTTGATTGGGGGGACAATGAAATGTGAAGGTCGCTGTGAAAATGTCAAACTTCAAATGGGGGATTATCAGCTAAATACCCACATGTTTGCCATACACATGGGAGGGTGTGACATTGTCTTCGGTGCTGAATGGCTCCACACACTTGGCCTAATCACAATGGATTTCTAGGAGCTATATATGAGATTTAAGCAGAACAACCACACACATACCCTTTGAGGACTCCAGGTGGGTGATCCCTCTATCATCAACTCGCATAGGATGGAAAAATTGTTAAAAAAGGGCCACCATGGAGTTATAGCCCAATTTAATGCCATTTAGGCCTTCAAGCCCACTTCTCCTCATATTCATCCTGAGATGCAACAGATCTTAAGCAACCATCTGCTAGTCTTTGACAAGCATCATGAGCTTCCACACTTGAGAGGGGAACATGATCATCACATTACTTTGGTCCTAGGGGCCCAACCACCAAATGTGCGCCCATATAGATATCCATTCGCCCAAAGGAATTAAATTGAAGAAATCATTAAGGAACTCCTAGAAGCAGGCGTCATTCGTCCTAGCATCAGTCCTTATTCATCACCTATGGTCATGGTGCTCAGGAAATATGGGGAATGGCGTATGTGTCCAGACTTCAGGGCCCTCATCAAGCTGACGGTCAAAGATAAATTTCCCATCCTGGTTGTCGATGATTTGCTGGATGAACTAAATGGGGCTCAATTCTTTACTAAGCTCGACCTTCGCTCGGGTTATCACCAAATTTGCATGAAAGAAGTAGACATTCCAAAGACTGCTTTCTGAACTCATGAAGGCCATTATGAATTCCTGGTCATGCCATTTGGCCTTTGTAATGCCCAATCCACTTTTCAGAGCCTCATGAACCACCTGCTCAAACCATATCTTAGAAAATTTGTCCTTGTTTTCTTTGATGACATCCTCATCTACAGCCACACCTGGGCCACACATCTTCAACATGTAGATTTTCTCTTGCAACTGCGCCGGAAGCATAAATTATTTGTCAAGATGTCCAAGTGCTCTTTTGGCATGACAGAAGTTGAGTATTTGGGCCACATTGTGGGGAGTGAAGGGGTCACGGTGGACCCCAAAAAGATCCAGGCAATGCAGGATTGGCCTCAACCAAAGACCTTGAAGAGCTTGAGAGGATTTTTAGGTCTCACGGGCTACTATCACAAATTTGTCTGCAATTATGGTCACATTGCTAGACCCCTCACTCACCTTCTCAAGAAAAATTCATTTCTCTGGAATGATGAAGCACAACAGGCATTTATAGCTCTCAAACATGCCATGTGTTCCACTCCCATATTAGCACTACCCAACTTCACCAAATCTTTTGTGATTGACTGTGATGCTTCAGGTATGGGTATTGGGGCGGTCTTAATGCAGAAAGGTCGACCCTTGGCCTTCACTAGCCAACAACTAAGTGGGTCAAATCTGGGATAATCTACCTATGATAAGGAGATGATGGCCATCTTAAATGCAGTAGATACATGGAGACCCTACTTATTGGGTCGACGTTTCCAAATCCACACAGACCATCAAAGCCTTATATATTTTTTGGAGCAATGCCTATCCTCACCACAAAAAAATAAATGGCTAGCCAAAATGTTGGGATATGATTATGAGATAATTTACAAGAAAGGGCACGAAAATGTTGTAGCAGATGCTTTATCACGTCAATTTGAGGAGGAAAGCACCCTGCTCGCAATCTCCCTTCCTATTCCAGAATGGATTGAAGAGGCTCGCAAGGAATGGTTTTCACATCCTCTGCTCTCCCAACTCCTTAATAAATTGCAGGCGGATCCAAATTCCACAACGGGCTACTCTTGACAGGATGAGATTATTCGCTACAAGGACAGAGTCGTGATATCACCAACATCCACCCTTAGAAGTTGCATTTTGGCGGAGTTGCACTCATCTCCCACTTATGCTCGCACTTAACTTTCATTCTTTTGGACAGGCATGAAAAAGGAAATTCTTACTTTTGTAGCTGAGTGTGACATATGTTAGCGCTACAAAGGAGAAACATTCAAATCCCCAGGCACATTACAGCCATTGCCCATCCCAGCCTCAATATGGACAAAAGTTTCTATGGACTTCATTACAGGTCTTCCGAAGTCAGGCAACAAGTTCATCATCATGGTGGTTGTGGACACACTTTCTAAGTATGTTCATTTTTGTGCCCTACCCCACCCTTTTACACCGGCTTTGGTGGCTCAATATTTCATGGACCAGATCTTCAAATTGCATGGCATGCCCACTTCAATTGTGTCTGATCGTGACCCGATCTTCACCAGTAACTTTTGGCAGGAACTCTTCAGGCTACAAGGTACCCAACTACAACTCAGTACTTCCTATCATCCCCAAACTGATGGTCAAACTGAAGCAGTCAACAAATGTCTGGAGACCTACCTTAGGTGTTTCACTTTAGAAAAGAAACATCTATGGGTACAATGGTTACCTCTAGCCGAATGGTGGTATAACACTAACTATCATGCCACCACCAAAATGACTCCATATGAAGTAGTTTATGGTCAACTCCCTCCTTCACCTACTTCTTATATCCAGGGATGCTCGAAGGTACAAGTAGTGGATCAACTCCTACAGAATAGCACAACCATGCTAGCCCACCTCAGAGAGAATCTCCATCAACCTCAAAACCGAATGAAGCAACAGGCAGATCAACATCATTCAGAATGCCAATTTCAAGAAGGGGATCAGGTATTTTTGAGGCTACAACCATATAAGCAAACATCCCTCAAAGACAAGGGTTTCCAGAAATTATCTCCAAAATTGTATGGACCATATCAAGTTCTTCAGCGCATCGGAGAAGTAGCCTACAAGCTAGCTTTGCCACCCACGGAAAAAATCCATCTAGTCTTCCATGTCTTATGCCTCAAGAAAGTGATTGGGAACCATTGCCGAATTCAAACTAGTCTATCGGAATTGGATGAAGAAGGTTCAATCTGGCTCCAACCTGAACAAGTTCTTAACAAGTGAGAATGACACCTGCGCGGCCATACGATCAAGGAAGTCCTCATCAAGTGGAAAGACACCTCTCCAGAAGATGCGACCTGGGAACCAGCTACTGTCCTTTAGTAGTTTCCACAGCTTCAGCCTTGAGGACAAGGCTATTTTTATGGAGGAGGGCATGTTAGGGTCCAACCATAACCCCCTTATTTATCTAATAGGGTTGAATCATAGTTATAGTTAAGTAAAGAGTCAATAAAGCCCATATTAATAATTGTAAGTAGTTGACCTGCATTTAAAGAAGGGACCACAGTTAGTTGCAAATGGGCCATGGTATTAATAATAACCATGGTATTGACCCATGGTATTGCATGTAAGAATCCTATATAAAGGATAGAGACTCCCATCGAGGAGCACGTGTCTTATTCTGTAATTGAGCCCAGCTCTATTGGAGGTTGCCCCCTCGAAGAGGCAAGTGAACATTTCTTTCCTTTATGAATAATAAAATACTTGCTGTTATTTCTTATTGTTCTGTGTTCTGTTTTCTGGGTATTATTTCTTCACATATTGGGTATTTCTGGTATCTTCTTGCAGGTCAAGAGCATAACAGAAGGGCTCTCCGCTGCAATTTATTATGGACAACGAGAGCCAAAAGAACCTCATTTCAGCAGAGGTCATGAGGCAGCTAGGCCTAAATACTACAACACATCTACAACCATACACCATCGGGTTGCTTCACCAAGGACAAGATCTTCACATCAGCCATCAGTGTCACCTTCCCTACAACATCAAGCCCTTCACGGATGAGGTACTGTGTGACGTTTCTCCTCTTGAAGTTTCTAATGTATTGTTAGGACAACCATAATTTTGGAAGCGACATGTTGTATATGAGTCTAGACTTTGTTTTGTGATTATTACTTTGGCTAATAAGTTGTACAGGGTACCAGAGGTAGCCCCGCTTACCGTCATCTCTTTGATCATTGCAAAGAAATGTACTAAGATCATTTCCCACACCATGAAATTTGTTTTTCTTATGATTCACCTCCAAGACAAGAAGAAGGTTGTGGCCACGGCTTCCAGGCAGGGCTCCTCTACACAGCAGTAACAAATGGACAAGGTCACAGAGGAGTACAGGGATATTTTTGCCCCACCCACAGGGCTTAATGGCTTGTTGGGGCCTGACCTGGGTTTGGAGTTAATTAGCTAAACAAATCCCTGTACTACTGGCCCTTTTGGAAACAGTTCGCGGGGCGCGGACTGAGGTCTCACTCGAAGCAGTATGGGGGGATGTTGGAACCAGGTTTCTGCACCCTTGAAATGTCTGAGGGGTTGATTTAGTCCAACTATGAATACTTTCACGCAGGTTACTTCGCGCACTTTCCTAGCCTACGAGGCCTTCGCAGCCCTATTATATTCGTCCTCACACAACTCTAAATAGGGGTTGTGGGGCTTTCACACTGCTAGAGTAGCGATCTGCACTATTTCCCCAAGTCACACTATGGATCTTACTTATCTTCTTATAACAGTTAGTTATCTTCGTGTAAACAGATACTTTATATTATATTCACTTATTCAACACATTCATATAAGTTTGTGCAGCAAATAAACAGTAAACTTGCAATTTATACCCAATATACTTCAATGCATAAAACAACAAAAGATACACAAAATATTGTAGAACTTCTCTTTACTAATGCTTCAACTAGTTACAGACTCAACCTGCCCTACGCACTTAGTTGTAGGAGTCCACGCACTCAGTTGTAGATTACTAGGCCTTTGCGCACTCATTTGCAGAGCCTTCTCCTACTCTACGACCCAAAGACACGACTCTACACTTCGAATCAATGCTTTTTCTTCATTTTTCCATTACTTTCTCCCTCTTTACACTCAGAGCCTCGCTCTATTTATATAATCCCATGGTCTGCAAACCATGGGTATAACTCTCAAGCCAACACTACATTTACAAAATTAAGGGTGGAAAACCCTATAACTCAATTACAACTTCATGCTTTGCACCCACAAATTGCGGAGTCTTTACATCGGACTTAGTAAAATCTTGGGCTTTAAGCCCCAAAACTTGCCTTGGGCGGATCCCATGCCCAACAGGCCCCCAAAACAAACATCATGACTCGCCCTCAAGTCACTCTGTCAGTGCGAAGATCTTCATGCAAATACCTCCCAACTCTACTCAGACTGATGCAAGGTCGACAGCACACTGAGCGGCTGCCTGATGTATCTCCTATACACGTTTTTCCGAGACTACGGTGTCAGAACTGGTTCCTTGTATTTGTTGCTGCATCCCTTGCATTTGCGCGAGCTTTCCTTCAATCATTGCTTTGATTATTAAGGCCTCATCGATCCGAGGCTGAACACGCGCCTTCAAAACTGCTTCTCTGTGTCGCGCCGCGTCTACTTGATCCTTAAGCACTTTGGTCTATTGCATTCGCTCAAGCCTCTGTGTGAGGGCCACTGTCTGCGTGGTCCCTTTGATTTTGTCATACTTTTGTTGTAGCTCACGCACCTCTGTTTCTAAGTGCTGTATGTTCAGATCCTCCTGTAGATTGGTGAGGACCTTAAAAAATTCTTCCAACATTGGGGCGCGATGGTAATGCAGCACCTAGAGCAGGTTCAACAACACTGCCTTTTTGACTCTGCATAACCACTTGTGCGGCTCCAACTCTATGACTCCTGCCGCAGTGTTCTACTTCGGCTTCATGAGCTACACGGTCGCCAAGTGAGGGAATTTCTCGTGGTCGACGAGATCCCAATCTTTGAACTTCAAACTTGGCACCCGTACCAGGTGCGTGCCTTCAAAAATGATATGGTCTAGGAGGAGGTGAGTTTGCAGAGAGCTCTTTCTCTCATTGAGGTCCTTGGGCACATTTGCCTTCCCCTTCCACGAAGGGACATACGTGGGCAGCCATGTTGGAGGGCGCACAGCCTCGGTTTCTTCCTCAATGTCTTTGTCCTCATCTTCTTTGATCAAGATGTCCTCAAGATCTTCCTCCTCCTCATCGGTTTCCAAACTAACACTTTCCCTTTCTCCTCCATGGTCAATTTGGTTCTCAGTGGGTTTTGAGGGGACATGCGCACCGAAATCATGGGCTGCATATCCTTCTTCGGTCTCGGCGTGCTCGGTGATTTAGGGATTTCCGCAGCAATCTCGACACTCTCAGGGGCACCTCCTATGGTCATGGCCTGCGTGGCTTCTTCGACGGTCATTTCTACAATTTCCCTGGCTTCTTCAGACGTTGCCATCTTGTTTCTCTAGAAGTATCTCAACTGCTTAACTAGGTGCTCTACCAACGCTCTCCACAGGGCAAACAGGTCTCGGTTCGAAAAACTCAGGGCGCACGATAGCTCAATTCGTAAATGACCAAGATTTCTTGTTGGGCATCCCTTTGCAATTTATAACGCCTTTTGAATTTGAATTCGATCGTTCCCCACAAATCTAGTCCATTAATGCTCCCTTGGCGGTAGATTTTACCAAATATTGCCCATAAATCTCGTCTTAAATGCGTGCCGTCCGCTCCATTTGGTCTCAAGTCAAGCATCACATCGTGAATAGTGACTACAACGGTCATTTTCCAACCAACCCGCATGGCAGTGCAACCCCTGTTGTGCGGTCACAAACCTTGTGACACTTTGCTCCTGCACGTAGCCCCGACATCGCCCAGCTCTCGTGGAGAGTAGTTTATAGTCCTGCGCCTCCTTTCAACTACCTGGAGCACTAAGACTGTACTTCCCATGGCTAGTCAGGTGGCTGCGCCACCTGTATAGGGTTTCAACTGGTCATCCATCACTTTTCCTAAAAAAATCCACCTTTTATTTTTATTGTCTGCGTCATGCACTTTAATATCTACATCGTGATCCCTTTAGTAATATACGGTCCAATCCAAGGCATCAAGCTGATCAACTCTCAGTGGTAGTCCCCAAATTTTTCAATGTAATCATGCGCACCCTATTTAATCACCCCAATTTTCTTATCGAGAAAATCCTTCTTTATTTCCTCCTCAAGCTTCTTGACTTCCGCTTCCACCATAGCACTTTTCTCCCTTAACCGCACTCTTTCTTTCATGAGTTCTTGGAGCGTAAGATCACCCTATTGGATTTCTTCCTCAGGTCCCAAGCGTTCTTCTTTGTTCAGCTATGCTATCCCTTCTTCCAAGGTTCCGCGAACCATCATATCTACCGGCGCTGCTATGTGCGGACTGGGCATATTATATTCTATTGGGACTACAACGTTTGCTCCATAGGCCAAATTAGAAGGTGCATGTCTCATCAGCTTCTTGCACATTTTCCTATAAGCCCATGGAACTGCTAGTGCGCGCAAGTCCCAATCACTCTGCTACACGTTATATACCCAGTTCAGTGCTTCGCACACTTCGTTAAAGGCTTTTACATGGGTAACCTTCTGCACACTCGTTCTTTCCACACTCTGTCATCCCAACGGGAGGGATCGTTCATGCGATTTCCTTGACCACGCATGCTTATTGACCATGTTCCCTAATGCGAAGTCCGTGTGCATCCACGCAAGTTGTTTAACATATGCCTGTACCCACCTAGACAGGTGCGCGCGCGGACCGTCCCGTCCATTATATTTAGCTATTAGTCGCATTTGAGGCTTCCCAAAATGCATGCACATCATTTTCCTACATTCGCATCAGTCCTTAAAGCTTCTTTGGTGCATACCCCACCACCTCGCGGGCGTAGCGTGTAGTACCCATTTCAAAGCCTAGAAACGTTGTTGTTCTGGCACCTCTCTTTCAAATCTACTCAAAAAAGCATCTACCTCACTTGATCCATCATAAGTCGGCAGATCCCTCACTTCTGTTGATATGTAGTGCAATGATCTTGTCATTATATTACAGTTTAGTGTGGTCATCTCATGCAACCGATTCTTCCATCACTCTATTTCCTCATCCGAATTCGATGTATAGGAGCTTTCACGCTCCCATGAGATCTGTCGATCCATGGTGGGATTTACCTAGTCTTGCTCTCATGTAGTTATCTTGTAGATGCAGTCTAAGTCATTGTCACTTTCATAGTCGCGCATTGGCTCTGTGTAGCATGATCCTTCTGCAGGGTCCAAAGGTACGACTACGTGCAAAGACTTTTTTCTCAAAAATCATCTTGCATTTCTTCAGATTTATCACCCCATTGATTTTAGTGGCCGAATCAATTCCTAATAGCATGAGGTAGGGATTGCTATCATCAACAATCTCTATCACTTCAAAGTCTACTAGCGCGCTTTCCCCTTCAATATCCATGGTGATTCCTTGCAATCTCTCCATAGGTATGATCTTTTGTTGGTTCACCATTTGCAGTTGGATAGGATACCATTGCAGCATAGGCCTTCCCATGTGCTCCCATGTCTGCTTCGGCAGAACGTTCATGTCCGACCCTAGGTCCAGAATCACTTGGTCCATCTCATATTCTTTGATATACATGGTCAACCTCATTTCTCTTCCCATCCTTGTCGCATGCTTTCCAATCTTCTAGATTACGTGTGGTTCTCCTAGCGCAGTCCCAACGCATCTATTAATGAGTTCCTGCAATCCCTTTACAACCTTACTGTCGCATAATAGCTTCATGCATGTTTCTAGGAATGTCATTAACATTAATGGGTCCATTTATATCCTCGGTCTGTCTTTGCTTCCTGAATTGGAGGCATCAAAAAAGCTCTTCCTAGCTTCCATGAAGGCTTCCTTAGTGCACTCCAAATCAAACTCTAGTTCTTTTGTTGGAGCCTTGTGAACCCAAATACTATCTTCAGGTTGTTTGCCTTTATCATCTCCTATCGTAATTCCACTTCAGAGCACAATGTTTACATTAGGGTCCTCCTCGCACAGCTCAAACCTCATCATTTGCAGGTTCTAAGTCAAGGGAGGTTGGAGCGCTCCCTTTTCGCGTAGCCTAGCTATCAGTGTGGGACAATCCTCCATCTCATGATCAAACAAGGTACAACACAGACATTATTGATGCGTTAGATTCGTACAATCACGGGCATAATGTCCTGCTCCCCCGCAATTTTAACATATTAGTTGTCCATGACCTCTTTCAGGTCCTCCTCCACCTTGGCCTCGTCCATGCCCTTGAAATTTGGTTCGCGTCATTCTTGCGTTCTGGTCAAGGGATCGCGTTTTGGCCTAAAATCTATAAGCGGGAGTCCTATCCATCATTAGCTCATAGATTCTACAGGTATGCTCATCATGTCCCACTGATCTACAGAAATTACAGAACAACTGTTGTGAATTTTGCATGTACTTCTACAATAGATGCCAGTTGTCCGTAACATGTTTTCCTCCTATCCAAAAAATCGCGCACCACAAAGCAGGCATCGCACTAGGTCCTGCTTATGCCTCCAGTCTTAATGGAATTAGCCCTACTCCCACGAGGTAATTCATGAACACTGGGTAGTGGTCCTTGTCATGTCCTTGACCCTTGCACTTTACGCACCATACTTCTTCACGCACTTTCGGGCGAGTTTTCTTGTCCTGTTTTAGTCTCTTCATCTCAAGGCATAAGTTTTTCAATTGCATGTGGATCTGCTGAACTCCCAGGTTAGGATCCTGTATTGAGGTCTCATGTAGCCTCATCGCAATCTCCAAGGCCTCTGCCTAAGTCGTTAACCACTGTTGTGACATCGCCTTCCTTAAATGCAGCGTTAGCGATGCTACAAACCATTTGTGGTGTTGTCCATCCGTCAAAGTCATATTAACTTCACGAATTATGCACTTCAGTCTCTAATCCAATTCCCAAGGAGTCTCGCCTAGTAGCATTATGATCTCCTTGAACCTGATGATCAACTGCGCCTCTAACTTCGGCCTGCTCAATTCTTTGTTCAACGCAATTTGGATATCTGTGATCCTCGCATTTAGATTGTCATTAGAATGCTTGATATACCAGGTCAACGCGTGATCTTGCAGAGTGCTAACCAACGTTGCTTTCTTTATGTTATCATATTTAACTCCCTGCGCTTCCCATACAGACTTTATCACGAACCAAAACTGGTCCGGATCTTCATTTCCTACTCTCTTGAACATCGGCAACCTTATCGCGCTTGCCATATTGACTCGCGGTGGTGGCGGAGGTGGTACGGGTGAAGATGGGGGTGAAGGCAGTGAATTTGGTGGTGGTGTGGGTGGGGGTGGTATGTATGGAATCCTCTACCTTATCAAATTGATTGCACTTCTTGGTTAAACCTTCATAAGCTCTTCCTCATCCCCTCGTGGAGGTGAAATCAAGGGGCTAGTTTCTAGTTCTGTACTATCTTCGTTTCTATAAATTCTCCCACTTCGTGTAGCCCCGAACATCAATGTATTCACATAATCCACTTTTCACACAGTAGAATTTTAATCCAAGTGTTAAGAGACTTAATGTACTTACCTCGCGGTCCTTTGAGAAAGGGTCGCTCTGCCTCGCTATATCTGACGGAAGTGTCTAGCACGAATTTAGTGATGAATCCTCCTATAATCTGATCGAGCCAGTGATCAATAGTGTGTATGATCTTATATTCTGATGCTTCCAATCTACACACCAACTCTAAGGTCCACACAATAGGACTGTCAAGCTTACACCTTCGTTGGCTATCTGCTAGTTTCGTGATCCACTCGTACAACTCAGTAGGGAAAGATGTGAAGAAAATTTCATGGATCTCGGTGTACATATAGCAGTCTAACCACTCTTCTTTTTATAGTTGCGGATTCCTGTTCTCCTAATCGCGAAATCGTGAATTCTTTTGTCTAACCAACCTTCAATTTCTTTCTTAGTTGGATTCCAATGATGCGACATCAGACATCTCTATGCAGATTCCAGTCCCGACAAAGGAACCATTTGTTGGCTTGTTGGGGCTTGACCCAGCTTTAGAATTAATTAGCTAAATAAATCCCTATACTACTGGCCCTTTTGGAAATAGTCTGTGGGGCATGGACTGAGGTTTCAACCGAAGTAGTATGGGGGGATGCTGGAACCAGGTTACCACACCCTTGAGATATCTAAGGGTTGATTTAGTCCAACTGTGAATACTTTCACGCAGGTTACTTCACGCACTTTCCTGGCCTGCGAGGCCTTTATGGCCCTTGTTTAGTCAATTTAGCATGTCCTAAATTACTACATAAGTTATCAATTCGGGAGTTGTAAACTGATGAAGTGTAGTGCACTGTATGTGCTAAACAACCCTTTTCTTACCTCACTGTTTTCAGTTTTATCTTGTTTTGGGGTTTTGTTCTTGTTGGTCTCCTAAAGTGTTCTAATGCAATGGAAATCCTAGTCTAAAGTCTTAAGAATACTTTTAAATATCAAGTGTGGATGTAGAGTTGAAGAAAATGTTTATGCTTCTTATGATAATTTCCAAACTTAGAACCTAAAAGATCTTAAAACATGCTGTCTACAAAATCAGAAATTGAATAAGAGTGTAAACATGTAGCTACATAAACCAAAATAAAATGAAGTGTTGAAAATGAGGTTACTATCTCTGCTGTCCATCCTAATTGCAGAATTGAAATCTAATAAATTGCTGCACTCAAAACCAAAAAGTAAAGAAAGTGGAAACTAGTCAATGATTTCACCCATAATCACAATATTTCATCAATTAACTTCTAAAACGGGGTTAAGATAAAGACTCCGGAAATATCATCATATGGTATGAAAAGAATGACATCTAAATTGCACACTAATGAAAGCAAAGTCAATTACTTCATCTATAATCACAATATTTCGTCAATTAACTTCTAAAACGGGGTTCAGCTAAAGAATTTGGAAATATCATCATATAGCATGAAAGAACTGACATCTAAACTATCTACTTGCATACTAATGCAAGCAAAATCAATTACTTCACCTATAATCACAATAGCTTGCCAATTAACTTCTAAAACGGGTTTAAGCTAAAATCTCCGTAGATATCATCATATAGCATGAAGAACTGATATCTAAACTATCTTAAGCAGTAAACAAATCTCACTAAATAAAAGCATAAAAAACTGAAATTGAAAACTAAAGTTCAGCAGAGGAAGCAAGTCTCAAATCACCACTTGATGCAAAAACTACACTAAGAAGCTCGAGCATAACCAGACTTAAAGACCTATTCTGAAGTGCACTTATCAGTGTTAGTAGAAAATGTGACAAGCTACAAAAACATGTACAGGATTACAATCATTAAAATCATAAGAAAAACATGAGAAATGTACAACTCAAATGAGAGAAAATATTCATGAAAAACTATACAAAAACAAAAGAAGGGGCCACTGCGTAGCTCAGCTTTGGACTAACACGCTATTACTTCAAACCACGCTTAAACAACCATGTGAAAAATAGATTTTTGTATTATGAAATAGAGGAATATGTCTCTCAGTTACACAATAGCAAAATAATGCTATATCAACAGTATCAAGAACTAACTATTTGCGTTGAAAATGCTTATATTTATAGAGAAAATGGATAACTGTATCTCAGAGGAATTTCTTCAGCAATAGACACGTGAATAGGTCAAAATTCGAGGATTCAGCCTCTCAGTTGTCATGAGCAGTAAATCTATGCGAGGTGGATGTTGGATTGCATTATGGAGATGGCCTGCAGGTGGAAAAAATGGATCCACGAGTTTAGGAACGACTTCAGGTTTCTTTTACGTGTAGGAACAGAGTCCTAGTTGACGTAGAACTCTCTGTTGACCACCCTTTGACCGATACCTTTCCTTACAAATTTATCTAAGAAAATATGACCTCATCCATGTGTGGATCATTCCTGAGCTGCCCATGTGTCTCATTCCTCCTATCGACACCTCTAACGTACAGAACAATGAAAACGGCTGCAGAATTACGAGTTAGCTATGGAAAGTAGCTACATTCTGTAGCTGATAAACAAAACCTAGATCAAATAGCACACACAATGATATAATTTGAAAATCACTCAAATACACTCCTAAAATGAACATGTAACAACTTTTGATAGCCTAGGAGGCACTGATGTGGGTAAATAGAAGAGAAAGGGTTTAAGAAAATGCATGGAAGAGAGGTAGTTTTGGGGCTCAACATACCCCTACAGTGAAGATGTTGCATGTCCTCATGCAACCAAAATTGTAATTATCCTTCCTTCAATTCATCTACTCTAAAACTTCTGCTGAGACATCTAACCTTTTCTTCTTCTTTCTTGTTGTCACCGTCATCCTGGGCTTCATCATAAGACATTTGTACTTGAGATTGATGAGGGCTCTACTCAACCTCCTATTTTTCTTCTTCAATTTTCTATTTTTCTTATGCCATAATCCTAAGTGCAGCATGGTATTGTCATGGATAACTTTGTCCAATTTGTTTTGCTCTTTGAATGTCTCATTCTGCCTTTGGATATGTTTGTTTAAGACTTCCAGCTCATAAATTTCTTGCTTCAATGACTGAATCAAGGTTTCCTGAGTTGTACCTGGCTGATTAGATGAAGTTCCATGTTCTGTTGTAGTTGTCTACTGTTCCAATGATTCAATGAAATAATACATCTGTTGCTGAGTTTGATCAATTTTTGGAGTTGTCTTCCTTGGACTAGTTTCAAAATCTAACTAAGGAGAAGGAGAATATTGTGGACTTTGATCAGGTGGAGTGTTTTTTGGTGACTGATCTAGAGTTTCACCTCCCAGGTCTATGAATTGAGCTCCTTTGATTTGCGTTTTCTTCAATTTGCGCTTTAATCTAGAGCTTCTTCTTAGACCTTGTAAGCTTATGTCTCCTTTTTCTATGCTTTGTTTCTCCTTTCCTTTTTGTTTTGCCTTAGTTGACTGTTCTTTAAGATGAATTAATATCTCAGAAAGCACTTTCTCTTCATCTGAAGAAGGCTCGGGAGTCTGGTAAATGTCTTCAATTTTCCTCTTTCCTTTCTGTTTTACTTGTTTCCTAATCTCAGCCAATGTTTCAGAAGGAAATTCTTCTTCACTGGCTTCCTTGGTCACACTAGTAGGAGTATCTTAGATTGTTAAATTTGTTCTTTTTATCCTACTTTTCTTTGCTGAACTCCCCTCAAGCACTTCAAGAGGGTCTTGGAAGAAGTTCCTAACTAGGAATTTTTCCCATGTATCTTCCCTCTCTTTCAAATGATTTTCAACCAAGATCTTAATAAGGCCATGATGGTAGAGATGAGGTTCCACATCATCTATATTCTTTTGCACAGTAGTAGACATTTTTCTCAAACTATTCAAAAAGAAATAAGGGATGTTGATAGTTTCATTCTCCAATAAATTCATTAATAATATGATATGATACATGTACATGAAGCCATACCTGTCTTCGCATGTAATGAATTTCTGAATGATCAACAACAGACTAGTCCATTTATCTTTTAAGGCTGAAATAAGGATTCCTCATTTAAAGATTGATACGTCCATACCTGGATTATGAAGAATGACTCTCCAGACCTTTTCATCGAAGTCATTGTTCTTAAACCATCTCTCCCCTTCTTGTGGAAGCTTTGTGGCTACTGCAATTGATGACTTTGTCACTGAAAATTTGATGTCCCCAATTTCAACTTCTACACCATTGAAAGATCTTGCAAATGTTTTTGTAACTTCCTTATTATGACCCTTGAACTTCTTAATAAACTGAAACCATCTTGCCTTCTTCAATGTGCTCTTAAGCTGTGGGTATCCTTCCATGAATTTAACCCCTTCAGGCTCTGTTCTCACTATAAGAAACATTCCTCCTACTCTATGTGAAGATAACTCTATAAATGAAAGTTTTACGGGAGCAGAACGATTATGTGAGCGGAAAATAGAAGAGGGTCACGGAGAAAACTGGTGATTACGAAATGGGAAGAATGTTGAGCATGAAATGAGAGGGTTCACGGAGCAGAAGTCTGTGTAAACAAACAATGAACTGAGAATTGTAAAACCCGGTGTGAAAGTGTGGAGGCAGAGTGTCACTCATGAAATTTTTGAAACTAAATGGAGTTTGAGTTCATAAAAGGTGCAGAGTGGAATGTCAGTGGATTCATAAAAATGCTGTGGAGTGGAACATCGGTGGAAGAGAGCTGTATTCAATCAGCTCACGTTTGCATGATTAGTTGTTTTAACAAGTGTAATGAGGATGTATGACTAAGTACGAGTTAAAATCGAGAATGGATTATGAGACCGTTAGGATTGATGCAGAGGATATGGTGGAGTTAAGGCAGCCATCAAGTCAAATCGTTACACGTTATGGAGCTGTGATTTACAAACTATACAAATTATGCGTTTGAAATTCTATTTGAAAATGGTTTTGTCCATACCTTGGAATCATACCTCTTTCGTTTTGCTAACTTTTAATTGGCTGCCTCTGTAGGTGCTTTTCAGGTGCTGATGTCTTCAAAGATCTTTTTCTTCCATACCTTCATCTTGATTCTATTATTATTTGGCTAATCACCTGATTTTCACTGCAGAGTAACAGAGGATTAGCTGCAGAATCAGCAATCAGCTGCGGAATCAGAATTCAGCTACGGAAACTGACATAGTGAATAACATATGACTTGGTGAATGAATGGAAATGAAAAATTACTATATGGACGATACATGGAAAGGTGAATATGAAGAGAAATTGAAAGAAAGTTTATTGATGGAATGTAGTGGTGAGACAGAGCGAAATGAAATGGAATGGAATGAAACAAACTATGAGTGAAATGAGAGATTTTTTTGGAAAATATAGGGCGTCAGAATTTTCTGATTTTTGCCCTGTATTTTTTGTATAAGACTGCCAATCAGTGATTGGTTTTCAGGCTTATACATTATTTTTTAAGATGATGATGAAAAAAACAAAGACTAGGTTGGTGGAGAAGAATGATTCTTCTTCACCAGCCTCATTGTAGAATTATCTTGAAATATTTTGATAAACTCCTCCTTTGAGAGTGGCTTATGATAGATCTTCAATCTATGACCATTCACAATGAGAGGAGTTTGATGCTCATCAATTTTTTTGATTCTTACTACTCCATTGCTAAAAAAAATTTCAATCTCATATGGCCCAAGCCAATGAGTCTAAAATTTACCTTGAAAATATTTGAACTTTGAATCAAATAGCAATGCCCAATCTCCTTCTTGAAACTTTTTGTCCTTGACATATTTGTCATGCCACTTGGCTCTTTGTTGTTGCACTAGATCAGTTCTTTGAACTAATTCTTGTCTGATCTCATCTAGTTCATTCAACTGCTCCAGTCTATGCTTTTGAGCTTCTAATAGATCCATTCCCAACTGAACTGCCATCTTGAAGGTTTTAACTTGAAACTCAATGGGGAGCAGAACTTCCTTCCCATAAACAAGTTCATAGGGGGTATGTCCTATTGTGTTCCTCCATGTAGTTCTATAGGCCCATAAGGCTTCAGGAAGCCTTTCTGCCCAATCTCTTCTATGTAGATGCACAGTCTTGGTAATGATTCCTTCAATTACTTTATTTGTGGACTCCACTTGACCATTTGCTTGCGGATGATAAGGAGTGGATTTTCTATACTTGACCTTGTACTCTTCCATAAGCTTTTCCATCATTCTGGATGTGAATTGACTTCCCTGAACTATCACAATTTCTCTTGGAACACCAAAGCAATTAAAAATATCCTCATAAAGAAAATTAACTACTATATTTTCAGTAGCAGAAAATAATGCTTTGGCTTCTACCCATTTAATGACATAATCAGTACATACCAATATATATTTTTTCTACTTGGATGAAGGATTAATAGGTCCAATAAAGTCTAGAGCCCATTTTTCAAAGGGTTCAATGAGTACGTGAGGTTGTAATGGCATCTCATTTGAGGGGGTAGGTTTCCCTACCCTTTGGCAGTTGTCACACCTTTTGACATATTGTTTTGCATCTTTGAAAAGGGACGACCAATAATATCCTAAAGAAAGGATTTTATAAGCTGTCCTCTTGTCAGCAAAGTGTCCATCACACGGTTCATCATGACATGCTTTGAGAATATTAGGCATCTCATCTTCCCTTACACATCTTTTGATCACAAAGTTTGGTCCTGTTTTAAACAATTCGTTAGAAATCCATGAATATCTTGAACTATCCTGAATAATCTTTCTTCTTTCACTAGGAAATAAATGTGGAGGTAGTTTTCCTGTAACCAAATAGTTAGCCATATCTGCAAACCAAGGAGTTTTAGTAGTTACTGAAAATAAGTATTCATCAGGAAACTTATCCTCTACAGGAGAGTCCTCTTTGATATTCTGAATCCTAGACAAGAAATCAGCAACTGTGTTTTGTTTCCCTGGTCTATCTAACACAGTAATATTGAATTCCTATAAAAGTAGGAGCCATCTTGTAACTCTGCCATTAGTAATAGGTTTGTTCATTAGATATCTAATTGCAGAATGATCAGTATGAATAAAAGTTTCATAGCCTGTTATATAATGTTTGAACTTATTAATTGCATGAACAACAGCTAAGAACTCTTTTTCAGTCACAATATAATTTAACTCAGTGGGAGTCAAATTTTTACTAGTATAGTAAATGGCATAATGAACCAAGTCTTTTTGTCCCAATACAACTCCTAGAGCTGTATCTGAAGCATCTGTAGAAATATGGAAAGGAAGTTTCCAATTTGGTCCTCTTAAGATAGGTGCTTCAAATATTCTTGTTTTCAAAGCTTCAAACGCTGATTGGCAATCAAAACTCCACTTGAATTCACAGTCTTTTGTAAGCAGTTTGAAGAGTGGAGATGCTATTTTGGTAAAGTTTTTTATGTATCTTCTATAATATCCAGTAAATCCTAGAAAAATTCTTACATCTTTTTGACAATTTGGAATAGGTAACTTGGAAATGACTTCAACTTTGGATTTGTCTACTGTAATCCCATCCCGTGAAATATCATGTCCCAAAACAATACCTTCAGTAAACATCATAAAGAATTTTTCATGGGTTAATGAAAGGTTTGTTTCTTTACATCTTATAAGGAATTTTTCCAAATTTTCCAAGGCTTATTCAAATGTATTACCATAGAATGTAAAATCATCCATATATACCTCTACACAATCATGGATTAGATCAGAAAAAATTCCTAGTACTGCTCTTTGGAATGTTGCATGTGCATTACATAATCCAAAAGGAAGCACTCGGTAGGCAAAAGTTCTCCATGGACAAGTAAATGGGGTTTTATCCTGATCTTCAGGTGCTACCTGAATTTGATTATAACCACTATAACCATCCAAAAATGAAAAGTACTTTTTGCCTGCTAATGTATCTAATACTTGATCGATAAAGGGCAAAGGAAAGTGATCCTTCAAGGTTGCTTTATTCAGTTCCCTGTAATCAATGCACACCCTCCATTTACCATTCTTTTTGGGTACTATCACCAAGGGAGAAACCCATCGGCTATCTGAGATTGGGTAAATGAAGTTCACATTGAGTAATTTTTGGAGCTCTTCTTTCACAGTCTCCCTAAGATTTGGATTCATCCTTCTCTGAGTTTATCTGATTGGTCTATTGTTTTCCTCAATATAGATATGATGGATGCAAGTCTTCGGGTCAATACCTTTCATATTAGTGTACTTCCATGCAAATGCAGCAGAATGTTTTTGTAAGATTTTGGTTAGTTCCTCTTGTTGCAACTTTTCCAAGTTTTTGTTAATATTCAATGTTTTACCTGGAAAAAATTCAACTGCAGAATTGCCAAACTCTTCCATAGAGTAGAGAGACATTTGCCTTGATGACAAGTATTCAATATTAGAATCTAACTGAAATTGTGTGTGATCATATTCTGAAGATGTTTCAGAATTTTCTAATGTGTTCAGGATTTGACTATCTTCACTAACTTCAGAGAGAGTAAAGACAGGTTGTATACCATCTTCATCATTGACCCATTCATTGTCTCCTACTTATGTAATTGCTTTTGCTGGAGGATACAAAGTAAATTTCTTTGTTGAACTACCATCAGAAATGTACATGTCACCAGATCTACAACTAATAAAAGCATCAGCTATGGCTAGCCAAGGTCTTCCTAAGATGAGTGGGTGTCCTCCTAGATCATTCTTGGGAGTCAAAATCATGAAATCCACCGGATATTCCCAAGAATCTAGGGAGACTGAAATATCTTCTAGTACACCATCTAGTTTAATTACTGATCTATTTGCAAGTTGCAGTAAGGTAGGTGTAAAAAGAAGATTAGGAAGTTTAAGCTGTTCCATAGTCTGTCTACTCATAATGTTTATAGTAGCCCCTAAGTCAATCAATGTATTTGGAATTTATATTCCATTTATGTGTGTCTTGACAATTGGACTACCTGGATCCACATATTTCTACATGGTAATCTTTCCCATCATGATATCTGCTATTTTTCCTACCAGGTGGATTCTTTTTGCGTCTCTTGGTTTCCTACTTGGTATTTTGATACTCAACTCCTTTATTGTTTTGCTATAATAGGAATCTCTCTAATGGCTTGTAGCAAGGGAATCTTGATACAAACATTTTTTAATTCATCTAGGAAATCATAGTCAAGCAACAAGATTTGTTTTTCCACCCCCCTATCAATTTGTAATCTCTCAGGAAAAGGAGGTGTGGATGCAGATACAGGTTTCTCAACTATAGGAGTTGTGGGGGTTGACTCTTTTTCTTTTTCTTTTTCAATGGTTGGGTTTTGAAGGGATTCTTCTTCAAAACTTTTATTGACTTTCAAAGAATCCTGCTCATAAGCATCTTGGTCTTGAACATCTATAGAAGGTTTTTCCTTTTCTAAAATCCTGCCAGATATAAGTTGAACATCATTAAGATCTAGAGGAACAATCATGTAGGTAGGAAATGGTTTTCCTTCTACCATGTAAGCATTCTTAGGGTTCTTGTTATTGGGATTTGGTAATGGTTGGGCTAGTAGTTGATTTTGCTTCTGTTGAAATGGAAGCAAGAGTTGAGGATTTTGATTTTGATGAGGAGGTTGTTGTTGTGGAAATGGCAATGAAAGTTGTGGGCTTTGATTTGGAAGTTGTGGATTTTTTTGTTGGTTTTGTGGGGGAGGATAGCCCTGATAATATGGAGGATATTGATAATATTGAGAAAATATCCCATAAGGATTTTGTATCCCTTGTGCCCATGATTGAGAATGATATTAATTTTGAGGTTGAGGCCAAGGTTGTTGCCAAGAATTCCAATTTGGTGGGGGCTGAAAATTCATTGGATTGTTAAATCCTTGATTTTTTTTCCCTTGCCAAGGTCTTCTTCAAACAAAGCAAAGAGATTCTACAGAATTTGGGTCCTCCTGAAAGATAGCTTTGAGCCCTGGGATTGAAGGATAATCCTTGGTCTCATGACTTTCCGAGCAAATCATACATGTTTCTACAACTTTTGCAATTAAGGGACATTCTGTTAGAGCATGTTTCTTTCTAAATTTTGGGCAAAAGATGGCTAAGGCATCAACTTTTGTTTTATGCTTGTTTTGAATTTTGAGGGTGTCTAGCTGTTCACTAAGGCTCCCTAGAATGTCAGTTTTAAACTCATCAAGCATATTGCCAATTTCTGCCCTACTTACTGTCCTAGTTGCAGATTTGTTTGCTCTAATAAGAGAAGGATCTCTAGGCCCTTTTCCAGTTTTAGATTTTCCCCTTGAGAGATGGACACATAGTTCTGCTATGTCACTTAGTGGAAGTTGAGAGATGTCTCCCTTCCCCATCATGTTTAAAATATCTATCCATTCATCTCTAATGGTTTTCAATAAAAGGGCTTTCAAGGTTTCCTCATCTAAATTGTTCATTTTTTCTCTCTTTAAGTTGTATTGAAACTTCTCAAGCAAATCCTATAATTTCTCATCTTCTTTTTGCATCATTTTGAATACCTCATCCTTATGATTAGTAGGCATACAATAATTCAGACATCTATCCAAAAATGCCTGCCTCATATCATTCCAAGTCCTAATAGATTTAGTGACTAATCCCATAAACCATTTTAGAGCAGCCCCTTTCAATGTCAAAGGGAAAAATTTGAGTTTTTGAGAGTCTTCTGGATAGTCATAGGTTCGGCATAAGACTTCAAACTCAAATAGAAATGTTTCAAGATCCTCACTTCACAATCCATAAAAGTTTGGGAGGACAAATGGTGAAATATTTTTCATTGTTGTATGGGTTTCCTCATCTACTATAGGGAATCCAAATGAGTTATCTCCTTCCCTATTTCCCCCATTGTTACCTCTACCTTCTCCATTGTTACCTCTACCACCTCCATTATTTCCTCTACCTCTACCTCTACCCCTTCCTCCAAATAGTGAAAATTATCCATCTTGCTCTTCTTCTGCCATGATAGTTTCCTCAGAATCTTCTGGCTCTTATATTAATGGTTGATGAGAGAGAGGTTCTACCTCCTCTTCTTCTCTAGGTAATTCTACTTCTTCCACTACAATAGGTTCCCCTATGGAGGTGAAGAAGGGTTATTTTCCTAGGTCAGATTTAGTAGATGGAGTGGGAGAATCTTCTAATTCAGTTGCTGCCCCTTGAATTCTAGGAATCCTAATGTTGGGAGTATTATTTTGGGATGGACGTGTATCTTGTCTATTCCTTGAAGTAGTTGGAGTTGTAAAAATCGAACTTTTGCCCCTAGCTATAAACCTTCGCCTAGAATCTCTTTCTCTATGCATGTCATTTTTTTTTTTTATGATTTTTAATTGGGCTAATAATCCTTTTTCCAATCTTACATATCACACTAGGTGCAAGAAGAGAGCATACTCAAGAAATTATTGAACTAATAATTCTTTTTTTTGATCCTCCAGATCACACTAGGTGCAAGAGGAGAGCATACTTCAAGAAATTATTAATTTTCCCTTCTTTTTTTTTAATGTAAGAGATAGGCTACCTAGTTACACTTCCCTGGCAACGACGCCAAAATGTTTAGTCAATTTAGTGTGTCCTAAATTGCTACATAAGTTATCAATCCGGGAGTCGTAAACTAATGAAGTGTAGTGCACTGTATGTGCTAGACAACCCTTTTCTTACCTCACTGTTTTTAGTTTTATCTTGTTTTGGGGTTTTGTTCTTGTTGGTCTCCTAAAGTGTTCTAATGCAATGGAAATCCTAGCAAAAGTTTTAAGAATACTTTTAAAGATCAAGTGTGGATGTAGAGTTGAAGACAAGGTTTATGCTTCTTATGATAATTTCCAAACTTAGAACTTAAAAGATCTTAAAACATGTCGTCTACAAAATCAGAACTTGAATAAGAGTGTAAACATGTAGCTACCTAAACCAAACTGAAAATGAAGTACTGAAAATGAGGTTACTATCTCTGCTATCCATCCTAATTGCAAAATTGAGATCTAATAAACTGCTGCACTCAAAACCAAAAAGTAAAGAAACTGGAAACTAGTCAATGATTTCACCCATAATCACAATATTTCGTCAATTAACTTCTAAAACAGCGTTAAGCTAAAGACTCCAGAAATATCATCATATGGCATGAAAAGAATGACATCTAAATTGCACACTAATGAAAGAAAAGTCAATTACTTCATCTATAATTACAATATTTCATCAATTAACTTCTAAAATGAGGTTAAGCTAAAGAATATGGAAATATCATCATATAGCATGAAAGAACTGACATCTAAACTATCTACTAGCATACTAATGAAAGCAAAATCAATTACTTCACCTATAATCACAATATCTCGCCAATTAACTTCTAAAATGGGGTTAAGCTAAAGGCTTCGGAGATATCATCATATAGCATGAAGAACTGATATCTAAACTATCTTAAGTAGTAAACAAATCTCACTAAATAAAAGCATAAACAACTGAAATTGAAAACTAAAGTTCAGCAGAGGAAGCAAGTCTCAAATCACCACTTGATGCAAAAACTACACTAAGAAGCTCGAGCATAACCAGACTTGAAGACCTATTCTAAAGTGCACTTATCAGTGTTAGTAGAAAATGTGACAAGCTACAAAAACATGTAAAAGATTAGAATGATTAAAATCATAAGCAAAACATGAGAAATGTACAACTCAAATGAGAGAAAATATACATGAAAAGCTATACAAAAACAAAAAAATGGACCTTAGCTACACAGGGGCCCTCTGCACGGCTTTGGACTAACACACTGTTACTTCAAACCGCGCTTAAACAACCATGTGAAAAACAAAGTTTTGTATTATGAAACAGAGGAATATGTCTCTCAATTACACAACAACAAAATAATGATATATCAATAGTATCAAGAACTAACTATTTGCGTTGCAAACGCTTATATTTATAGAGAAAATGGATAACTGTATCTCAGAGGATTTTCTTCAGCAATAGACACGTGAATAGGTCAAAATCTGAGGATTCAGCCTCTCGGTTGTCATGAGTAGTAAATCTATGCGAGGTGGATTTTGGATTGTGTTATGGAGATGGCTTTCAGGTGGCAAAAACGGATCCATGAGTTCAGGAATGGCTTCGGTCTTCTTTTACGTGTAGGAACAGAGTCCTAGTTGATGTAGAACTCTTCGTTGAACACCCTTTGACCGGTACCTTTCCTTACAAATTTAGCTAAGAAAATAAGACCTCATCCATGTGTGGATCATTCCTGAGCTGCCCATGTGTTTCATTCCTCATATCAACACCTGTAGCCTACAGAACAATGAAAACGGATGCAAAATTGTGAGTTAGCTGTGAAAAGTAGCTAAATTCCGTAGCTGATAAACAAAACCTAGATCAAATAGCACACACAATGATATAATTTGAAAATCACTCAAGTACACTCCTGAAATCAACATGTAACAACTTTTGATAGCTTAGGAGGCACTGACATGGGAAAATAGAAGAGAAAGGGTTTAATAAAATGCATGGAAGAGAG
Source organism: Pinus tabuliformis (assembly GCA_031772625.1). NCBI lineage: Eukaryota > Viridiplantae > Streptophyta > Pinopsida > Pinales > Pinaceae > Pinus > Pinus tabuliformis. The sequence goes on from CM062811.1 coordinate 514,645,254, forward strand.
GTAGTTTTGGGGCTCAACAACCCTGTTATATTCGTCTTCGCACAGCCCTAACCATGGGCTGTGGGGATTTTGCGCTGTTAGAGTAGCGATCTGCGCTATTTCCCCAAGTCACACCGCGGATCTTACTTATCTTCTTATAACCATTATTTATGTTCGCGTAAATAGATAATTTATATTATATTCACTTATTCAACACATTCATATAACTTTTCACAGAAAATAAACAGTAAACTTGAAATTTATACCCAATATACTTCAATGCATAAAACAGGAAAAGATACACATAAATATTGTAGAACTTCTCTTTATTAATGCTTCAATTGGTTATAGACTCAACCTGACCTACGCACTCAACTGCAGGGGTCTGTGCACTCAGCTGTGGACTACTAGGCCTCTGCACACTCAGCTACAGAGCCTTCTCCTACTCTACGACCCAAAGACATGACTCTACACTTCGACTCAATGATTTTTCTTCATTTTTCCATTAATTTCGCCCTCTTTACACTCAGAGCCTTGCTTTATTTATACAATCCCATGGTCTTCATACCATGGGTAGAACTCTCAAGTCGACACTACATTTACAAAATTAAGGGCAGACAACCCTATGACTCAATAACAACTACGCACTTCGCGCCCACAAATCGCAAAGTCTTTACATTAGACTTAGTCAAAACTTGGGCTTTAAGCCCCTAAACTTTCCTTCAGGGTATCCCATGCCTAACAGGGCTACATATACTCTGTCAGGTCAAGCACTCCATCAATCTGACCCTAAGCGCACCACTGCCCAAGGGACCGATCTATTGATGCTCTGTTATGGAGAACGATGAGATCAAGAGGCAGATTCAGGAACTATTGCAGAAAGGGCACATCCAGCCAAGCTCATCACCCTGTGGGCACCCGATTGTATTGGTACATAAGAAGGATGGGACTTGGAGGCTTTGTATTGACTATTGGGCGCTAAATAAGATCAATGTCCAAAATAGGTACCCAATCCTGTGAACTGATGACCTTTTGGACCAGCTCAAGGGGGGAAAATATTTTAGCAAGATTGACTTAAAGTCAAGTTATCACTAGGTGCCTATCGAACCCTCTAATGTGTGGAACACTACCTTCAAATCCAAGGAGGGCCTTTTCGAATGGTTGGTCATGTTGTTCAGATTGACGAACGCCCCTACAACCTTCATGAGACTGATGGACAACATCTTGTGACCCTTCACTAATGAATTCATGGTGGTGTATTTAGATAACATATTGATCTTCAACTAGAGTTGGGAAGAGCACCTCCACTGTATTCGACAGGTCCTTCAAACCCTTTGACAACAAAAGTTGTGTGCTAACTTGGAGAAATTCACCTTTGGCCTGACACCGGTTCAATATATGGGGTACATCATTGATGAGCAGGGTGTACATGTGGACCCATCCAAGATACAATTCATTTGGGATTGGACAGCCCCAACCACTCTAATAGAGCTCCACAACTTTTTGGCTCTTGCCAATTTCTACCATAGGTTCATGATGGGGTTCTTTCATATCGCTTGGCCTTTAATTCAAGTCACCAAGGGTGGAGTGAAAGCAAAGTTCTTTTGGTTGGGAACCCAATAGCAAGCTTTCTCTGAATTGAAGAATCGCCTCTATTCTGCCCCAGTGCTCACATTACCAGGTCAGCAACAACCGTTTGAGATTAAGACAGATGCCTCCGACTATGCTATTGGTGCGATTCTTACTCAACATGGGCATCTAGTGGCTTACCACAGTGAGACACTTTCAGCCACAGTACAAAAGTGTTAGGTCCCTATAATACTAGTGATTCCCCCATTAATATTGTCATTGTAGCCCTTATTGTTATTATTGTGCCCCTATTGTCCCCATATTTTTATTAGTGTGCCCCATAGAAGCCCACTATTATTATTGTTGTGCCTTTATATTATTATTTTTATGTCGGCTTTGATTATATTGCGACCCCTTAGATTCCTATATATAGAAAGGAGGTTTAGTCATTTGTATCATCCAAGAATTTTTCATTTGTGTAATGTATGTTGGCATTATGAGACAACTGTTGTTCTAGATGGCAAATCAAGGAGATGACAGATCATAGTGCAGCATGTCAGCAGCAAGGATTTGATGATCAGACTACAAGAATGAAGAGAAAATATATATACGCAGTTTCAGTGAAGCGAAGCCGCGTATACATGCGGGTTATACGTTTCAAAGGCGCGTATGCGTATACACGCACTTTCATGCAAGGAAAAGCGCGTATATGTTGGAGAACTTACCTTTGGTCTGTGGTAGTTAGTCCTTGGTATTTGAACCTATGGTTTTGGACCATGGTACCTCGTCAGACGTGTTGATCCCAAGTATTGGGTCTGTGGTATTGGTTTGTTATGGTTTTGGACCATGGTATTGAGCAAGGCCTAAGACTATAAAAGGAGAAGAAGATCATTAGGCAAGTGTATCCGAAAAGTCTTGAATATCTGAGGAAGGATGAGATCCAGTATGCAGGTTATGGGTTGATGATGCATTGCTTGATCTGAGCTAAGGAGGGATCTCACCGGTGGATGGAGAACAAGATCTAAGGATAGATCGGGATCAAATGGTTTGAAATGAACTATCTCTATATGATTGATTATGTTTATTCTAGATCTGTATACTGACGCATGTAATGATCTGAATTGGGTATAACTTAAGTTTGAAATCGCTACAAGTCATGATTGAATATTTATAGATCTGTACGCGGGTTGGCTTTGGTGTAAGCGCGTATGTACGCAGGTTGAGTTCATTATAGTAGCGTATACCCTTTGAGCTATGATATTTGAAGTTACAAGTGGTTCTGGTTGTCGAAGGGTTCTGATGACAGTTTAAAGGTGTCAGTATTCTGCATATCTTGTTTGGTTGATTGTGTTTAGCTTCAGTATTTATGGATGAGAACTAATATTGGATCAGGATCATAATGACTTATATTTATGAGATCTGATGGACTAGATCTGAGTGCTAACGCATAGGTTATCCTTGTATATGTAATGATCTAGTTATGTCTGAAGTCAGGAAGTGCAACGAAGTAATTAATGACATATACGCTGGTTCACCTTGATGAAGTTGCGTATACACGCAGGTTAGGCACTTCCAAGTAGCGTATGCACTCTGATGCATAATTTTGATGGTACAGTTGGTTCTGATTGTTGTTGCAGAGTTCTATTGTCTGCTCTGTGTTCTGGTGACTATGCTGTTGATAGGGTTTCAGTGTTTCAGAGATTCAGAGATTGATGATGCTAGTATTGATTGCTTTGTGCTTCAATGATGTTTATGGGTCCAGTATGAAAATTTGATGAAACGTGGCCTTTAGATTATAGTGTTGTGCTTCAGGAAGTATCCAGTCTGAAAATATATGAAATGTGGTCCCTGGAGGGTGAAAGGAGATTGTAGGCCGGTACCTACGTACTAGTAAATGGATCAGCTAGTACAAGAGCTAAGGGGGTTGTAGCTCCCATCCAGGAGAGTCTGGAAAACGAGAGAGGGTTGTAGCCCTCTACAGGTAGAAGCCTGCGTACTGGCAAAGGACTGCACCAGTACAAAATATTGTAAAATGAAGTATCTTATTGAAAGAAGATAGAGATGACTTGCAGCAGGTGGTTTTCACCCACATTGGGTTTCCACCTTATATCATGGTGTTCATGTGTGCTTCTTGTGTGTGATGATCTGTTCTGTTTTACTGCACATGCTTACTATTCATATGGTTAATGAAGTTTTGATGAACTAACTAAAGATCAACATTTAATGGATTAACTGAATCATAAGTATATTGGATATATGCTAGTTGCTTTAGACACAGTTGCATATACACGAGGGTTCCTTTGAATGAAGTAGCGTATACATATCTAAGTATGGAAATGAAAAATTTTTATTGATCTGATAATATTGATTGATTCACCCCCCCCCCCCCCCCCCCCCCTCTCAGTATTATTTCCAACAATGTAAAGGAGGTTTCCCCCTCGAAGAGGCTAATTTGGAAGTCATTGATCTATCTTTTCTATCTTTTTGTGAGTTGGTTCATAACATTTGGTATTAGAGGTTGGATTCTAGGGTTTCACTACTCCAAACAAGACATCGTGGAATTTTCACTATAAATTTTTTCTGCGACATTTCAGAAGCTAACACCAAAACCCATTTGTTCCTAAATCTTGATGATCCACGGATCTGAATTTCAGATATTGTATCGCTATATGTTCGGAGATATGATCTAAGGAAGTTAGGGTTTGTGCAGGCTCCTGAATTACATCCCAAACAGGAGACCTTGGGAAAATTGTGATAACTTTCTTTCTACGTATCAGATTGCAATTTCGTAAGAAGTTACAGAAAGAGGATGGACTATACTTTTCTGTACATCATTTTCAGGCCCAAAGGTTGAAACAGGGACACGTGGCACTTCGTACAAGTTCACTCTACTATAAAAGTGTATAATTGGGTCATCTTGGGAGATTGGGCATAACTCTTTCTTGGAGAATCCAATTTCGATCAGACTAGTGGAATTGGAAATAGGACTAAGAGGGCTACCATAGTTCAAAATTTCAAACCTTGGAGATCCAAAATTTTAGAGATATATCATATTCAATATCAAGCTCCCACAAAGTGAAAAAAAGTGTGTAGTTTTTTTTTTTTTTTAATTTTGCATAACTTTGGTTTGAAAAATTAGTTTGAAGGAATTCAAAGGGAATAGTGAAGCATAATTATCATTAATTGATGCCCCGAAGAAATAAAATAGAAACACCTAGTAAGCAACTTGAAATCTCTAGCATGACTTGTGAAGAAGAGAAAGAAATGCAATATGATATATCAAAATTACGAGACCAAGTGCAACAAAATTCACTCTCAGAAAATGTAACAGAAGCTAAGATGGATGGTTTAAATAAAGGCGCGGAAGCTAAGATGGATGGTGTGGAAGATAAGATGGATGGCATAAATAAAGGCATGGAAGCTAAGATGAATGACGTGGAAGCTAAGATGGATGGTTTAAAGAAAGGCGTCAAAGTTATGATGGAAGGCAAAATGGAAGATTTAAAGAAAAATTTGACAAAGTTTCTACAAGAAATGTTTACTAATGGTGAAAGGGTAGTAAAGGAAACTCATGATGAGAACAAAATAAATGCTAATCATGATTTCATAGACTCTAATGTTGGATTGAAGACACACCATGTTCCAAAGATCGATATGAGGAAGTTTGATGGCAAGGATCCCATAACATGGATACTACAGATGGAGTAATATTTCGTTCTCCATAATGTGCAAAACATACAAAAGGTACGCATTGCAACTTTATATTTGGAACTAAATCAGTTTGTATGGTATCGATGGCTTTGCTCTCATAAACAAATTGTCACTTGAAAAATTTTTACGGAAGAAATGATAGCACATTATGAGGATACAAAAAGAGACACCTTTTTCAGCTAATTGATAAATCTCAAACAAAAGGGATCAATGATGGAGCACATTGAGAACTTCCAAAAATTGAATATAAGGGTAAAAGATATTCCAGAGGAGCATAGGATTGATGTGTTCATAGGGACTTTAAAGGATAACATCCAACATGAGGTTTGCCTTTGGGAACCTGATTCATTGGAGAAGGCATTCAGGTTGGCAAGAAAAAAGGAAAGAAAAATTATGGCAACCAGGAAGCCTACCACTCACAACTATAAATATGGAAGTGTTGTTTCCCCTAGCCTTCCACAACCTACAAGGTTGACACCACAACAATTGGAAGAAAAAAGAGAAAAATGGCTTTGTTACATTTGTGATAGAAAATACACTAATGGTCATAAGTGTGTTGAGAAGAAATTATTTTACATAGATTTTAAAGAGGAGGAAGAAAAGGAACAAGAAACATCAAAAGAAGAGGATATACACTAGGAACAAACGCTAGAGAAAGAAGAAATGAATCTGACCATATCTTGTAATGCATTAGTTGAGATTACCACTCCTAAAACCATCAAGATAGAAGGGCATATCAAGAAAAAAAGGTAATAGTATTGATTGATTCAGGTAGTACCCATAATTTTATTCATTGAAAGATAGCCAAGGAATTGAATTACTTCCTATATCCAGCATCAGAGTGTCAAGTGATGGTTGCAAGTGGAGGAACCATAAATTGCTCTAGAAAGTACCATAATATCAAGCTATCCATAGGAGAATATGTGTTAAAGAAAACCAAGCACATTGATATATATATATATATATAGATAGATAATCTCAATATTAATATGATGAAAATATTAAAAAATTATTATGAAAACATTAAAGAAAACCAAGCACACCGATCTAGATGTAAATTATATATATGTATGGGAGTTGGAGAAAGTGTATTTTATAGTTAAGTCCTGAAAAATAAGCACAGAGATTTGTGAGAATTAAATATAAACTTTATACATATGTAGATTATTGTTGTATTTAAGGGTCAAAATAAATTTCCTTTCGAGACGTGTTCGAAAGACAGAAATAAAAAATATTTGTATTTCAACGTAGACATAAATAAAAAATATTCCTATTTCAACATACATTTACTATATTTAAATATTTAAATAGTCCAATATAATTCAATAATATTTTATCACGAAAAAAATTAGATGTGAAATATGTTTATTTATTTATTAATTTAATTAATAAAATAAATTATAATATTAAAGTATAGTCAAATTTAATAAAAAAATATTACTAAAATTGAAAAAAAAATAATAACCATATTTAGCATCGAATTACAATGATGATGGACAAGAGTGCACTCAAACATATATGAAATATTTTGACATTCAAATACCATGCCAAACTTTTACAGATTTTTAATCGATATAGAAAATATGGTCAAACATATACCATTAAAATTGACAAATTGAAAACCAAAATACTCACTTTCCAATGCTCATAGTTATGTAAAAATTTGAACTAGAAAATATAGTCAAAGACATTTATACTTGCATTCAAAATTGACCACTAAAATCTTCTACACTTTCCAACCGTCGTGAAAAATAATGCACTCTTAGTTAATCCTCTTCACTTTCCAACATTAAATTATGCACACATTTCTTGTTCCTAACCGATTTTGGGCATACACCCTCACTAGGAACCACAAAGGAAACTTAACTTATATTTGCTTAAATACATAAGAGGTTTTTGTTAAAGAAAATGTTGTCTAATGTTTTTTTTGTTATTTACATTACGTTAATATTTTATCAAAGTAATTTCATATAAATTTATTATTAATTTTAATTAAATTATTAATTATTAATTAAAATAAAATTCAGTTAATTAAAATTTTAATTTTAATAATATTTTGATATATTATCTTCAGTAAGGAATTTATAAATATAATGAATGTTTTAATTAAAAATATATTTGATAAATATAAAAAAAATTAATAAATGGTTTGGTTTTTTTTTTTATAAATATAAATAAAATCAAATAATTATTTTGTAATTTTTTTCAATTCAATGTATAAGAAGTAGTTTTAGGTTGTTATTTTTCTCGTTCAATTTGTAAATACATGTAACATGTTTGAAACTTATAAATTATTTGTTACCTCACTTAGGTGTGAAGTAAAATATTAGTTGTATAGAAAAAAAGCTTTATTAAAAATGTTAATTATTTGATAAATTTAATCTGCTTGGTACACTTTGTTACATGCAAATAGTATTTTGGAGAATTTGTAATCTAGTTGGATCTAAGTCATTTTTGCAATCCCAAGGTTTTTCAATGTCCCTATTTTTTTTGTAAGATCAAGTGATTCATATTACTTTCAAAATGATTGATATACAAAGATATTTTTAGCTATTGGTCACCGACTTGGGAAAGTAGCATGGACTCCTTTGACCTTTGACTCCATAATGGTTATTCATACCAACAGAGGGAATCATCACATGTCTTGGAGTGCCAAGCCAACTAGGTCATATTGTTATGTTGAACCATACTTCTTTTACATCAGGTCATGTTTTTGGGCTAATCATGAGGCACCAATTAATCTATGAGGATTGAGGCTAGACACTCTACCAATCATGTCGAGCCAAATTATAAACTAGGAGGCAATTAAACCATAGAGATCCATGTCAAACTATTTGCACTCATTAAACTAGAGATCCAAATCAAAATGTTTGTGCTAGTAAGGAGTCAAATCATAAACCAAGATCCAATCAAACCATAGAAATCCACATTAAATGGTTTGCATTCGCTAAACAAAGATCCACATCAAAAAATTTATTCTTGCTAGGAGCTAGATCCACATCAAATTGTTTGCGCTCAATCAAATCGTAGAGATCCATGTCAAAATATTTGTGCTCATGAATCTAAGTCATAAAATAAGAACCAATCAAACCACATATATCCTAGTAAAAATGTTTACGCTCATCGAGCTAAGTCATAAGCTAAGAACCATTCAAACCATAGACATCCACGTCAAAATGTTTACGCTCACCAAGAGCCAAGTCATATACTAAGAGCCAATCAAACCACAAATATCTTTGTCAAAATGTTTGTGCTCATGGTGCCAATTCATAAACTAGGAACCAATCAAACCACAGATATCCTCATCAAAATGTTTGTGCTCATGGAGCCAAGTCATATACAAAGAGCCAATCAAATCACATACATCATCATCAAAGTGTTTGCACTCATGGAGCTAAGTCATAAACCAAGAACCAAAATTATAGAGATACATGAACCTGCAACTATCGAAACCGTGTTTCCTTACAAAAGCCATGAAGGTAGAGCCTTCACATATTACTTTGCACTAATCCCTCTTGCTTATCACCACAAGTCACGTGACCATGAATTTATACATGAGAAAGAGTCAATTTGGGTAAAGGGCCAACCTTCGAGAGATATCATGGGACCACACAATGTGACTCGGACCTATGGGTCACTGGTCACCCTCATGTTGATGTCATCATGGCATCACACCTACCACGTGGCACTCTTTGAGTGGTTACATGTGTCACCAAAAATCACCCCCATTGATCTACAAAAAATGTCATTTCAACATGCCACATATCATCATGTCAGTCTACCATGTCATTGTTCATACGTCATCATCTTTAAGCCAATCTTATGCTACCATGTGTCACTTTAAGCCATTAGTCCAATCTAGATCGTTCATCTATGCATCCACGTCAAGGGTGCCACATTACAATCACCTGCGCTAGGGGTACACGTGGCATCCAAATATAGGGTATGACTTAAACATGCCATATGTCACTATGTTGGTAGACCAACCAACTCCCCCTCTCATTTTTGAAATGATATGCGGGGGTGGGGGTGGGCTCTCCTTTGTTTTCATTTTTATTTACTTTTCATTGTTGAAAATGGACATTTCTAGTTTTGGTTATTATCTAGATCATGGTGAATCCGGTTATGTGGCTTTAACCAAAATTTGATTCTTTTTCCTAGTATTTTGTTTCCTTATTTTGGTTTTGGAACAATGATATGAATTGTGCTTTAATTTCATTTCATGAAGTTATAATTTCTATGAGACTAACCAATTCTAGTCCAGATCCTTGGGATCATATAACAACATTGTTTTTATGATTTGATTCAAAGTTTGATATATTATGGTGATTGCATTTTATATGTTGACATCAGATTATATAGTTCTGGTAAATGATTTTTAAGCATTTATATTTTCCTTTGCACTCTTTTCGAATGAGAAAAACATTTTGTCGATATTTATTTCAATCCATTAATCAATGTATTATTACATTGGTTATGGCTTGTATCACATTGATACGAACATATGACTTTAGGTTTATTGAAACTATGGTTATATTACATTCTTAGTTATGGTATGATTTATGTGATAATGTAATGTTTTGGCATAATTAAACTTATGCTATTGACATTTATCATTTACATATCCTAAATGATATATGGTGATGTGAGATGGATTGGGTATAATTTGATATGGATGTTATGTTTCCCATTTGGTGCTTCTACCTCACAATACCTATATACACCATAACTCATTGCCATAATTCAATACATAAATCAATCAAATGTCCCGCTATCATGACAAATATATGGTACATTCTCATAAATGTGTATTGTGGTCTTTCAAGTTGCCCTATAGGGTTTTCATTTCGACATTTTCTTCAATTTCATTTCTCTCCACATATTCCCTGGTCTCTCTCCAAATTACCAAGATTTAGACCTTTTGTACATCTGATTTCGGTCAATCGAGCTAAACCCTCGCTCAAATTTTATTTCTGTAAACACCCATGCGTGTAATCAAAACAAAATTGGAAGGGACTGACCTTGTCGAGATTTATGAAGAATACCAGTCCCTCTTCTAGCAAGTTGGTTGGTGGTCATTTATACAACAATTCCAAGGGATTAATGATGGCATAGTGAAATCTTTCGCTTGCACTTTTGATGGAAAGAGAGCTAAGCTTGGAAACTTGGAAATGGAAGTTGATGTCAGTTTTGTGGCCAAAGCTACTTTCCACTCCACTAACGGTGAACAATGGGCCAAGAACTGTCTCGTTCGAGACATCCCATGGAAGAAGCTTCTAAAGAATGAAAACAAGGGTTACTTCATAAAAGGTATGTTTGTGGACTATCTCAAACTGAAATGGAGATATTTGTTATATTTAATACACTACTAGATAACATGTGAGGGTTGATATACTCTAGTGTTCTGGTATCATATCCGATTGTTGATGGTTTTTCTTGGTCATGATCTTAACTTACCCTATTTCTTGCACAAGAGTTTAGCCAAAATGGCGAAAACCTACCAGTATGACTGTAAAAACATAGATAGGTCACTCTTCCACCATGGTCTTATATGTATCTGGTTAGACACCATTTGTCTAAAATCGGTCAATAGTGGGAAAGTATTCTCTTACAAAATGGTTTTCAAGTAACCCTACAATCAAGTCAACATGATGTCACACAAAAGAATTCAATTAACCATCCTCTCTAGTTTTGGCTTCACCTGATGGTTGTGTTGATGAAGAAAATATATTTGAGCACTTCGGTCTTGAACCACAACTATATTTTTCTGGTGATGACAGGGATGAAAGCCATGAAGCTCCATTGGTTCGTGTTACTAGGAGCAGGGTAAAAGACACTTTGCTTCACCATACTTAATCGAAATTAGAATCTAAGAAAAAGCTTGGGAAATCAAAAAATTCAGATAGTGATATTCACATAGAAATTGCATGCCAAGAAACAAAGGGTCATTCTGGAGAAAATATAAAGTCTAAAATCTAAGCTAAACAAATAGAAATACAAATATCTAGGTTGAGGTGAAACACGTGAATGAATCTCCCAACTAAAGAGATATTTGTCAATATCAAAGAAAATATAGAGCCTATTCCCAAAATACCAAGCTTGGGACTCGAGACAACTTAAGTTATTCTGGTAATGTAAATAGTACACTTAATGTTAACAGTGGTTCTAGAAAATTTTCTTTTGAAACTCTGCTAAATATGTATTGACATCAACAATAATTATTAACTTTTCCTTGCGTGGAACAATGAATAAGTAAACTTTTCCAGGAAAATAATCAACTCAAGTCATCTAATCTATCTAAAGAAAAACTAAAGCAACAGGAATCTTCCAATCCAGAAGAAAAATCATAGACTTGTGATACACATGTTATTGTAAAGTCATCATGGGTCAAATTAATAATATCTTTAGATATTGATAATCTGAGTAATTCTAAATAAAGGTTTTTATTGTTATCTATGTTCCAACCTTTGGATATATCAAGGTATGTAATTGTTAGGACTTTTATTACTAAAATTAAAATGGTGTTATAGAATCAAAGATTATGTAGCAACCCTCTTTCTCGACTATGACGAATAGTAATATTCTTTCTTAATTTTTAACAGGTCTCTATATTGGTTGAAACATTCCTCTCACCTTTCATGGAACGTATCGCTTTGGATAATCTCTTGATGTTGCAGATACTGGGAAAGAATTCCTATTAGTTATGTTTTTATTTTATTTTGTCTATTAGGATAAGGGAAAGAGGTCGAACAAACGATGTTTATTATTTTGTAAAAAGACAGTTTCGATTTGATGTTTAATTTTAGACACAGTTAGTAATATTAATCATATATAAACCTTTGATTTAGAAAGAGAAGGGGGGCACATGTAATATTATAGAGGGAGATTTTGGCAGAAAAGGAATGTATGTTAAATTGCATGTGACTGTGGAATATATTTTTGAATTACACTATGAGTTTTCAAACTTGATTTTATTCAGTTGAATACTTATTGTGTTTTTAATTGTTTCATAGTCATTCATATTTATTATATACTGGCTTCTATGTAATTTAACTTCTTAGAATACAATAGATAGTAGTTATTATTTTGTATGATTTCATTCCATAAACAGTTAGCCAGTAAATTCATTTCTTTTTTGTTATACATTGATTCAATTTATATATGCTCTTATGTAATTAGTATCACAATTGAGCGACTTGGGTCTTGAGGTAGAGAATTGATCTAGGCATATATATCTTGTTATATACCTAGGGGGGATAATATGGGGTACCAAGGGAGGTACCCAAGGTAATAATGTAGTAATGGGATGGGCCATAGTAATAAAAGGTGGTTAACCCATGTCATGTAAGGGACCACAAGTAGTTAATAATAATGTAATGGGCCCATGGTATTAGTTTGATGGTATGAGGGAACCATGGTAATGATACATGGTATTGTATGTATGAGGCCTATATAAAGGCTAGAGACTCCACATGGAGGATATGAAGTGAAGAATTATTGTATGAACAGGGATATGGCTTGTGGAGTGTTCTCCTTCCTTAAGGAGTGAATGTATGGTGTTGCCCTACCTTAAGGGTTTGATCAATAAAGAAGAATTTCTATCTATTTTGATCTTGTTATTCTTGGGTTATTTCTATTCTCATATATCTTTTGGATCAGATCTACAACAATTGGTATCAGAGCACTTTCTTGGGCAAACCATGGAGATTTTTTTTTTATTTTTATTTTTGCAGGGATTTTTGGGTGGCGAATTTGCAGATCAGATCTGTACGTTTTGGTGCAAGATCTGCAAAATCTAATTGCAGATCTGTATTCCAGGTAAAAAAATAGCCAATTAAAAAAAAAAAAAAATCGGTTGAATCGGAGTCCGGATGAAGGAGATATCGCTGATCTAAAAATCAGTGGGGTTGCAGACAATCTTTCAGGGCAGCGAATTTGCGGTGCATATTTAGACGTCTTGGCACTAGATCTGAAAAATCTAATTGTAGATATGGAATCTTGTGAAAAAACACCTGATTTCAAAAAAACAATCAGTCGAATCGGAGTCCGGATGAGGGAGATATCACTGATTTAAAATCAGCTCTTTTTGTAGAAATTTTGGGTGACGGCGGGAGAGTAGCAGCACAGATCTGAAATTCCAGTGTCTAAATCAGGATTTCTATCACATGGAAAGATGCAGAATGATTGTTCCATTTCTAAAAACATGTCATAATAAGGATTCTGAGCAATATTGACTAAATTGTGACAATTACAAATTTTCGCCAAGTAAGTGAATTTTTCTCATGGAGAAGCTATATTTTACAGGGAAAGATAATGGTCTTACTATTGAAGAATACATAAAACAAAAAAAGTTCGTATGGGACAAAAGTTGGAAATGGTGGGTAGTGCATTACTTTAGAGATGAGGCTACCACATGGTGGGGACTACTTAACCAAAAGAAGTGTTCCAACCTGCCCGATGAAGAATTTGAAAAATTACTTTTAGACAGATGGTCTCATGCTAGAAAACAAGATAAGGAGAAACATGTGGGATTATTTCCTACTGGTATATCCTTATTGCAGGTTCATGGATTCATTCAAAAGGAGAAGATCATTGTTTCTATCAATCCTAGTTGTAAACATAATTTTATCAGTGTTAATTTGGCAAAAAAATTGCAAGTCCCAGCAAAACAAATTGAACATACACAGGTTGATAATGAGGATGTTCAAGGGTACAAGGATTTGAAGATTTCTATGGATAAATATGTGTTGCATGGTGATTTTTATGCTTTAGAGATGGATAATATGGATGTTGTTTTGGGATATCCTTGGATGGAATCCGTGGGTACTATCAATATTAATGTGCAGAAGAAATTCCTAAAGCTATGGTATAAAAAGAAGAAAATTACATTACAGGATATTTCCATCCATAAACAGGTAGAGCACATGGAGGCTGAAGCAGAAGATGTTCAAGGGACTGACATATCAGATGATGAGCCTTTGATGATCGACAATCAAACATAAACAGAGGCTGCAGAAGAAAAGGTTACAGGTGATGATACATCAGAGGAGGGCTCAATGGTTGAAGCCATATTGAAAAAGAAGACATCACAACAGGCACCACAGCAGGGTGAAGTCAAGCAAAAGCCATCATGGGTTAAAGCTGCAACATATCATCACCCACATCACCTCGCAAGACAACAACCAACAAGATGGCAACCAATTAGCCACAAGGACAACAACCCCTGTATGACGGATAACGATGAGCGACGATCCACCTACTACACACAGAAGAGCTGCCACGGTCAACTTCCATCTCAAGCGAGCGAGGCACCAGCGATATCGAGGGTTCACCTTTCTCTTGGCTGGCTAGATGCACGTGCATGGTACCAGTGGACTACTCTTTTGAGTAGATCTTATTATTTATGTTCTTCCCATGTTTCGGGGACGAAACATGCTTGGGGAGTGGAATGTTATATACCTAGGGGGGATAATATGGGGTACCAAGGGAGGTACCCAAGGTAATAATGTAATAATGGGATGGGCCATAGTAATAAATAAGGTGGTTAACCCATGTCATGTAAGGGACCACAAGTAGTTAATAATAATGTAATGGGCCCATGGTATTAGTTTGATGGTATGAGGGAACCATGGTAATGATACATGGTATTGTATGTATGAGGCCTATATAAAGGCTAGAGACTCCACATGGAGGATATGAAGTGAAGAATTATTGTATGAACAGGCATATGGCTTGTGGAGTGTTCTCCTTCCTTAAGGAGTGAATGTATGGTGTTGCCCTACCTTAAGGGTTTGATCAATAAAGAAGAATTTCTATCTATTTTGATCTTGTTATTCTTGGGTTATTTCTATTCTCATATATCTTTTGGATCAGATCTACAACATATCTGGTCTAGGTCTTTGGGGTTTTATTCTAATGATTTATAACTTAGATAATGTCACTCTCATTATATGAATTGAATTAATTTGTTGTAGTGATTTCTAAGTTTACATTTTTATTTCGATTATTTGCTTATTGTTTTGATTCATAAACATGTAATTGGATGCATATTTCTTTTATGAGATTGTTAAAGTAACCCTCTATATCTTGACCAAGTACTAAAAATAAAATTGCATTAGTTAGACTATTTTCCATTGATTCTTGATGTTAATCATAAGAATAGATATAGTTTGATCCGCATTCCTTTAAAATATAAGAGCCTTGCATTTTAGCAGTTGTCTGTCTTTTCTCTTGCATTAAGGATTGTTTTTCTCGCTTTATTTTTAATTTATAAATTCATAGACAAATTAAATTAGGATTTACATTCTTTTTGTTTCTACAGATAATTATATTTCAATTCATTTTTTTTACAGGAGTTACAGTCAATTCTGCCCTTTATTTTGATGTATCACAATTTTGTTTGTGCATATTTTAATATATTATTTTTCTAACATTTATTTCATTTCTGTATAATATTCTTGCAATTGATAATTTTATTCTAAAATTAATAATCAATATTTATTTTAATTTTATTAGTTATTAACCTGTAAATTCTATTTTATTAACTAGTAGTTTTAGGAACATTGATAGTAGTTGTATTTCATATAGGTAGTATAGGTTATGATATTTTTTTCCTAGTGTTCTTATTCCCAATAGGAGGAATCCAAAAGCTAATGGAGCTTAAGAACCATCAAAGAAGACCACACCAAACAAAAAGGCCTATTTAAAGAGATATGGTTTGGGTCGTTTCTCCCTTGTTGACTAGGGTGCACAAAACCCGCATCAACAAAATGGTGCTAGAAGGAGGGCCCATCCGACTGTAAATGGAAAAAAGAAGTCATAAAGGACAAACTGTTAGGTCAACTATTGCCACTAGGAGTCACATAAACACTCCCCCTACTGAGACTTCTTCCAGTTCTAAAGCCACAGCCTAAATAGACCAATAACGAGCCTACGACTCCAACTCAAGCACACATACAATCCAAAATTGACGAATTTTCTTAAAGATACCGTGAAATTCTCTTTTGAACTCAGGAAAAATTGGAACGAACTAGCTCTATTCAAAGAATATAATCTCAACACTTAGTCACTCCTCTCGATCTTCAATCATAGGAACTTACCATACTAGATCTACCTATAGAAATCCTTCATATTAACACCCTTTTAACGATAGGTTGCTTGACATTATAACTCAGAGAATTATTGCCCTCATTCTATCTACATTTAAGATACCTACAGAAGAGTCCATCCAACTAACTATACTTGGAGGCTTAGGCTCTTCCCCTTCCCCACATAGCTCACCCTCTTCCTTGTGAGACTCCTCTACTGAAGAAGGCTCTTCTAAGTCATAAGAATCTGAAGGATCCCCAATCCTAGCAAAAAATCAATTAATCCTTGGAGTAATCAAGGAAACCCACAAAATAATCCTACAACCCCTTGGCTTGGTTAGGATGGTGTTGTTGTACTTAGTGTACAACAACCTTTGCCAAGGAACCCTCACAAGTTCCTCCCCAAATTTGACCTTGATTCAAAGAAACTAGTTGAGGATCACATCAAATCATTTATGTTGCTCATCATGCAAAAGACTGTTTAAAATGAAGACATAGTATGTAGATTTTTCCCTTATACATTTGATGGTAAGGCCACTACATGGTACATTTCTCAACCTCCCCAAAATATCATTTCATGGGCGCAATTTGAAGTTGCATTTATGGGGAAATTTGGAGACGATAAATTGCAAGAGTTACTAGTCACAAAATTAAAAAACACGAAAATGGATAATAAAGAGAAGGTAAAAGATTTCAATGTTAGATTTACTTCATTAAAAAATAAAATTACTGTTAAATTTATGCCTCCACAAAATTTGATGATATCCTACTATGTAAATCCTTTACCTCACGATATAGCCATGTGGATGAAAAAGCCCAGAAAGCTACATTATAGGTAGCCTTTGAGGAAGCCTTATCTGTAGAAAAGGATATCCTTAGTCTCAAATCCAATTCAAAAAAATAGACTGATATATGTTGGGATGGGGTCCCTCGAGTCAATTTTGTTAAGTTTTGGGAAAATTGTCCAAGTTCTTTTTGTAGTGAATGTAAAGCCCCCGCGAAATGTGGAAGCAGAGCGCGAAGCTAGTAGAAGTCAAAGGGGCTTTAGTCCCATAGTTGGGTAAGTGATAGAGTTGTTTTGAGACCTGCCCATTGTCCATGGACCATGGTATTGTAAATCAAATTCTATATAAAGTTGAGTCATAGCAAGTCTTAGAGGCAATCAATTAGTGAAGAATCATTGTAAGGGCAAGGTGCTAAGGCAGGAAAAGTATGTTTCTTATACTTAGGTGAAAGGGGAAGGCTCATGCAGCTGAATGCACGGAGACCTTGGTAAGTCCATAGGCTGAGTGCGCGGGCCCCTACAGCGCAGTGCACAAGGATAAGAAGTCTGTAATTGAACGTTTCTACTTAATAAATATTGTTTTGAGATGATTCTGATGCATCTATGGCTTTTTTTGTCTTTTGGGTTTCTGCGATCTTCATAATTGTGTAGATCATCTTCCAGATTCATCACATTAGGTTTCTTTTGATCGATGTTTCAAACTAGCAATGGTGGTTCATCTTCAGGATGTGAAAGATTAATGAAAAACTAGTCTTTTTTATTTGGTTTAATAAATAGATATATGAGATGCATTGCCGACAGATATTAGGATTAATTGAATTATTATTTTATTAGGGCTATAAATTTATATCTTATTATTTTAGTTTAATTATATTTTATTATAAATATTTTACTTTATATTCTGTTATTATAATTTGTGTCTTATTATTTTAATTATATTTTATTATTTTAATTGTTTTAATTTATATCTTATTACTTTAATTATATTTTATTAAATTTATTATTTTATTAGGGTTATAGTTGTTTTAATTTATATCCTATTATTTTAATTATGTTTTGATTTGGTTTTTTATTAATTAAAATAGTATATCCATATGTATTATTATTAATACATTTTAACAATAAAATTAATATATGTTATGAAATATATTATAGTAATATTACACTAAATTAATATATATTATAAAATATATATTACAGTAATATTAATAATAATACATTTTACTAATAAATTAAAATATATTTATTATAATACATTTTACTAATAAATTAAAATATATTATGAAATGTGTATTACATAAATTGCTTGTAGTTATATTAATAATGTTTGAGTTAACTTTTATTAATAATATTAAAGATTTTTATTGTTAATTTTAAGTTATTGTTAATTTTAATTTCTTGTTAAATATATTAAGGTCATAATTTATTTTCAATTATAATGGATTAAATTATTTTTATTTGTTCTAGGTTAATTAGAGGAGAATTATAGTTAGGGAGTGGTAACTTTAGATGATAGGGTTGGAATCCAGTTTTCACTTATGGTCCATCCATCATCTCTATTGAGGTTATTAAGGTGCTTGCTAATTTTTATGGCTTCTCTGAATTTCCTTATGAAGTAGTGATCACTTCTAGCTAAGATGCGGGTATCTTCTATACAAATTTGGTGCTTAGTTTTGTTAGAATGTTCTGCTAAAGTTGATGATTTGGATCGATTATGTTTAATGTCAGTTGAGTGTTCCTAGATTCTTGTGTTAAAGGATCTCTCAATCTCACCTATATAGGGTTTGCCGCATGAGCAGGGAATTAAGTAGACACCCTTATGACATTTTGGATCAATTTTGTCTTTAATTGGATTAAGGCAGCTATGGATGGTGTTTAATGGTTTGAAGGTGGTTAGAATCCTATTCTTTTTTAGGATGCGGGAGATTTTATCAGTAGTCCCTAGTATGTAAGGGAGGTTAACTTTACCTATTATATTATCAAAAAATTTATTCTTATTTGGTCGAGTGTTTGCTTTGTTTATGGCTTTGATAGCTTGACATTTGTTCTATCCGTTTTTTAGGAAAACTTTAATAAAGTGTTCTTTTTCTTTTTCTAGGTGTTCCTTGTCAGAGATTCTGAAGGCTTTCATTGCTAATGTGTTGAGGACTCCTAGTTTGTGGGTTGGGTGATGATGGGAGGAGGCATGTAAATATTGTTCGGTGTGAGTCTTTTTTCTATATACCTGGTGAGATATAGAGCCATCATCATTCCTAGTGATGAGGATATCAAGAAAGGGGAGGCTCTTGTTGACCTCGACTTCCATAGTGAATTTTATGGAAGGGGATAAACTATTTAGGTGTTGTTTGAAGGTTTCTAGGGTTTCTCTTCCATGAGGCTATATTATGAATGTGTTATCCACATATCTTTTCCACAATTTAGGATTCAGGGGTGAGGTCTTGAGGGCTTTGTTTTCAAAGTCTTCCATGAATAAATTGGCAATAATAGGAGACAAAGGCGACCCCATGGCAACTCCGCATGTTTGTTCATAAACATCTTCCATGAAGCTAAAAAAGGTGGATCTTAGGAAAATTTCTATGAGCCTTGCTGTGTCAGGATCTATTAATTTGCAGATGAATTGCATGGCATCATTGATGGGGATGTTGGTATATAGCGAGGTGACATCAAAACTAACCAAAATGTCATTTTGATCAAGTTTGATGTTCTTAATTTCCTCAATGAATTGGGTCGAGTCTTTGACAAAAGAGTCTGTGTTTCCCACTAGAGGTTTTAGTTTTTTGGCCAGGTGTTTTTCTAGGTGGTATGTGGGCCCATTAATGGTGTTTACTATTGGTCTGAGAGGGATGCCGTCCTTGTGAATCTTTGGAGCTCCATAGATTCTAGGTGTATATGGATTGTTACTGTAATATATATTTTATAATATATATTAATTTAGTGTAATATTACTATAATAGATTTCATAACATATATAAATTTTATTGTTAAAATATATTATTAATAATACATATGGATATACTATTTTAATTAATAAAAAAACAAATCAAAACATAATAAAGCAATTATAATAAAACACAATTAAAATAATAGGATATAAATTAAAACAACTATAACCCTAATAAAATAATAATTTAATAATAAATTTAATAAAATATAATTAAAGTAATAAGATATAAATTAAAATAATAAGACACAAATTAAAGTAACAGAATATAAAGTAAAACATTTATAATAAAATATAACTAAAATAAAATAATAAGATATATATTTATGACCCTAATAAAATAATAATTCAATAATAATTCAATTAATCCTAATATTTGTCGGCAATGCATCTCATATATCTATTTATTAAACTAAATAAAAAAGATCAGTTTTTCATTAATCTTTCACATCTTGAAGATGAACCACCGTTGTTGGTTCGGAACGTTGATCAAAAGAAACCTAATGCAATGAATCCAGAAGATGATCTATGCATCTATGGCTTGTTATTTACTTTTGTTAAAGTTTTTGTATTTTCACTCTATGATAAGTTTTATATGAATTAATGCTTATTTACTATGTGAAACTGGTAGATCTATAATATTTATGCATGATAAGTACAATTAACTACCTTTGCTAAGGTCTAGAAGTCATTTAGATAGATTTGCATTAGTTATCTATTTGGGAGGATTAGAGCTGCGCGAAGGTAGATCTAAGCTATAAGAACTTCATGAACACGTCACCCAGGCCTCTGGATGTAGAAACCTAGTTCTAGAATTACCCAATACTGCTTCGGGTGAGACTGCAGCCTACGCTATGCGAGTTGTTACCAAAAGGCCCAGCAATTATGGTTTTGTTGGTTGGCACAGTTAAAGTTGAACCTGGGTCTGGCCCCATCAAGCCAAAAAATGGTTCTGTTGTCGGGACCGGGATCTATCTGAGGAATGTGTGATGTCAAATAAGTGGTTCCATACTAAGAAGGAAATCGAAAACAGGCTCAATTGAAAGTTGCACGCGTTTGCAGCTCGAGAGAACAGAAACTTGCTCTTATCCAAGTAATAATGGTTGAATAGATACCTGTACACAGACAAAACCAAAACCTTTTTCTGTTTCTTCCCCTGCTTATTGCATGAGTGGTTGTTTAGATTAATGGATAGTCAGGGCACGTGGAGACTTGACAGTCCTATTGTGTGGACTCCAGAGCTGGTGAGGCTCATGGAAGCTTTAGTAGACAACATCGTGTGGGTTGTTGATCTGATTGGATTAATCGTATCGTAGCTGGATTTTTCACTGAGCTCATGATTGATACGACCATCAACTATAGTGAAGTAGAGCGTAGGCTCTTCAAGGGACCGTGTTGTTGGGAAAAGTATCCAATACGAAATGACCCTATCCCACTCTAAGGGTGATAGTACCTCAGCAACAACTGAATGCAAAGCTATTCAAGATTACTTCTTTATGAGATGAGAGAGAGAAGAGAAAAGGGATCCACTAACCGTTATCTTCTGCTAATGGTTGATCCAATCTTCCCTCTTGCTGCTTGCTCCTAGCTCCTTGCTCTTTCACCGGCCCAGCTACACAAAGATCCTGTAAAAGCACAAAGAAAGGAAACTACAAGAAGCATACATCCATAACTGATTCAAGGATTAGAATAAATCAAATATACAAGCATCAATTCACCATAGAGACACATGCATATAGAAGAACCTCAAATACTTTATTAATAGAAGAAGTAAAGTTCTGAGAGTGTTACAACCATAATAGGCCCAATCCAGCAACACCTCCCAGCAGAAAGAAATCTCCTCTTCACCTCCTTCAAAGCAATCACCCAATAGTTCTATGCACAAAACAACAGCACTTCCTTACATTCACAAGATTCCAGCCCCCTTAGACCTCATGAGAGAGCTCTATATATAGGAGTTTTGGAGAAAGGATGAGTCAGCTTGAGGCTGGCATGAAGCTGACTAGTGTCCTCTCCCACTTCAGTTATACTTCAGTTCTTGAGTCCACTTGGAGTTTCTTGCTTCCACTTGGAGATCTAGATCCTCTTACTCATCACAAGGCGAATTCCCTGATCCAAGTGTCATTTTGGAAGCTTCCTGGGCATTTGACACCTTGCAGAATGACTGTGCCACTTGGCCAATCTCGCCCAGCGCAGGTAGCCTTCATTGCTTTTGACATTCAGCGCAGGTACAGAGTGGAGCAGTTGACATTCAACGCAAATGCTCAGTGGAGCAGCTGACATGATCCAGAAATAGCTTATTTTTGAGTGTTTTCAGGTGGAGAACTGATTTTCAGTGCTGTGGTTTGTTGACCTTGTTCCTCTAGGGGTAGGAACAACATGTTTAGGGACTTTGGATCCCTCAGATTATCGACATTTCATGCTTCATGCTGTAAGGCACAAAAATGTCTATAACAGTTGCCCCCTAAAGTATGAGGTCGTTTATCGGGTGAAATGCTTTATCAGGAGGATCCGAAGTTCATTCAATCGCTGAGAGGTGCCCTGTAATAAAATAAAATACAATACATTATTTTTTCATTCTGCTTTCATGATCTAGCTGAGGCGGGCATTCCCATGCTCAGCTTTATAAATTCATTTTGGTACATAGAACAGACGATCGTCTGATGGTAGACTGATAATTCTCTGCTGAAATTATCATCCTTTGAATAGGATGATCATCTGTTGCAATGATGTACATAACAAATGTCTTTATATCCTGAATATATATATCGCAGCCCAGATGGATGAAACTAGATCTGGGGTCTTCAAACTCATTCGATCTTCACTCTAAGTACAAGTCGATCCATGTGAGAATTGCGCTGAAGTCGAACATGGAAAGACATCGCTTGATTACCGGTCAATAATGTAAACCGTTAACAAGCGCGAGAGGAATCACCAATAATGACAATGACCCTCAAGGTACTGCAGTACAATTCACGTGGTGTGAATAAAGGACTTGGCGTCGAACACCACGCAAAATCTTCTGGTCGAAGGTCATTGATGTATACCTGTCGCCGGAAGTGAGAAACTTGCCATTGAGGCATGCAAGCTTCAAAGTACTGGGGGGGGTTTGTTCCTAGATCAACTTCTTGGATAATGAGCTGAAGTCGACAAGAAGCGATCCGTCAAAGGAGGGCCTTAATGAATCCCACATCAATGACACGGAACGGAGCTAATGATTTTAGTGGAGGCGAAAACAATCCGTGAAATATGATTCAGGGTGGCGATCATGGGTGGATTAAGGATAATGTATGGCAGTGGACGGGACACGGTTGACTCTTTCTGAACAACATCTCTTGAACATATAACAACACTGATGTGATGGATCGGTAGCATTACCCCAAATGTGGATGGTTTGGCGAGGACCATGGTGATGAGACCGGTAAATGAAACAACCCAACCCGATGTGATACGGAGGACAAAGTGTCATGTTCAAGAGCAACTTGCTACCATTAAAGCTTTGAGGTTCTCCCAATTTTTCCCTAGTCATTTCTGACCAGTACCTCTTTATTTTTGTCAAGCTTGAGGAGGATAACATATGCTTGTTCTATAACCTGCCCTTCGGGCAAGCCCATCGCTATGTTTTAACGAGCTTAGCGATAGGGAAACTTGTTCTCGTCTAAAGACAAGTTTGTCGCTATTTAATCATTTTAACGAGTCTAACGACAAGGAAAACTCGGTCCTTTTCATTTTTAGAGAGTCTGAAAAGGTACAGAAAGTTAACTCCAAAATTCCTTTTTCATCATCTAATCCCTTAAGTTCGAAAAAGTATAAAACAATACAGAAGGGATGAGTTTTCGATAACTTTAACGAGCCGAATAAAACAAGCGCTCGACCTTTTTGTGCAATAATCCCTCAGGTCCAAAAAGATTAAAATCTAGAGGAGGGATAGCTCTTCCGGTCACTTTAACGAGCTGGAAGACCAAAACTCGGCAAACTTTTCATATTTTACGAGTCAGGAGAAAAGAGCTCAAAGAAGACTCGTCTTTTGAGGAACGGGTGATAAACAGGGATAGCAGCGGATTCCAGGTACAGGTTGGAATTTTCCAATCACGGCAGTGTCACAAGGATGGCTAAGTGAAATCACTCTTCGCAGCTATTCCTCAGAATGGGTAAACAATCATATGGAGGTGAACGATTGGCTAAATGAAATGGAGGTGGCGCGTGCAAACATGACCAAGGCTTTTATGGCTAATTTACGATCACAATGGTTATTTACCGGTACTGGGTTCATTTTTTAAAGAGCTTGAACGCGCCAAAACACTGCTCAAAAGCTTATGTTTATTTTTTAACGAGCATGAACTATGACGCTAAAACTGCTCGGATCTCGCTTTTCTATTTTTTAACGAGCATAAATTCCGCGATAAAACTGCTCGAATATACCAGTCATAAGATAAGAAATGTCTCCTGTGAGATAGCTATTTTTTATGGAGCTTTATCTCACGAAGCTATGCTCCTCATTTGGCAAATTTTGACCTTTGCCCCACATCCTTTCTTTATGCAAGTTCGGAAACGACTAATCCAAAAAACAGATAAATAACCGCTCTTTGCTTGCACTTCAAAAGGTTCGCATGTCCCCAGGTATAAAGTACAATTTCAAGGCTGCCCCTACTTATCCTTCAAAACATTTGTTTTGATGGGTGAGGCTTGCCTCTTTCAGGTTATCCAAAAAATGGTTTTATTTGTTGCCGCAAATGAAACTCTTTCTTCGGCGATGTCTATCATTAGGTTACTCAAAGATGGTTACAATTTGTTGCAGCAAAGGAATCTCTTTCTTTGGAGGCTGCCCCTACTTATCCTTCAAAACATTTGTTTTAATGGGTGAGGCTTGCCTTTTTACCCAAAGATGGTTACAATTTGCTGCCGCAAAGGAATCTCTTTCTTTGGTATTGCCTACCTATTTAGACAAAGGTGAATGACTAGAAATCATCAAACACATAACTTTGACAAAAGAATCTTATTCTAGAACAACCCTCTCTTCCTTTTTTCGGACGGGGTACGGACTAGTCATATTCTTTCGCGGAAATTCTACCTTATACCCAGGGTTTCCTCTGCCCGAAGCAGACCAGGATGCATGCCCCCTGGGTTCCAGTCCCATCTTTCCGAATCACTCGCATTCATAGGGAAGGAGGACTGGGGGTGGAGACATTTCTTGGGTGAATAGACCATTCAGGGTTGGTATTTGACTATTTGCGATGCGTGATCCCGGAAATGAAAGTTGGTCTACGAGCTTGACCATTCTTCCTTCGTGTGGAAAACACATTACTCTAAAGAGTGAGGAGACTATAGCTCCCATGCAATATATATAGTCTCGTCCAAGGAGTAGGTTATAATCCAAGGGTCCTTGAACGACCATCACGTTCATTTGAACGGTCTTCCCTTTCAATGTAACAGGTACATTGGGGAGGATCCCTAACGGTCGACTGGTTCCTTTATCAAAACCCGAGAGATTTCTTATCTCAGGTAAAAGCTCTGGGGAACCCAGTGCTTTCCAAGCAATAGAGGAAAGGATACTCACAGATGCCCCTTCATCAATGATAGTTCCAGCCATTACCATTCTGTAGATTTGGACTATGATTCTGAATGGTATACTGGCTGGTAACCGGGGTCTGCCTAGTTGGTTCCAATCAAAAGACACAACCAGGTTGCTTGGTGGTGGGACCGAATACACGGCTGGATACGATCCTGATGATGTTCCTTCCTGCGATAAAGGAATGGGCGCATTGCCCTGATGCTCATCAGAGTCGGTGTTGACGAAAAGAATCTGGATGGTGTCATCCTTATTCTCTTCAGTGAGGGTGTCATTTGAAGATGAATCTTCAGTGACGGTGTCATTTGAGGATGAAACCTCTGAAGGAGGAACCGGGTCAACTGCCGTATCGACCTTTAGACTTTCGTCTGGTCTGGATTCAGTAGGTTCATTTTCAATGACTGACGCTTCAGCTGACCACTTGAGCGGGCCAGCTGTATTTTCAACCAACGAAGGACTTGGCACGAGTTTTTTGTATCCAGGAGGAAGCCCCAACGGTGAAACCGGGCGATCTTCCAAAACTCTCTTCGCTTCGTCTAAGAAGGGACAACGATGGATGGCATGATCGCCTTCACACAGTCTGCAAGGGGATCTTGCTCCCCCTCTTTGTCTTGAACCTTCACTTTCGCTGGTTGACGGTAAGCACTCAACCTGGCTATCAGAGGTTGATGCTCCCAAATTGTGCAACCAAGGGGACCAGTCCCTTAGTATCCGGGGAATACTGGGACAATCTCTATGGAAGTGGTCTCCTCTACATATGACACATGGCGATTTAGGCCTGGTCTGTGCTGTGTGTGGATTTTTGTCAGATGTCTTTTGCTTGCCCCCAGTCACCTTAGGCTCCTTCTTCTTCTTCTCCTTCTTCTCCATGGGAGCTTGGCTTTTGCCGGCTCTACCCTACAAAGATGAAGGATTGGAGGAAGAGTTATAAGAAGTGGAAGGCTGGTGGGCAGCTCTAGACTGATCTAACTGTTGACTCGACTGTTCAGGAACCATGGTGGTCTGAACTACATTAGTTGAGAAAAGCCAAATAGGCAGGCCAATTGTCAGTCCTGGAAGCGACAATGTGGCCATGTGGGGCGCACCAACTTCTCCCCAAGAGGAGAATGGACTAGGATTTCCATCATGTAGAGTTCCTTGGTTGGGGCGTTCCATGTCCTCAACTTAAGATCAACGAGGGAATAGGAGGTGATTATGTTCCGTTTAAAATAAATTTTATAACAACGCTTAGACACAACTTGCTTTTTCACTTCTTAAGAGTCGAGAAAAAGCTAAAGATGACTCTAGTCTCCTTCGATGTTTTAACGAGCCCGAAGTGACAAATGCTCGGATGGACTTTTTCAGTTATAGAGTTTGAAAAAGGCCAAAAGAAACTGCTCTGGAGTTCTAGGCAGAGGGTGTGCCAAACTTTTCGCAAAACCACAGAATACGTTTTACGGTACGAGTGGTCGATCTTCGTGAATGCTGTGTTCACTGCATTGCGATCAGTAGGGCGGCCGACACAGTTTCCTATTGGATAAAGGCTTTATTCCTATAGGGGTCCCCCAATATATACGCGACGGTACGTGGGAGCACAAGTCCGTATTGATACTTATCGCTTCACCGTGGAGGAATCACCCAACCACTCAACGCTAAGATATCACGTTTAACGACGCCGGAACACGTCTCTAGCTTAGACCTCTATGTGTTTGCATTATGTTTCAATGCATTGCTATGTAAATTCAATTTATTTTAAGGTTGATCTTGTTTAGCAGTTTGCCTTTATGGATCACCACGAGATGTATGATAACACTCCTAAATGCAGTCTAAGATGATAAGCAAGCTTTTCAATCTTTCAACTTTGAAAACCTTAACTACTGGGGGAAAAGAAAGATAACACCTTTTCACACAGATCATAGAGCACACACTAATGCATTTTTCCCTAAATCAACATGCAGACTGTCATAATGCATATGCACAATGCAAGTATTTCTTTTCTCTTTCTTAATGTTGGTGTAATGCAAAAAGAAAGCTGTTGTATAATTTTGAATTCAATTTCAAGTGAAAGCAAACAAGCTTGTCCGAAATCAAAAGACACCTTAAGATTTACTTGTTTCGACACTAGAAATATATAAACTCAAACCAAATGACGAAAGCAAAAACCCAATCAGCTATGAACAGCAAACAAACTAACTCTTAAGATCAATACGACACTTTATAACAGGTCTAGATCTAAGAGGTCACAGCAAGACTAGTTCACTTTCGTTATGGGAAACTGTAAATGTACAAGAAATACACAAAGAACAAACACAGTTTCTTTATACAACCGAGGCGGAATAGTGACAAGGAAAGTTGGTTTCAGATAGGCCCACTGACTGGTAACAAACAGCAAAAACAAGAGTGAAAACAGGGCAAGAAACAGCAGGAAACCCCAGCAGCACAAGGCAGGACTGGTCCAGCGCAAGTGGAACACTGCCTGTTTTAACTTCAGCGCAGGTAGCCCCTTCGGGAACTGCGCTGAAATGCAAACAGCCTTTGTACAGCCTGCACTGAAGAACGAAACTTTCGTTTCTGGTGGTTTCCGGGTCACAGATTGCTCAAAAATTCACAGTTTTTGCTCAAATCAGAAGCTATCAGTCAAGGACACACTAAGGGATGACAAGGAGGATGAAAAGCTATCACTAAGAGCTTATTAGAGTCCTTGTGGATCAACTCTTCAAATCATAAACTTGCCCAGAAACTGAGCTAGAGTAGCTGCCCTCTACTTTGTATTTGAATGATTCAAACACAGTTCGATTCAGTACTCCCTTTGTTTATGAAATGAATAGCAAAAACACAAACAACCAACAATATACGATCCCCAGTGGAGTCGCCAATTTGTTGTTGGGAAAAGTATCCAATACGGAATGACCCTATCCCACTCTAAGGGTGATAGTACCTCAGCAACAACTGAATGCAAAGCTATTCAAGATTACTTCTTTATGAGATGAGAGAGAGAAGAGAAAAGGGATCCACTAACCGTTATCTTCCGCTAAAGGTTGATCCAATCTTCCCTCTTGCTGCTTGCTCCTAGCTCCTTGCTCTTTCACCGGCCCAGCTACACAAAGATCCTGTAAAAGCACAAAGAAAGGAAACTACAAGAAGCATACATCCATAACTGATTCAAGGATTAGAATAAATCAAATATACAAGCATAAATTCACCATAGAGACACATGCATATAGAAGAACCTCAAATACTTTATTAATAGAAGAAGTAAAGTTCTGAGAGTGTTACAACCATAATAGGCCCAATCCAGCAACAGCTCCTAGCAGAAAGAAATCTCCTCTTCACCTCCTTCAAAGTAATCACCCAATAGTTCTATGCACAAACCAACATCACTTCCTTACATTCACAAGATTCCAGCCCCCTTAGACCTCATGAGAGAGCTCTATATATAGGAGTTTTGGAGAAAGGATGAGTCAGCTTGAGGCTGGCATGAAGCTGACTAGTGTCCTCTCCCACTTCAGTTATACTTCAGTTCTTGAGTCCACTTGGAGTTTCTTGCTTCCACTTGGAGATCTAGATCATCTTACTCATTACAAGGCGAATTCCCTGATCCAAGTGTCATTTTGGAAGCTTCCTAGGCATTTGACACCTTGCAGAATGACTGTGCCACTTGGGCAATCTCACCCAGCGCAGGTAGCCTTCATTGCTTTTGACATTCAGCGCAGGTACAGAGTGGAGCAGTTGACATTCAGCGCAGATGCTCAGTGGAGCAGCTGACATGATCCAGAAATAGCTCGTTTTTGAGTGTTTTCAGGTGGAGAACTGATTTTCAGTGTTGTGGTTTGCTGACCTTGATCCTCTAGGGGTAGGAACAACATGTTTAGGGACTTTGGATCCCTCAGATTATCGACATTTCATGCTTCATGCTGTAAGGCACAAAAATGTCTATAACAGACCGCGAGGTAAGTATTTAAAATCTCTGAAAACTTGGATTAAGATGTTGTTGTGTGAAAAATGGGTTATGCCATTACCTTGATGTTTGGGACTACGCGAAGCGGAAAACCCTTCAAAAGGAACAGAGAATAAGGCTCTGAATACAGTCCATTGTTAGGATCCTCTTCTAGCGACGATGAAGGAACTGTTCTAAGTACACCGTGAAGCGCATTGTAGATAGTAAGTTAGGGTATCCCAAGGATACCTCACCCATCCACTCCACCTACACCTCCACCGCATACACCTACACCTTCACCTCCACCTCCACCTTTGCATCAATCATTTAACGTGGAAAACGAAATGAAGATGCCGACCGTTAAAGGGGTAGGAAGCAAAGACACCGAACAATTTTGGTTTGTTGCAAATGTTTTGTGGACATCGCAACAGATTACTGATGATAATATAAAGAAAGCGCAGCTGGTCACAGCACTGCAGGATAGGGCGTTGACTTGGTATATTAAATTTTGTTAAGATAAACCTAACGCGACGTTGACAGAGACTCAGCAAGCATTGAACAATGAGTTTAAGAAGCCTAAGTCTCAGGCGCAGTCTATAAAAAATTTTGAGGAGATACAACAAAAGGTAAATGAGTCCTTGTGGGATTTAGATTAGAGGCTAAAATGCTTGATCCGACAGGCTAATATGAACATCATAGATGATCAACACAGAGACTGGTACATTGCTTCATTGTTGCCTCATCTAAGATTACCATTATCATAGCAGAAGGTAGGAACGCATACAAAGTTTGTGGAGATCGTGATGAGGTTGGAAGCCTCACTAGTACAACATACAAACGTTGGAATACAATAGATTTAGATGTAGCTGACAAGTCTATACATGGAGTTGCAGAGCTTGAAGATAGGGAAGGAAGCTCACCCAGAGGTGCGTGCTGAAGTCTGGTGTATAAAATTCAAAGACAAGGGACATGATAAGGATCACTACCCTGTTTATCATAATTACTTGATTGGAGGAGGTCCTGTGCCTTTGAATCCTGATAACACTGCGGGACCAAGCGCAAGAGTACCATTATGGTGTGCTATCTGCTAGATAGCTGGGAAGCACACGACTGATAATTGTCACCTCTTGCAAAAAATTATTTAGACACCACAACAATTGTTTTGTACTTTCTATAAATCGATTGGACATGATGGGCGGAATTGCTAGAGCTATGAATTGATGATGGAGAGGACTCCTACATATCAAATTCAAGAAGAAAATCGGCTTCAGGATCAGGGTGCGAGTGCAGCGCATGGAGGATTTCAAGGCTGTGGGAGAGGAAGAGGAGGAGTGGCTGGCAGAGGTTGCGAACAAGTTATTTTTTATAAATGTGGTGAAGCTAAACATTTTGCGTGCGACTATCAGAACCCAACACATCCATATTGTCAATATTCCAGACAGTTTGATCATGTGATAGAAGGCTACCCAATACTGATAGCTAAGATGCAGGAGAAAGAGACACAAAAACCTATGCAAAACATACAAATGATAAGGGAAGAACCTCAGGAAGAATATCACAGTATTAATATTGTAATGTGCAGTGGTATGACCACAGGAGAAGATAAAGGAAAGCAACCAAAGACTGAAGGATGGGTGTCAAGGCCACTGAAAAGGAAGTCGAGTTTGAACTCAACCAAGTTAAAGAAATTTTTATGGAGGCCAAGAATAATTTTGTTGAAGCTTCTACATCAGGGAGTCAAGAAAAATCAGCTGGAAACAATGAGGTGTAGTACGTGGATCCCTCGCTATTAGCCACTTTTCTGAAAACTTTTATGAATTTTTTGAAGGATAAGTAATCAAAAATTGTACGGGAAAAATTAAGGTTCCTTCATAACAATGCACTATGAGGAAAATGGGTAAACATAAGAAGCAAACAGGGTGCGAGATGAGGCTGACTACGCAGATTGGAGAATATGAAATGGATCAAGTCATCCTGGATTTGGGTTCTGATGCAAACATACTACCTAAACAAAAATGGGAGAGGATGGGGAGACATGAGCTACAATGGTCTCCTATATAGCTACGCATGGCCAATCAACAGAAGATCATTCCTATGGAGCACTTGTATGGGGTAACAGTAGACATTGAAGGAGCAAGTGCTATGATCGATTTTGAAGTAATTGAAATAGTGGATGACAATGATTTTTACCCGACGCTACTAGGAATTGATTGGGCCTTTGACATGGATGCACTAATTAACCTAAAGAAGTGAAGGATGGAATTTGAGAAGAAGGTTCTCAGGGTTATTGTGCCACTGGAACCTACTGAGGGCGAACGCTACACAAAACCAGTCTACAACTATGCAGAGCACGATGACTTGGATCAAATATACAAGATAAATATGTATGATGAATATTGGATCAACCCCACTACAGATAGGAGGATCACGTGGGATAGAGACAACTCTTGTACATCAAACTCAGATGAAGAGCTCAAACACTAGTAGAATAGGTTGCATGAAGTCTCTACGCCACGTTGCAATATGTTGACAAAATCATTGCGATGCATATCTACAGAGGTAGGGAATCTCCCGCATTATAATGGCTTAAAAGATGTTAAATTATTTTTGGATGAGTTTGAAAGAGAGGTGCCTGATGGGAATCATTTCTAGGTGCTTGAGTTGGCACTGCATGCTATGCCTGCCTGTTGGTGGGGTACACATAAGGATAGCTTTGTTGACTCGAAGGAGTACAAGTGAATGATGAAGCTAAGGTTTTGATACGCTAATACCTGTATGATTGAAAAATACAGTGGAAAGGATGATCTGCGTGAACACTTGGCGCGGTGGGCTAAAGAATGGGGCGAAGAGCCACAACAAGAATGGGTGCACATCTTCTATCACACCTTAGATATCATTCCAATGAATTGGTACATGGAAACAGAGCTACACCATAGGACAGCCGAATGGGATATATTGAGGGAAATTTTCTTATTAACTTTCATCTTTGAGGATGGGTTTGAGTGCATTGATGAAGCACTCCAAGAAATTAAGGCCACTATCTTTAGAACGCCTTAAGAGCCGGTAGAATGGGTTCAACTGGACTGCAGTACTTAGCTGCACTATGTGCTAGAGTGCTACAATGTGACTGTAGAAGAAGAAGAAGAAGATCCATGAAAAATCAACATTCCGGAGATGGAAGGACAACGTGAGGTTAAAGGTCCTAATGCAGTGAACCCTAAAATATCAGAACATTTGAAGACTAGGCAAGTAAACATTGGGTCCGACACGTAGCCTAAGTTTGCAAAGATAGGCTATTATTGGGATGAAGATACAATTGATAAAGTTGTGGAGCTGCTACGCGAATACCAAGACTTGTTTCCTACCAAGTTCTCAGACCTGAAGGGAAGAGTAGGGGATATAGGAGTAATGAAGATCACCTTAAAGCTTGACGCGAAGCTCGTGAAATAGATACCTTACCGTATAAATCCGAAGTATAAGGAAAATGTGCGTAAAGAGCTAGACAAAATGTTGGAAGCTGAAATTATTGAGTGAGTGGAAGAATCTGATTGGATGAGCCCTATGGTTGTTCAAGAGAAGAAGCAGCAAGTTGAAATAATGATATGCGTAGATATGAGAAAGCTTAATGATGCATGCGTTCATGACCCATTTCCAACACCATTTACAGATTAAGTTTTGGATGATGTTGGAGGACATGAATCTTACTCGTTCACTGATGGGTTCTTAGGGTACCATCATATTAAGATCGCGTTGGAGGATCACAGCAAGACGACCTTCACGATGGAGTGGGGATGCTTCCAATACATAGTGATGCCATTCAGACTGAAAAATTCTCCAATGATCTTTTCAAGGGTTGTAATTGCAGCGTTCAAAGAATTCATCCATAAATTCTTAGAAGTGTATTTTGATGACTGGACTGTGTTTGGATTGGTAAAGTGCCACGTTGCAAGTTTGCGCCTTATGTTGGATACTTGTCGCAAATACCAAATTGCTCTAAACTTGAAGAAATGTATATTTTATGTGCCTTATGGGATATTGCTAGGCCATGTGGTGTGTAAGCAATGACTAATGGTAGACCTTGCAAAGTTTGTAGTGATTATCAATTTAGAAGCTCCAAACAATGTAAAGCAGCTATGCGCAACATTGGGCCACATCGGCTATTATAGAAAGATTATCAAGGCTTATGCACAAATAATTGCGCCAATGGATAAATATTAAAGAAGGATGTGAATTTATGTTGGGATGAAGAGTGTCAGCGTAGTCTCGACGTGTTAAAGGAAAATATGGTGACAGTACCCATTTTGGTGTTCCCAGATTGGAAGAAAGAGTTCCATGTGCATGTGGATGCTTCTTATATTGCATTGGGTATGGTGTTGACCCAACCAGGTGAAGGCGAGATAGATCACCCTATAGCCTTTGCGAGTAGGAAACTGTCAAAGTCCAAGAAGAATTATTCAACTACAGAGCGCGAAGGATTGGCGATGGTCTACGCACTGCAAAAGTTTCGACACTACCTATTAGGTGCACATTTCAAAATGTATACAAATCACTCCACTCTCAAGTACCTGGTCAACAAGCCTGTGTTGGGGGGGAGGATCTGTAGGTGGTTATTTTTGTTTCAAGAATATGATTTTGAAGTGATTGTGAAGCCTAAACAGTTGAATGTGGGACCAGATCATCTATCCAAAATTGAGATAGGCGAAGAACCTACTAATTTGGAGGAAGGGTTGTCAGATGCACAACTCTTCGTTGTACGTGTCGTAGATGATCATTTTGCTGATATAATCCAGTTTTTGACTACTGGAATAGACTTGAAAGGATGCTCTACACAGCGTAAAAAGGAGTTGGTGGTCCACACAGCCAGGGAAAATTTTAAGAACCCCCCCTAAATTTATAAATATAATAAATGGGCGAATCTCCATGGTATATAGGAAAAATGGAAGGCGATTTTATCAATAATATAATATGTATATATAATTTTTTGGCGAATCTCTCACCAGGCATGGCGAATATTTTACTCAATTATAAAATCTTGTAAGATCTTGGCGAGTCTTTCACTAAATAATAAAACTTTGTAAAGTCCTAGTGAATCTTAGCATAGGTTACATGCTGGTTTAATTCCCCCATTTAAATAGGCTACATTCCAGGCGAATACCATGTGTCAATACCATGTGCCATTTTGGTGAATACCATGGGTCAATACCATGTGCCATTTTTATTTTTATTAGAATATTTTACTCAATTATAAAATCTTGTAAGATCTTGGCGAGTCTTTCACTAAATAATAAAACTTTGTAAAGTCCTAGTGAATCTTAGCATAGGCTACATGCTGGTTTAATTCCCCCATTTAAATAGGCTACATTCAATGGTGAATACCATGGGTCAATACCATGTGCCATTTTGGTGAATACCATGGGTCAATACCTTGTGCCATTTTGGTGAATACCATGGGTCAATACCATGTGCCATTTTTATTTTTATTAATTCTAATATTAGGATTAATAATGGTTTTTTGCATGGTATTAATAACAATCTAGTACATGGTATTTGTCCCATAGTATTTTGGCCATAGGTTTCACCTAAATATAACCCATTTTTTGAGTGTTCGTAAATATAAGGTGACTTATGGAGTAAATATAAAAAAAATGTTTTATTTGTTTACCATACCTCTAGTTTATTTATATTTTTATTAATTTACCATACCTCTTTTACAAATATGGTATTTGGCCCATAGGATTCACTTAAATAAAACCTATTCTTGAAAATGGGTGAATGGATTCACTTAAATAAAACCTATTCTTGAAAATGGGCGAATGGAAGGTTGTAAGTCCTAATTTCAAGGGCTAAATTTACCTTTTTTACCCTCTCCCTTAAAATAAGGTGGACTATTTGAGGTGATTTGTAAAAATGTACTATGATACTAAATATTCGCCCACTAAAAATTTAAAACCCCTTAATTTCGCCAAAGGGCGAACATTCGCCCCTAAAATTATCCTTGCACACAGCTGACTTTTCTGTGATTGTGGGACACTTAAATAAGATGGGCATTGATGAAATTCTACATTGATATGTTTTGGAGTTCTAACTCTCTAGAATCCTTACCAAAGCACATGGAGGAGTGGCAGGAAGACACTATGCAGGCATAGCAATCGCGCAGAAGATTCTACGTGCATGATAGTGGTGGCCGACAATACATAAGGATTCTAAGGCATATTGTAGGGCATGCAATGCATGTCAGAGGACGGGAAAACCATCGTGAAGGGACGAATTGCCCTTAAATCCTCATATTTCATTACAAGTGTTTGACAAATGGGTGATTGACTTTGTGGGTCCCATACAACCACCAAGGAAAAAGACGGGCGCATGGTACATTATTGCTGCGATGGAGTATTTGACAAGATGGGCAGAAGCATAATCAGTGAAGGACTGTAGCACTGCTACATCCGTGAAGTTCCTGTTTGAATATGTCTTGACAAGGTTTGGGTGTCCTAAGATACTAATGAGTGATTGGGTTACGCAATTTCTAAATGAAACTATTGTTGCGATGCTCGAGGAATTTCAAGTTTATCATCAAAAGAGTACGCCCTATCATCCTCAGACAAATGGTATGGTCGAAGTATTCAATAAAATTCTAGAAGATGTACTGACAAAGGTCTACAATGTGTAAAGGAATGATTGGGATGTGCACATACCAACAGTCCTATGGGCATATAGGACGACATGTAAGAATTTGATAGGGAAAACCTCATTCAGGCTCAAATGGTTCACAAACTGTGCAATGCATAAAAGTGATAGATATATTTACACATTGGTGCACACGACAGAAATACTTTTAAACGATTCAAACCATGGGAACCACTAGAATTCATTGGTTTGAACAATATTTCAATGTTTAAAGATGAAAATGTTAGCTATATAACAATATTCTAATTAACAATCGAATTTCAGCAATGCCAAATCTGAAATTAATGCGGAATTAAAAAAAAAAAATTACTTATTGTAAAGAATCATAAAAACTGGATGCCCAAGAAAGCTTACCTCCAGCCATTGATGCACCTCACTCCGATCTTGAAGTAGTCCAATTCTACTCAGCGAATCAGAAAAAACAGTAGATTACTATGTGGGCACATTAACACCATGAACGCAATTGCAACTTAAAAACTGGCTGTCTGAAATTGTACCGCTGCTTGTTGAAACAAACAAACAATACCAAAAACCAGTAGTCTCTAAAATGTGGGATCTATTCAACACATTAAAGGATCAGAATGCCATTGAAACGCTCATCGGATACCCAAAAAACAAAACAGTTGCGCACAATGCTTAGGACAATCTGAGCAGATTTCAAGCTGAAGGGATTGGCAGCGTTGCAGAAATAAAACAACGAAGAACCCCTTTGGCCTCTAAAATGAAAACCCAGAATAGTTAGAACTTAGAAATGGGCATTGACCAAGATGGGTGAAATAGCTGAATTGGGTAACCGATTGTACTCGTGGAGAACAGGCTGGAAAAAGAGACAAGTGGAGAACCCAAGATCACTAGGGAAGGCTTTGCAAAAATGATATGCGGCCTTTTGAATAACATTGACTCGTATTTCCTCTTAGAAGATTTGAAATACGCCTGCAACCAAAAGAAAATATTATATAAAGACAGGCAGATCGTTCCCAAGTCTTATTTGGAACTTTCAAAACAGGCAGATAATAAAATCTGAAGGTACTTCTAGGCTCTGCTCTCTCAACTTGATGGTGTAAAACTGAAGGGGATTGAGATGCAAGCTTGGGGACCAAACAGATAAATATATAGCCAAGCTTCCATCAAGCTTCTGTTGGCTATGTGTCAGGTGTTCCACAGTTCAAGGTAGAGAACTCCAGATGGAGTAATGGACCACTTCAGAAGCTTCAACAAGAAATTAATTACTGCAGTTGGTTTCCAGAAATTAAGGAATGACTGCAGTTTACTTCCATAATTGTAGGCAGCAGTTGGTAAAAATTTAATGGAGCTTAACATTCTCCCACTTGGTCCATACTTCCAAACTTAATGTCTCATCTTAAAACCCATTGATAATCTGTATTAAGTAATAGATACATGAATCATGGCGATAAGTCCTCTAATGACGAGTATTATCTTCCATGTATTACTATGTATTTATTCTTATTATAATTTATGTGGCAACAATTTCTTAATGAATAAACCTTATGTTTATTCCTGGTCCTACACAAATGAGTTTTCTCAAATCAACTTAAGGTGCACATAAATATGAGAAAAACATCACAATAATTAAGAATTTCATTAAAATAACATTGTCCATACAATGAGAAACTACATAATGGAACCAAGTCCCATATTCATTACATGATCCTTGAACTTAAACGTTAGCATGCCCTTAGTCAAAGGATCAGCAATCATCAACTCAGTGCTGACATGCTCAATGACCACTTTCTTTTCTTTAACACGTTCCCTTATAGCTAAATACTTAATGTCGATGTGTTTATTTTGACTCCCACTTTTGTTGTTTTTAGCCATAAAAACAGCATCTGAATTATCACAATATATTCTCAATGGCTTAGAGATAGAATCCATAATTCTAAGCCCAGAAATGAAACTCTTAAGCCATACACCATGTAAAGCAGCCTCAAAATAGGGGACGAACTCGGCTTCCATAGTGGAAGTGGAAATCAAGGTCTGCTTGGCACTCCTCCATGATACAGCTCCACCGGCCATCATAAAAATGTAACCTGATGTTGATTTGCGTGAATCAACACATCTAACAAAGTCAGAATCTGAGTAGCAAATTACTTCCAAGTTGTCCGTCCATCTATACATAAGCATGTAGTCTTTGGTTCCTTGAAGGTACCTCATTACTTTCTTTGCAGCTCTCCAGTGGTCTAAACCTGGATCACTCTGATATCGTCCCAACATTCCCACAACAAATGCAATGTTAGGTCTTGTGCAGACTTGAGCATACATTAGGCTTCTGACAACAGAAGCATATGGAATGTTCTTCATTTGTTCCCTTTCAAAGTCATTCTTCGGGCATTGGTTCAAATTGAACCTATCACCCTTCACAATGGGAGCTACACTTGGTGAACAATCCTTCATCCGAAATCTCTCTAAAATTTTATTAATATAGGTTTCCTGTGACAGACTCGAGATGCCTCGAAATATGTCTCTATGGATCTTAATGCCAATGACATAAGATGCCTCACCCATATCCTTCATATCAAAAATTTTAGAGAGGAATTGTTTCACCTCATGTAGCAAACCCTTATAATTGGTTGCTAGCAAAATGTCATCCACATATAAAACAAGAAAACAAATTTTACTCCCACTAACTTTTAGGTATATAAATTGATCCATAATTTTTTCTACAAAACCGAAAGAAGAAATTACATTATGGCATTTCAAATGCCATTGGCGGGATGCTTGTTTTAAACCATATAATGACTTCTTGAGCTTGCAAACCAATTGCTCACCATCACTAGAGGGGAATCCTTCAGGTTGTTTCATGTAAACCTCCTCATCTAGATCTCCATTAAGAAAAGCCGTTTTCACATCCATTTGTTGCAACTCCAAGTCAAAATGGGCTACTAATGCCATAATAACGCGCAAGGAATATTTCTTAGATACAGGAGAAAAAGTCTACGTGTAGTCGATTCCTTCTTTCTGAGTGAATCCCTTAGCAACAAGTCTTGCCTTGTATCTCTCAATGTTGCCCAATGAGTCTTTCTTTGTCTTAAAGACCCATTTACATCCAATGGCTTTTGCACCATTAGGCAACTCAACAAGATCCCAGACTTCGTTACTCTTTATGGAATTCATCTCTTCCTTCATGGCATTGTACCATAGTTCTGATTCTTTGCAACTCATGGCTTGTGAAAATGACTCGGGATCATTTTCGACTCCAATGTTGTAGTCAGATTCTTGTAGATACACAACATAATCATTAGGAATTGCTGATCTCTTTGGTCTAGTAGATCTTCTTAATGTTGTACCATCATCTTCCTGAGAAGTATGTGGTTCAACTTGTTGTTCAAAAGTTCTTGGAAACTCTTGAACTCCTTGATCTACTGGAATATCGTCAGCAACTTGTGGAACTTCAACAATTGGTTGTTCAACACCAGTTTGTACTTGAGGGGTGCTATGAACAATAACCAATCTATCACTTGAAGTGGAAGGTTGAGATTCTGAATGATCCTTCTCAGAAACTATGTTTCTGGTTTGATCGCTCCCACTGATCAAGTCATTTTCAAGACACTTTACATTTCTTGATTCCACAATCCTAGTGCTGTGAGATGGACAATAAAATCTGTAACCTTTAGACCTTTCAGCATATCCAATGAAATAACCACTAATGGTCCTTGGGTTCAGCTTCTTCTGTCGTGGATTATAAATTCTCACTTCAGACGGGCATCCCCAAATGCGCATATGTCACAAATTCGGTTTCCAACCTTTCCATAATTCAAATGGCGTTTTAGGAACAACCTTGGTTGGAACTTGGTTTAATATATACACTGTCGTCTTAAGTGCTTCAGTCCACAAGGAGTTAGGAAGATTGTAGCTGCTAAGCATACTCCGCACCATGTCCAATAATGTTCGGTTTCTTCTTTTTGCTACACCATTCTGGTCGGGTGAACTAGGCATGGTGTATTGGGCAACAATCCCATGCTCTTGAAGAAATTTAGCGAATGACCCAGGTGCTTGTCCATCTTCTGTGTATCTACCATAATATTCTCCACCTCTATCTGATCTCACGATCTTAATTTGTTTGCCACATTGTTTCTCTACTTCAGCCTTAAAGATCTTAAAGGCATCTAATGCTTCACTCTTTTTATGAAGCATGTAAAGATACATATATCGTGAGTAATCATCTATAAAGGAGATGAAGTATCTCTGACCATGTGAGTCCATGTCTGGACTACATATATCAGTATGTATGATCTCTAATATGTACGAACTCCTATTGGCAGTTTTCTTTGATTTGTTGGTCTGCTTTCCCTTTATGCAATCCACACAAGTCTCAAAATCAGTAAAATATAGTATTAAGTATTCCTTCATTTACCAATCTTTTAATTCTTTCTATGGAGATATGAACTAGTCTCTGGTGCCATAATTTAGAGGAATATTCATTAATAACACATCTTTTAGTGCCAGTGTGAACATGCATTGAATCATAAGTGACATTGTTTTGTAAATTAGTGCAGTAAAGACCATTAGAAAAAATACCATTCTCAACATAATCAGATTTATAAAATAGACTGAAATATTTTTCTGAAAAGTTCAAGGAATATCCAAAAGGTACAATCCTTGAAACTCAAATCAAGTTTCTAGAAAAACTTGGAACATAAAAGGTCTTTTCTAATTCTAAAACAAAGCCACTACTTAAAGTTAAATAACATGTTCCTATAGCTTCCACATGTGAGCCCATCTTGTTTCCTGATAAGATGCTTTGCTCACTTCCCACTGGCTTCCTTAGGTTTTGCAAACCCTACAAGGAATTCGAAATGTGAATTGTTGATCTAGAATCAATCCACCATGTGTTAATATTGATGTTAACCATATTAGATTCATAACAAATAAATGAGATTAAATTACCTTTGTCTGCAAGCCATTTCTGAAGCATTCCTTCTTCATGTGTCCCTTCTTTTTACAGAAGAAACTCTTGGAATCCTTCTTGATATCGGCTTTGGGAGGTACTTTACCTTTCCCTTTCCGATTGGCTTGAGATTTGCCCTTTCCACGCGTTACTAGCATTGCACTCTCTCCTAGTTCCATCACCAGTCTCTCTTCCTCTTGAACACACATGGTCATGAGTTCATTGATTGACCATTTATCCTTATGTGTGTTGTACGAGGTTTTGAAAGGTCCATATTAGTGTGGAAGGGTGTTCAGGACGTAGTGCACTAGGAAGGACTCTGATATATCAACCTCAAGTTTCTTCAATTGAGCCACAATGTCCCTCATCTGCATGATGTGCTCGAGCACACCTTTCACACTGGTGAGCCTTAGGGATGAGAATTTCATGATTAGGGTGCTTGCTAGTGCCTTGTCTGAAGTGACGAATTGATCATCAATGGCCTTCAACAAGTCTCGAACCTTTTCATGCTGATCAACGGGACCGCGAATATCAGCTGAAATTTTAGTCTTAATGAACATCATGCTTAGACGATTGGATCACTCCCATCGTTCATAAAGCGTGATGTTCGCTGCAGTGCTGGTATTAGTGAGTGCCGATGGTTCATCTTTCCTAATAGCATAGTCTATGTCCATCCACCCCAAATGAAGGAGAATCCTCTCCTTCCAAACCTTATAGTTATCTCCCTTAAGTTCGGGAATGTCACAACGAATTTCAGAGAAATTTGCAGGTTGTACAACTGCATCAAAATTAAAAATCACATGCTTATGTTAAAATTGAGGCTTAATAAAATTTCATGTTTTACCAATGTAAATCATGCTCAAAATTGAATCTAATGACATAAAAATTGCCTGTGGGCTAAATTTTTAATTCAAGCAGATTCAATTATTCATAGTTTTGAACTTTATGATAAAACTATTAATTCATAACTCCTGTGGGTAAGTTATGAAATTTTATCCTAATTAATTACATAAATATAATAAAAATTCTTGTGGGATAAAATTTATTATATTTAGTATAATTAATCACAATTTAATGTCTAAATAATCTTTATGTGATCCTAACCAATCATAATATATAATTTTATTTAATTAGAGATGTTGTGGCTATTCTCTAATTAATTAAAATTATATGGATCACTAGACATTATTTTTTACATAAATTGCATAAACAAAACTTAACCAGAGTAAAAATAATGTTTCCGAGTAAGTCAAAATGACATTTTAAATGAAAGGAGTAAGTCAAAATGACATTTTAAATAAATTCCATATAACTGTTTCTTGTAAAAACTACCATAAACGTCAGTATTACGGTAAATGACGGTAATAATTCCTCACAAAATAAAATTAAAATTAAAGTTAAATTAAAGCACTGCAAATTAAATATGAGCATAGTTATAAATTTATACACATCAAGGCAGAGATAAATTAATGCTCTGATACCAAATGTTAGCTATTTAACAATGATTCTAATTAACAATCGAATTTCAGCAATGCCAAATCTGAAATTAATGCGGAATTAAAAAAAAAAAATACTTATTGTAAAGAATCATAAAAACTGGATGCCCAAGAAAGCTTACCTCCAGCCATTGATGCACCTCACTCCGATCTTGAAGCAGTCCACTTCTACTCAGCGAAATTACTTATTGTAAAGAATCATAAAAACTGGATGCCCAAGAAAGCTTACCTCCAGCCATTGATGCACCTCACTCCGATCTTGAAGCAGTCCACTTCTACTCAGCGAATCAGAAAAACAGTAGATCACTATGTGGGCACATTAACACCATGAACGCAATTGCAACTTAAAAACTGGCTGTCTGAAATTGTACCGCTGCTTGTTGAAACAAACAAACAATACCAAAACAAACAAACAATACCAAAAACCAGTAGTCTCTAAAATGTGGGATCTATTCAACACATTAAAGGATCAGAATGCCATTGAAATGCTCATCGGATACCCGAAGTCCGTGATCTTGACCTGGCGCCTGTTTTTGAGCAAAAGATTGGAAGGCTTGACG
The DNA here is from genome assembly GCA_031772625.1 of Pinus tabuliformis. NCBI lineage: Eukaryota > Viridiplantae > Streptophyta > Pinopsida > Pinales > Pinaceae > Pinus > Pinus tabuliformis. The sequence continues at coordinate 514,688,456 of CM062811.1, forward strand.
TCTCTGTGCACGATCTTGTTGGCGTGGAGATAATTGAGACCGTGCAGGACCTGCTTGGCCACCGCCATGAGGAACGGTTCCGACAACCGGTGCCCACACTTATCGAGCGAGTCCTCATCCATGTATTCCAGCATGAACTGGATCTCCCCCACCCGGTTGTAGACGACGTGGCACTTGACCACGTATGGCGAATCCATTCTCCGCAGGATCTCCTTCTCGCGAACGACGTGGCTACAGGTGAGTATATCGTGGTAGCCTTGCATGATCTTGAGGGCATAGAGGAACTGGGTTCTCCTATGTTGGACCTTGTACATTTTTCCCCCGCTGCCATACCCCAGAATCTCCAATTTCTCAAGCTCCGACGGGTTGAACTCGTCTACTGTTCTCGCTACCGCGAGTGTCTGGGGCGGGGGTTGCAAGGATCCCGGCGGGCATGGCAAGGGTAGCGGGACGGCAAAGCGTGCAGATAGTGCGGGGCAGGGTGGAATTTGGAGCCTTAGTGCTTGGTGATTAAAGGTGCAGGATCATCTCTGTTGAACATTTAGGGGTTCTCTTATTGTTTTGATCATCTGACCTCATGATTGTCATGTTTGCTCTGAGCTTACACCGAGCAGGATTGGGAAGAACTTCTGAGGGGTGTTGGAATTGGAAAGGTAGAAAGGGTGTAGGGTCTTGTCATAAAAGCTTTCAAAAAATCTCAATAAAGACAACTCTTATATATATAGTGTTATTTTTCGCGTCAAATTTTTGCAAACTGTATCTCATTTGACTGCAAGAAATAATGTGATTGTTTGCGTGATTGATTTGAGTTTGAGCATTATGCATCCATCTTCTCAGTCCTCAGTCTGTGATGTATACTGAGGATTGCACTTCACAGTTATTTTTTTCATCGGGATGGTGCAATTTTACCTAGACAACGTTGTTCATGCTTCAAGGATATATTACATAAATTGTTTTTTTACTAGTACTTCAAAAAAACTTAAATATCTATTAATTTAATAATTTTTTTTTTTGGAAAGTTTATCATAATTTAGTTGTCAAACTAGAGGAGACCTATTACATAATGATATCCTCAAATGTAGGTTGACTCATTATTTTTATTCAAAGAAAACCACGCCTCTTCTAATTATCACTGAATAATCCATCTAACCACAAACTTACACTTGTACCAAATGCTTACAAATCCTCAAAATCTTGAGTATTAACCTATATCTTTACATCTGAAACAAACTCTTATTTATCTATTAATCTTTTACTTTTATTTTTTTACTATTTTAATATTAACCAATACAATAATTTTTTTTTTAATTATTATTTTAATTTTAACCAATACACTAATAAAATATTAAAAATTTTAAACCAATTATGAAAAAAATATTTAAAATTTAAACAAATTAATACAAATATAAATTTATATTATATTATTTTTATTTGAATGTAGGAAATATTTTCTTTTTTATTATTTTAATGTTAACCAATATAATAAAAAATATTAAAAAATTAAACAAATCATAAAAAAAATATTTAAAATTAAAAAATATAAATTTTTATTATTTTTATTTCAATATTATTGGAAAATGTGTTTTCCATATTTATATCCAAAAATAAATATAAAAATTTGAACGAAATAAATGTGAATCGTAAAATATATAATCTATAAATACAAAAATAACATAAACATGCACTAAATTTTTCATATTTTAATTTATTTATCATCTCAATGTCAGTATGATAAAAACATTTAAAAAAAAAACAAGCACATAGATATATATATTCTTAATTTTAATAGGATAAAGAAAACATTAAAGAAAACCAAGCACACTGATCTATATATATATATATACTTACTTGATAACGTTGGAGAAAGTGTCTTCTATATTTAGGTCCTAAAAAATAAGCACGGAGATTTGTGAGAATTAAATATGAACTTTATACGTATGTAGATTAGTGTTCGTTATTTATAGGTCAAAATAAATTTCTTTCTCGGAAAGTGTTCAATAGACAGAAATAAAAATATTTTTATTTCAATATATATTTAAATATTTATATGGTCAAATATAATTCAATAATGTTTCAAGATTTAAGATTTTTTTTCTGTATTCAAGTTTCTGTGATTATCAACTAAAAATTGTCTCATGTGATTTTTATAAAAAAACTTTATTTAATTCAATAATGTTTTATCTGGAATGTGAAATTTGTTTATTTATTTATTAAATTAATTAATAAAATAATTTATAATATTAAACCATAGTCAAATTCAATAAAAAAATATTATAAAAAAAATATTAATAACAACCCTATTCAGCATTGAAATTCAATGCTGATAAACAAAAATGCACTCAAACATATATATGAAGTATTTTGACGGTCAAATACCATTCCAAACTTTTACAGATTTTTAATCAATATAAAAAATATAGTCAAACATATACCATTAAAATGGACAAATTGACAACCAAAATACTCATTTTCCAACGCCCATAAAAAAAAATAATGCACCCTTTTGTTATAATTGTAAAAATGTTTGTCCATATAGTTAAAGTTCAAAACTTATGTAAAAGTTTGAACATATTTTCGCTAAACATAGAAAATATAGTCAAATACATTTATACTACCAATCAAAATTGACCACTAAAATCTTCTTCACTTTCCAACAGTCGTAAAAAATAATGCACTCTTCCTTAATCCTCTTCACTTTCCAACACCCGTGAAAAATAATGCACTCTTCGTTATAATTAGAATAATGTCTCTCTATAAAGTTATATATATGTAAATTATGCATACATTTCTTGTTCCTTGCCGATTTTGGGCATACACCCTCTCTAGCAACCACACAGGAAACTTAACTTATATTTGATTAAATACATAAGAGGTTTTTGTGAAAGAAAATTTTGTACAATGTTTTTATGTTATTTTGTTTACATTAATATTTTTTTATCAAAATATGATGAATGATTTAATATAGATTTATTATTATTTTTAATTAAATTATTAATTATTAATTAAAATAAAAATTAATTAATTAAATTTTTAATTTTAATGATGATGATGGTTAACGTCCGTTGAGACCAAATAATGGTCTATCGGACCTAAAGAAACAAATTATCTATTTTGATTTAAGATTTTATTCCTATGCTCAAAAAGCTTGGAGAGAAGCCTCTCGAGCTCACTATAATTTTGACATTGTAAAAGGCTAGGAAGGTCAGTATTGTAACAAATATTGTGAAACTGAGATCTAATGTGGTTATACGCGAGGCACTCTAAGAGGAAGTGGTTTTCATCCTCGATGTTCCTATTCTCACATATATGAGCAGATCCTTTCCGTCCATGGCGTTTTAGGAACTGCCCAACGACCTGTTTCACTATGGAGTTCATGAGAATTCGTTCTAATCTTTGCTATATTAATTTTCTTCTTTGAGCTAGTTAAAATAGAGAGATACTTTTGATCTTCTAGGGTGGGGTTGATGACTTTCTTATAATAACTTAATTTTCTTTTAGCCGCTAAGTCTTTCTCACACCACATTTTTTCTTTGAACTTAGAAGTAACAATATCTTTAATGTTATTTATGTTTTGCAATGCATCATTTTCGTTGATCTCCCAATAGTTTAACCAGGCCCTTGTGTCTTTATCACACCCTCGATTGAGCCTTAGGTGGTTTTGGCTAGAATTTAAAGCTAGCTTAGGAAGTCTATGATCGTCTATGTTACTGATTTTGTGCTTGTACAATAGAAACCTAAGCATAGCTAGGCTCTCAATAGGGGAAAGACCTGCTTCTATAAGGAGAATAGGATAGGGTGTATTACTTTTAATTTTCAGGTTATAAGTTATAAGACGCTTCTGGATTTGCTCAATCTTTCTCCATGATTCTCTGGAGATGTTGCAACCCCAAACCTCACAGCCATATAAGATAACAGGAGTGACTAAAGTTTCAAAGAGGAACTTCTTTTTATCCCACGTTACAAGATTTGCTATTTTACAATTATTTTCAAGACCAAAGTAAGCTTTCCACCCCCCATTAATATTTTGATATATTACACTTAGTAAGAAATTTATAAATATAATGAATGTTTTACTTAAAAGTATATTTGATAAATTATAAATAAATTAATAAATGTTTTCGGTCTTTTTATTGATATTTGATAAATATAGATAAAATCAAATAATTATTTTGTAATTTATTTTCAATTCAATGTATGGAGTAGTTTTAGGGTTGTTACATTTCTCATTCAATTGTAAATACATGTAATATGTTTACTAAATTATGTGTTAGTTTATTTAGATGTGAAGTAAGATATTAGTTGTATAAAAAAAATCTCTATTGAAAATGTTAACTATTTGATAAACATAAATACTTTGAATAACTTGTTTTTTTGGCATATTTCTTTATGAATTTACAATAAGAGCATATATATTTTCTTTGTAAGTTTCATTAGTTTGGAATTCTTGAATGAAGATGTCAATCATAAAAGGATGTTTAACCTAACATATTAATGAAATTGTGGATTATTTCATGCAATTTATTTAATCTCAGTGAATGATATGATAATGTCTATGCTTGGTAGACTTTGTTACATTCAAATAGTATTTTGGAGAATTTGTAATCTAGTTGGATCTAAGTCATTTTTGCAATCCCAAGGTTTTTCAATGTCCTTATTTCCTTTTGTAAGATCAAGTGATTCATATTACTTTCAAAATGATTGATATACAAAGATATTTTTAGCTATTGGTCAACAACTTGGGAAAGTAGCATAGATTCCTTCGACCTATGACTCCATAATGGTTATTCATATCAATAGAGGGAATCATCGCATATCTTGGAGTGCTAAGCCAACTAGGTCATATTGTTACGTTGAACCATACTTCTTTTACATCAGGTCATGTTTTTGGGCTAATCATGAGGCACCAATTAATCTATGAGGATTGAGGCTAGACACTCTACCAATCACGTGGATCCAAATTATAAACCAGGAGTCAATTAAACCATAGAGATCCATGTCAAACTATTTTCACTCATTAAATAAGAGATCTACATCAAAATATTTGTGCTAGTAAGGAGTCAAATCATAAACCAAGATCCAATCAAACCATAGAAGCCCAAATTAAAAGGTTTGTAGTCGCTAAACAAAGATCCACATAAATTTTTTTATGCTTTCTAGGAGCTAGATCCACATCAAATTGTTTTTGCTCAATCAAATCATAGAGATCTATGCCAAAATGTTTGCGCTCATGGAGCCAAGTCATAAAATAAGAACCAATCAAACCACATACATCCTAGTCTAAATGTTTATGCTCATGGAGCTAAGTCATAAGCCAAGAACCAATCAAACCATATACATCCACATCAAAATGTTTGTGCTCACCGGGAGCCAAGTCATATACTAGGAGCCAATCAAACCACAAATATCGTTGTCAAAATGTTTGTGCTCATGGTGCCAATTCATAAACTAGGAACCAATCAAACCACAAATATCCTCGTCAAAATGTTTGTGCTCATGGAGCCAAGTAATATACCAAGAGCCAATCAAATCACAAACATCCCCGTCAAAGTGTTTGCACTTATGGAGCCAAGTCATAAACCAAGAACCAAAAATATAGAATGAATTGAACCTACAACTGTCGAAATTGTGTTTCCTTAGAAAAGCCATGAAGGCAGAGCCTTCACATATTACTTTTCAATCATCCTTCTTGCTTATCACCACAAGTCATGTGATCATGAATTTATACATGAGAAAGAGTCAATTTGGGTAAAGGGCCGACCTTAGAGAGATATCACGGGACCACACCATGTGACTTGGACCTATGGGTCACTGGTCACCCTCATGTTGATGTCATCATGGCATCACACCTACCGCGTGACACTCTCTGAGTGGTGCCATGTGTCACCAAAAATCACCCCCATTGATCTACAAAAATTGTCATTTCAACATGCCACATGTCATCATGTCAGTCTGCCATGTCATTTTTCATACGTCATCATCTTCAAGCCAATCTTACGCTACAATGTGTCAACATAAGCCATTAGTCCAACTAGATCTTCCATCTATGCATCCACGTTAGGGGTGCCACATTACAATGACCTATGCTAGGGATACACATGGCATCCAAATATGGGGTATGGCTTAAACATGTCATATGTCACTATGTTGGCAGACCAACCAACTCCCCCTCTCATTTTTGAAATGATATGTTGTGGGGGGGGGGGGTGCGCTCTCCTTTGCTTGCATTTTTCTTTTCTTTTAATTGTTGAAAATGGACATATCTAGTTTTGGTTATTATCTAGATCATGGTGAATCTATTTATGTGGCCTTAACTAAAATTTTATTCTTTTTCCTAGTATTTTGTTTCCTTATTTTGGTCTTGTAACAATGATATGAATTGTGCTTTAATTTCATTTCATGAGGTTATAATTTCTAAGAGACTAGCCAATTCTAGTCCAAATTCTTGGGATCATATGGCAACATTGATTTTATGATTTGATTCAAAGTTCGATTATATTACGGTGATTGCATTTTATATGTTGACCTCAAATTATATAGTTCTAGTAAATGATTTTTAAGCATTTATATTTTCCTTTGGCTCTTTTTGAATGAGTAAAACATTTGGTTGATATTTATTTCAATGCATGAACTAATGTATTATTACATTGGTTATGGATTGTATCACATTCATACGAACATATACCTTTGGGTTTGTTGAAACTATGGGTATATTACATTCTTAGTTATGGTATGATTTATGCGATAATGTAATGTTTTGGCATAATTAAACCTATGATATTGACATTTATCATTTACATATCCTAAATGATATATGGTGATGCGAGATGAATTGGGCATAATTTGATCTGGATGTTGTGTTTCCCATTTGGTGCTTCTACCTCACAACACCTATATACACCATAACTCATTGCCATAATTCAATCCATAAATAAATCAAAGTTCCTGCTATTAAGACAGATATATGGTACATTCTCATAAATGTGCATTGTGCTCTTTCAAGTTGACCTGTAGGGTTTTCATTTTGACATTTTCTTTAGTTTCGTTTCTCTCCACATCTTTCCCGATCTCTTTACAAATTACCAAGATTTAGACCTTTTGTATGTCTGATTTTAGTCAATTGAGCTAATTAACCCTTGCTCAATTTTTTTTTATGTAAACACCCATGCTTATAATCAAAACAAAAATGGAAGGGACTGACCTTGTTGAGATTTATGAAGAATATCAATCTCTCTTCTAGCAAGTTGGTTGGTGGTCATTTATACAACAATTCCAAGGGATTAATGATGGCATAGTCAAAGCTTTCTCTTCCACTTTTAATGGAAAGCGAGATAATCTTGGAAACTTGGAAATAGAAGTTGATGTCGGTTTTGTGGCCAAAGCTACTTCCCTCTCCACTAAGGGTGATCAATGGTCCAAGAGCTATCATGTTCGAGACATCCTACAGCAGAAGCTTCTAAAGAACAAAAACAAGGGTTACTTCGTAAAAGGTATGTTTGTGGACTATCTAAAACTGAAATGGATATATTTGTTATATTTAATACACCACTAGATAACATGTGAGGGTTGATATACTCTAGTGTGTTTGTATCATATCCAATTGTTGATGGTTTTTCTCGGTCATGATCTTAACTTACCCTATTTCTTACACAAGAGTTTAGCCAAAATGGCGAAAACCTACCAGTCTTACTATAAAAACATAGATAAGTCACTCTTCCACCATGGTCTTATATGTATCTTGGTTAGACACCATTTGTCTAAAATCTGTCAATGGTGGGAAAGTCTTCTCTTACAAAATGGTTTTCAAGAAACCCTACAATCAAGTCGACATGATGTCACACAAGAGAATTAAATTAACCCTCCCTCTCTATTTTTTGCTTCACCTGATTCTTGTGTTGATGAAGTAAATATATTTGAGCACTCCAGTCTTGAACCACAACTATATTTTTCTGGTGATGACAAGGATGAAAGCCATGAAGCTCCATTGGTTTGTGTTACTAGGAGCAAGGTAAAAGACACTCTACTTCACCATACTTAATCAAAATCAAAATCTAAGAAAAAGCTTCGGAACTCAAAAAATTCAGATGGTGACCTTCACATAGAACCTGCATGCCAAGAAACAAAGGGTCATTCTAGAGAAAATCTCAAGGCTAAAATCAAAGCTAAACAAATAGAAATAAAAATATATAGGTTGAGGTGAAATAAGTGAATGAATCTCCCAACTAAAGATATATTTGTCAATATCAAAGAAAATATAGAGCCTATTCCCAAAAATACCAAGCTTGGGACTCAAGACAGCTTAAGTTTTTCTGATAATGTAAATAATACATTTGATGTTAATAGTGATTCTAGAAAATTTTCTTTTGAAACTCTGCTAAATATGTATTGACATCAACATTAATTATTAACTTTTCCTTGCTTGGAACGACGAATAAGTCAACTTTTCCAGGAAAATAATCAGCTCAAGTCATCTAATCTAGCTAAGGAAAAACTAAAGCAATAGGAATCTTCCAATCCAGAAGCAAAATCATAGACTTCTGATACACATGTTATTGTAAAGTCATCATGGATCAAAGTAATAATATCTTTAGATCTTGATAATCCAAGTAATTCTAAATAAAGTTTTTATTGTTATCTATGTTCCAACCTTTGAATATATCAAGGTAGGTAATTGTCAGGTCTTTTATTACTAAAATTAAAATGGTGTTATAGAATCAAAGATTCTGTAACAACCCTCTTTCTCGACTATGATGAATAGTAATCTTCTTTTCTTATTTTTTAATAGGTCTTTGTGTTGGTTGAAACATTACTCTCACCTTTCATGGAACGTATCGCTTTGGATAATCTTTTTATGTTGCGGATACTGGAAAATAATTCATATTAGTTATCTTTTTATTTTATTTTGTCTGCTAGGATAAGGGCAAGAGGTTGAGCAAACGATGTTTATTATTTTTTCAAAAGACAATTTCGATTTGAAGTTTAAATTTAGACACAGTTAGTAATATTAATCATATATAAACATTTGATTTAGAAAGAGAAGGGGGGTACATGTAGTATTATAGAGGGAGATTTTGGCAGAAAATGAATGTATGTTAAATTGTATGTGACTGTGGAATATATTTCTAAATTACACTATGAGTTTTCAAACTTGATTTTATTCAGTTGAATACTTATTGTGTTTTAATTGTTTCATAGTCATTCATATTTATATATACTAGCTTCTATGTAATTTAAATTCTTAGAATACAATAGATAGTAGTCATTGTTTGTATGATTTCATTCCATAAACAGTTAGCAAGTAATTTCATTTCTTTTTTGTTATACAGTGATTAAATTTATATATGTTCTTATGCAATCAATATTACAATCGAGTGACTTGGGTCGTGAGGTAGAGAATTGATCTAGGCATATATATTTGGTCTAGGCCTTTGTGGTTTTATTCCAGTGATTTATAATTTATATGATGTCACTCTCATTATATGAATTGAATTAATTTGTTGTAGTGATTTCCAAGTTTACATGATTTTTTCAATTATTTGCTTATTGTTTTGATTCATAAACATGTAATTGAATGAATATTTCTTTTATGAGATTGTTAAAGTAACCCTTTATATCTTGACCATGTACTAAAAAGAAAATTGCATTAGTTAGACTATTTTGCATTGATTCTTGATGCTAATCATAAGAATAGATACAATTTGATCTTCATTCCTTTAAAAGATAAGAGCCTTGCATTTTAGTAGTTGTCTATCTTTTCTTTCACATTAAGGATTGTTTTTCTCGCTTTATTTTTAATTGATAAATTCATAGATAAATTAAATTAGCATTTACATTTTTTTTGTTTCTATAGATAATTATATTTCAATTCATTTTTTTGTACCGGAGTTACGATTAGTTTTGCCCTTTATTTTGATGTATCACAATTTTGTTTGTGCATATTTTATTATATTATTTTTCTAACATATATTTCATTTATGTATAATATTCTTGCAACTAATATTTTTCTTCTAAAATTAATAATTTATATTTATTGTAATTTTATTAGTTATTAACCTGTACATTCTATTTTATTAACTAGTAGTTTTAGGAACATTGATAGTAGTTGTAGTTCATATAGGTAGTATAGGTTAGGATTAATTTTTCCCTATTGTTATTCTTCACAACAAGAGGAATCCAAAGGCTAATGGAGCTTAAAAACCATCAAGGACAACCACACCAAACAACAAGGGCTATTTAAAGAGCTATGGTATGGGTCGTTTCTCCCATGTTGACTAGGGTGCACAAAACCCGCATCAACAAAATGGTGCTCGAAGGAGGGCCCATCCAACTATAAATGGAAAAAAGAAGTCATAAATGACAAACTTTTAGGTCACCTATTTTCACTATGAGTCACATAAACACTCCCCCCACTGAGACTTCTGCCAGTTCTCAGACACAACCTAAACAGACCAATAACGAGCCTACCACTCCAACTCAAACACACATACAATCCAAAATTGACGAATTTCTTTAAAGATACCATCAATTTCTCTTCCAAACTCTGAAAAAATTGGAACGAACTAGCTCTATTCAAAGAATATAATCTCAACGCTTAGTCACTCCTCTCGATCTTCAATCATAGGAACCTACCATACTAGATCCACCCGTAGACATCCTTCATATCAACTCCCCTTTTAACGATAGGTTGCATGACATTCTAACTGAGAGATTTATTTCCCTCACTCTATCTACATTTAAGATGACTACAGATGAGTCCATCCAACTAACTCTACATGGAGGATCAAGCTCTTCTCCTTCCTGACATAGCTCACTCTCTTCCTTGGGAGACTCCTCTATTGAAGAAGGCTCTTCTAAGTCATTGGAATTTGAAAGATCTCCAATCCTACCAAAAACTCAAGTAATCCTTGGAATAATCAAGGAAACCCACAAAATAATCCCACAACCCCTTGGCTTGATTAGGGTGTTGTTGTTGTACTTAGTGTACAACAACCTTTGCCAAGGAATCCTGACAAGTTCCTCCCTAAATTTGACCTTGATTCAAAGAAACTAGCTGAGGATCACATCAAAGCATTTATGTTGGTCATCAAGCAAAAGAATGTTCAAAATGAAGACATAGTATGTAGATTTTCCCCTTATACATTGGATGGGAAGGCCACTACATGGTACATTGCTCAACCTCCCCAAAGTATCATTTCATGGGCGCAATTTGAAGCTAGATTTATGGGGAAATTTGGAAATGATAAACTACTAGATGCCATATTCCTGAAAAGGATTTTCCCCTTATACATTGGATGGGAAGGCCACTACATGGTACATTGCTCAACCTCCCCAAAGTATCATTTCATGGGCGCAATTTGAAGCTAGATTTATGGGGAAATTTGGAAATGATAAACTACTAGATGCCATATTCCTGAAAAGCATATATATATATATATATATATATATATATATATATATATATATATATATATATATATATAGTTAATCAAAAAACCATTATATTACTTTAAAAAAAATATAAAAAATTGACATTATAATTGTTATTACCTGATGATGAACCACACTAGTCGGTTCGAAATGCATTGCTTAAATCTACCAATGTGTTTTCTTCCAAAATTATTTTCAAATCAAAATATAAATCATAGAAGCTTGAATTTGAATATATGTAATTTTAGCAAGATGTTATAAAATTTATATCTACAAAAAAAAACAATTTAAAGTGATTTATATCTGCATTTTTATAAAAATATAATTATATATTAAATTTTAAATTATTAAAATCAACAATTATATATATATATATATATATATATATATATATATATATATATATATAGATATATATATATAAATTTTATATATAATTTTTTTTATTATTATTTTAGAATTTATTAAAAAAAATTATATTAATTTTTTTTATTATTTTAAAATTTTATAATAAATTTATAAATAAAATTATATTAAAATTTTATATATAATTTTTTTTATTAATTTAAAATTTTATAAAATAATAATTATTAAAATTTTATTACAATTTTATATATAATTTTTTTTTTTTTATTTTATAAAAAAATTATTATGAAAATTAAATTTTTCCTTTTTTTTTTAAATAAAATTTAAGAAAAAAAAATAAAAATAAACAATTTCCCAGCCCTTTGGCCATTGGATGAGGGCCCGGCTGCCCAGAGGGCACTGCACGCAGCCCCCTTCACCCCCCAGGCCAACGGCCAAAAGGCCACGTGCTGATTCTTTTTATTTTTTATTTTTTTAAACTAAAATTCTAATTATGAATAAATTAATAAAAATTTAATTTGAATATAAATAAAATAATAAAATTTTAAATAAAAATAAAAACAAAAACAAAAAACAATTATAAAATTATAATTATAATTTTAAATAAAAAAATAAAATAAAATAAAAACAAAAAACAATTATAAAATTATAATTATAATTTTAAATAAAAAAATAAAATAAAAACAATTTTTTTTTTTGTAAAATTGTAATTATAATTTTAAATAAAAAAATAAAATAAAAACAAAACAAGTATCTTGTCTTTGAGGTTTCTGCAAGTTTCATTATTGTTCAGATTATCTTCCGGAAAAATAAGACCAGTCTTTCAATATTCTCTCACATCCTGAAGATGAACCACCGTTGCTGGTTCGAAACGTCGATGAAAAAGAATCTTTATGTGATGTATCCAGAAGATAATCTGAAGAATAATGAAACTCGCAGGAACCTCAAAGACAAGATACTCACCCAATACGGAAGGGAGATGATGAAAGAAGTTCACAGATTTGAATAACACAGATGGCTCTTAACGAAAAAGAAGATTGACCTTATATTTCTGAAGAGATGTAGAGACTCATCAATTATCTGTTGTCTAAGCATCTCCATATATATAAGTGGAAAAATAAGACCAATCTTTCAATATTCTCTCACATCCTGAAGATGAACCACCGTTGCTAGTTCGAAACGTCGATGAAAAAGAATCCTTATGCGATATATCCGGAAGATAATTTGAACAATAATGAAACTCGCAGAAACCTCAAAGACAAGATACTCACCCAATATGGAAGGGAGATGACGAAAGAATTTCCGAGATTTGAACAACATAGATGGCTCTTAACGAAAAAGAAGACTGACCTTACATTTTTGAAGAGATGCAGAGACTCATCAATTATCTTTCGGCTAAGCATCTCCATATATATAAGTGGAAAAATAAGACCAGTCTTTCAATATTCTCTCACATCCTGAAGATGAACCACCGTTGCTGGTTCGAGACGTCGATGAAAAAGAATCCTTATGCGATGTATCCGGAAGATAATCTGAACAATAATGAAACTCGCAGAAACCTCAAAGACAAGATACTCACCCAATACGGGAGGGAGATGACTAAAGAAGTTCCCAGATTTGAACGACACAGATGGCTCTTAACGAAAAATAAGACTAACCTTGCATTTTTTAAGAGATGTAGAGACTCATCAATTATCTGTCGGCTAAGCATCTCCATATATATAAGTGGAAAAATAAGACCAGTCTTTCAATATTCTCTCACATCCTGAAGATGAACCATCGTTGCTGGTTCGAAACGTCAATGAAAAAGAATCCTTATGCGATGTATCCGGAAGATAATCTGAACAATAATGAAACTCGCAGAAACCTCAAAGACAAGATACTCAACCAATACGGAAGGGAGATGATGAAATAAATTCGCAGATTTGAATGACACAGATGGCTCTTAACGAAAAAGAAGACTGACCTTACATTTTTGAAGAGATGCAGAGACTCGTCAATTATCTGTTGGCTAAGCATCTCCATATATATAAGTGGAAAAATAAGACCAGTCTTTCAATATTCTCTCACATCCTGAAGATGAACCACCGTTGCTGGTTCTAAACGTTGATGAAAAAGAATCCTTATGCGATGTATCCGAAAGATAATCTGAACAATAATGAAACTCGCAGAAACCTCAAAGACAAGATACTCACCCAATACGGAAGGGAGATGATGAAAGAAGTTCGCAGATTTGAACGACACAGATGGCTCTTAATGAAAAAGAAGACTGACCTTACATTTTTGAAGAGATGCAGAGACTCATCAATTATCTGTCGGCTAAGCATCTCCATATATATAAGTGGAAAAATAAGACCAGACTTTCAATATTCTCTCACATCCTGAAGATGAACCACCGTTGCTGGTTTGAAACGTCGATGAAAAAGAATCCTTATGCGATGTATCCGGAAGATAATCTGAACAATAATGAAACTCGCAGAAACCTCAAAGACAAGATACTCACCTAATACGGAAGGGAGATGATGAAAGAAGTTCGCAGATTTGAACGACACAGATGGCTCTTAACGAAAAAGAAGACTGACCTTACATTTTTGAAGAGATGCAGAGACTCATCAATTATCTGTCGGCTAAGCATCTCCATATATATAAGTAGAAAAATAAGACCAGTCTTTCAATATTCTCTCACATCCTGAAGATGAACCACCGTTGCTGGTTCGAAACGTCGATGAAAAAAAATCCTTATGCGATGTATTCGGAAGATAATCTGAACAACAAAACAAGTAATTATAAAATTATAATTATAATTTTAAATAAATAAAAAAATAAAATAAAACAAAACAAAAAAATGGTCGATTTGATTTTTTTTTAATAATATTTAATAATTAAACAAAATTAATTTAAAATAAAAAATACTAATGATTTTATTTTTATAAATTATTTTTTAATAATTAAAAAACATATAAAAATAAATTTATATAATAAAAAAAAACACAAAATTCTAAATATTTTCTTAAAATAAAATTAAAACTAAAATTTTTGAATATTTTCAAACATATATATTTTAATTTTAAAAAGAAGTCAATTTAAAATACCAAATGAAATAAGAAATAAAGAAAAAATTTATTAATAGTATTTAATAAATGTAATTTCAATTAAAAAATAAATAAAAAACAAAAATTACAAATATATAACAAAAAAAATAAATGTATTTTTTTCTAATTGAACAATTTTTTTTTTTGCATGCAATAATTTTAATGCTCCCCAAACGAAATTAAAAAAAATTAACACCCATTTTTTATTTCAAAAGCCTAAAAAATAAAAAATAAAATCTTAAATTTTCTCCTAAAAATCTACAAATTTGTGATTTTTTTCTCCTTTTCGTCCCTATATATGTGTGTGTGTGTGTGTGTGGTTTGTTCCCTAAATTCATCTATAAATAGTCAAGATATAAAGGAAACTAACCTTTAAAATGCATAAAACTCTCGTTGAATGTGATATCTATGACAAGACAAAGAAAACTAACCTTTAAAATGCGTAAAACGCTCGTTGAATGTGCTATCTATGACAAGACAATGCAGCTCCTTCGTAGGTCCTCTGCAAATCGCTCCAAACTTTTTAACAAGATCCAAAAGACTTGATGTGATGTGATGAATATAAACAATGAATTTTATTTTATAGCGATGATTGTGGGATTGATTTATCGTTTCTTGAATGTGGGATTAAACTTAAAATAAAAATAAAAATAAAAATAAAAAATTATAGTTAATATTACAGCTTTAGGTTAGTCTTCATTCATTATGGGATAAAAAAAAATATATTAATTATAAAAATTAATTCACTTACATAGTCAATGTTAAATAATTTAAATAGAAAGAATATTTTGAGATTCTATCAATATTTTGAATAGAAACTAGGGTGAAATTTTCCAAAACCAAAAGTTTCGTAATATGTTTTCAAGTAAATTATAGATGAAAATTTTTGAGGGAAATATTTAAAAATGAAATTTTTGGAGGGAAAATTTTCAACGAAATTTTTTGGGGGCAAACTTTGGAGGGAAAATTTTTGGGGGGGAAACTTTAGAGGGAAATTCTCGATCTCTAAGTTATATATTGTCATTGGGAGAGAGTGCATTTGTATCATTCGACATCTTCTGGTTGAAGGTCATGGATTCTTTTGATAGTGAAGTTTTTCTTTCTTTAGCATTGACATATTCGTCATGCAACAACTGTATTCATTTTAATGAATGTAATAGGAATTCTTTCACTATGAATAGAGCGACAAATTTTCCACTCGGTCTTAATCCTAAGGATGATGAGACCAACATTAATGAAGGGAAACAAAAGGAATTTCCTGTGAATAGAGAGTCAATTTTTCTACTTCCTCTTAATCCTAAGGATTATGAGAGCATCACTGATGAAGGGGGGGATGAAGAATTTCCAGAGTCAAAATTTCCACATAGTCCTAATCCTAAGGATTATGAGAGTAGCACTGATGAAGGGGGTGATGAAAATTTCCGAAGTCAAAGTTTCCACTTCCTCCTAATCATAAGGATTATGAGAGCACAACTAATGAAGGGGGCGATAAAGAATTTGCAGAGTCAAAGTTTCCACTTCCTCCTAATCCTAAGGATTATGAGAGCACCACTTATGAAGGGGGGGATGAATAATTTGAAAATTCAAAGTTTCCACATAGTCCTAATCCTAAGGATTATGACAGCAACAGTGATGGAGGGGGGATGAATAATTTGCAGAGTCAAAGTTTCCACATAGTATTAATCCTAAGGATTATGAGAGCAACATTGATGAAGGGGGGGATGAAGAATTTGCAGAGTCAAAGTTTCCAAATATTCCTAATCCTAAGGATTATGAGAGCACCATTGATGAAGGGGGGGATGAAGAATTTTCAGAGTCAAAGTTTCCACATATTCCTAATCCTAAGGATTATGAGAGCACCACTAACATAGGGGAGGATGAAGAATTTCCATTAAATAGAAATTCAAAGTTTCCACTTGTTCCTAATCCCAAGGATTATGAAACCACCACTGATGAAGGGGAGGATGAAGAATTTCGTGCAAATGATAATTTGACTATGAATAGAGAGTCATATTTTCCACTTAGTCATAATCCTAAGGATTATGCGAGCACCAATGATGAAGGGGAGGATGAAGAGTTTCTTGAAAATGATAATTTTAGAGGCACAAATGTCAATAATGCATTTTCTCTAAGTGAGTGTTTCAAAGGTAGTCGTGGTGATGATGAATTGAGTCCTCCAAGAGAGGTTTTCAAAAGCAAGGATGAAGATGGTGAAGAATTTCGTCTTAGTCAATATTTCAAAAGTGCAGATTTTGGTAGTGAAGAATTTCCTTCATGTGAGGATGGTAATGAATATTTTCCAAGCAATGACGGTGATGAATTTTCTAGCTATCTTCGTTAGTATAATATTCCTCCTAATGATAATGAAAATTCTTCTGTAGATAATAATGAAATGAGGGAGACATTGCAAGCAAATATTGTATCTAGGAGTAGGATTATGCCTTTTCATATCAATCCAAAATATTCCAGTTATACAAGGGTTAGGACAGAATATCTCACAACTAGAAGTTTTGTTGGTGATATGATTTCAAGTGAATGTTGTCGAACGGATTGCTTGAAACATATGGATTTCGAGTTTTCTTTGGAACAAAGGAAGAAATATTTGTCAATGAATAAAAGCATGCAAATTCACTTTTAGTGGGTTGCATGCAATCTACACTAGCTGGTTATGATTATCATATTGGGAATGTATTGATCTATAGAAAGGCTTTCAAAATGTTGCATTCAGTTCATAATTTATGTCTGTCAAGAATCCAAGAAAGACTGGAAAAAGACCCTACATATTATTTAAAAGTACGTTATAAAAGAGAGGTTGGACCATCATCAATTACTGCAATGTCATGGATGAAAGAATTCTTTTCAAAGCATGGAGAGTGTACGCCAAATAATGACACAATACATATTCTAGATAATTTCTCAAGACGAGAAATATACAAATTATATAGAGAATATGCATAAGGTGCTGAAGGAGATGGCAATTGTATTACATATTCATATTTTACAAGGATATGGAGGAACAAATTCAAAAATGTTCGTATTCCTAAGAAGACAAGGATGGGGATTTGTAGTACATGTGCTTCTCTTAAATAAAAAAGAGATAAATCTCAAGGGGCGGAAAGAAGTATGCATTCATAAGATTATTTTTAAAAATTGGATAGTTATCAACTATGAAAATATATTTATTAGTAGATTTCTTATTTTATGTGCAAATTCCATTTTCAAATCACTTCAAGAGCATCACAATCAGCAAACAAGTGAAAGACAAAAATTGTATAAACATAGAAAAAGTGTTATGATAATCCAAATAAATATTTGGGTTTGATAATTGATGGTATGGACCAAAAGAAAACACTTCTGCCACATTTTGTCCACACACCAAAAAATTTACAGGAAGAAAATTTTATTTAGTTTCACTTGGTTGGCTGTATGGTCTTTAACGGGAAGATGTTTCCAAGGGTTTAATTCACAACTCCAAATATTCATAATGATGCAAATCTTACCATAACTATAATCCATGATGTGCTTTCTCATTGGTCTAGTATTCTTCCTAAAGTTTTGTATTTGCAATTGGATAACACAAGCCATGAAAATAAAAATCAAGTTATTTTTGGATATCTAAACATGCTTGTTCAAATGGGAATTTTAAAAAAGGTAAAGGTTGGTTTCCTTCTTGTTGGGCACACTCATGACCATATTGATCAGATGTTTAGTCGTTTTCAGTAACATTGAGGAGGAAGAATGTTGGGAGCCTTCCATCATTAATTGAATGTATTAAGAAAGCATATATTCCAGAGCCTGTTTTTCATGTGTTGGAGGAAACTATTGACATGCGAAGGTTTATTTTGGGATCACATGGTGAGGAGAAATGCATTGAACAACTTAATGACATTAGCTTCCAGCATCAATTTCGTATCAAAAAAATTGATGGAAAAACACTTATATGGGGCAAGAAGTATTCAACTGTTGCAGAATGGGGCAATCGTCAGGTTTAGCATTTTTGAAGTTCATTCTAGATCATCCAATATTTGCATCAAAGATAATATTATTACAATCAGTTGTTGAACTCAATAATGCACGAAGGCATAAGAGAGAGATAAATTATTTTGAATGTTTGGAAGAAATAAAAAAATGTATTAGAGATACATATGACTACTTTGATGTTGCTGATTTAGTTTGGTGGGAGTCTTTTTTCAATGATCAAAGTGATATCATCTCAATATCAGGAAATTAATATAAACTTTTGAAGACTCCATTTATTTGGCCTCAAAATATGCCAAATGAACAGGTGGAAAGACACATTGTTGAACAACAACAATCTCAAGGCATTTTTAATTCTCAACATGAAGAGGAAAGAGAAATCTATATTGGTTCTAGAAGATCGTGTGCACAACGTGAATCCATGGAAGACCTTTACAGGGGTTCTGTGTAGGATGTTAAGGAGGGTTGCATGATAGCAGTATTAGCAGATGGAGATCCACTTGGCTGTCTCTTTTGGGTTGCGAAGGTTATAAAAGTCATTAAAGAAAATGAAGATATTAGAGTTGTTGAGATACATTGGTATGCCACAAATACCTACCTATTCAATGATGTGTACAAGCCAGAGATGGTAGTTGATAAAAAAATTCTCAGAAAGAGAAAAAAAAGGGTACAAATATAAATCGTCATCGCATAGACCTATTAAAATTGGAGGATGTTAACATACTTGTCTATGACTTCAATTTAAGAAAGAGAGGAACTCTTCGCTTCAAGACCATAGATATTTTGAAGAAGTTGCTACAAGAAGGAACAATGTTGAGATGGGAGTCTGCTGAACCTAGTCGTAGATCTAGAAGACTTTTGAAACCTGAAATGGTGGGCATGCATGTTGACTCAGATGGGGCTCTAGTTGATGAAAGAGAAGAATATGGGTCATCTTCATCTGCATCTAGTCATTCATCTGAAGATGTAGATTTTGATGGTGTGCCAGATCCTATGGATGATTTTGAATAAATGTCTAAGACATTTTATGTAAATGAAGTTTGCATGGTAACTTGAAATAAATATTTTGACTTCCATATGATCTTACATGAATTTATGAGTCATTTCTATGTTTGTTGGATTTAATGTTTTAATTAAAAGAAATTCATGTCTTTAGAGATGTTTGCATGGTAACTTGAAATAAATATTTTTTACTTCCATATGATCTTACATAAAGTTATGTGTCATTTCTATGTTTTTTGGATTATACGCTTTAATGTATGTGATATTCAATCTTCAAAAGTTGATATTTTGATTAAAAGTAAAAAATATTAGAAATTAATGTTGGTTTTTTAAATTATACAGTGATATTGTCATGATATTATTTATTGTTATCATTTGGTATAAGATAGTTTTAAAATTGTTGAAATTTTAATGCTTCATTTTGATGGTTGATTTTTAGTTTTTTCTTACAATAGGATAAGTTGTCTTAGGCTAAAATTTGAAAAGAGCTATAGTTTTATCCTCTGAAATAAAAAACACTCTTGGAATAATAATTTTTTCATTTACTTTTTCATTTTTGAAAATTGTTTGTCATATAATTTGTCCATGATTTCATGGTTGAAATGTGTTACAAACTGAAGGTTTTCAATTACAAGGTTGAAAACTTGTCAAAATGTTAAGGTGTTTCTGAATTATGATATTTTACCTTTAATGCTATGGTTGAAACCAATTACAATTTCAAGGTTTTTTAGAGTCAAGATATTTTATCTTTAACTCCGTTGCTAAAATTTACTCTTGGAATAATGAATTTTTATTTACTTGTTCATTTTTAAAGTTTTAGTCATATAATTTGTCCATAATTTCATGGTTGAAATGTGTTGAAAACTAAAGGTTTTTAACTACAAGGTCAAAAATTCATCAAAATGTTAAGGTTTTTCTGAATTATGATATTCTTCCTTTAATGCTATGGTTGAAAACATTTACAACTTCAATGTTTTTTAGAATCAAGATATTTTATCTTTAACTCCATTGCTAAAAATAAACTCTTGGAATAATGAATCTTTCATCTACTTGTTCATTTTAAAAAATTGTTTTAGTCATATAATTTGTCCATAATTTCATAGTTGAAATGTGTTACAAACTAAAGGTTTTTAATTACAAGGTTGAAAATTTGTCAAAATGTTATGGTGTTTTTGAATTATCGTATTTTATCTTTAATGCTATGGTTGAAAACAATTACATTTTCAAGGTTTTTTAAAGTCATGATATTTTATCTTTAACAACATGGATGGAAATAGTTGGAATTATCAAGATTCGAGACATGATATTTTATCTTTAACATCATGTCCGAGAATTGTTGGAATTTTACAGTTTTTCAAAGTCCAGATATTTTATCTTTAACTCCATTGCTAAAAATTACTCTTGGAATAATGAATCTTTCATTTACTTGTTCATTTTTAAAAATTGTTTTAGTCATATAATTTGTCCATAATTTCATGGTTGAAATGTGTTACAAACTGAAGGTTTTTAATTACAAGGTTGAAAATTTGTCAAAATGTTAAGGTGTTTCTGAATTATGATATTTTATCTTTAATGCTATGGTTGAAAACAATTACAATTTCAAGGTTTTTTAGAGTCAAGATATTTTATCTTTAACAACATGGATGGAAATAGTTGGAATTATCAAGATTCAAGACATGATATTTTATCTTTAACATCATGTCTGAGAATTGTTGGAATTTTACAGTTTTTCAAAGTCCAGATATTTTCTCTTTAACTCCATTGCTAAAAAATGTCAAAATTGTAACCCGAATTTTTTTGTTATTCCAGAATAAACAAATTTTTTTAAGGGTGTTTTTTTCATCCATTTTTCAAAACAAAAATGGTTTTTACTTCCATTTAAAAAAAATGTTGAAAATTTACCCTAAAAAAAACATTGTTCTAGCATAAACAATTTTCATTTTTGGGTTGTTTTTTCATGTTTTTTTGGGGTTTTTGGGCTCGAGTACCTGTTTTGAGGTAATAGTTCCTGTTTTATTGGTAACTATGTTATAATCCATGTCACACAATTTAACACCATCCAAGTTGTCTGCTGATGTGGAAATTTGAATTTTCTCAATTTAATAAAGGAAAAATCAAATTGAGAATTTCTTGCTGCATTTTTCAACACTCCCGCTCAGCAAAAAATGGATTATCAACCACCCCTATCCTACAACTATCGAACTCAAACTTCCCTCTTGACAAGGCCTTTTTCAAAATGTCAACATCTTGTTCCTCTGTCAGAATGTACTGCAACAACATTATCCACCTTTGCACACAGTCTTGTAAACGGTGATACCAGATATCTATATGTTTGGATTGATCGTGAAAAACAAAATTTTCAGAGAGCTTGATGTAACTTTGATTATCACAGTAGATCACAGTTGGATCCATCATCTGACCAAAGAAGCCAACAAGTATCTTTCTGGTCCAAATCACCTCACATGTTACTGGACTGGCAACCATGTATTCTACTTCTATCGAGTTGAGTGCCAGAGATCTTTGTTTCATGTTTTACCAAGAAACCCCTATGGACCCAACACTGAAAATTCCACCTGATTTACTCTTTCGGTCTGATGGAATACTCGCCCAATCTGCATCTGTGAAGCCACATAGCTTCACTCCCTCTATCCATCTGTACCATAGTCCAAACTGGGTAGTGCCTCTGAGGTACTATAGAACATGCTTAGCTACCCACCAAAATAATTTGGTTGGACTAACCATAGCTTGGAACATTTGGTTGACTGCATAGCACATATCTATTCGCGTGTTCACAAGATACATTAGTGAACCCACCAACTGTGAGTAAACAGTAGCATCCACTTCCTCACCTGAAGTGGCATCCTCCTTCATCCAGTTGGTCGCTAGAGGTGTCTCCATGGGTTTGCAATTGTCCATGTGGAAGTATCTCGTCGGCATACTTTCCCTGAGAGACAAACAATTCCCCATTGCCTTGCCATACTTCCAATCTGAGGAAGTAGTGCATGAGACCCATGTCCTTAATTTCAAACTCTCTTGCAAGGTCCTCCTTGCAAGCTCTCATTAGCTACTCATCACCAGTTAAAATCAAATAATGAACATACAAGACAATAATCAACAATTTAACTTCTACCATAATATGATAGAGGTTTGCATCTGCTTCACTTTTGGTGAAGCCCAAACTGGTGAGATAACTATCGATCCTGGTGTACCAAGCATAGAGTGCTTGTTTGAGACTGTACAATTCTCACTTGAGTTTGTACACATGATACTCCTGATCAAAAGTCTCGAAGCCTTCTGTTTGCTCAATATGCACCTCCTCATCAATAACTCCATTGAGGAATGCTTTTTTTACATCCATTTGGTGGATCTTCCACCCCATCCGTGCAACCAGAGGAAGAATTGATATAATGGATGAGTACCCTTCTATAGGAGCAAAGGTATCCTCATAGTCAATCCCCTCAACTTGATATTTACCCTTGGCCACAAATATAGCCTTGAACTTCTCTATGCTTTCGTTTGCTGCATGATTTACCTTGAAGATCCATCTTGAACTCAAAATTGATTTATCTGTTGGTCTTGGAACCACTTCCCAAACATTTTTCTTTACAATGGATTCATATTCCTCCACTATTGCATTAACCCATACAGGTTTCTCTACTGCTTCCTCGAAAGAGGATGGCTCAGTCTCTATAATCTCAATCATTAGAGCCATGTAGCCAGTGTACCAATCTGGTGGCCTTCTTTGCCTACGCTGATTTGAAAGAGCACCCACATTCTCCCTCGCATCGTTCATAAGTGTCTCAGCTTCCTTGATACCTTTTTTTCCTTCTTTGGATGGTTATTCTTGAGTGGTTGTTTGCACTCTCTTCTCTCAACTTGTGGCTGCTCCAAGCTTCTTGAAGTTCCTCCTTTAGAGCTAAAATCTCCTCTTCTGGTGGGATATGAAGCTCCCTCTCAAGAGAACACTGCATCACTTTATGTTCATCAAATTTTACATCCCTTCACACAACTTTCATTCTGAGGGATGGAAAGTACACACGGTAGTTGTGGGGAGTTTCTGTGTAACCCACAAATACCCCCAATTTTGTTGTCGACTCTAG
Organism: Pinus tabuliformis; assembly: GCA_031772625.1. NCBI lineage: Eukaryota > Viridiplantae > Streptophyta > Pinopsida > Pinales > Pinaceae > Pinus > Pinus tabuliformis. The sequence goes on from CM062811.1 coordinate 514,712,418, forward strand.
CTTCTTCCTTGATTTTTTGGAGACACAGCAGTAAACATAGGCTCCAAAAATCATGAAGTGCGTCACATTTAGATTTCTCCTTTGAGAAACCCTTTTTTGGTGTAATCATGCCAAAAATCTGATGAGGACTCCACTTTTGCAAATAGATTGTTGTGTTGCATGCCTCGTTGCACAAATGTAGAGGTAGGCATTAATCATGAAACATCACCTTTGTTTCTTCCACAATGCTACGGTTCTTTCTCTCAATGACCCCATTCTGCTAAGGGTTGTGGGGTGTTTTCAACTCTCTCAAATGACTTCTTTTGCATAGAAATTTTTAAATTCATTCGACACATACTCACCTCCATTATCACTCCTGAGATCCTTCACCTTCTTTCCTATTTATTTCTCAACCAGTGCCTTGAATTCTAAGTACTTGTAGAATGTCTCATCCTTCTTTCGTATGAAGATCTAACACTTCCATGGGAAGACATTAATAAAAATGACAAAATATATGTGCCTGGTAGTGGAGGTTGTCGAGAAAGATCCACAAACATTAGATTGGATCCTTTCTATGACTGCATATGCTTTTTTGTCTTGATCATGGAATGTGGATTTTGTGTACTTCCCCAAAGTACATCCTTTGCATACATCCTTCTGATCAAGTGCTCCTTTGGGGAGGTTTATGTTTATCTGCTCCATGATCTTCAAAGCACCATGATGAAAATGGTCAAGTCTTCTATGCCAAAGTTCACAGACATTGTGGCTCTGCGTCTCCTTCGTCTTTGTGCTCAATGAAGCATAATCCTCCACATCTAGCTTATACAGGTTCTTCACAGGAATCTCTATATGTTTCACCTATCTCGTGGCTATGTGTATTAGGAATTCCTTTCCTTTGCTAAATATCACATCATAACCACGGTCTTCCAAAACTGCAATAGAGATGATATTTTTCTTTAGGCCCCGAATGAACATGACATCCTTGAGCCTGAGGGGAGAGATCAACTCCCTTTGAAAGGTGACTGTATGAATCCCGACCACGCTATACCTTCCATCATCCCCCCATCTTGATGTGCATCTGCAAGTATTTCTCCTCCAGGTCACTGAAAAAATATCTATTATTTGTCATGTGGAACAATGCACCTAATTCCAAGTACCACACGCTCCCCATCACTGTGTTGGCCATGCATGCAATGAGGGTAAAGTCAATCTCGAGTTGTGAAGCCAAAGCATCACTTGTTTCTCCTCCTGAGGTCTTCTTGCTTGTCTTCTTGTGTGGACACTTCGTGGTATAGTGCCCGAATTCATGAGAATGGAAGCATTTAATTTTGACAAATATTTCTTCTTGCCCCCTTGACATGATTCTGGTTTGGATTGGGATTTCTTCCTTTTTCCCTTCTTTTCCTTTCTAGCCAATGTAAAGTTTTCTTCATCCTTTTCCTTGGATGAAGTCCCATCTATGTTATTCTTCCTTATTTCCTCCTGTGCTAAATCAGACCATAAGCACTCCCAATTCGGTAGTTCCCCCACCCCCCATTCACTGAATCTTGATAGCTATCCCAACTCTTGGGAAGGCCTAGAAGGGCTAGGCTTACCAAGTCATATTCAGGGATAGTAACATCGACCCCACCCAGTTCATCACGACATTGTGTGAACCTGCTCATATACTGTTGTATAGTGTCCTTCTTCTACATCTTGATACTTCGAAGTTTATCCTTGAGTGCCAGCTTCTTGTGGTCACTATATTTTCGAACATTTTTTCAGTGATTTCCACATTGTGAACGAAGTTTCTTTTCCATGGAGATTTGAGACAATATGATCTCGTACTCCCTTCAAGATTATTCTCCTCACCTTGGCTACATCTTTCATCCACTGTTTGAGGTCCTTGACATCAACTGTTGGTGGTCTTGGAATATCTATATTGACATATTCAAGAAATCCATTATCGTCTAATACAGCCTCCATGTGGTCCTTCCATGCAGCAAAATTTGAGGTTCCTTCCAATGCATACTCTAGCCTTATTCCATTAAAGGACATCTTCTTGGCTCTGAAGAAATCCTGCTACACTGATCTTCAAATTCAAACCTTTGAGAAACAACTTCGAAATTCCTACTCTAATACCATGTAGAAATTAGGTTGTATATTTGCAACCACTCATGAAGTTTTAATAAAAATCACAAGACACGGGCCTACTTTACTGCACTGCAAACATTAATTCATAATTTGGAACAAAAATCTGAAACATGCAAGAAGAAATAACACACGTGCAACAAGTATTTTTATTTGGGAAAAGCAATCTGCTAAAAACACCAATGCCTGCTTGCATTAATCAAATGAATAGGGATGTATTACAATTTCTTTTCTCAACCGAGCACACCCTGCAAGTGCATAACCTATCTCTCTACTCACTGAAGACCTCTAAACCAGACTTAGTCAATTTTTTCCTCAACTTGAGCTCCTATTTCCTTGAAGAATTAGGCTCATATTATTAAGGAAATTCCTCAAATTGAATTATGCAATTCCTTAGTCTGATCTTTTGACTGCATGCAACCTCTGTACACTCAAGACTAGTCTACAACTGATGTTACACTGCCTTGGAATCTCCACCTCAACTGGGTATCGAATTCTCTGCATGCACTATCTATTTTGGGTTGATTGATCAGTTAATTGGATGATCATTGAGTTGGACTGAAGTCCCACTGGTTAACTAACCTTCCACTAGTTCCTTCAAAATTTGGAACTAATTTAACTGAAAAAAACATGAGATAACTAACCTTGATTGCTACAAATTAGCAATCACACATGTTGAACTGAACTCTAACTCCTCCAACTCGAATTTACGGAGTAAATTGGGTGACACAAGCCATGTCACACAAGTTAACATCATCCAAGTTGTGTGTTGATGTGGAAATTCGAATTTTCTCAATTTAATCAAGGAAAAATCAAATTGAGACTTTCTTGTTGCATTTTTCAACAATTCACAAGCTTGGTTCATGGAGTAGCCTTTTGCTCGATATTTTCACGCCATAATACCTATGGAAATTTAACAAGATCTTTAGGAGACCGACCAGGAGGTTGTCGAGGAAAGAGAATGTCCATCATTCTCTGATATTGTTTTTGAGATTACTATATGCATTCCTAATTTAGAATACATTAGAGGAATATAAAAACAATGTCTACACACCATTAACCTCTACTAGTAAATGAAAACATTGATAGGAAAGGTGCTTTTGAATTGAAAGGATGCCAAGGATAAAATCCTTCTTCTAATTCATGAAATGCAGTTGCAAATGAAGGATATGGACAATAGAAAGGAGTGCATTGGAGTCTGCTTGGCCCTAACATTTGGCACAAGGACAACCAATAAACCCAATGCAAACACCATTGAGGTAGAACATTCAATTTCTTCCAAAGTTTGTATGATAATTCTAAAATACATAGCCTTTTAGTTTTTTAGTTTTCATAGATACTATTTAGTTTGTAAACCTTGGTATGCTAGTCTTTTAAGCAACTATAAGTTTTGGCTCAAGCACACAATTATTTTTTTTATAATTTTTTCTCTAAAACTCTTATGACAAAGAGTTTCCTAGGATGTCACTTGTTTGGTTTTCCTAATAACAAACCAAAAGTTGGGAATAAACTTTTTGATATATAATTATAATAAAATCAATTTTAAATTTTTTTATTATAAAAATTAACTTAAATAAATTATATAAAAAAATGGTATACCTTTTCTAATGTTCATTTTATTTTAAACTAAAAAACTATAAATATAACATAGTAAAATTATTATTATATAAAAATAAAAATAATATACTTTTTAAACCTAATAATAATATTAATAATGATGCTAACATTATTCAGAATCGTACTAAATTATCTTCAAGTATAAGACTGCGATTTTTTTTTAAATTAATTGAAATTGAAATTTTATAATAAAAAATTCAATAAGAAAAAAATGTTGAGATTTGTATTATAAAACAAAAATCAGTACATATTCCATAAGATTTGATGTTGTTTGCATCCACCAGATTTTTGTCATGAAAACCAAATCACATTTTATCCCAGTATGTAGATACAAGGAAATATGATATAGATCTAAGATGAGAAAACATCCATAATTAACTCCACAACATGACCAAAAAAAGAAGGATTAGTCCACAAAATAAGCACTACCAAATCGGACATGAAAACAGGAAACAATAATATGGAAGTGACAGTCAGCCAAATAAACCATATCAGGGAAAAGGGAGAAAGCCTGCCTCTAGTGTAGTGCCTCCCACCAGAATCTCAATATGCATCCCATCCTGTTGAGCATGTATTCCAAGTTTGGACATCTTGTCTGTGTTGCGATTGTACTCCCTACCAATGTGTTGTATGGAAATGTGCCTAAAGGATTGCCATAAGAGCATAATTTGCCTGAGCTAGCCTTGTAGATGTGCATGATGAATGCGTGTGATGCCTTAGACTCGGTTGATGATAGACTGTGAATCTCCATATATGTGAATGAAGGGAATGCTCAAGAAAGAAGAAAACCAAAGAAGGCCCCACAGAGCCATGGCCTCCACCTTCATATTTGTCCCATTGTCTGCTCCCCAGTATACCCAAAATTGTTGTTCCAAAGAGAAAACAATCCAGAAACCACATCCACATCTGCCATCTTGTGTAGCACCATCAAAAAAACTGGTCGGATAGTTAATCCCGGGACCAGCATCAGGAAGAGGGGACCGATTAGGTTGGAGGGGAGTAGATAATATTGGAGTTTTCCATCCCAGAATCTGGTTAACAACCGGTTCCAACTCTGTCTTTGACCCTTCAGAAATAATATGGTTTCTACATCGCTAGATTTCCCATATGGTAGCAAGGGGAATAACTCACTAATGGGGTAGTTTGTAGCTCCACCAAGACAAACAAGAAGTGATTGAGTCGAATTGAGCTAAGGAGAATTTAAGCTTGCCGGAGAGCTCCAGCCAAATATGATATGTAACTGGCCATTTTGAAAATAAATGTAGATTACTTTCTGCCTCTTCCCTGCAAAAAACACATATACTAGGTCCCTATTGAAAATTGACCCAAGTTAATTTTTATTTTTCCAAACAAGCCAAACAAAAAGTATGATTTTGATCGGGATCTTAATTTTCCAGAATTTGATAAACCAGCATACCTCATTTGTGTTTTTATTACTATTGTAAATGAATTTGTAGGTGTCAGACATCGATATAGCCCCATGCTTCATATCCCCATTCCATCCCATCTGGTCTCCATCCTCCCCTCTGCATATTTCGAATAGTTGCATGTCTCTTTTGATTTGATCCCATTCCAAAGCTTGTGTTCCCCTAAGGCCCATCTCCCTCGCTCCTTCCAGATTGGGATATTTGCATTCCATGTTTTTATGTCCTGTATCCAAAAAAAGATTCTTGAGTTGTTTATACATTAGATAAGCCTATTCGAAATATGATAGTATGACCTCACTCCTAGTGTGCGGTCCCTATCGATGAGAATCTCATTGCCCATTCCAAAAGACCAGCAAGTCCTCCATAGGAACCAGTGTTTTATTTTGTTCAGGCTAAGCCAAATGGAAGATACCATCTGAATAATTACCAGACCCCTACGCGTCCATTATGTAAACTTGTTTCCCCGGAGATATTTTGATCTAATAATGTTCACCCAAATGCCATTGTTGAAAATGTCATGCCATAGTGTTTTGGTCAGCAGAGCCCATCCAAACCTCTACAAATATAGTATGCCCCATCCTCCCATGCACTTAGGAATTGTGACAATGTCCAGTCTAGTCCTCGGCCCCCAATCCAGACCATATGAAGTTTTCCATGATCCTGTTTAATTTCTTGATGATGGTGGCAAGCAGACAATATAAGCGAGCCTAGTAAACCGTTAACTAGGTGATGATAGATTGTGTGAGTGTGATACGACCACCAGGAGATAGACATTTTTTCTCCCACCTCATGATCTTGCTATAGAAATGATCCACCAGCCACATCCAATCATTAACTCTGTAGTTGTTTGGTTTGATATGAAAACTCAGATATTTCAATCCCTCCTCGATCTGTTTCCACTCCGAAAATGGTTTTAATGTATTCAATGTCCTCTGTGACACCCTGCCCATATATAAATATAGATTTGTTTTGATTCATTAGAAGGCCAGTAGCATTCCCAAACTTGTTAAATATATGGTGAAGCGCAAGCCATGTGAACCTTTAATCATGCCCATGATGAGAACATCATCAATGAAAAAGTTGTGTGAGATCTTGATGCCACTACCCAGGTTGAGGGCCTAAAAAATCTCATCCCAACTGTTGTTTAATGCGTAGACTGAGACCATCCATGGCTAGGATAAATAAAAGTGGTGATAGTGAACATCCTTGTCTTAAACCCTGGCCAACCCCAAAAAAATGTGTTGGAAATCCATTTATTATAACAACGAATCTTACATTTGAAACACAACCATAATCCATTCTGTGTTCCTAGGTTGAAGCCCAAGTTTATGCAAAACCATCCACAGATAACTCCAGTCGATATAGTCATAAGCCTTTTGCAAGTCAACCTTCATGATTGTCAATTTTAGTTTTTTGGAATGAATGGAGTGTAGGCACTCTTGTGCAGTAATGACTGCATCATGTATCTGCCTATACTGCAGGAAACCAAATTGCTCGAAAGATATATACTTTGAGAATATATGCTTAATCCTAAGAGCAATGATTTTGGACATTAACTTGTATATCAGGTTGCACAATGATATGGGCCTGAAGTCAAGAAAAGTTCCAGTGAGCAACAGCTTTGGGATGAGAGAAATATAGATGGAATTTATATGGGGATGAATGTAACCATTCAGTAAGTTTCCTCAACCATCTCTAGCAAATCTCTCTTCATGACATTAAAAAAATATATAAATAACTCCACAATCCACCCATGTGGCCCAAAGATTTATCACTTTTAGTATAATTATAATTATAATTCTTTCTAATTTATTATAATAGTAACAGATGTCTAAATTAAAAACTTTTTAATATTATAATAATATAATTATATTTATATTTATAAAATTAAATAGAAGTGTTTTTAAGGATTTATTTAGTAGCGAAATGTTATGTTATTATCATAATCGTATTAGATTTGATAGAGTTTAGATGTTTTTGGAGTAGTTTAATTCTCCAAAACAATTGCATTAACTTTTTATTGAATTTACAAACTGAAATTTCATGGATGATGAAAAATGGCAAACGTTTCAACCAACCCGGGTTTATTTTTGAATAAGTTTAAAACAATCAAATGAAAGTAATGAAAATTATAAAATGTTAAAATGTAAGTGCTGATCATGACGATCGATTTAGTTAGTACCGGGGTGATGGCATCAAAACTGGATCAAAATGGAATACTCAGTGCAATAATTTAATTCCCAAAAGCAATTACATAACTAGATATGGAAATGAAACATCCAAAACTTTATAAAATAAAAATTCCAAAGAACTCAGCAAATCCATGCCCATCTTTGAATAAGTTTAAAACATTCAAATCAAAGCAGAAAATGAAAATAAAGAGTAATAAAAGAGGCTAAGAAGTTGAAAAAAAAACTGGCACATATGAATTCATCTCCTTCCATAGATCTGTCTTCATTTCCTCGAATACTGAAGATGCAATATATCTCACGTTAGACATCAAATATGGTAAGAGTTAATATATCTAACGTGAGGGTTCAGCATAGCTATCAATAACATATTTCTAAAGATTGGGCTCAAATGGTTCCCAAACTCTGCAATGCATAAAACTGGTGGATATATTTACACATTGGCGCACACGACAGAAAGACTTTTAAACCATTCAAACCATGGGAACGACTGGAATTCATGGCTCTGAACAATCATTCAATGTTTAAAGATGCAAAGTCAAATAAAATTGAAGCAAAATCTGCAACTAACTAATAACCAGTTTTTGGTGGCTCGGCGACTTCAGGAGTATAAGCAGATGAGGCACCTGCCTGTGAGACAAACGGATGGGTAAGTAGCTGAGACGCCGTCCAGCGCAACCCGGCATCCTTCTGCAAGCAACAGCGGATGAAGCTCTGGAACTCCGGAGAAGCTGAGGGCGGTGGCGTGGGCGGGTCCCCGTAGCGTATAAGGCACATGAGCGTTGGCCAGTCCGGGTGCACGCCGGGTGGCAGAAAGGGCAACCGCCCAACGTAGCATTCCAGGAGGCTCAACCCGAGGCTCCAGATATCGCCGGCGTACCCATCGTAGCGCCCATTGTTCATATCGGGGTCGATTCTCTCGGGGCTCATGTAGGCGAAGGTGCCCTACGCAGGAATTGCAGGGATCGAGCGACTTCGACAGAATCCGACTCACGCCGAAGTCCGCGATCTTGACCTGGCGCCTGCTGTTGAGCAAAAGATTGGAAGGCTTGATGTCTCTGTGCACGATCTTGTTGGCGTGGAGATACTTGAGGCCGTGCAGGACCTGCCTGTTCCGACAACCGGCGCCCGCACTTGTCGAGTGAGCCCCCGTCCATGTATTCCAGCACGAACTGGATCTCCCCGACCCGGTCGTAGACGCCATGGCACTTGACCACGTATGGGGAATCTGTTCTCCGCAAGATCTCCATCTCGCGGACGACGTGGCTACGGGTGAGTATATCGTGGTCGCTTTGCACGATCTTGAGGGCGTAGAGGAACTGGGTTCTCTTGTGTCGGACCTTGTACACTTTTCCCCCGCTGCCATACCCCAGAATCTCCAGTTTCTCAAGCTCCGACGGGTTGAACTCGTCTACTGTTCTTGCTACCGCGAGTGTCCGGGGCGGGGGTGCCAAGGATCCCTGCGGGGGTGGCGGTGGCAGAGGCAGCGGGACGGCAAAGGATCCCGGCGGGGGTGGCAATGGCAGCGGGACAGGAAAGGATCCCGACGGGGGTGGTAATGGCAGCGGGACGGCAAAGCGTGCAGATAGTGCGGGGCGGGGTGGAATTGGGAGCCTTAGTGCTTGGTGCTTGAAGGTCCGGGATCGTCTCTGCTGAACATTCAGGGGTTCTCTTGCTGGGTTTTGATCATCTGACCTGGTGATTGTCATGTTTGCTCTCAGCTTACACCGGGCAGGATCGGGAAGAAACTTCTGAGGGGTGCTGGAATTGGAAAGGTAGAAAGGGTGTCGGGTCTTACCATATATATATATATTGTTATTCTTCGAGTCAAATTTTTGCAAACTGTATCGGATTTGACTGCAATAAATGATGTGATTGTTTGCGTGATTTGATTTGAGTTTGAGCATTATTCATCCATGTTCTCAGTCTGTCGTGTATATTGAGGATTGCACTTCACAGTTAATTTTTTTATCGGGATGGTGCAATTTTAACAGACAACATTGTTCACCTTTCAGGGGTATATTATATAATTGTTTTTTTACTAGTATTTTAGAAAACCTAAATATTTATTAATAAAATATTTTTTTTTTTTTAATTATAGAAAATTTATCATAATTTAGTTGTCAAACTAAGGACACTTATCACATGATGATATTTTCTAATGTAGGTTGACTTATCATTATTATTCAAAAAAAACCATGCTACTTATAATTATTAGTAAATAGTTCATATGAACACAAGCTTACACATACCTCTAAGTCTTAGTCTTAGTCTTAGGTATTAACCTATATCTTTACTTCGGAAACAAACTCTTATTTATCTGTTAATCTTTTATATTTTGATTTTTTTATTATTTTAATGTTAACCAATATAATAAAAAAAATATTAAAAAATTAAATCTTATGAAAAATATATTTAAAACTTAAAACAAACTATTGCGGTTATAATTTATATTATTTTCATTTCAATGATATAGGAAATATTTTGTTTTGTTTTTTTTTTATTTTAATGTTAAAAAATTAAACGAATTATGAATACGATATTTAAAATTTAAACCAACTAATACAAATATAAATTTAAATTATTTTTATTTTAATGTAGGAAATATTTTGGTTTTTATTATTATTTTAATGTTAATTAATATAATAGAAAAATATTAAACAAATTCAACAAATTATTAAAAAATATTTAAAATTAAAGAATATAAATTTATATTATTTTCATTTCAATGTTATTGGAAAATGTGTTTTACATATTTGAATCCGAAAAATAAGTACAAAAGTTTGAATGAAATAAATATGAACCGTAGAATATGTAATTTATAAATACAGAAATAATATTATTGCCAACTCCATAAGCATACACTAGGTTTTTATCATCTCAATATCAATATGATGAAAACATTAAAAAAACCAAGCACACTGATATATATATATGAATGATGAAAACATTAACAAAATTGTTATGAAAACATTAAAGAAACGAATCACAGAAAATATGTCGCCTATATTTAGGTCCTGGAAATAAGCACTGAGATTTGCGATAATTAAATATGAACTTTATACATATGTAGATTAGTGTTGTAATCTAAGAGTTAAGATAAATTTACTTCCAAAACAAGTGTTTAAAAGACAAAGAAATAAAAAATATCCCTATTTCAACATACATTTACTAAATTTAGATTTAGATGGTCAAACATAATTCAATAAAATTTTATAAAAAAAACTTAAATCTAAAATTTGTTTATTTATTTACTTTTATCTTAAATCTATGAAATTTATTTATTTATTAAATTAATTAATAAAATAATTTATAATATTAAACTATAATCAAATTCAATATTAAAAAAAAAACAACCATAGTCAGCCTCACATTCCAATGCTCACAGACAAGAGTGCATTCAAACATATTAAAAAAAAAAACCATAGTCAGCCTCAAATTCCAATGCTCACAGACCAGAGTGCATTCAAACATATATTTTGACAGTCAAATACCATTCCAAACTTTTACAGAATTTTAAGCTATATAGAAAATATAGTCAAACATATACCATTAAAATTGACAAATTGACCACCAAAATACCCACTTTCCAACTCTCATTAAAAAAAAATAGTACACCCTTGTTAAAATGTTTATCTATAAAGTTATAGTTATGTAAAAGTTTGAACATATTTCGCTAAATATAAAAAATATCGTGAAACAAATTTATACTAAAATCAAAATTGACTACCACAACCTTCTTCACTTTCCAACACTCCTAAAAATAATGCACCCTTTGTTAAAGATATATATGTAAATTAGGCATACATTTCTTGTTCCTGGCGGATTTTTTCCAACACTCCTAAAAATAATGCACCCTTTGTTAAAGATATATATGTAAATTATGCATACATTTCTTGTTCCTAGCCGATTTTGGGCATGCACCCTCTCTCATATACTTGGAATCATATGGTTGGAATAACAAAGGAAATTTAACCTATATTTGATTAATACATAAGAGGTTATTATGTTATCTTGTTTACATTACACTAGTATTTTATCAAAGTATTATGAATAATTAAATATTAATTTATTATTAATTTTAAATACATGTAATATTTTTGTTATTTATAAATTATTTGTCAGTTCATTTAAGTGTGAATTAAGATATTAGTTGTATAGAAAAATTTATTGAAAATGTTAATTATTTGATAAACATAAACACTTTGAATAACTTATTTTTTATGCATATTTTTTTATGAATTTATAATAAAAGTATATATATTTTTAAGAAGAGTTTCGGCGTAAATCACATGCAAAAAACTTTTGTCTACGCGTTTCTAACCAACCAGTGTGGTTCATCGTAAGTTTTATTACTTTGGAATTTTTGAATGAAGATGTCGATCATAAAAGGATGTTTAACCTAACATCTTAATGAAATTGTGGATTATGTCAGGCAATTTATTTAATCTCAAGGAATGATATGACAATGTCTATGTTTGGTACACTTTATTACATGAAAATAGTATTTTGGAGAATTTGTAATCTAGTTGGATCTAAGTCATTTTTGCAATCCCAAGGTTTTTCATTGTCCCTATTTTTTTTTGTAAGATCAGGTCATTCATATAACTTTCAAAATGATTGATATATAAAGATATTTTTAGCTATTGGTCAGCGAATTGGGAAAGTAGCATAGACTCCTTTCACCTTTGACTCCATAATGGTTATTCATATCAACAAAGGGAATCATCGCATATCTTGGAGTTCCAAGCCAACTAGGTCATTTGTTACGTTGAACCATACTTCTTTTACATTAGGTCATGTTTTTGGGCTAATCATGAGACACCAATTAATCTATGAGGATTGAGGCTAGACACTCTACCAATCACGTGGAGCCAAATTATAAACCAAGAGTCAATTAAACCATAGAGATCGATGTCAAACTATTTGCACTCATTAAACCAGAGATCCGCATCAAAACATTTGTGCTAGTAAGAAGTCAAATCATAAACCAAGATCTAATCAAACCATAGAAATCCACATTAAACGGTTTTCATTCACTAAACAAATATCCACATCAAAAAAATTATGCTTGCTAGGAGCTAGATCCACATCAAATTGTTTGTGCTCACTCAAATCATAGAGATCCATGCCAAAATGTTTGCGCTCACGGAGCCAAGTCATAAAATAAGAACCAATCAAACCACATATATCCTAGTCAAAATGTTTACGCTCATGGAGCTAAGTCATAAGCCAAGAACCAATCAAACCATAGATATCCACGTCAAAATGTTTGCGCTCACCAAGAGCTATGTCATATACTAGGAGACAATCAAACCACAAATATATTTGTCAAAATGTTTGTGCTCATGGTGCTAATTCATAAACTAGGAACCAATAAAACCATAGGTATCCTCGTCAAAATGTTTGTGCTCATAGAGCCAACTCATATACCAAGAGCCAATCAAATCACAGACATCCTCGTCAAATTGTTTTCACTCATGGAGCCAAGTCATAAACCAAGAACCAAAACTATAGAGAGACTTGAACCTGCAACTATAGAACTGTGTTTCCTTATAAAAGCCATGAAGGTAGAGCCTTCACATATTACTTTGCACTCATCCTTCTTTCTTATCACCACAAGTCATGTGACCATGAATTTATACATGAGAAAGAGTCAATTTGGGTAAAGGGCCGACCTTCTAGAGATATCATGGGACCACACCATGTGACTCGGACCTATGGGTCATTGGTCACCCTCATGTTGATGTCATCATGGCATCACACCTACTGCGTGGCACTCTCTGAGTGGTGCCATGTGTCACCAAAAATCACCCCCATTGATCTACAAAAAATGTCATTTCAACATGCCACATGTCATCATGTCAGTTTGCCATGTCATTGTTCACATGTCATCATCTTTAAGCCAGTCTTACGCTACCATGTGTCACTATAAGCCATTAGTCCAATCTACATCTTCCATATATGCATCCACGTCAGGGGTGCCACATTACAATCACCTGCACTAGGGGTACACGTGGCATCCAAATATGGGGTATGACTTAAACATGCCATATGTCATTATGTTGGTAGACCAACCAACTCCCCCTCTCATTTTTGAAATGATATGGGGGGGGAGGGGCTCTCCTTTGTTTGCATTATTTCTAGTTTTGGTCATTGTCTGGATCATGGTGAATCTGGTTATGTGGCTTTAACCAAAATTTGATTCTTTTTCCTAGTATTTTGTTTCCTTATTTTGGTTTTGTAACAATTATATGAATCGTGCTTTAATTTCATTTCATGAGGTTATAATTTCTAAGAGACTAACCAATTCTACTTTAGATCCTTGGGATCATATAACAACATTGATTTTATGATTTGATTCAAAGTTTTATTATATTATGGTGATTGCATTTTATATGTTGACATTAGATAATATAGTTCTCGTAAATGATTTTAAGCATTTATATTTTACTTTGCGCTCTTTTCGAATGAGCAAAACATTTGGTCGATATTTATTTCAATGCATGAATTAATGTATTATTACATTGGTTATGGCTTGTATCACATTGATACGAACATATGCCTTTGGGTTGTTGAAACTATGGTTATATTACATTCTCGATTATGGTATGATTTATGCGATAATGTAATGTTTTGGCATAATGAAACCTATGATATTAACATTTATCATTTACATATCCTAAATGATGTATGGTGATGCTAGATGGATTGGGTATAATTTGATCTGGATGTTATGTTTCCCATTTGGTGCTTCTACCTCACAACACCTATATACACCATAACTCATTGCCATAATTCAATCTATAAATCAATCAAATTTCCCACTATCATGACAAAGATATGGTACATTCTCATAAATGTGTGTTGTGGTCTTTCAAGCTACCTTGTAGGGTTTTCATTTCGACATTTTCTTCAGTTTCGTTTCTCTCCACATTTGAAGACTAGGCAAGTAAACATTGGGTCCAACACGTAGCCTAAGTTTGCAAAGATAGGCGATTATTGGGATGAAAATACAATTGATAAAGTTGTGGAGCTGCTACGTGAATACCAAGACTTGTCTCCTACCAAGTTCTCAGACCTGAAGGGAAGAGTAGGGGATATAGGAGTAATGAAGATCAGTTTAAAGCCTGATGCGAAGCCCGTGAAACAGATACCTTACCGCCTAAATATGAAGTATAAGGAAAATGTGCATAAAGAGATAGACAAAATGTTGGAAGCTGGAATTATTGAGTGAGTAGAAGAATCTGATTGCGTGAGCCTTATGGTTGTTCAAGAGAAGAAGCAACAAGTTGAAATCATGATATGTGTAGATATGAGAAATCTCAATGATGCATGCGTTCATGACCCATTTCCAACACCATTTACAGATGAAGTTTTGGATAATGTCAGAGGACATGAATCTTACTTGTTCACTGATGGGTTCTCAGGGTACCATCAGATTAAGATCGCGTCGGAGGATTGCAGCAAGACGACCTTCACGATGGAGTGGGGATGCTTCCAATACACAGTGATGCCATTCAGACTGAAGAATTCGCCCATGATCTTTTCAAGGGTTGTAATTGCAACATTCAAAGAATTCATCCATAAATTCTTAGAAGTGTATTTTGATGACTAGACTGTGTTTGGATTGGTAAAGCGCCACGTTGCAAGTCTGCACCTTATGTTGGATACTTGTCACAGATACCAAATTGCTCTAAACTTGAAGAAATGTATATTTTGTGTGCCTTATGGGATATTTCTAGGCCATGTGGTATGTAAGCAATGACTAATGGTAGACCTTGCAAAGTTTGTAGTGATTATCAATTTAGAAGCTCCAAAGAATGTAAAGCAGTTGTGCGCAACATTGGGCCACACCAGCTACTATAGAAAGATTATCAAGGCTTATGCACAAATAATTGCGCCAATGGAGAAATTATTAAAGAAGGACGTGAATTTTTGTTGGGATGAAGAGTATTAGCATAGTCTTAATGTGTTAAAGGAAAAGAAGGTGACTGCACCCATTTTGGTGTTCCCAGACTGGAAGAAAGAGTTCCATGTGCATGTGGATGCTTCTTGTATTGCGTTGGGTATGGTGTTGACCCAACCAGGTGAAGGCGAGATAGATCACCCTATAGCCTTCACAAGCAGGAAACTGTCAAATTCTGAGAAGAATTATTCAACTACAGAGTGCAAAGGATTGACAATGGTCTATGCACTGCAAAAATTTTGACACTACCTATTAGGTGCACATTTCAAAATGTATACAAATCACTCCACTCTCAAGTACCTGGTCAACAAGCCTGTGTTGGGGGGAAAGATCTATAGGTGGTTATTTTTGTTTCAAGAATATGATTTTGAAGTGATTGTGAAGCCTAGACGGTTGAATGTGGGACCAAATCATCTATCCAGAATTGAGACAGGCGAAGAACCTACTAATTTGAAGGAAGGGTTGTTGGATGCACAACTCTTCACTGTACATGTCGCAGATGATCATTTTGCTGATATAATCTAGTTTTTGACTACTGGAACAGACTTGGAAGGATTCTCTACACAGCATAAAAAGGAGTTGGTGGTCCACACAGCTGACTTTTCTGTGATTGTGGGACACTTAAATAAGATGGGCACCGATGAAATTCTACGTCGATATGTTCTGGAGTTCGAACACTCTAGAATACTTGCCGAAGCACATGGAGGAGTGGCGGGAAGACACTGTGCAGGCATAGCAACTGCGCAGAAGATTCTACGTGCATGATTGTGGTGGCCGACAATACATAAGGATTCTAAGGCATATTGTAGGCCATGCGAGGCACGTTAGAGGACAGGAAAACCATTGTGAAGGGACAAATTGCCCTTAAATCCTCATATTTCATTACAAGTGTTTGACAAATGGGTGGTTGACTTTGTGGGTCCCATACAACCACTAGGGAAAAAGACAGGCGCGTGGTACATTATTGTTGCGACGAAGTATTTGACAAGATGGGTAGAAGCACAATCGGTGAAGGACTGTAGCACTGCTACATCCACAAAGTTCCTGTTTGAATATGTCTTGACAAGGTTTGGGTGTCCTAAGATACTAATGAGTGATCGGGTTACGTAGTTTCTAAATCAAACTATTACCGTGATGCTCGAGGAATTTCATGTTTATCATCAAAAGAGTACGCCCTATCATCCTCAGACAAATGGTATGGTTGAAGTATTCAATAAAATTCTAGAAAACGTACTGACAAAGGTCTGCAATGCGTAGAGGAATGATTGGGGTGTGCGCATACCATCAGTCCTATGGGCATATAGGATGACGTGTAAGAATTTGACAAGGAAAACCCCGTTCAGGCTCAAATGGTTCACAAACTGTGCAATGCATAAAAGTGCTAGATATATTTACACATTGGTGCACACGACAGAGATACTTTTAAACGATTAAAACCATGGGAACCACTAGAATTCATTGCTTTGAACGATCTTTCAATGTTTAAAGACGCAAATCCAAATAAAATCGAAGAAAAATCTGCAAATAACTAATAACCAGTTCTTGGTGGGTCAATGACTTTAGGAGTATAAGCAGATGAGGCACCTACCTGTGAGACAAATGGATGGCTAAGCAGCTGAGATGCCGCCTAGCGCAACCCGACATCCTTCTACAAGCAACAGTGGATGAAGCTCTGGAACTCCCAAGAAGCAGAGGGCAGTGGCGTGGGCGGGTCCCCGTATCATATAAGGCACATGAGCGTTGGCGAGTCCGGGTGCACGCTGGGTGGCAGAAACGGAAACTGCCCGACGTAGCATTCCAGGAGGCTTAGCCTGAGGCTTCAGATATCGCCGGCGTACCCATCGTAGCTACCATCATTCATATCGGGGTCGATTCTCTCGGGGCTCATGTAGGTGAAGGTCCCGACGCAATTGCAGGGAGCAAGCGACTTCGACAGAATCTGACTCATGCCGAAGTCCGTGATCTTGACCTGGCGCCTGTTGTTGAGCAAAAGATTGGAAGGCTTGACGTCTCTGTGCACGATCTTGTTGGCGTGGAGATACTTGAGACCGTGCAGGACCTGCCTGGTCACCGCCCTGAGGAACGGTTCCGACAACCGGTGCCCACACTTGTCGAGCGAGCCCCCGTCCATGTATTCCAGCATGACCTGGATCTCCCCCACCCGGTCGTAGACGACGTGGCACTTGACCACGTATGGCGAATCCATTCTCCACAGGATCTCCATCTCGCGAACGACGTGGCTACAGGTGAGTATATCGTGGTCGCCTTGCACGATCTTGAGGGCATAGAGGAACTGGGTTCTCCTGTGTCGGACCTTGTACATTTTTCCCCCGCTGCCATACCCCAGAATCTCCAATTTCTCAAACTCCGACGGGTTGAACTCGTCTACTGTTCTTGCTACCGCGAGTGTCTGGGGCGGGGGTTGCAAGGATCCCGGCGGGCGTGGCAAGGGTAGCGGGACGGCAAAGCGTGCAGATAGTGCGGGGCGGGGTGGAATTTGGAGCCTTCTCTGCTGAACATTTAGGGGTTCTCTTATTGGTTTTCGATCATCTGACCTCATGATTGTCATGTTTGCTCTGAGCTTACACCGAGCAGGATTGGGAGGAAATTCTGAGTGGTGCTGGAATTGGAAAGGTAGAAAGGGTGTCGGGTCTTGCAAACTGTATCTCATTTGACTGCAATAAATGATGTGATTGTTTGCGTGAATTGATTTGAGTTTGAGCATTATGCATCCATTTTCTCAGTCCTCAGTCTGTCATGTATACTGAGGATTGCACTTCACAGTTATTTTTTCATCGGGATGGTGCAATTTTACCTAGACAACCTTGTTCACGCTTCTTCAATGGTATATCATATAAGTACTTCAAAAAAAACTTAAATATTTATTAATTTAATAATTTTTTTTAAAGTGGAAAATTTGTCATAATTTAGTTGTCAAATTAGTGGAGACTTATTACATAATGATATCCTCAAATGTAGGTTGACTCATTACTATTATTCAAAGCAAACCACGCCTCTTCTAATTATCACTGAATAGTCCATTTAACCACAAACTTACACTTGTACCAAATACCTATAAATCCTCAAAATCTTAAATATTAACCTATATCTTTACATCTGAAACAAACTCTTATTTAACTATTAATCTTTTATACTTTTGTTTTTTACTATTTTAATATTAACCAATACAATAATTTATTTTAATTATTATTTTAATTTTAACCAATACAATAATAAAATATTAAAAATTTTAAGCTAATTATGAAAAAATATTTAAAATTTAAACAAACTAATACAAATATAAATTTATATTATATTATTTTTATTTTATATTATTTTTATTTCAATGTAGGAAATATTTTTTTTTATTATTTTAATGTTAACCAATATAATAAAAAATATTAAAAAATTAAACAAATCATAAAAAAATATTTAAAATTAAAAAATATAAATTTTTATTATTTTTATTAAAATGTGTTTTCCATATTTAAATCCCAAAATAAACATAAAAGTTTAAATGAAATAAATGTGAATCGTAAAATATATAATCTATAAATACAAAAATAACATTATTGCCAACTCAAAAATGACCATAAACATAAACATGCACTAGATTTTTCATATTTTAATTTATTTATCATTTCAATGTAAATATGATAAAAACATTTTAAAAAACAACCACACTGATATATATATATATATATATATATATATATATATATAAACATTAAAAATTTATTATGAAAACATTAAAGAAAACCCAGCACACCGATCTTTTCCTCTATATATATCTCGGAGAAAGTGTCTTCTATATTTAGGTTCTAAAAAATTAAGCACGGAGATTTGTGAGAATTAAATATGAACTTTATACGTATGTAGATTAGTGTTCATTATTTATAGGTCAAAATATACTTTTTTCCTAGAAAAATGTTCAATAAATAGAAATAAAAAATATTTTTATTTCAACATATATTTATTATATTTAAATATTTATATGTTCAAATATAATTCAATAATATTTCAAGGTTTTTTTTTTCTTCTTCTGTATTCAAGTTTTTGTGACTGTCGACTAAAAATTTTGTCATGTGATTTTTACTGAAAAACTTTATTTAATACAATAATATTTTATTAAGAAAAAATTGAATATGAAATTTGTTTATTTATTTATTAAATTAATTATTAAAATAACTAATAATATTAAACAATAGTCAATAAAAAATATTACTAAAATATATATATATATATATATTAATAACAACAAGCATTGGCATTCAATGCTGATAGACAAAAATGCACTTAAACATATGTTTGAAGTATTTTGACAGTCAAATACCATTCCAAACTTTTACAGTCAAATCAATATAAAAAATATAGTCAAACATATACCATTAAAATTGACAAATTGACCACCAAAATACTCATTTTCCAACGCTCATAAAAAATAATGCACCCTTTTGTTATAATTGTAAAAATGTTCGTCCATAAAGTTAAAGTTATAGTTATGTAAAAGTTTGAACATATTTTCGCTAAACATAAAATATATAGTCAAATACATTTATACTTACAATCAAAATTGACCACTAAAATCTTCTTCACTTTCCAACAGTCGTAAAAAATAATGCACTCTTCGTTAATCCTCTTCACTTTCCAACGCTCGTGAAAAATAATGCACTCTTCGTTATAATTAGAATAATGTTTCTCTATAAAGTTATATATATGTAAATTATGCATACATTTCTTGTTCCTCGCCGATTTTGGGCATACACCCTCTCTAGCAACCACACAGGAAACTTAACTTATATTTGATTAAATACATAAGAGGTTTTTGTTAAAGAAAATTTTGTACTTATTTTGTTTACATTGATATTTTTTTTTATCAAAATATGATGAATGATTTAATATAAATTTATTATTATTTTTAATTAAATTATTAATTATTAATTAAAATAAAAATTAATTAATTAAATTTTTAATTTTAATATATTACATTTAGTAAGAAATTTATAAATATAATGAAGGTTTTACTTAAAAATATATTTGATAAATTATAAATAAATTAATAAATGTTTTGGGTTTTTTCATTGATATTTGTTAAATATAAATAGAATCAAATAATTATTTTGTAATTTATTTTCAATTCAATGTATAGAGTAGTTTTAGGGTTGTTACATTTTTCATTCAATTGTAAATACATGTAATATGTTTACTACTCATAAATTATGTGTTAGTTTATTTAGATGTGAAGTAAGATATTAGTTGTATAGAAAAAATCTCTATTGAAATGTTAATTATTTGATAAAAACACTTTGAATAACTTGTTTTTTTAGGCATATTTCTCTAGGAATTTACAATAAGAGTATATATATTTTCTTTGTAAGTTTCATTAGTTTGGAATTCTTGAATGAAGATGTCGATCATAAAAGTACATTTAACCTAACATATTAATGAAATTGTGGATTATGTCATGCAATTTATTTAATCTCAGGGAATAATATGATAATGTCTATGCTTGGTAGACTTTGTTACATGCAAGTAGTATTTTGGAGAATTTGTGATCTAGTTGGATCTAAGTCATTTTTGCAATCCCAAGGTTTTTCAATGTCCTTATTTCTTTTTGTAAGACCAAGTGATTCATATTACTTTCAAAATGATTGATATACAAAGATATTTTTAGTTATTGGTCAGTGACTTGGGAAAGTAGCATAGACTCCTTCACTCCATAATGGTTATTCATATCAACAGAGGGAATCATCGCATATCTTGGAGTGCTAAGCCAACTAGGTCATATTGTTACGTTGAACCATACTTCTTTTACATCAGGTCATGTTTTTGGGCTAATCATGAGGCACCAATTAATCTATGAGGATTGAGGCTAGACACTCTACCAATCACGTGGATCCAAATTATAAACCAGGAGTCAATTAAACCATAGAGATCCATGTCAAACTATTTGCACTCATTAAATCAGAGATCTACATCAAAATATTTGTGCTAGTAAGGAGCCAAATCATAAACCAAGATCCAATCAAACCATCGAAGCCCACATTAAAAGGTTTGCAGTCGCTAAACAAAGATCCACATCAAAAATTTTATGCTTTCTAGGAGCTAGATCCACATCAAATTGTTTCGCTCAATCAAATCATAGAGATCCATGACAAAATGTTTGCATTCATGGAGCCAAGTCATAAAATAAGAACAAATCAAACCACATATATCCTAGTCTAAATGTTTATGCTCATGGAGCTAAGTCATAAGCCAAGAACCAATCAAACCATATACATCCACATCAAAATGTTTGTGCTCACCGGGAGCCAAGTCATATACTAGGAGCCAATCAAACCACAAATATCATTGTCAAAATGTTTGTGCTCATGGTGCCAATTCATAAACTAGGAACCAATCAAAACACAAATATCCTCGTCAAAATGTTTGTGCTCATGGAGGCAACTAATATACCAAGAGCCAATCAAATCACAAACATCCCCGTCAAAGTGTTTGCACTTATGGAGCCAAGTCATAGACCAAGAACCAAAACTATAGAATGAATTTAACCTACAACTATCGAAATTGTGTTTCCTTAGAAAAGCCATGAAGGCAAAGCCTTCACATATTACTTTTCAATCATCCTTCTTGCTTATCACCAAAAGTCATGTGACCATGAATTTATACATGAGAAAGAGTCAATTTGGGTAAAGGGCCGACCTTAGAGAGATATCACGGGACCACACCATGTGACTTGGACCTATGGGTCACTGGTCACCCTCATGTTGATGTCATCATGGCATCATACCTACCGCGTGACACTCTCTGAGTGGTGCCATGTGTCACCAAAAATCACCCCCATTGATCTACAAAAAATGTCATTTCAACATGCCACATGTCATCATGTCAGTCTGCCATGTCATTTTTCATACGTCATCATCTTTAAGCCAGTCTTACGCTACAATGTGTCACCATAAGCCATTAGTCCAACTAGATCTTTCATCTATGCATCCACGTTAGGGGTGCCACATTACAATGACCTATGCTAGGGGTACACATGGCATCCAAATATGGGGTACGGCTTGAACATGTCATATGTCACTATGTTGGCAGACCAACCAACTCCCCCTCTCACTTTTGAAATGATATGTTGGGGGGGGGTGTGCGCTCTCCTTTGTTTGCATTTTTCTTTTCTTTTAATTGTTGAAAATGGACATATCTAGTTTTGATTATTATCTAGATCATGGTGAATCTGTTTATGTGGCCTTAACCAAAATTTTATTCTTTTTCCTAGTATTTTGTTTCCTTATTTTGGTCTTGTAACAATGATATGAATTGTGCTTTAATTTCATTTCATGAGGTTATAATTTCTAAGAGACTAGCCAATTCTAGTCCAGATTCTTGGGATCATATGGCAACATTGATTTTATGGTTTGATTCAAAGTTCGATTATATTATGGTGATTGCATTTTATATGTTGACCTCAAATTATATAGTTCTAGTAAATGATTTTTAAGCATTTATATTATCCTTTGGCTCTTTTCGAATGAGTAAAACATTTGGTTGATATTTATTTCAATGTATGAATTAATGTATTATTACATTGGTTATGGATTGTATCACATTCATACAAACATATACCTTTGGGTTTGTTGAAACTATGGGTATATTACATTCTTAGTTATGGTATGATTTATGCGATAATGTAATGTTTTGGCATAATTAAACCTATGATATTGACATTTATCATTTACATATCCTAAATGATATATGGTGATGCGAGATGAATTGGGCATAATTTGATCTGGATGTCGTGTTTCCCATTTGGTGCTTCTACCTCACAACACCTATATACACCATAACTCATTGCCATAATTCAATCCATAAATCAATCAAAGTTCCTGCTATCAAGACAAATATATGGTACATTCTCATAAATGTGCATTGTGCTCTTTCAAGTTGACCTGTAGGGTTTTCATTTTGACATTTTCTTTAGTTTCGTTTCTCTCCACATCTTTCCCGGTCTCTTTACAAATTACCAAGATTTAGACCTTTTGTATGTTTGATTTTGGTCAATCGAGCTAAACCCTTGCCCAAATTTTATTTATGTAAACACCCATGCATATAATCAAAACAAAAATGGAAGGGACTGACCTTGTCGAGATTTATGAAGAATATCAATCTCTCTTCTAGCAAGTTGGTTGGTGGTCATTTATACAACAATTCCAAGGGATTAATGATGGCATAGTCAAAGCTTTCGCTTCCACTTTTAATGGAAAGCGAGATAATCTTGGAAACTTGGAAATAGAAGTTGATGTCGGTTTTGTGGCCAAAGTTACTTCCCTCTCCACCAAGGGTGAACAATGGTCCAAGAGCTATCATGTTCGAGACATCCTACGGCAGAAGCTTCTAAAGAACAAAAACAAGGGTTACTTCGTAAAAGGTATGTTTGTGGACTACCTCAAACTGAAATGGATATATTTGTTATATTTAATACACCACAAGATAACATGTGAGGGTCGATATACTCTAGTGTGTTTGTATCATATCCAATTATTAATGGTTTTTCTCGGTCATGATCTTAACTTACCCTATTTCTTACACAAGAGTTTAGCCAAAATGGCGAAAACCTACCACTCTTACTATAAAAACATAGATAAGTCACTCTTCCACCATGGTCTTATCTGTATCTTGGTTAGACACCATTTGTCGAAAATCTGTCAACAGTGGGAAAGTCTTCTCTTACAAAATGGTTTTCAAGAAACCCTACAATCAAGTCGACATGATGTCACACAAGAGAATTAAATTAACCCTCCCTCTCTAGTTTTGGCTTCACCTGATTCTTATGTTGATGAAGTAAATATATTTGAGCACTCCAGTCTTGAACCACAACTATATTTTTCTGGTGATGACCAGGATGAAAGCCATGAAGCTCCATTGGTTTGTGTTACTAGGAGCAAGGTAAAAGACACTTTGCTTCACCATACTTAATCAAAATCAAAATCTAAGAAAAAGCTTCGGAACTCAAAAAATTCAGATAGTGACCTTCACACAGAACCTGCATGCCAAGAAACAAAGGGTCATTCTAGAGAAAATCTCAAGGCTAAAATCAAAGCTAAACAAATAGAAATAAAAATATATAGGTTGAGGTGAAATAAGCGAATGAATCTCCCAACTAAAGATATATTTGTCAATATCAAAGAAAATA
This sequence comes from Pinus tabuliformis, assembly GCA_031772625.1. Lineage (NCBI taxonomy): Eukaryota > Viridiplantae > Streptophyta > Pinopsida > Pinales > Pinaceae > Pinus > Pinus tabuliformis. The sequence goes on from CM062811.1 coordinate 514,736,919, forward strand.
TAGAGCCTATTCCCAAAAATACCAAGCTTGGGACTCAAGACAGCTTAAGTTTTTCTTATAATGTAAATAATACATTTGATGTTAATAGTGATTCTAGAAAATTTTCTTTTGAAACTCTGCTAAATATGTATTGACATCAACAATAATTATTAACTTTTCCTTGCTTGGAACGACGAATAAGTCAACTTTTCCAGGAAAATAATCAGCTCAAGTCATCTAATCTAGCTAAGGAAAAACTAAAGCAATAGGAATCTTCCAATCCAGAAGCAAAATCTTAGACTTTTGATACACATGTTATTGTAAAGTCATCATGGGTCAAAGTAATAATATCTTTAGATCTTGATAATCCAAGTAATTCTAAATAAAGTTTTTATTGTTATCTATGTTCCAACCTTTGAATATATCAAGGTATGTAATTGTCAGGTCTTTTATTACTAAAATTAAAATGGTGTTATAGAATCAAATATTCTGTAACAACCCTCTTTCTCGACTATGACGAATAGTAATCTTCTTTTCTTATTTTTTAACAGGTCTTTGTGTTGGTTGAAACATTACTCTCACCTTTCATGGAACGTATCGCTTTGGATAATATTTTTATGTTGCGGATACTGGAAAATAATTCATATTAGTTATCTTTTTATTTTATTTTGTCTGCTAGGATAAGGGCAAGAGGTTGAACAAACGATGTTTATTATTTTTTCAAAAGACAATTTGGATTTGAAGTTTAATTTTAGACACAGTTAGTAATATTAATCATATATAAACATTTGATTTAGAAAGAGAAGGGGGGTACATGTAGTATTATAGAGGGAGATTTTGGCAGAAAATGAATGTATGTTAAATTGTATGTGACTGTGGAATATATTTCTAAATTACACTATGAGTTTTCAAACTTGATTTTATTCAGTTGAATACTTATTGTGTTTTTAATTGTTTCATAGTCAATCATATTTATATATACTAGCTTCTATGTAATTTAAATTCTTAAAATACAATAGATAGTAGTTATTGTTTCTATGATTTCATTCCATAAACAGTTAGCAAGTAATTTCATTTCTTTTTTGTTATGCATTGATTCAATTTATATATGTTCTTATGCAATCAATATTACAATCGAGCGACTTGGGTCGTGAGGTAGAGAATTGATCTAGGCATATATATTTGGTCTAGGCCTTTGTGGTTTTATTCCAGTGATTTATAATTTATATGATGTCACTCTCATTATATGAATTGAATTAATTTGTTGTAGTGATTTCCAAGTTTACATGCATTTTTCGATTATTTGCTTATTGTTTTGATTCATAAACATGTAATTGAATGAATATTTCTTTTATGAGATTGTTAAAGTAACCCTTTATATCTTGACCAAGTACTAAAAAGAAAATTGCATTAGTTAGACTATTTTGCATTGATTCTTGATGCTAATCATAAGAATAGATACAGTTTGATCTTCATTCCTTTAAAAGATAAGAGCCTTGCATTTTAGTAGTTGTCTATCTTTTCTTTCGCATTAAGGATTGTTTTTCTCGCTTTATTTTTAATTTATAAATTCATAGATAAATTAAATTAGCATTTACATTCTTTTTGTTTCTACAGATAATTATATTTCAATTCATTTTTTGTACAGGAGTTACGGTTAGTTCTGGCCTTTATTTTGATGTATCACAATTTTGTTTGTGCATATTTTAATATATTATTTTTCTAACATATATTTCATTCATGTATAATATTCTTGCAACTGATATTTTTCTTCTAAAATTAATAATTTATATTTATTGTAATTTTATTAGTTATTAACCTGTACATTCTATTTTATTAACGAGTAGTTTTAGGAACATTGATAGTAGTTGTAGTTCATATAGGTAGTATAGGTTAGGATTAATTTTTCCCTATTGTTATTCTTCACAACAAGAGGAATCCAAAGGCTAATGGAGCTTAAAAACCATCAAGGACGACCACACCAAACAACAAGGGCTATTTAAAGAGCTATGGTATGGGTCGTTTCTCCCATGTTGACTAGGGTGCACAAAACCCGCATCAACAAAATGGTGCTCGAAGGAGGGCCCATCCAACTGTAAATGGAAAAAAGAAGTCATAAATGACAAACTTTTAGGTCACCTATTGTCACTATGAGTCACATAAACACTCCCCCCACTGAGACTTCTGCCAGTTCTCAGACACAACCTAAACAGACCAATAACGAGCCTACCACTCCAACTCAAACACACATACAATCCAAAATTGACGAATTTCTTTAAAGATACCATCAACTTCTCTTCCAAACTCTGAAAAAATTGGAACGAACTAGCTCTATTCAAAGAATATAATCTCAACACTTAGTCACTCCTCTCGATCTTCAATCATAGGAACCTACCATACTAGATCCACCCGTAGAAATCCTTCATATTAACTCCCCTTTTAACGATAGGTTGCATGACATTCTAACTGAGAGATTTATTTCTCTCACTCTATCTACATTTAAGATGCCTACAGATGAGTCCATCCAACTAACTCTACATGGAGGATCAAGATCTTCTCCTTCCTGACATAGCTCACTCTCTTCCTTGGGAGACTTCTCTATTGAAGAAGGCTCTTCTAAGCCATTGGAATCTGAAAGATCTCCATTCCTACCAAAAACTCAAGTAATCCTTGGAATAATCAAGGAAACCCACAAAATAATCCCACAACCCCTTGGCTTGATTAGGGTGTTTTTGTTGTACTTAGTGTACAACAACCTTTGCCAAGGAACCTTGACAAGTTCCTCCCCAAATTTGACCTTGATTCAAAGAAACTAGCTGAGGATCACATCAAAGCATTTATGTTGGTCATCAAGCAAAAGAATGTTCAAAATGAAGACATAGGATGTAGATTTGCCCCTTATACATTGGATGGGAAGGCCACTACATGGTACATTGCTCAACCTCCCCAAAGTATCATTTCTTGGGCGCAATTTGAAGCTGGATTTATGGGGAAATTTGGAAATGATAAACTACTAGATGCCATATTCCTGAAAAGCATATATATATATATATATATATATATATATATATATATATATATATATATATATATATATATATATATATATATATATATATATATATATATAAGTTAATCAAAAAACCATTATATTACTTAAAAAAAAAATATATTGACATTATAATTGTTATTACCTGATGATGAACCACACTAGTCGGTTCGAAATGCATTGCTTAAATCTACCAATGTGATTTCTTCCAAAATTATTTTCAAATCAAAATATAAATCATAGAAGCTTGAATTTGAATATATGTAATTTTAACAAAATGTTATAAAATTTATATCTACAAAAAAAACAATTTAAAATGATTTATATCTGCATTTTTATAAAAATATAATTATATATTAAATTTTAAATTATTAAAATCAACAATTATATATATAAAAAATTTATATATAATTTTTTTTTTTTAAATTTTATAATAAATTTATTAATAAAATTATATTAAAATTTTATATATAATTTTTTTTTTATTAATTTAAAATTTTATAAAAAAATTATTATTAAAATTATATTACAATTATATATATATATATATATATATTTTTCTATTTTAAAATTTTATAAAAAAATTATTATAAAAATTAAATTTTTCTCTTTTTTTAAATAACATTAAAAAAAAAATGGCCCAGCCCTTTGGCCATTGGATGAGGGCTCGGGCGCCCAGAGGGCACTGCACGCAGCCCCCTTCGCCCGCCCGGACCACGTGCAAATTCTTTTTATTTTTTTATTTTTATTTTTAAATTAAAATTCTAATTATAAATAAATAAATAAAAATTTAAATTTAAATATAAATAAAATAATAAAATTTTAAATAAAAATAAAAACAAAAACAAAAAACAATTATAAAATTATAATTATAATTTTGAATAAAAAAATAAAATAAAATAAAAACAAAAAACAATTATAAAATTATAATTATAATTAAAAAAAATAAAAAAAAATAAAAACAAAAAAAATATAAAATTGTAATTATAATTTTAAATAAAAAAATAAAAACAAAAAAAATATAAAATTGTAATTATAATTTTAAATAAAAAAATAAAATAAAAACAAAACAAGTATCTTGTCTTTGAGGTTTCTGCGAGTTTCATTATTGTTCAGATTATCTTCCGGAAAAATAAGACCAGTCTTTCAATATTTTCTCACATCCTGAAGATGAACCACCGTTGCTGGTTCGAAACGTCGATGAAAAAGAATCCTTATGCGATGTGTCCAGAAGATAATCTGAACAATAATGAAACTAACAGAAACCTCAAAGACAAGATACTCACCCAATACGAAAGGGATATGATGAAAGAAGTTCGCAGATTTGAACGACACAGATGGCTCTTAACAAAAAAGAAGACTGACCTTACATTTCTGAAGAGATGCAGAGACTCATCAATTATCTGTTGGCTAAGCATCTCCATATATATAAGTGAAAAAATAAGACTAGTCTTTCAATTCTCTCTCACATCCTGAAGATGAACCACCGTTGCTGGTTCGAAACGTCGATGAAAAAGAATCCTTATGCGATGTATCCGGAAGATAATTTGAACAATAATGAAACTCGCAGTAACCTCAAAGACAAGATACTCACCCAATACGGAAGGGAGATGATGAAAGAAGTTCGCAGATTTGAACGACACAGATGGCTCTTAACGAAAAAGAAGACTGACCTTACATTTTTGAAGAGATGCAGAGACTCATCAATTATCTGTCGGTTAAGCATCTCCATATATATAAGTGGAAAAATAAGACCAGTCTTTCAATATTCTCTCACATCCTGAAGATTAACCACCGTTGTTGGTTCGAGACGTCGATGAAAAAGAATCCTTATGCGATGTATCTGAAATATAATCTGAACAATAATGAAACTCGCAGAAACCTCAAAGACAAGATACTCACCCAATACGGAAGGGAGATGATGAAAGAAGTTCGTAGATTTGAATGACACAAATGGCTCTTAACGAAAAAGAAGACTGACCTTACATTTCTGAAGAGATGTAGAGACTCATCAATTAGCTGTCGGCTAAGCATCTCCATATATATAAGTGGAAAAATAAGACCAGTCTTTCAATATTCTCTCACATCCTGAAGATTAACCACCGTTGTTGGTTCGAGACGTCGATGAAAAAGAATCCTTATGCGATGTATCTGAAATATAATCTGAACAATAATGAAACTCGCAGAAACCTCAAAGACAAGATACTCACCCAATACGGAAGGGAGATGATGAAAGAAGTTCGTAGATTTGAACGACACAGATGGCTCTTAATGAAAAAGAAGACTGACCTTAAATTTCTGAAGAGATGCAGAGACTCATCAATTATCTGTCGGCTAAGCATCTCCATATATATAAGTGGAAAAATAAGACCAGTCTTTTAATATTCTCTCACATCCTGAAGATGAACCACTGTTTCTGGTTCGAAATGTCGATGAAAAAGAATCCTTATGCGATGTATCTGGAAGATAATTTGAACAATAATGAAACTCGCAGAAACCTCAAAGACAAGATACTCACCCAAAACAGAAGGGAGATGATGAAAGAAGTTCGCAGATTTGAACGACACAGATGGCTCTTAACGAAAAAGAAGACTGACCTTACATTTCTGAAGAGATGCAGAGACTCATCAATTATCTGTCGGCTAAGCATCTCCATATATATAAGTGGAAAAATAAGACCAGACTTTCAATATTCTCTCACATCCTGAAGATGAACCACCGTTGCTGGTTCGAAACGTCGATGAAAAAGAATCCTTATGCGATGTATCCGGAAGATAATCTGAACAATAATGAAACTCGCAGAAACCTCAAAGACAAGATACTCACCCAATACGGAAGGGAGATTATGAAAGAAGTTCGCAGATTTGAACGACACAGATGGCTCTTAACGAAAAAGAAGACTGACCTTACATTTCTGAAGAGATGCAGAGACTCATCAATTATCTGTCGGCTAAGCATCTCCATATATATAAGTGGAAAAATAAGACCAGTCTTTCAATATTCTCTCACATCCTGAAGATGAACCACCGTTGCTGGTTCGAAACGTCGATGAAAAAGGATCCTTATGCGATGTATCCGGAAGATAATCTAAACAACAAAACAAGTAATTATAAAATTATAATTATAATTTTAAATAAATAAAAAACTAAAATAAAACAAAACAAAAAAATGGTCGATTTGATTTTTTTTTAATAATATTTAATAATAAAACAAAATTAATTTAAAATAAAAAATTACTAATGATTTTATTTTTATAAATTATTTTTTAATAATTAAAAAAACATATAAAAATAAATTTATATAATAAAAAAAAACACAAAATTCTAAATATTTTCTTAAAATAAAATTAAAATTAAAATTTTTGAATATTTTCAAACATATATATTTTAATTAAAAAAAATCAATTTAAAATACCAAATGAAATAAGAATTAAAGAAAAAAATTATTAATAGTATTTAATAAATGTAATTTCAATTAAAAAATAAATAAAAAAACTAAAATTACAAATATATAACAAAAAAAATAAATGTATTTTTTTTCTAATTGAACAAATTTTTTTTTTTCATGCAATAATTTTAATGCTCCCCAAACGAAATTAAAAAAAATTAACACCCATTTTTCATTTCAAAAGCCTAAAAAATAAAAAATAAAATCTTAATTTTTCTCCTAAAAATCTACAAATTTGTGATTTTTTTTCTCCTTTTCGTCCCTATATATGTGTGTGTGTGTGTGGTTTGTTCCCTAAATTCATCTGTAAATAGTCAAGATATAAAGGAAACTAACCTTTAAAATGCATAAAACTCTCGTTGAATGTGATATCTATGACAAGACAAAGAAAACTAACCTTTAAAATGCGTAAAACGCTCGTTGAATGTGCTATCTATGACAAGACAATGCAGCTCCTTCGTAGCTCCTCTGCAAAATCGCTCCAAACTTTTTAACAAGACCCAAAAGACTTGATGTGATGTGATGAATATAAACAATGAATTTTATTTTATAGCGATGATTGTGGGATTGATTTATCGTTTCTTGAATGTGGGATTAAACTTAAAATAAAAATAAAAATAAAAAAATTATAGTTAATATTATAGCTTTAGGTTAGTTTTCATTCATTATGGGATAAAAAAAAATATTAATTATAAAAATTAATTTACTTACATAGTCAATGTTAAATAATTTAAATAGAAAAAATATTTTGAGTTTCTATCAATATTTTGAATAGAAACTAGGGTGAAATTTTCCAAAACCAAAAGTTTAGTAATATGTTTTCAAGTAAATTATAGATGAAAATTTTGGAGGGAAATATTTAAAAATGAAATTTTTGGAGGGAAAATTTTCAACGAAAGTTTTTGGGGGCAAACTTTGGAGGGAAAATTTTTGGTGAAAATTTTTGGGGGGGAAACTTTAGAGGGAAATTCTCAATCTCTAAGTTATATATTGTCATTGGGAGAGAGTGCATTTGTATCATTCGACATCTTCTGGTTGAAGGTCATGGATTCTTTTGATAGTGAAGTTTTTCTTTCTTTAGCATTGACATCTTCGTCATGCAACAACTCTATTCATTTTAATGAATGTAATAGGAATTCTTTCACTATGAATAGAGCGACAAATTTTCCACTCGGTCTTAATCCTAAGGATGATGAGACCAACATTAATGAAGGGCAACAAAAGGAATTTCCTGTGAATAGAGAGTCAATTTTTCTACTTCCTCTTAATCCTAAGGATTATGAGAGCGCCACTGATGAAGGGGGGATGAAGAATTTCCAGAGTCAAAATTTCCACATAGTCCTAATCCTAAGGATTATGAGAGTAGCACTGATGAAGGGGGTGATGAAGATTTCCGAAGTCAAAGTTTCCACTTCCTCCTAATCATAAGGATTATGAGAGCACCACTAATGAAGGGGGGGATAAAGAATTTGCAGAGTCAAAGTTTCCACTTCCTCCTAATCCTAAGGATTATGAGAGCACCACTGATGAAGGGGGGGATGAATAATTTGCAAATTCAAAGTTTCCACATAGTCCTAATCCTAAGGATTATGAGAGCAACACTGATGGAAGGGGGGATGAATAATTTGCAGAGTCAAAGTTTCCACATAGTATTAATCCTAAGGATTATGAGAGCAACATTGATGAAGGGGGGGATGAAGAATTTGCAGAGTCAAAGTTTCCACATATTCCTAATCCTAAGGATTATGAGAGCACCACTGATGAAGGGGGGGATGAAGAATTTTCAGAGTCAAAGTTTCCACATATTCCTAATCCTAAGGATTATGAGAGCACCACTGACACAGGGGAGGATGAAGAATTTCCATTAAATAGAAATTCAAAGTTTCCACTTGTTCCTAATCCCAAGGATTATGAAACCACCACTGATGAAGGGGAGGATGAAGAATTTCGTGCAAATGATAATTTGACTATGAATAGAGAGTCATATTTTCCACTTAGTCATAATCCTAAGGATTATGCGAGCACCAATGATGAAGGGGAGGATGAAGAGTTTCTTGAAAATGATAATTTTAGAGGCACAAATGTCAATAATGCATTTTCTCTAAGTGAGTGTTTCAAAGGTAGTCGTGGTGATGATGAATTGAGTCCTCCAAGAGAGGTTTTCAAAAGCAAGGATGAAGATGGTGAAGAATTTCGTCTTAGTCAATATTTCAAAAGTGCAGATGTTGGTAGTGAAGAATTTCCTTCATGTGAGGATGGTAATGAATATTTTCCAAGCAATGACGGTGATGAATTTTCTAGCTATCTTCGTTAGTATAATATTCCTCCTAGTGATGATGAAAATGCTTCTGTAGATAATAATGAAATGAGGGAGACGTTGCAAGCAAATATTGTATCTAGGAGTAGGATTATGCCTTTTCATATCAATCCAAAATATTCCAGTTATACAAGGGTTAGGACAGAATATCTCACAAGTAGAAGTTTTGTTGGTGATCTGATTTCAAGTGAATGTTGTCGAACGGATTGCTTGAAACATATGGATTTCAAGTTTTCTTTGGAACAAAGGAAGAAATATTTGTCAATGAATAAAAGCATGCAAATTCATTTTTAGTGGGTTGCATGCAATCTACACTGGCTGGTTATGATTATCATATTGGGAATGTATTGATCTATAGAAAGGCTTTCAAAATGTTGCATTCAGTTCATAATTTATGTTTGTCAAGAATCCAAGAAAGACTGGAAAAAGACCCTACATATTATTTAAAAGTACGTTATAAAAGAGAGGTTGGACCATCATCAATTACTGCAATGTCATGGATGAAAGACTTCTTTTCAAAGCATGGAGAGTGTATGCCAAATAATGACACAATACATATTCTAGATAATTTCTCAAGACGAGAAATATACAAATTATATAGAGAATATGCATAAGGTGCTGAAGGAGATGGTAATTGTATTACATATTCATATTTTACAAGGATATGGAGGAACAAATTCAAAAATGTTCGTATTCCTAAGAAGACAAGGATGGGGATTTGTAGTACATGTGCTTCTCTTAAATAAAAAAGAGATAAATTTCAAGGGGCAGAAAGAAGTATGCATTCATAACATTATTTTTAAAAATTGGATAGTTATCAACTATGAAAATATATTTATTAATAGATTTCTTTTATTTTATGTGCAGATTCCATTTTCAAATCACTTCAAGAGCATCACAATCAGCAAACAAGTGAAAGACAAAAATTGTATAAACATAGAAAAAGTGTTATGATAATCCAAATAAATATTTGGGTTTGATAATTGATGGTATGGACCAAAAGAAAACACTTCTGCCACATTTTGTCCGCACACCAAAAAATTTACAGGAAGAAAATTTTATTTAGTTTCACTTGGTTGGCTGTATGGTCTTTAACGGGAAGATGTTTCCAAGGGTTTAATTCACAACTCCAAATATTCATAATGATGCAAATCTTACCATAACTATAATCCATGATGTGCTTTCTCATTGGTCTAGTATTCTTCCTTAAGTTTTGTATTTGCAATTGGATAACACAAGCCATGAAAATAAAAATCAAAGTTCTTTTTGGATATCTAAACATGCTTGTTCAAATGGGAATTTTTAAAAAGGTAAAGGTTGGTTTCCTTCTTGTTGGGCACACTCATGACCATATTGATAAGATGTTTAGTCGTTTTCAGTAACATTGAGGAGGAAGAATGTTGGGAGCCTTCCATCATTAATTGAATGTATTAAGAAAGCATATATTCCAGAGCCTGTTTTTCATGTGTTGGAGGAAACTATTGACATGCGAAGGTTTATTTTGGGATCACATGGTGAGGAGAAATGCATTGAACAACTTAATGAATTAGCTTCCAGTATCAATTTCGTATCAAAAAAATTGATGGAAAAACACTTATATGGGGCAAGAGGTATTCAACTGTTGCAGAATGGGGCAATCGTCAGGTTTAGCATTTTCGAAGTTCATTCTAGATCATCCAATATTTGCATCAAAGATAATATTATTACAATCAGTTGTTGAACTCAATAATGCACGAAGGCATAAGAGAGAGATAAATTATTCTGAATGTTTGGAAGAAATAAAAAAATGTATTAGAGATACATATGACTACTTTGATGTTGCTGATTTAGTTTGGTGGGAGTCTTTTTTCAATGATCAAAGTGATATCATCTCAATATCAGGAAATTAATATAAACTTTTGAAGACTCCATTTATTTGGCCTCAAAATATGCCAAATGAACAGGTGGAAAGACACATTGTTGAACAACAACAATCTCAAGGCATTTTTAATTCTCAACATGAAGAGGAAAGAGAAATCTATATTGGTTCTAGAAGATCGTGTGCACAACGTGAATCCATGGAAGACCTTTACAGGGGTTCTGTGTAGGATGTTAAGGAGGGTTGCATGATAGCAGTATTAGCAGATGGAGATCCACTTGGCTATCCATTTTGGGTTGCGAAGGTTATAAAAGTCATTAAAGAAAATGAAGATATTAGAGTTGTTGAGATACATTGGTATGCCACAAATACCCACCTATTCAATGATGTGTACAAGCCAGAGATGGTAGTTGATAAAAAATTCTCAGAAAGAGAAAAATAAAGGGTACAAATATAAATCGTCATCGCATAGACCTATTAAAATTGGAGGATGTTGACATACTTGTCTATGACTTCAATTTAACAAAGAGAGGAACTCTTCGCTTCAAGACCATAGATATTTTGAAGAAGTTGCTACCAGAAGGAACAATGTTGAGATGGGAGTCTGCTAAACCTAGTCGTAGATCTAGAAGACTTTTGAAACCTGAAATGGTGGGCATGCATGTTGACTCAGATGGGGCTCTAGTTGATGAAAGAGAAGAATATGGGTCATCTTCATCTGCATCTAGTCATTCATCTGAAGATGTAGATTTTGATGGTGTGCCAGATCCTATGGATGATTTTGAATAAATGTCTAAGACATTTTATGTAAATGAAGTTTGCATGGTAACTTGAAATAAATATTTTGACTTCCATATGATCTTACATGAATTTATGAGTCATTTCTATGTTTGTTGGATTTAATGTTTTAATTAAAAGAAATTCATGTCTTTAGAGATGTTTGCATGGTAACTTGAAATAAATATTTTTTACTTCCATATGATCTTACATAAAGTTATAGGTCATTTCTATGTTTTTTGGATTATACGCTTTAATGTATGTGATATTCAATCTTCAAAAGTTGATATTTTGATTAAAAGTAAAAAATATTAGAAATTAATGTTGGTTTTTTAAATTATACAGTGATATTGTCATGATATTATTTATTGTTATCATTTGGTATAAGATAGTTTTAAAATTGTTGAAATTTTAATGCCTCATTAAAATGAACACTTCATTTTGATGGTTGATTTTTAGTTTTTTCTTACAATAGGATAAGTTGTCTTAGGCTAAAATTTGAAAAGAGCTATAGTTTTATCCTCTGAAATAAAAAACACTCTTGGAATAATAAATTTTTCATTTACTTGTTCATTTTTGAAAATTGTTTGTCATATAATTTGTCCATAATTTCATGGTTGAAATGTGTTACAAACTGAAGGTTTTCAATTACAAGGTTGAAAACTTGTCAAAATGTTAAGGTGTTTCTGAATTATGATATTTTACCTTTAATGCTATGGTTGAAACCAATTACAATTTCAAGGTTTTTTAGAGTCAAGATATTTTATCTTTAACTCCGTTGCTAAAATTTACTCTTGGAATAATGAATATTTTATTTACTTGTTCATTTTTAAAGTCTTAGTCATATAATTTGTCCATAATTTCATGGTTGAAATGTGTTGAAAACTAAAGGTTTTTAACTACAAGGTTGAAAATTCATCAAAATGTTAAGGTGTTTCTGAATTATGATATTCTTCCTTTAATGCTATGGTTGAAAACATTTACAACTTCAAGGTTTTTTAGAATCAAGATATTTTATCTTTAACTCCATTGCTAAAAATAAACTCTTGGAATAATGAATCTTTCATCTACTTGTTCATTTTAAAAAATTGCTTTAGTCATATAATTTGTCCATAATTTCATAGTTGAAATGTGTTACAAACTAAAGGTTTTTAATTACAAGGTTGAAAATTTGTCAAAATGTTATGGTGTTTTTGAATTATCGTATTTTATCTTTAATGCTATGGTTGAAAACAATTACATTTTCAAGGTTTTTAAAGTCATGATATTTTATCTTTAACACCATGGATGGAAATAGTTGGAATTATCAAGATTCGAGACATGATATTTTATCTTTAACATCATGTCCGATAATTGTTGGAATTTTACAGTTTTTCAAAGTCCAGATATTTTATCTTTAACTCCATTGCTTAAAATTACTCTTGGAATAAAGAATCTTTCATGTACTTGTTCATTTTTAAAAATTGTTTTAGTCATATAATTTGTCCATAATTTCATGGTTGAAATGTGTTACAAACTGAAGGTTTTTAATTACAAGTTTGAAAATTTGTCAAAATGTTAAGGTGTTTCTGAATTATGATATTTTATCTTTAATGCTATGGTTGAAAACAATTACAATTTCAAGGTTTTTTAGAGTCAAGATATTTTATCTTTAACAACATGGATGGAAATTGTTGGAATTATCATGATTCAAGACATGATATTTTATCTTTAACATCATGTCCGAGAATTGTTGGAATTTTATAGTTTTTCAAAGTCCAAATATTTTCTCTTTAACTCCATTGCTAAAAAATGTCAAAATTGTAACCCGAATTTTTTTTGTTATTCCAAAATAAACAATTTTTTTAAGGGTGTTTTTTTCATCCATTTTTCAAAACAAAAATGATTTTTACTTCCATTTAAAAAAAATGTTGAAAATTTACCCTAAAAAAAACATTGTTCTAGCATAAATAATTTTCATTTTTGGGTTGTTTTTCCATGTTTCATTGGGGTTTTTGGGCTCAAGTACCTGTTTTGAGGTAATAGTTCCTGTTTGATTGGTAACTATGTTATAATCCATGTCGCACAATTTAACACCATCCAAGTTGTCTGCGGATGTGGAAATTTGAATTTTCTCAATTTAATAAAGGAAAAATCAAATTGAGAATTTCTTGCTGCATTTTTCAACACTTCTGCTCAGCAAAAAATGGATTATCAACCACCCCTATCCTACAACTATTGAACTCAAACTTCCCTCTTGACAAGGCCTTTGTCAAAATGTCAACATCTTGTTCCTCTGTCGGAATGTACTGCAACAACATTATCCACCTTTGCACACAGTCCTGTAAACGGTGATACCAGATATCTATATGTTTGGATTGATTGTGAAAAACAAGATTTTCAGAGAGCTTGATGTAACTTTGATTATCACAGTAGATCACAGTTGGATCCATCATCTGACCAAAGAAGCCAACAAGTATCTTTCTGGTCCAAATCACCTCACATGTTACTGGAGTGGCAACCATGTATTCTACTTCTATCGAGTTGAGTGCCAGAGATCTTTGCTTCATGTTTTACCAAGAAACCCCTATGGACCCAACACTGAAAATTCCACCTGATGTACTCTTTCGGTCTGATGGAATACCTGCCCAATCTGCATCTGTGAAGCCACATAGCTTCACTCCCTCTATCCATCTGTACCATAGTCCAAACTGGGTAGTGCCTCTGAGGTACTATAGAACATGCTTAGCTACCCTCCAAAATAATTTGGTTGGACTAACCATAGCTTGGATCAGTTGGTTGACTGCATAGCACATATCTATTCGCGTGTTCACAAGATACATTAGTGAACCCACCAACTGTTAGTAAACAGTAGCATCCACTTCCTCACCTGAAGTGGCATCCTCCTTCATCCAGTTGGTCACTAGAGGTGTCTCCATGGGTTTGCAATTGTCCATGTGGAAGTATCTCGTCGGCATACTTTCCCTGAGAGACAAACAATTCCCCATTGCCTTGCCATACTTCCAATCTGAGGAAGTAGTGCATGAGACCCATGTCCTTAATTTCAAACTCTCTTGCAAGCTCTCATCAGCTACTCATCACCAGTTAAAATCAAATAATGAACATACAAGACAATAATCAATAATTTAACTTCTACCATAACATGATAGAGGTTTGCATCTGCTTCACTTTTGGTGAAGCCCAAACTGGTGAGATAACTATCGATCCTGGTGTACCAAGCATAGGGTGCTTGTTTGAGACTGTACAATTCTCACTTGAGTTTTCACACATGATACTCCTGATCAAAAGTCTCAAAGCCTTCTGTTTGCTCAATATGCACCTCCTCATCAATAACTCCATTGAGGAATGTTTTTTTTACATCCATTTGGTGGATCTTCCACCCCATCCGTGCAACCAGAGGAAGAATTGATATAATGGATGAGTACCCTTCTATAGGAGCAAAGGTATCCTCATAGTCAATCCCCTCAACTTGATATTTACCCTTGGTCACAAATATAGCCTTGAACTTCTTTATGCTTTCGTTTGCTGCATGATTTACCTTGAAGATCCATCTTGAACTCAAAATTGATTTATCTGTTGGTCTTGGAACCACTTCCCAAACATTTTTCTTTACAATGGATTCATATTCCTCCACTATTGCATTAACCCATTCAGGTTTCTCTATTGATTCCTTGAAAGAGGATGGCTCAGTCTTTATAATCTCAATCAGTAGAGCCATGTAGCCAGTGTACCAATCTGGTGGCCTTCTTTGCCTACGCTGATTTGAAGGAGCACCCACATTCTCCCTCGCATCATTCATAAGTGTCTCAGCTTCCTTGATACCTTTTTTTCCTTCTTTGGATGGTTATTCTTGAGTGGTTATTTGCACTCTCTTCTCCTCAACTTGTGGTTGCTCCAAAGCTTCTTGAAGTTCCTCCTTAGAGCTAAAATCTCCTCTTCTGGTGGGATATGAAGCTCCCTCTCAAGAGAACACTGCATCACTTTATGTTCATCAAATTTTACATCCCTTCACACAACTTTCATTCTGAGGGATGGAAAGTACACACGGTAGTTGTGGGGTGTTTCTGTGTAACCCACAAATACCCCCAATTTTGTTGTCGACTCTAGCTTCTTCCTTGATTTTTTGGAGACACAACAGTAAACATAGGCTCCAAAAATCTTGAAGTGCGTCACATCCAGATTTCTCCCTAAGAAATCCTCCTTTGGTGTAATCATGCCAAAAATCTGATGAGGACTCCACTTTTGCAAATAGATTGTTGTGTTGCATGCCTCGTTGCACAAATGTAGAGGTAGGCATTAATCATGAAACATCACCTTTGTTTCTTCCACAATGCTACGGTTCTTTCTCTCAATTACCCCATTCTGCTAAGGGTTGTGGGGTGTTTTCAACTCTCTCAAATGACTTCTTTTGCATAGAAAATTTTAAATTCATTTGACACATACTCACCTCCATTATCACTCCTGAGATCCTTCACCTTCTTTCATGTTTATTTCTCAACCAGTGCCTTGAATTCTAAGTACTTGTAGAATGTCTCATCCTTCTTCCATATGAAGAAGATCTAACACTTCCATGGGAAGACATTAATAAAAATGACAAAATATTTGTGCCTGGTAGTGGAGGTTGTAGAGAAAGATCCACAAACATTAGATTGGATCCTTTCTATGACTGCATATGCTTTTTTGTCTTGATCATGGAGTGTGGATTTGTGTACTTCCCCAAAGTACATCCTTTGCATACATCCTTCTGATCAAGTGCTCCTTTGGGGAGGTTTATGTTTATCTGCTCCATGATCTTCAAAGCACCATGATGAAAATGGTCAAGTCTTCTATGCCAAAGTTCACAGACATTGTGGCTCTGCATCTCCTTCGTCTTTGTTCTCAATGAAGTATAATCCTCCACATCTAGCTTATACAGGTTCTTCACAGGAATCTCTATATGTTTCACCTATCTCGTGGCTATGTGTATTAGGAATTCCTTTCCTTTGCTAAATATCACATCATAACCACGGTCTTCCAAAACTGCAATAGAGATGATATTTTTCTTTAGGCCCCGAATGAACATGACATCCTTGAGCCTGAGGGGAGAGATCAACTCCCTTTGAAAGGTGACTGTATGAATCCCGACCACGCTATACATTCCATCATCCCCCCATCTCGATGTGCATTTGCAAGTATTTCTCCTCCAGGTCACTGAAAAAATATCTATTATTTGTCGTGTGGAACAATGCACCTAATTCCAAGTACCACATGCTCCCCATCACTGTGTTAGCCATGCATGCAATGAGGGTAAAGTCAATCTCGAGTTGTGAAGCCAAAGCATCACTTGTTTCTCCTTCTGAGGTCTTGTTGCTTGTCTTCTTGTGTGGACACTTCGTGGTATAGTGCCCGAATTCATGAGAATGGAAGCATTTAATTTTTGACAAATATTTCTTCTTGCCCCCTTGACATGATTCTGGTTTGGATTGGAATTTCTTCCTTTTTCCCTTCTTTTCCTTTCTAGCCAATGTAAAGTTTTCTTCATCCTTTTCCTTGGATGAAGTCCCATCTATGTTATTCTTCCTTATTTCCTCCTGTGCTAAATCAAACCATAAGCACTCCCAATTCGGTAGTTCCCCCACCCCCCATTCACTAAATCTTGATAGCTATCCCAACTCTTGGGAAGGCCTAGAAGGGCTAGGCTTACCAAGTCATATTCAGGGATAGTAACATCGACCCCACCCAGTTCATCACGACATTGTGTGAACCTGCTCATATACTGCTATATAGTGTCCTTATTCTACATCTTGATACTTCGAAGTTTATCCTTGAGTGCCAGCTTCTTGTGGTCACTATATTTTCGAACATTTTTTGCAGTGATTTCCACATTGTGAATGAAGTTTCTTTTCCATGGAGATTTGAGACAATATGGTCTCGTACTCCCTTCAAGATTATTCTCCTCACCTTAGCTACATCTTTCATCCACTGTTTGAGGTCCTTGACATCAATTATTGGTGGTCTTGGAATATCTATATTGGCATATTCAAGAAATCAATTATTGTCTAATACAGCCTCCATGTGGTCCTTCCATGCAGCAAAATTTGAGGTTCCTTCCAATGCATACTCTAGCCTTATTCCATTAAAGGACATCTTCTTGGCTTTGAAGAAATCCTGCTACACTGATCTTCAAATTCAAACCTTTTAGAAACAACTTCGAAATTCCTACTCTAATACCATGTAGAAATTAGGTTGTATATTTGCAACTACTCATGAAGTTTTAATCAAAATCACAAGAAACGGGCCTACTTTACTGCACTGCAAACATTAATTCATAATTTGCAACAAAAATCTGAAACATGCAAGAAGAAATAACACACGTGCAACAAGTATTTTTATTTGGGAAAAGCAATTTGCTAAAAACACCAATGCTTGCTTGCATTAATCAAATGAATAGGGATGTATTACAATTTCTTTTCTCAACCGAGCACACCCTGCAAGTGCATAACCTATCTCTCTACTCACTGAAGACCTGTAAACCAGACTTAGTTAATTTTTTCTTCAACTTGAGCTCCTATTTCCTTGTGTTATATTTCCTTGAGGAATTAGGCTCATATTATTAAGGAAATTCCTCAAATTGAATTATGCAATTCCTTAGTTTGATCTTTTGACTGCATGCAACCTCTGTACACTCAAGACTAGTCTACAACTGATGTTACACTGCCTTGGAATCTCCACCTCAACTGGGTATCGAATTCTCTACATGCACTATCTATTTTGGGTTGATTGATCAATTAATTGGATGATCATTGAGTTGGACTGAAGTCCCACTGGTTAACTAACCTTCCACTAGTTCCTTCAAAATTTGGAACTAATTTAACTGAAAAAAACATGAGATAACTAACCTTGATTGCTACAAATTAGCAATCACACATGTTGAACTGAACTCTAACTCCTCCAACTCGAATTTACGGAGTAAATTGGGTGACACAAGCCATGTCACACAAGTTAACATCATCCAAGTTGTGTATTGATGTGGAAATTCGAATTTTCTCAATTTAATCAAGGAAAAATCAAATTGAGACTTTCTTGTTGCATTTTTCAACAATTCACAATCTTGGTTCATGGAGTAGCCTTTTGCTCGATATTTTCACGCCATAATACCTATGGAAATTTAACAAGATCTTTAGGAGATCGACCAAGAGGTTGTCGAGGAAAGAGAATGTCCATCATTCTCTGATATTGCTTTTGAGATTACTATATGCATTCCTAATTTAAGATACATTAGAGGAATATAAAACCAATGTCACACACCATTAACCTCTACTAGTAAACGAAAAGATTGATAGGAAAGGTGCTTTTGAATTGAAAGGATGCCAAGGATAAAATCCTTCTTCTAATTCATTAAATGCAGTTGCAAATGAAGGATATGGACAATAGAAAGGAGTGCATTGGAGTCTGCTTGGCCCTAACATTTGGCACAAGGACAACCAATAAACCCAATGCAAACACCATTGAGGTAGAACATTCAATTTCTTCCAATGTTTGTATGATAATTCTAAAATATATAGCCTTTCAGTTTTTTAGTTTTCATAGATACTATTTAGTTTGTAAACCTTGGTATGCTAGTCTTTTAAGCAACTATAAGTTTTGGCTCAAGCACACAATTATTTTTTTATAGTTTTTTCTCTAAAACTCTTATGACAAAGAGTTTCCTAGGATGTAACTTGTTTGGTTTTCCTAATAACAAACCAAAAGTTGGGAATAAACTTTTTGATATATAATTATAATAAAATCAATTTTAAATTTTTTTATTATAAAAATTAACTTAAATAAATTATATAAAAAAATGGTATACCTTTTCTAATGTTCATTTTATTTTAAACTAAAAAACTATAAATATAACATAGTAAAATTATTATTATATAAAAATAAAAATAATATACATTTTTAAACCTAATAATAATATTAATAATGATGCTAACATTATTCAGAGTCGTACTAAATTATCTTCAAGTATAAGACTGCGATTTTTTTTTAAATTAATTGAAATTGAAATTTTATAATAAAAAAATTCAATAAGAAAAAAGCGTTTAGATTTGTATTATAAAACAAAAATCAGTACATATTCCATAAGATTTGATGTTATTTGCATCCACCATATTTTTGTCTTGAAAACCAAATCACATTATCCTAGTATGTAGATACAAGAAAATATGGTATAAATCTAGGATGAGAAAACATCCATAATTAACTCCACAACATTATCAAAAAAAGAAGGATTAGTCCACAAAATAAGCACTACCAAATCGGACATGAAAACAGGAAACACTAGTATGGAAGTGAGAGTCAGCCAAATAAACCATATCAGGGAAAAGGGAGAAAGCCTACCTCTAGTGTAGTGCCTCCCACTAGAATCTCAATATGCATCCCATCCTATTGAGCATGTATTCCAAGTTTGGACATCTTGTCTGTGTTGCGATTGTACTCCCTACCAATGTGTTGTATGGAAATGTGCCTGAAGGACTTCCATAAGAGCTTAATTTGCCTGAGCCAGCCTTGTAGATGTGGATGATGAATGCACGTGATGCCTTAGACGTGGTTGATGATAGACTGTGAATCCCCATATATGTGAATGGAGGGAATGCTCAAGAAAGAAGAAAACCAAAGAAGGCCCCACAGAGCCATGGCCTCCACCTTCATATTTGTGCCATTGTCTGCTCCCCAGTATATCCAAAATTGTTGTTCCAAAGAGAAAACAATCCAGAAGCCACATCCACATCTGCCATCTTGTGTAGCACCATCAAAAAAACTGGTTAGATAGTTAATCATAGGATCAGCATCAGGAAGAGGGGACCGATTAGGTTGGAGGGGAGTAGATAATATTGGAGTTTTCCATCCCAGAATCTGGTTAACAACCGGTTCCAACTCTATCTTTGACCCTTCAGAAATAATATGGTTTCTACATCGCTAGATTTCCCATATGGTAGCAAGGGGAATAACTCACCAATGGGGCAGTTTGTAGCTCCACCAAGACAAACAAGAAGTGATTGAGTCGAATTGAGCTAAGGAGAATTTAAGCTTGCCGGAGAGCTCCAGCCAAATATGATATGTAACTGGCCATTTTGAAAATAAATGTAGATTACTTTCTGCCTCTTCCCTCCAAAAAACACATATACTAGGTCCCTATTGTAAATCGACCCAAGTTAATTTTTATTTTTCCAAACAAGCCAAACAAAAAGTATGATTTTGATCGGGATCTTAATTTTCCATAATTTGATAAACTAGCATACCTCATTTGTGTTTTTATTACTATTGTAAATGAATTTGTAGGTGTCAGACATCGATATAGCCCCATGCTTCATATCCCCATTCCATCCCATCTGGTCTCCATCCTCCCCTCTGCATATTTCGGATAGTTGCATGTCTCTTTTGATTTGATCCCATTCCAAAGCTTGTGTTCCCCTAAGGCCCATCTCCCTCGCTTCCTTCCAGATTGGGATATTTGCATTCCATGTTTTAATGTCCTGTATCCAAAAAAAGAGTCTTGAGTTGTTTATACATTAGATAAGCCTATTCGAAATATGATAGTATGACCTCACTCCCAGTGTGCGGTCCCTATCGATGAGAATCTCATTGCCCATTCCAAAAGACCAGCAAGTCCTCCATAGGAACTAGTGTTTTATTTTGTTCAGGCTAAGCCAAATGGAAGATACCATCTGAATAATTGCCAGACCCCTACGCGTCCATTATGTAAACTTGTTTCCCCGGAGATATTTTGATCTAATAATGTTCACCCAAATGCCATTGCTGAAAATGTCATGCCATAGTGTTTTGGTCAGCAGAGCCCATCCAAACCTCTACAAATATAGTATGCCCCATCCTCCCATGCACTTAGGAATTGTGACAATGTCCAGTCTAGTCCTCGGCCCCCAATCCAGACCATATGAAGTTTTCCATGATCCTGTTTAATTTCTTGATAATGGTGGCTAGCAGACAATATAAGTGAGCCCAGTAAACCGCTAACTAGGTGATGATAGATTGTGTGAGTGTGATACAACCACCAGGAGATAGACATTTTTTCTCCCACCTCATGATCTTGCTATAGAAATGATCCACCAGCCACATCCAATCATTAACTCTATAGTTGTTTGGTTTGATATGAAAACTCAGATATTTCAATCCCTCCTCGATCTGTTTCCACTCCGAAAATGGTTTTAATGTATTCAATGTCCTTTGTGACACCCTGCCCATATATAAATATAGATTTTTTTGATTCATTAGAAGGCCAGTAGCATTCCCAAACTTGTTAAATATATGGTGAAGCGCAAGCCATGCGAACCTTGTAATCATGCCCATGATGAGAACATCATCAATGAATAGTTGTGTGAGATCTTGATGCCACTACCCAGGTTGAGGGCCTAAAACTATCTCATCCCAATAGTTGTTTAATGCGTAGACTGAGACCATCCATGGCTAGGATAAATAAAAGTGGTGATAGTGAACCTCCTTGTCTTAAACCCCAGCCAACCCCAAAAAAATGTGTTGAAAATCCATTTATTATAACAACACATCTTACATTCGAAACACAGACCATAATCCATTTTGTGTTCCTAGGTTGAAGCCCAAGTTTATGCAAAATCATCCACAGATAACCCTAGTCGATTTAGTCATAAGCCTTCTGCAAGTCAACCTTCATGATTGTCAATTTTAGTTTTTTGGAATGAATGGATTGTAGGCACTCTTGTGCAGTAATGACTACATCATGTATTTGCCTATACTGCAGGAAACCAAATTGCTTGGGAGATATATACTTTGAGAATATATGCTTAATCCTAAGAGCAATGATTTTGGACATTAACTTGTATATCAAGTTGCACAATGATATGGGCCTGAAGTCAAGAAAAGTCCCAGTGAGCTGCCGCTTTGGGATGAGAGAAATATAGATGGAATTTATATGGGGATGAATGTAACCATTCAGTAAGTTTCCTCAACCATCTCTAGCAAATCTCTCTCCATGACATTAAAGAAATGTATAAATAACTCCACAATCCACCCATGTGGCCCAAACATTTATCACTTTTATTATAATTATAATTATAATTCTTTCCAATTTATTATAATAGTAACATAGGTTTAAATTAAAAACTTTTTAATATTATAATAATATAATTATATTTATATTTATAAAATTAAATAGAAGTGTTTTTAAGGATTTATTTAGTAGCGAAATGTCATGTTATTATCATAATCGTATTAGATTTGATAGAGTTTATATGTTTTTGGAGTAGTTTAATTCTCCAAAACAATTGCATTAACTTTTTATTGAATTTACAAATTGAAATTTCATGGATGATGAAAAATGCCAAAGGTTTCAACCAACCCAGGTTTATTTTTGAATAAGTTTAAAACAATCAAATGAAAGTAATGAAAATTATAAAATGTTAAAATGTAAGTGCTGATCATGAAGATATATTTAGTACCGGGGTGATATCATCAAAATTACACAAAACTGGATCAAAATTGAATACTCAGTGCAATAATTTAATTCCCAAAAACAATTACATAACTACGTATGGAAATGAAACATCCAAAACTTTATAAAATAAAAATTCCAAAGAACTCAGCCAATCCATGGCCATCTTTGAATAAGTTTAAAACATTCAAATCAAAGCAGAAAATGAAAATAAAGAGAAATAAAAGAGGCTAAGAAGTTGAAAAAAAAACTCCTTCCATAGATCTGTCTTCATTTCCTCGAATACTGAAGATGCAATCTATCTCACGTTAGACATCAAATATGGTAAGAGTTCATAAATCTAACGTGAGGGTTCAGCATAGCTATCAATAACATATTTCTAAAGATTTGGCTCAAATGGTTCCCAAACTCTGCAATGCATAGAACTGGTGGATATATTTACACATTGGCGCACACGACAGAAAGACTTTTAAACCATTCAAACCATGGGAACGACTGGAATTCATGGCTCTGAACAATCATTCAAGGTTTAAAGATGCAAAACCAAATAAAATTGAAGCAAAATCTGCAACTAACTAATAACCAGTTTTTGGTGGCTCAGCTCCTTTAGGAGTACAAGCAGATGAGGCACCTGCCTGTGAGACAAACGGATGGCTAAGTAGCTGAGACGCCGTCCAGCGCAACCCGGCATCCTTCTGCAAGCAACAGCGGATGAAGCTCTGGAACTCCTGAGAAGCTGAGGGCGGTGGCGTGGGCGGGTCCCCGTAGCGTATAAGGCACATGAGCGTTGGCCAGTCCGGGTGCACGCCGGGTGGCAGAAAGGGCAACCGCCCAACGTAGCATTCCAGGAGGCTCAACCCGAGGCTCCAGATATCGCCGGCGTACCCATCGTAGCGCCCATTGTTCATATCGGGGTCGATTCTCTCGGGGCTCATGTAGGCGAAGGTCCCTACGCAGGAATTGCAGGGATCGAGCGACTTCGACAGAATCCGACTCACGCCAAAGTCCGCGATCTTGACCTGGCGCCTGCTATTGAGCAAAAGATTGGAAGGCTTGATGTCTCTGTGCACGATCTTGTTGGCATGGAGATACTTGAGACCGTGCAGGACCTGTCTGGCCACCGCCGCGAGGAACGGTTCCGACAACCGTCGCCCGCACTTGTCCAGCGAGCCCCCGTCCATGTATTCCAGCACGAAATGGATCTCCCCGACCCGATCGTAGACGCCATGGCACTTGACCACGTATGGGGAATCTGTTCTCCGCAAGATCTCCATCTCGCGGACGACGTGGCTACGGGTGAGTATATCGTGGTCGCTTTGCACGATCTTGAGGGCGTAGAGGAACTGGGTTCTCTTGTGTCGGACCTTGTACACTTTTCCCCCGCTGCCATACCCCAGAATCTCCAGTTTCTCAAGCTCCGACGGGTTGAACTCATCTACTGTTCTTGCTACCACGAGTGTCCGGGGCGGGGGTGGCAAGGATCCCTGCGGCGGTGGCGGTGGCAGAGGCAGCGGGACGGCAAAGGATCCCGGCGGGGGTGGCAATGGCAGCGGGACAGGAAAGGATCCCGACGGGGGTGGTAATGGCAGCGGGACGGCAAAGTGTGCAGATAGTGCGGGGCGGGGTGGAATTGGGAGCCTTAGTGCTTGGTGCTTGAAGGTCCCGGATCGTCTCTGCTGAACATTCAAGGGTTCTCTTGCTGGTTTTTGATCATCTGACCTGGTGATTGTCATGTTTGCTCTCAGCTTACACCGGGCAGGATCGGGAAGAAACTTCTGAGGGGGGCTGGAATTGGAAAGGTAGAAAGGGTGTCGGGTCTTACCATATATATATATATATTGTTATTCTTCGAGTCAAATTTTTGCAAACTGTATCGGATTTGACTGCAATAAATGATGTGATTGTTTGCGTGATTTGATTTGAGTTTGAGCATTATTCATCCATGTTCTCAGTCTGTCGTGTATACTGAGGATTGCACTTGACAGTTAATTTTTTTATCGGGATGGTGCAATTTTAACAGACAACATTGTCTGTCGTGTATACTGAGGATTGCACTTGACAGTTAATTTTTTTATCGGGATGGTGCAATTTTAACAGACAACATTGTTCACCTTTCAGGGGTATATTATATAATTGTTTCTTTAGTAGTATTTTAGAAAACCTAAATATTTATCAATAAAAATTTTTTTTTTTTTAAACTATAGAAAATTTGTCATAATTTAGTTGTCAAAAGAAAGACACTTATCACATGATGATATTTCCCAATGTAAGTTGACTTATCATTATTATTCAAAGAAAACCATGTTACTTATAATTATTAGTAAATAGTTCATATGAACACAAGCTTACACATACCTCTAAGTCTTAGTCTTAGTCTTAGGTATTAACCTATATCTTTACTTCCTAAACAAACTCTTATTTATCTGTTAATCTTTTATATTTTGGTTTTTTTATTATTTTAATATTAACCAATATAATAAAAAAATATTAAAAAATTAAATCTTATAAAAAATATATTTAAAACTTAAAACAAACTATTGCGATTATAATTTATATTATTTTCATTTCAATGATATAGGAATTTTTTTTTTTTTTTTTTAATGTTAAAAAATTAAACTAATTGTTAATACGATATTTAAAATTTAAACCAACTAATACAAATATAAATTTAATTTACTAATACAAATATAAATTTATATTATATTATTTATTAAAATTTATATTATATTATTTATTTTTATTTTAATGTAGGAATTATTTTGGTTTTTATTATTATTTTAATGTTAATTAATATAATAGAAAAATATTAAACAAATTATTAAAACATATTTAAAATTAAAGAATATAAATTTATATTATTTTCATTTCAATGTTATTGGAAAATGTGTTTTACATATTTGAATCCGAAAAATAAGTATAAAAGTTTGAATGAAATAAATATGAACCGTAGAATATGTAATTTATAAATACAGAAATAATATTATTGCCAACTCCATAAGCATACACTAAGTTTCTCATATTTTAGTTTATTTATCATCTCAATATCAATATAATGAAAACATTAAAAAAACCAAGCATATATTTATGATGAAAACATTAACAAAATTGTTATGAAAACATTAAAGAAACGAATCACAGAAAAAGTGTCGCCTATATTTAGGTCCTGAAAATAAGCAAGGAGATTTGCCATAATTAAATATGAACTTTATACATATGTAGATTAGTGTTGTAATTTAAGAGTCAAAATAAATTTATTAAAAGACAAAGAAATAAAAAATATCCCTATTTCAACCTACATGTACTAAATTTAGATTTAGATGGTCAAACATAATTCAATAAAATTTTATCGAAAAAAACTTAAATCTAAAATTTGTTTATTTATTTACTTAACCTATGAGATTTATTTATTTATTAAATTAATTAATAAAATAATTTATAATATTAAACTATAATCAAATTCAATATTAAAAAAAAACAACCATAGTCAGCCTCACATTCCAATGCTCACAGACAAGAGTGCATTCAAACATATTAAAAAAAAAAAACCATAGTCAGCCTCAAATTCCAATGCTGACAGACCAGAGTGCATTCAAACATATATTTTGACAGTCAAATACCATTCCAAACTTTTACAGAATTTTAAGCTATATAGAAAATATAGTCAAACATATACCATTAAAATTGACAAATTGACCACCAAAATACCCACTTTCCAACTCTCATTAAAAAAATAGTGCACCCTTGTTAAAATGTTTATCTATAAAGTTATAGTTATGTAAAAGTTTGAACATATTTTCGCTAAATATAAAAAATATCGTCAAACAAATTTATACTTACAATCAAAATTTACTACCAAAACCTTCTTCACTTTCCAACACTCCTAAAAATAATGCACCCTTTGTTAAAGATATATATGTAAATTAGGCATACATTTCTTGTTCCTGGCGGATTTTTTCCAACACTCCTAAAAATAATGCACCCTTTGTTAAAGATATATATGTAAATTATGCATACATTTCTTGTTCCTAGCCGATTTTGGGCATGCACCCTCTCTCATATACTTGGAATCATATGGTTGGAATAACAAAGGAAACTTAACGTATATTTGATTAATACATAAGAGGTTATTATGTTATTTTGTTTACATTACACTAATATTTTATCAAATTATTATGAATAATTAAATATTAATTTATTATTAATTTTAAATACATGTAATATTTTTGTTATTTATAAATTATTTGTCAGTTCATTTAAGTGTGAATTAAGATATTAGTTGTATAGAAAAAAGTTTTATTGAAAATGTTAATTATTTGATAAACATAAACACTTTGAATAATTTATTTTTTATGCATATTTTTTTATGAATTTACAATAAAAGTATATATATTTTTAAGAAGAGTTTCGGCGTAAATCACATGCAGAAAACTTTTGTCGACGCGTTTCTAACCAACCAGTGTGGTTCATCGTAAGTTTTATTACTTTGGAATTTTTGAATGAAGATGTCGATCATAAAAGGACCTTTAACCTAACATCTTAATGAAATTGTGGATTATGTCAGGCAATTTATTTAATCTCAGGGAATGATATGACAATGTCTATGTTTGGTACACTTTATTACATGAAAATAGTATTTTGGAGAATTTGTAATCTAGTTGGATCTAAGTCATTTTTTCAATCCCAAGGTTTTTCAATGTCCCTATTTTTTTTTGTAAGATCAGGTCATTCATATTACTTTCAAAATGATTGATATACAAAGATATTTTTAGCTATTGGTCAGCGACTTGGGAAAGTAGCATAGACTCCTTTGACCTTTGACTCCATAATGGTTATTCATATCAACAAAGGGAATCATCGCATATCTTGGAGTGCCAAGCCAACTAGGTCATATTGTTACGTTGAACCAGACTTCTTTTACATTAGGTCATGTTTTTGGGCTAATCATGAGACACCAATTAATCTATGAGGATTGAGGCTAGACACTCTACCAATCACGTGGAGCCAAATTATAAATCAGGAGTCAATTAAACCATAGAGATCGATGTCAAACTATTTGCACTCATTAAACCAGAGATCCACATCAAAACATTTGTGCTAGTAAGAAGTCAAATCATAAACCAAGATCTAATCAAACCATAGAAATCCACATTAAACGGTTTTCATTCGCTAAACAAATAGCAACATCAAAAAAATTATGCTTGCTAGGAGCTAGATCCACATCAAATTGTTTGCGCTCAATCAAATCATAGAGATCCATGCCAAAATGTTTGCGCTCACGTAGCCAAGTCATAAAATAAGAACCAATCAAACCACATATATCCTAGTCAAAATGTTTACGCTCATGGAGCTAAGTCATAAGCCAAGAACTAATCAAACCATAGACATGCACGTCAAAATGTTTGTGCTTACCAGGAGCTATGTCATATACTAGGAGACAATCAAACCACAAATATACTAGGAACCAATTCATAAACTAGGAACCAATCAAACCATAGATATCCTCGTCAAAATGTTTGTGCTCATAGAGCCAACTCATATACCAAGAGCCAATCAAATCACAGACATCCTCGTCAAATTGTTTTCACTCATGGAGCCAAGTCATAAACGAAGAACCAAAACTATAGAGAGACTCGAACCTACAACTATAGAACTATGTTTCCTTATAAAAGCCATGAAGGTAGAGCCTTCACATATTACTTTGCACTCATCCTTCTTTCTTATCACCACAAGTCATGTGACCATGAATTTATACATGAGAAAGAGTCAATTTGGGTAAAGGGCTGACCTTCTAGAGATATCATGGGACCACACCATGTGACTCGGAACTATGGGTCATTGGTCACCTTCATGTTGATGTCATCATGGCATCACACCTACTATGTGGCACTCTCTGAGTGGTGCCATGTGTCACCAAAAATCACCCCCATTGATCTACAAAAAATGTCATTTCAACATGCCACATGTCATCATGTCAGTTTTCCATGTCATTGTTCATACGTCATCATCTTTAAGCCAGCCTTATGCTACCATGTGTCACTATAAGCCATTAGTCCAATCTACATCTTCCATATATTCATCCACGTCAGGGGTGCCACATTACAATCACCTGCACTAGGGGTACACGTGGCATCCAAATATGGGGTATGACTTAAGCACGCCATATGTCATTATGTTGGCAGACCAACCAACTCCCCCTCTCATTTTTGAAATGATATGGGGGGGGGGGGTGCTCTCCTTTGTTTGCATTATTTCTAGTTTTGGTTATTGTCTCGATCATGGTGAATCTGGTTATGTGGCTTTAACCAAAATTTGATTCTTTTTCCTAGTATTTTGTTTCCTTATTTTGGTTTTGTAACAATTATATGAATCGTGCTTTAATTTCATTTCATGAGGTTATAATTTCTAAGAGACTAACCAATTCTAGTTCAGATCCTTGGGATCATATAACAACATTGATTTTATGATTTGATTCAAAGTTTTATTATATTATGGTGATTGCATTTTATATGTTGACATTAGATTATATAGTTTTGGTAAATGATTTTAAGCATTTATATTTTCCTTTGCGCTCTTTTCGAATGAGCAAAACATTTGGTCGATATTTATTTCAATGCATGAATTAATGTATTATTACATTGGTTATGGCTTGTATCACATTGATACAAACATATGCCTTTGGGTTTGTTGAAACTATGGTTATATTACATTCTCGATTATGGTATGATTTATGTGATAATGTAATGTTTTGGCGTAATGAAACCTATGATATTAACATTTATCATTTACATATCCTAAATGATATATGGTGATGCTAGATGGATTGGGTATAATTTGATCTAGATGTTATGTTTCCCATTTGGTGCTTCTACCTCACAACACCTATATACACCATAACTCATTGCCATAATTCAATCTATAAATCAATCAAATTTCTCGCTATCATGACAAAGATATGGTACATTCTCATAAATGTGCGTTGTGGTCTTTCAAGCTACCTTGTAGGGTTTTCATTTTGACATTTTCTTCAGTTTCGTTTCTCTCCACATCTTTTCCGGTCTCTCTACAAATTACCAAGATTTAGACCTTTTGTACATCTTATTTCGGTCAATCAACCTAAACCCTTGCTCAAATTTTATCTCTGTAAACACCCATGCATGTAATCAAAACAAAAATGGAGGGGACTGACCTTGTCAAGATTTATGAATAATACCAATCCATCTTCTAGCAAGTTGGTTGGCAGTTGTTTATACAACAATTCCAAAGGATTAATGATGGTATAGTGAAAGATTTCACTTCCACTTTTAATGGAAAGTGAGCTAAGCTTGGAAACTTGGAAATGGAAGTTGATATCGGTTTTGTGGCCAAATCTACTTCCCTCTCCACTAAGGGTCAACAATGGTCCAAGAATTGTCACATTCAAGACATCCCATGGTAGAAGCTTCTAAATAATAAAAACAAGTGTTACTTCGTAAAAGGTATGTTTGTAGACTATCCCAAACTGATCTCGAGATACTTGTTATATTTAATACACCACTAGATAACATGTGAGGGTTGATATACTCTAGTGTTTTTGTATCATATCCGATTGTTGATGGTTTTTCTCGGTCATGATCTTAACTTACCCTATTTATTGCACAAGAGTTTAGCCAAAATGGCGAAAACCTACCACTCTTATTGTAAAAACATAGATAGGTCCCTCTTCCACCATCGTCTTATATGTTTCTTGGTTAGACACCATTTGTCTAAAAGCGGTCAACAGTGGGAAAGTCTTCTCTTACGAAATAGTTTTCAAGAAACCCTATAATCAAGTTGACATAATGTCACAGAAAAGAATTCAATTAACCCTCCCTCTCTAGTTTTGGATTCACTTGATGCTTGTGTTGATGAAGAAAATATATTTGAGCACTTTAGTATTGAAGCACAACTACATTTTTCTGGTGATGACAGGGATGAAAGCCATGAAGCTCAATTGGTTTGTTTTACTAGGAGCATGGTAAAAGACACTTAGCTTCACCATACGTAATCGAAATCGGAATCTAAGAAAAAGCTTGGGAACTCGAAAAATTCAGATAGTGACCTTCACACAGAACCTACATGCTAAGAAACAAAGGGTCATTCTAGAGAAAATCTCAAGTCTAAAATCAAAGCTAAAAAAATAGAAATAAAAATATCTAGGTTGAGGTGAAATAGGCGAATGAATCTCCCAACTAAAGAGATATTTGTCAATATCAAAGAAACTATAGAGCATATTCCCAAAACTACCAAGCTTGGGACTCGAGACAGCTTAAGTTTTTCTGATAATGTAAATAATACAGTTGATGTTTACAGTGATTCTAGAAAATTTGCTTTTGAAACTCTGCTAAATATATATTGGCATCAACAATAATTATTAACTTTTCCTTGCTTGGAACGATGAATAAGTCAACTTTTCCAGGAAAATAATTAGCTCAATTCATCTAATCTAGCTAAGGAAAAACTAAAGCAATAGGAATCTTCCAATCTAGAAGAAAAATCATAGACTTCTGATACACATGTTATTGTAAAGTCATCATGGGTCAAAGTAATAATATCTTTAGATCTTGATAATCTGAGTAATTCTAAATAAAGGTTTTTATTGTTATCAATGTTCCAACCTTTGGATATATCAAGGTATGTAATTGTTAGGACTTTTATTACTAAAATTAAAATGGTGTTATAGAATCAAAGATTCTGTAACAACCTTGTTTCTCGACTATGATGAATAGTAATCTTCTTTTCTTAAATTTTAACAGGTCTCTGTGGTGGTTGAAACACTCCTCTCACCTTTCATGGGACATATCACTTTGGATAATCTCTTGATGTTGCGAATATTGGCAAAGAATTCCTATTAGTTATCTTTTTATTTTATTTTGTCTGCTAGGATATGGGCAAGAGGTCGAACAAACGATGTTTATTATTTTGTAAAAAGACAATTTCGATTTGAAGTTTAATTTTAGACACAGTTAGTAATATTAATCATATATAAACCTTTGATTTGGAAAGAGAAGGGTGGTACATGTAGTATTATAGAGGGATATATTTTTGCTGAAAATGAATGTATGTTAAATTGTATGTGACTGTGGAATATATTTTTGAATTACACTATGAGTTTTCAAACTTGATTTTATTCAGTTGAATGCTTATTGTGTTTTTAGTTGTTTCATAGCCATTCATATTTATTATATAATGGATTCTATGTAATTTAACTTCTTAGAATACAATAAATAGTAGTTATTGTTTGTATGATTTCATTCCATAAACAGTTAGCTAGTAAATTCATTTCTTTTTTGTTATACATTGATTCAATTTATATATGTTCTTATGCAATCAATATCACAATCGAGCGACTTGGGTCCTCAAGTAGAGAATTGATCTAGGCATATATATCTAGTCTAGGTCTTTATGGTTTTATTCCAGCGACTTATAACTTAGATAATGTCACTCTCATTATATGAATTGAATTAATTTATTATAGTGATTTCTAAGTTTACCTGTTTATTTCGATTATTTTCTTATTGGTTTGATTCATAAACATGTAATTGGATGAATATTTATTTTATGAGATTGTTAAAGTAACCCTATATATCTGACCAAGTACTAAAAATAAAATTGCATTAGTTAGACTATTTTTAATTTATAAATTCATAGATAAATTAAATTAGGATTTAAATTATTTTTGTTTCTACAGATAATTATATTTCAATTCGTTTTTTGTATAGGAGTTACGGCCAGTTCTACCCTTTATTTTGATGTATCGCAATTTTGTTTGTGCATATCTTAATATATTGTTTTTCTAACATTTATTTCATTATGTAAAATATTCTTGCAAGTGATATTTTTCTTCTAATAATTAATAATTTATATTTATTGTAATTTTATTAGTTATTAACCTGTAAATTATATTTTATTAATTAGTAGTTTTAGGAACACTGATTGTAGTTGTAGTTCATATAGGTAGTGGTAGTTGTAGCTAATGGAGCTTAAAACCCATTAAGGATGACCACACCAAACAAAAAGGGATATTTAAAGAGTTATGGTCTCGGTCATTTCTCCCTTGTTGACTAGGGTGCACAAAACTTGCATCAACAAAATGGTCCTAGAAGGAGGGCCCATAGGACTGTAAATGGAAAAAATAAGTCATAAACGAAAAATTGTTAGGTCACTTATTGTCATTATGAGTCACATAAATAGTCCCCATACTGAGACGTTTGCCAGTTCTTAAGCACAACCTAAATAGGCCAATAAAGAGCCTACCATTCCAACTCAAACACACATACAATCCAAAATTGATGAATTTCTTTAAAGATACCATGAACTTATATTTCGAACTCAGGAAAAATTGGAACGAACTAGCTCTATTCAAAGAAGATAATCTCAACACTTAGTCACTCCTCTCGATCTTCAATCATAGGAACCTACCATACTAGTCCACCTGTAGACGTCCTTCATATTAACACCCCTTTTAACAATAGGTTGCATGACATTCTAACTGAGAGAATTATTTCCCTCATTCTATCTACCTTTAAGATACCTACAGATGAGTCCATCCAACTAACTCTACTTTGAGGCTCAGGCTCTTGCCCTTCCCCACATAGCTCACCCTCTTCCTTGGGAGACTCCTCTATTGAAGAAGGCCCTTCTAAGTCATTGGAATCTGAAGGATCCCCAATCCTAGCAAAAAATCAAGTAATCCTTGGAATAATCAAGAAACCCACAAAATAATCCTGAACCCCTTGGCTTGATTAGGATGTCGTTGTTGTACTTAGTGTACAACAAAATTTTCCAAGGAACCCTCACAAGTTCCTCCCCAAATTTGACCTTGATTCAAAGCAACCAGCTGAGGATCACATCAAAGCATTTATGTTGGTCATCAAGCGAAAGAATGTTCAAAATGAAGACAAAGTATGTAGATTGTTCCCTTATACATTTGATGGGAAGGCCACTACATGGTACATTGCTCAACCTCGCCAAAGTATCATTTCATGGGTGCAATTTGAAGTTGCATTTATGGGGAAATTTGGAGACGACAAATTGCCATAGGTACTAGTCACAAAATTGAAAAACACGAAATTGGATAATAACGATATGGTAAAAGATTTCAATGCTAGATTTATTTCATTAAAAAATAAAATTACTGTTAAATTTACGAATACACAAAATTTGATTATATCCTACTATGTAAATCCTTTACCTCATGATGTAGCCATGTGGGTGAAAAAAGCCCAGAAAGCTACATTATAGGTAGCCTTTGAGGAAGCCTTATCTGTAGAAAAAGATATCCTTAGTCTCAAACCCAATTCAAAAAAATAGACTGATAAATGTTGGTATGGGATCCCTGGGGTCAATTTTGTTAAGTTTTGGACAAATTGTGTAAGTTCTTTTTGTAGCGAATGTAAATTCTCCACGAAGTGTGGAAGTGGAGCGCGAAGCTAGTAGAAGTCAAAGGGGCTTTAATCCCTTAGTTGGGTAAGTGATGGAGTTGTTTTGAGACCTGCCCATGGTCTGTGGACCATGGTATTGTAAAGAAAATGCTATATAAATTTGAGTCATAGCGAGTCTTAGAAGCAATCAATTAGTAAAGAATCATTGTAAGGGCAAGGTGCTAAGGCAGGAAAGGTCTGTTTCCTGTACTTAGGTGAAAGGGGAAGGCTCTTGTAGCTAAGTGCTCGAAGACCTTGGTAATTCCATAGGATGAGTGCGTAGGCCACTGCAGCTCAGTGCGCAGGGATAAGAAGTCTGTAATTGAAAGTTTCTACTTAATAAAGATTGTTTTGAGATGGTTTTGATGCATCTATGCCTTGTTATTTACTTCGGCTAAAGTTTTTGTATCTTCGCTCTATGATAAGTTTTATATGAATTAATGCTTATTTATTGCGCGAAATTGGTAGTTATGTAATATTTATGCATGATATGTACAATTAACTACCTTCGTGAAGGTCTAGAATTTGTTTAGATAGATTTGCAGTAGTTATCTGTTCGGGAGGATTAGAGCTGTGTGAATGCAGATCTAAGCTATAAGAACTTCAATAACACATCACACAGGCCTATGGATGCAGAAACCTAGTTCTAGCATGCCCCAATACTACTTTGGGTGAGACTGAAGCCTACCCTATGCGAGTTGTTGCCGAAAGGGCCAAAAGTTAGGGTTTTTTTGGTTGGTGCAGTTAAAACTGAACTTGGGTCAGGCCCCATCAAGCCAACAAATGTTTCTTTTGCGGGGAATGAGATATATCTAAGGAATGTGTGATGTCGAATAAGTGGTTCCCTACTAAGAAGGAAATCGAAAAGTGGCTCGATCAGAAGTTGCACACGTTTGCAGCTCAGGAGAACAGAAACCCTTGGTTATCCAAAGAACAGTGGTTGAATAGATACCTATACACAGACGAAACTAAAGCCTTTTTCTATTTCTTCCCTTGCTAACTACACAAGTGGCTGTCTAGATTAACGGGCAGTCAGGGTAATTGGAGACTTGACGACCCTATTGTGTGGACTCCGGAGCTAGTGAGGCGCCTGGAAGCTTCAAAAAACAACAACGCGTTGGTTTTTGATATAACTGGATTGATTGTATTGTAGTAGGATTCGTCACTGAGCTTGCGATTGATACGACCATCAGCTATAGGGAAGAAGAGAATAGGCTCTTCAAGGGACTATGAGGTAAGTATTTAAAATATCTGAAAGCTTGGATTAAGATGTTGTTGTGTGAAAAATGGGTTATGCCATTACCTTGATGTTAGGATCCTCTTCTAGCGACGAAGAAGGAATTGTTCTGAGTACACCACAAAGCACGCTGCAGATATTAAGTTAGGTATCTTGAGGATACCTAACCCATCCACTCCACCTCCACCTCCACCTTCACTGCATACACCTACACATTCACCTCCACTTCCACCTCCGCATCAGTCATTCAACATGGAAAATGCAACGAAGATGTCGATCATTAAAGGGGTAGGAAGCGAAGACCTCGAACAATTTTGGTTTGCTGCAAATGTTGTGTGGACATCACAACAAATTACTGATGATAATATAAAGAAAGCACAATTGGTCACAGCGCTGCAGGATAGGGCACTGACTTGGTATATTAAATTTTGTCAAGATAAACTTGGTGCAATATTGGCAGAGACTCAGCAAGCATTGAACAGTGAGTTTAAGAAGCCTAAGTCTTTGGCGTAGTCTGTAACATAGTTTAAGGATATACAACAAAAGGTAAATGAATCCTTGTGGGATTTCGATCAAAGGCTAAAATGCCTAATCTGGAAGGCTAATATGAACATCACATATGATTAACATAGAGACTGGTACATTGCGTCATTGTTGCCTCATTTAAGATTACCATTTTCACAACATAATATAGGAACACATGCAGAGGTTGTGGAGATCGCAATGAGGTTGGAAGCCTCGCCAGTACAATAGATTTAGACACAGCTGGAAAGTCTGCACATGGAGTTGCAGAGCTTGAAGACAGGGAAGGAAGCTCAGCCAAAGGTGCACGCTAAAGTTTGGTGTATAAAATGAAAATACAAGGGACATGATAAGGATCATTGCCATGTTTATCAGAATTACGTGATTGGAGGAGATTTTGTGACTCTGAACCCTACTAACACTGCAGGACCTAGCACTGGAGTACCGTTATGGTGTGTTATCTGCTAGATAGCTGGGAAGCACATGACTGATAATTTTCACCTCTTGAAAAAAATTATTCAGACACCACAACAATTGTTTTGTACTTTCTGTAAATCAGTTGGACATGATGAGCAGAACTGCTGAAGCTATGAATTGATGATGGAGAAAACTCCTACATATCAAATGCAAACTGAAAATCGACTTTAGGATTAGGGTGTGGGTGCTGTGTGCGGAGGATTTCAAGGTCATGGGAGAGGAAGAGGTGGAGGGGCTGGTAGAGGTCGTGGACAAGTTATTTGTTATAGTTGTGGCGAAGCTAAACATTTTGTGTGCGACTATCAGAACCCAATGCATCCATTTTGTCAATATCGCAGATAGTTTGATCATGTGATAAAAGACTACCCAGTACTAATAGCTAAGATACAGGAGAAAAAGGTGCAACAACCTACACAAAACATACAGATGATGAGGGAAGAGCCTTGCGAAGAAGATCACAATATTAATATCATAACGCGTAGTGGTATGACCACAGGAGAAGATAAAGGAAAGCAACTAGAGACCGAAGGATGGGTGCACAAGGTTGTTGAAAAGGAAGTCAGGTTTGACGTCAACCGAGCTAAAGAAAATTTTATGGAGGCCAAGAAGAGTTTTGTTGAAGCTTCTACATTAGGGAGTCAAGAAAAATTAGTTGGAAACAGTGAGGTGCAAGACGTGGATCCCTCGCTATTAGCCACTTTTCTAAAAACTTGTTTGAAGTTGTTGAGGGATAAGAACGTAGTGGAAGGGATCCAAGAGCTAATTGATAATTGTACGGGAAAAATTAAGGTTCCTTCAGAACAATGTGCTATGCGGAAACTGGGTAAACATAAGAAGCAAACAGGGCGCGAGATGAGGCTGACTGCGCAGATTGGAGAATATGAAATGGATCAAGTCATCCTAGATTTGGGTTATGATGCGAACGTACTACCTAAACAGACATGG
Organism: Pinus tabuliformis; assembly: GCA_031772625.1. Taxonomy (NCBI): domain Eukaryota; kingdom Viridiplantae; phylum Streptophyta; class Pinopsida; order Pinales; family Pinaceae; genus Pinus; species Pinus tabuliformis. The sequence goes on from CM062811.1 coordinate 514,774,414, forward strand.
GAGAGGATGGGGAGACCTGTGCTACAATGGCCTCCTATATGGCTATGCATGGCCAATCAGCAGAAGATCCATGGGGCGCTTGTATGAGGTAACAATAGACATTGAAGGAGCAATTGCTTTGGCCAATTTTGAAGTAATTGAAATAGTGGATGACAATAATCCTTACCCTGCACTACTAGGAATTGATTAGGCATTTGACATGGATGTAGTAGTTAATCTGAAGAAGTGAAGGATGATATTTGAGAAGAAGGTGCTCAGGGTTATTGTGCCATTGGACTCTACTAAGGGTGCACGCTACACTAAACTAGTCTGTGACTATGTGCAGGGTGATGACTTAGATCAAATATACAAGATAATTGTGTGTGGTGAAGATTAGATCAATCCCACTATAGATGGGCAGATCACGTGGGATAGAGACAAATCCTGTACATTGGACTCATATGAAGAGATTGAACACTGAAAAACTAGGTTGCATGAAGTCTCTATGCTACGTTGCAATATGATGACAAAATCACTGCGATGCTTAAATGATATTAATTTATTTTTGGATGAGTTTGAAAGAGAGGTGCCCGAAGAGCATCGTTTCCAGGTGCTTGAGTTGGCATTGCACACTATACCTACTCGTTGGTGGGGTATGCATAAGTATATCATCGTTGATTGGAAGGAATACAAGCGAATGATGAAGCTAAGGTTTGGATACGCTAATACCTATATGACTGAAAAATACAGTGGAAAGGATGATAAGCACGAACACTTGGCACAATGGACTAAAGCATGGGGCGAAGAACCACAACAGGAATGGGTGCACATCTTCTGTCACACTTTATATAATATTCCAATGAATTGGTCCCTAGAAACAGAGCTACACCATGGGATGGTCGGATAGGATATCTTGAGGGAAAGTTTCTTTTTAAATTTTAGCTTTGAGGATGGGTTTGAGTGCATTGATGAAGCGCTCCAGGGAATTAAGGCCACTATCTTTAGAATGCCTAAAGTGTCGATAGAATGGGTTCAACTGGACTGGAGTACCCAGCTGCGCCATGCATTGGAGTGCTACAATGTGACTGTAGAAGAAGAAGAAGAAGATCCGTGAAAAATCAGCACTCTAGAGATCGAAGGACAACGTGAGGTTGAAGGTCCTAAAGCAACAAACCCTGTTGTATCAGAACCTTTAAAGACTAGGCAAGTAAACATTGGGTTCGACGCGCAGCCTAAGTTTGCAAATATAGGTGATTATTGGGACGAAGATATAGTTGATAAAGTTGAAAAGCTGTTGTGCGAATACCAGGACTTGTTTCCTACCAACTTCACGGACCTAATGGGAATAGTAGGGGATATAGGAGTAATGAAGATCACCTTAAAGCCTGATGCAAAGCCCATGAAACAGAGACCTTACTGTCTAAATCAGAAGTATAAGGAAAAGGTGCATAAAGAGCTAGAAACAATGTTGGAAGCTAGAATTATTGAGCGAGTAGAAGAATCTAATTGGCTGAGCCCTATGGTTGTTCAAGAGAAGAAGCAGCAAGGTGAAATCAGGATATGCGTAGGTCTAAGAAAGCTTAATGATGCATGTGTTCATGACCCATTTCCAACACCTTTTACAGATGAAGTTTTGGAGAATGTTGGAGGACAAGAAGCTTACTCGTTCATCGATGGGTTCTCTGGGTACCATCAGATTAAGATCACACTGGAGGACCGCAATAAGACAACCTTCATGATGGAGTGGGGATCCTTCCAATACACAGTGATACCATTCAGACTGAAGAATGCGCCAACGATATTTTCAAGGGTTGTAATTGCAGCATTAAAATAATTTATCCATAAATTCTTAGAAGTGTATTTTGATGACTGGATTATGCTTGGATTGGTAAAGCGCCATATTGCAAGTCTGCGCCTTATGCTGGATGTTTGTCGCAGATACCAAATTTCTCTAAACTTGAAAAAATATATCTTTTGTGTGCCTTATGGGATATTTCTAGGCCATGTGGTATGTAAGCAATGACTAATGGTAGACCCTGCGAAGATTGTAGTGATTGTCAATTTAGAAGCTCCAAAGAATGTAAAGCAGTTATGCGCAACATTGGGCCACACTGGCTACTATAGAAAGTTTATCAAGGCTTATGTTCAAATAACTACGCCAATGGAGAAATTACTAAAGAAGGATGCGACTTTCTATTGGTATGAGGAGTGGCGGGAGGACACTATGCAGGCAGAGCAACTGCGCAGAAGATTCTGTGCGCAGGATTGTGGTGCTCGACGATACATAAGGATTCTAAGGCATCTTGTAGGGCATGTGATGCATGTTAGAGGATGGGAAGACCATCTTGAAGGGATGAATTTCCCTTAAACCCTCATATTTCATTACAAGTGTTTGACAAATGGGTGGTTGACTTTGTGGATCCCATACAGCCACCAGGGAAAAAGTCGGGTGTGAAGTACATTATTACTGTGATTGAGTATCTGACAAGATGGGCAGAATCACAACCAGTGAGGGACTGTAGCGCTGCTACAGCCATGAAGAACCTGTTTGAATATATCTTGACAAGGTTTGGGTGTCTTAAGATACTGATGAGTAATAGGGTTACGCACTTTCTAAATGAAACTATTGTCGCAATGCTCGAGGAATTTTAGGTTTATCATCAAAAGAGTACGCCCTATCATCCTCAAGAAAATGGTACGATTGAAGCATTCAATAAAATTATGGAAAATACATTGGCAAAGGTCTTCAATGCGCAGAGGAATGATTGGGATGTGTGCATACCAGCGGTCTTATGGGCATATAGGATGTTTTGTAAGAAGTTGACATGGAAAACCCCGTTCAGGCTGGTCCATGGGATAAAGGCTATGATTCCCATGGAGTATATTATGCTGAGATTGCGAATTGCAGCATGGACTGATAGGGAAGACTACGAGACTATGGAGGAGCACCTCGCACAGTTGTTGGAGTTAGAAGAAGACAATTTTTTAGTAGGATTTAACCAACAGGTGCAAAAGGAGCACGAAAAGTCATGGCATGATTGACATATTAAGTTGCGCACCTTCAAGGTGAATGATTTGGTCTTGCTTTATGATAGCAAGTTCACGAAGTTCCTTGGGAAGTTTCAAATGCACTGGTTGGGACCCTATGTACTCAAGGAAATCACATATGGTGGTGCAATTCAACTCACAAAGTTGAATGGGGAATTATTTACGAGAAGAGTCAATAGAAGTCGACTGAAGTTATATCAAGGGGATCTTGCCCCGACACAATGACTACATGATGGCAGGACAATCTTCGTACTCTAGGCAGTTGCAAGAGAGTACGGGACTATAAACTACACTGCCCAAAGACTGGGAACACGAAGTAAGGGGGGTGTGTGAGGAAAGCAAGACATATGCCCAGAGGAGTTGTGCCACTAATACCTATGGAAATTCAACAAGATATTTAGGATACCAACCAAGAGGTTGTCGAGGAAAGAGAATGTTCGTCATTCTCTAATATTGTTTCTGAGATCACTATATGCTTTCCTAATTTAGGAGACATTAGAGGAATATAGAAACAATGTCCACACACCATTAACCTCTACTAGTAAATGAAAACATTAATAAGAAAGATGTTTTTGGATTGAAAAGATGTCAAAGACGAAATCCTTCTTCTAATTGATGAAATGTAGTTGCAAATGAAGGGTATGGACAATAGAAAGGAGTGCATTGAAGTCTGCTTGGCCCTAACATTTGTCACAAGGACAACCAATAAACCCAATATAAACCCCATTGAGGTGGAACATTCAATTTCTTCCAAATTTTTATGATAATTCTAAAATATATAGCATTTTTATTTTTTATTTTTATAGATACTATTTACTTTGTAAATCTTAGTATATTAATATTTTAAGCATTTTTAGCTCAAGCACAATTATTATTTTTTATATAATTCTTTCTCCAAAACTCTTATGACAAAGAGTTTCCTAAAATATCGCTTATTTAGTTTTCCTAATAACAAACCAAAAACATATAACTATAATAAAATTAATTTTAAACTTTTTTATTATAAAATTTATATAAAAGAAAAAAAAAAATCTATTTTTTAATGTTAATTTTATTTTAAATTAAAAACTATACCTATAAAATAATAAAACTATTATTATATAAAATAAAAACAATATATTTTTAAACATATAATAATAGTAATAATGATGCTAACGTTTATTCATAATCATATAAAATTATCTTCCCGTATAAAACTACGATATTTTTTAAATTAATTAAAATTAAAATTTTATAAATTTATAAAAATATATATTAGAGTGTTCAACTTCCTTTTTTATATTTTAAATTATTATCTTAAAATATTTATATAATTTTAAATTTGTGAAAAAAATATTAAATAATGTATAATAAATTTTTATTAAATTTACATATTAACTAATAAAATATATCAATTTGTATATGCAAAATTTAAATCATTCGAAGGAAGTTTGTATAAAATTTTAAAATTTTCAATAAAATCAAAAGTTATAATGAAAAGCCCTAATTGAAACCATATTATATTAATAAAATTAAAAAATATAATAATTTTATGAAATCTAAAACAAAATAATTTAAAATAAATTTATATAAAATTTTAAATTTTTTAACACATTAAATAAATAAATAATGATATAAAATAAGTTTACATAAAATTAAATATTTTGATTTAAAAATAATTAAATTTAAAAATTTAATTGTTATTAAAAATAATTAAAAACTTCTTATATACCGCTTTAAAAATAAATATTTAACAAATAACGAATAAGCAAATCAAGAAACCAATTCCTCGCATCGAAGTTGAGGTCAAATTGCGGGTTTTGTTTTCATATCTAATCATTCCAACGGGTGCAAAGAGGGAAAAAGGACTAAGTTAAAATAATGTTGTTTTTAGGGTAACTAAAATACTTCATCCTAATTAAAATCTAACTAGTTATTTTATATTTTTATGTGTAAATTAATTAAAAATATTTCATTTTAATCTTTTTTAAGGAGGGAGGATGTTTAGAGTCGGCATTTTTCGTTTTGATTTAATAAAAGAATTTTATCATATTGTCTGGCTAATACGCTGTTTGATCATCGGTGATAGTATCTGATACAATCTGTAATTATGTTGACTATGCTTTTCGATTTTCATGTATTTTGATCTTTATATTCTCTTAATATAATCCATGATGATTTTCTCTCTGAAAAAATAGTTGAAGGCCCGGGATCGTCTCTGTTGAACATTCAGGAATTCTCTGGCTGGTTTTTGATCATCTGACCTAGTAATTATGTTTGTTTAATTTACTAATACACATATAAATTTAACACAAGTGCCAAATATCTCTAAGTCTAAGTCTTAGTTATTAATTTATATCTTTACCTGTGAAACAAACTCTTATTTATTTGTTAATCTTTTATATTTTGGTTTTTTATTATTTTAATATTAACCAATATAATAAAAAAAATTAAAAAATTAATCAATTATGAAAAAAATATTTAACACTTAAAACAAACTACTACAATTATAATTTATATTATTTTCATTTCAATGATATAGGAAATATTTTGGCTTTTCTATTATTTTAATATTAAAAAATTAAACCAATTATGAAAAAAATATTTAAAATTAAACAATACACATATACATTTATATTATAGTATTTTAATACCAATATAGATTTATATTCTATTATTTTTATTTCAACGTTTAAAATATTTTGGTTTTTTTATTATTTTAATATTAACTAATATAATAGAAAATTATTAAAAAATTAAACACAAAAAGTATTTAAAATTAAAGAATATAAATTTATATTATTTTCATTTCAATGTTATTGGAAATTGTGTGTTCCATTTGAATACGGAAAATAAGCATAAAAGTTTGAATGAAAACATTATAAAAATTAAACACGCTGATTATATATATGTATAATCTCAATATTAATATGATGAAAACATTAAAAAATTGTTATGAAAATATTAAAGAAAACCAAACACGCATATCTAGATGTAAATAATAATATGTATTTATTTGTTTGATGGGTTTAGAGAATGTGTTGTATATATTTAGGTGTTGAAAAATAAGCACGGAGATTTGCGATAATTAAATATGAACTTTATACATATGTAGACTAGTGTTGTAATTTAAGGGTCAAACTAAATTTACTTCGGGAAAGAAATAAAAAAATATCTTTACTTCAACATATATTTATTTTAGGTGGTCAAACATAATTCAATAAAGTTTTATTGGAAAAAAAACTTAGATGTGAAATTTGTTTAATAGATAAATTCAATAATAATAATAATCACCCTCAAATTCCAATGATGACAGAGAAAAATGTATTCAAAATCTTTTTTTTCTAGAAAGAAAATTTTGATATTATATTGAGGAGATATACAGACAAAAAGTTCAGATGGTCCTGTATGTTTGTTTGAAAAACTCCTTATAGTTCCGGTAGACAGCATCTGAAAACCAAGTAGCAGATAACCATCATGAGAAGAAAACCAAAACCCATAGGAAACATTCAGCTGATCGGGAGGTAAAGAGCAGACACAGATGATAGGACAAATTTAGCAGAAAGAGAAGAGTCCTCAAAATTTTTCAGATTCTGCCACCTCCAAAGTGTCCAGATGGTGATAGGCAGAATGGGTCGGAGAGATTTTTGACGCCCCCACCAGACAAAAGCTGCATCCAGGTCGAAGTATTTTGACAGTCAAATATCATTCCAAACTTTTACATATGTTTAATCAATATACAAAATATAGTCAAACATATACCATTAAAATTGACAAATTGACAACCGAAATACTCACTTTCCAAGGCATCCTTTCATTATAATTGTAAAAATGTCTGTCCACAAAATTATAGTTATGGAAGAGTTTGAACATATTTTCGCTAAATATAAAAAATATAGTCAAACACATCTATACTTACAATCAAAATTGACCACCAAAATCTTTTTCACTTTCCAACACTTTCCAAAAATAATACACCCATCCTTAATACTCTTCACTTTCCAACACTCGCGAAAAATAATGCAGCTTTCGTTATAATTGAAATAATGTTGCTCTATAAAGCTATATATATCTAAATTATGCATACATTTCTCGTTCCTAACTGATTTTGGGCTGGGCCTGCACCCTCTCTCATATACTTGGCACCACAAAGGAAACTTAACCTCTACCTCTTAAATACATAAGAGATATTTTGTTAGAAAATACGCTGTCTAATGTTTTTCTGTTATTCTGTTTACATTAGAATAGTATTTTATCAAAGTATTATGAATGATTCAATATAATTTATTATTAATTTTAACTAAATTTTTAATTATTAATGAAAATAAAAATTAATTGATAAATTTTTAATTTTAATAATATTTTGATATATTATATTGAGTAAGAAATTTATAAATATAATGAAGGTTGTAATTAAAAATATATTTGATAAATTATAAATAAATTAATTAATATTTTGATTTTTTTTTATTGGTATTTGATAAATATAAATAAAACCAAATAATTATTTTGTAATTTTTTTTCAATTCAATGTATATTAAGTAGTTTTAGGGTTGTTAATTTTTTGGTTCAATTGTAAATACATGTTACATGTTATTCATAAATTTTGTGTTAACTCATTTAGGTGTGAAGTAAGATATTAGTTGTATAGAAAAAGTTTCATTGAAAATGTTAACTATTTGATGAACATAAACACCTTGAATAGCTTATTTCTTTATACATATTTTTTTATGAATTTACAATAAGAGTATATACATTTTTTTTTGTAAGTTTCATTAGTTTGGAATTCTTGAATGAAGATGCTGATCATAAAAGGATGTTTAACCTAACATTTTAATGAAATTGTGGATTATGTCATGCAATTTATTTAATCTCAGGGAATGATATGACAATGTCTATGCTTGGGACACTTTATTACATGAAAATAGTATTTTGGAGAATTTGTAATCTAGTTGGATCTAAGTCATTTTACAATCCCAAGGTTTTTCAATGTCCCTATTTTTTTTGTAAGATCAAGTCATTCATATTACTTTCAAAATGATTGATATACAAAGATATTTTTAGCTATTGGCCAACCACTTGGGAAACCATACAAGTAGCATAGACTCAAAAAATTTACATTTTAAATATTGTTCTCTATCTAAGAGTCTGATAAACAAGGAAAAGAAACTATATTCACAAACAAACTAATAACATTAAAATAAAAGTGTTGCAAATTCTTGGCTCACTTGGGTTTCATCTTATAACAGTGTCCTCTTGGCCTATTGGATGTGGCTCTCTCTCAATGTCAGAGGATGCAAAGTATAGGTTTGTTAGGTTATTGGCAAGAAGTGTGACTTTGCAGTTGATCCCGTCAACTTTCTCAAGCAATTTAGCCATGCATATGATCAACTCTTGTTGTGTATCAACCTTGTCATTGAGGAACCTATGCATTAAGGTTCTTATGTGTTAGAAGATCTTTATAGTTTTCATGTAGGAGGTAGTCCTAGCCCTTGTGGAATTCCTTACCTCAGTAATCCATTCCCTAGTTTCTTGTTCTATATGGTTGTATGGGACAAATCGTCACGATTGTCGATGTTAAACTAAGGATTACATTAAGAGGAGGGTGAATCAGTGTAATGGTTAATTTTCATCAATTTAAAGAAATTTAGTAATCAATCAAAACTGCAAACATAATCATGCATCATGAAATAACAACATAATATCATCATAAGGGAACATCAAATGTACGTTGAAACCCTTGCGGGAGAAAACCAAAATTTATTTTTTATTCTTTAATTTTGATTACATAGGTTTGCAGGAACCATCATGTTAGAGGCACCGACCCCAAAAAATAAATTTGCAGGCACTAACCTATTGGAGGCACCAACCCCCAGAATGTGCAAGCACCGACTTGTTGTAGGCTACAACTTGATTAAGGCACCAACCTCGATGCTATGCAAACATTAACTTGCAGCAGTATTTGACTTGGTTGATGCACCAACCTCGATGGAGGAACCCACCTCCTTAAAATTTTGTGGACCACTTTTCACAATATTTCAGACTGGATCCATAAGTCCATTATACAACCAAATAAACTTGTACTTCACTTATCAGATTTCAATACCTTTTTCATCTCAAAAACTTGATCATAAGTTATAAATCATAATGACAATACCAATGAGCTATTGATCTCAAAAATTGTTTATAGCTCCCCTCATTTAATTCACAAAAGAATTCCAACGAAAGCCCTTTTTTTAGAATTCAATTTGTCATAAAATTAACCCACAAAAACTCTATAAAACTTAATTGTTCTACAAATTACACCTTTCTGGTCCACTGCCTACAAATTACATTTTTTTGGAGGTTGTTCTACACAATGCACACCTTTGTTCTACCTAACTATTTGACAACATTGCACTTTGTGGGAAAAATAATTAAAAAAATGATCTACCTCACTGATGGTTATTCATAGAAACAGAGGGAATCATCACATATCTTAGAGTGCTAAGCCAACTAGGTCATACTATTACGTTGGGCCATACTTATTTTACACCAGGTCATGCTTTTGGGCTAATCATGAGGCACCAATTAATCTATGAGGATTGAGGTTAGACACTCTACGAATCACGTGGATCCAAATTATAAACCAAGAGTCAAACAAACCATAAATATCCATGTCAAACTATTTTCACTCATTAAACTAGAGATCCACATCAAAATGTTTATGCTAGTAAGGAGTAAAATCATAAACCAGGATCCAATCAAACCATACAAATCCACATTAAACTGTTTGCACTCACAAAAAAAAAGGATCTGCATCAAATATATTATGCTTGATAGGAGTTAGATCTACATCAAATTGTTTGTGCTCAATCAAATCATAGAGATCCATGTCAAAAATTTTGTGCTCACCAGGAGTTAAGTCATATACTAGGAACTAATCAAACAACAAATATCCTGATCAAAATGTTTGTGCTCACAGAGTCAAGTCATAAAATAGTAACCAATCAAACCACATATATCCTCGTCAAAATGTTTACTCTCATGCACCTAAGTCATAAGCCAAGAACCAATAAAACCATATACATCCATGTCAAAAAAATTGCGCTCACTAGGAGCCAAGTCATATACTAGGATTCAATCAAACCACAAATATCCTTGTCAAAATGTTTGTGATCATGGTGCCAATTCATAAACCAAGAACCAATCAAACCACATATATCCTTATCAAAATGTTTGTGCTCATGGAACCAAATCATATACTAGGAGCCAATCAAATCAAAGACAGCCTTGTCAAAATGTTTACACTCATGGAGCCAAGTCATAAACCAAGAACCAAAACTATAGAGAGACTTGAACCTGAAACTATCGAACTTGTGCTTCTTTAGAAAAGCCATGAAGGTAGAGCCTTCACATATTACTTTTCACTCATCCTTATTTCTTATCATCATAAGCCATATGACCATGAATTTATACATGAGAAAGAGTCAATTTGGGTAAAGGTCTGACCTTCAAAAAATATCATGGGACCACACAATATGACTCAGACCTATGGGTCACTGATCACCCTCATGTTGATGTCATCACTGAACCACACCTACCACATGGCATTCTCTTAGTGGTGCCATGTGTCACCAAAAATCACCCCCATTGATCTACAAAAAATTCCATTTCAACATGCCACATGTCATCATGTCAATCTCCCATGTCATTATGCCTACATCATCATTTTTAAGCCAGTATTGAGCTGCCATGTGTCACTATAAGCCATTAGTCCAATCCAAATATTTCATCTCAACATCCATGTTAGGGGTGCCACATTACAATCACCTATTCTAGGGGTACATGTGGCATCCAAATATGGGGTTTGACTTAAACATGCCATGTGTCACTATGTTGGTAGACCAACCAACTCCCTCTCTCATTTTTGAAATGATATGGGGGGGACTCTCCTTTGTTTGCATTTTTATTTTCTTTTGATTGTTGAAAATGGACATTTCTAGTTTTGGTTATTATCTAGATCATGGTGAATCTGATTATGTGTCCTTAACCAAAATTTGATTCTTTTTGTAACAATGATATGAATTGTGCTTTAATTTCATTTCATGAGGTTTTAATTTCTAATACTCTAACCAATTCCAGTCCAGATCCTTGGTATCATATAACAACATTGATTTTATGATTTGATTCAAAGTTTGATTATATTATGGTGATTGCATTTTATATGTTGACATTAGATTATATAGTTCTAGTAAATGATTTTTAAGCCTTTATATTTACCTTTGCGCTCTTTTCGAATGAGAAAAAAATTTGGTCAATATTTATTTCAATGCATGAATTAATGTATTATTACCTTGGTTATGTCTTATATCACATTGATATGAACATATGCCTTTGGGTTTGTTAAAACTATGTTTATACTACATTCTCGTATATGGTATGATATATGCGATAAGGTAATGTTTTAGCGTAATTAAACCTGCGATATTGACATTTATCGTTTACATATCCTGAATGATATTTTCTTTGGATGTTGTGTTTCCCATTTGGCGCTTCTGCCTCACAACACCTATATACACAATAACGCATTGCCATAATTCAATCTGTAAATCAATCAAATTTCCCGCTATCATGATAGATATATGGTACATTCTCAAAAATGTACATTATGGTATTTCGAGTTACCCTGTAGGGTTTTCATTTTGACATTTTCTTCAGTTTCATTTCTTTCCACATATTTCTCGGTCTCTCTACAAATTGCCAAGATTTTGACCTTTTGTACGTCTGATTTCGGTCAACCGAGCTAAACTTGATCTAGGTGGATATTGGTGGCCACCCACCTATTCCACTTGGACCCTCACCATTGTTTCTTTCAGTTTTTCGGTTTCCTTAATTATAGCATAGTTTACTATTTTTAGTAGTTTTTCCGGTCGTGAACTTCTGGAGCCGTTTTAAGGCCCTAAACGATATTTTTTTGGAAAAATATCTTCGTCAATTATTAGGGAAATCACATTGAAAATTGTAGTCCTCGGAGAGATCTTTCCAACGAGGTATCATACGGGTCAAACGAAGATAATATGACCAAGTTACGACCCCGGGAAGTTGGCTAGCCAACTAACCCCAACAGGTCCCATAAAATCTTAGTGTTACATCTCCTCACATTAGGGTTTTGGTTGCGTAGGGTTTTCTCTTATTGTTCAATAATAAAAAGGCCCTTGAGCCTCATTGTAACTCAGTTCAGAGGCATGTAGCCACCACATCTCTTCTCGGAGATAAGCTATCATCGCCCGAGCTATGTTATGTCCATTTTGTTTGTAAGCATAGTTTAGTATTTTTATATTAATGAAATAAATTTCTTTGTTGCTGCATCTTTGTGTTTATGATTATATTTGTAAGTTGTATCATTATTGTTTAAGTTTGATCAGTGTATCAGAGCGGTTTCTCGTTCTCTGTTTTTCTTTGCATATCCCCAATGAGGTCAGTGTATAAGGATTTAGGGCTCGATCTGGTTGAACCATTGTAGGATCAGCCTCGCAAAACCCGACGACGTCCCATGACAGAAGAAAATAAAGCTGAAGGGGTAGGAGATCCTTTCAAAATGTTGCTTGAGGAAGCCCTCGAGCGACAGAGGGACTCGATGATGGATAACTTTGCCCAAATCCTTCAACTGCTACCCATAGGCAATGCATCTTCATCCAGCAACCACTCTGGAGGCATTACTCCTCTTAAGGTACAAGTTAACTTCAATATTCCCATATTTGAAGGCCTGATAGATGTAGACACCATAGATAAGTGGTTAAATCTGTTGGAAGGATATTTTTCAGTTCATGACTTTTCCAATTGGGAAAATATTATTTTTTCACTTCTCAAAGTTGCCCCACACATTAAGGACTGGTGGGAAACCTACTATGAACAAAAGGACAAGAGTGAACCCTCACTATTTTCAGCCGCACCCACTTCAAATTATTTCTGAGACGCCATCAAGGAATAATACTACCCAACCGGGAGCTATGAAGATAAATACATAAAGTGGACCACGCTATGACAGGGAAGGGACCAAGATGTGCCAGAGTTCACAAATACTTTCCATACCCTTCGCACGAAGCTGGGTATCAAGGATACTGAGTGAAATTTGGTGTTCAAGTACTGCAGCTATGTACACAAGTGCATCCAGGACGAGATGGAGTTCCAGGACATCTCCTCGCTTGGCACGACGTATCAGTACACTGTAATGATTGAGTAGAAGTTTAAATAGAATAAGTGAGACTTTGGATCTGCGAATCCAAAGTAAGGAAAAGGCACCCCCAAACCACAAAACAAAGGACCAAGCCAAGGCGAGGCTATTGAGGACAACCTGCCGAAACCACAAGCAAATAAAAACACCACGAAGACGAAGAAGGACACGGGAAAATGGTTTGAGTTCCATAAGAGCTCCACTCACAATACAAGTGAGTGTCGGGCCAAGCAGTCACTAGTGGCTGAGTTGAAGGCTTCAGAATCTAATGCAGGTTCTAACTCTAAATCAAAACCCGAGAAGGGAACTAACAAAGGGAAGCAGATCATTGATGTGGAGCCCAATGCCACCTTGGGCATCAAAAAGATCTAGAAAATTGAGCCTGGAGATCTAGAGGAGGGGAAATGCCTCTCCCACTCATAGATGTGGGTGAAGGTCTCTCCACTGTAGTTTATTGTCGATAGCGGGAGCCAAAAGAACCTGATTTCAGCAGAGGTCATGAAGCATCTAGGCTTAAAGACTACACCACATCCTATTAGGGGAGATTTGAGGTCCAAAATGGGCCTCCTAAGAAAAATGTACAACCAAAATAAACTTTATAAGAACCAATAAGATTCAAGATGATGATGTCAACCATGGGGGATGATTCACCATTTTTGAAGTAAAAAAGTAAAAGTATTAAAAAATAATAAAATAATAAAACTACTTTTTCAACTCGTATTTTCAACTTATCTCCCTAAGTTTTTACTCAAATTTCGAGTGAGTACTCGTTGGATGAAAATTTGTATTCCTCATCTAGGGAGTACCCATGTTGCATACTTTCAATGGACCTTGCTACATAAAAAATGAGAAATACATAAAAAATGTGATTGCAATCACGTTTTTCATGTATTTCTCATTTTTTGTGTAGTAGGGTCCATCGAAAGTATGAAACATGGGTACTCCTTGGATGAGGAAGAAAATTTTGCATGTAATGAGTGTTTCCGCTCAAAATTTGAGTAAACCCATAGGGAGATAAGTTAAAACTATGAGTTGCAAAAACAATTTTTTCTTTTTTCCCTCTAGAATTTGATGATGTAACCCAAATTTTATTATTTCCACTATTATTTTATAATTTCCTTAGGAGGCCCATTTTAGGCCTCAAAAATCCCCTAATGACAGGCGTACACCATTGGGTGGCTTCACCAAGGATGAGATCTACGCGTTAGCCAACAGTGTCGCCTTCCCTGCAACATCAAGCCCTTCACGAATGAGGTATTATGTGATGTTGCTCCTCTTGAAGTTTTTGACGTATTGTTAGGACAACCATACTTGTGGAAGTGATATGTTGTATATGAGTGTAGACCTCATTCTGTGATTATTACTTTGGCTAATAAGTTGTACAGGATACTAGAGGTAGCCCCGCCTACTGCCATCTCTTTGATCATTGAAAAGCAATGTAGTAAGATCATTTCCCAGACCAAGAAATTTTTTTTTCTTATGATTCTTCCCCAAGGCAAGAAGAAGGTTGTGGCCACGGCTTCTAGGTAGGGCTCCTCTGCATAGTAGCAACAAATGGATAAGGTTGTGTTGGAGTACAAGGATATTTTTGCCTCACCCATAGGGGTACCTTTACACTGTGAGGTTAATCACTCCATCGATCTAACCCCGAGCGTGTCTTGCCCAATGGACAAATCTATCGATTCTTTGTTCTGGAGAACAATGAGATCGAGAGGCAGATTCAGGAACTACTACAGAAAGGGCACATTAGGTCAAGCTCATCACCCTGTGGGAGCTCGATTGTATTGGCATAGAAGAAGGATGGGACCTGAAGGCTCTATATTGACTATTGGGCATTGAAAAAGATCATTGTCCAGAATAGGCACCCAATCCCGTGAATTGATGACCCTTTGGACCAACTCAAGGGGGGGGAATATTTCAGCAAGATTGTCTTGAAGTCAGGTTATCACTGGGTGCCTATTGAACCCTCTGATGTGTGGAAGAATGCCTTCAAATCCAAGGAGGGCATTTCTGAATGGTTGGTCATGCCATTCGGATTGATGAATGCCCCTGTAACCTTCATGAGAGTGATGGACAACATCTTGCGACCCTTGACCATTGCATTCGTGGTGGTGTATTTAGATGACATCTTGATCTTCAGCTAGAGTTGGGAAGAGCACCTCCACCATATTTGATAGGTCCTTCAAACCCTTCAACAAGGGAAGATGTGTGCTAACTTGGAGAAATGCACCTTTGGCCTAACCTAGGTTCAATATATGGGGTATATCATTGATGAGCAGGGTGTACATGTGGACCCATCCAAGATACAAGTCATTCGGGTTTGTTCGGCCCTAACCACTCCAAAATAGCTTTGCAGCTTTTTGGCTCCTGCCAATTTCTACCATATGTTCGTATTGTGGTTCTCTTAATTTCTACCAAGGGCGAAGCGAAAGAAAAGTTCTTTTGGTTGGAAACCCAACAATGAGCATTCTTCAAGTTGAAGAATCACCTATATTCTGCATCATTTCTCACATTACCAGACCTACAACAACCATTTGAGATTGAGACAGATGCCTCTGACTATGTTATTGGTGCGGTTCTTACTCAGCATGTGCATCCAGTGGCTTACAACAATGAGACACTTTCAGACACAGTCTGAAAGTACCCTACTTACAAAAAATAAATGTATTCCATTATGCAGCCCTGCCTTCAATGGAAGCATTACATTCTGGGGAAGGAAATGGACATCCACATATACCACCAGCCTCTACAATTCATAAGACACAAGGGAAGTTGCAGAATGATCACCATCAGAAATGGTCCACCTATCTGCAACAATTCCATTTGAACATTAAGTATAAGAAGGGCAGCACCAATAATTTCATTGATTGCCTCAGCTAACCACCGGTCATGGCGCTAATCACTGTGCTCAACTCCTATGGGCACAAGACATCGAGGTGGACACATCTTTACAAGAGCGATCCAGAATTCAGTAGCATATACTAGACACTCCTGGAAGGGAAGCAAGTTCCAAATTTTCACCTTCAGGATGCACTGTTATGCCACTTGGGACACATCTTTGTTCCTTCAAGTGAGCGTGCCAAGATGATTTGGGAGGTGCACTATAGTCAAGTTGCTGGACATTTCGGAGTAGAGAAAATAGTGGTAGTATTGCAAAAGTATTTTTATTGGCCAAAACTTTGTCAGAATGTTGGGAAGTGCATTAGATCTTGCACCTCTGGCACCATTTCCAAATCAACCATCAAGAAGCAAGGCCCGTATACTCTTCTACCTACTCCTAGTCGACCTTGGGAATCTATCTCCATGGATTATATGTTGGGCCTTCCTTCTACTAAGCACGGCAACAATTTCTTTTTTGTGGTTGTCGATAGATTCTCTAAGACAGCCATCTTGGACGCTTGTAAGAAGAGTATCACAGAAAAGGCCACTGCTAAGATCTTCTTTGAGTGAGGGTGGGTACACTTTGGGTTCCCACAGTCCATTATCTCAAATTGAGACAACATATTCCTAAGTGCATTTTTTTCAAGTCTCTGGTCGATGCTAGATACAAAACTTACTAATTCCATAGCTTTCCATCCCGAAGTTGATGGCCAAACAGAGGTTGTCAACAGGATGATCATACACATTCTATGCATGTACAACTCAAAGCATCCACGCACATGGGATGAAAATCTCCCCTATTTCCAAAACAACTACAACAAAGCTCTCCACAGCTCAACATGCCACAACCCCTTTTAGGTAGGGTTGAGATTTCAGCCATTATGCCCCATTGATGTGGCCATACCATTTGTAGCCACTCAGGTAGAATCGGCTCATGTGCAGTCCAAAGCTAAAAGGACTAATAGCTTCATTGAGCACATTCAACACATCTGCCAATAAGTCCATGATATATTAGACAGAGCTATTGCTAAATACAAACAACTCCATGATCAACATCAAGTGCCACACAAGTTCCAAGTAGGTGACAAAGTTTGGCTACATTTGCAAAAGGAGCACCTTGCTGGACCCCACCGCAAGCTTCGCCTGCTTCGATATGGGCCATACACCATCACCAAGGTTTTCGGTGACAATTCCTTCGAGCTTAGCATCCCATCGTTCCTTGGTCTATACCCAGTGTTCAATTTAGATCGTCCTTGACCATACTTTCCACCATTGTTGGACACATCTGACATTGCAGAACAGCTCACACCAACAAAGCTCAACCCAGACTACATGGAACAAGCCACAACTGATCAGATCATGGAGACACAGATCAAGAACAATCAACAACAAAGGATACAACTATATCAATTTATCAAAGTAGGACAACTCCTTCACCATGGCAAATGGCTCATAAGGGACCAAGTTTAGCAGAAGTTTCCTCATCTCATGGAGGAACTCAACGCAATGGGGACCATTGCTTCCTAAGGGGTGAGGACTGATCCAGGTCAATATTGGTGGCCACCCACCTATTCTTCTTGGACCCTCACCATTGTTTCTTTCAGTTTTTCAGTTTCCTTAATTGTCGCACAATTTACTATTTTTAGAATTTTTTCAGGTCTTGAACTTCTGAAGCCGTTTTGAGGCCCTAAACTATGCTTTTTTGGAAAAATTCCAATAAATATTTCTATGGCAATCACGACAATAGGTATAGTCCTCAGAGAGATCTTTCCAGCGAGGTATCATACGCGTCAAATGGAGATAATATGACCAAGTTACGACCCCGAGAAGTTGGCTTCCCAACTAACCCCAACGGGGCCCATTAACTCTTGGTGTTACATCTCCTCAGGTTAGGGTTTTGGTTGTTTAGGGTTTTCTCTTATTGTTCAATAATAAAAAGGCCCTTGAGCCTCATTGTAACTCAGTTTAAAGGCATGTAGCTGCCACATCTCCTCAGGGATAAGCTAGCATCACCCGAGCTATCTTATTTCCATTTTGTTTGTAAACATAGTTCGATATTTTTCCATTAATGAAATGAAGTGTTTCTCTACTACATCTTTGTGTTTATGATTATATTTGTAAGTTGTAGCATTCATGTTTAAGTTTGGATGAAAACTCTTGCTCAAAATTTATTTTTGTAAACACCTATGTGTGTAATCAAAACAAAAATAGAAGGGAGTGACCTTGTTGAGATTTATGAAGAATATCAGTCCCTTTTCTAGCAAGTTGGTTGGTGGTCATTTATACAATAATTCCAAGGGTTTAATGATGGCATAGTCAAAGCTTCCTCTTCCACTTTCAATGTAAAATGAGCTAATCTTGGAAACTTGGAAATGGAAGTTGATGTCGGTTTTGTGGCCAAATATACTTCCCTCTCCACTGAGGGCGAACAATGGTCCAAGAACTGTCATGTTTGGGACATCCCATGGCAGAATTTTATAGAGAAAAAAACAAGGGTTACTTCATAAAAGGTATGTTTGTGGACTATCTCAAACTGAAATGGAGATATTTGTTATATTTAATACACCATTATATAACTTGTGAGGGTCTATATCCTCTAGTGTTTTTGTATCATATCCAATTGTTGATGGTTTTTCTCGGTCACGATCTTAACTTACCCTATTTCTTGCACAAGAGTTTATCTAAAATGGCGAAAACCTACCAATTTGATTGTAAAAACATAGATAGGTCACTCTTCCACCATGGTCTTATATGTATCTTGGTTAGAAACCATTTATCTAAAATCGGCTAACAATGGGGAAGTTTTCTCTTATGAAATGGTTTTCAAGAAACCCCATAATCAATTTGGCATGATGTCAAACCAGAGAATTCAATTAACCTTCCCTATCTAGTTTTGGATTCACTTGATGCTTGTGCTGATGAAGAAAATATATTTGAGCACTCTGGTCCTGAACCACAACTATATTTTTCTGATGATGTTAGGGATGAAAGCCATGAAGCTTCATTGGTTCATGTTACTAGGAGAAGGGTAAAAGACACTCTGCTTCACCATACTGAATTAAAATCAGAATCTAAGAAAAAAGTTGGGAATTCAAAAAAGTTAAATAGTGACCTTCACACAGAACCTGCATGCCAAGAAACAAAGGGTCATTCTAGAGAAAATCTCAAGTCTAAAATCAAAGCTAAAAAAATAGAAAGAAAAATATTTAGATTGAGGTGACATAGGAAAATGAATCTCCCAACTAAAGAGATATTTTTCAATATCAAAGAAAATATAGAGCATGTTCCCAAAAGGACCAAGCTTGGGACTTGAGACATCTTAATTTTTTATAATAATGTATATAATATAGTTGATGTTAACAACTATTCTAGAAAATTTATTTTTGAAACTCTGCTAAATTTGTATTGACATCAACAGTATTTATTAACTTTTCCTTGCTTGGAACGACAAATAAGTCAACTTTTCTAGGAAAATAATCAGTTCAGGTCATCTAATCTAGCTAAGGAAAAACTAAAGCACCAGGAATCTTCAAATCCATAAGAAAAATCATAAAATTCTGATACACATATTATTGTAAAACTATCATGGGTCAAAGTAATAATTTCTTTAGATCTTGATGATCCGAGTAATTCTAAATAAAGGTTTTTATTGTTATTTATGTTCCAGCCTTTGGATATATCAAGGTATGTTATTATTAGGACTTTTATTACTAAAATTAAAATGGTGTTATAGAATCAAATATTTTGTAACAACCCTCTTTCTTGACTATGATGAATAGTAATCTTCTTTTCTTAGTTTGTAACAGTTCTCTGTGTTGGTTGAAACATTTCTCTCACCTTTCATGGAACGTATCACTTTGGATAATCTCTTGATGTTGTGGATACTGGTGAAGGATTTCTATTAATTATATTTTTATTTTCTTTTGTCTGTTAGGATAAGGGTAAGAGGTCAAACAAACGATGTTTGTTATTTTGTAAAAAGATAGTTTTGATTTGAAGTTTAATTTCAAACAAAGTGAGTAATATTAAAACCTCTGATTTAGAAAGAGAAGGGGGGTACTTATGGTATTATAGAGGGTGATTTTGGCAGAAAAGGAATGTATGTTAAACTATATGTGACTGTGGAATATATTTTTGAATTACACTATGAGTTTCACACTTGATTTTATTAAGTTGAATACTTATTGTGTTTTTAATTGTTTCATAGTCATTCATGTTTATTATCTACTATCTTCTATGTAATTTAACTTCTTAGAATACAATAGATAGTAGTTATTTTTTGTATGATTTCATTCCATAAACAGTTAGCAAGTAATTTCATTTATTTTTTGTTATACATTGATTCAATTTGTATATGCTCTTATGCAATCAGTATCACATCGAGTGACTTCGGTCCCGAGGTAGAGAATTGATCTAGGCATATATATCTAGTCTAGGTCTTTGTGATTTTATTCTAGTGATTTATAACTTATATAATGTCACTCTCATTATATGAATTGAATTAATTTGTTGTAGTGATTTCTAAGGTTACATGTTTATTTTGATTTTTTTCTTATTGGTTTGATTCATAAACATGTAATTGGATTATTATTTCTTTTATGATATTGTTAAAGTAACCCTCTATATCTTGACCAAGTAAAAAAAACAAATTGCATTAGTTAGAATATTTTGCATTGATTCTTGATGTTGATCATAAGAATAGATACAGTTTGATCTGCATTCCTTTAAAAGATAAGAGGCTTGCATTTTAGTAGCTGTGTGTATTTTCTTTCACATAAAGGATTGTTTTTCTCGCTTTATTTTAATTTATAAATTCATAGATAAATTAAAATTAGGATTTACATTCTTTTTGTTTCTACATATAATCATATTTCAATTCTTTTTTTTTTTGGGGTTACGTTCAGTTCTGGTCTTTATTTTGATGTATCACAATTTTGTTTGTACAAATATATTTTTTTTAACAAGAACGGTTATGAATTGTATTAATGAGTTGGTCTAAATACCAGTCTTCTGAATACAATAGGTATGGGCACTATCCAGTTGGATTCTTCCTTTTGAGATTCTTTTAGCCTTGCTGTCCGCTTCCATTTGGAATCAGCAATTGTGCTTTTATTTCCTATTTGCCCCAGTTTAAATATACATACAAACAACTTTAGAATTAAGCAAAAAAACATCTTCTGAAATGCTTTAAGGAATTGGAACCCATGCTTCTTCCCCGTCTCTTTTCAATGTCCCGGCCGATAGTTGAGCAGCTTTATTGGCTTCAAGATCTGCCTCTTTGTTGTTGTCTCTCAGCACGTGAAAGAATTTCAGATTTTGAAACATATTTGTCATTCCTCTGATTCTTTGGATCAGCCTTGCTAATCTTAAATCCCATGGAGTAGAGCTAGTCACCATAAGTTTGATGATCACTTTGGAATCCCCCAGGATATTGGCCTCCTTGATTTCCAGGTTCTGAAGCTGTTTGAGTCCTTGGTAGAGGGAAAATGCTTCAGCTTGGATGCTGGAGTTGATTCCTAATCCCTAGGCAAAATGGAGGATCTCTGCACCATCTATGCTTTTAATTACTCCCCCTGCTCCAGCGCTGCCCGGGTTACCTTTTGTTGCACCGTCGAAGAAGAGGGAGTGCATCCTCTGCTTGAGAATCCAGTTTTGGAAGTCCTCTCTACCTTTTCCCCTTATTTTCCATTCCTCTGGAGGAGCCATGCTTCTGATATTTTGTTGAAAATTCAGGTTCAAGGAGGACCCCCAATCTCTGTCTAACTGGGTGAGGTTGGAGTCATCTTTATGACCTCCCAAACATTCTTTTAATTGGGTCTTTACCTTGGCCGCCACCGTCTTGGCATTGTGATGGAGATTCCTGAAGATTCTGCTGTTGCGCTCTAGCCATAGCTGCCAGCAGCAAATTTTTAGCAGTGATGCCCAGGCCGCTTTGATCCCTTTATTTTTGGGAGGGGGTCCGGGATAGCAGGTTTTCCAGGTGGCAAACAGGTCTATTATGGTCGCTGGAAGCTCGAATCTGGGGTTCCAATACTCCATCAGTTCTCTCCAGACCTGAATTGAGAACTTGCAATTAAGAATCAGATGCGTGGCGCTTTCCTCAGAGTCATGGCACAACGAGCACCTGGATGGTCCGTAGAAACCGCGCCTCTGGAGTTTATCTTCGGTTAATATTTTCCTGTGACATAATATCCAGCAAAAGAAATCGATTTTTGGCAGCGTGGAGTTGCCCCATACTGTCTTCCACGGGGCCGGATCTATGGGCGCATTTGGTATTGCATCTAGGCACGCGTATCCTTGGGCGACTGTATAACCAGTCGATTGATCGCCCCAGCCTCGCCTATCCTTCTTATTAATTCGCGTGGGTGTGATGCCATTCAATAGTTCGCAGAGGTGGGTGGCTTCTTGATGAAGGTCTGAGGGTGGATCCGGCAGACTCCAGCCCGCCCACTGCGTGCCATTCCAAGCGGAGATATCCCACAGCTTGGTCTTCCCTGCAGCCACCAACCAATCCTTCAGCGATTTCAGCTTTGGGCTTTCTCCGATAGGTTCTCGATCCATAATCCGGTCCTTCCATAAATTTATTTTTTTACCATTTCCGGGAATCCAATAGGCTTTGGATTGAATCAAAGGGGCGACTTTGGAACAGAGGTTGACGAAAAACGTGTTTCCTTAAGGCAGGAGTCCGTCTAAACACCTCAGTCTTGCGCCTTTGAGATATTTTCGCCAAAGAACTGTCTGTGCCTAGCCTGGTTTAGGCGCAATTAGCCTCGATAGAAGTTTAGCTCCCATTGCTATGTTCTGATGAAGGGTTTTTTTGAAATTGAGCCCTCCCTCCATCTTAGGCTTGAGAACAGTCTCCCATTTGACAAGCTGGAATATTCTCTCATTGTGTTTACCCCCTTTCCAAAAGAAGTTTCTGATATATTGTTCCATTTTCTGGAGTATACCCTTGGGCACCAGAAGCACAGAAAACTGGAATAACGGGAGGTTGTCTTACCTGCCATATTTAACCAATTAACTCCCCATGTCTGGAGTTTACTTTTAAATTTTTCTACCTGCGGCATCCAGTCCCTACTGTGGGCGCGTTTGAGGAAGATGGGCAGCCCCAGATATTTGAACGATGTCCATTCTGAGGAAGCTGCGAATCCTAGGCATCTGGAGATGGAGTTGATCAAAGAGGGCGGGGTATTCCAGCAGTAAGTATGGCACTTACCCTTGTTAAGACTGCTACCAGACTCCATGCAATACTCATCGAGCGTCTCTTTAAATCTTATGGCCGAGTGGATCAAAGCTGTCCCAAGCAGTAGAGTGTCATCTGCAAATAATGCATGATTTATATTTTGGACCCCCCTTGCTATGGATATCCCTGAAATCTCCTGCTCTTGCATTTGATTGTTTAGATGGAAACTGAGAACTGAAGCTTGAATTACAAACAGCAGGGGAGACATGGGGCAACCCTGTCTTAACCCTCTTGTAGCTTTGAAGAAACCTGCAGATCTACCATTGACTAAAGGGGCGATCCATGGTTCCGAGATGCAGGCCCGGATCCAATTGATGAATCTCACCCCAAAACCAAATTTTTTCAACACATTCAAAAGAAAACTATGATTAACTCGATCAAAGGCATTTGCTAGGTCCAGTTTGATAGCCATACCTTGTTCCTTGCGCTGCTGGCTTGATAGAATTGCCTCTTGGACAAGTGTGAAATTGTCCACTAAATGCCTTCCGTGAATGAAGCCTCCTTGGTTCTCCGGGATGACTTTAGGTAGAATATGCCTCAGCCTGTTAGCAATAACTTTTGTGATCAATTTGTAGCCAATGTTGCACAGGGATATAGGGCGAAACCTATTGAAGGAATTGGCTCCCTTTTCCTTGGGAATGAGAGCTAGGAAAGAGGAGTTAGTACTTCCACCTAATTTCTGGCAAGCCTGCGATTTTTGAACCATTTTATATAGGTCTTTCCCCACTATGTGCCAGCAGGTTTGAAGGAAAGAGGCGGAAAAGCCATCAGGGCCAGGGGATTTGTCAGGATTCATGGCATAGAGGGCCCTTTTGACTTCATCCATAGTGACTTTACTTTCTAGATGCTGGTTCATATCAACAGATATTGAGGAGGGAATCCCGTCCAACAAACTAAAGTTCTGATTCGTATTCTTATCTTCACTGTACAACCCTTTAAAATGGTGATGAGCTGCCTGTTTAATACTTGCAAAGTCCTTATGAGTGATATCTGCTTCCTTAATTTCATTGATGGAGTTGAAACCTTTTCTGGCTTCCGCATGCTTGTGGAAGAATGATGTATTTCTATCACCTGCCTTTAGCCAGAGGCATCGCGATTTGATCCTCCACGTTTCCTCTTCGGTCAGGCAAGATTTATGATAGCATTGCTGAAGATGAGCCTCCTTGTCTAAAGTCTCTTTGGATATGTGAGCCTCTTCTACGTTCAGTTGAAATGCTTCAAGCTGGCTTTGGACATTTTTCCTTTTGGCTGCTGGATTTGCAATAGATTTGGCCCAGCTCTTCAGGACTGTTTTCGATCTCCTGAGTTTTTCTTCCCAAATATAAAATGGAGATCCAGTGATTGGCTGAGACCAGCTTTCTTTCACAATCTGCAAGAAATTTGGTTCCTTGATCCACAATGGGCTAAACTTGAAGGGAATGGGACCTAGGTCAACGTGAGCTCGGAGGGTGAGCTTGATAGGCCTATGATCAGAGATGCTACAAGGAAGAATATGCATGCTAGCGTCTAGGCCAAGCAGAAGAAAAGAACTATGCACCAAGAATCTATCCAGCCTTGCTGCAATATGGCCAAGACCTATTATTTTATTGGACCAAGTGTACATACCTGAGACGGGCTTGATATCTAGCAGATCCCAGTCTTGGAGGAGATCCTCAACCCATTCCCTTGTCAGGTCTCGTACAATGGAGCCTCCTCTCTTTTTAGAGGAATGCAAAGTGATGTTCAGGTCGCCTGCTATTATGACATTTTCTAAATTAACCAGATCTGCTTGCCACCTTAAGGAGTCCCAGCAGCTCTTTTTTTCTCCAGCATTTACCGGAACATAAACATTGAAAAGGCAAAGGATTTCTATTGTAATTACATGATGCATCTTTAACATCGCCTAGTGGGTATTTGATGCCTTTGCCACCAGTGAAAATCTGTTTTCATTCCAAAGAGTACCCAACCCTCCAGAGGCTCCTCGGGCTGAGACAGCTGTTGCATTACTATTTTTCTAAAGTTTTTTACTTACCTGGAGAAAATCTAGTTCCTCCATCTTAGTCTCCTGGAGAAGGAGTATGTCAGGGGCCTCTATTCTTATTAGATTCCATATAGCTTCTTATTTTATTTTACTGCCCATACCCCTACAATTCCAAGAGATAATCTTCATTATTTACCTTTGTTTGGCTGGGCTCCCTTGGAGCCTTGATGCTGGTTTCTTACCATCTTCGGCTTTTTTGCTAACAGCTTCTCCAATGTTGGTTGGCTGCCCTGGAGTTTATCTTTGTACGTTTCATGCTCTCTTTTCTCCCGATACGTTTTACGTCCTCTTGTAGATCTCCTTACCGAGGATTGGGATTCTCTTATTTCCCCTTCCTCCTCCGATTCTTCTGACTCTTGATCCTCCTCCTCGACTACTTCAGGGGTTCCTTTTGAACTTTCAGCAACTCCCTTGTCTTTAACACTGGGCGATTGGGAACCTTTGTCTAGGGACGCTGGCTTTTGAGCTGAGAGGGCCGAACCTGTTCTCTAGATTGAATGAGGGCTGGGGCTGCTGGATCTGCTGAGCTGGGTCCTGCTGGAGGCCTTTGCTGGAAGTTCCTCCCGGTTTCTGGGTCTTGGATGCCATTTTGGATCGTTTTACTTGATTCCAGCCGGCCTCCTTCCCTTGAGCTACTTCATTGGCCGTTGGGTAGTTTCTGGCGAAGTGCCCATAGACCTGGCATTTCCGGCATTTGAAAGGAAACTGTTCATAATCTAGCTTCTACACATGTGTCCAGTTTCCTACTTTGAGTTTGATGGCCTCCGGAAGCCCCTCCTCCAGATCCACCTCAACGCAAATCCTTATGCAATCGTATTGATCCTTGCTGTTCGCTCGGTCTATGAATTTCCCCAGGGCATTTCCAATATGCATCAGAGAATCCCAGTTCCAGCAATGAACCGGGAGGTTGGGGAGCCTAACCCATACCGGAACAGCTTTGGGTACGTCTACTGTTGGGTCAAGGTCGGGGGTCCATCTATTCAGATACAGACCCTGGGGGCCCATAAAGTAAGGGCCATTTCGAAAGATCAGCTCTTTGTCGTCTTTCGAGGTGAATTCAAAGAGGAAGAATCCTCGGCCCAGGAAATAAGATGTCACACTTTCGTTGATCAACGACGACCAGTTTCTTTTAACCCAACTCTCTGTCGTCTTGGGAGATGGCCATAGACCAGTAAACTAGCCTATGAGAGCTCGCTTAGACAGGGACAGACCAACCTGGATTGGGGTTTCCGGGGGTAAAGAAATCTCGGGGATATCGTCGAGTTTCTTGACGAATTTCGCTGCTTCTACATTTTTCTTCTTGGGTAGCCCTTCCAGAAGACGACTGAATGCCTCAGCTGGGGAGCTTGTCGACAGAGGAGAAGAGGAAGGGACCTGGGGGGTACCCAGCACCTCCATGGGCCCTAGATCTGAGTTGACTGGCGAATCAAGTCTCCATGGCCTGGGGCCTCGCTTGGGCAGATCCTCAGATAACAAACTCACCCTCAGAAGGAGCACGCAGGGGTCAGAAGACATGGTAAAGGAGCAACGATCTGATCTAAACAGATCCGAGGCTCAATCTGCTATGAGCTGGGGGTGGAATGGCCGGAGGCCGAGCTGAGGCATCAGCGCTCAGAGCTGATCGCAGAGCTTATTATTTTTATGTGATCGTTTTGTTTGTTTGTACAAATATTAATATGTTATTTTTCTAGCATTTTTTTCATTTCTATATAATATTCTTGCAACTGATAATTTTCTTCTAAAATTAATAATTTAGATTTATTGTACTTTTATTAGTTATTAACATGTAAATTCTATTTTATTAACTAGTCGTTTTAGGAACATTGACAATAGCTTTAGTTCATATAGTTAGTATAGATTAGGAATAGTTTTTCCCTAGTGTTCCTCTTCTCAAGAGGAGGAATCCAAAGGCTAATGAGCTTAAAAACCATCAAGGATGACCACTCCAAACAAATATGTCTATTTAAAGATATCTGGTCTGGGTGGTTTCTCCCTTGTTGACTAACGTGCATAAAACCCACATCAACAAAATTGTGCTAGAAGGAGGGCCCATCCGATTATAAATGGGCAAAAGAAGAAATAAACAACAAATTGTTAGGTCACCTATTGTCACTAGGAGTCACACAGACACTCCCCCTACTGATACTTCTCTGAGTTCTCAGCCACAACCCAAACATACCAATAACGAGCCTACCACTCCAACTCAAACACACATACAATCCAAAATTGATGAATTTCTTCAAAGATCCTGTGAACTTCACTTCCAAACACAGGAAAAATTGGAATGAACTAGCTCTATTCAAACAATATTATCTCAAAAACTTAGTCACTCCTCTCAATATTCAACCAAAGGAACCTACCATACTAGATCCACCCGCAAACATCCTTCATATTAACAGCCCTTTTAACAATAGGTTGCACGACATTCTAACTAAGAGAATTATTGATCTCATTCTATCTTCATTTGAGATACCTACATATGAGTCTAGCAAACCAACTCTACTTGGAGGCTCAGGCTCTTCCCCTTCCCCACATAGCTCATGCTCTTCCTCAAGATAATCCTCTAGTAAAGAAGACACTTCTAAGTCATTGGAATATGAAGAATCCCCAATCCCAGCAAACAATTAAGCTAATCCTGGGAATAATCAAGGAAACCCACAAAAAAATACCACAACCCCTTAGCTTTATCAAGATGTTTTTGTTGTACTTAGTGCACAACAACCTTTGCCAAGGAACCCTCACAAGTTACTCCCCAAATTTGACCTTTATTCAAAGCAACCAGCTGAGGATGACATCAAAACATTTATGTTAGTCATCAAGCAAAAGAATGTTAAAAATGAAGATACATTATGTAGATTGTTCCCTATAAATTTGATGTGAAGGCCACTACATGGTACACCACTCAACCTCCCCAATGTATCATTTCATGGGTGCAATTTGAATTTTCATTTATGGGGAAATTTGGATTTGATAAGATGCAAGAGGTACTGGTCACAAAATTACAAAACAAGAAAATGGAGAATAAAGAGAAGGTAAAAGATTTCAATGTTAGATTTCTTTCATTAAAAAATAAAATTAGTATTAAATCTATTCCTAGACAAAAATTGATTATTTCCTAATATTTAAAGACTTTACCTCATGATATAGATATGTGCATGAAAAGATCCCAAGAAAGCTACATTATAAGTAGCCTTTGAGGAAGCCTTATACATAGAAAAGGATATCCTTAGCCTCAAACCTAATTCAAAAAAAAAATATTGATATAGCTTCCTCTTCTAGTAAGAAATTTGAAACATCAAAACAACCCTCCAAAAAGAAAGAATCTTCCCCTTTTGATTTGTAAACCCTCCAAAAGGCTCTCATTAAACTGTTAAATCTACAAAAGAATTCATCAAAAAATTCTTCAAACAAATCAAATTTTAGGATGCCTTTTCAGAATAAGTTATTCCTCCAAATGAGGGACTTACTGTTGAATGTTTACTTGATACTATACAACAAATTATGCTTGAAATTTCCCATGATGAAAATGATGCAAAGGAGGCTAAGATTAATACTGAAGAAGAAGATTATTAACCACCACCATTGATATAGGTCATTTCTTAGACATGTTTGAGGAACACCCTAATCCAATTTTTTCCAATTAGCACTAGTACAATACTCGTAGTAAAAGTACAACTGAAAAACTAGATCCTTTTCCTATTGATAAAGCCAAAAACACTATAAAACAACCAAAAAAATGTACAAAAAATATTGTCATAAATATAGAATACGAACCCATTGAAGACCTGAAAAAATAGAAGACTAACATTTCACTATTTGAACTATTGAATATTCCTTTAATCTAGCCTGAAATTTCAGAAACACTTTGCTGAAAATTCTACAAAAAATAAAGTTGTTTCAGACAAAGATGTAGTTAGTTTTGAAAGACCTCCATCAAACAATGTTCATATTTTGAAAAGTCTATCATAGAACCTTCCTACACAAAAAAGAAACCACCCACATTCTTGATTACTTAATAAATATTTAATAATAACCTACATAATTGTATGATTGATTCAGGGGCCTCCTCGAATGTTATGCCACTTTCAGTATGTAAGAAATTAAATGCAAAAATGTAACCTTATGAATCGAAAATTATTTAACTTGATAGCACGAACATGAAGGTAGTAGGAGAGCTTACTGACATAC
Source organism: Pinus tabuliformis (assembly GCA_031772625.1). NCBI lineage: Eukaryota > Viridiplantae > Streptophyta > Pinopsida > Pinales > Pinaceae > Pinus > Pinus tabuliformis. Next base: position 514,803,967 of record CM062811.1, read on the forward strand.
TCATTAGATTTTTATCTAATCACAAGGTACACGAGACTATTAACATAGTTATTGTAGACATTCTTGAAGCATATAGTCTATTTTCAATTCGAGATTGGATGCAACATTTAAATGGTTAAATGTCTACAGGCTTAGCACATTTATGGGTAAAAGAGAACACAATAAGATTAGAATTAACAGAGAGAAATATGCAACATGTTGTAGTTGACATTGATGGTCCTAACAAACCTAGAATTTTTATTTATTATTTAAGTATCAATTCATTTTTTGGTAATTTTACTACTGATCTTTATCCTTTTATAAATAGTGAACAATAATTTGAATTGTTGACTGTCAATAAGTTACTAACAATAGACAAAAAATTGGTTGAAGTTAAATTTGATCCTAAATGTGAATTATGGTCTTTGTATTTTGAAAGTTCGATATCTAAGGAAGGTAGAAGTGTAGGTTGTCTCCTCCTAGATCCAAGGGGAAACTAAGTATCTATTGCTTGTAGGTTAGAGTTTGAGTGCACTAACAATGTTTCAAAGTACAAGGAACTCATACAAGGACTCAAGAAGGCTTTAGATATCGGAATTTAGTGTCTAAAAGTGTATGGTGATTTTAAAATAATTATCAAATAGGTAAAAAAATTCCATTCATTTCCTTTCAAATCATTTGAAAAATTATCAAGAAGAAGCATGGGACTTGATTTCAAAAAGAAAATCATTCAATATTGTTTCTATACCTAGATATATAAATCAAAAAGCTGATATGTTAGAAAATGTGGCGTCTAAATTAATTTGAATTGGGGGATTCAAGCCTAATTCCATTTCTATTGAGTTAATGTTTAGACCATTTATACCCGATAATGTAACTAATTGTCGGGTCTTTGATCATGATCAAAATATTCTCGAGTTCTTACATTTGGAAGATATTTTTCAAGATACCTTAATCGATGAGCTAACTCATGAGGAGAATATGCATGATTTTTCGCAGATTCCAAGTAAATGGTCAATGGAAGATTTAGTTGATCTAGTAAATTATATCCCTTGACCTATTATTAGGCTTGAACATTTTTATGATTTGTAGGACAAATTTAAGAAAAATTTTAATTGTAAAACCAATAGTTCAACCATGCAAGACGAGGTCATTAATTTAGGAACTAAGATAAACATCAAAATATAAATTTGGGAATTAATTGTACCCCTCAGGAAAAGGCATATTTTGTAAGTATTTTTAGGGAATTTAAATATATATTCACCTAGGAATATGGAGGCCTTAAAACCTTTGATCCTAATACTAAACAATATACAATTCCCATTGTACCTTACACTAAGCCTTTTCAACTAAAGTTGAGAAAAATCCATCTCAGCTTGGAGCCAGTTGTCAAGAGTGAGTTGAACAAAATATTTGCAACCAAGATAATATTCCCTATCTGGCATACCCAGTGGGTCACAAATTTAATTCCAGACAGAAATAAAAATTAAATTCATTCATCTCTATGTTGACTTCAGAAACATGAACAAAGCCTCTCAAAAGATAAGTATCTAGTACTTCCCATGGAGAAAATCCTATAATGAATTTTATGTTCTGAGATGTTGTCCATATTAGATGACTTAGGCTATAAATAGGTTATGGTGGCTCCCTCTGACCAACTGAAAACAACTTTCATAACTCCATGGGGAACATTTGCCTACAGAAAGATGCCTTTTAACCTGATAAATGATGGGGTACATTTTAAGAGGGAAATGGATGTTGACTTTCGAGAGTTAATTAATTAATTTTTAGTCATTTACTTAGATTATGTTACCATTTATTCAAAATAGAGATATGATCATCTTTCCAATCTCAAAACAATGTTTGAGCATTGTAGAAAATTTGGCATTTTCATTAAACCCTAAAAAGTCTATTTTTATGGTCATGAAAGGAAAATTTCTAGGTTATATCATATCAAAAGAAGGTATCATGATTGATCCAAAAAGGACACAATCCATTGATAGTTTGCTGCCTCCAAACTCTAAAAAATCCATGTAGTCTTTTCTTGGTAAAATAATTTTTTTCTTATGGTTCATCCCAAGATTTTTTGAAATAGTTAAACCACTTTAGGACCTTGTCAAGAAAAATGTTGTTTATAAGTGGTCTAATCTATAAAAACATGCTTTTGGTACCATTAAACAAGTTATTTATGAGGCTCCTATTTTGATGAGCCCCAATTTTTATAAAGACTTTATATTGTACACTTTCACTTGTAATTCTGCATATGTTCTTGTTCTCACAAAGAAAACAAAATCAGATGCTGAAATTCCCATTGCATTTATGAGTTATTCATTTAAGGGAGTTGAATTAAATTACCAAGTAGTAAATAAACATGCCTTTGTATTCTTTAAGGTTGTAAAACATTTCAATTCTTGGATACTTAAATCCAAAACAAAGGTACCCCAAATTTACCCAAATTCACAAGCCTGCCAAGATAAACATGAGATGAGTGTCACTATAACATGATCCAACCTTCAAGTTCCAGTTATGGAATTGGGTCTGACAAACCAAAAGCTTATTGATACCCCTCAAGAGCACTAGGTCACCCAAAATTCAGTCCACAACCTCTGATGACCAGATCTTGAGTTGAACTACTTTTTCACAAACCTAAACCCTAATTGCACTGACAACACAACATGCATGTGGTTATGAGTCTCCAACCACACGCATATGCCTACTTCCATGCGGTTATGACCTAAAAACTCTAGATCATTGCCAACTGTTCTGATATCTTAGCCACTTTTCCAAGCTAGCCTCCATACCACTACCCAAAACTACCTATAACCCTCTAGAATCATAATTAACATGACAACAATGCCAAAGGTTCAAAATTGAAGCAAGAAATTGCCCTAGACTTCTTGGTATACATTAGACATTTCGATAAACATATGGTAAACATATAGTTTACAAGTCATGGATGCATATCTGATCATAAACTTTTGAATTTCATCTGGGAATCACCAAGAAGGCTCCAAGCCCTCTCTATCTAACTGCAATAACACCTGGTAGCCCATGCATTGATCAAACATATAATGACTTATCAAAACATGTCAAGATTCATAGATAAAAATACATCATATAACCAACATATAAACAAAATGGAAACCATGACAAATTAGCCATAAAATCACCAACATAATCACTACAAATGCTCATGGGTCACAATAGGAAAATATCTCATATTAACATGTGAAAATTCCAACCAAGTCAGGGACTTCCACGTACCACGTTGTTACAGGGAAAAGTGTCTATTTAGAACTGCTCTATCCCACTAAGGTGTGATAGTTGCCTTAGAAACAAACAGAGAAAAGCTAATTATGTTTTTCCTTTATGAATTATAGATAGAGAGGAACAGAAAGACCAACCTCTATCTTGCGCTAATCCTTCGATTCGATCCCTCTCTTCTTTGATAGTTCCCAACTACCTGCTCCCTTGCACGCCCAGCTTCACAAAGTACCTGTAAGATCACAGAAGCATAGCACTATACAAAGACATTGATCTATATTCATAAACAATCTAGGATCAGATGTAAATTGACCATACAAATGTAACAAGCATCAATGATACAAAAGCATGGAGGAAAACTCAAATAGCTTTTATTGATAAACAAGAAAAGATCCAGGAGGAGTTACAACCAGTTGTTCCGACCCAGCATCAACCTCCCAGCAAAGAAGCCCCTCTTCACCTCAAACAAAGCTTAGATCACCCAACAATATGATGTTTGTCTCTAGAGACCAACATCAATTCCTTACAATATGCAAAATTCCAACCTCTGGATCTCTGGGGTGAGGGATCCATATATAGATATCTGTAAGGGAGATGAGTCAGCTTGTGATTTGATTAGTGCCTTCTCTCTGACAGTTCTTGCTTCCACTTGGAGACTGAGGGCCTCTTACTCATCCTTGGTCGAATTCAGAGGGGCAAGTGTCATAGGAGAAGATTCTGGAAGCTTCCATTTCCTCTCCACCTCGTGGAATGACACTGCAATTTGTCATTTCTCACCCATCGCACCCCACAGAAGGGAATTTTGAAATGCAACGCACCCTCACAGTGTATTTGGGTGAGATGCAACACACCTAGCCAGTGGAGCAGCTGCAATGATCTTGTTTTGACCAATTCTGAGTAGTTTCTCATGGAGAACTTCTGGGAGAATCTGTAATCTGTTGACCTTGTTCCTTTAGGGGTTAGAACAACACTTTTAGGGACATAGGAGCCCTTGGTTTATGGACATTTCATGCTTGGGGTTGTAGGGCACAAAAATGTCTATAACACATGTGACCATAGATTGGGCTAAACTAAATCTCTCTTTCATTTAACCACCCCCACACCATATTCCAAGCATGAATGTGGAATCTCATGGGTTAAACCAAAGAAAAACCAAATTAGGGCTTCCAGAGGCCAAACAACCTCAACCCATAGTGATCTCACCTATGTGGTCCAAAAATTACTAAGATCAACCAGATTAGTCTCTACCCAAGTTGTCTAAGGCTCCAGGAAATAGTATTTCAAGGCTTGAAAGTGTTTATTCCAACCCCAGCTCCAGGGACTAGTAACTCAACCCACAAGTCTCCAAAGTGTTTGTCCCAACTTGTGGCTCCAAGAACTAGTAACTCAAACCAGTTATTAGAGGGCTTCCAGAGCATTTGTTCCATCTCACAGCCAACGGTAAGAATCCCCAAAAATGAATGACGTTCCTCGGGCCTCACCCTTGAGAGCCTCATTTGGAATGTGTTTCTTCTGCTCATAAGGTCAAGGAAAAAAAAAAGGTGGGAAACCCACAACACCATGGCTATCTAGGAAATGGCAAGGAAAGGTTGAAACTATTATCAATCCAGGAAAATTCCCATGCCAATGAACCCATATGACCAAAGAATCACATGCATATACCATGCATCCAAAAGTTAGCAAAGAAATCACACATGCAACCTGTTACCTGCAAAGTATCCCTATTCTAGTTGTTGATCCAACTGTCTCCTTGCACTCCCTTGCCTGCCTTTACTTCTTTTCTCCAATCCAAGTGAATTCCAAAGTGCTCCAAGTATGCTCCAAGAATGCTCTAAGTGTGCAAGAGTGTGATAGAATGAAAGAGTGCTCAACTCAAAACTATCAAAATATAGCAATTTATTCTTTGATGCCTGTCTCTTTTTCTTCATTTTCCTTCATGTTTCCTCTAATTTCCCTTGCATGAAAATCTATGTCTATTCACCTTCCTTTTATCCTATTTTCCTTAATTTTCATAATTAAATGTCAATTATTGCCTCTTTTCCTTTGAAAATTTCCATAGCCAATAGTAATCCATTAGTGATTCCGACTATAATGTTTTTCCCAACATTCATCTTGTAATATGTGTCCCATGACTTTGGTCATATTTTATTTACATGGAAAACCAATTAGGGGTTGTTACAAACCCCTCCTAGTGGGGGAATACCATCCTCGATGTTTAATGAGGCTTATAACCAACAAACACATGTTTCCCATGGAGTTTTATAACCCATCTCAATGTGGAATTTACAACATACCAAGTACTAAAAACATGAACACCATACTACTTATTGGAGATTTATAACACAAATCAATGCAATATTTACAACATACTACTTATTGGAGCTTTATAACACATCCCATTACAATATTTAAAATACACATATGCATAAACATAAATCAAACACACATAGTAACCATCTCCCACGTAGCTTCATCGGGCTCAATTGCTTCCAGTGCACTTTAACCTGCTTGATTTCTCGGTTCCAGAGCATGAGTTTTTCTAATGTAAAATGCACTAAGGTTCTAGCTGGAATTCTCCCTCTAGCTCCACCTGCAATACAGACTAGTCAATCACATAATCATCATCCTAGACATATCTCTTAAGTAATTAAAGATGGAAAACATCATGGAATTTCACTATTGGAGGTAGTGAAATTCGGTAGGCCATTGGTTCAATCCTCTCAAGGATCTCAAAAGGCTTGCAATATTGAGGTTCCAGCTTGGCACATGATCGAATCATCACAGAGCTCCTCTTTGGCTTAATGCACAAGTACACATGCTCTCCAACCTAAAAAATACTTGAATGCTATATGTTGATCTACATAACTCTTCTTCCTTTCCTATGCTACCTTCAAATTCCCTTTAATAACCTACATTTATTCTTCCATCTCTGCTAACATATCTGGTCCAATCAACACCTTGTTCACTGTATCACTCCAATTGATGGGAGTATTAAAAATCTACCCATAAAGAGCCTCAAATGGACTCATCCTCAAGGATTCATGATACCCATTATTATATGTGAACTCTACCAGTGGAAGATACTCCTCCCACTTCCTTTGTTGATGCATGACATACATCTTCAACATATCCTCAAGAATCATGTTAACCCTCTTTTTTTCTCCATTTATCTGCAAATGATAAGTGGTACTAAAAGCTAACTATGTCCCTAAGCCTACGAACAACTCCTTCCAAAAATTGAAAGTGAACTTGGAATCTCTGTCTAATATGATCTTCTTGAGAACACCATGTAATCTCACTATCTCCTTGATGAAAACATGAGCTACCTCACTAGTTGAATTAGTAGACTTCACAATGATGAAGTGAGCTACCTTACTCAACCTGTCAACCATAACCATAATGGAATCATGCTGCTTCAGTGTCCTTCGGAAACCTATAATGAAGTCCATGGAAATAACCTCCCATTTCCATTCGGAAATCAGAATAGGCTTCAACAAACCAATTGGATGCTTATACTCTGGTTTTACTTGCTGACAATCCAAACATATAGCAATGAACTCAGACACCTCTTTATTCAAGTTTTACCAATGATTGAACTTATTAATTTCTATCAAAGTCTTCTGATATCCCGGGTGGCCTGAATATGACTTTACTTGAAACTCCCTCATGATAAGCTTCTTGAGCTCATTTTTATCCAGCACATAAATCCTCTTCCTAAATCTAGCCATGCCATTTGTTTTAAGGTGATACTCCTCATCTCTATCACCTTCACCATGTTGTTGCAATCTCTACTTCAGCTGTTGGAACCTGTCATCATTCTTCCTAGCCTGCAAGATACACTCCTATAAATCTATCCTATAAGAGCTCACAGTTTAAAGGTGATTCACTTGCACTATTTTGCTAAGAGCATATGAAATTTGATTCTCTTTTCCTTGATATACCTGATCTAAAAGTCAAGCTCACTGAGGGTAGCCAACCACCTAGATTTCCTGGGATTCAGAGAGGGTTGGTAAAATAAGTACCTCATTCCACTATGATCTCTCATCAAGATGGAACTCCTACCAAGAAGATAATGTCTCCACATTTTCAATGCATGAATGATAGCTACCAACTCAAGATCATGAGTCACATAGTTCCACGCGTGCTCATTCATCTTCCTTGACTCATAACATACCACCTTCCCTTCTCACATCAGGACTCTACCAAGTCCTTCCTTGCAAGCATTTTTACATACCAAAAACTCCTTATCAGGATCTACAATCTTCAAGTTTGGAGCATTTGTAAGCAAATGCTTCAAATTCTCGAAGTTAGTTGCACACTCTTCAGTCCATTCAAACTTCTTCCCTTTTCTCTGCAAGGATGTAATAGGATAACAAATCCATGAGAAGTTAGTCATGAACCACCTATAATAAACTACTAATCCCATGAATGATCTAACATCGTCCACATTCCTAGGAGTTTTCCACTCCATGATAGCCTTAATCGTTTTTGGTTCCACTAGTATCTCTTCCTTGGAAACAACATGTCCCAAGTAATGAATCTGAGGTTGAAATAAACTACATTTCCTAACCTTGGCACACAACTGATACTCTCTCAATACTCTCAACATTGTTGCTAGGGGCTTACATGATCTTCCTCATTCTCGGAATATATCTATATTTCATCAATGAACATTATCACAAACTTGTCTCGATAAGTACACAACATATTATTTATCAAACATATTAAATTGGTTGGAGAATTAGTAATACCAAAAGGAACCACCACAAACTCATAATGACCATACCTGGTACGAAATGTGGTCTTGTAAATATCTTCTTCTTTGATTTGCACCTGATGATGTCCTAATCTCAAATCAATATTGGAGAACACTACTTCTCCCTTCAATTGATCAAACAAATCATCAATATTCGAAAAAGGATACTTGTTCTTAATAGTCACCTTATTCAATTACCTGTAACAATGCACAATCTGAGTGTATCATCCTTCTTCTTTACAAACACTACTAGTGCACCCTAAGGTGACACACTTGGACTTATGTATCCCTTATCAAGAATTTCCTTAAGTTCAACTTCAATTACACCAACTATAGAGTACTCATCATGTATGGTGCCTTAGATGTTGGTGCTTCTCCCAGCATCAACTTGATAGAAAATTCTACTTCCCTATGAGGAGGAAACTCTGAAATCTATGCAAGAAACACGTCTTGAAACTACTGCAAAATTGGATACTTCTTCAAGACTTCATCATCCTCAACATCCTTCCCTTTGTCACTGGAAACATGAATTGTAAATAATACACATCCCTTTCTGCAATTGTTCTTGGCATGCATAGTTGTAACCATTCTCACTGATATAGGTTTCTTCTTTCCTTGCTAGACTCTTCTTTCCTCGTCATCATCCAAGCATTCAATATCTTTGTCATAGAAATCAAACTTAGTCCTATGAATGAACAACCAATCCATGTCAAAAAGCATACTATATGAACCCAAAGGAAGCATATTTAGATGTGTTTATGTAGCCATACCATTCAGCTCAAATGCACAAGATCTTACCCAATGATGAACTCTTCTCTTGGTCCTTGTATCTAATTGCACCAACCAAGATTCTGCATGAACTTCTTTATTCAAGAAACACTTATCCACCAGGTCAGGATTGATATAACTATATTTATATCCGTAATCAATAAAAATATAAAAAACTTGATCACAAAGCTTACCTTCCATCTCGATAATGGATGCCTGACAATCAGCCTTCCTACTATCCATCATTGCATAAATCCGAGGAATACTCTACCCAACATCTCCAATTCTCTATGCCCTAAGCACTATAAATATGAGGCCTATCACCCTGATATGATGGAAAATATCTCCTTCAATGCTCTCCACCACAAGTCCAACATTGCAAAGGTTTCCTGCCATCACCTTTGTTTTGCTCCTCAGGCTGAGACTCATGCCCTCTGTCAACAACATTGAACCTATTATAAGGTGCCACATTCTCCTTATAACCTGCATCCTAAGGTCTTCCTCACTTCTTAGCCCACTTTCCTTTAGTCTTATCATTACCAATCCAATCTTGCTTAGGATCAGACTTGTGCTTAGACAGCTCATAACAATGATTCAACTTCCCAATGACTTCCTCCAATGATTGAGGCTCATCATACTCAATCTGATCTTTAAAGGCTAAAAACAATCCATTAATAAATATTTGGACCTTTGTCTTCTAATCATTGAGGTAAGGCACAACCTCAACAGCTCCAGAAACTTAGTCATATACTATTCATGTGTCATAGACCCCATATTCAAATCATAAAACTCCTTAGCTTTCCATCATAATATCTTTTGGATAAGTACTTATTCCTAAAGAGTCTTTTAAAATCATGCCAACTCAACTCCTCTATCTTGATACCTCTGACATCCTTCACATCTTCCCACCAGATATATGTTTTTTCCTTGAGACTAAAAATAGCTATCTTGGATTTCATATTCTTTGTACAATCATGCAATTTGAAAAACTTCTTCATCCTATGTAGCCACGTTTTTGCATCTTTCGGTTTCTTCACATCCCCATCAAAAATAGGAGGTTTGGATTTCTTGAATTCATCTAGAAAGTACTTCTTATCACTCCTCCTATAAGGATGATGGTGGTGATGACCGTGATTTCTCTCTGAACTAAAACTGCAATAGAACCCATAAGCACTACCTCTCTTATTAGGTGTATCTAACCATCTACCACCTCTTATTATGTCATCCTTGTCCAACCTATATCTTGACTGAGACCTGCTACCATATGCCCTATTATTTCTTTCCTCTTTCCCATGGTTGATCCTCAACTATCCGTCTCTGCAAATATGATAAGCTCTAAAGGATGACTGCATTAACTTCTTCTTGCTTTTCCTCAGCTGGAAAGCCTTTCTTGTGCCTCAACTAACCTGTTAATATTTGCCTTCAAAGTTCTTAATGTATCTACTAGATCAGGATAATACTCATCTCCTTGTTGCTCAGATGATTGGTAAGGAGAGTCATGTGGACTATAATCCACCATTCTACTCGTCATCTCTGATCTTCTATCTCCTGCAAACATGCCATGTTAGATAAACCAAATTAGAAACATAATCAAAATCATACCGTAGTGAATTATAGGGGAGATTATCTCATCTACACAAATCAGTCTATATTAGCATGATATACATGTATATACACATAATGACACCGTCTTATCAACATCTCACATCAAAATCATGCATGATGACAGAACTCCAATAACAACACATGCATGTAGATGAACACATAGACAATCAGGCATGCATGCATAACAATCACATCCACCTCAAGGTCTAGTGTTGCAACCTTGCTCTGATACCAATATGTAATGCCTCACCCGACATTTACCCAATTTTACAAACTCACCAGGGTAAACATGAGACAAATGTCACTATTACATGACCCAAACTCCAAGTTCTAGTTATGGAAGTGGGGCCAACAAACTGAAAACTTATTGATACCCCTCAAGAGCACTAGATCACCCAAAAGTCATTCCACAACCTCTAATGACTAGATCTTGAGCTAGAAATACTTTTTCACAAGCCTAAACCCCAAATGCACCCAAAACATAGAATGCATGTGGTTATGAGCCTCCAACTGCACACATACGCATGCTTCCATGCAGTTATGACCCAAAAACTCCATTTCAATGCCAACTGTTCTGATATTTGAGCCACTTTGTTGGGCTAGCCTCTAGACCACTGCCCAAAACTGCTTGTAACTTCTCAGAGTCATAACTAACATGATGAAAATGCCAAACATTCAAACCTGAAGCAATAACTTTCCCTAGATTTTCTAGTACATATTAGACATTTCGTCAAACATATGGTAAACATATAAGTTACAGGTCATGAATGCATATCTGATCATAAAATTTTAAATTTCATATGAGAATGACCAAGAAGGCTCTAAGAACTCTCTAGCTATCTACAATAACACTTGTTAGCCCATGCATTCATAAACCATTCAATGACTTATCAAAACATGTCAAGAGTCATAGATAAAAATAAATCATATAAACAGAATGGAAACCATGGAAAATCAGCCATAAAATCACCAACATAATCACTACAAGTGTTCATGGATCATAATAGGAAAATATCTCATATTATCAAGTGAAAATTCCAACCAAGTCAGGGACTTCCTTGTACCAACCGACCATAGATTGGGCTGAACCAAAGCTATCTTTCAGCCAATCACCACCACACCATATTCCAAGCATGAATGTGGGATCTCAAGGGTTAAACCAAAACAAAACCAAACCAAAGCTTCTAGAGGCCAAACCACCTCAACCCGAAATCACTAACATCAACTAGATTGGTCTCTACCCAAGATATCTAGGGCTCCAGGAATTAGTAAATCAACTGACATCTAACTCAAGGCTCTAGAGTGTTTGTTCCAACCACGACTATAGGGACTAGTAACTCAACCCACAAGGCTCTAAATCATTTGTCCCAACCTGAGTCTCCAGGAGCTAGTAAATCAAACCAATTGTTACAGGGCTCCCAGAGCATTTGTTCCAACCCATAGCCATAGAAAACCTAGGGACCAATCAAAGAAAACAAAAAAGCAAAACAACAACAACAACAACAACAAGTGGGAAACATACAACACCATGGCTATCCAGGAAATGGAAAGAAAAGGCTGAACCATAGTCAATCTAGGAAAATATCCATGTCAGTGATAGCACATAACTAAGGAATCACATGCATATACCATGCATCCAGAAATCAACAATAAAATCACACATGCAACCTGTTTCCTGCAAAGTATCTTTCTTGTAGTTGTTGGTCCATTTATCTCATTACGCTCCCTTTCTTCCCTTTGATTTCTTTCTCCAATCCAAATGAATGCCAAAGTGCTCCAAGAATGCTCTAAGTGTGAAAGAGTATGAGAAAATGAGAGAGTGCTCAACTCAAAATTGTCAAAAGCTAGAAACTAATTCTCTGATGCCCTTTTATCATTGAGGCCTCCTTTTTCTTCAATTTCCTTCATTTTTCCTCTAATTTCCCTTGCATGCAAATTTGTGTCTCTTCACCTTCATTTTCTTCTATTTTCCTTTATTTTCATAATGAAATGTCAATTATTGCCTCTTTTACTTTTCAAAATTCTATAGCCATTAATAATCCACAAGTGATGCTCACTATAATGTTTTTCCAAACATTCAACTTGGAATACGTGTCCCATGACCTTGGTCTTATTTTATTTACATGGAAAATCAACTGGGGGTTGCTACAACAATAGTTCCTTATGTAGGAGTAAGGAATTTATTTGTACATAAAGAATTGGGAGAGAAAAGGGCCTATATGACTTGGATATTAAGATTACTCAAATAGTGAAAGGCCAAGGTCTTTGCAAGCTTGGCGATTAATATATCAGCTCACCTAATGCAGATCCTTGTTCCTGATAATGAAATAATTATGCTGCAAAATTAAACCTTTTGTCATCCTAATTGTAATTTTTGGTATACTGAAATCAATTCTTATTTGTAGAATTATATAACACCATCACATCTTGAGACCAACAAGAAGAGATCATTAACGTTGAAATCTACTCCTTATCAATTTATTAATAATTTTATGTTTCAAAAAACTTATGATGGTGTATTTCTTTGTTGTCTAGAAGGTGATGCCCAACAAGTATTCCATGAACTCCTTTCAAGTACTATTAGTGGTCATTTTGGTGGTGATACCACTACTCATAAAGTGCCAAGGGTTGGGTATTATTGGTGCACATTATTTAAGGATACTCATGCCCTAGTACATAAATATGAAAATTTCCAAAAGACTATTGGTAGGGCTAAGAAACAAGTTTTTCCCCTTCATCCTATCACTATTGAAATCCCCTTTCAATAGAGAGGCCTTGACATTATTGGTCCCATGAACCATCCTTCCTCTCAACAACACAAATATATTTTAAATACCACAAATTAATTTACAATATGGGTAGAGGTGGTAACTTTACGAGTAGTTAATACCAAGCAGAAGATTGCATTTTTGGTTTCAAATATTGTTAGTCATTTTGGGGTTCCAGCATCATTAGTTTTTGATAATGCCTCTTAATTTTCTTCTCAAGAACTGGATTCTTACGCTTCTAATAAAAGAATCAAAATTAAATACTTAAAAAATATTACCCTTGGGGGAATAGTATTGGTGAGTCATCAAATAAGAATTTGATTAAAAATATGAAAATAATTTTTTTTAGCACCATAAGAATTGGCATACTTCCCTTTTCATTTCACTTTGGGCTAATAGGGTGACCCATAAATCTTCCATTGGTAACTCCCCTTTCTTCCTTGTGTATGGAAGAAAATCCATCTTACCCCCTAATAGCTTCCTTCCTTCTCTACGATTGTCCCAACAAGTCCAAGAAGTCAAGTCTTATGCCATGTAGAACAAGATTGATCCCTTATGAAAATTAGAAGAATAAATAGAACATTATGAATATAGACTAGACCAACATTGGCAAATTGTTAAACATTGGTTTGAAAATAGATCTTCTTCTAAAAAAAATATAGAAGTATGAGACTTGGTTTTAAAATGAGACAAGGCCCACGAAGATAAAGGGGAACATTCCAAGTTCAGAGGCTATGGCTGGGACCATTCAATATTACAGAAAGTATTGGTCCTAGTATGTTTCGTCTGCAAACTCTAGAAGGTTGAGTAGAATCTTTTCTACATAATGGCCAACTTTTGAAGAGGTAATTTTCTTAAGTCCCTCATGAGATTCCATCTCTCTGTAAATATTATTTTTCCTTGCATTTTTCAGCATGCCTTTTCTAGTTTTCTTTTGAATTGTTTGATTTATTCCACAACCATGAATATCTGTAATCCCATCTAAAAGATATTTCAAGGAAAAATGAAAAATGATGCTACTTAATCATCCCTTAATTATATGATTGGTTTGTTGTAGCATCAGATAAGTTTTTTGTTCAAAATTCCTAATCATTCAACTAGCATTATAGGAATTTTTGTGTTATTTGACTCTATTTTATTAAGAAATTCCTTGATAATGTCAACAGATTTATTTTACAAAAGAGTATAATCACTATGAAGTTGGTGAATTTTCAGAATGTTCACACTATTCCATCTCTTGAGGAGATTTAGATCTTCTTCCCCATTAGCTAGATTGTTCCAGTAAATAATAATAAGCAATAACTCATGGTGTCAACTTTTCTTGTGACGTTTTACTGGGATAAAAGTGCTCAGGTAAAATTGGTGAAAAAGACATCCCTACCAAGCCTATGGATGCCTATTGGCAGTAGTGGCTCCATCTATGGCACTTGAGATTCCAAATTTAAATCGTTTCTGAAAATGTAATCAAATTCTTCAGGATTTGCATGTCCTCCATGCCTTTAAGGGGCTTCTGAGCATTTTTATTTTATTTTGATTGTCCATTTTGGAATTTTTTCTAGTTTTGTTTCTCTCTTCATCTTTCCCGAGCTCTCTACAAATTGCCAAGATTTCAACCATTTATATGCCCAATTTTGGTCAATCGAGCTAAACCATTTCTCAAATTATGTTTATGTAAACACCCATGCATGTAATCAGAAAAAAACTAGAAGGTAGCAACCTTGTCAAGATTTATGAAGAATAACAATCCTTCTTCCAACAATTTGGTTGGTGGTCATTTATACAAAGGTTCCAAGGGTTTAGTGATGCCATAGTCAAAGCTTTCGTTTCCACTTTTAATGGAAAGTGAGCTAAGCTTGGCAACTTGAAAATGGCAGTTTATGTCAATTTTTTGGCCGAAGCTACTTCCCTCTATACTAAGGGCGAACAATGGTCCAAGAACTGTCTCATTCAAGGCATCCCATGGAAAAATATTCTAGAGAAAAAAATCAATGGTTACTACATAAAATATATGCCTATGGACTATCTCAAACTGAAATTGAGATATTTGTTATATTTAATATTATTTTATATAACTTATAAGGGTCAATATACTCTGGTGTTTTTTTATTATATCCAACTGTTGATGGTTTTTCTCGGTCATGATATTCACTTACCCTATTTCTTACACAAGAATTTAGCCAAAATGGAGAAAACCTACCAATCTAACCATAAAAACTCAGATAGGTCAATCTTCCACCATGGTCTTATATGTATCTTGGTTAGACACCATTTGCCTAAAATCAGCCAGCAATGGGAAAGTTTTCTCTTACGAAATGGTTTGCAAGAAACCCTACAATTGGGTTGGCATGATGTTGCACCAGAGAATTTAGTTAACCCTCCCTCTCTAGTTTTGTATTCACACAATGCTTACGTTGCTGAAGCAAATTTCTCTGAGCACTCTAGTCCAGAACCATAGTAAGAATTTTTTAGCGATGACAAGTGTAGAAATGTCAATAAATTTGCTACTGGTAATGAATTTGAACTGAAAACAAGAGACACAAATTTCTACTACTATTTTGCAGAAAGGAAAAGACATGATAGAAACACATGCAATAACATGAAACCATCAAAACAAAAGGAAAACAATGATTTGATAGGGGAACCCATATGGGAAAAACCCCTCCTCTAATTTGCATTGATTCAAATGATAATGTGGATCAATTACAATGACTTCTTCACAGATGAAGCACACCTTGCACTGCAAGTCGTAGCTCCTTCTCACTGACCTGCTCTGACCAACACTTTGCCAAAATAGGTCTCAACCTTCCTCCTATTTACTTGCACAATTCTTGAGGAAATTAGGCCCTAAAAAATAGGATAATTCCCTATTTCCTTACGCAAATACTGAAGGAATTGATAACCTGCACCAATGCAAAAATTGTACACTCAACTAGTATACAACAACAAATAATATTATGACTTTTCCCTCCACTCAACTAGGTAATTTGAATTCCATGCATGTTTGGTACTATTTTTAGTAAATTGATCAGTAAACTGAGAGATCAGTGAGTTAACAATTGTTATAACTACTCAATTGAACTCCTACTGACTATATTCATGAATGGAGCTCAGATAATTGATTTTATCTAATAATAAATCCACTATATTACTAAATTTTAGAAATAAACTCATGGACAATGCTACTTCTAACATACAAACTCAAATTTATTGATTTAACTAGGAGACAAATCCATGTCACTTCAGCTAACTGCAATCCAAGTCATCTTGTTGATGTGGAAATTTGAATATATCCATTTCACTAAGGCATAAGTCAATGAAGCCTTTTCTTTCTACAAATTTAACACTTCCTCTTAGCAAGAAAATGGTTATGCGCAACCCAATCCTTCTCATGTGGAGAATGTACTGTAACAAAACTCCATAGCATTGTTTTTGTTGCTACTACAATAACAATAAAAGTTAGAATTTTCCAAAATATTGAATCGACTGTGTCTCTGAGCTGCAATGGTCTCTTGAGTCTCTGACTGCTACTAGCCTACAACTGTCGCTCAAGATATGAATGCATCAACTGACACTGATCCTTCTACTACTAGATAATGTGGGCCATTGTAGCAAGGGAAATGATCCATGAGAAGAGTATACTACAATTGTTGTTTCTCTCTTATGGATCCTTCCCAAATCTTTGCAACTCTGGGACTAAGGCTCTACATCGCCCCACCTCACTCCTAGAGGTATAGTTACATGCATGGTGAAATATACCTCTAGATTGAAGATATTTTTAAGTCTAACACAATTTGTTTTACTTGCCTAGTACCAACATGCTTTAGATATGTTTCCCCTCTACTTAACATCACATCATATCCTCTGCCCTATGGTACAACTATAGAAATCTAATTTTTCTTTGGCCTAGGCACATACATTACATTTTTCATGTGAAGATGGGAGCTTGACTCCCTATTAAAGGTGATAGTTCCAATCCTTTGGTATTATACCTTCCATAATCTCCAAGTTTTATGTGTAATTGTAGGTCCTTCTCCTCTAGGTTATTGAAGAACTCCTTATTTCTTATCATATGATATGAAGCACCAGAGCCTAAGTGCCATTCACTCCCTCTAACTTTTCTTTCCATGCAATCAATGAGGGTGAAATCCAACTCAAATTGTGATGCAAGAGCATCTCCTCCTTCTCTTGTTGCAGGCACCTTACTGGATTTCTTATGTGAACACTTGGTTGCATAGTGTCCATACTCATGGTAGTGAAAGAATTTTATTTTGTTGAGATATTTCTTCTTGCCATGGTTCTGGTTGTATCCTTCCTCACCTTGGGCTTTCTTTAATTTGGAATTGTTTCCTTCGCCAACTGGTGCACAGTCTTCTTCCTCATCAAATCTAGATGTGACACCATCTATAGTGTTTCTTCTAATCTCCTTCTGCACCAAATCAAACCTAAGTCTCTTCCAATTTGGAATATTTTCTCTTCCATTAACTGAACCCTGATATTTGTTCTAGGAATTCGAAAGACCAAGGAATGTTAAGCTCACAAGCTCAGACGGTGGCGTTGTCTCTCCTACTCCTCCAAGTTCATCTCTGACCTAAGTGAATCTGGATAGGTATGAAACAATGGTTTCATTTTTCTGCATTTGAATGTTCCTGAGCTTATCTTTCAAGGCCAGTTTCCTAGAACCATTGTTGCTTTTGAATAAATATGTGAAGGTTTTCCACATTTCATAAGCAGTTTTATTTCCATGCAAGCTAGAAACCAAATGATCTCGAACACCCCCAGGATAATCCTCTTAGATTTTGCAGTATCTTTCTTCCACTGTGCCATTTTTTATGCATCTAATGTTGTTAGTTTTGGAATATCATCTGGTGTGTATTCTAGTACTCCTTCATCATCCAACACAACTTCCATTCTATCTTTCCAAGATATGAAATTCGAAGTTCCCTCCAATGCACTCAAGCCTCAATCCATAGAAGGACATTGTTCCTACACCAAAGAAAACTTTCTCCACAAACTTTCCAATTCGAAATTTATCTGAAGAAGATTGGGAAGTTGGTTTCTATGTATTTTTCAATAGCTCTAATACCATGTATAAATTTCAATAAATTTGCTACTGGTAAAGAATTTGAACTAAAAACAAGAGACACAAATATCTTCAACTATTATGCAGAAAGGAAAACAAATTATAGAAAAACATGCAATAACATTCAACCTGTTATCAACCTATTTTACCCCTCTAGGTCAATGACCCTCGGTACTTGAGTCTGACTGAATTTTTCCAGACTCATGACTCTTTTTCTACCAGTTTGACCCAAAGTCACTTGCACAACAGCCTATGGGAGTGACTGTAGACCCAGAGTCACTCTTAGGCCCACTCTATGGGAGCGACCAAGACTTTTGTTCCCCTTTCAGTGCTAGTGACCAAGGATGCCTTCTAGAGTGTCTTAGTCCCTAGGAGATCAGTTCGATTCCTCATTTATTCAAGTTGGCTAGGACTTATCTCTTAGAAGTTTCTATGAATTCTCTTTTTCCTAGGCATCTAGATACATCCACCTGGGACCTCTCTTCTTCCTATTTATATTGGACCATCTAAGAGGGTCAACTAGTTTTGAAGAGTTAGGTTTAGACTGAGATTTGAGATTATGTTTCTATAGCTTGTGCGGTATTTTTCCATAGGTCTACTACTCTTCATGCTCATCTCTTGGATATAGCGAGGAAACTCTGTTGGATTGCAGAGAGGAGGCTTGGAGGTATAATTCTAGCATTGTATTTTTTCTTTTCATAGTTAATGGAAATCTATGTCCCCTTCCTTACATTAACTTATGTTCAGTATGTTATTTGTTGATATCTATTTCTTTTGATCTAATGATCTTCCAAGGAAGATCACTTATCGTTGTCATTTAGTCATGACTTTGTGAAGGGATGGAGATCCAGTGTAGATGTGTTGTATCACTTGAGTGGATCGCAAGACTTGCATCGAACTCAAAACCCTTCCCCGACATGCAAGGATTCTAGGTGTGATCTCTTATATTTATAGCATAGATCTGATTGCCTTTTACATGCATGACCATTTGGATTGGGGATTGATATTAGATTTTCTTAGCCATTCTCTTTTGTTGTCTAGTGATCTCAATCAGGCATTAGATCATAGAGCAATAGATCCTTTCATAATTAAATGCAACAGAATTGGTGCTTTCAATGAGAGTGTTTTTAGTTTTCCCTCTTTGTTTGAGATATCCTCTTCTTCTTTATGTTTTCTGGTTCTCTTGTTCCATTGAGTTATCTGTAGTTTTTTGGATTCATTTTTATCTCCATTGATTTTACTTGCTTCAGATTTTAGTTGATCTTAGATATGGTGTTTTATTTTTTATTTTTTGTATGAGAGAAGAAAAGATCTAGGAATTAAAATTGAATTCTAGAATTTCCTATACCTAATTTGATTGAATTAATCAAATATTGGATTCCTCTCGGAATTTCATCTAAAAACAAAAAGACAATCACTGAAAATGGACGTCATATAAGGATTTTATGGTTGATTGAAGTTTTCTAGTTGAAATTTTTTTCTTCAACCACTCTCACAGAAAGTCATCCATATTACGAGGATCCATAGTTGCTCCCTAGTAGATATTCTCAGAGTGACCCTTGTTGCTCTGATCCAGTATTCGGCCAGTGACTGGGATTTTAAGCCCCAGAAAAGGCCCTGATCTATTATCAATTTCTTCACCCTTGTTCCTCTCAGTTTGGGCCCCTGTTCATTTGTTGGGTTTGGTCCAGATCTATTGATGTTCGTCGGTTTTATTTAGATCAGTCACTTGTTATCAAGGTGGGTTTTTCATATTTGATTGGGCTTAGGTTCTCTTTTATTTTTTGTTGATCTGATTATAGGATTGTCTAATTTATGGTTTTCTGTTACTGATTCTCAGCTGCATGTATCTAGTTTGATCATTTTTGTCCAAAGTTTTATGTTGCCTTTAGTCCTTCAAATCATTTTGAAGCCTCTTTTGGATTCTTTGGGTTAAAGCTTGATTTTAGCCTCTAGATCTCACTTTAATATCTGATTGGTTTTTATCAGTGACTGTTTAGGCCTGATCCACATCTTATTGACATATTTTTGTCACTTATACTCATTATTGTTGTCTCTTGTTGAGCAATTTTTCCTCTCTTTTTTTGGGGTTATTTTGGTTATGTTTGGTGGTGTTGTGGTTGGTTGTTCATTTGTCAACTAAAAAAGTTCTCTTGAGTGTGTTTTAGTTGTTTTTGTAGTGCCCTCATTTGATCTTGTTTAGTCATTTTTACCTCTAGGGTTGGGTTGTGACCTTTGTAGACCATTGGCCTTGGTTAGGCCATTGTACTACAACCCTAGCTTGATGACATTTCCCTTCCTCTTTTCACTTTTTTCTTTTGATTTGATTTCTTTTAGTGTGTTTCTTTGATTGGGCTTTGTTTTTCCTAGCTATAACGCTTTTGGAGTGCTTTGCATTCTTGCTTGGGGGTCTTTTCCTTTGGTTTCTTTTTAGATTATTTTGGTTTGCCTTCTTGGTTTGTTTTGGGTCATTAATCCATAAAATTTGGGATACTTTACATTCAAGAAGATTTAGAGGTGCATAATAATAGGCATTAGTGTGTTAGAAGGATCTTCCCTCCTATAGTTTGCATTCATCGAATTGAAAATCAAAAATTGCATATAGTTGCATTAGGGTGACTAACTAAGAGTCATTCACACCATCTTAGTTTCACACCGCATCCCACTTGTGTAAACAACACGATAATAAAATTAAATAGATATGTCTTTGACTTTCACTAGTAGTATACAAACACTATCTTAGGCTAGGTTCTTGGAGATAGGAGTGTGAGTTAACTACTCCAAGACTTCAAAATTAACTTAGCAGCTTGTGGTAGGGAGTTAAATCCATTTGCAGTAGTGCGGTCTGGGAAGACCTCTGTTGGGATGGGGTCCCTAGGATTAAGTTTTGGTCAAATTTTGGGTTACATTTTGTATAAAATGTAAAGCCTCCGCAAAATCTGAAAGTGGAGCACGAAGATAGTATGAGTCAAAGAGGCTTTAGTCCCTTTGGTGGGTAGGTGATAGGAGGTTTTGAGACCCGCCCATGGTCCATAGACCATGGTATTGTAAGAAAAATGCTATATATAAATGAGTCATAGTGAGTCTATAGAAGTAATTAATTCATAAGAATATGTGTAAGGGAAATTAAGCTAAGGCAAGAAAGGTCTATTTCCTATACTTCTGTGAAGCGGAAGGCTCCTGCAGCTGAGTGCATGGAGACCTTGGTAAGTCTATGGGTTGAGTGTGCGGAGACCTTGGTAAGTCTGTGGGCTGAGTGTGTAGGCCCCTATAGCTGAGTGCATAGGAAAAAGAAGTCTGTACTGAATTGGTTATACATAATAAATACAATTTTGAGCCAATTCTGATGCATGGGTGTCTTCTTTCTTACTTCTACAAGTTTTTGTATTTCTGCTATGTATTATAAGTTATATGAATTAATGCTTATCTAATGCACAAAATAGTAGATCAATACTCTTTATGCATGTTATGAATGATTAAAATCCTTCATGAAGATCTAGAAGTTTTTTAAGTACAATTACGGTAATTGGCTGTTCGAAGGGGTTAAGGGTTCGTGAAGGTAGATCTAAGCCCTAGAAACCATAGGAACCTATCACATTGACCTTTGGATGCAAAAAATTGGTTTTGTCATCCCCCAATACTGCTTTGGGTGAGACTTCAGCCTGCAGTACGTAGCCTATTTCCGAAAGGGCCAACAGTTAGGGTTTTGTTGGTTGGATCAGATAACGTTGAACTTGGGTCAGGCCCCATCAAGCCAAAAAATGGTTGTATTTTCAAGACCAAGATATTCCTAAAGGGATGTGTGATAAATGTTTCCCCATGAAGAAATAAATTGAGAAGTGGATTCATAAAAAACTGCACGTGTTTGTAGCACAGGAAAACAAAAACTCACGCTTGTCCAAGGAAGAGTGGCTGAACAGATACTTGTACACAGATGAGCTTGAAATCTTCTCCTGTTCTTTTCCCTGTGAATTTTGCGAGTGGTTGTCTAGGTTAGCAGATAGTTAGGGTACAGGGAAACTTGAAGACCCTATTGTGTGGACCCCAAAACTGGTGAAGCATTTGGAGGCTTCAAAAAATAACATCGTGTGAGCCATTGATCATTGGATCAATATTATTTTAGGAGGATTCATCACTGAGTCCGCGATCCATATGACCATTAGCTATAATGAAGCAGAGCACAAGTTCTTCAAGGGACTAAGAGGTAAGTACTTAAAATCTATGAAGACATGGATCAAGATGTTGTTGTGTGAAAAGCAAGTTATGCCATTACATTGGTGTTTGGGACTACACGAAGTGAAAAACCCTTTAGAAGAAATGAAGCATCAGGATCTGAATACAGTCCATTGTTAGTATCCTCTGATAGCGATGATGAAGGAAATATTATGAGAAAATCACAAAGCACACTGAAAAAGGTAATCCAGGGCATCTTCGGGATACCCCATCCATCCACTCCACCTCCTCCACATACACCTACACCTCCACCTCCACCTCCACCTCTGCATCAACCATTCAACATGGCGAACATGATGAAAATGTTGATCTTTAAAGGGGTTGGAAGCAAGGACCTCGAATAGTTCTGATTTGTCGCGAATGTTATGTGGAAGGTACAACATATTACTAATGATAATATTAAGAAAGCGTAAGTGGTCGTAGCATTGCAGGATAGGGTGTTGACTTGGTAAATCAAGTTCTGTATGGATAAACTTGGCACAACGACTGAAGAAACTCAGCAGGAACTCAACAGTGAGTTTAAAAAGCCTAAGTCTCAAGCGTAGTCTGTAACAGAGTTTAAGGAAATACAATAGAGGGTAAATGATTTCGTGTGGGACTTCAATTAGAGGCTAAAATGCCTGTGCTTTGCTATTACCTCATTTGAGATTTCCATTATCACAACAAAAGATAGGAATGCAAGCAGAGGCTATAGAGATGATGAGGTTTGAAGCCTCACCAGTGCAAGATACGAACATTGAAGTACAATAGATTCAGTTGCAGCTAGAAAGCCTGCACATGGAGTTGCAGAACTTGAAGACATGAAAGGAAGCTCAGTCTGAAGTGCACGTAGAAGTCTGGTGCATAAAGTGCAAAGACAAGGGACATGATAAGGATCATTGTCCTATCTATCAGAATTTCTTGATTGGAGGAGATCTTGTTCCTTTAAACCTTGAGAACATTGCTAGACCAATCACAGGAGTACCCTTATGGTGTGTTATCTGCGAGATAGTTGGGAAGCACGCAACTGACCATTATCACCTCTTGAAAAAATTTGTGTAGACACCACAACAATTATTTTGTACTTTTTGTAAATCGGTTGGGCATGATGAGTGCAATTGCTGAAGCTATGAACTGATGATGGAGTAGACACCTACATATCAGATGCAAGATGAAACTCAGCCCTAGGATCAAGGCGTGGGTGCAGTGCACGGAGGATTCCAAGGTCATGGAAGAGGAAGAGGAGGAGGGATTGGAAGAGGTCGTAGAAAAGTTATTTGCTACAACTGTGGAGAAGCATGACATTTTGTGCGTGATTATTAAAACCCAATGCATCCATCATGTTAGTATTGTAGACAGTTTGATCATGTGATAGAGGATTTCCCGATGTTGATAGCTAAAATGTAGGAGAAAAATACTCAACCAACCATGCAAATATAGATATGATGAGGGCGGAGCCTCGTGAAGAGGACCATAGCATCAATATCGTGATGCGAAGTGGTATTGCCACAAGAGAGGATAAAGGAAAGCAACCAAAAACTAAAGGTTGGGTGTGCAAGACTACCAAGAAAGAGGTCAGATTTGATCTTAGCAAGGCTAAAGTAACTTTTAAGGAAGCCAAGAAGAACTTTTTTAGGCTTCTATGTCAAGAAGTCAAGAGAAACCGGTTGAAAATAATGAAGCATTAGACGTGGATCCCTTGTTATTGGTTACTTTTTTGAAAACCTGTATGAAGTTGTTGTGAGATAGGAAGGCATTGGAAGGGCTCCAGGAGATAATTGAAAAATGTACGGGAAAAATAAAGACTCTTCTCAAACAACGTGTTGTGAGGAAATTGGGTAAACAAAAGAAGCGGACAGGGCATGAAATGAGACTTATGTGCCGATTGAAGAGTACGAAATGGATCAAGTCATCTTGGATCTGGGATCTGATGCGAATGTGTTACCAAAGCAGACATGGGAAAGGATGGGGAGACCTGTGCTACAATGGTCTCCTATACAACTACGCATGGCCAATCAATAGAAGATCATTCCTATGGGGTGCGTGTATGGGGTAACAGTCGACATTGAGGGATTAAACACTCTGGATGACTTTGAAGTAATTGAAATAGTGGATGACAACAATCCTTACCCTACACTATTAAGAATTGATTGGAAATTATCCATGGATGGAATAATTAATCTGAAAAAGCGAAGAATTTCATTTGAAAGAAATTCACTATCGGTTATTGTCCCATTGGATCCCACTAAAGGAGTGCACTACACTGAACCAGTCCATGACTAGGAAGAAGAAGACGATTTGGATCAAATATTCAAGATCATTACGGGGGATGAATATTGGATCAATCCCACTACAAATGGGTGAATTATATGGGATAGAGATAGCTCTTGTACCTCGAATTTAGATGAAGAACTCGAGCACTGGTAGAATAGGTTGCACAAAGTCTTAATGCTACAATGCAATATGATGACAAAATTGCTTTGTTGTGTATCTACAAAGGTACGAAACCTACCTCAATATGATGTTTTGAATGATGTTAACTTGTTTTTGGATCAGTTTGAAAAGGAGGTTCCAGAGGAATATCAATTCCATGCGCTAGATCTGGCATTGTGTGCTATGCTTGTACGATGGTGGGGGATGCTCAAGCATAGCTTTGCTAACTGGAAAGAGTACAAGCAAAAGATGAAGCTAAGGTTCGGGTACGCAAATACCCATGTGACCAAGAAATACTTAGGCAAGGATGATTTGCGTGAGCATTTGGCACGATGGACTAAATCCTTGGGGGAGGAGCCTCAACCGGAATGGGTACATATCTTTTGTCACACCCTAGATACTATTCCGATGAACTGGTACTTGGAAACAGAGCTACGCCATGGGATGACTGAGTGGGATATCCTGAGGGAAAGTTTCTTGTTAACTTTCAGCTTTGAGGATGGATTTGCGTGTATTGATGAAGTGCTCCAGGAAATTAAGGCCACAATCTTCAGGATGCCTAAGGAGACGGTAGAATGGGTTCAACCGATCTAGAATACACAACTACGCCATGCATTGGAATGCTACAATGTGACTGCAGAAGAAGAAGAAGAAGAGGATCCATGAAATATCAACATTCCAGAGTCTGAGGGATAGCGTGAGGTTGAAGGACCCAAAGCAACAAACCCTGATATAACATAACCTTTGAAGACCATGCAAGTGAACATTGGATCTGATGTGCATCCTAAGTTTGAAAATATATGTGATTATTGGGATGAAGATACAATTGATAAGATTGCATAACTTCTTCACGAATACCAGGACTTGTTTCCTATCAAGTTCTCGGAACTAAAAGGAATAGTAGGGGATCTGGGTGTAATGAAGATCACCCTAAAGCCTGATGCGAAGCCAGTGAAACGGAGACCCTACCGTCTAAATCCCAAGTATAAGGAGGTGGTGTACAAAGATTTGAATAAAATTTTGGAGGCTGGAATCATTGAGTTGGTGGATGATTCTGATTGGGTGAGCCCTATGGTTGTTCAGGAGAAGAAGCAACAAGATGAAATCAGGATATGCATACATGCGAGGAAGCTCAATGATGCGTGCGTTCATGACCCCTTTCTAATGCCATTTACGAATGGTGTTTTGGAGAATATTGGAGGTCAGGAGGCCTATTCGTTCACTGATGGGTTCTTGGGGTACCATCAAATTAAGATCTCATCGAAGGATCGCAGCAAGAATACCTTCGCGATGGAGTGGGGATGCTTCCAATACACAATGATTCCATTCAAGCTGAAGAATGTGCTCGCAATCTTCTCAAGGGGTCGTAATTGCAACTTTTAAGGAGTTCAGCCATAAATTCTTAGAATTTTATTTTGTTGAATAGACTTTGTTTGTATCGGTAAAATGTCACATTGCAAGTCTACACCTTATATTAGATACTTGTCACAGATACCAGAGTTCCCCGAATTTGAAGAAATGTATTATGTGTGTACCCTATGGGATATCACTAGGCCATGTGTTCTGCAAGCAGGGATTAATGGTAGACCTTGCGAAGATAGTCATTATTGTCAATTTAGAGGCTCCAAAGAATGTAAAGCAATTGCGCGCAACTCTAGGCTACACCAGATAC
Source organism: Pinus tabuliformis (assembly GCA_031772625.1). Taxonomy (NCBI): domain Eukaryota; kingdom Viridiplantae; phylum Streptophyta; class Pinopsida; order Pinales; family Pinaceae; genus Pinus; species Pinus tabuliformis. Next base: position 514,830,504 of record CM062811.1, read on the forward strand.
TACAAGAAGTTTATCAAATTTTATGTGCTGATAATTACGCCTATGGAGAAATTACTAAAGCGGGATGTGACTTTCTACTGGGATGAGGAGTGTCAGAACAATTTGGATGTTTTAGAGGAAAATATGGTGCCTGTACCCATTTTGGTGTTCCCAAAATGGAAGAAGGAATTTCATGTTTATGTGGATGCCTCTTGTATTGTGTTAGGTGTGGTATTAACCCAGCCAGGCTAGGGAAAAAATTGATCATCCTATAGCCTTCGCGAGCAGGAAATTATCAAAGGCTGAGAAGAACTACTCAAATATAGAGCGCGAAGGGTTGGCGATGGTATATGTGCTACAAAAATTTTGACATTACCTATTAGAAACACACCTCAAAATGTATACAGATCAATGTGATCTCAGGTACCTGGTCAACAAGCCTGTGTTGGGGGGGGAGATCTGCAGGTGGCTATTTATTTTTCAAGAATATGATTTTGAGGTGATTGTGAAGCCCTAGAGATTGAATGCAGGACCAGACCACTTATCCATAATTGAGATAGGCGAAGAGCCCACTATTTTGGAAGAAGGGTTGCTATATGCACAACTCTTTGTTGTACATGTTGCAGACAATCAATTTGTTGACATAATCCAATTTTTTACCTGTTAGACATGCACTTCAAAATGTATACAGATCACTCTTCTCTCAAGTAACTGGTCAACAAGCCTGTGTTGGGGGGGAAGGTTTGCAGGTGGCTATTTCTTTTTCAAGAATATGACTTTGAGGTGACTATGAAGCCCTGGAGATTGAATGTAGGACCAGATCACTTATCCATAATTAAGACATGCGAAGAGCCCACTAGTTTGGAATAAGGGTTGCCAGATGTGTAGCTCTTTGTTGTACGTGTTGCAGATGATCACTTTGCTGACATAATCCAACTTTTAACCACTCGCATAGCCCCAAAGGGATATTCTACACAACAGAAAAAGGAATTGGTGGTCCGTGCAACTAATTTTTCTATGATGATTGGCACTTGCATTAGATGGGCTCCGACGAGATACTACACTCATATGTTCTAGAGTTTGAATGATCCAGCATCCTCGCTGAAGCACATGGAGGAGTGGCAGGAGGACACTATCCTGGTAGAGCAACCGCGTAGGATGTGGTGGCCAACGGTGCATAAGGATTCTAAGGCATATTGCAGGGCATGCAATGCTTGTTAGAGGACGGGAAAGCCATTGTGGAGGGATGAACTACCCTTAAACCTGCAGATTTCTTTGCAGGTGTTTGACAAATGGGTGATTGACTTTATAGGTTTGATACAGCCACTAGGTAAAAAGACTTGCACGCAATACATTGTCACTGAAACCAAGTACTTACACGATGGAGAGAAGCACAGTCGTTCAAAGACTGTAGCATTGTTATAGCTGTGAAGTTCATTTTTGACTTTTTCTTACCTCAGTTTGGTTACTCAAAGATATTGATGAGTTATAGGGGTACGCATTTCTTGAATGAAATTATTGTTGTGATGTTGGACGAGTTCCGAGTTTATCACCAAAAGAGCACACCCTATCACCCTAAAGCTAATGGTATGGTTGAAGCATTCAATAAAATCCTTGAGTGTGCATTGACAAAGGTCTGCAACGTGAAAAGAAATGATTGGGATGTCCTCATACCAGCAGTCCTCTGGGCATATAGGACAACGTGTAAGAAGTTGAAAGGCTAAACTCCCTTCAAGTTGGTCTATGGGATACACATTGTGATTCCCATGGGGTATATTGTGTCGAGCCTGTAGATTGTAGCACTCACTGATATGGCTGACCGATACAAGATGGAGGAGTGTCTCGCACAGCTAATGGAATTGGAGGAAGATAGGTTTTTGGTATGATTTCACCACCAGGTGCAAAAGGAGCATGAAAAGGCTTGGCATGATTGACATATTAAGCAGTGCACCTTCCTGGTAAAAGATTTAGTGTTACTTTATGATAGCAAATTCACAAAGTTTCCTAGAAAATTTCAAATGCAATGGTTGGGGTCATATGTCATCAAAGAACTTACAGTTGGTGGCGCAGTTTAGCTCGCAAAGATGAATGGTGAATTTCTTTCGGGAAGAGTCAGTGGTAGTCGATTGAAGTTGTGCAAGGGTGATCCCACCCCTACGTAATGACTATATGATGGAGGGATAGTCTTAGTACTCTAAGCAGCTGCAAGGAGGTACAGGACTGTAAACTACTCTGCCCAAATTGTGAATGGACGAAGATAAAGGGTTGCGCGATTTAAGAAAGTAGGGAGTAAAGGGGAGTTGCGCTACGTGGATGGGTGTCGTACAAACCCCTTAAGAAATAGTCGTTGAAGATATTGTAGATGATTGGAAAATAAAATTTTAGTTAGGAGCAGGGAGGCCACATTTATGGAGCAAATATTTGGAAATCTGCTTCCAACGATGCATTAATGATCTAAAATTGGAGGGAATGGTCGGATTTGAATTTGAAATCACCTATAAATCTGGCATGCCACCCTACATTAGAACACTTTGCTCATTGAAAATTATGAGTTTTATCACCTTCTGTTGCTCTAAGAGCTTAATTCTATGTTTGAGCCTGATTGGGAAGAACTTTTCTCACGTCTAGGATTAGATAATGTGTCTAAAACTTTATGTAAGGCCTTCTTGGAAAGAATGGCTGAAACTCACCCCACATAATCCACAAGTTCAAGAGCCGCAAGTACTAAAGCTGCAGCCCCTAAAGTCATGCTGGCAATGGAAGCCACACCCTTTGTACCTATGGCACTGAGGTCACTTAGGCCTAAGTTGTATTCTACCGAGAAGAAGCAAAGGAAGTTGTAGAAAGTTCTGGTGAGGCAGTCAGCACAGAAAAACCCCCCTGAGATTCGCCAAAATGGGGAAAATAGATAAGTCACAGCAACCGCATGAGCCCCTTGATCTTGATGAAGAAGAGCTTCGTTGAAGCATCGAGGAGATGGATGTCGAAGAGGGTGAGCCTATAACTCACCTCCCGAAGTATATCCCATCGCGAAAAGGCAAAGCTAAGGTGCCAAAAGATTGAGATACCACTAGATTCATGTTTTCTACACCATTGCTGCCAGAAAAGGTGGTGTTTGAAGGTGTGCTATTGGGGCACATTCCCTCTCTCAAGTTGTGATCTGAAATGATCATAAGTTAAAACTGAAGTAGAATTGATTAGTCATTATCGAATTGATTGTTAACTAAAAGTGCAGTTTTCGAGGAAACTTCTTGGGAAGAAAGATTTTACGAAAACTAATTAAAAATAAGTAAGATGCATAACAGAAGTGAAAACAACAAATACATAGTGATATCAGACAACAAAATTGATTATGGAGTTGATCCTTGATGGACTACATCTCCGGGTCCGCTTTCAAGATGGGTGACTTCTTTATTAGGATTAAAACAGAAGAGGTCAATTACATAGAGAATTGACTAGATTGAATGTGCATGCAAGAACTTCTAATCACTATCATAATGAAGCTCTCTAAACCAACTTTCCAACTCCTGTCACGATTCCCAGTTCTGACTTCGGATGCTCCTGTTACACTAAAAACAAACACTGGCTATAACCTTCAGAATCTGCATACAAAAACCAAAATCACTCTCCTTCCTGTTCAATGAACAAAAAATACGTCTTATAGGCTTGTAGGTACATGTGAACTCCTTTGGACTGAACATGGCATGAACTTACTAAATTGAAGGGTTTGAGGTTTGGTCTAACCATGAAATGACACTTAGGGTCATTAAGCCATGGTTTTCGATTTAATTCATTTAACAAACTTCACAAAAAACCCAAATATAACCATATATTAAAAATAGAAGTGCTGGTGGTTAGGTTGACTGCGCGCTGCCTAACTGTTTCCATGTGAACAGCTGGTTCTCTCAGCAGTCGACTGTCTGACTACCACCTAATGGCTTATCCACCCAGCGGTTACAGCTACCATCGTGGTCTTTCCACAGCATGTGACAATTAACTCCGATGCAGTTAGGGATTGTGGTTATCTCCAAGCCGACAATTAACTCCTTTACTCACTCACATGTACATGCCGATGTGGTTAATGCGACTCCACCAATTGCTATCCCCACTTGCGGTGAAGGCTGACTGTGGTTAATCATATCTGCTCACATGTGCCTTAACCCCTCACGGTTCCGACGCGGTTGTGGTCAACGATTTAGGACTATGTATTTTATTTTGTAATGTTTTATGTGTTTTAACATATTCCAAGAGGGTTTAAAGCTAGGGTTATGAATTTTTAATGTAGGTTTAATACAATGCAATGTTGTGATGGTCTGAATAGGATTTAGGACTAGGTGATGGTGTAGACTTAGGGTTTTAGGTTTTGATGGTTTGATACATGGATTTTTAGCATAGGTTTTGTTGCATAGTTTTATAATGTTATTACTTTAGATTTTACATCATTTTGATTTAAAAATAACCCATATACATCACTTCATCACAAAGTTACATTTGTATCAATATCGTAGGACAACAACCTATATCGAAAATCAACCCTTGCAAAAGGAAATACAAACCCCATGTCGATGATCATCCTAGCGGAACTAATGACGAACACTTGATGACAACCAGATACAAACCCATTACCATGAAAACCATTAACATCACCTGAACAACCTGAACCTTAATAACACTGTCTAAACTGAATGACACTACACTGAATTACTGATGATGAACCAGTGCAACTAATCTGATGAGATCCTCCTCGATCAATCCTCTCCACTTGAAAGCTTTTGGACCACAAAAGTTTGACTAAACAAATAGTCGATGAGGGTAGAGCTCCCTCACTTTCCACCTTTCCCTAATGATGTACCAATACATTTGATCAATCACCTACAAGTGATGACCATGATGATGCTGATCATGGCACATTTTGAGTCAGTGACCTATTCCATCCATCTATAGTATGAACAACTTGCAACGATGGTCAAAAAAACTGTTATGAACATGGAAATTTATTTATTTCCATGAAGAACCATGAGTTAGTGATTCATAATCATCTTTGAAAACAGTCTCTACAGGATATTGTTTAATACCATCAACATGTATTAACAATCTATTTTGCGGAATAACAGAGACAATAAAAGATGTTTTTGACATCAAACCAACTATACTTTCCTGATTCCTGATTACTAAATGAACTTGCTGCAATGAACCCATCAAACTGTAAGGTGAAAACTGTTGCAACTTAGTTTATCTTTGAACGTATTGATTTTATTAGTTGTTGATTTGTTTGAATCACTTTTTATTCATTTATTAAATGATGTTTACATTGATTATCACTTTCCCCTGATGCATAAGTTTCCTTTAGACACTTTAACATTGCTTTAGAAAAGGCTTTGATATGAAACCAAATGGGCTTCCTCTCCACTTGAAAAGAGGTTTCCAAACCGTTCAAAACATGAAATGGTGACACAAGACAAGAGAAATTTAACATTGAATTTTCTCAATACTAACTTGTATCCTTGCAACTGTTAATTTCCAAAATTGGGCTGAATTGATTCATTCTAACATTAGGAAGAGGAGATTTCAGCACAAACTATAATTCATGTTGTATTCCCTGCTTTTGAGTAAGATGTTTGGTTTTACATAGAACTGGAATAGTTTCTATATCTTTGATCAAACTACCTTTAAGTTGAGTCTCATAACTTAAGCAAGCATCATGTTGATTGTTATGTTGTTCCTTTACGCACATGATTACAAATCTCTTATTTGAACTTATTAATCGCTTCATCTGGACTAAATTCAAATGATTTTTACTTTGACGTTCCCTGACAATAAATTCAACCCCATATTTCTTAAGGTGATATTTATGTTCTCTCCTGTAAAATAATGCATCATGATCATAAAGATAAGGACTTCCTAAGACAACTCCATGTATGTCTACTAGAACCACACTCTAATTCCACTTCACCAATGTAATTAGATATAATGGAAAATCTTAATCGACACTGTTTGGTGACTTTTATTTGAGTTTATTTATTTACCCATCCTAATGGGTAAGGACTTGGATGATTCCGTGTTTCCAAACCCAAACTTTTAACTAAATATTCAGATATATTTTAAAGAACTTACCAATGGACCATTAAGTTATTACATAATTACCTAATGTAACTAGATTATAAAAATAGTAGTGATTTATTACCATATAATAATTGAATAATAATAAATCATTTTATATATTATATAATGACCATTATAATTAAAATATGAGTATCATACTATAGATTCTCTTAATATTTGAAACAATATTAATAATATATCTATTTAACTAACATTTTAATAGTATATCTATTTATTATTAAATAATAATTATTTAATAATATAATTGAATAGTAATATATCATTATATAATGACCATTATTATTAGTATATTAATATTATCCTAGAGATTTGAAATAATATTAATAATATATCTAATTTTAAATTAATTTATTATTATTCAATTTTTTTTTAAATAATAAATTATAATAAATCATTTAACATATAATAACCATTTATACTATAGATTCTATTAATAGAAATAATATTAATAATATATCTATTTATTTTAAATTAACAAATGAATTCCTTTTTACCAATTTTAACTATTCTAGGAAAATATTAATTAACTATTTTAGTGATTTGACCAGGTTCATTAGGTCAAATTAGCCGTTAGAATTTTAGCCGTTGGAGTCTCTGCACACTATATTTAATCGAGCTAAGCCAGATTGGTTCTTCAACTTGTCCTGACGATGAACCACACTGGTTGGTTCGAAACGCGTCGACAAAAGGTTGATTATGTGATTTTGCCGAAGATTTCTAGACAAATATTCAGATATTAGATTTTCCTGTGATCCACTGTAAAACATTGTATCTATCTTTGTATGATTACATGTTATTCTTAAGTTAAATAATTCAACTCTTTTATCCTCATTTGGAGGATTTATGTTTGATGAAGGTTTAATAGTATTCAAACTTGGACCAGTGTCAAAATTTTTACCTATCGTAACCATAGCAGTTATCCTCCTTTCATCACCTGAATGTAAACCTAGATCTTGCTGGACTACTGTAATTGCCTTCTTTTCATCCTTCTCCTTAAGGAAATTTTTGGGCTTAAGTTCTGCATGAAGTTTCCAACACTTAGATTCATCATGAATGATTCTCTGGCAATGAGAACAAGTAGGTCATTCATTCTGAGCTATCACTGATTTCTTTCTCTTTGAATTGTTCTTCCCCTTACTGTCATTGGAATCTTTGATTTCCAACTCTTTGGATGATTGTGATGAAAACTTGAATGGTTTACCACCTGATTCAATATGTATGGCTTGAACACACACTTCATCAAAATCATCAGTATTAAACATCAATAATGTATGCTGCAAATATGAATGTAAAGTGTTGATGTATTGTAATAAAGTTTCATGTGTATCCAATGAAATACCAAGTGCCAATGCTTTCTTTTTGAACTCCTGAACACTCTGCCCTTTACCTTGCCTCAGATGCTACCATTCAATAACAACTTGTTTCATGTATCCTAAAGGATAGAATTGTTTCCTAAGAGCTTTTAAAAACTTAGACCATGAAGAGATGAATTTTCCTTTTCGCTTTACATCTATCTGAGTTTTACTTTCCCACCAGATTAAAGCTATTCCCACTGAATTTTTGTTTTATCATCAGAAATGTTTTGAATGCGACAATACACTTTTAACTGCTTAATCCAGTTATCTATCTTTTCAGGGTTCATTTTGCGATCATAAATAGGTAACTCAAATTTTACATCAAGTTTTAAAAGAGATATTTTCTTAGGTTTCTTTTCCATTTTAGATTCTGCACTGGAAGAAGAAGAAGAAGATGATGATGATGGAGATGATGGAGGTCATGGTAGTTTATCAGCCTTTCCTTTACCTTTGTCCTTCTTCGATGTCTTTGAAGAAGAAGCTGCATCTCTCGCCTTCTTGTCTTCGTATAGTTCTCCCAACATCTACTGCATAGTCAAAAATGATTTCTGAAACTATTCATCACTCATCTTAGTTTTAGTATTTTCACCTACATCAGATCCTGTCATGGTCGACCTATGAACGACTCATCGCTTTCCAATCTCTGGATCAATCTTCTCAAGGATTCCTTGTCCTCGTTGCAACTTTGACCTAGTTAACATTCAATGGAAAATTCTACAAACACAACCTGCTCTAGTACCAAATTATATGATCTGAAATGATCATAAGTTAAAACTGAAGTAGAATGGATTAGCCATTAGTGAATTGATTGTTAACTGAAAGTGTGGAAATCAAGCAAACTGCTTGAGAAGAAAGACTTTACGACAACTGATTAAACATAATTAAGATGCATAAAAAAAGTTAAAACAACAAATACACAGTGATACTAGATAGCAAAATTGATTATGGAGTTCGTCCCTAATGGACTACGTCTTTGGGTATGCTTTCAAGATGGGAGATCGCTTTATTAGGATTGAAATAGAAGAGGTTGATTACACAAAGAATAGACCAGACTAAATGTGCACGCAAGCACTTCTAATCACTATCATAAGGAAGCTCTCTGAAATAGCTTTCCAACACCTATCACGATTCCCAATTCCGACTCCGGATGCTTGTGTTACATTGAAAACAAAAACTTCCTATAACCTCCAAAATCTACATACAAAAACCAAAATCACTCTCCTTCGTGTTCAATGAAAAAAACTGCCTCTTATAGGCCTACAAGTACATGTGAACTCCTTTGGACTAAACATGGCATGAATTTACTAAATTGAAGGTTTCGAGGTTTTGGTCTAACCATGAAATGACACTTAGGGTCATTAGGCCATGGTCTTTGAGTTAATTTGTTTTAACGAACTTCGCAAAAAACCCAAATATAACCATAAATTAAAAATAGAACCCTTGGTGGTTAGGTTGACTGCGTGTTGCCTAACTATTTCTGTGTGAAAAACTGGTTCTCTCGGTGGTCGACTGTTTGATTGCCACCTAATGGCTTATCTGCCCAGCGGTTACGGCTACCATCGCAGTTTTTCTGCAACATGTGACAATTACCTCCGACCGTTGCAGTTCCGATTCAGTTAGGGACTATGGTTATCTCCATGTCGACGGTTAACTCCTTTACCCACTCACATGTACACTTTGATGTGGTTAATGTGACTTCGCCAACTGCTATCCCCGCTTGTAGTGAAGGTTGACTACGGTTAATCATATCCGCTCACATGAGCCTTAAACCCTCACGGTTCCGACGTGGTTACAGTCAGAGATTTAGGAATTTGTATTTTATTTTGTAATGTTTTATGTGTTTTAACATATTCTGAGAGGGTTTAGAGCTATGTTTAGGACTTTTTAATGTAGGTTTAATACAATGCAATGTTGTAATGGTCTGAATAGGGTTTAGGACTAGGTGATGGTGTAGACTTAGGATTCTAGGTCTAGAACTTAGGTTTTGATGGTTTAATACATGGATTTTTAGCATAAGTTTTGTTGCATAGGTTTATAATGTTATTAGGTTAGATTTTACATCATTTTGATTTAAAAATAACCCACATTCATCACTTCTTCACAAAGTGACATTTGTATCAACATCATTGGATGACAACATATATCGACAATCAACCCTTGCAAAAGGGAAGACAAACCCCATGTTGATGATCATCCTAGTAGAACTAACAACGAACACTTGACGACAACCAGATACAAACCCATTACCATGAAAATCATTAACATCACCTGAACAACCTATACCTTAACAACATTGTCGAAACTGAATGACACTTGACCAAATTACGGATGATGAACATGTGAAACTGATCTGTTGAGATCCTCCTAGATCAAGTTGGAGGATTGGGATTTGGAATACCATGAGAAGTCCCCATAGCTTGCATCGAAAAAGTATTTGGAAAAGATTTATTATGAATATACTGGAGTAATGTGACTAGAGCCAATGAAGTGGGTCACGGGGGTTGAGAAAGTAGGTCTGCTGAACATGATCTAGGTGCCACATTTCAGTAGAACCAACATCAACACAGTCTGTGTTCGACAACTGCTCACCCTCATGCATGACGGGTATCTCTGGTTGGGAGAACCCATCCTTATTACTGATATTCTGATCCACTAGATCACTATGTTTTCCCATCAAGGGGTGGATCCATCTGAGGCAGTTGGAGGAAAAACTAAAGAAACACAACTCACGGACCAAATAAAGAGAGAGTTCGTCTTGGTAAAGAAGTTGCGTGGATATTCCATCTGCTCTATTACAAACAAGGCAATATAGTTTTCTGGATAGATCTTGGCCTGCAAGATCGTGAGGAAGTGTCGCACAGACAAGGTTCTGGTGCCGGTCATTTCATTAGTTGTCCAATGTTTTAAAGGTGTCCAATACAATTGGGTGTAGTACCTCTACAAGAAATTTTTGGCCAACTGTTGTGAAGCACAAGATGAGGGCAAGGCATTTCATTATGCTTGGTTTTTACTATTGATTGCACTAGTCATGTGGAGGCTGCCAGAAGATAGTCAATTCCCTCCACAAAAATATGATTTTCCAGAAGCTGCGAAGTTTGCTTCACTATGGGCGACGAGGGACCCCGTGTGGGTCACGGAGACTAAAATGTTTTCGGTGCTGGTCAAATTGGATCTCCGCATGGTGATCAACCAAAGGTTGAGGCTGTCACTGACTCTATATGAACAACTGGAAGCTTATGCAAAGTTCAAGGTGGACTTTCACAATGTGTTTATCCACGCAAGATGGGATCTGAAGAACACGTTGTATAAGTTACCCTACCTGGTGAGTGAGGCAAATGTGTAGGGGGTTGTTGATAAATGGCCAGGGGAGTGGTTGTACCCCTCTAATCTCAGTGCAGGTACAAGAAAGGTCGGGGAAAGTTCCTCCATCAGACCACAGCAGCATAAAACCAGAAGGAGGTTGACCAGGTTGTAGCTTGGGAGAAAGTTGCGCAGCAGAAGAAGGAAGTTGCTGCCAAGGTAGTTGCTACTAAGGCAACCGCTAAGAAAGAGTGGGTGGCTAAGGAGACTACTGTTGAAATTAAGGAGTCTGCTTCTCAGCACACCAAGGACCAAGAAGAGTCTGATGTTGAAGGAGGTGGGGTTGCGGAGCAAGGCACCCCCTTTAGAGTAGAGAAGTTCTCTAAGGAGACAACTTCAGGACCTAGGAAGAAGCAGAAGTTTGACAGGCACACACATGCCGATCCAATAGCCCTCACTAAGGGGGACTTGGATGAAATTGAGGATAAGGTATGTGACACCACAACATATGTATGGAAACATTTCGAGCAGTAGTACCAGAAGGCACTGGGCAATGCACAGAAGGATCTTCACGATCTACAGATCCAAATAGGGCAACTACAAGTGAGCGTTAGCTAGGAGAGCAGGATTCAAGCGAGCCTACAACAAGTGAGCGCGACTTTGTTAGATACAGATCAAGCTCTAGACCTCAAAGTCATTCAATTTCTAGAGGGATCCATGCATGCACAGTCAGATGAAGTGAACACCCAGTTGTCACAGCTTAAGGATCTGGGTGTCAATCTCATGACACTCCCTATTGTTGGCTTGGAGGGTCCTAACCTAGGTTCAACATTAGTTAGCAAAAAAAATCCCTACATTACTGGCCCTTTTGGCATCAACCCACAAAGTGCAGACCGAAGTATCACCCGAAGCAGTATGGGGGGATGCTGGAACCAAGTTTCCACACCTTGAGATGGTTGTGATGTTAGTTTATTCCTTCTATTCCTACTTTCGCATAGGTCACTTAGTTCTAGGGCTCGCCAGACTAGCCCTTTACTCCACCCTTCATTACCTCCTCAAAAAGGTAAGATTGACCTTCATGTAACCCTAAACTACAACTCAGATACTTTCGCGCTGCTAGGGCAGCGTACCATGCAGATTTACAAACTAGCTTAAGTGTCTTACTTATCTTATTAAACAATCATAGTTAGCACCACGTAAACAGATGTTCTTACTTGTGTTCACTTATCCAACATAATTACATACATTCGCGCATCATATAAGCATTATAAATGAAATTCATACATAATATGTCAAGATGCCTTAACAGGAAACAAAGACACAAAATCTATAGAACACTTCTCTTTATTGATATCTTTAGATGGTCACATACTCTACTGCACACACAGCTGCAGGGGTTCGTGCAGCTGCAGACTTCCACCCTAGGTGTCTACACACTCAGTTGCAGAGCCTCTACCTAGACTACAACCCAAAACTCAGACTTCTTACTTCAAATCTATGACTATCTGACTTCCCAAAAACTTAATTAGAGCTTAGTTACTTAGCTCTTTTTATACAATCCCATAGTACGTGCACCATGGGTAGATATTTTACAGCCAAATTTACTTTACAAAAATAAGGGCAAATAACACTTTATGACTCATGACACCTTCATGCTCTGTGACCACAAAATGTGGATGCTTTACAACTTTACTACAAAATTTTACCCAAAACATGGGCTTTTAGCCCCAAAACTATCCTTGGGGGATCTCGTTCCCAACAGGCCCCCAACACAAACATCATGACTTGCCCTTGAGTCACTTGGCAGGTGTAGATATCTTAGTGTGAGGACCTTCTAGCTCGACTAGTATGATTGCAACCTCGGCAGTGCACTGAGCTGTTGCCTACTTCACATCTTCGACCATCTGCTCGGTCACTGCTCATGAAATATTGGCATAAATATTTTGCTGAGTTGCTTGTAGAGTCACAAGCTTTCCTTAAATAGAGCCTATCACCATGTAAGCCTCATCCAGCCAGGGCTTCATTCGTGCCTTCAGCAATACTTCCTTGTGCAGCGCTACATCCACATGTTCTTTCAGCTTTGATAGTATTTGTGTTAGCGCGATGGTTCGTGTTGTGCACTTGACTTCACCATAGTGCTGTTGTAGCTCACACACTTCTGTCTCTAGTCATTGTACATTGGGGTCCTCTTACAAGCTTGTCAGGACCTCGAACGACTGCTCAAAAAGTTGCGTGCAGTTTTCTACTACACTATCAACCGCCACTACTGCTTCTGTGATAGTGGTTGCCCACTGCTCCTTTACTTCTGGCGGATTTGAAGGCTGGGCCTTCTGTTGAAATGTGCAACAAGAAATGGTAAAAATAGCATTGCTAAAAATAGGTAGGTTATAAATAGCCGTTTAGCCATTGGAGATCTTAGCTACAATGGGTGAAAAGTGAAAGTGCTAAAAATAGCTTTTCTAAAAATAGAATTTCGGGATCCCTTCTTATTTTAGTCAGTCCCTGGACTAAACATAGGAAGTAAAATTCGAATTTGATATCAACAGCAGTTTGGAAATTAATTAATTAATTCATCTTGAGTTAATTAGTTAAGGAAAATCAAACTTGAAGTCTATGTAAGGACATGCAACAGTTTCTCCATTAATTGAGGAATTTAACCTTTAGTTAAAGAGATAAGGATGAGTTTTAATATTGAGTTGTAATCAGTTGAATTAGTTTAACTTAGTCAAGTCCAGTTAGATTAATTTAACAGTTTGTTAAATTAATGAGAGTTCAGTTAGTTAATGCTTGCATGCATGTAACTATTAAATTTCAGATAACTGAGTATTCACTCATGGATAACTCATGCATGTCAGTTCAGTCAGAGACCCAGTTGAGATCAGATGGAGGGACAGTGTACTATCAGTTGCTAGGATATTCCTTGGTGAATATTCCTTGCATGCAGAAGGAATATTATTCCTTATGGATTGTGTAGTTGGACCTAAGGTTACAGTGAGTGTGATGAGGCCAATTCACACATGTGATATCATTGGACCCCAATCAAAACTGCGCAAGGAAATAGGAGGCTTAGAGGGCTTGAGGAAGATATATTCTATGTCTATTGAGTCTGTCAGATATATTGTTTGATTACAGAGAGAGAAAGATAGCTTGAGAGTTGATTATTTTTGTAACTTGAACAAGATTTCCAATTTTATGATAATACAGAGTTGGGGTTTTAGGCTAGTGCTTTCCCCAATGATATATCTTTTGTGTTATGGTTGATTACTTCTCATTCTTAGTTATATCTATTCATGCTTGATGTTGCTCATGTTCGATTAAGCTTCCGCTAAATTGTTTGTAGAAGTAGATCAAGTGTTTTTCTTTAGTACATTGCATTACCAGGTGATGTACAGTGGGAATTTCTACATGCTATCGAAGCAAATATGATCAAGGAAGAAAAATATACAAGCAGGAGAGGTACAAAGTTTGGTTTCTGGATATTGAATTGAGTTCTTATCACATCTATTTCTCCGATGGCGTTCAATGGTTTAAGACTCGAATATGACCTTGATGGTTGTTTGAATTATATAGCCTGCAAGGATCGCATGGAGTCAGTATTGGAAGATAATGGCCTAAAGGACTTCATTGATCAAGAAGTCCAGAAGCCGACTGATGCTACTCAACTGGTGGAATGGAAAAAGTGTTTGGCTAGAGCAAGGAGAATCCTCTTGAAGGAGTTCGAGATCACATTGTCTCAAGCCTCCATGGGAAGGAGACTCCATTTTCGATGTGGAAAACATTGAAATATCTTTATCAGAATAGTAGTGATCAGAGGAAGTTGGCACTGAATGAAAAACTTCAAAAGATCAAGTGCGAAAAGGGTGACACAATCTCTACGTTCCTGAACAAGCTCACCACCTGCAGGGATGAGCTTGCAAGTGTAGGGGTCATGACTGTTGATTACGACATGGTGATTCTAGCACTCCTCGATCTTCCTAAGAGCTGGCATAGCTACTAGGACTAGGTTAATCGAAGAGAGAAACTACCAGATTGGGAACAACTTTGGTTAGACCTAATGTAGGAGGAGATAAGGTGGAGCACCAGGGATGGATCTTCATCAAAACAAGATGATGAAGAAAATATAGCTTTAGTGAGTAAAGCTAAGAAAGGGAAAGGGAAGGCGTCTCAATCTAAATGTTCTCATGGTGGGAAGAATGTTGACAAGTTGAAGGTGCGATGCTTTCACTATCATGAAGTGGGCCATTATGCTATGAATTATCCACAGAAGAAATCAAAGAAGGGTTCCTCAAAGGGATCTAATGGTGATGCACTAGCTTCACAATTTGAGCTGGATTTCTCACTTATCGCATGCATGGTTTCATCCATGGTGGGATGTGTCTGGTACTTGGATAGTGGAGCTTCTTTCCACATGTTGGGTGACAAGAATCTTTTCAGTACATTGGAGGAGAAGGATCTCCAAATGCGGATCGAGATGGGCGATGATGGAAAATATTGTGTCTCAGGTGAAGGTATAGTTGTGTTTCAAAGGGAGCATGATGCTCCTCTCACCCTATCTATTGTTAAATATGTACCAGGTTTGAAAAAGAATCTTGTGTCTATTGCTATGCTAGAAGATAAAGGCTATGATGTAGTATTTAGTAAAGGCAAAGTGTTCCAAAGGCATATCGGCACCAGATAGACCAAGCGAATAAGGATTTGAGTAAAGAATCTCTACAAGTTGGAGGTAGATGACTGTGCTACATTGAGTTCCAAAGAAAAGCCAAGATGTTGGTGAGTTTTGGCATAGAAGACTGGGCCACTTGCATCATGGGGCCTTGAAGATCATGAAAAAAATTTCTACCTACTTACCCAAGGGAAAACTGGAGCAAACAGATACATGCAAAGGATGCACCTTGGGTAAGTATGTGAAAGATTCCTTTCAGGATCGAGATATCAGAGCTGGAGCAATCCTAGAGCGAGTTCACTCAGATGTGTGTGGACCATTCTCTACAGCCTCCACCACTAAGCAAAGGTACTAAGTTATTTTTATTGATGATTTTTCTCGTAGATGTTGGATCTACTTTATGCAAAAGAAGGATCAGACCTTCTTGAGGTTTTGTGAGTTTAAAGCCTTGGCAGAGAAAGAATCAGGAAAGAAAGTAAAAGCCTTGCATAACGACAATGGTGGAGAGTATGTTTCCCAGTAGTTTAAAGAATTTTGTGCTGCAGAAGGAATTAAATGGGAACTGACAGCACCTCATAACCCACAACAGAATGGGGTGGCCGAAAGGAAGAACAAATCTATTGTCGGAGCAGCTTGAACGATTTTGCATGACCAAAGCCTACCACTTCATCTATGGGCTGAGGCATGCAATACAACAGTGTATCTTCAGAACAGAAGTCCTCATCGTATTTTGGGGATGAAGACACCTATGGAGGCTTTTCCGGGGAATCGACCAGTTGTGAGTCACTTCCGCATCTTTGGATCACCAGTTTTCTGTCATGTGACCAAAGATGCTTGAAAGAAGCTAGACCCAATAGCTAAGTTGGGGATACTTTTGGGGTGCACAGATACACCCCACAACTATCGTTTGTTTCTACCTGCCAGTTAGAGGACCGTAGTGCACAGGGATCTGAAGTTTGGTGAGTAGAGAGCCATGCGAGTGTCTCTTGAGAGGGAGCTCAAGTTGCATCGTAATGAGGAAATTTTAGTTCCAAAGGAGGAGGAGCCTCCTAATGATGTGGATTAGCCACATGCAGAGGATCTAGTAGTGAAGACCACCACTCTTGGAGAGTCTTCCAGAGACGGGCGGAAACACTCACGGGAAGCTGACAGATTGATGCTAGATGAGAGAGAGAATGTGGGGTAGCCATCCTCTCAGCACAGACAGAGGAGATCTCCCGAGAGATACACTGGCTACATGGCCTTGGTTGGGGAGTGTGTAGCGACCGAACCTTCTTCTTTTCAGGAGGCAGTGCAGCAACCAGTCTGAGTTGATGCAATGGTAGAGGAGTATGATTCTATCATACAGAATAGTGTGTGGGATGTTGTCCCTAGACCTGGGGACAAGTCAATGGTTAGTTCCTGATGGCTTTACAAGGTAAAGTAGGCAACTGATGGCAGTGTTGAGAAACACAAGGCAAGGTTTGTTGCCTAAGGTTTCTCACAAGTTGAGGGGATCGACTACGATGAGACCCTTACTCCCGTAGCAAGGTACTCATCTATTAGATCGATTCTAGCTCTATCAACTCAGATGGGTTGGAAGATCCATCAGATGGATGTGAAGACAACTTTCCTCAATGGGGAGATTGAGAAAGAGATATACATTGAGCAGCCCGAAGGATTTGAGACCTTCGATCGTGAGTCGCATGTCTGCCGACTCAAGCGAGCATTGTATGGGATGAAGCAAGCACCCCGTGCTTGGTATACCATGATCAACAACTATTTCAATAGGTTGCACTTCACCAAGAGTGGAGCAGATGCGAACCTTTACCACATCATGGTAGAAGGTAAGCCATTGATTATTGTACTTTATGTTGATGATCTGATTTTGACAGGTGATGATCAGCTGATCAAATCTTGCAAGGATTACCTTGCAAGAGAGTTTGAGATGAAGCACATGGGCCTCATGCACTACTTTCTAGGCATGGAAGTGTGGTAGAAAGATGGGGAAGTATTTGTGTCTCAAGGCAAGTATGCCAATGAGATACTCAGGCGCTTTCACATGGAGAAGTGCAAGCCCATGCAGACTCCTCTAGCTGGGAACTGGGGGAAGGAGGATGCTACTTCAGGTGAGGTAGTAGTTGCTACTATTTATTGGCAGCTAGTGGGTTCACTTATGTATCTGGTGAACACATGACCTGACTTATGCTTTGCAGTGAACTAGTTGAGTCAAGCTATGGTTTAGCCTACCAAGCTGTTTTGGAAGACAGCGAAGCATGTGATGAGATATCTTAGAGGCACTACACAATACAGATTATGGTATATGCGGATAGAGGGAGTGAAGTTGCAAGGCTTCACGGATTCGGATTGGGCTGGTAGTCCATCAGACAACAAGAGAACTTCTGGAGGAATCCTCAACCTTGGTTCAGTTGCAGTTTCTTGGTATAGCAGGGAACAAAGATCAGTTGCACTTAGCTCAACAGAGGCTGAATACATGGTTGCAAGTCAGGCAACATGTGAGGCCATTTGGATGGGGAAGATTCTAGTGGGATTGTTTGGTCAAATGATGGATCCTACAGTGATATATTATGATAATCAGAGTTGCATAAAACTCTTTGAGAATATAGTGTTTCATGACAGGTCCAAGAATATAAATATCCATTACCATCATCTATGGGACTGTGTGGTCAAGAGGATCATGATGTTGTAGTATGTTTCAACTGAGGAGCAGGATGCAAATATTTTGACTAAGGCATTGTCAAAATGCAAGTTCAAGTTCCACAAAGACAAGATCAAGGTTGCTGATAATCCCTTTCTTGTTGAGAGGGAGTGTTGAAATGTGCAACAAGAAATGCTAAAAATATAAGATGCTAAAAATATAATTACTATAAATAGCCAAGCTATAAATAACAGTTCAACCATTGGAGATCTTAGCTACAATGGGTGAAAAGTGAAAGTGCTAAAAATAGATTTTCTAAAAATAGCATTTCGAGATCCCTTCTTATTTTAGTCAATCCCTGGACTAAACATAGGAAGTAAAATTCGAATTTGATATCAATAGCAGTTTGGAAATTAATTAATTAATTCATCTTGAGTTAATTAGTTAATGAAAATCAAACTTGAAGTCTATGTGAGGACATGCAACAGTTTCTCCTTTAATTGAGGAATTTAACCTTCAGTTAAAGAGATAAGGATGAGTTGTAATATTGAGTTGTAATCAGTTGACTTAGTTTAACTTAGTCAAGTCCAGTTAGATTAATTTACCAGTTTGTTAAATTAATGAGAGTTCAATTAGTTAATTCTTGCATGTATGTAACTACTGTATTTCAGATAACTGAGTATTCACTCATGGATAACTCATGCATGTCAGTTCAGTTAGAGACCCGGTTGAGATCAGATGGAGGGACAGTGTACTATCAATTGCTAGGATATTCCTTGGTGAATATTCCTTGCATGCAGAAGGAATATTATTCCTTATGGATTGCACAGTTGGACCTGAGGTTACAGTGAGTGTGATGAGGCCAATTCACACAAGTGATATCATTGGACCCCAATCAAAACTACGCAAGGAAATAGGAGGCTTAGAGGGCTTGAGGAAGATATATTCTATGTCTATTGAGTTTGTGAGCTGTATTGTTTGATTACAGAGAGAGTGGGATAGCTTGGGAGCTAATTCTTTTTGTAACTTGAATAAGATTTCCACTTGTATGATAATACAAAGTTGGGGTTTTAGGCTGGTTCTTTCCCCAGTGATATATCTTCTATGTTATGGTTGATTACTTCTCATTCTTAGTTATATTTGTTCCTGATTGATGTTGCTCATGTTCAATTAAGCTTCCGCTAAATTGTTTATAGAAGTAGGTCAAGTGTTTTGCTTTAGTACATTGCATTACCAGGTGATCTACAGTGGGAATTTTTACACCTTCAACTATAACTCTGTGATCTGCAGGTTCAACTCTAACTAAACCCTCACCATCTTAGTGCAAGTGTTGCGCACACCTGTAGCCGGCTTGCGGACGCGCACCTCGACTAGTTCCTCCTCAGGAATGGCCAACTCTGGGACCATTCAGCATGCCTTCTCGATGACTTGCATTATGCGCTTATTCTGGTTGGTCGCCTTGGTCACAGTAGTGATGGCAGAGTCTCGTTGTAGTGTCATCTTCTCATTATTAATCCACTGCTCGCTGATCACATGGAGAGTGTGGTGCTCACGGGGCCTCAATTCTTCAATCACCCCATCCTGCAATAGGTGGAGCACTTCACTGGGGAGCGATGCTAGATTCAACCCTACTCCCTTTAGGGTGCTGACAGTGAGCCTATCGGCTTTGTTCTCCATGGTCAGTGCTCCATCAGGCAACACTATCACGCTGGAGGCCTTTGCGCGCAGGATCTCAGTAGCTTCTGACATGTCGATAGCAAGGCTGGTAGACATTGTTCCATCCTGTGACATGAAGGTCTACAGCTCCTCCAGACATGTATAGATAACCCCCAATACTAGTTGTTGTTGCTGCTCAAACTGTTGTAGGGCCTCCGTGGTGACAACTCGCACCGTGTCACCGATGTCATGTAAATCACCCTTTATTAGCGTGATTGGGTCCAGTGATATCTTAGTAGCCTTTGATTTCTTCCTAAACCCTCCTTTCTCCTGCTCCCTTGGAAGCTTGATGCGAGTGGGCGTCGCCTGTGGGTCTGCACCGTGTTGTTCTATCTGCTCGTCCGTCTCCTCCTCTGTCTCAGGTGAAGACCAATGTGCGCCTTTGTTAGAGCCTCACTTTGTTCCATGCATTTTCTTCCCTGTCTGCTGAGTGGAATCGCGCTCTTCCTGCGCCTTATCAGTGGCCTCCTTCTTCCTCTTCTTGGCCATATGCATCATCTTTAGCTTAGCCTCCTCCTTCTTTCTCTACACAACAGACTTGCTCGCTCCCACCGCCAAGTCTGCTGTAGTGCGGCACACTGTTGGGCATCGATCAGGTATTGCGTCAATGGCGTCCTTTGTTTCCAAGTAAGGCAATCCATACCATTTCTACGCAGGGTCCTTCCGTGCCCTGATGGCCACATGGTGGAAATTTTCTTTGAACTCTACATAGCCCTGTAGGTTGGCAAACCCCATAGGTGACAATTGCGGTTTGCAATTGATGGCCATGCAGATGTTCATCTCCATCAAGATCCAGAATATCTTGTTGTCCTTGATGCGTTGTGCATCCTTGGTCGCCCACAGCAAAGCATACTTCACTGCTTCTGGTAGGTCTGACGCGACTGAACGAGATTAGCTATCCTTTGGCAACTCCCACACTACCAATACAATCTACAATAAGAGCCATGCATAGTGGAATGTCTTGTTGATCTCTTGTACCTCACGGCAGTTTACCAGGAACTCTCTGTGAAGATAGTCTGACCAATTGAACTGGACTCCTTCGGTGCATTGGACTACTAGTGCAACGACAGGCACCAACACCTCATCGGTGAAACACTTCCTCATCACCTTCCCTGCTAAAATCTATGTAGCTACCTTTACAGTAGGGTCATAGATGCTGGATATGGTATATTCGCACGGCTTCTTCACCAGCTTAAACTTTTCTTTCATGGCCTCCATGAGGACCTGATCACCACCTTTTTCACCATATATCATGGCCAGATTCTCTCCTGTGTAAGGCAACCACGTTATCCTGTGGATCAGTTTGTCCATGATGGGTATTGGCTCCTGTAGCCATAGACACCCATCATGCACCAAGAACAACAACTGCTTGATGACAAATATTATAACTGGGGTGTAGTTGTAGTGTGACACCCAAAACAGGTTGAGAAACCCTGCCTTGTCTACTTCTTTGAGCCACCTCCGCGACTCCAATGCGGTCATTCTAGTGGTTGTATCGATGATGTGATGCATCAGTTGCTCAGTCGCCAGGTGTGGGAACTTCTTGTGGTCGACCAAGTCCCAGTCTTCAAATTTCAACAGAGGAACCCGCCCCACGCGCAGTCCTTCAAAAACAATTTCATCCGGTAGCAGAGGGGTTTGCAAGGGTACCTTTCTCTCATCGATGTATTTAAGCACCTTGGTATTTCCTTTGCACGGAGGGACATACTTAGGAAACCGAGTGATAGGGTTAGCACCCTCGGTTTCAACCTCTTCTACATCTATTCCCACATCTTCATCTTCCATCGGGATGTCTTTAATTTCTTCCTCCTCCGACTCCAAATTGATGTCTTTTCCCTTATCCTATGTGGTAGGCTTTGGTGGATTTCTTCTTGGCGATGCATGCACCGGTATTGCAGGTAGATTTCCCTTCTTATCCTTTGCGCTCTCCTTGGTTGGGGTGGGCTTTGGTCTCAATGTTCTTGGTGATTTAGGGAATTTTGCTAATACTTCAGCCACTTGTCTGAGCAGCTTCTTCTACCTCCATCTCTATTTCCAACATCGACTCCTCTACTTTGGTGTCTATAGCTTCTATCGGCACTAACAGGATGTTTTGCAAGAACTCTTGTGTCTCCTTTGACAATGTCTCAAATACTTTACTGGCTATCAGAAGTTTGTAGTTCTCGCGATTCATGTGCATATGAGAGCTTAACAACTCAATTCTCAAAATGGAAAGTGTTTTTCGCTAGATAGCGACTTGTAATTTATAGGGCATTTTGAATTCAAATTCGATCGTTCCCCCAAAATTCGGTTCATTAATGCCAGATTGGCAGCAGATTTTCAAGTATCTACCCATAAATTCCATATTAAATGTCAGTCACTCGCTCCATTTGGCTGCATTTCTACCATCAAATCATGAACAGTGCCTTTAACGGTTACTTTCTAGCCAACTTGCGTGATTCCTCCCTGGGTAGCGCAACTCCCTTCGTGCTGCCGCAAACCCTATGACACTTCCTTGCTTCGCACAATCCTCCAATTGCATAGCTCCCCAATCTGGGCAGTGTAGTTTATAGTCCCGTACCTCCTTTTAGCTACCTAGAGAGCTAAGACTATGCTACCTTTATGTAGTCACATGGTTGGGCTACCGATGTATGGCTTCAATCGACTGCCATTCACCTTTCCTGGGAAGGGATCTCCATTTAGTTTGACCAACTAAATCGCTCCTCTATCGGTAATCTCGTTAATGACATGGGGCCCTAACCAATGCATTCTGAATTTCCTTGGAAATTTATCAAACTTGCTATCATATAACAAAAGTAGTTCATTTACCTTAAAGGTGTGCAACTTAATGCGTTGATCATGCCATTCTTTTTCATGATGCTTTTGGACCTGTTGGTGAAATCCAGCTAGAAATCTCTCTTCCTCAAGTTCAACCAGCTATGCAAGCCTTTCTTCCAGGGCTCTGTGATCCATCATACCCATGAGTGCCACTATGCACAGACTAGGCACAATGTATTCCATGGGTATTACTGCTTCAACACCATAGACAAGCCTAAAGGGTATTTGTCTGGTCAACTACTTGCATGTCTTCCGATAGGCCCATAGTACTGTGGGTATGCATAGGTCCCAATCACTTCACTGAGCATTGCAAAACTTGGTTAGCACATTCTCCAGCACTTTATTGAATGCTTCTACCGTCCTATTAGCCTGCGGGTGATAAGGTGTGCTCTTTTGGTGATATACCTGAAATTCCTCCATAAGCGCGCTGATCGTCTCATTCCGAAAATGTGTACCATGATCACTCATTAAAATATTTGGCCAGCCAAATTGCATTAGTACATACTCAAAGAGGAACTTTGCAGTAGTCGCGCCTGTCCAATCCTTCACAAGTGGTGCCTCTGCCCATCAGGTCAAATACTCTATCGTCGTGATAATGTACCTTGCTCCCGTCTTTCCTTGGGGCTGAATAGGTCCCACAAAATCTATCACCCATTTCTCAAAGGGTTGCAATGTCATCTGTGGATTCAAAGGAAGCTCATCCCTCCACGATGGCCTGCCAGTCCTTTGACACACATCACACGCTTTTCAATATGCTTTTGAGTCCTGATGGAGTGTTGGCCACCATAACCCTACACGTAGAATCTTATGCACGGTCGCTCTCCCTACATAATGTCCTCCTGCAACGCCCCCATGAGCGTCCGCGAGGATGCTTCTTCTTTCAAACTCCAATACATACCATCACAATATCTCATCGGACCCCATTTTATACAGATGTCCGGCAAAGTCAGAAAATTTTGTCACGCACACCACTAACTCCTTCTTCTACTGGACGATGTATCCTTCAGGGGAAGTTCCTATCATTAGGAAGTGTATGATATCTTCAAAATGACCATCCAGACACACATTGTAAATAGTTGCACATCAGGCAATCCTTCTTCCAAGTTAGTGGGTTCTTCCCCTGTTTCGATGCGCGACAAAAGGTCTGGTCCTACGTTCAATCGTTTAGGCTTCACAATAACTTCAAGATCATACTCCTGGAACAATAACAACCACCTGCAAATTCTCCCCCCCAACACAGGCTTATTGACCAGGTAGCTCAGCACGGAATGATCTGTATACATCTTAAAATGGCCTCCCAGCAAGTAGTGTCTAAAATTTTGGAGCACGTATACCATTGCTAACCCTTTGTGCTCGGTGGTGGAATATTTCTTCTCCACCTTAGATAACCTTCTGCTTGTGAATGCTATAGGATGGTCCAAGTCTCCTCCGCCAGCCTGTGTCAGTACTACTCCTAGTGCTATACTTGACGCATCGACATGTACATGAAACTCCTTCTTCCAATCCAGGAAGACTAATATTGACACCGTGACCATCTTTTCCTTCAATACATCCAATATTTTCTTACAGTCCTCATTCTAGTAGAATGTGACATCCTTCTTCAACAAATTATCCATAGGCGCGGTGATCTGGGCATAGCCTTTGATAAACTTTCTGTAATATCCTGTATGTCCTAGGGTAGCGCCCAACTATATCACACTCCTCGGAACTTCCAAGTTAAGTATCACCACGATCTTCATGGGATCTACCATCAATCCATGTCTACAAACCACATGACCTAACAAGGTCCCAAAAGGAACACAAAATAGGCATTTCTTCAGATTGAGCGCGATTTGGTATCTCCGATAGGTATCCAACATCAAGCGCAAGTTTTCTACATGGCGTTTCACCAACCCAAAAACACAGACGAGTCATTAAAGTACTCTTCGAGGAACTTATGAATAAATTCCTTGAATGTCCAAACAAATATGCGCGAGAAAATCGCAGGTGCATTCTTCAATCCAAAAGGCATTATGGTGTACTGAAAACACCCTTACTCAATCGCAAAGGTTGTCTTGCTCCTATCCTCTGACGCGATTTTGATCTGATGGTACCAGGAGAACCCATCAGTGAAGGAATAAGCTTCCTAGCCACCTACATTGTTCAACACCTCATTGGAGAATGGAGTTGGGAAAGGATCATGTACGCAAGCATCATTCAACTTCTTGAGGTCCACGAATATCCTGTTTTCATCCTTCTGCTTTTTCTCATGTACCATCATTGGGCTCACCCAATCAGATTCTTCCATAGGCTCAGTGATGCCTGCCGCGTGAATCTTGTCTAGCTCTAAGCAGACCTTCTCCTTATACTTCGGATTGAAACGATAAGGTCTTTGCTTAACCGGCTTTCACGTCGGGCTTCAATGTGATCTTCATAACACCTGGGTCCTTGATTATCCCTTTTAAATTCGTAGAATTGGTAGGGAACAAATCCTAGTATTCGCAGACCAATTCAGCGACTTTATCCACCGTAATCTCCAATATTCGCAAATTTGGGCTCTGCCTTCATACCAATGTTTACCTATTTCGTTTTCAGTGGCGCGGTTATATCAGGATTCTCAATCTACGGTCCTTCAACCTCACGGTGACCTTATATTTTAGGGATGTTAACCTTTCGCAGATCCTCATCTTCTTCTTCAGTGATCACATTATAACATTCTAGCGTGTGACTCAGCTGAGTAGCCCAATCAGGCTGAGTTAGGTCCAAAGGATCCTGCAATATCCTAAAGATTACTGCTTTACTTCTTGTAGTACTTCGTCAATACAATCAAACCCATATTCAAAGCTAAATGTCATTATAAATCCATCATGCAGAATATTCCATTCACATGTACCATGGCAGAGCTCTGTTTCTATGTACCAGTTCATCGAGACAACATCCAGGGTGTGACAGAACAAGTGCACCCATTCAGGTCGGGGCTTCTCTCCATAAGCCTGAGCCCATTTGGCCAAGTGCGCACTCGGATCATCCTGCCCACCATATTTGTACACTATTCATACCTTCAACTTCCCAAAGCGTGTTTGCATCATCCTCCTACATTCGTGCCAATCATCAAAGCTTCCCTTGTGTGTACCCCACCATCTTGCAAGCGTAGCACGCAGTGCCCTGCCCAACGCCTGGAAGCGCTACTTTTCTGGTACCTCCCTCTAAAATGCATTCAAAAAGATATCTACAACATTCAGGCCATCATAAGTGGGTATATTTCTTACCTCTGATGACACACAGCGCATCAACTGGGTCATCATGTTACCACTTAGTGTAGTTACTTTATGTAATTGATTCTGCCAACGCTCTAATTCTTCATTAGAGTCTGAGGTGCAAGAACTCTCGCGATCCCATGTAATTCGTCCATCCACTATTGGATTCACCCAATCTTGGTCTCACGTTGTTATATTATAGATACAGTCCAAATCATCATCACTCTCATAATCGCAGACTAGGTTAGTATAGTGTGATCCTTCAGCAGGATCTAGGGGTACTATTACGTAGAGCGATTTCTTCTCAAATATCATCTTTCACTTATTTAGGTTGATTAGCCTATTCATATCAATAGCCCAATCAATTCCGAGGAGCATAGGGTAGGGGTTGCTATCATCAACAATTTCTATTATTTCAAATTCAACCAGTGTGCCCGCGCCTTCAATATCTATAGTCACCCCTTACAACCACCCCATGGGAATGATATTCTGTTGATTCGCCATCCGTAGTTGAATTAGATACCACTATAGTGTGGGTCTTCCCATCCGTTCCCAAGTCTATTTTGGTAGGACGTTTGCATCTGACCCCAGATCCAAGATAGCCTGATCCATCTCATACTCTCCTATCTGCACAATAAATTTCATCTCCCGTCCCGTCCTTATTTTATGCTTACCAATATTTCGTACTACGAGCGGCTCACCTAGAGTGTTTCCAGCACATCTATTTATGAGCTCTTGTAATCCCTTCACAGCCTTGCTATAGTGCAGTAACTTCATGTAGGTCTCCAGGAAGGTTGTAAGCATAGAAAGGTCCATCTCTTGATCAGGCTTATCCTTGCTACATGAGGTGGAGGCCTCAGCGAAGCTCTTCTTTATTTCCATGAATGTTTCACATGTGAACTCCAAATCATACTTAGCCTCCTTTGCTGGATCATTCCGAAACCATGTATTTTCTTTAGGTTGTTTTCCCCTTGTTAGGTTCCTATACCAATAGGAGTCATAATTTTTGAATGACTAAGATTAAACCTATAATATGTACATACCTTTGATTTCTGCAAACACTTTCCATATTCAAAAAATTAAAAATTGTAAAGAGGGTATGTCCTAAAAGAAAAATCAAAGGAAAAAAACAATAAAAAGGTCAAAAAAATGAAAAATATGAACCCTAAGAAAAGAAAAAATACCATGAAAGTGAGCAAGCCAAAATGCCACTACTAATTAATTTTTATGCATAATAAATTATTGTGTGTAGTTTGTAATCTTTGCCACAATCCATGATAGTCAAAATGTTTAAACTTGGCTATTTCATGTCTATAGATAGAGAATAAAATCTGACCAAATTGTTTAATCTTGGAAAATCATTAGATAGGTAGAGTAAATAAAAGGAGCTCAACTATTTAATGTGAGCCCTTGGATGTAATAAGGTTATATTTAGTTAGTTTACTATTGTAAAGAGAAAGAAAAATGTTTGATAATGGTTTGCTAGCTCAAATGCACCCTAATAAAAAGAAGTAAAAATGGTAGGATGAGTAGGTGGGTAAGTAGAAGAAAGGTTGCAGAAGTATGGTGATTGATTAGACAAAAGCATGTTTATCATCTTTTCCATCATGAAAGTTCTATAGAAAAATGGACAATTAAGCATGAAATTGGATATCAAAGGTAGTTAATTAACTTCCTTCATTCATTTCACCTTTTGCTTAACTAATTTCCCACAATAAAGTTCAAAGTACTTAAAAACCCTAAGTCAAAGAGGCTCAGAGCATTTCTCTGACTTTTGGAGGGACTGAACCCTCGGCTCAATGACTTATAGGCAATAAGTACTAAAACCCCCTCATAAAAATTCATCCCCCCCTTCAATTCATTCATTTTCCCTAATAATACTCCTTTTCTAAGGTTAAAATACTTTTACCTAGGAAAAGTATTTATTCCCCTACATAAATCATTTTCATATTAAAAACCCACAAAAACACTATATCCTAAGTTTTTATGTTATTATCGGAAAAGCATTTAAACATGAAATATCATATACTTAGGGTATTGTGCCCCTTTCTGCTCATTTCATTAATTACTAATTTTATTTATTAAATCCCAAACAAAAACCCTTTTCCCGTATATATTTAACTCCCACAATATTAACTAGCCCTATACCTTAGTTTAAATATAAACTATGATATTCTACCCAAACCTCGAAGAACCCACTAACTAATCGATCCATGATTAAGTTAGATAATCCCCTATTTAAATCCCTCTGCTAATGACCCCGATGCCTTAACCCCGCTTTAATCCTTCATTAACTCAAAAGCCACCGAATTAAATCACCCGTCGGGCCCTCCACTAGCCCCTGTGAAACTTCCCCGCCCGATCACCATACAATCGCCTCCCTCCACATTTGACGACCTTTATCCATTTCAGGTAGGCCCGACATCTGAACAATACCCGCCCGAAAAGAGTTGTTTTTCGCTGGGCCCTGGATGCTATGTGTCGTTCAACGTATGGAATCGGGTGCCCCCCCCACCCAATACCACCAAGCACCCAAAAGTGGTGCAAAGGAAACCACTTACCACCCACCCGCTACACACCAAAATAGTTACCATTCACCCCACTACACGAAAAATGACTACTATTCACCCGTACCCACCAAAATTGACTTTCGCGCATAAAGCCAAAAAGCCCCAAATCATTCGTTTTTATCGTTTTTTCAACTATAAGACTTCATGCACGCACCTACGAATGTTGAAGTTGTCAACCTATGTGTTACACTAAAATTTGTCACCATGACTATTTGCAGTCAGTATGGCTCCATCAATAGTCATACTGTCCTCCTTGGAAAGTCTTATACCTCTGCTCCTCATGTCAAACTCTAAAAAAAGAGAGAAAGTATTTAAAAGTCAATATAACTCTGGTTACGCAGTTTCTCTTACCCTTACCTACGTGTACGCACCTCAAGTTCATAACACCTGCGTACTTGTACGCTCTGTTTGTAAAGGGGTGGGTGCGTACTCCTGTAAAGGTCAAAAGGCGCAAGTTTTACTTAAAAAAACTTACTTGTGGTCGATTCTAGAGCATTCTAGAAGATGGTTTGACGTGGATTGAGCGCCTCCAGATGGTTCATGCATCCCAATGAAAGAGAAACTTATCCCATCAAGAGGGGAGCTATCCCATTGAAAGAGGGGCTTATCCCATTGATGGTGGACCTGATTAACTTCCTCCAAAGCACTATAAATACAGGCATTGGGCCAGAGGGAGGGGAGGTTGAAAGCTGAACATTCCTAAGGGTAGATGCTGCTGAAACTAGGACTCCCTTTTAGAGCTTGAGAGGAGAGATTCCAATCCTTTCTTAGCTTCATTTGGAAGTGGGTGAGCTGATCAAAGTAAAGGAGAACTCTTGCTGGACCCTGGGAGGGACCTGCACAACATCAAGGCACTGGTTGTAATTGTTTCTTTTGTTTCCAATTAATACAATTAAGTTCATTTTTCTCAACAAGTTGTTATATATAATTTGTTTCATAAACTCCTTGGTCTTTATGATGAATATGTTTTATTATATGAGTTATTCAGGTGCTATGTAATCGTTTTCTTGTTAGTGAATGCAGGTTTCAAGGAGAAGGAGCTCATCTGGATCGAAGAGGCTTGGCTGCTGCAAACAAGCGTTGGACTAGAGGTAAGCCTTAAACACCTGGTTGCTTTTATTTTAAATGCATATTTAGGGAAAGATAGTGCTTGATTGTTTTGTTTGTCACTAGAAATCCTTAGCTTCTAGGGAGGTTGGTTTTGTCCGCAAAATTGACTCTTTCCGCATGAAAAAATGGCGACTCCACTGGGGAATCCATGGATTTGATTGATTTCTCTTTTGATTGATACTTTGATTTGAGAAAATCTGATTTCTTTCTAGTTTTTGACTGATTGACTGTGAATTTGGGTGGAATAGCTTAGGGTTGAGTTAGTTTTCATTTTTCTTGATTTTGAGAGCAGTACGCACCCTCTGCGTTAAGCACAGTGCGTACTTGTACGCACTTCTGCTTTGTACACAGAGCGTGGCCGCACCTGTGCAAACAGGCTGCCTGCGTACCCTGTCAAAAGTCTAGAAAATTTCAATTTTTTCCTTTTTTCCTATTAGATTTTGTTTATAGCTTGTTTTTGCTGCCCAGATCCACTGTTTACCTGTCAAAAGTTTTCATCTAAGCTTGTTTCATTAGCATCAAGGGTTTTAGTGAAGTTCATAGAAGTTCTAGCCCTAGGTTTGATTTTTGTATTGGTCTTGTAGTGACTTTGGCTTTAGAAGTTGTAAAAACCTTGGATCTCCCTGGTCTTTTCAGTCTTCTTAGGAGTCGGACCTTTCGTAAAATCCACCTTTGTGAGAAACCTACCTTTGTGTTGTCTCTTTGCGGAATTTCGAGAAGGCTTGTTGGTTAAGCTGTGAATTTCATTCTTAAGAAAAAGAACAAAAACTTTTTATTTTTGTTTTTGACTAGTTTATGATTCTGCATGAATTAGTCCTTGGTTGGATTGTAACTGAGTAAAACATCCTGGAATTATATTTTGTAGGCTTTTACCTCATTAGATTTGCTTTTAGGTAAATTTCTCTTAGGTTTGTTTTTAGGTGAATTTCTCTTAGATTTTCATAGATCTTAAATTTGATTTGATTTTCATAGATCTTAAACTTGATTTGATTTTCATAGATCTTAAAATTGATTTTTGTTAAGTAGTTTTACATGCTTTGTTAAAATAGGAAAAAATACAAAATCTCTTTTGAGGAAAGTTTGTTTTAGTAGCGTTTGAAGTCTTTGAAAAGAGAAAGGAAGTTTTCGTGAAATAATTAGTGGTCATGTGTTGTGTGCTTTGGAAAAGATAAAGAGATTGTTTCTTTGATTTTCATTGCGAAGAAAGTTGTCTTTATAAATTTTGCATTCTCCAACTCTCTTAGCTAGGGAATTCATTGAAAAGAAAAGATTGTTTTGTTTCATCCTAGGTGCATCTTTTTAGTGGATTTGAGTCGAGTCTACACACCATCAGTTTCATCTCCACTACCTTTTTGTCCTAAAGAAAAGCCATGAAAATTAACGCTTAAAGTAAAATCAACTTAGTAACTTTTTATTTACTAGGGCTCTGAAACACCAATATAGATCAGGCTAGTGTCTTGGAGTAGGAGAGTAATTAACTCTCCAAGACAGTAAAACCAAACAAGTATCTTATCTTGTGGTAGGATAAATCCAACTGTTTCATTTATACTCTGGGAAAGCTTCTCTTAAAGGAGAAGCAGGAGATCGTGTCCGAACCAGTGAGGGAATCAATCCTCCTTCATTGGGAACGACGCCAGATACGTACGTACTACAAACGGTAAACCTCGGATTAACCATTGTCGAGGAGCCTGGGGTCACTTGTCGGTAAACCTTGGATTATTGTCAAGGAGCCGGCAAGGGGATTGAGCTTGTTACTCTGCCCTTGCGTGCTATCGGATCGTAGACTGTTCCCCCAGGTATATTTGTTGCTGTTGGTGACCTTAGTGACTATTATCTTTAGGATTCTTCCTAAGGTGACGGTGGAGGGAAGATCCCATTGTACCTGGAGCAGACGTCGGCTAGACTCACTTGGATTTTCTGGGGGGTTCACTTCACTCAAGACGGTTAAAGTGGAGGAACTTGGTCCAGTCTATTCATTAAGTAGGTTGCCGGGGTAACTGTTCCACTCGCCACTTCTGTACTGAATTCGGCGATGTTGGATTTCATCACCAACTAGTGTTTTCGGTCCGGAAGGTTACTGTTTGTGTATGGTTTGACGCCCTAGATTCTTTAGGCGTGTGATTCGAATTTGTTTGGTTCTTTAGAGACTTTAGGCGGTTTTCTTTGAGATTTTACTTTGTTTGTGTGTGCAGTAGTTAAAAGTTTTTAGCTGTGGCTGAATTACCAAGACAGTCCCGTAGACTTCGGGGCCAGTCTCCTGAGGTTGTAACCGTGGCTGATTTGTTGAGGAAGTCCCGTAGACTTCGGGGCCAACCTCCTGAAGACGTCCCGGGCCATTACGAAGGTTTGAAAGTCCTCGTAACTCCTAGTGGCAGTAAAGTAGGGTCATCTGAAGAAGGAGAGTCTTCGTTGGTTGTTCATCCTGATTACCAAAGTCTAGAAACATGTTATAATCCTAAAGTTGTTTCGGTTTCCGGGATTGCTGGTAGTTTTTCATCTACTAGTGATATAAGCGAAGAACCTGAGATATCTGAACCTGTTACTCCAACATCGGGGTTAGTCTCTCCAACTTCTAGTGCTCCTAATTCACCTAGGGTAGAAAGAGTCATCACCGAAAATCTTCCTTCTGGTTTGATAGCTATTGAAGAGCTTGCTCCGGAAGAAGAAATAGGCATCCCTATCCCTGAAGATCAACCTACTATTGATCTAAGGGAGCGTGAATCCATTTTTTACAGTCCACCTAGAAGTACTACTTGGTATCTTTCTTTAACTAATTATTTGGACAACTCAGTGTCGAGTTTTTCACCACCTCGTGTTTCTTATCCACCTAGGGGTATTTATACTCCCGTAAATATGTCAGGTCAGTCGTCCATGTTTACTCAATCGCCTGAATCTTTTTTGTACGGCGGTCCTTCTGTTCCTGCTGGGTATCAGTCTCTGTCTGGTACTTTTTCGGGAGCATCTCCTCAACCCATTGAACAAAGGATGTTCACTGGAAGCAATGGTGCAAAGCCGTTGAGTGTAGAAGACATTCTTATGATGTCAGGTTCTATTCCCACTTCTCAACCTCAAGGTGGCCAGTTACCACCTGGGGGGCAGCCTCAATTAACGCCTGGGGGGCAACCTCAAGGTACACAATTTGCATCTGGGGGGCAACCTTAAGGACAGTATGTGCCTACGATACATTACATTCCTCAAGGTCAACCCCAGACTCAATATGTACCCCAAGGTCAACCCCAGTATCAATTTATACCTCAAGGTCAACCCCAGCATTAGTACATGCCTCAAGGGTATCTACCCCAAGGTGAGTACTCGAGTCAAGGTTTCCAACCACCCCAAGGTCAATCTTATGTTCAAGGTACGGGAACTGTACCTTTCACTTATCAATCCTACCCTGAACCCGGTTATGGATCTCAATATCCTCAACCTGTTATGGGTCAATACCCCGGAATAAACATAGTGTGGGACCCATCGCAAGTTCAACAGGTGTTGCAGCCAAGTATACAGTTGTCATCTCAAACTAGACAATCCTTAGTTTCTGGTTCACCCCAGCAACCAGTCCAGTCTAATATTCAAACTTCTGTACCTTCGGTAGTTTCTCAGTCTGGGCCTATTTCGCCTCATACTCCATCTCAAACGACTGCTGCAACTACCGCAACATCTGTTCCATCTACCACACTTACTTCTGGAGTATCGACAGCTCCGGTTTCTAATGTCCCTGTAACTACTCCTCAAACATATTTACCATCGTCTGGATCCACGATTCAAACTACGGTTCAGATGCCTGTAGGACAACCTGGTTTAAGTACGGTTGTCACAAGTCAACCACAATTCACTTATCAACCGTACCAAGGACAGTACCAATTCGGTCCTACTGTCCAGCAACCAGTTTACCAGTATCAACCGTATCCTGGGTACACTTATCAACAATCACAACAACCCCAGTATGGTCCGGTTAATCCTGGTTTTCCAGGAGGATACAATATCCCGAACGCGATTCCTATTCCTAGTTATCCTGGATATCCTCCTCCTGGGGCTAGTATAGTGACCTAGAGTTTTAGGGATCCTAATAGGCAGCTACCGTTTATCGCAACTTTGGATTTACCAGACTTGTCATGCCTAACGAACGATCCAATTAATTATCTTCCGTTTTGGCCACCAATGCCGAATAAGTTGCCCAGTGACATTCCCAAGTTCGAGGGTAAGTCTGGAGAGGACCCGTCGAATCATGTGATGACTTACCACCTCTGGTGTGCCTCTAATTCCATCTCGGATGATTCGATCCGCTTACGTCTTTTCCAGCGCACTCTCATTGGTCTCGCGGCCAAGTGGTACATTGAGTTACCACGGGCCTCTTTTTATAATTTTAGCCAGCTAGCTACTTCGTTTTTAACTCATTTTCAGTTTCTGGTTAGATATGATAATGGCACAGAGTTACTCACTTCATTAAAGCAATCGACGTCCACTTATATTTCCGATCATATTCACGAATGGAGACGTCGAAGGCGGTTAGTGAAAGTTTTTATCCCGGACCAGATCTTAGCTGAATGGTTTGTTAAATCATTGTTACCGAAGATTACTGAAGACGTAGCTAAGGCCGGAGTAGTTACTGAGGATCAAGTGATTGCTCAAGCACAATACCTTGACTTAGTTTATACTCAGTCAGATACGTTACACGAAAAGATCCCAGATATTCCAAAGTCAAATCAAATCGCTGCTGCTCCGTCAGGGTCTCATGCTGCTGATGGCATGATTGGTACGGTGAACACTAAAAGCAAGAAGAAATCCTCAAAGAATTCTTCTCCTATTATAACCTTACCAGACTCCCCGACGGGAGATTCTTCCGCTGAACTCTCCGCCGACATTCACACTGTAGAGTCATCTACGGCTAAATCAAAATCTGGTGGGAAGAAGAAAGGGAAGAAGAAGAATAAAGCAGACAAAACTCCAAAGGAGAAAACTGAAAAGGCGGAATCTAATGATGAAAAACGCAAGCCTCGTTATCCATGTCTTATTTGTGAAGAAGAACACTTTACAAGAGACTGCCCTCATCGAGCAGAGGTTGCGAAGATCGTCAAAGGTTCCCAAATTCCTGCTGTCTTGAAGGATCCATTTCCAAAAGATAGCAAAATGATAGGTTCTTCCTCGAGTGCCACTGAAGAACCCATATTGATGATGTCCCATGTAAGGATTGCGACTCGATCGCAAGATTATGGTAGTAAAAGTCCTGTTGATGGCAAAGAAGTAGAATCTTCTCATTCTAATCCATCAACCTCAGCTCCCGGTTCCGATCCACTATAGATCGAGAAGCCTAACCCAGACTTAGTAATCAAGCTGCCCGCCAAGGGTGTACTTCGAAGGTCTGCTTTCAATCCACATGCGAGAGCGGCCCAGAATTATAACATTGTTGAGGACTTAGCTGTTTCACCCTCAGCAATGTCGGCTTTGGAAGTGCTGCAATCATGCCCAGCACAATGCAAATTACTTTTGTCGGCTATAGGAGCTGTTGATGTTCAGGACCCGAACCTAATAATCTCTGATCTAGAAAATAGTACACCGTGTTTGCCTCATCAAATGGCTTTCCAGATCCCAGTGATAGTCAAAAACAGGCCTATTCATCGGACTGTAATTGATGAGGGAGCTTCCACATGTATTATGTCGATGCAGTGTTGGAGATCGCTTGGTTCTCCTTCACTAAATCAATCCCCGACAATTCTTAAGGCCTTTGATGGCCGTGGGTTCCGTCCTTTTGGCATTCTACAGGATTTTCCTATAGGGGTTGAAGGAAAAACCGTTAGTCTAGATGTGGAGGTGGTTGATGCCCCTCTAGACTACAACCTTCTCTTGGGTCGAAGTTGGACTTACGCTATGACAACGGTCGTTTCATCGGTCTTCCGAGTAATAAAGTTCCCACATAATGGAAAGATCGTAACCATAGACCAGCTGACTTACTTTTCATCCGACCCAACCTCTTCAGAGAGTATCCAACATGTCGGTAAAACGACTATCCCATATAAGGATGTTGGTGTGGGATTAGTTAAAGATGCCGGTTTATTGGGAACTTTTCCTTTTCCTCCACTCAACACATCATCTTCATTTTCAACCATTCATATGATTACATCAGACACTATTTATTATGACGATCCTTGGATCATTCCTTCTGAATCTGAAATAGACTCACTTGGTAATTCTATGCCGTTGAGTCCATATGAAATTCCCTATGAAGCCGTGCAGTCTTTTACCGACCCGTGTTTAACCAAAGTCGACCAAATGAATGTGGTTCGTGAGGAATCACTTTTCACATCAACCTCGGAGTTAATAGCGTTTCCCGAAGTTGTGTCATCTGACGAACAATTTCGTGAAATCCTGTGTATAGATGATTTACCATGGGAGGATCTCCATCATAGATCTTCGTTTTTACCTGAGGATGATCGTTTTGAAAATGATTTCTCATCAATTTTTACAGCTGAATATGTCAACGAAGCTCAGACTCCCATGAAACATCCTGATTCAGAGCTGAATTTGGGAAATATCTCTCGAACTATTCCCATTGACATTTCGGTTAAGCCCGGAATTGTTGAAAACATTCATATAGGTGCCTCATGTACAGATGATGAAATTCAGACATACAAGGCCCTATTTCAAGAATTCCGCGACGTGTTTGCCTGGTCCTATGAGGAAATGCCAGGAATTGATCCCGCGATTGTTGTTCATGAGATCAAGACTTACCTGGACGCTAAACCCGTCCGACAACGTTTGCGTCAGATTCACCCACGAAAAGCTGCTGCCATTAAAGCAGAAGTTGAAAAGCTGTTGAAAGCAGGTTTCATTTATCCGATCCTGTTAACGGATTGGGTATCGAATATGCATCGACTATAGGGACATTAATCGAGCTTGTCCAAAGGACAACTACCCAACACCCTATATCGATCAAATCATTGATGATTGTGCCGGCAGTGAAATATTTTCCTTTGTGGACGGTTTTTCCGGTTACAATCAAATCAATATTCTACCTGCCGATCAACCAAAAACGGCTTTCATTTGTCCATGGGGGACATTTTCTTACTGCAAATTACCTTTTGGGCTTAAGAACGCCGGAGCAACTTTTCAAAGGGCGATGTCTTATGCGTTTCATGACATCAAACACATTGTGCAACCGTATCTCGATGATTTGCCCGCTCATTCATTACATTGAGCTGACCACCTTGTCCATTTACGAGCCATCTTCATGAGGTGTAGGCATTATCGTATTCAGTTGAACCCACACAAATGTGTCTTCTGTATAGAAGTGGGACGATTGCTAGGATTTGTAGTTTCGAAAGCCGGCATTCGCGTCGATCCCTCGAAGGTAGAAGCTATCATCAAATTGCCTCCTCCTTCGAGTCTTCGCCAACTCCAAAGTTTGCAGGGGAAAGCAAAATTTTTACGACGATTCATTCCTAACTACGCCGAGGTTACAAAGGGTTTTACCCGGTTGTTGAAACAGAACGCTCAATTCTCTTGGGATGAGATAGCTCAGAAATCTTTTGATGCACTCAAACACGTGTTGACCCATGCACCATTGTTGCATCCTCCCAACTACAACCAGGATTACTTTTTGTACCTCGCCGCCTCCCATTCCACCATTGGAATGGTCTTAGTTCAGGAAGATGAATTCGGAACGGAACATGTGATATATTACCTTAGTAGGACGTTAAATCCCACTGAGCTAAAATACTCACATGTGGAGAAATTGGCATTGGCAGCCGTTCAAGCTGTCCAATGTTTTCGTCACTGCATTTTACTCCGTAAAACTACAGTCATTTCGGATTGCAACCCTATGATCTACATTTTGACTAAACAATTGCTAGGGGGAAAGTACCCCAAATGGATTGTTATCCTGCAGGAGTTCGACTTGGAGTTTGAGAAATCTAAGTCTAAGAAATCTTTAGTTTTTGCAGAGTTAATGTGTGACTTCCCGCGTGATGACACGGAAACTGTGGCAGAGGAGCCCATTGCGGACGAATCTCTGTTTCTAATCAGCACTTTAGATCCATGGTATGGGGATATCATCATCTATCTCCAGACCCAATCCTTTCGGCCCAAAGCTTCAAAGTCGGAACGTCGGAAAATTCGATTCCAGTCCCAACAATACAAAATTATTGGAGATACTCTTTATCGCCGTGGGGCGAACTCTATTTTTCGACGTTGCTTAACTCACGAAGAGGCTGAAAGGGTTCTAAATGACTGTCACTCTGGAGCATGTAGCGGTCATATGTCTGGGTATGCCACAGCCCAAAAGATATTGCGCGCTGGCTACTTCTTGTCGTCCTTGTTTAAATATTGTATTACTGCGGTCCAAAAATGCCACAACTGTCAAGTCTTTGATCGAAAGATGCGCGCTCCACCTGCTCCTCTCCACCCTATAATTGCCGTTGGTCCTTTTGCCAAATGGGGTATCGATTTTATTACATGTAACCCTCACTCGGTCGGGGGGCATGCGTATATCACCCTTGCGGTAGATTATTTTACTAAGTGGGCCGAGGCGATGCCTACATTCGAGGCAGATGGCAAGACAGCTGCAATTTTCGTATTCAATCACATAATTGCTAGGTTTGGTGTCCCACAAGCGATAATCACTGACCATGGGCACCATTTTCGAAACGTTATGATGACAGAACTTACAGGCCAGCTTGGTTTGTGTCACGATAGTTCAACTCCTTATTATCCACAAGCAAATGGTCTGGTTGAGTCCATCAACAAAGTTTTAGTTATCATGATCCGACGAATCATTGGTATTCATCGGTCGAATTGGCACAACATGTTATTTTCAGCGCTTTGGGCGTACCGAACCTTAGTGAAAACATCAACAGGGTTCACTCCTTTCCAACTAGTTTATGGTTTGGAAGCTATGCTACCCATTGAATGCGAAATCCCGTCACTGCAAATGGCCATCGAGTTACTTCCAGCTACTTCCGAAGAGGAGAAGCGTTTATTATACTTAGCTCAATTAGATGAGAATCGGCGTGATGCTGCATTGGCGATCGAGACTCACGCAAAACGGATGAAAGCTCAGTATGATCGAAATGTGACCCCTCGAAATTTTTTGGAAGGAGACCTAGTGTTATTATATGATCAAGCTAATGATAAATTAGGTGCTGGAAAATTCGTTCCTATGTGGCATAGGCCCTATATTGTCAAGTGAAAGCTAGCAAAAGGGACCTATGAGCTGGTAGACTTTAACGGGGACTCTTTGGGTAAACCCAGAAATGGACTTTACCTAAAGAGGTATTATGCTTAAAAGATGGGTATGGAGATTTTAGCTAGGTTAGTTTTTCTTTCTAGCTGGTGTGTTTGTTAGTTTAGACAGTCTGCTTAGCTTAGAAAGTGTGTTTTCGTCGTTATTCTAGCTTATATTGGTTTTACTCTTGATGATGCAGATGTCGATGCCTCTCCAAACATACATTGGTTTCGCTGATGGTGCTTGTCGTAGTACACAGAATATCTCTTCCGCAGCTTGGGTTATCTATTCGCCCTCTGACGAGTTAGTTTCTATGCATGGGGTGAGCCTCGGTCAAACAACAAACAACATTGCCGAATACAATGCAGTGATTGAGTTATTTTCTGAATCTATTTCATTTGGGATTCGGAGTTTGATAGTGAGGTTAGATTCTGAACTCGTTGTATTACAGCTTAATAGAGTGTATGCCATTAGAAATCCAGTGTTATTAAGGTTATTTTTGAGAGTGTGTCTCTTGGAACGTGAGTTTGATTACATTGAATATCAACATATTCCAAGGTCTTTAAATACATTGGCAGATGCAATTGCTTCTCGAATGTTAAATAGACATTTGCAATAATCATACATGTAAATTTAAAACCATTCCATAACATGATTTACAAGATCAGCGGGTAATAATGATATATATAGATAGGAGTGTGTCAAAAAATACATCGTCTTCGATCATAGGTTGAAAAACACCTTATGATCGGCAAAAATGATAAGTACAAAAAACCAAAATGTCACATGTGTCTACAAAAACGACCATCCAATCACTGGTGATGATCTCTATATGACACCACTGCACGGGCTACCCTACACAAGAACCTCCTAAAAGGTCCTGGGACCCCGACTACATAGCGCTGAAGCCTGATAGGAATATCATCTATGGTAATCTCCAGTATGTCTGCTGTAAGACGCTCTAGGTCATGTTCCAACTTAGCTAAAGTCTCTGTGGCCTCGTCCTGTGGGGCCGGTGCCGCTGCAACTGGTAGTCTCCTCTCGAAAGGCCGGAGATTGGCTGGACAACGTGGGCCTACATCTGCATTTTGAAAATTACTACTATCAGTTTTGAGATGATATAAAAACAAACAAAAAAAATAGATAGTTTAAAAACTTGTGGAAAATGAATTACCTGTATCATCCCATTTTTCTCCCGGTGGAAGAATCATGTCCGGATCTCCACAAAAATCAACGTCGGCATAAGGAAAATCCTGTATAGAAAAGACCTGGTCCTCTAACCAGTGAAAGTAATCTGCAGTAAGTCGAACAAACTCTGTTCCCTCATCAGGATGACAGGCCATAACCGCAACCCATCACATCAATTTGGGCTCTCAAGGAAGCCCAACACCAACAGTGAGCTGCTGTGGGATCAGCATTGGAACCCTCTCTAAGCCAAAACTCATAACTAAAGGCCCATAACCAAAAGTCTTCAGTTTTCTTTTTTTGGCTCGAGTCAGTTGGCCTTTTACATTGGCCAACACGGCATCACACCAGTTGAAAATGGTACCTCCATAGCAATCAATCGCCATCCGCATCTGGGATCCAGTGGCAA
This sequence comes from Pinus tabuliformis, assembly GCA_031772625.1. Lineage (NCBI taxonomy): Eukaryota > Viridiplantae > Streptophyta > Pinopsida > Pinales > Pinaceae > Pinus > Pinus tabuliformis. The sequence continues at coordinate 514,870,825 of CM062811.1, forward strand.
TGTGTAAAGCGGCAGCCCCGCAAAGTTTGGTAATTGTGAAGGCCATCACCATAAGTTCAGGGCGGGATATAGTTTTGATCTCTATCCCCTTCTCCTGAGTCTGAGTGTTACACCACTCTAGTTGGAGACTAGCGATGGACTGGCCACCCGGCCTAGTCCCGAACAGAGTTAAGTGTTCGCCTCTCTTGGGCAAACCAGTGAGAAAGTAAATGTCTGCGGGCTCCATCTCGAGTTGGTGCCCTCCAATATAAAAACACTGGTCCTGAACGTTCCACCTTTCTACCAGCCACTCTAGAAATCTCACTTGGGCCCTCATGCCAGGTATGGCCCAGTATTTATAAAGGCCGCATGCCTTCAAAGCATCAATTGACGGTTGATGATTAATGGCGGCCAAATCAACATCTTCGTGCTCTCTCTCGTGCCAATCAAGCACGGTGAGCAATCTACATGCCAAAAAACATCCATTAGATTCTATAAAATCAAAAGTTTTTGGTCCATTTTGGAGAAATTGGGGTTTGAAAACTTGTTTTGTGGGGTACGCACCCCGCCTTTAGGAATAGAGCGTGGGTACGCGGGTTCCCTTAAGGCAAGGTGCGTACGCCCGGCATTTTCTCAACTGAGAAAATGTCAAGGTACGCGGGTCCCTAGTGTGGCACCTGCGTACCCCGAGAGGCGGTTCTTGAAACCCCAAAGCCTCCAAAAAATAAAATCTAGGGCCTAAAAACAAATTCTAAACGGATGAAAATGAAGAGGAGGATGTTGTAGAATACCTGAAAGAGACGACGTTCGATTTCGACGGTTGGATTCTCCGCAATGTCCACGGGAAGTTTCTTGCCAAAAGCCCTTTTTCTCTCCTCAACAGTAAAATGGTAAAAATGAATTGGTAAAAGCCCTTTTTATAGGTTTTTTGGGTAAATAAATGGTAAATTTGTTTATTTTTCACCATGAAAAGGTATTTTTCAAAGTATTTTTATCTATCTTCAACAGGTATGAGTAATGTGTTGGTTTTTGTGCAGGATAAAGGATTTTCAGGGAAAATTGTCATTTTTTACAAACAAAAACATTAGAGTCATCTTTAAGCCCTTTTCTGACTCCTAAAATATGAAAAGATTGCCGAGCGTTTCTTTTACACTCGTTAAAACAGAATTAAAAGACGGTCCTCTTATAGCCCTTTTCTGACCGTAAAAACATGAAAAGATTGCCGAATTTTTGTCGTTTCAAATTCGATATTGGAAATACAACGACGTGTCCTTGATCGCTTTTTACTTTTCAGATCAAAGACACTAATCATGAAAGTACTCCTTGGTCGTAAAGATCAAGCGGTTCTCTCAAGTATTATTTTATACCTTTTCGGGCTTGGGAGACACAAACTTACGAAAAAGGGCAACCCTGGAGTCTTCTTAAGTTTTTCAGACTCTCTAAAATTGAAAAACGCCGAGTTTCTCCTATACTGGACTCGTTAAAATTTCACAGTAAAGGACCTATTCGATTACAAACAGGAACGGACCACTCCTTCTTAGGGTTCGAATCTAAACTAAGTTGGACTCATCCGAAGGATGAGCTTATAATCAAGCAAATGTTATCCTCCTCAAGCTTGTAAAAAAATAAAGAGGTACTTGCCAGAAATGGTGGGGGAAAAGAGAGAAAAATGAGCCTATTTGTTATCCTTCGTCTCAGAAAAACCTTATCACCACTCTTGAACACGACACTTTTTATTCGTCTGGGTTGGGAAATCCTTTGCCTAACAGTTGATCAAGCCACATTGAAAGTCTTCAGCCGGGTTCCGGGTATTAACTTTGGGTCAATTGTCACCAAGCCATCTGTTGTGTCGTTATGTGTTCAAGAGGTCACTGCAAATAAAACATTCATCTGTAAAATACCTGTTATCCATCTTGACCATCCCTGAGTCAGTCCTTACAGCTACATTTCTTCAACTTGATTTATGATTTTGTGTTGTGGGCTTCCTACGACGGATCACTTTCTATCGACATTAGCACATTATCTAGAAAGATGATCTAGAAATCGTCAGTACCTTGAAATCTGCATCCATCAATGGCAGGTTTCTCGCCTTTGACGACAGTTTACATCATTGACTTTCGATCGAAGGATTCCGTGACATGTTCGACATCAACACATTCATTCACATCTCATGGATTGTACTGGGTACTTTGAGAACCATTGACATCATTGGTGGTCTCTCTCACACTTGTTAACAGTTTACATCATTGACTGGTAATCAAGTGGTTTCTACCATGTTCGACATCAACTCATTTATTCGCATGGATAGAATCGTACTATTTCAGGAAGTAGAAATGAAGACCCTGGATCTAGTTTCCGCCATCCAGGCTACGAGGAGTTTTGTATTCATTATATAGTAGACTGATTATAAACAGATGGTTGCGTCCATACTGTGTCTACATGAGTCTATGATTATGATGTACTGTGAAATCATTCCTATATCAGAGCAGTAGTTAGTTTGTTAGTTAAAGTTTTTGATCTGAGTATGGGAATGCCTACTTCAGCGATGATATGATCCCATACATGTATTTTGTGTTGAATATTTGCAGGTTCCGACTGGGCTCTCCACAAGATAATCCTTGAAATGATAAAGTGCTTCACCTTTCCTAGATGATATGAAACCCTAATCTACTACAGGATTCGCACTTTAGGGGGCAATCTGTTACACTAAAATTTGTCACCATGACTATTTGCAGTCAGTATGGCTCCATCAATAGTCATACTGTCCTCCTTGGCAAGTCTTATACCTCTGCACCTCATGTCAAACTCTAAAAAAAGAGAGAAAGTATTTAAAAGTCAATATAACTCTGGTTACGCAGTTTCTCTTACCCTTACCTGCGTGTACGCACCTCAAGTTCATAACACGTGCGTACTTGTACGCTTTGTCTGTAAAGGGGTGGGTGCGTACTCCTGTAAAGGTCAAAAGGCGCAAGTTTTACTTCAAAAAACTTACTTGTGGTTGATTCTAGAGCATTCTAGAAGATGGTTTGATGTGGATTGAGCGCCTCCAGATGGTTCATGCATCCCAATGAAAGAGGAACTTATCCCATCAAGAGGGGAGCTATCCCATTTAAAGAGGGGCTTATCCCATTGATGGTGGACCTGATTAACTTCCTCCAAAGCACTATAAATACAGGCATTGGGCCAAAGGGAGGGGAGGTTGAAAGTTGAACATTCCTAAGGGTAGATGCTGCTGAAATTAGGACTCCCTTTTAGAGCTTGAGAGGAGAGATTCCAATCCTTTCTTAGCTTCATTTGGAAGTGGGTGAGCTGATCAAAGTAAAGGAGAACTCTTGTTGGACCCTGGGAGGGACCTGCACAACACCAAGGCAATGGTTGTAATGGTTTCTTTTGTTTCCAATTAATACAATTAAGTTCATTTTTCTCAACAAGTTGTTATATATAATTTGTTTCATAAACTCCTTGGTCTTTATGATGAATATGTTTTATTATATGAGTTATTCAGGTGCTATGTAATCGTTTTCTTGTTAGTGAATGCAGGTTTCGAGGAGAAGGAGCTCATCTGGATCGAAGAGGCTTGGCTGCTGCAAACAAGCGTTGGACTAGAGGTAAGCCTTAAACACCTGGTTGCTTTTATTTTAAATGCATATTTAGGGAAAGATAGTGCTTGATTGTTTTGTTTGTCACTAGAAAGCCTTAGCTTCTAGGGAGGTCGGTTTTGTCCGCAAAATTGACTCTTTCTGCATGACACTATGTCCAATTTCACCCTAAAGATGCCACAGAGCACCCAGTTTTCTTTCCAACCTACTCAGAGACTTTTCAACTATTTGCAGTTGCCAGTCACCCTATTCAGATCTAGTTCTCCTCAATTCTAGGTATTTAAGCCATAATTCACTGGAAAACCCAGTCAATTTCAGAACTAGTTAATGTGTTTGCTTAGTTAAGGTACAAATTAATTAAAGAAACTCTAGCAGCTCAAACCTACTGAACCACCATTGCCCTAAAGGACTGAAAATCACCTCTCCCACTCTCAAGTCCACAAGAACTGAGAATGCCTGCCCCAATTGCCATGGATGTTAGACCTATTTCCACTCCTCATTTGGACCTAGACCATCTCCCCCTAGCTGATAAGGATTTCTAGATAAAGGACACCTCTGTCCATGAATCCCATCTCAAACTATACTGCTGATACAATGACCAATACCTGAACCATGATGATAAAATCAGTTTTTGGGAGTCCAATTTGCCTAAGTACTAATTCCCTGAAGTTCACATTTTCCCAATAATTGTACATTACTGCCATGAAAATTATATCACCAGTCAAAGAGCAATGATGTCCCCTAACCAAACCATACTTTTCACCTTCACTGCTAAATCTATTAATGAGATGGTGCAACTTCAACCAGGGCAAATCTTGACTCCTCTCTCCATTGGAGACCTATTGGATTCATTTCCCAAGCTCAACCCTACAAGATTGGCCCAAATAATCCAAACCTTCATTGTAGAAGAAAAGTATACCCCCAAAGAACCCCCTCCATATGTGTATACCATATTTTCCCCATTTGGCCAGGACATTTCAGCAATGATATCAAGTGTCCTAGGTTATACCACTAGTGAGTATATAGATGAAATCATCCTAGATTTCATGTCCATATACACTCTAAGACTGCCTCCTTCTGTTATCTATGACTATGCCAAGTTTATAGCTGATAGGATGCATTACCAGTTCCTTAGGATGAGTAATGAGGGAGTCTTCAAATATGCCTCTATGTTGTTTCACCTTTTTCTATACTACCAAGCAGATAAGTTCCCCTTTACACTCCAGAAGCTTGACACAAAAGGTCACCCTAGATCAGTAATTTTCTGGACTCCATTGATCTATAAATATGACTCTCCATATTCATATATAGACTTCATAGACCTATTTGTACATCCCATTGTGACAATGTTGATAGGAAGCCCTCCTCCAAGAATCAATTCATATATAAAGAGGGTCCTGTAACTCTCCAATCCAAAGTAAGTGATTGATACTTATACCAAAACCACACTGAGATCAGGATTTATGGTTGTGAGCTGGCCCCATACAAACTACCTAAATACCTCCCAATGAGGTTATTTGCTCTGGAGTACTACAGGCATATACTAAATTTAGATGAGGTACACTTTGTCAAAGCCAAAAACAAGGCCCAGCTCAGGATCAAATACCAATTAGGTCCCTTTCTTTGTAATAGCAGATAAGTTGGAAAGGAGGCAGACCTAATCCTTCAAAGATTAAATCTAAAATAGAGCTTAATATGGAGATATGATCCCTTGGATTTCATCTGCAATAGAAAGCAGAAAGACAAGACGGCTCCCTATATTCATCATTGCATCCCTCAAATAAAAAAGTATGCCAACCAATTGCAATGGGTGGAAAACACTTTAGAGGACAGGGATAGTACTGAAGTTGTTGTGTAAAACACATTGATTTACCTAGAGAAACAACTTGATGAGGGTCTTTCCTGCAAGTGCCAAAAGGATCATAGGTACCAGAAGAATCAGAAGCACCATACCTATTATAGGAACAAGACGAATTAGAAGTACTAGAGCAATCAGATAAAATAGATAGACCAGAGGCCACCATGAGTACCCCCAGTTTTATAGACTCCTCTAAATAAGGAGAAAAGCCTCAAGAGAAATAGGGAAGGGGCCACTACTTCAGAAAGAGCAACATCACAAGCCTATGCAGAGACAAGCTAGGCTAAGAGACAAAGAGTCAATCATGTACAGAGGAGATAGAAAAGGTTACAAGTACAGAAAGAGATGGGAGTAGGCTTGCCACTCCATCTGGAGGCACTCTAGAACCTTCCACATCACACACTCAGATGTTGGAAAGGCAACAAAGTGTTGAGGTATCCTCTTTCAGAATGCCAGCAGATAAAGACCAAGACATAAAGGAGAGATGCAAAGAAATAAAAGGCTAGAAATGAGAGGCTGAAAGCCCAAACCTATGCATAGTATCTGAAGATGACCCCTACCAATAAAACAAAGCTTATGTCATCCTATGATGTCAAAGAGGGGAAGATGCAAATGACCTTCATCAAGCCAACCACTCAGCAGCCAAGGACAACAACAAATTTTAAAAGAGCGGATTTTGAAGTACTTGCAAGGGATATTCATCCCATTGACCAGATTGAGCTACATAAGCAAACTGATGAGATGATTTATTCTACATTGATAGGGAAAGCCATAGCAGCCCACCAATTGCAGAACTCTTTAAATAATATGTCAGCTTAGTTTTAGTTGGAGAATGCCTCCTCACAGGCCAAAGATACAAGATCAAGTCCTTAGAGGACTTAGTGATAGAATTGGGACATGATCCCAAGGATGTGAAAGCAATAGAGAAGCTAATTAAAAAGAAGAATGATGACATTGTTGCACTAAATAAGTAGCTCAAAAATCCCCATCTACATCACCCTCAAACAATGGAAGTCCTAGAAGCACAAAAAGGACATGAAGAGTGTATGGTCCTAGTCCTAAAGCTTAATGATCAGCTTAAAGAAGCAGAGAAGAAGTTGGACACTTTGATTTAGTCCAAGAAAAGTGGCCTGGCCACAACTTCCACAACTGCCATCCCCACAATGACAACAACAGTTCCTTCCACAATGGCAACATCATTGGCACCTACAGCTCCACCTACCACAGCACTGCCAATTACAATTGAATCCACTACAGCAGCAAGTACATCAATTGAGAAAACAACAGAACTAGTAAAAGCTATGGAAGAGATGTCCATCCAAGCTACAAAGCTCAAAAGGTTAAAGGAGAAAGTGGCAAGTTTAGAAACTGACTGTAAACTTGCCCAAATTCAGCAAAGAGAAGAAACACAAAAATCCCTAAGGATTGGTGAGAAAATCAAAGTCCTTTTGACACTGCGGAAACCACTAGGACAAACTAAAGAGATGCTTTGGGCCAATATCATTAACTATATCAATGATATTTTTCCATCAATCCAAGTCATATTTGAGTAGACAGAATTGGTGAAGGTAGCCACAGAAGCCATCTAGAAAGTAAGGGAAGAATTAGGAGATAAACCTAAGGATGCAAATCAACTCATCCACCTCCTAAACAGTAAGAACATATATGAGCTCCATGAGCTTGGCATAGACGATAGGACTGAAGCCATCCTATAGATTAAAAGGTTCTTTCCAAAAGAAACCTCATGCTCAACTTAGAAGAAAAGTGCCATAACATGCAGGTAGCCATTGACAGGTTTATGGCTAAATTTAAAATTTTGAGGGACAAAGGCCTTCCCAATCCTATGGTCATCAATGATAAACTCATGACCTAATTGGACTATAGTGATAGACTTAGCAGGTTGGCCAAGAAACAAGCCAGCTCTTCAGGCGTTAAAGCCCTGCCAACTGGAAAAGTGTTGTATGATACCTTGGAGAACCTATTTTTTGTAGAACATGAGGTGAAACATTTGTTTCTCACCAAACCAAATAAATACACAGAGGCAGACAAAATTTACAGGATAATGTTGAAAATGAGATTTCCTGAGACAGAATGGTGGGAGAAAATGACAAATTTACTATGAAAATTTTTTACATCAGAAAGTTACCACAGTAAATCTAAAGGCAACCAGGTGATACAGGTAAAAGACAGATCAGCAGGGTCAGAGGGTAACAAAGTCAAAGAGTATCAGTAAAAGATCAAAGTAAAGAAGATTCCAGCGTAGAAATACCACAACTATCAGCTAGCTTAAAGGGCTCCAACTCAACAGAAACAACTAGCAACACCATAATAAAAGGGACAGCAAGAAGCAGTTTTACATCTGTCTCTATCTTCATGCTGGAAGATATTCTTTTTCCCTAGATTAAGTCTCAAGTTGTTTTGAGATATTTTGTAAATATTTTTGTATAAATACTTCACATTTTGAAGTATGTAGGGTGGATTCCAAGACATTTCTATAGACTTTTTCTCTCAAATAAAACTTCTATTGTATTAATGACTGGATTGGCTTGCTGGATCAAGGAATAAAGATCAAGTATTTTATAGGATTCTTGTGTAAAGAAAAATACAAATAAGTATTCTCTCATGTTTACTATTGTTTCTTCTTATGTTTCTCCATAATCTTGTTTGTTTCTCTAAAATCTAAATGTATAACAAGGGATGATATTTCAGAAATTGCTTGAATGCACTCTGTCTTGACTATTTTACATTCTAAACGTTTTCTCCTAAACTATATTAGCTAGGGAATTCTTAAGTGCTCCTCAGTTTTCGTAGTTTCTCATCTAGTCTATAGCAAAGGATTCTTAATTACCCTTTGTTCATGACCACCCTCTATTCTTCATTCTGATCCCGATCCAAGGATTCTTAATTTCCCTTTCACCCTGGTTAGAATTACTCCACCCATTAGGGCTAAAGATTTGCATGTTGCTTTGCTAGCATGCCCTGTGAGCATTCCCTTTAATGACCTGATCTAGTTATTCTATCCATGTGTTGACTCCATAGCCCAATGGCTTGAAGACCTAGCTCTATCCATCTGCTCCAAGAATTCCACCACCCAACCGTCAATTCAAAACCAAAACCCCATGAACACTAAGAACTAGCCTGAAATCAGATAAAAACAAAGCTAAATCATATAGAGAGAGCCCTCTCTAGACTTAGGTTGGCTATAACCTAAGTCTAAAATATTGGTTTGTGGTTACCTCAGATGATTCCTTCTTTTGATAACTTCTAGGGAAAACTTTTGAGTGATAACATAGTGGCGACCATACTGGGGGCTTAAACCCTCAATCTTAATAAACCTTTGATAAAATTTCAAATCCTTTTTTCGAGCCTCTTGAAGGGTTTATTAGACTTTATTTACAAAATTTCACAAAAAGAAAGTAATTAGAAAATCTCGAAACTCTGGCTTCAAGGAGAACTCACTATACTAGGGCCAATCTAGATCCAAAACCTGCCTCAGTAGTGGATAATCCCAACCTGATTTCGAGAAGATCCAAAAGACAAGAAAGTTCAGTAAGTCCACCACCTTCAATCAAAGCTGATTCATGCCTTGATGAGTGGTTATTTTTAGAATTCCTCCCCTTTAATGAGTCATTTGACCTTTCCCTATTCAGAACCAAGTCTAAAAGTGCACTTGACGACATAGTTCTATATCTAGAGTTTATTGTAGACCTCAAAGTCCAAAAGGAAAACCAATCAATTGATGAGTATATTCTAAATTCCCTTCAGTCATCCCTTACTACTACTAAGATCCCTAAGCTTTCTAAACCAGTGTCAACTACCCTTAGTTCACCATTATTCCCTTCCACCTCTAAAGTTCATTCCTCACCTCCATTTATACCTTCACTTCCCTAGTAACATATCATTAGCCATTAATCACCTATTACTCCCAGTTCTCCATCAACTACTGTATCATCTCCTGGTACCCCAACCCACTTCATAGCCCTGCCCAACTTAGAGCCATGGCAAACAGATATGCTCCTCTTGTGTTACCTACCCCACTTGGTGCCATGCCACAAGATTACCAGAACAAAATTGTCCAATTTGATGGCATAGGACCTTATACAGCACAACATCATGTAAACAAAATGACAGACTACTTTGAATTACATGAAATTGATGTTGGAGATGTTCAGATGAGACTTTTTGCTTAGACTCTAGCTGGTGATGTAAGAAAATGGTTTAGATTGTTACCTACTAATAGCATAAACAATTTAGATATATTTTATCAAAAAAATTTAAATAGGCGGGAAAAGAAAAAAACCCCTCTACAGATCCTTTTAGAATATGAAAACATCAGGAAAGGACCAAATGAAATAGTCCAGGATTACTATACCAAATTTAACAATATATACAATGCAATACCAGTCAATCTTAGACCCCCACCTGACTTAGCACTGATAAATTTTCCTGATGGGTTTGATACTGATATGGCCTTCCAACTCAAAGAGAGATATCCTCCAACTTTAGAAGACATGCAGAGTGTAGCAATTAGTGTAGAAGCCAACTTGCTAGCAAAAAGAGCTAGGGTTAGAAATGAAAGGAGAGGACCTATAAAAGATGAAGCCTCACCCTTTGATCTTAAAATAGATGTTCTAACTAAGGGTATGAAAAAACTGGTCGATAGGATAGAGAACATTGAGAGGAAGCCTCAATGGGATAATCAACAGGCACCTCCAGTGAGAAATCCAAACTTTAGAAAGAATCAAAATCAAAATACTGGGAAGAATGGACTTGATTAGAATATTAGGCATCCCTTTCAAGAAAACTATGCTAAAACATCCCATCTAGATGACCCTGAACAAGATACACACATTAACTTGATGGGATTGGGTGATGAGGAAATTGTCTTCTTAACCCAAGATGAGCAGGAACTGCATATGCTGTAGTAATTGCAGACCCAATCTGGAGAATCATTTTATTATAAGAAAGGGTATTATTATTCCATTTTTGAGGTACATAAACAATACAACTTGAGGAGTAAAAATAATACTGATACTCCTGACCAGACCAAGAAAACAGTGCCAAATCAACCCAAGAAAATCAAAACAGCTCTAGTCACTAAAACTTTTCAAATTCTCCCTAGACCAAATCAGAACCCTCCTGGTCCCACCATTGTAGATATAACCCATGACCAACCCCCTAATGATCAACCATCCACTTCAATCCCCTCCAAGGAGACAGTGGAGAAATCTCCAAACACCATATTAGAAAATCCATAGAAAAAGACTTCAAATGCAGAAAAAGAAGAGCAACCTACTCCAATTCCTGCTATGAAAATTCCAAGCACTCAAACAGAAAAAGCCCCTTTGCCTTTCAATTTGGGAGCAGAGGTGGCTAAATTAAAAATTTCAATTCCCTTAACAGAGCTGATTAAAAGTGAAACCTATAAGTCTCAAATAAACAAAACCTTAAACTTTGTTGAGAACGAAGACTCTGTCAACTTGTTTGATGATCAGCCTGAGCTTATATTCGGTCCTGATGTTAATGGAAAACCATTAGAAGGAGGGATACCACCCTTTTATATTAGCCTTAGCATTCATGATAAAATCTTGCACAATGCAATGTTAGATTCAGGAGCTTCACACAATTTAATGCCTAAACCAGTTATGTAAAAATTAAACTTTGACATTACTAGACATTACAAGGACTTATTTTCATTTGACTCAAGTCAAGTCAAGTGCCTAGGGCTAATAAAAGACCTGTGTGTTTCCTTAGTACAATATCCTGCTAAGACCATTCTCATGGATATAGTAGTAGCTGACATCCCACCTAAATATGGCATGCTATTGTCTATATCAAGGAGAGCTAAACTCCAAGGATCTTTGCAACTTGACATGTCATATACCACAATCTCAGTCTTCTGACAACCTAAAAATTTGTACAGAGAGACCCTAATAAAAAAGATGGTGAGTAGCCGGGATAGACCTCAAAACTTTCCTATCTAGTCCCTGCATTTGGACATTGATTCTTTTATTTTGTATAATGTTGAACAAACACAACAAACTACTTCAAACAGTATTATTTCAAAACCAAAAGAAATTGTAGTTACATCTAAAAAAGAAAAAAACATTTTCCAAACTCAAGAGATTTCCAATAAACAAGATAATCAAAATGCAGTAAACAAGGAAAATTTTCTTCCCCTTGACAGTGAAAATTATGAACATGAGATATTATGGCACCTTGAATTTGATGGATCAGTGAATAAGTTAGGAGTAGGAGCAGGAGTGTGGATATATAATCTAGAGAATGATCACTTACAGGGCCATGCTTACAGACTGAATTTCAAATGGGCTAACAACATGGCTGAGTATGAAGCACTTCTTTTAGGTCTTAAATTAGTTATAAAGCTAGGAGCTATAAGATTTTCTATCATGGGAGACTCTGAATTAGTGATAAAATAGATTAAAGTTGTATATATGACCAAAGACCCTAGATTAAGTTGTTACAGAGGAACCATTATAGAAATACTAAATAATTTCCTAGAAACCAAGGTTGTTGTAATTCCTAGGAAGAATAATATGCAGGCACATAGTTTAGAAATGTTTGTCAGCACTTGTAAGTTACCATTTCAACCTAACCATCAGTACACTGCTGAGGTCAGGCACAGACCTGCTATCCCAGATAACTTGAAAAACTGGCAAGTATTTACTAATGACCAACAGATAAACAATTTTTTAACCTTAGAAGAAGAATTTGCAAATAGTAATATAGATACTGACATAACATTAGATCTTGATTTTAAAGATGTAATAGAAATTAATTAAATAAAATATGAAAAGATAAATAGATTCCATCCCACTAAATTTACAAAATTCGATGTAGAAAACCAAAAGCAATTTGAAATTGATGAGATAATTAATGAAGACACTGAAATCATTAATCTTAAAGACAACTTTTTGCCCAAAGGAATGACCCCTTTGGAAGACTTGTTTGATTCAAATGATGTCCTTAGACAACCAAAGCTGGAACCCTTAAAATCTAATATAGAGGAGTGTAATATAGGCACTAAGGAAAATCCAAAATTGATCAAACTTTCAAAGTCCTTACCTCCTACCGAAAAGGTGAAACACCTTGAAATATTAAAGGAATTCCAAGATGTCTTTGCTTGGAGTTATGAGGACCTCAAGTCTTATGACACCAGCATCACACAACATATTATCCCCATAAAAGAAAACCAAAAACCTTTCAGGCAGAATCTTAGGAGGATCAATCCCATCCTATTGCCTTCTATTAAAAACGAAATCCGAAGGATGTATGAGGCTAAGATAATAGCACCAATTATATTTTCTGATTGGGTTTCAACTTTGGTGCCAACAAGGAAGAAAACTGGTGAGATTAAAATTTGTGTTGATCTCAGGAACCTTAATAAAGTTTCACTTAAATACAATTACCCTCTCCCTAAAATGGATCATATGTTACAAAGGGTAGTAGGGTCAACCAGAATCTCATTATTGGATGGGTTTTCTGGTTACAATCAGATTTTAGTTCACCCAGATGACCAGGCTAAAACTGCGTTTACTACTCCTTGGGGCACATTCATGTATGTGAAGATGCCTTTTGGATTAAAGAATGTAGGGGCCACTTTCCAAAGAGCCATGGAGTTAACTTTTGCTAAGGAAATTCATGACTTCCTAGTAATGTACTTAGATGACATCACTATATTCTCAAAATCTGATAAACAACACTTAGATCATCTAAGGCAGGTCTTCATCAAATGTAGGAAGTATGGAATTTCTTTGAATCCCAAAAAATATTTATTTGGATTAGAAGAGGGAAATTTATTAGGCCATGTAATCTCTAAAGATGGTATCCAGATAGATCCTGCAAGAATTGAAGCCATCTTATAGATACAACATCCTAGGAGAATTAGGGAATTACAAGCCTTTTTAGGGAAAATTAACTTTCTTAGGAGATTTATTTCTAACTTATCATAATTAATTAGATCATTAAACAATATGTTGAAAAAATATTCGACCATAAAATGGACTGTTGAGGCTAAGAAATCCTTTGAAGACATTAAGCTAGCCTTAACTAAAACACTAGTTTTGATTAGTCCAAAATTTGACAGGGAGTTTATTTTATTTTCTTTTTCTTCAGAACATACAATTGCTATAGTTTTACTACAAAAGAATGATCAGGGTTATGAACAACCTATTGCCTTTTTTAGCAAAGCCCTGAGAGATGCCCCCTTAAAATACAATATAATGGAAAAGAAAGCCTTTGCTTGGACAAAGCTATCAAAGATTTTAGAGTTTAAATTTTATATTCTCATATAATAGCCTATGTCCCCAATTCGGTAGTCAAGGATATCCTAACTCATGATGGTCCAGATGGAAAGAGAGGGAAATGGATTGCTACTATATTAGAATATGACCTAGAAATCAAACCAGCAAAGTTAATCAAAGGCCAAGGTTTATCCAAGCTCATGGCTGAATCAATCTGTCAGGACTTAGATATAATTTTTATTGCATAAATGGATAATGGAGAGGAGATGGTGACTCCACCAATCAGCCAGGCCTTTATTGAATCACCATGGTATGCTGACATCATATATGTTTTACAAAATATACAAGCTCCTCCTGAATTATCTAAGACCAAAAGCAGATTTTTAAAAATGAAATCTTTAAAATTTTGCATAATTGACAATGCTTTGTTTTGGAGGAATCATGAAGATATCCTTCTTAACTGTTTATTGAAAGAAGAATCTGACAAGGTGTTACAAGATTTTCATGTAGGTGACTGTGGAGGACATCTTTATTGGAAAACCACTGCTAACAAGATTCTTAGAGTCGGTTTCTATTGGACTACTTTGTTTTCTGATGTAAAGAAATTTGTAACCTCATGTCATAAATGTCAAATTTTTTAAGGAAAGAGAAAGATTTTACCCCTGCCCCTAAAACAAATCTCTGCTGAAACACCTTTTCAACAATGGGGTCTTGACTTCATTGGTGAAATCCACCCACCTTCCTCTTCCCAACACAAATGGATCGTCACTGCTACAAATTATTTTACCAAATGAATAGAATCCATACCATCAAGGCAAGCCACTGACACTGTTATAATAACCTTCCTTGAGGAAAACATCCTATCTAGATTTGGGTGCCCAACCAAAATCATCACTGACAATGCAACAGCTTTTAAATCTAGAAGAATGATTGATTTCTGTAACAAGTATCATATAAACTTGAGCCACTCCACAACTTATTACCCTCAAGGAAATGGACTAGCAAAGTCCTCAAACAAAATTTTGGTAAATATCATCAAAAAATTGTTAGAAGATAACAAGAAAACATGGAACAAAAAGCTAATAAATGCCTTGTGGGCAGACAAGCTAACCACAAAAAAGTCCATTAGTACTAGTCCTTATCAATTAGTTTATGGAATGGAAGCTATTTTTCTATCTTCCTTGGGAACACTAGTGATGAAGCTACTCCAAGAGTTTAAGGTTGAACCAAATGACATCCAAAGAAGAATCAACCAAACAATTCACTTGCAGCAAACCAGGGAATAAGTGTACATCAGATCTCAAGTTGTGCAGGAAAGGATCAAGAAAAATTTTGATAAAAGGATTAAGGAAGAAGATTTTTACCTAGGGGACAAAGTGCTAAAGTGGGACTCAAGAAGAGAGGATAAAGGTAAACATGGGAAATTTGATTTCCTATGGAAAGGCCCATATATAATTTATGCTTTCAGAGGTAATAATGATTTCTTCCTCAGAGAAATGGATGGCACAGAAGCAGAAGGAGGACCAATTAATGGTCAAATGCTCAAACACTATATTGAGCCTAGTTACTGATTTCACTAATCATTTGTACATACTTTACTTTCAAAAGTATAGAGTGGATTGGATGGTGATTTTTGAAGTTGAAGCCGAAGAGAAGGCCCTAAGCTTCAAAGGTTTTACCGTCATAAATATTAATAATGCAGAAACATGAAAAAGAAAAGTTGTACGGTAACATCACAGCAATTCAAAAGGCCATTGGTCTATAAAGTTTTGGACATTTCACCAGGAAATGCCATCCCCAAGTGGAGCCACTATTACATTCCTATACCAATAGGAGTCATAATTTTTGAATGAATGAGATTAAACATGTAATATGTACATACCTTTGCTTTCTGCAAATGTTTTCCATATTCAAAAAATTAAAAAATGTAAAGAGGGTATGTCCTAAAAGAAAAATCAAAGGACAAAAACAATAAAAAGGTCAAAAAAGATGAAAAATATGAACCCCAAGAAAAGAAAAAGGACCATGAAAGTGAGCAAGCCAAAATTCCACTACTATTTACTTTTTGTGCATAATAAATGATTGTGTGCATTTTGTAATCTTTGCCACAATCCATGATAGTCAAAATGTTTAAACTTTGCTATTTCATGTTTAAATTTCATGTCTATAGATAGAGAATAAAATCTAACCAAACTGTTTAATCTTGGCAGATCATTAGATAGGTAGAGTAAATAAAAGGAGCTGAACTGTTTAATGTGAAGCCTTGGATGTAGTAAGGTTAGATTTAGTTAGTTTACTATTGTAAAGAGAAAGAAAAATGTTTGATAAGGGTTTGCTAGCTCAAATGCACCCTAATAAAGAGAAGTAAAAATGGTAGGATGAGTAGGTGGGTAAGTAGAAGAAAGGTTGCAGAAGTATGGTGATTGATTAGACAAAAGCATGTTTATCATATTTTCCATCATGAAAGTTCTATAAAAAAATGGACAGTTAAGCATGAAATTGGATATCAAAGGAAATTAATTAACTTCCCTCATTCATTTCACCTTTTACTTAACTAATTTCCCACAATAAAGTTCAAAGTACTTAAAAACCCTAAGTCAATGAGGCTCAGAGCATTTCTCTGACTTTTGGAGGGACTGGACCCTCAGCTCAATGACTTATAGGCAATAAGTACTAAAACCCCCTCATAAAAATTCATCCCCCCCCCCCTTCAGTTCATTCATTTTCCCTAATAATACTCCTTTTCTAAGGTTAAAATAATTTTACCTAGGAAAAGTATTTATTCCCCCACATAAATCATTTTCATATTAAAAACCCACAAAAACACTATATCCTAAGTTTTTATGTTATTATCAGAAAATCATTTAAACATGAAATATCATATACTTAGGGTATTGTGCCCCTTTCCACTCATTTTTATTGATTACTAATTTTATTTACTGAATCCCAAACAAAAACCCTTTTCCCGTATATATTTAACTCCTGCAATATTAACTAGCCCTATACCTTAGTTTAAATATAAACTATGATATTCTACCCAAACCTCAAAGAACCCACTAACTAATTGATCCGCGATTAAGTTAGATAGTCCCTTGTTTAAATGCCTCCGCTAATGACCCCGATGCCTTAACCCCACTTTAATCCTTCATTAACTCAAAATTCGCCACACTAAATCACCTGTCGGGCCCTGCACTAGCCCTGTGCAACTTCCCCACCCGATCACTGTACGATCACCTCCCTCCACATCTGATGGCCTTTATCCATTTCGGGCAAGCCCGACATCCGAACAATACTCGCCTGAAAAGAGTTGTTTTCTATTGGGCCCCCGATGCTACGTGTTGTTCAACGTATGGAATCGGGCGACCTCCCCCTAATATCACCAAGTGCCCAAAATCGGTGCGATGGAAACCACTTACCGTCCACTCGCTACACAGTAAAATAGTTACTGTTCACCCCGCTACACGAAAAATGACTACTGTTCACCCGTACCCGCCAAAATTGACTTTTGCGCATAAAGCCAAAAATCCCCAAATCATTTGTTTTTATTGTTTTTTCAACTATAAGACTTCATGCATGCACCTGTGAACGTCGAAGCTATCAACCTACATCCAATTGCACCCTAAAGACGCCACATAGCACCCAGTTTGCTTTCCAGCCTACTCAAACCCTTTTCAACCATTCGCAGTTACCAGTCACCCTGTTGAGAGCTAGTTCTCCTCAATTCCAAGTATTTAAGCCATAATTCACTGGAAAACCTGGTCAATTTCAGAACCAGTTAATGAGTTTTCTTAGTTAAGGTACGAAATTAATTAAAGAAAATCTAGCAGCTCAAACATACTAAACCACCATTTCCCTAAAGGACTGAAAATCACCTCCCCCACTCTCAAATACACAAGAACTAAGAATGGCTGCCCCAGTTGCCATGGATGTTAGAACTATTTCCACTCCTCATCTGGACCTAGACCACCCCCCCTGGTTGATAAGGATTTCCAGATAAAGGACACCTTTGTCCATGAATCCCCTCTCAAATTATACTGCTGATATAGACACCAATACCTGAACCATGGTGATAAAATCGGTTTTTGGGAGTCCAATTTGCCGAAGTACCAATTCCTTGAAGTTTACATTTTCCCAGAAATGTCTATTACTGCCATGCAAATTATATCCTCAGTCAAAGAGCAGTGATGTCCCCTAACCAAACCATACTTTTGAGCATCAATGTTGAATCTATTAATGAGATGTTGTAACTTCAACCAAGGAAAAACTTGACTCCTCTCTCCATTGGAAACCTGTTGAACTTATTTCTGAAGATTAGCCCTGCAAGATTGGCCCAAATAATCCAAACCTTCATTGTAGAAGAAAAGTGTACCCCCAAAGAACCCCCTCCATATGTGTATACCATATTTCCCCCTTTGGCCAGGACATTGTAGCAATGATATCCAGTGTCCTAGGTTATACCACCAGTGAGTATATAGATGAAATCATCCTGGCTTTCATGTCCATATACACTCCAAGATAGCCTCCTGTTGTTATCTATGAATATACCAAGTTTATAGTTGATAGGATGCATGACCAATTCCTTAGGATGAGTAATAAGCGAGTCTTCAAATACTCCTCTATGTTGTATCACCTTTTTCTATACTACCAAGCAGATAAGTTCCCCTTTACTCTCCAGAAGCTTGACACAAAATGTCGCCCTAGATCAATTATTTTCAGGACTCCATTGATCTATAAATATGACTCTCCATATTAATATACAGACTTCATAGACCTATTTGTACATCCCATTGTGACAATGTTGATAGGAAGTCCTCCTCCAAGAATCAGTTCATATATAAAGAGGGTCCTACAACTCTCAAAACAATCCAAAGTAGGTGATTAGTACTTATACCAAAACCACACTGAGATCAGGATTTATGGCTGTGAGCTAGCCCCATACAAACTACCTAAATACCTCCCAATGAGGTTATTTTCTCTGGAGTACTACAGGCAGATACTAAATTCAGATGAGGTACACTTTGTCAAAGCCAAAAAGAAAGCCCAACTCAAGATCAAAGACCAATTAGGTCCCTTTATTTGTAATAGCAGAGAAGCTGGAAAGGAGGCAAACCTAATTCTTCAAAGATTAAATCTAAAACAGAGCTTCATATTGAGATATGATCCCTTGGATTTCATCTGCAACAGAAGGTAGAAAAACAAGATGGCTCCCTATATTCATCACTGCATCCCTGAAATAGAAAAGTATGCCAACCAATTGCAATGGGTGGAAAACACTTTAGATGATCCAGGTGGATATTGGTGGCCACCTGCTAATTCCACTTGGACCCCTCTAGTGCTTCTTACAGTTTTTTCAGTTTCCTTAATTATAGCACAGTTTACTATTTTTAGCAGTTTTTCGGGTCCTAAACTTCTGGAGCCGTTTTGAGGCCCTAAATGACGTTTTTTGGGAAATCGTCTTTTCTGTCATAGTCCTCGGAGAGATCTTTCCAACGGGCTATCATGCACGTCAAACTGAGATAGTACGACCAATTCGCGACCCCGGGAAGTTGATGTACCAACTTACCCAAAAATGGGGCCCACAATTTGGCGTTTCATCTTCTAGGGTTAGGTTTTGGAATGTGAAGGGTTTTCCATTGTTTCTCAACAATAAATAGGCCTTCGAGCCTCATTGTAAGACAGTTCAGAGGCATGTAGCCACCACATCTCTTCTCAGAGATAAGCTACCATCACCCTAGCTGGTTTATTTCCATTTATGTTTGTAAGCATATTTCAGTATTTTACAGTAATGAATTGAGGTATTATTTCTGCTGCATATCTATATTTATGGTTATCTCTGTATTTTATTATGTTCCTATTTAAATCCGGATCAGTGGTATCAGAGCGGTCTGCTTTTCTTCTCTGTTTTTCTTTGCATGTCCCCAACGAGGTCAGGATATAAGGAGTTAGGGCTTGAACTGGTCGAACCTTTGCAAGACCAGCCTCGCAAATCCCGACGGCCTCCCATGGCGGATGAAAAGAAAGACGAGGGGGCAGGAGATCCTATCAAAATCTTGCTCGAAGAAGCCCTCGAGCGACAAAGGAATGCGATGATGGACAACTTTGCCCAAATCCTTCAGCGGCTACCCAGGGGCGACGCATCGGCTTCCAACAGCAACTCTGGAAACGCCACACCATTTAAGGTACAAGTTAATTTTGAAATCCCCATATTCGAGGGTCAGATAGACGCAGATGCCATCGATAAATGGTTAAATATGCTAGAGGGTTATTTTTCTGTTCATGATTTTTCCAGTCGGGAAAAGATTATTTTCGCTCTTCTCAAAGCAGCCCCCCACGTCAAGGATTGGTGGGAAACCTACTGCGATCAGAAAGATGAAAGTATAGGCTCACTATTTTTAGTCACACCGACTTGGGATTCATTCCGAGATGCCATCAAGGAGCAGTACTACCCTGTCGGAAGCTATGAGGATCAATACATAAAGTGGACCACGCTACGGCAGGGAAGGGACCAAGACGTACTAGAGTTTACCAATATTTTCCATACGCTTTGCACAAAGTTGGGTATCAAGGATACAGAGCAGCATTTGGTACTAAAATATCGTGGCTGCCTACATAAGTACATCCAAGAAGAAATAGAATTCCTGAATATCTCCTCGCTCGGCACGACATACCGATATGCTGTCAAGGTCGAGCAAAAGTTTAAACAGAAGAAGCGAGACTTTGGATCTGCGAATCTGAAACAAGGGAAAGGTGCCCCCAAACTGCAGAACAAAGGACAAAGCCAAGGCGGGGCGGCCCAAGACAACCTGCCAAAGCTGCAAGCAAAGAACAGTGCCGCGAAGCCAAAAAAGGACACGGGAAAGTGGTGTGAGTTCCATAAGAGCTCCACTCACAACACAAGTGAGTGTCGGGCCAAGCAGTCACTGGTGGCCGAGCTAAAGGTTTCAGAATCAGATGCATGTTCTGAATATGAGTTAGAACTCGATAAGGGGAATGACAAAGGGAAGTAGATTATTGATGCGGAGCCCAACGCCACTGTTGCCACCACGAAGATCCAGAAGGAGGAACCTGAAGATCCAGAGGAGGAGGAGCGTCTCTTCCACTCCCAGATGTGGGTAAAGGGCTCCCTGCTACAGTTCATTGTCGACAGCGGGAGCCAAAAGAACCTCATTTCGACAGAGGTCGTGAAACGGCTGGGCTTACCGACCACAGCACATCCACAACCATACACCATTGGGTGGCTGCACCAAGGACGGGATCTTCGTGTGAGCCAACAGTGTCGCCTTCCATACAACATCAAGCCCTTCACGGATGAGGTATTGTGTGACATTGCACCCCTTGAAGTTTGTGATGTGTTATTAGGACAACCATACTTGTGGAAGCGACATGCTGTGTATGAGTCAAGGCCCCGTGCTGTTATTGTTACTTTGGGAAATAAGTTGTACAGGATACCAGAGGTAGCACCGCCCACCGCCATCTCTTTGGTTACTGCAAAAAAATGCAGTAAGCTCATTTCCAAAACCGGGAAGTTTGTTTTCCTGATGATACGCCCTCAAGAAAAGAAGAAGATGGTGGCCACGACCTCCAGACAAGGCCCCTCCGTACAACAACTACAGATGGACAAGGTCGTGGAGGAGTATGAGGACATCTTCACCTCCCCCGCAGGGGTTCCTCTACACTGTCAGGTCAAGCACTCCATTGATCTAACCCCAGGTTCGCCACTGCCCAATGGACCAATCTATCGGCGCTCTGTTCTGGAGAATGATGAAATCAAGAGGCAGATTCAGGAGCTGCTGCAAAAAGGTCACATCCGTCCGAGTTCATCACCCTGTGGGAGCCCGATCGTGCTGGTACAAAAGAAGGATGGGACTTGGAGACTCTGTATTGACTATCGAGCGCTGAACAAGATCACTGTCCGTAATAGGTACCCAATCCCTCGGATTAATGACCTCCTGGACCAACTAAAGGGGGAAAAATATTTAAGCAAGATCGATTTGAAGTCAGGATATCACCAGGTACCAATCAAACCCTCCGATGTGTGGAAGACTGCCTTCAAAGCTAAGGAGGGCCTTTTCGAATGGTTGGTTATGCCTTTCGGATTGACGAATGCTCCTGCAACCTTCATGAGGCTAATGGACGATATATTGTGGCCATTCACCAACTCATTTGTAGTGGTATACTTGGATGACATCTTGATCTTTAGCAAGACTTGGGAAGAGCACCTCCACCACATCCGACAGGTTCTCCAAACACTGCGACAACACAAGTTATGTGCCAATTTGGAGAAATGCACTTTTGGCATGACCCAGGTTCGGTATCTGGGATACATTATTGATGAACAGGGGGTGCATGTGGATCCAGCCAAGATCCAAGTCATTCAGGATTGGCCATCTCCAACCACTCTGACAGAGCTTCGCAGCTTTCTAGGCCTTGCCAACTTCTACCACAGGTTCGTGTTGGGATTTTCTCATATCACTTGGCCCTTGAGTTAGGTCACCAAGGGAGGAGCGAAAGCAAAATTTTTTTGGTCTGAATCTCAACAGAAGGCATTCACAGAGTTGAAAGATCGACTCTGCACAGCACCAGTTCTTGCATTACCAAACTTGCAAAAACCATTTGAGGTCGAGACAGATGCCTCTGACTATGCTATTGGGGTAGTCCTTACTCAACACGGGCATTCAGTGGCATATCATAGTGAGACACTTTCAGACACAGTCCGGAAGTTCCCACTTATGACAAAGAGATGTATTCCATTGTGCAGGCCTGTCGACAATGGAAGCATTACATCTTGGGGAAGGAAACGGTCATCCACACAGACCACCGACCCCTGCAGTTCATACAAACCCAAGGGAAATTGCAGAATGATCGCCATCAAAAGTGGTCCACATACCTGCAACAGTTCCATTTGAATATCAAGTATAAGAAGGGCAGCACCAATAATGTCACAGATTGCCTCAGTCGACCACCGATCATGGCATTAACCATTGTGCTCAACTCTTGTGGGCACGATACTTCTGATTGGCCACTGCTCTACAAAAGCGACCCGGAATTCGGCCACACATACCAGACACTCTTGGAGGGTCAACATGTTCCAGATTTTCACCTCCAGGATGACCTGTTATGCCACCTGGGTCACCTTTGTGTTCCTTCAAGCGAGCGTGCCAAGATGATCTGGGAAGCACACTACAGTCGGGCCGTTGGGCATTTTGGGGTTGAAAAAACGGTGGCAGTCCTGTAGAAATATTTCTATTGGCCGAATCTTCGACAGGATGTCGGGAAGTACATCAGATCATGCACTTCTTGCGCCATTGCCAATCGACCATCAAGAAGCAAGGCCTCTATACCCCGTTACCTACCCCTAGTCGACCTTGGGAATCCATCTCCATGGATTACATGTCAGGCCTCCCTTCCACTAGGCATGGAAATGACTGTGTTTTTGTGGTCGTCGACATGTTCTCGAAGATGGCCATTATGGCGGCCTGCAAGAAGAATATCACAACAAAATCCACTGCTAAACTCTTCTTTGAACGAGTATGGGTACACTTTGGGATCCCACGGTCTATCATTTTAGATCGGGACAGCAGGTTCCTCAGTACATTTTGGTCTAGCCTCTGGTCGATGCTAGACACCAAACTCACTAAGTCCACAACCTTCCATCCTCAAACTGATGGCCAGACTGAGGTCGTCAACAGGATGATCGTACACATTCTACGCATGTACAACTCAAAGCATCCACGCACATGGGACAAGAGCCTCCCCTATGTTCAGCACAGCTACAACCGGGCTCTCCACAGCTCAACTGGCCACAGCCCTTTTAAGGTGGGATTGGGATTCCAGCCACTATGTCCCATCGATGTGGCCATGCCATTTGCAGCTACTCACGCAGATTCTGCTCATGTCCAGTCTGAAACAGATAAGGCAAACAACTTCATTGAGCACATCCAACATATTCGCCAGCAGGTCCATGACATTCTGGAGAAATCAAATGCCAAGTACAAGCAGCGACATGATCAACATCGGGTGCTACACAAGTTTCAAGTGGGCGACAAAGTCTGGTTGCATTTGCAAAAGGAACGCCTTACCGGAGCCTATCGGAAACTCAGACCACTCCGATATGGCCCTTACACCATTACCAAGGCTATGGGAGACAATGCATTTGAGCTCAGCATTCCCCCATTCCTTGGCCTGCACCCGGTGTTCAATGTCGACCGCCTTCGGCCATACTTTCCACCATTACTAGACACGTCCGACATTGCAGAACAACTCACACCCACAGAGTTAAATCCAACTTGCATGGAACAAGCTGCAACTGATCAGATCATGGACACACAGATCAAGCACACTCGCCAGCAGAATATCCAACTGTATCGAGTTGTCAAAGCAGGACAACTCCTTCACCAGGGCAAGTGGCTCACCAGGGACCAAGTGCAGCAGAAGTTCCCTCATCTCATGGAGGAACTCAACGCAATGGGGACCATTGCTTCCTAAGGGGGGGGGAATGATCCAGGTGGATATTGGTGGCCACCTGCTAATTCCACTTGGATCCCCTCTAGTGCTTCTTACAGTTTTTTCAGTTTCCTTAATTATAGCATAGTTTACTATTTTTAGCAGTTTTTCGGGTCCTAAACTTCTGGAGCCGTTTTGAGGCCCTAAACGACGTTTTTTGGGAAATCCACTGCCAGCGATTTTTCTGATAAAAAGCGTCTTTTCCGTCATAGTCCTCGGAGAGATATTTCCAATAGGCTATCATTCACGTCAAACAGAGATAGTACGACCAGTTCGCGACCTCGGGAAGTTGATGTACCAACTTACCCAAAAACGGGGCCCACAATTTGGCATTTCATCTTCTAGGGTTATGTTTTGGAATGTGAAGGGTTTTACATTGTTTCTCAACAATAAATAGGCCTTCGAGCCTCATTGTAAGACAGTTCAGAGGCATGTAGCCACTACATCTCGTCTCAGAGATAAGCTACCATCGCCCTAGCTGGTTTATTTCCATTTCTGTTTGTAAACATATTTCAGTATTTTACAGTAATGAATTGAGGTATTATTTCCGCTGCATATCTATATTTATGGTTATCTCTGTATTTTATTGCGTTCCTGTTTAAATTTGGATCATTATAGGACAGGGATAGTACTGAAGTTGCTGTGGAAAAAACATTGATTGACCTAGAGAAACGACTTGATGAGGGTTCTTTCCTACAGGTGCCAGAAGGATCACAGGTACTAGAAGAATCGGAAGCATCGAACCTATTAGAGGTACCAGAAGAATCAGAAGTACTAGAGAAATCAGAGAAAACAGATAGACCAGAGGCCACCATGAGTACCCCCCTAATTTTGCAGACTCCTCTAAATGAGGAGAAAAGCCTCAAGAGAAACAGGGAAGGGGCCACTACTTCAGAAAAAGCAACATCACAAGCCTATGCAGAGACAAGCCAGGCTAAGAGACAAAGAGTCAATCCTATCTCTGAACAGGAATATACAGAGGAGACAGCTGAGGTCACAAGTACAGAAAGAGATGGGAGTAGGCTTGTCACTCCATCTGGAGGCACTCTAGAACCTTCCACATCACACACTCAGATATTGGAAAGGCAGCAAAGTGTTGAGGTATCCTCTTTCACAATGCCAACATATAAAGACCAAGATATAAAGGAGATATACAAAGAAATAAAGGCTAGAAATGAGAGGCTGAAAGCCCAAACCTATGCACAGTATCTGAAGATGACCCCTACCAATCAAACAAGGCTTATGTTAGCCTATGATGTCAAAGAGGGGAAGATGCAAATGACCTTCATCAAGCCAACCACTCAGCAGCCAAGGACAACAACAGATTTTAAAAGAGTGGATTTTGAAGTACTGGCAAGGGATATTCATCCCATTGACCAGATTGAGCTACATAAGCAAACTAATGAGATGATTTATTCTACATTGATAGGGAAAGCCATAGCAGCCCACCAATTGCAAAACTCTTTAAATAATATGTCAACTCAGTTTTAGTTGGAGAAGGTCTCCTCACGGGCCAAAGGTACAAGAATCATGTCCTTAGAGGACTTAGTGATAGAATTGGGACATGATCCCAAGGATGTGAAAGCAACAGAGTAGCTAATTAAAAAGAATAATGACGACATTTATGCACTAATGAAGCAACTCAAAATTCCCCAGCTACATCACCCTCAAATAATGGAAGTCCTAGAAGCACAAAAAGGACATGAAGAGCTTATGGGCCTAGTCCTAAAGCTTAATGATCAGCTTAAAGAAACAGAGAAGGAGTTGGACACTTTGATTCAGTCTAAGCAAAATGACCTAGCCACAAATTCCATGACTTCCATCCCCATAGTGAAAAAAACAGTTCCTTCCATAATGGCAACATCATTGGCACCTACAGCTCCACCTGCCACGACACTGCCAATTACAACTGAGTCCACTATAGCAACAAGTACATCAACTAAGAAAATAGCAGAACTAGTAAAAGTTATGGAAGAGATGTCCATCCAAGCTACAGAGCTCAAAAGGTTCAAGGAGAAAGTGGAAAGTTTAGAAACTAACTATAAACTTGCCCAAATTTAGCAAAGAGAAGAAACACAGAAAGCCCTAAGGATGGTGAGAAAATTAAAGTCATAGAGAAATATTTGACACTACAGAAACCACTAGGACAGACTAAAGAGATGCTCTAGGCCAATATCATTAACTATGTCAATAATATTTGGACATCAATCCAAATCATATTTGAGCAGGCAGAATTGGTGAAGGTAGCCACAGAAGCCATCCAGAAAGTAAGGGAAGAATTAGGAGATAATCCTGAGGATGAAAATCGACTCGTCCACCTCTTGAACAGTAAGAACAGATATGATGTTAGGCCCCTATACTACTAGTGTAACCCCTTATTGTTATTAGTAAAACCCACTTATTATATTGATGTACCCATGTAGTGCCCATATTGTTGTTATTGTGCCACATAGAAGCCCACTATTGTTATTATTGTGCCCTTACATTATTATTGTTATGTCGGCTCTGATTATGTTATGACCCCTTAGACCAGGGAAAATTTTAGGGGCTAATGTTCACCCAGTGGGCTAATTTTCCATGATTTTTCCACAAAAAAGATTCGCCAATTTCCAATTTTATAAAAGACGATTCGCCCAAATTTTAGAATATAAAATTATTTTACCTTAAAAATCGCCAACATTATATAGAGACTATATATAAAATAATTATAAATTTGATTAATTTTACAAATATATCAATAAACATTTATAATTTGCATATTAGGGATTAGTGAGATTCGCCAATGTTTTAAACTTCAAGAAAATTTTCCATCCTTAAAATTTTCCTTGCCTTAGACACCTATATATATAGAAAGGAGGTCTTTTCATTTGTATAATCCAATAATTGTTCATTTATGTAATGTAAATGAGGTTGCCCCCTCGAAGAGGCTGAATTCTAAGGCGTTGATCTATCTTTTCTATCTTTTCTTGAGCTGGTTTAATACCATTTGGTATCAAAGCTTTGGATTCTAAGGTTTTGCTGCTGCAAACAGGTCATTGTGGAATTTTCACTATAACTTTTTTTCTGCGATGTTTCAGAAGTTGCAAAAAAACCCATTTGAGAAGAAATTGCGCTAAACCTCGAGTCCAAATTTCAGAGCTTTTCGCTCTATATTTGCAGAGATATGATCTAAGGAAGTTGGTCTTTTTGTAGACTCCTGAATTACATTCCAAATAGGGGACCAGGGGAAAATCGTCATAACTTTCTCTCTGGGGATCAGATTGAAATTTCGTAAGAAGGTGCAGAAAGAGGACGGACTGTAGTTTCTTGTATGAATTTTTCATATCCAAAGGTCGAAACAATGACTTGTGGCACGTCGTACAAGTTCGCTCTACTGAACTAGTCTATAATCAGGTCATCTTGGGAGATTGTGCATAACTCTTTCTTGGAGAATCCAATTTGGATCAGACTGGTGGCATTGGAAAGAGGACACAGAGGGCTACTACAGGTCACAATTTTAGAACTTAAAGAGCTGAAAGTACAAAGTTACAGTCGTTTCAAGATCGAGATCCTAAAATCAAGAAAAAACAAGATGAGGAAGTTTGATGGCAAGGATCTGGTAAATTGGATACTTCAGATGGAGCAATATTTTGATCTACATGGTGTACCACTGTTACAAAAGATATGTATTGCATCCTAATATTTAGAACTGGATCAATTTTCATGGTATGAAGGGCTGTGTTCTTGTAAAAAACTTGTTACGTGGTCAATTTTCACGGAGGAAATGATAGCACATTATGAGGATACAAAGAGAAACACCTTCTTTAGAGTA
This sequence comes from Pinus tabuliformis, assembly GCA_031772625.1. Classification (NCBI taxonomy): domain Eukaryota; kingdom Viridiplantae; phylum Streptophyta; class Pinopsida; order Pinales; family Pinaceae; genus Pinus; species Pinus tabuliformis. Next base: position 514,898,839 of record CM062811.1, read on the forward strand.
ACACTACAACAATTGGAAAGAGTAAAAGGGCTTTGTGACATACTGGAAAGCAAAATTATGGAAACCAAGAAGCATACACCTCACAACTATAAATATGGAAGTGTCGTTTCTCCCAACCTTCCACAACCTACAAGGGTTACAGCATAACAATTGGAAGAAAAAAGAGAAAAAGGGCTTTGTTACAATTGTGATAGAAAATGCACTAAAGATCATAAGTGTGCTGAGAAGAAATTATTTTACATAGAATATGAAGAGGAGGAAGAAAAGGATCAATAAACATCAAAAGAAGATGATATACGCCAGGATCCCACCCCAGAGAAAGAAGAAATGAATCAGACCATATCTTGTAAAGCATTGGAAAGAATTACCACTCCTCAAACTCTCAAGATAGAAGGACATATCAAGAAGAAAAAGGTGCAAGAAGTGAAAGATCATATCGAGAAAGAAGAAATTAATCCAACCGTATCTTGTAATTCCTTGGTCGAAATTACCACTCCTCAAACTATCAAGATAGAAGGACATATCAAGAAGAAAAATGTTCAAGAAGTGAAAGATCAAATCGAGCATCAAGAAATGAATCCGACCATATCTTATAAAGGATTTGAATAAATTACCATTCCTCAAACTCTAGAGATAGAAGGATATATCAAGAAGAAAAAGGTTCAAGCAGAGAAAGATCACATCGAGCATCAACAACAAGTTCTCCAACTTTTAGAGGATAACGACACTTCAGTGCAAAATCAAATGAAACAACAGGTAGATCAACATCATAGTGAAAAATGTTTTAATGTAGGTGATTGGGTATTTTTACTGCTACATCTCAAGCAAGCTAATTATGAGAAGGAAATGTTGAAAATACTAAATGCACTTAAAAAATGGCGACCTTACCGAATGGGAAGACTCTTCAAGGATGAAGTTGTGGAAGAATTGTTTTGTGCTATTTCTATTATCCAACCAGATTGGATAAACGAAGCAAGGGATGAATGGAAGAAGGACGAAGAAGTGTAGCCACTTATTCAAAAGTTGCAAAAGATCCCAATTCAAACAATATTGCCAGAAATTGAAGAGGAAGGAAAAATCATATTGGAACCTGAAGCAGTCATAGAAACAAGAACCCAACAGCTATGAAATCGATCAATTTCAGAGTATCTCATCAAGTGGAAGAACTTACCCACTGAAGATTCCACATGGGACGACAAGAATTTTATACAGAAGCATCAAGAACTACTCAAGCGTTGAGGACAACGCTTTTTGAAGGAGAGGGGCATGTTAGGCCCCTATACTACTAGTGTAACCCCTTATTGTTATTAGTACAACCCACTTATTATATTGATGTACCCATGTAGTGCCCATATTGTTGTTATTGTGCCACATGGAAGCCCGCTATTGTTATTATTGTGCCCTTACATTATTATTGTTATGTCGGCTCTGATTATGTTATGACCCCTTAGACACTTATATATAGAAAGGATGTCTTTTCATTTGTATAAGCCAATAATTGTTCATTTATGTAATGTAAAGGAGGTTGCCCCCTCGAAGAGGCTGAATTCTAAGGAGTTGATCTATATTTTCTATCTTTTCTTGAGCTGGTTTCATAACATATGAGCTCCATGAGCTTGGAATAGAGGATAGGACTGAAGCCATCCTAGAGATTAAAGAGGTTCTTTCCAAAAGAAACCTCATGGTCAACTTAGAAGAAAAGTGCCATAACATGCTGGTAGCCATTGACGGGTTTATGGCTAAATTTCAAATTTTGAGGGACAAAGGCCTTCCTAGTCCTATGGTCATCAATGACAAACTCATAACCCAACTAGAATATACTGATAGACTCAAGAGGTTGGCCAAGGAACAAGCCAGCTCTTCAGGCATTAAAGCCCTGCCAATTGGAAAGTGTTGTATGATACTTTGGAGAACCTATTTTTCCTAGAACATGAGGTGAAACATTTGTTTCTCACCAAACCAAATATTGCAAAATACATAGAGGTAGACAAAATTTACAGGAGATTGTTGAAAATGAGATTTCCTGAGACAGAATGGTGGGAGAAAATGACAGATTTACTAGGAAAAAGTTTTACATCAGAAAGTTACCACAGTAAATCTGAAGGTAGCCAAGTGATACAAGTAAAAGACAGATCAACAGGGTCAGAGGGTAATAGAGTCAAAGAGTATCGGTAAAGTATCAAAGTAAAGAAGATTCTAGCTTAAAGGGCTCCAACTTGATAGAAACAACTAGCAACACCATAATAAAAGGGACAGCAAGAAGCAGTTTTACATATGTCTCTATCTTCATGCTAGAAGATATTCTTTTTCCATGATTAAGTCTCAAGTTGTTTTGAGATATTTGTAAATATTTTTGTATAAATACTTCACATTTCGATGTATGTAGGGTGGATTCCAAAAAAATTCTATAGACATTTTCTCTCAAATCAAACTTCTATTGTATCAATGACTGGATTGGCTTGCTAGATCAAGGAATAAAGATCATATATTTTACAGGATTCTTGTGGAAAGTGAAATATAAATAAGTATTCTCTCATGTTTACCATTGTTTCTTCTTATATTTCTCCATAATCTTATTTTTTTCTCTAAAATATAAATGTATAGCAAGGAATTATATTTGTGATATTGCTTGAATGCTCTTTGTCTTCACTGTTTTACATTCTGAATGTTTTCTCCTAAACTATCTTAGCTAGGGAATTCTGAACTGCTCCTTAGTTTCCAGAGTTTCTCCTCTGGTCTATAGCAAAGGATTCTTAATTGCCCTTTGTTCATGACCACCCTTTGTTCTTCATTCTGATCCCAGTCTAAGGATTCTTAATTGCCCTTTCACCTTGGTTAGAATTACTCCACCCATTAGGCCTAAAGATTTGCATGTTGCTTTGTTAGCCTGCCCTGTGAGCATTCCCTTTAGTTATTTGATCCAGTTATGCTATCCATGTGTTGAATCCATAGCCCAATGGCCTGAAGACCTAGCTCCGTCCATGAACTCCAAGAATTCCACCACCCAACTATAAATTCAAAACCAAAACCCCATGAACACTAAGAACTAGCTTGAAATCCCATAAAAACAAAGCTAAATCATATAGAGAGAGCCCTCTCTGGACTTAGGTTGGCTAGAACCTAATCCTAAAAGATTGGTTTGTGGTTACCTCGGATGATTCCTTCTTTTGATAACTTTTAGGGAAAACTTCTGAGTGATAACACCCTTATCATCTCCTATTGTGATTCCACTTTAGAGCATTATATTCATGTTCAGATCCTCTTTGTGCAGCTTAGGCCTCATCATATGTAGGTTCTGAGTTGGCTGAGGTGGTAGCGCCCCTTTTTCACGTATCCATACTATCAGTGTAGGACAATCTTCCGTTTCATGATCAAATAGAGTGCAATATTTGCATGACGGATGTGTTGGGTTAGTGCAATCACGAGCATAGTGTCTAGGTCCTCCGCAATTGTAGTGGATCAGCTGTCCTTGACCTCTGCCAGGTCCTCCTCCACCCCATCCTTATCTGCACCCCTAAAAGCCTATCCGCACCATCCCAATGCTCTGGTCAGGGGGGTCGTGTTTCTGCCTATACCCTATAGACAAGTGTTCTATCCATCATCAACTCATAGCTTCTGCAATTACGCTCATCATGCCTTACCGACCTACAGAAGTTGTAGAACAATTGTTGCGGTGTCTCTCAAGCTTCTGCAACAAATGACAGTTATACGTGGCATGTTTTCCTGTTACTTGACATATAGCGCACCACAATTTAGGCCCTACGCTTGGTCCTGCCTGAGCTTCTGGCCTCAAAGGGATCAGTCCTCCTCCTACAATATAGTTTGCAAAGACTGGGAAATGGTCTTTTTCATGCCCCTGACCCTTGCATTTTAGGCACCATACCTCTTCGTGCACCTCTGGTTGAACTGTTTTGTCCTGCTTCAAACTTTGCATCTCAAGGCAAAGATTTTTCAACTGCGCATGGATCTGTTGAACCCCCAGATTTGGATCTTGCATTAGTGTTTCATGCAATCTCATTGCAATCTCCAAGGCCTCTTCCTGAGTCGTTATCTTCTGTTGTGACAGCGCAACCCTTAGGTGTGGTAGGAGTGAAGCCACAAACCATTCGTGGTGTTGTCCATCTGTTAAGTTCATATTAGCTTCATGGATTTTACACTTCAACCTCTCATCTAGTTCCCAAGGTGTCTCACCTGGTTGCATCACAATTTCCTTGAACCCCACAATCGAATGTGCCTCAAATTTAGGCCTACTGAATTCTTTGTTCAGCGCGGTCTGGATGTCTGCCACTCTAGCATTTGGGTTATCATTAGAATACTTAATGTACCAGGTTAGCGCGCGATCCTGCGGTGCACTAACCAATGTTGCCTTATTCAAGTGATCATCTATAATTCCTTAAGCTTCCCATATAGCTTTCATAATGAACCAAAACTAGTTCGAGTCCTCATTTCCCAAGCCTTTTAACAAAGTCAGCTTCATTGAATTAACCATGTTGAACTGTGGTGTACATGGAGGTGGTACAGTTCAAGTCACAGGTAATGGTGGTGAAGTTGGAGGTGGTGTGGGTGGAGGTGGCAGTCGTAGGAATCCTTATCTTATCAACTGAATAGCACTTTGCAAAGAAGCCTGCGCTACTCCTTCGTCACCTCATGGAGGTGAAATCAATGGACTATATTTAGGACCCTTTCTTCCTTCGTTCTTGTAAGTTTTTCTGCTTCGTGTAGCTCCATACATCAAGGTAGCTGCATAACCCATTTTTCGCAAAATGAAATTTTAATCCAGGTATTCAAAGATTTCAAGTACTTACCACACGGTCCTTTGAAAAAGCGTAGCTCCGCCTCGCTATAGATGACTGAGGTATTGACCGTAAATTTAGTCACAAATCCTCCTACGATGCGATCAAGCCAATGATCAACAGTGCGTGAGATATTATTCTCAGAGGATTCCAGTCTCTGTACTAACTCCGGGGTCCAGACAATAGGACTGTCAAGTCTCCACCTTCCTTGGCTATCTTCTAGCTTCGTGATCCACTCGTATCGCTCAACCAGAAAGGAACATAGAGAGGTCTCATGTATTTCTATATATAGGTACCTTTCCAACCATTATTCCTTTGTCAGTTGCAGACTTCTGTTCTCCTTCACCATGAATTCATGGATCTTCCTATCCAACCAGTCTTTGATCTCTTTCTTAGTTGGATTCCAATGATATGACATCACACATCTCTTATGCAAATTTCAGTCCTGGTAACAGAACCATTTTTTGGCTTGGAGGGGCCTAGCCCAAGTTCAGTGTTAGTTAGCCAAACAAATCCCTACACTACTGGCCCTTTTGGCATCAGCCCGCAGAGTGTGGACTGAAGTCTCACCTGAAGCAATATGGGGGGATGTTGGAACCAAGTTTACGCACCCTGAGATGGTTGTGATATCCTTTTATTCCTTCTATTCCTGCTTTCGCGTAGGTAACTTAGTTCTAGGGCTTGCTAGACTAGCCCTTTATTCACCCTTCAGTACCTCCACAAAAAGGTACGATTGACCTTCGTGCAGCCCTAACCTGTGGCTCAGGTACTTTCACACTACTAGGGCAGTGTACGTGCAAATTTCCAAACTAACTTAAGTGTCTTACTTATCTTGAGCACTGCATAAACAGATGTTCTTACTTGCGTTCACTTATCCAACATAATTACATACATTCACACATCATATAATAATTATAAATGAAATTCATACATAACATGTCAAGATGCATTAATAGGAAACGAAGACATAGAATCTGTAGAATACTTATCTTTATTGATATCTTCAGATGATTATAGACTCTATCCGCCCTGCACACACAGTTGCAGGGGCCTATGCACTCAGTTGCAGACTTTCAACCTAGGTCTCTACACACTCAGCTGCAGCACTTCTACCTATGCTACAACCCAAAACTTAGACTTCTTACTTCAAAGCTATGACTATCTGACTTCCCAAAAACTTACTTAGAGCTTACTTAGCTCTTTTTATATAATCCCATGGTACGCGGACCATGGGTAGATATTTTACAGCCGAATTTACTTTACAAAAATAAGGGCGTACAAACCTTTATGACTCATGACACCTTCATACTCCACGACCACAAAATTTGGAGACTTTACAACTTTACTACAAAATTTGACCCAAAACATGGGCTTTTAGCCCCAAAACTATCCTTGGGGGCTCTCGTTCCCAACACCTATCCGGACCCTCCATGAAATGCACCAAGGAGTATCTGACGAGCTAAGAGTTAGGGAGCAGCGCACACTGGTGGTGATCAGTGAGGTCAAGACCAACAATGAGAAAATATTTACATAAAAGGTGTAAGCGTTGAAAGAGAAATACGAAATGGCCACGCGCAACTAGAACTTGGAAGGAGCAATTACATAGGCATGTAATACACTGCTCAAGCTCAACATTCACACAGAGGAAGAGTTAGCAGAAAAGATTTAGAAGTTGGATGCAGTGATCAGGGAATCAAAGGATGAAATCAGCTAAGTCTAATTTGAACTTCAGTTACAGATCTCAAAGTTGCAGTTGAAGTTGCAGCTGACCACTCTTCCAGAAGTCTGGGAGTAGTGCGAAGAACCAATAAAAGAAGGAATGGCCACATTACACAGTAGTCCAAGTCTGTACAGATTTATTCGAGTAGGTCATGGAACTCTAGACATGTTTGCAGGAGGGCCCTACTCTATAGAAGATCAACACTGATATTAGAGAAAAGCAGCAGCAATTTGATGAATTCAATTCGATTGCGCGCACTTTGGCACCAGTCCAGCGCTTCGCACACCAACAGGAAGGGAAATAGCTGCAAAAAAACATTAAAGAGTTGTGTCGTAAAGAGGCCATCTTAAGGGCTAGAGCATAGCCATGGACAAAGGAATAAATTCAACTCACTCTATCAGTTCAAGACAAGTTGAAGACTATCCAAAAACACAATGGACAATGGGCCTTGCAGTGGAAGGCCCTACTATAGAGACGCTAGTCGAAGAAGTACAACAAGCCGGGGTATAGGGTACCGCTGATTTGCAGGTTCTGAAGATGGAGTTTCGTGAACTCTAGGATAAGATTGCAGTGCCATTCAATTGACGCGAGGATGAGTCACCCTATATATGTTGGGGTCCTTTTGGGATGGGGTCCCTAGGGTTAAGTTTTGGTCAAATTTTGGGTTAAATTTTGTATAAAATGTAGTCTCCATGAAATGTGGAAATGAAGAGTGAAGATAGTATGAGTCAAAGGGGCTTTAGTAACTTTTGTGGGTAGGTTATAGGAGGTTTTGAGACCCGCCCATGGTCCGCAGACCATGGTATTGTAAGTAAAATGCTATATATAAATGAGTCATATCGAGTCTAGAGAAGTAACTAATTGATAATAATCTATGTAAGGACAAGTAAGCTAAGTCAGGAAATGTTTTGCTCCTGTACTTAGGCGAAGGGGAAGGCTCCTAAAGCTGAGTGCATAGAGACCTTGGTAAGTCCGCAGGCTGAGTGTGTGGGCCCCTGTAGCTGAGTGCGTAGGAAAAAGAAGTCTATACTGAATTGATTATACTTAATAATGATATTTTTGAACCAATTTTGATGCATTGGTGTCTGATTTCTTACTTCTGCAAGTTTCTGTATTTTTTCTCTGTATTATAAGTTATATGAATTAATGTGTATCTGATGTGCGAAAATAGTATATCAATATTGTTTATGCATGTTATGAATGATTAAAAGCCTTCAAGAAGATCTGTAAGTTGGTTAAGTACAATTACAGTAATTGTCTGTTCAGAGGGGTTAAGGGTTTACGAAGGTAGATCTAAGCCCCATAAACCATAGGAACCTATCACATTAACCTTTGGATGTAGAAATCTAGTTCTGTCATCCCCCAATACTACTTCGGGTGAGACTTCAGCCTGCGCTATGGGGGTTGTTGATGAAATGGCTAGCAATAAGGGTTTTGTTGGTTGGCGCAGATAACATTGAACCTGGGTCAGGCTCCATCAAGCCAACACCCTCCTCACAAAAGTGTCAAGAACAAGGTCAAACTTGGGCTAGGAAAATTAACACAACCCCTTTTTCTTAGTTTCTGGTGGCACGATATAGCAGAATCTCCATGCATACAAACGGTGTCATTATCACTTGGGAACCACTTTGGAGGCAACTCTCAAGGAGTTTTAGTCTTAGCTCCTTTTGGGGTTAAGTTTCTTGCCCTTGCATGTGTATTTGTCTTGCGACTATCCCCCCAGGTCATGTTATTGTATGTGGTGACCATAGTGGCCTAACGTTTTAGGGCTCATATAGAGGTGCAGGGTTGGTTTCGTCTTCTCTATACCTGGGACAGATATTAGTCATACTCTCTTAGTCCTCTTAGAGGGTGCCCCATGAATAATAAGGGCACTTTCATTGATTTCACAAATAAAAGAGTTGGGAAGTAGGTCGCTAGTATAACGATTCCACCGCCATCTTCTTTGTATTTTGGTTTGCGTGTGCTATCTTCTAGGATGTTTCTAGTGTGTGATGTTTTCTCTGAGCCAATATTTTTGGCCTTAGGGTGTTTGTACTAACATAATTGTACTCAAATAATAAGTTACCACCCTAACTGAATTCGTTCCTCGATGATCACGTCGTATTCACGAGTTACCTCCTAAACAAGGTGGACTTATTACCCCTGCACGGAGATTGCTTGTCAGTGCTCAAGACTTAGGCCAACACATTTTCTTGGAATCTATACCTGTTCCTTCGGATAGTGACTTGATTTCTATCAAGACTTTGGTAGATGACTCTAACTCCCCTGCCAATCTAGCATTGACATATCCATTAGGACTAGATTTATTGCAGTTAAATCCTAATAGTTCCACACCTGCCTACATTCATATGCCTTTGTCCATACTTTACCCTGTGGCAGAGTCTGAGATGTCCTTACCTTTTGCATCAGCAGTATCAGTTGTCATGACATCATTTCCACCACTTAGTGTGGCTATACCCACTCCTTCGTCCACACCTTTTACTTATTCTTTGGGCATTCCACTAGTTTCTTCTATGACTCCTACAATTTTCTTGAATGTTTCCACATCTTCACCATATCCTATGCCAACCATGGCACCTCAGCCTAGTCAGATGGTAGGATCAAGAATATTTATACCACATTTTTCCCAACCAATTATTCATGTCCCTCAGTTGGGCAGGGTTACTTCCAGTAAAATGTGGGGGGTATCACCAGTTATCCCTGGCCATCGTAGGGGAAATGTCACTTATACTATGTCACAGGCTTGGCATAATTCAGTCTATGGATGGTCGCCACCTACCACTACTTTTACTCGAGGGGCTAGTTTACCTAGGGGCAACCTCGCTGCCAGTACCATTTCTCACATGGGTTATCCTCCTTACGTCAGTGCTACTATGCAGAGTGGTCCTTCTTCTATCCTGGGTACAACCCCATCAGTAACCATGCTTTTGGGGGTCCTTTTCTCTTTGGCAGTACTTATCCTGGGGGGGAACCTCCATTTACCAGTCATGTTGGCTTGCAACAATCCTATGCTGAGGCGAACCCTTTTCTTCACCAGCAGGTGCATCATTCCACTCCTTATATGGGGGGCACATGATTGGTTAGGGGCCTCTCTCACCTATGACCCATTTAGTCAGATTCAAAATCTCTTTTTATATTCTCTCGATTTACCGGATTTGGAAAAACTTACGAATGACCCCATCCATCATGATCCTTGGTGGCCACCGATGCCCACAAAATTACCATTTAATATTCCCAAGTTTGAAGGAAAGCCTGGGGAGAATCCATCCATACATATTACCACTTATCATTTGTGGTGTTCATCCAATTCTTTGGTGGATGATTTTGTTAAACTTCTCTTATTGCAATGCACATTGACTAGGGATGCCACAAAGTGGTACATCAATTTAGATACCGCAGCCTATGGTGACTTTGCCTCCCTTGTTCAAACTTTCTTGAAACACTTCCAATTACCTATTCAGTATGATATCATGTCTGACCTCTTGTGTAATTTTAAGCAAGACAATTTCACATTAACATCTAATCATATTCATGAGTGGTGTCGTCGCAAGTGGTTAGTAAGAACCAAGCTACCTGATGAGATAATACGTAAATGGTTCTTTTGATCTCTCCAACCTTAGGTTTCCAAGGATGTGTCTATGTTTCAATATGTTAGTGAGGAACAAGATATTTTGGCTACCCAACAATTGGATCTTATCTATTCATAGTTGAGTATGCTTTACAAAGCACTGCCTAATGCCCCTAGGCCTTCCGTTGACCCTCTAGAACCTATTCTTGGCCTGCATGTCGATGGTGTGATTGGTTATGTTTCTAATTCTATGAGCAAATTTTCTGCCCAACTTGGGAAATTGATTGTTACATATCAAGCACCAACAAGTGCGTATAGCTCTACTAAAGCACCCCCTCCTAATTAGTTCACCGATTTTATCATAGTGAAGTCCACTCAACCAAAGAACAACCAACAAACCGGTGGTAAAAATAATAATAAGAGAAATAAAAAAAAGAACCAAACTACTCAAAAGTCTCAACCCAACCCTCAAAGTCAGGGAGGGAGAACTAGTGAACATCGTTGTAAAGTCAATTTCCCCTATAAAATTTTTCAAGGCGACCACCTTACTCATAAATTCCCTCGAATGGTTGAAGTCCATAAGATTCTTTCACCGCCATCCACTCAAGAGCATGTTGTTTTGACTCATCCATTCCCTACACAACCCCAACAACAGATGGTTTCTCAACCTTCTCGACCTCCACAAGGGGGCAATGATGGGTCATCTTCCCATCCTTCATTCATCTTCATGTGCAAGGAAGATGTCAACGTGACTACATGAGCTAAATCTGCCGATGTGCCTAAGTCAAGTTCTACCTCTAAGAACTTATCAACTCCACTACCTTCCACTGGACCTCTCACTTTCGATAAGCCTATGGAACCAGTCTATCACCCTCCCAAAGGTGTTCCTCGGAAGATGACACACAATCCTTCTACCAGGGATGCTCAACACTATAGTATCATTGAAGATCTTTCCCAGACTCCTTATGCCATGTCTACCCTAGAGGTCTTGCAAAGTTGTCCTCAGTAGCACAAAGCCTTGTTGTCTGCCATTGGTGTAGTTGATCCATCTAACATTAATCTCATCGCTTTTAGTACTGATAAAGTCACTCCTCTCCTTTCCCATCATATTTATTTCTAGATCATTGTGTGTATTTTCCATTGAAATATTCATCGCACTTTGGTGGATGAAGGCTTTTCCACATGTGTTATGTTTGTATCTTGCTGGAAGGCTCCTCGCTCTAAAGCATCACCATGTCCAACATCCCTCTCAAAGTTTTTTACTGACATAAATTTGTACCTAAGGGGGGTCTTCCCAAATTTTACATTGATTTAGGGGGAAAAACTATATATGTTGATGTCGAAGTTGTCAACACCACATTAGATTACAACCTACTCCTTGGCCATAGTTGGTTTTATGCAATGATCGCAGTAATCTCACCTGTTTTCCATCTACTTTGCTTTCCTCATGAAGGCAAGATTGTCACTATTGATCAACTTAACTTCTGTGTGCCATTTTCTCAGATTTCCACTATTGGAAATTATGTACCACTCGTGAGAGATCACCCCGATCAAATCTAGAGTGTCGAAGTTGGGCTCTTCAAAAGTTCCACTCTTATGGGAGTTTTTCCTCAACTACCACCGCCCGACATTCCTTCTACATATTCTAAATCTCCTATGCATATGATTTATTTCGACACTTGTGGACCCCATTGACATCCTAATCCTGGGGTGGTGTCACCTGTTGTTATGGAAGTTGATCAAGCTAGTGAGCACCCTCTGCCACTTGTTTTGGAAGATATTGCCTCTCCAGAAGTCCCGTCAGTACCACCTAACACTAGTCAGAAACTCCATCTGAATATGGAATATGAATAGGTCCCTTTGCCCACATAGACCACCTCTCCACCTATTCCACATGACTCCCTTGCTGACGAACCTCCCCAGTTAGTTAACTTGGAGGTCATGGATCTATCCATTGATAACCCTAGGGAGTTTATGCCTCTAGTCTCCCCAGTGAGGAACAAGTAGATCCTAGCACTTTAAATCTTGAATTGACTCAGGGGGCACCTTCCCAGTGTTCCTTGGAGTTTCCACCCATGGACCAAGTCAAGTCTTGGGATTCTACTACCAAACTTTCTAATGAATTACCCACTTCCTTACCACCTATTGATGAGTGTCTTGTACCCCCTTTATGTCTTGATCCTCCCTTATGTCCTTAGGTTAATCTCAAAAGTGCGACTATGTTAGAATGTCCCTGGCATGGTCAACCTTTCCAGATTGGACAGTTTGATTTCCTTTGGCATGGCCCCACACTGATGATCCATATGGTCACCTCATCCTCCATGAGTTCACGTATAGAAACCCTTGGCCTATGCCCAGTTGTGGTCACACTTTAGCGTGACCTATTGGATTGTGTCATGCTTGTACATATTGTACATAGAAGTTTGATGATTTATCTCTTTTTGTTTGGTGTTTGATGCAAGTATTTGTCATGCCTTATTTATGCCAAAATTTCAAAAAAATTATAAAATCCAAATAGATGGTCTTGTTTTTACCTCATCCATGTTTCTTTCATTATGTGATTTAACCAATAGGTATAGTCTTTCTGGATTGTTTTACTGGATAGGGTGGTTTTTCTATTGCGACATCCATTGGACCTTAGGTGTGTTTCTCTTGAACTTGGCATATAGGGGTAGTTCATATGTCGCTGTCACCATTTCATTTTGGTCGTTAGTGTTATATTTATTCCTTAGGTTCGACCTCATCAACTTGTGACTTTAGCCATCTTTACTCCATGCATGTCATTGCTTGGTGGTAGAGCTTACCTACTCATGGATACCCTAGTTAACACACCTTTGTCATCTTGTATCCATGTAGTCATTTTTATTCTCTTATTGGAATCCCTCCTTCTGACCCGCCATGACCTAGAATCTAAGGCACATGTCCTCTTCTTTGTCTCATTTCTGGCTTTACTCCAGGATGATTCCACCAATTTTTTCCCTTTGATTTCCATTTTTTATTAGCCTACTTTTGTACTATGAGCCTTGGTTCCTCTCTTCCATCATCATCATCTGCTTGGCCTACATCCACTTTCACTTGGTGTTTTACCCTTTCTTGGAGGAACTACTACAATGAGTGGTCCTATTAGCTAGCCTCTTTCCTCTTTATGTCATGAATAGTTCCAGCACCACTAGAACTAGTTGCTACCCTCTATACCACTCGTTCCTCCAAGAGGAATTTTATTCAAGCTCTTTTTAGACTCTTTAATTTAGAAAATATTGTTGAGTGACATTGTCTACTTCATGCTCGTTAAAGTACCTAAAGTGTCATCTACCCAGTATAATTTTAAACCTTTTCCAGACTGGGATAGATTAGTTATGGAAAAGGAATACCCAAGTCTACTTTGGCTAGGAAGTTCCCCCTTGTATACTTTTATCTCTTTTTGGGCTTGAGGGACAACTTTACGAAAAATGAACTTATAAAAAAGAAAAGGGAGGGAACATATTTTTCCATTAGTCATCGAAATGGCAACGTCATTTGCATTTCCCTTAAACACAGCACCTATCTATATCATTATCTCGCAGTTGGGTTTTAGCTTTCCTAGTTGTTGTACCATCTGTATGACTCTCTTTACTCCTCTGGATGGTTACTCTTCCAGTCATATGGAGCATACTTTGATGTCTCCTGCGTCATTTCATGATATCACATGGTGCTCATTAGTCATGTTGCCAAGTCACTCTTGTGTCATGTCACTATGTGTTCAAGGGAAGTCTTAGCTTGTGTCAGCCATCTGCAACGGCATGTTGACCTTTTTGCATCAGCCGTCTTTGTGTTAGTTGTACTTCACCACTTCATGACTTCATCCATTCATCACATCATCTTGGTTTGTTTCGTGTCAATTGATGGGGGATACATTAAGGCCCTCCTTCAACGGATCTTCTCCTGTCAACTTCAGCTCATTATCTAGGAGCTTGATCTAGGAACTGGTAGTACCTTGGATCTTGGAGACCTCAGTGGTAGGCTTCCTCGTGATTGATAATGGGTTTACATCATTGCCTCCTTATTGATCAAGTTCACTAGTGTTCAACATCAGATAATCTATTCACACTTAGTGGATTGTACTAGGTACCTTGGGGTCCATTTTCATCATTGATGGATACCCTCACGTATGTTACTGGTTTACCTCATTGGCTAGTAATCAGGCGTTTTCTACAATGTTTGACTTCAGCTCATATATTCACATGATGAAAATTCATACCATTGGGGTTATGTATCATTTATGTACTTTGAGGGCTATATTGAGACACTTATCTCTCTGTCATGTGTCCATAGTCCTACCAATGTATATTTTGACATAGATCCATGATTGTATTTGTTAGTGGCTATGCTCTATCTATTGAGTCACATGGATCCAATGTGTATGTCTTCATGGCCATGTTCTAGCATTTCATTTCATGGATCCACAATGTATCTTATGGTGGCCATGTTTAGTATTTTCTTATGACTGAGCATGGGTATGCCTGCCTCAAGGATGTTATCAGCACAGATGAGACTTTAGCTTCAAAGTTGTCTGATCTGGGGTCCTAGATTTGTTTCCTCACTCCCATATTAGCCTCTGTGTTTATCATAATGTATTTTTGTCATTAGCTTCTCTTTTGACCTCATACATTAGGGGGCATCTATTATTAGTCTATTTTTAACCTCTAGATCAACGACCCTTAGTACATGAGTCTGACTGACTTTTTCCAAACTTGGGACTCTTTTTCTGCCATTTTGACCCAAAGTCGCTCACACAGCAACCTATGGGGGCGACTGTAGACCCAGAGTCACTCTCAATCCCATGTTATGGGAGTGACCAGGGACTTTTTTCCCCTTTCAGTTCCAACGACCAGGGATGCCTTTTAGGTTGTCTTAGTCCCTAGGATATTAGTTCAATTCCTCATCTATTCGAGTTGGCCAGGACTTATCGTGTTAGGTCCATATACTACTAGTGTAACCCCTATTGTTATTAGTGCAACCCCTTATTATATTGTTGTGCCCATGTAGTCCCCATATTGTTATTATTGTGCCTCATAGAAACCCACTATTGTTATTGTTGTGCCCTTCTATTATTATTGTTATGTCGACTCTGATTATATTATGACCCATTAGACTCCTATATATCGAAAGGAGGTCTTGTCATTTGTATCATCCAAGAATTGTTCATTTGTGTAATATAAAGGAGGTTTCCCCATCGAAGAGGCTGAATTATAAGGCTTTTATATTTATTTTCTATCTTTTTGTATTCTAGGGTTTTGCTGCTCCAAACAAGTAATCGTGGAATTTTTGCCATAAATTTCTCGTTGTGAAGTTTCAAAAGTTAAAACAAAAACCCATTTTAGAAGAAATCAGTTTGAATCTTGGGTCCGAATTTCAGATCTTGTCTCGCTATATGTTCGGATATATGATCTAAGGAAGTTAGGGTTTCTTCAAGCTCCATAATTTCATCTCAAAGAGGTCATCGTGAAATTTTCGCTATAATTATTTTTCTACGAAGGGTCGGACTCTGAAATTAAAACCCATTTGAGATGAAATATTGGTAAAGCTCGAGTCCAAATTTCATCTCTTTTTTTCACTATATTTTCGGAGCTATAATCTGAGTAAGTTAGGGTTTGTGTAGAATACTGAATTACATTTTAAACAGGTGACCTTGGGAAAATCATCATAACTTTCTCTCTGAGCATCAGATTGAAATGTCATAAGAAGTTACAGAAAGAGGACGGACTGTAGTTTTTTGTGGATAGTTTTTTGATCCGAAGGTAGAAACAGTGAAATGTGGCATGTCGTACAAGTTTTCTCTACTAAAACATTATATAGTCAAGTCATCTTAGGAGATTCAGAATAACCCTTCCTTGGAGAATTCAATTTTGATCAAACCAGTGGCATTGGAAAGAGGAATCAAAGGACTACTATAAGAAATAATTTCAGATCCTGGAGAGCCACAATTACAGAGATACAACAGATTCAATATCGAGCTATTACAAAGTGAAAAAAGAGGAAGAAATGCAACATGACATATCAAAATTACGAGACCAAGTGCAACAAAATTCACTCTCACAAAAAGTAATAGAAGCTAATATGGATGGTTTAAAGAAAGATTTGGAAGTTAAAATGGATGGTGTAAAGTGTTGGGCGTGGGATTCCCCCCAAGGCAAGTTTTTGGGCTGAAAGCCCATGTTTTGACTAAGTCTATTATAAAGACTCCGCGATTTTTGGGAGCGGAGCACGAAGATGATAAATGAGTCAGAGGGTTGTCCACCCTCATTTTTGTAATGTAATGTCAATTTGATAGATCTACCCATCGTCTGCAGACCATGGGATTTTATAAATAGAGTGAGGCTCTAAGTGTAAAGAGAGATCGAAGACATCTAAAGAAAATCAACCTACGAAGCAGTGAGTCGAAATGTAGAGTCATGTCTTTGGGTCGTAGAGTAGGAGAAGGCTCTGCAGCTGAGTGTGCAGAGGCCTAGTAGTCCGCAACTGAGTGCATAGAGGCCTAGTAGTCCGCAGCTGAGTGCGCGGACCCCTGTAGCTGAGTGCACAGGGCAGGTTGAGCATGTAACCATTGGAAGCATTAATAAAAAGAAGTTTTACCATATTTCTATGTATCTTTTCCTGTTTTATGCATTGAAGTATATTGGGTATGAATTGCAAGTTTACTATTTATTTACTATGCAAACTTATATGAATGTTCTAAATAAGTAAATCTAATAGAAGGTATCTGTTTACGCAAAGATAACTAACTGTTATAAGAAGATAAGTAAGATCCACGATGTGACTTGGGGAAATAGTGCAGATCATTGCTCTAGCAATGCGAAAGCCCCATAGCCCCTGGTTAGGGATGCACGAAGACAAATATAACCAGGCCATGAAGGCCTCGCAGGCCAGGGAAGGGCACGAAGTAGCCTACGTGAAAGTAGTCACAGTTGGACTAAATCAACCACTCAGACATCTCAAGGGTGCAGAAACCTAGTTCCAACATCCCCCCATACTGCTTCGGGTGAGACCTTAATCCGCGTTGTGCAGACTGTTGCCGAAAGGGCCAGTAATATAGGGATTTGTAAGAATAATTAACTTCAAACCTGGGTCAGGCCCCAACAAGCCAACAAATGGTTCCATTGCTGGGACCAGAATCTACATAGAGATGTCTAATGTTGTATCATTGGAATCCAACTAAGAAAGAAATTGAAGGTTGGTTGGACAGGAGAATTCACAAGTTCGCGGCGCAGGAGAACAAGAATCCGCAACTATCAAAAGAAGAGTGGTTAGGCTACTACTTGTACACAGAGATCCACAAAATTTTCTTCGCATATTTCCCTAATGAGTTGTATGAGTGGATCGCAAAGTTAGTAGATAGCCAAGGAAGGTGCAAGCTCGACAATCCTATTATGTGGACCCCAGATTTGGTGCGCAGATTGGAAGCATCCGAGGATAAGATCATGCACATTGTTGATCAATGGCTCAATTGAAGTATAAGAGGATTCATTACTGAGTTCGCGGTAGATACTTCAGTCAACTATAGAGAGGTAGAGCGACGCTTCCTCAAAGGGTCGCGAGGTAAGTATGTTAAGTCTCTGAACACTTGGATTAAAATGCTACAGTGTGAAAAGAGGATTATGTTAATACATTTATGTTTAGGGCTATGCGAAATGGGAGAATTTATAGAAAAGAAGGTAGTGCAGAACTAGAAACTAGCCCCTTGATTTCACCTCCGCAAGGGGAGGAGGAAGAGCTCGCGAAGTTCTCACCAAGAAGTGCGATCAAATTGATAAGGCAGAGGATTTCACACATAACACCCCCACCCACACCACCACCAATTTCACCACCTTCACCCCCATCTTTGCCCATACCACCTCCGCCACCACCACGAGTCAATATGGAAAGCGCGATAAAAATTTTAGTGTTCAAGGGAGTAGGAAATGAAGATTCCGACCAATTTTGGTTCATAATAAAATTGGTATGGAAAGTGCAGGGAGTTACAGATGACAATATAAAGAAACTGACATTGGTCAGCACTTTGCAGGATCATGCACTGACCTGGTATATTAAGCATTCTAATGACAATCCGAATGTGGGGATCGTGGACATCCAAATTGCCTGAATAGAGAATTTAGCAAGCCAAAATGCGAGGCGCAATTGATCACTCGGTTCAAGGAGATCATGATGCTACCAGGTGAGACCCTCTGGGAATTAGATCAGATACTGAAGTTCACAATTCGCGAAGCTAATATGACCTTGACGGATGGGTAGCACTGTGAAGGGTTTGTAGCATCACTAACACTGTAGGTTTTAACCCCATATAGAAATTACTTGCATACGAATTCTAAAACAAAGAAAATAAACAATGTGAGAGCATAACACATAAAACACATATACACAGAGATTGTCCCTTGGATCCCAAAACCGAGGCTACCAGTTTGATTTTTCATTATGTTCATTTCAATGTTACAATACATATTTATACATGCCGAAGCATCCAATACCATGGACCAAAAACCATCACATTCAAAACCATGTGCAAAGTCATGCACAAAACCATAGGTAGGTTCGCACAACCTAATATAGGGTCCAAAAGAAATTTCCTAGGGGGCTGCCTGCCCCCCTCAAACCCCTCATTGCGCAATCAGTGCAACAAAGGGGGGGCTCCACCCCCCGTTTCACAATGTGGGCTAGTCGTGGAAAGAATATAACACAACCCAACATTCTCCCACTTGTTGTTTTCTTTCCACAAGGGGCCACAAGAGAGCTTAGTCATTTATCCAGCGCTGCAACGCCCATTGTTTCTCTACACCAAGAGAACTTCTCAGAGCTCACATATTTTTTCAATGCATCTGTAGTATTCTTCAAAGTGTCCACCTTTACCAGTAACACCTTTTTGTCTTCTGTCATATCCCTCACAAAGTGATATTGAACATCAATGTGCTTTGTCTTTTAATGGTAAGCAGGGTTCTTTGCCAAGAAAATTGCACTTTCGTTGTCACAATCTATCCTTATAGCTCCCTGTACTAACCCCATACTTGAACACAATCTCTACAACCAAACTGCTTCCTTGCTTGCATGAGTGGCTCCTATGTGTTCTACCTATGTAGTTGATAGTGCCACTACAGATTGTTTCTTACTCATCCAACTGACTATACCTACAACTAGGTTAAACACATACCCACTTGTAGATCTTCTTTGATCCAGATCTCCAACCCTGTCTGCATCAAAAAAGCCATGAATATCCAACACTTTGTCCAATCATGGTCTTCCTTGGTAGCACAAGGCATAATCACTAGTGCCACGCAAATACCTGAAAACCCGCTTTAGTACTGTCCAATGCTCCTTCCCTGGTTTTGACATAAACCTGCTAAATACTCCCACTGCATGTGCAATGTCTGGTCTAGTATAGACCATTGTATACATTAGGCTACCCACTGCACTTGCATATGGAACATGGGACATGTCCTCTTCCTCTTGTGTCTTGGGACACTGTACAACAGATAACTTCACACCTACAAGAATAGGAACCTTCACTGATTTACTATCCTGCATATTAAACCTCTGTAGTATTGTCTTGACATACTTCCTCTAGCTTAACCAAAGCTTCCTCTTTGCCCGATCTCTTTTAATTTCCATGCCCAAAATATAGTTTGCAGCACCAAGATCTTTCATGTCAAATTTGGTGGACAATTGGGTCTTCAAATCCTAGATAATTTCTTTGTCATTTATAACCAGCAACATATCATCCACATACAAGACCAAATAAATAACACGGTCACCAATTAATTTAAATTCACATAGTGATCTTCTTTTCTTCTAGTGAAGCCAAGTCCCCATATAAATGTATCAAATTTCTGATACCACATCCTTGGTGAATGTTTTAACCCATACAGAGACTTCTTTAACTTGCATAACAATTCTTTCTTACCCTTCACCGTAAATCCTTCAAGTTGCTTCATGTAGATCTCCTATTCTAGATCCTCATGAAGAAATATTGTCTTCACATCCATCTATTCTACCTCAAAATCAAAAGAAACAACAACAGATAAAAGTAATATAATAGAAGTTACCTTGGCAACAGGAGAAAAAATATCACCAAAATCAATTCTTGGCACCTGGGTATAACCTTTTGCTACCAACCGAGCTTTGTATTTCTCCACCTTTCCTTCTGCATTTGTCTTCTTCTTGAACACCCATTTGCTGCCAATGGGTTTCCTTCAAGTCGACAACTCCACTAGATCCCAAGCCTCATTTTTTTGCAAAGATGCCATTTCATCAACCGTGGCCTCTTTCCATAATTTTCCATCCTCTAAATCTACTGCTTCCTTCACAGTTCTAGGATCATCGTCAGTAATAGATAGAGAAAAATTTGAACAAAAGGCATATGGACTATACCTTTCTAGTTGCCTTCTTTCTCAAACTAATCTTCGCATACCTGGAGTTTGTGGCTCTTCATCTTCTGATTCCTCCTCTACTGTAGAGTTTGATTCTTCCTCCTTAAGCTCAAACTCTATCTTCTCAGGTTCCTTTGGTTGGACTTCATGTTTAATAACATCTTTTACCTCTTTGAACACCACATCTTAGTTGTACACAACCTTCCTTGTTACTGGGTTCCAAAGCTTATAACCCTTTAAATCATCCTTATACCCAATAAAGATGTACTTTTCAAATTTACTATCCAACTTGGTACTTTTCTCCTTACATATGCATCACATCCAAATACCATCAGATGTGAAAGATAGGGTTTCTTATTAGTTCATACCTCTTGTGGATTCATATCCTCCAACACTAATGAAGGTGAATTGTTGACCAGGTAACATGCTATCTCCACCGCCTCTGCCCAAAATTCCTGTCCTAACCCCACACCACTGAGCATGCTTCTTGCCCTTTCCATCAACATCTTATTCATTCTTTCTACAACTCCATTTTTCTAAGGTGTGTATGGAGTAGTCTTGTGCTGTTCTATACCACACTTCTTACAGAATTCTTCAAATTCCTTATTGCAAAAATCTCCACCGTTATTTGTCCTCAACACCTTTATCCTCTTCTCTATTTGGTTTTCCACCAAGGCCTTAAACCTGTCAAAGACTTCACATTTCTTCTTAAGGAAATATATCCATGTATTCCTTGAGAAGTCATCTATAAATGATACATAGTACACAGACTTACCTAGTGATGGAACCTTCACAGATCCATACACATCAATGTGTACAAGATCTAATATCTGTTTTGCCCTCTTACCACCAGAGGGGAAACTCACCCTATTCTGCTTCCCATATACACAATTCTCACAGAAATCAAAATCCAAAGATCTATTAATCATACCTTCTACCATACCTTTACTATGAAGTATTCGAAGGACCTTCTCTCCAATATGTCCAAGCCTTTGATGCCATAGCATGGTCTTTTCTCCAGAGACCACTATATTTTTTACTCCACTTTCAGGAACCACAGAATTATTGCACTCATCAATAACAATGCTACCTTGCAGCTTGTACAAAGTTCCAATCCGAACTCCCCGCATCAATACCAGTGCTCCCCAAACCATCTTGCAGATATCTTTCTCGAACACTATTTTTACACCTGCATCATCCAACTTGCTTACAGAAATCAGATTTCTGGCGAATCCAGGAATATGCAGAACACCTGGAAGTGTTCTAACCCTTCCACCTTGCAACCTCAAATTTACTTTTCCATGACCAATGATTCTAGCCTTCCTGTCATCGCCCAAGAAGACATCACTACCATCATATTTCTCATACTCGTAGAACCACTCTCTATGGGGAGTGAATTGAAAGGATGCACCTGAGTTAATCAACCATGCCTCATGATCTACATGTGTACTTGAAGAATCCAAGTACACATCTGTTGTAGGGAAAAGTATCCGATTCGGATGACCCTATCCCACTCTAAGGGTGATAGTACCTCAGCAACAACTGTAAATAAAACTACTTAAGGTTTACTTCTTTATGAAAGCAAGAGAGAATAAAGAAATGCACTAACCGTTGCCTTGCGCTTAATGTCGAATCCAAACTCTTCTCTTTGCTTGCTTGCTCCCAGCTCCTTGCTCTTTTACTGGCCCAGCTACAATGAGATCCTGTAAAATAACAAAGAAGGAAACTACAAGAAGCATGCAATCATAACTGATTCAAGGATTAGCATAAATCAAATATACAATTATCACAACACATCATTGAAACAAATGTATATAGAAGAACCTCAATAGCTTTTATTAATAGAAGAAGTAAATTTCTGAGAGTGTTACAACCATTGAAGGCCCCAATCCAGCAACACCTCCCAGCAGAAAGAATTTCTCCTCTTCACCTCCTTCAAGCAATCACCCAATAGTTCTCTAGTGAAACCAACAACATATCATTACTTTGCACAAAATTCCAGCCTCCTGAGCTCATAGGAGAGAGCTCAATATATAGATGAATTGAGAAAGGATGAGTCAGCTTGCAACTGATGTGTAGCTGCCTTGTGTCCTCTCTCTCTTCAGTTGATCTTCAGTTCTTGAGTCCACTTGGAGAACTTTGCTTCCACTTGGAGAAACAGAGCCTTTGACTCATCACAAAGCGAAATCTCTGATCCAAGTGTCATTTTTGGAAGATTCCAGAGCAATGACTCAGTGTGCCACATGTCCAAACTCGCTCAACGCAGGTGGCCTTTGTTCTACCTGCTTTGCAACGCAGGTACACCATGGAGGAGTTGTGTTTCAGCGCAGAAGCCTAGTGGAGCACCTGCTTTGATTTCAGGATTGCTTGTTTTTGAGTATTTTCAGGTGGAGAACTGATCTGAGAGCTGTTGGTTTGTTGACCTTGTTCCTCTAGGGGTAAGAACATCATGTTTAGGGAACTTTGGATCCCTTGGATTATTGACAATTCATGCCTGTTGCTGTAAGGCACAAAATTGTCTATAACAGGTGCCCCCTAAAGTATGAGGTCGTTTATCGGGTGAAATTCTTTATTGAGAGGATCCGAAGTTCATTCAATCTGCTGAGAAGTGTCCTGTAATAAGATACAATACAATACATTATTTTTCATACATTTTCATGATCTAGCTGAGGCGGGCATTCCCATGCTCAGCTTTATAAACACATTTTGGTACATAGAACAGACGATCGTCTGATTGTAGACTGATAATTCTCTGCTGAAATTATCATCCTTTGAGAAGGATGATCATCTGCTGCAATGATGTACATATCAAATGTCTTAATATCCTGAATATATATCGCAGCCCGGATGGATGAAACTAGATCCGGGGTCTTCAATCTCTTCCGATCTTCACTCGATGTACAAGTCGATCCATGTGAGAATTTCTTGAAGTCAAACATGGAAAGACATCGCTTGATTACCGGTCAATGATGTAAACCGTTAACAAGCGCGAGAGGAATCACCGATAAGGATGATGACCCTCAAGGTACGGCAGCACAATTCACATGGTGGGAATAAAGGACTTGGCGTCGACCACCATGCAAAATCTTCTGGTCGAAGGTCATTGATGTATACCTGTCGCCGGAAGTGAGAAACTTGCCATTGAGGCATGCAAGTTTCAAAGTACTGAAGGGGTTGTTCCTAGATCAACTCCTTGGATAATGAGCTGATGTCGACAAGGAGCGATCCGTCAAAGGAGGGCCTTAATGAATCCCACATCAGTGACACGGAACAGAGCTAATGATTGTGATGAGGTGAAAACAAACTGTGATGTATGATTCAGGGTGGCGGTCATGAAATGGATGAAGGACAATGTATGGCAGTGGATGGGGCACGGTTGACTCTTTGCAGAACAACATCTCTTGAACATATAACAACACTGATGTGATGGATCGGTAGCATTACCCCAAATGTGGATGGTGTGGCGAGGACCATGGTTATGAGACCGATGAATGAAACAACCCAACCCGATGTGATACGGAGGACAAAGTGTCATGTTCAAGAGCGACTTGCTACCATTAATGCTGTGAGGTTCTCCCAATTTTTCCCCAGTCATTGCTGACCAGTACCTCTTTATTTTTGTCAAGCTTGAGGAGGATAACATATGCTTGTTCTATAACCTGCCCTTCGGGCAAGCCCATCGCTATGTTTTAACGAGCCTAGCGATAGGGAAACTCGTTCTCGTCTAAAGACAAGTTTGTCGCTATTTAATCATTTTAACGAGTCTAACGACAAGGAAAACTCGGTCCTTTTCATTTTTAGAGAGTCTGAAAAGGTACGGAAAGTTAACTCCAAAATTCCTTTTTCGTCATCTAATCCCTTAAGTCCGAAAAAGTATAAAACAATACAAAAGGGATGAATTTTCGATTGCTTTAACGAGCCAAACAAAACAAGCGCTCGATCTTTTTGTGCAATAATCCCTCAGGTCCAAAAAGATTAAAATCTAGAGGAGGGATAGCTCTTCCAGTCGCTTTAACGAGCTGGAAGGCCAAAACTCGGCAAACTTTTCATATTTTACGAGTCAGTGAAAAGAGCTCAAAGAAGACTCGTCTTTCGAGGAACGAGTGATAAACAGGGATAGCAGCAGATTCCAGGTACAGGTTGGAATATTCCAATCACGGCAGTGTCACAAGGATGGCTAAGTGAAATCACTCTTCGCAGTTGTTCCTCAAAATGGGTAAACAAACATATGGAGATGAACGATTGGCCAAATGAACGGATGGAGGTGATGGTATATAAACACGACCAATGGCTTTTAATATGGCAGTCAAAGGTTACATTTACCAAGGTTATTTACCGGTTCATTTTTTCTGGGTGAGCTTGAACTGTAGGGGAAGATTGCTCACAACTTATGTTTATTTTTTAACGAGCATGAACATTGCTAAAACTGCTCGAATTCTTGCGTTTATTTTTTAACGAGCATGAACATTGCTAAAACTGCTCGATTATACCAGTCATAATACAAGGAACGCCTCAGGTGAGGTATTCTTATTTAAGGAGCTATACCTCACTAGCTACTCCAATTTGGCAAGTTTTGACTTTTACCCCACATCCTTTTTTCATGCTAGCTCGGAAACGACTAATCCAAAAAGCAGATAAATAACCGCTCTTAGCTTGCACTCCAAAAGGTTTGCATGCACCCAGGTATAAAATATAATTTCAAGGCTACCCCTCCTCCGTCCCACCTCCGTTTTTCTACTTGTCGTCTTGCTATATTTTTAACGATACTTGTCTTCTCGTTATTTTTCGGTGCCGACGGTACTTGTCTTCCCATTAGTTCACTTTTAGGTTTTGCAAGATCGCAACAAATAAAACATTGGTGTTACGGAGGGAGGTCCTCTTACTTATTATCCGAAAAATGGTTTTGTTTGCTGCCGCAAACTAAACTCTCTTTTCGGCGGTGCCTATCATTAGGTTGCTAAGGATGGTGACTACTTGTTGCAGCAATTTCATCTCTTTCTTTGGAGACTGCCCCTACTTATCCTTCAAAACATATGTTTTAATGGGTGAGGCTTGACATTCAAAGATGGTGGCTACTTGCCGCCACAAATGGATCTCCTCCCTTAGGAGAGCCTACTTTTTTAGACAAAGGGAGCGATTCTTCCGCTCACATAACTTTGACAAAAGAACTTTATTCTAGAACAACCCTCTCTTCCTTTTTCGGACGGGGTACGGACTAGTCTATTCTTCTGCGGAAATTAACTTTATACCCAAGGTTTTCTCTGCCCAAGGCAGGCCAGGGTGCATGCCCCCTGGGTCCCAGTTATATCTTACCGAATCACTCGCATTCATCGGGAAGTAGAACCGGGGGTGGAGGCATTCCTTGAGTGAATAAGCCGTTTAGGGTTGGTATTTGACTATTTGCGATGCGAGATCCCGGAAATGAAAGTTGGTCTACGAGCTTGACCATCTTTCCTTCGTGTGGAAAACACATTACTCTAAAGAGTGAGGAGACTATAGCTCCCATGCAATATATATAGTCCCGTCCAAGGAGTAGGTTATAATCCAAGGGTCCTTGGACGACCATGACATTCATATGAACTGTCTTCTTCCTCAATGTAATGGGAACATTGGGGAGAATCCCTAATGGGCGACTGGTTCCTTTATCAAAACCCGATAGATTTCTCATCTCAGGTAAAAGCGCCGGGGAACCCAGTGCTTTCCAAGCAATAGAGGAAAGGATACTCACAGATGCCCCTTCATCAATGATGGTTCCAGCCATTACCATTCTATAGATTTGGACAATGATTCTGAATGGTATACTGGCTGGTAACCGGGGTCTGCCTAGTTGGTTCCAATCAAAGGATACAACCAGGTTGCTTGGTGGTGGGACCGAATACACGGCCGGATACGACCCTGACGATGTTCCTTCCTGCGATAAAGGAATGGGCGCATTGCCCTGATGCTCATCAGAGTTTGTGTTGATGAAAAGAATCTGGACGGTGTCATCCTTATTCTCTTCAGTGAGGGTGTCATTTGAAGATGAATCTTCAATGACGGTGTCATTTGAGGATGAAACCTCTGAAGGAAGAACCGGGTCAACTGCCGTTTCGACCTTTAGACTTTCGTCTGGTCTGGATTCAGTAGGTTCATTCTCAATGACCGACACTTCAGCTGACCACTTGAGCGGGCCAGCTGGATTTTCAACTATCGAGGGATTAGGCACGAGGTTTTGGTATCCAGGAGGAAGTCGTAATGGTGATACCGGACGATCTTCCAAAACTCTCTTCGCCTCATCTAAGAATGGACATCGGTGGATGGCATGATCACCTTCACACAACATACAGGGTGATCTTGGTCTCCCTTTTCGTCCTTCACTCTCGCTAGTTGACGGATTGCAATCAACATGACTACCAGAGGTTGATGCTACCGGATTGTGCAACCTGGGGGACCAGTCCCTTGGTATCCGGGGAATACAAGGACAATCACGATGGAAGTGGGTCCCTTTGCAAATGACACATGGCGATTTAGGCCCGGTCGGTGCAGTGTGTGGATTTTTGTCAGATGTCTTTTGCTTGCCCCTAGTCGCCTTCGTCATAGGCCCCTTCTGCTTCTTTTCTTTCTTCTTCTTTTCCTTCTTCTCCATGGGAGGCTGACTTTTGCCGGCTCTACCTTGTGAAGATGAAGGATCAGAGGAAGAAGTGTAAGAAGTGGAAGGCTGGTGGGCAGCTCTAGACTGGTCTGACTGTTGATTCGACTGCTCAGGATTTGTGGCGATTTGAACTACATTAGTTGAAAAGAGCCATACAGGTAGGCCAATTGTCAATCCTGGAAGTGACAATGTGGCCATATGAGGCGCACCAACATCTCCCCAAGAGGAGAAGGGATTGGGACTTCCACCAAGGTGACTTCCTTGGTTGGTGGGCTCCATACTTTTCAACTGAAAGATCAGCGTGGGAATAAGAGGTGATTATGTTCCGTTTAAAATAAATTTTATTAACGACACTTTAGACACAACTTTGCTTTTTCATGTTTTAAGAGTCGAGAAAAAGCTAAAGATGACTCTAGTCCCCTTCGATGTTTTAACGAGCCCGAAGTGACAAATGCTCGGATGGACTTTTTCAGTTATAGAGTTTGAAAAAGGCCAAAAGAAACTGCTCTGGAGTTCTAGGCAGAGGGTGTGCCAAACTTTTCGCGAAACCACAGAATACATTTTACGGTACGGGTGGTCGATCTTCGTGAATGCTGTGTTCACTGCATCGCGATCAGTAGGGCGGCCGACACGGCTTCCTATGGATAAAGGCTTTGTTCCTATAGGGGTCTCCCAATATATACGCGACGGTACGTGGGAGCACAAGTCCGTATTAGTGCCACCGACTCTCAGGAGGAATCACCCACCTTCGTAGAGATCGACAGTCACTATGTTTAACGACGCCGGAACATGTCTCTACCTAGACCTCTATGTGTTTGCGTTATGTTACAAAGCGTTGTTATGTAAATTGAATTTATTTTAATGTTGATCTTGCTTAGCAGTTTGCCTTTAAGGATCACCACGAGATGTATGTAACAAATTCCTGAATGCAGTCTAAGATGAGAAGCAAACTTTTCAATCTTTCAACTTTGAAAATCTTAACTACTGAGGAGAAGAAAGGCAAATCTTTTCACACAGATCATAGAGCACACACTAATGCAAAATTTCCTAAATCAGCATGTAAACAGTCAAATGCAAAATGCACAATGCATGTATTTTCTTTTCCCTTTCTTAATGTTGATGTATTACAAAAAGAAAGTTGTTATATAACTTTGATTTCGATTTAAAGCGAAAACAAACAAGTTTGTCCAAAATCAAAAGACACTTTAAGATTTACTTGTTTAATCACTGGAAATACATGAAATCAAACCATAATGACGAAAGTAAAAAGACTAATCAACTATGGACAGCAAACAAGCTAACTCTTTAGACCAGCAAAATGCCTAACACAGGTTCAGATCTAGGAGGCCAAAGCAAGACTAGTCTACTTTCGTTATGGGAAATTGTAAATGACGTAAGAAATACAAAAGAACAAGTACAATTTCGCTATATAACAGAGGTGGAATGATGGCAAGTAAGATTGGTTTCAGAACAGGTACAAGACTGGTAACTGGCAGCCAAATCTATAGTGAAAACAGGCAAGAAAAAGGGAGGAAACCCCAACTGCCCTAGGCAAAACTGGGCCAACGCAGGTGCTGCACAGCCAGTCTGGCTCTCAGCGCAGGTAGCCCCTTCGGGACCTGCGTTGCAAAGCAGGTAGCCTGTGTACTACCTGCTTTGGAAAATGAAAGTTGCGTTTTCTCAGTTTCCGGGTCACAATTTTCTCAAAAATGCACAGTTTTTGCTCAAATCAGAAGCAATCAGTCAAGCACACACAAAGGGATGATTAGGAGGATGAAAAGCTATCACTAAGAGCTTACAAGGATCCTTGTAGATCAGCTCTTCAAATCATGAACAGGCTCAGAAATGAGCCAGAGTAGCTGCCCTCTACTTCGCTTTTGATATAGTCAAAAGCTTTTCGATTTGGTACTCTTTTGTTCAGGAAATGAATAGCAAAATACTACAAACAATCAAACAGATACGATCCCCAGCGGAGTCGCCAGTTTGTTGTAGGGAAAAGTATCCGATTCGGATGACCCTATCCCACTCTAAGGGTGATAGTACCTCAGCAACAACTGTAAAGAAAACTACTTAAGGTTTACTTCTTTATGAAAGCAAGAGAGAATAAAGAAATGCACTAACCATTGCCTTGCGCTTAATGTCGAATCCAAACTCTTCTCTTTGCTTGCTTGCTCCCAGCTCCTTGCTCTTTTACTGGCCCAGCTACAATGAGATCCTGTAAAATAACAAAGAAGGAAGCTACAAGAAGCATGCAATCATAACTGATTCAAGGATTAGCATAAATCAAATATACAATTATCACAACACATCATTGAAACAAATGTATATAGAAGAACCTCAATAGCTTTTATTAATAGAAGAAGTAAAGTTCTGAGAGTGTTACAACCATTGAAGGCCCCAATCCAGCAACACCTCCCAGCAGAAAGAATTTCTCCTCTTCACCTCCTTCAAGCAATCACCCAATAGTTCTCTAGTGAAACCAACAGCATATCATTACTTTGCACAAAATTCCAGCCTCCTGAGCTCATAGGAGAGAGCTCAATATATAGATGAATTGAGAAAGGATGAGTCAGCTTGCAACTGATGTGTAGCTGCCTTGTGTCCTCTCTCTCTTCAGTTGATCTTCAGTTCTTGAGTCCACTTGGAGAACTTTGCTTCCACTTGGAGAAACAGAGCCTTTGACTCATCACAAGGCGAAATCTCTGATCCAAGTGTCATTTTTGGAAGATTCCAGAGCAATGACTCAGTGTGCCACATGTCCAAACTCGCTCAACGCAGGTGGCCTTTGTTCTACCTGCTTTGCAACGCAGGTACACCATGGAGGAGTTGTGTTTCAGCACAGAATCCTAGTGGAGCACCTGCTTTGATTTCAGGATTGCTTGTTTTTGAGTATTTTCAGGTGGAGAACTGATCTGAGAGCTGTTGGTTTGTTGACCTTGTTCCTCTAGGGGTAAGAACATCATGTTTAGGGAACTTTGGATCCCTTGGATTATTGACAATTCATGCCTGTTGCTGTAAGGCACAAAATTGTCTATAACAACATCCCCACCTTCATCTAAGGTGGTTTTCACCTCTGTATAAGGAGCATCATCAGATCCCTTTCCTTTCTCGATAGCTTTAGATTTACAGTCCCTTTTGTAGTGCCCTTCCTTTCCACATTTCTAGCACACCACCTTTACATGTTTTCTTGGAGATTTAGATCTCCCTCTAGATATAGATCTCCCACTCGATGACTTATTTTTGTTTCTGTTTTGGGACGGTCCTCATATAGACAAGGCATCACCATTCTGGCTCTCCATATTTTTTCATCTCATCTCCTCCATCAACAAGGGTGAGACTATTTCATCACACTGCAATGTAGTTGCATTGCTACCTATTACAATAACCATACTATCACACGAATCTGGTAGAGAAAACAACAAACTGATGCACTTATTTTCATCTAAAATTTTAATATCAACAGATAATAACTGACTTACCACAGTATTAAATGCATTCAAATGCTCTGTCACAGAGTCTCCATCTTTCATCATCAGGTTATATAACTTTTTTTGTAGGAACAGTTTATTGACCAGAAACTTAGATTGGTACAAAGTCCCTAACTTGTCCCACAAAGCCTTCACCATAGCTTCCCCTGATACATTCAGCAATACGGAATCTGAGACACACAATAGTATTGTGCTCTTTGCCTTCTGATCCAACTTCTTCCATTCTTCATCGGATACTCCCGCTGGTTTAGTACATGGATCTACCGTGATCCACTGATCTTTGTCCACCAACAGATCCTGCATCTTGAGTTTCCACAACTCAAAGCTTTGACCATTAAATTTCCTGATCTCTATCTTCCCACTACTAGCCATCTTCTTTCACCACCAGAATGGATCCCACAGATCTCCCACTGAACAAGGCCTACCACAGGCTCGAGCGCAACCCCTCAACAACAAAGGCATCCCCTTGAAGCCAAAAAAGCTCTGATACCAAATGTATGTTTTAACCCTATACAGAAAGTACCTGCATACGAATTCTAAAACAAAGAAAATAAACAATACAAGAGCAAAACACATAAAACACAAATATACAGATATTTTCCCCTGGATCCCAAAACCGGGACTACCAACTTGATTTTTCATTATGTTCCTTTAAATGTTACAATACATATTTATACATGCCGAAGCATCCAATACGATGGACTTAAAACCATCTCATCCAAAACCATGTGCGAAAATCATGCACAAACCATAGGTAGGTCTGCCCAACCTAATATAGGGTCTAAAAAAAAATTTCCCGAGGCGCTGCCCCACACCCGTAGAGGGGGGCTACTCACCCTCCTCAAAACCCCCGGATAGGGTGGGCTGTTGCCCCCCTTGTGACCCCCCCACTGTGCAAGTGGTGCAATGAAGGGGGGGCTCCACCCCCTTCTAACCCCCCAATTCACTACGTGGGCTAGTTGTGGAAAGAATATAACATAACCCAACAAACGCCACATTTGAGGAACATGTTCTCACAAAAAAGGTTAAAAACTCAAGCAGAGGCCTTGGAGATTGCTCTGAGGCTGCATGAGACCCTAATACAGGATCCTAACCTGGGATTTCAGTAGATCCATGCGTAGTTGAAAAATTTATTCCTTGAGATGCAGAGTCTGAAATGGGACAAGACGGCTTGCCCAGAAGTGCACGACGAGGTATGGTGTTTTAAATGTAAGGGTCAAGGTCATGACAAGGACCACTGCCTGGTGTTTGTGAATTACCTTGCGGGAGGAGGACTGATGCCATTAATACTAGAGGCACAAGCAGGACCTAGCGCAGAGCCTTCTTTGTATTGCATGATTTTTCAAATAGGAGGAAAGCATGCTACGGACAACTACCATTTGTTGTAGAAGTACACGCAAAATTCGCAACAGTTGTTCTATAATTTATGTAGATCAGTGGGACATGATGAGCACACCTGTAGAAGCTATGAGTTGATGATGGATAGGACTCCCACCTATAGAGTTCAGGCCAAAATGCAGCCCCTTGACCAGAATGCAGGAGTGGCACGAAAAGGATTTCAGGGGTGCGGACAAGGCCAAGGTGGAGGAGGACCTAAAAGAGGTTAGGGACAGCTGATATGTTACAATTGTGGGGGTCTAGGACATTATGCCCATGATTGTACAAATCCAACACACCCATCATGCTTGTATTGTACCTTGTTTGATCATGAGATGGAGGATTTTCCCACACTAATAGCAAGGTTGCTCGACAAGGGAGCACTCCAACCTCCCCCGACTCAGAACCAGCAGATGATGAGGTTTGAGCTACGCGAGGAAGACCCCAATGTGAACATTGTGCTCCAAAGTGGAATTATGATAGGGGATGATAAAGGCAAGCAGCCTGAAGATAGTACTTGGGTTTGCAAGGCTCCAGTGAAAGAACCAGAGTTTGATTTGCAGCGCGCTAAGGAAACCTTCATGGAAGCTAGGAAGAGCTTCGCTGATGCCTCCACTTCAAGAAGCAAAGACAGATCGGAGCTAGAAATGGATCCATCAATGCTCACGATGTTCCTAGAAACATGCATGAAGCTACTGCGTGACAACAAGGTTGTAAATGGATTGCAAGAACTCATAAATAGATGTGCTGGGACCATGCCAGGAGAACCCCGTGTAGTCTGGAAGATTGGAAAGCATGCGATGAGGACGAGAAGAGAAATGAGGTTGACCACACAGATTGGAGAATATGAGATGGACCAAGTGATTCTGGATTTAGGATCAAACGCAAACATTCTGTAGAAGCAGACATGGGAGCACATGGGAAGGCCTACGCTACAATGGTCTCCTATCCAGCTACAAATGGTGAACCAGCAAAAGATCATACATATGGGGAGATTGCAGGGAATCACCGTGGATATTGAAGGAGCAAGTGTGCTAGCAAACTTTGAAGTGATAGAGATTGTTAATGACAACAATCCCTACCCTACGCTATTAGGAATAGAATGGGCCACTGACACGAATGAGGTGATAAATCTGAAGAAGCGCAAGATGATTTTTGAGAAAAAGTCTCTGTGCGTAGTCGTACCTTTGGACCCTGCAGAAGGATCGTGCTACACAAAGCTAGTGCGCGACTATGAAAGAGATGATGACTTAGACTGCATCTACAAGGTAACCAAGCAAGAGCAAGACTGGGTAAATCCCACCGCGGATGGATGAATATAATGGGAGCGCGAAAGATCCTATATGTCGGATTCAAATGAAGAGATAGAGTGATGGCATAACTGGTTACACGAGGTAACCACTCTAAACTACAACATGATGACAAAATCGTTGCACTGCGTATCGACAGAAGTTAGGGATCTGCCCACTTATGATGGATTAAGTGAGGTAGATGCTTTCCTGAATAGATTTGAAAGAGAGGTGTCGAAACAGAAATGTTTCGAGGCTTTGAAATGGGTACTACACGCTACGCCCGCGAGGTGGTGGGGTACACACCAAGGAAGCTTTGAGGACTGGCACGAATGCAGGAGAATGATGTGCATATGTTTTGGGAAGCCTCAAATGCATCTAAAAAACAAGTATGACAGACGGGATGATCTACACGCGCACCTCGCCAAGTGGACAAAGGTCTATGGGGAAGAGCCACAACCTGAGTGGGTGCACCTGTTTTGTCATACCCTAGATGTTATACCCATGAACTGGTATATAGAGATGGAGCTCCACCATGGGATGAGTGAATGGGATATCTTGCGCAAAGGGTTCCTATTAACCTTCATGTTTGAGGATCGTTGGTGGGACACTATTGATGACGTGCTACAAGCAGTAAAAGCAGCTATCTTTAAGATACCCCAGGAGCCAATAGAATTGATTCAACCTGAATGGGCTACTCAACTGAGCTGCGCGCTAGAGTGTTATAATGTAAATACTGAAGAAGACAACGAGGATCCGTGAAAAGTTAACATTCCAGAAACTGAAGGCCATCACAAGGTTCAAGGACCACTAATTGAAGACCCTGACATAACTGCGCTGGTAAAGACAAAGCAGGTAAACATTGGTACAAAATCTGAACCTAAGTATGCAATGCTCGACGACTACTGGGATGATGCGATAGTGGATAAGGTTGTTGAGTTACTCTGCGAATACCAGGACCCATTCCCGACCAAGATCATGGAATTAAAAGGAATCATCGAAGATTTGGGAATGAAGCAGATCACATTAAAACCTAACACGAAGCCAGTTAAGTAAAGGCCTTACCACTTGAATCCAAAATACAAGGAGAAGGTCTGCGTAGAACTAGACAAAATGCTCACAGCTGGAATCATTGAGCCGATGGAAGAAGCCCATTGGGTAAGCTCTATGGTGGTGTAGGAAAAGAAGCATAAGGGTGAGATAAGAATATGCGTGGACCTCATAAAATTGAATGATGTGTGTGTGCATGACCCATTCCCAACCCTGTTCACAGATGAAGTATTGGAAAATTTCGGTGGGCAGGAAGCATATGCTTTCACTGACGGATTCTCAGGGTACCATCAGATCAAAATCGCGCCGGAAGATAGGAGTAAGATAACCTTCGTGACTAAGTGGGGCTACTTTCAATACACTGTTATGCCATTTCAATTGAAGAATGTGTCAACCATATTTTTTCGCATAGTTGTTGCAGCATTCAAAGAATATATCCACAAGTTCCTAGAGGTTTATCTCGATGATTGGACTGTATTTGGATTGGTTAAGCACCATGTAGTGAGATTACGCTTGATGCTGGATACCTTCCAAAAACACAAATTTGCGTTGAACCTCAAGAAGTGTATGTTCCTCGTTCCTTTGGGAACTTGTTGGGACATATGGTTTGCAAATAGGGACTGATGGTAGACCCCGTGAAATTTCTGGTGATTCTAAATTTGGAAGCACCGCAAAGTGTCAAATAGATGCATGCTACCCTGGGACATATGGGGTACTACAAGAAGTTCATCAAAAGCTATGCCTAGATCACCGTGCCAATGGAGAAGTTGTTGAAGAAATATGTCATGTTCTACTGGAACGATGACTACAAGAAAATCCTAGATGTACTAAAAGAAAAAATGGCCTCTGTGTCGATCTTGGTCTTCTCAAAATGGGACGAGGAGTTTCATGTCCATGTGGATGCATCGTATATAGCGCTGGGAGCGGTACTAACACAGGAGGGTGGAGAGCACTTGGATCACCCTATCACATTCACGAGTCACAAGTTTTCTAAAGCAGAAAAGAACTATTCCACAACTGAATGTGAGGGATTGGCTATGGTGTACGTGCTCCAAAAATATCAGCACTATTTGCTAGGGGACACTTCAAGATGTATATAGATCATTTCACGCTGAAATACTTGGACAACAAGCCTGTGTTGGGGGGGCGCATATGCAGGTGGCTTTTATTGTTCCAAGAATATGATTTTGAGGTAGTTGTGAAGCCTAGACACCTGAACGTGAGACCGGATCACCTGTCGCGCATTGAGATAGGAGATGAACCTACTAGTTTAGAGGAAGGATTACCTGATGCACAGCTCTTTGCCGTGTGCATAGCAGATGGACACTTTGAAGACATAATCCACTTTCTCACAACTAGAACTACACTGAAAGAGTACTCTGTCCAGCAGAAGAAGGAACTAGTGGTGTGCGTGGTAGATTTTTCTGTCATCGCAGGGCACCTATATAAGATGGGCAATGATGAGATACTACGAAGGTATGTACCTAAATTTGAACGAAGTCATATCCTCGTGGATGCACATGGGGGTGCTGCAGGAGGACACTATGCAGGGTGAGCAATCGCACAAAAGATTCTCTGCATAGGGTTGTGGTGGCCAACCCTTCATTAGGATTCAAAAGCACATTGCAAGGCCTGTGATGTATGTCAAATAACAAGTAAACCATTGGGGAGGGACGAGATGCCTTTGAATCTGCAAATGATGCTACAGCCCTTTGAAATGTGGAAGATCGACTTTTTTGGACCCATCAAACCTCAGGGAAAGACGGGCATGAGATACATCATCACTGTGACAGAGTACCTAACTCGTTGGGTAGAAGCGCAACTAGTAAAATATTGCATGGCCACCATGGCCAGGAAGTTTCTTTTTGAACATGTATTGACACGATTTGGATGTCCAAAGATCTTGATGAGTGATTGCGGTACACATTTCCTAAACGAAATAATCAGCGTGCTAACAGAAGAGTTTTAGGTGTGTCATCAGAAAATCACACCGTATCACCCACAAGCCAATGGGACAGTAGAAGCATTTAACAAAATACTAGAGATTGCACTTACCAAAGTATGCAACGTGCATCGAAGTGATTGGGACCTGCGTGTACCTACAGTATTATGGGCTTATAGGACACCCTGCAAGAAATTGACAGGACAGACACCTTTCCAGTTGGTCTATGGCATGGAAGTCGTAATGCCAATGGAGTATTTTGTGCCTAGTTTGCACATAGCAACACTCATAGGTATGATGGATCGTGGAGCCCTGGAGGAGAGGCTCGCATAGTTGGAGGAACTTGAAGAGGAATGGTTTTTGGCTAGATTCCATCAGCAGGTACAAAAGCAATGTGAAAAGGCCTAGCACAATCGACATATTAAGTTGTGCACCTTCAAGGTAAATGATATGGTGTTACTATATGAGAGTAAGTTTGATAAATTCCCGAGAAAGTTTAGAATGCTTTGGTTGGGACGGTATGTTGTTAAGGAGGTCACAGACGAAAGCGTGAAGTAGCTGGTAAAGCTAAATGGAGAACCTTTCCTAGGCAAAGTGAATGGCAGTCAATTGAAGCCATACACAGGTGGCCCGGCTATCTGACTAGCTGATAGAAGCACAGACTTCGTGCTCCAGGTAGCTGAAAGAAGGCGCGAGACTATAAGAAGATGCAGGGGACGCAGGAACAGATATATGGGAGTAGTTCCGACACTGTTGTCTCGGAACAATGCGTATAAGAGATACAGCAGGCAGCCGTTCAGTGCGTTTCCAACCTTGCAGCAATCCGAGCAGAGTTGGGAGGTCTTCACACAAAGATCTCTGCATCGACAGAGTGACTCGAGGGTGAGTCACGATGTTTGTGTTGGGGGCATGTTGGGAATAGGATTCCCCCAAGGCAAGTTTTGGGACTTAAAGCCCAAGTTTTGACTAATTCTATTATAAGGACTATGCAATTTGTGGGCATGAAGCACAAAGTTGGTAAATGAGTCAAAGGGTCGTCCACCCTCATTTTTGTAATGTAATATCAGTTTGAGAGATCTACCCATGTTCTGTGGACCATGGGATTGTATAAATAGAGTGAGGCTCTAAGTGTAAAGAGAGATCGAAGACATCTAGTCATGTATTTGGGTTATAGAGTAGGAGAAGGCTCTGCAACTGAGTGTGCAGAGGCCTAGTAGTTTGCAGCTGAGTGCGTGGACCCCTGCAGCTGAGTGCGTAGGGCAGGTTGAGTCTATAACCATTGGAAGCAATAATAAAGAGAAGTTTTACCATATTTCTATATATATATTCCTATTTTATGCATTGAAATATACTAGGTATGAATTGCAAGTTTACTGTTTATTCACTGTGTGAACTTATATGAATGTGTTGAATAAGTAAATCTAATATAAGGTATTTGTTTACGCAAAGATAACTAATTGTTATAAGAAGATAAGTAAGATCCATGGTATGACTTGGGGAAATAGTGCAAATAGCTACTCTAGCAGCGAGAAAGCCCCACAACCCCTAGTTAGGGTTGCACACAGACAAATATAACCAGGCCGTGAAGGCCTCGCAGGCCAGGGAAGGGCGCGAAGTAACCTGTATGAAAGTAGTCACTGTTGGACTAAATCAACCACTCAGACATCTTAAGGGTGCAGAAACCTAGTTCCAGCATCCCCCCATACTGCTTCAGGTAAGACCTATGTCTGTGCTCCACGGACTGTTTCCAAAAGGGCCAGTAGTACAGGGATTTGTTTGGCTAATTAACTCTAAACCTG
The DNA here is from genome assembly GCA_031772625.1 of Pinus tabuliformis. NCBI lineage: Eukaryota > Viridiplantae > Streptophyta > Pinopsida > Pinales > Pinaceae > Pinus > Pinus tabuliformis. The sequence goes on from CM062811.1 coordinate 514,936,893, forward strand.
GATCAAGCCCCAATAATCCAACATAAAGAAAGACATGGAAGCTAAGATGAATGTCGTGGAAGGTAAGATGGATGGTTTGGAAGCTAAGATGGAAGGCAAAATGGACGAGTTGAAGACAGATTTGACAAAGTTGTTAAAAGAAATGTTTACAAATGGAGAAATGGTAGTAAAGGAAACTCATGATGAGAACAAAATAAATGTTAATCATGATTTCATAGACTCTAACGTTTGATTATATACCCACCATGTTCCAAAGATCGATATGAGGAAGTTTGATGGCAAGAATCCCAGAACATGGATACTACAGGTTGAGCAAATTTTTGATCTCCATAATGTGAAAAACACACAAAAGGTACGTATTGCAACTTTATATTTGGAACCAAATCAGTTTGTATGGTATTGATGGCTTTTCTCTCGTAAACAAATTGGCACTTGGGATGTTTTTACGGAAGAAGTGATAGCACATTATGAGGATACAAAAAGCAACAAATTTTTTAGCCAATTGATAAATCTCAAACAAAAGGGTTCAATGATGGAGCACATTGAGGACTTCCAAAAATTGAACATAAGGGTAAAAGATATTCCAGAGGAGCATATGATTGTTGTGTTCATAGGGACTTTAAAGGATAACATCCAACATGAGGTTTTCCTTTGGGAACATGATTCATTGGAGAAGGCATTCATGTTGGAAAGAAAAATAGAAAGAAAAATTATGGAAACAATGAAGCCTACCAGTTGTTAGAGCCTAGATTTTCCTCAGGCTGAAAAGACAAGGTTCTAGGTCCACATCAAACCACGCTCAGCCTCGTAGCTAGCCCTACGAGGACAGGAGAGGGCTCTCTCCGGGTCGATCTCGGCAAAAGACAAGCGATGGGGCTCGAGATGACTGAAATAAAATCTAATTTTAGGCTAGGTATGAAGTACAAGGGTTTGATTTGAGTTTTTGGGGGTTTTTTGCTGGAAACAGGGAAAGGCAAATTGGGCTCAGGGATGAGGCACAGTTTCTGTAGAGTTCTGATTGGGGCAAGGAAGGCAATCATTTTGATGCTTTAAAGTGAGTGAATGGATAGATCATACTGGTGAGGAGCTAAGGAGAGCAAGAGAGTCTCAAGAATTCTCCTTAAACAGATGAAAACATGGAAATTTAAACAAATTCAAAGGCAGAGCATAGCAGTTAATGGATTCTACCTTAATCACTCATTTGTTCAAATTCAGAAGAAGAGACAGGAAAATGATACACATAACACTAATGAACTTACAATTACTTAGAGAAGAACACCATCAAAACATAAAGCCACATGGATCCCAAACAGTGCTGCAAAACCTTGGTCTTTTCTTAGCCAAAAATGCAGAGATAAAATGTACATTGATATGCCAAAGCAATCCCTAGTGTCCAACCATGAAAATGAATCAGAAAATACATGATATAGCCTAGCCCAACCCATTCCCTTGCCTCTAGGGGTCGAGCTCATCATTCTAGGAGTTGTTTGAACTAATTCTAAACAAGGAACTAAAATCTAGGTAGTCAAACAACTTACCCCTATATGCTAGGAAACTGATTCATTCATTTAATTTTCACCTTTTAGTGATTGAATCCTCTATAACAAGTAAATATGTGCCAAAATTACATCATAGTCATCAAGTTAAATCAAGATAGATCAATAATTACATCAAAAAGTAAAACTAGTCAAAACTGGGTGAAATTCTGAGCTATTGAGTGAAAAACAAGCCAAAATTCTCTATGCGTCACGCCAAAACCTATATGCATCGTGCCACTTTGGAGATGATTTTTAGGGACTTCCTAAAGTCCAAATTGAGCCCAAGTGTGCTTGTTGGAAATCACTGCCTGTCCACTTTCCAACCCAAGTGGAATTTCTGAATTTGGATGTCATTTGCCCCTCCAAAACTTCAATCTCCCAAGACTGCTTCCTGTGTGTCAAAATAGGGGCAGTGAGGTCATTTTTTGAGTGTTTTTGACCCTTTAGGCCACCCAGAACTTGATGAAATCTCTCGGCCATTCCTGAGCATGCATAACTTTTCATGACAAATCCAAAAATATCAAGTTTTCCTCCAGAAGATGTCCCAATCATAAGCGCGCGCCAAGTGGCGCGGCGCATTGGGCAGAAAAGCCTGTTTTTGCTCAAAAATTTCTAGGTCCACACTTCCTCTATGTATTACCTATGGTCCCACACCTATTGGTCATGTATCCTGCAGACCTGACCGCACCTTTTCTTTGTGACAGGTGCGGACCCCTGAGTGCGCCGCGCCACTACCCAGGTGCGCCGCGCCTTTTTGCAGAAGACTTTTGGAGGCCTTCCTGGTGTCCAAATTGGGCACGGGATAGCTCGTTGGAAAGGTATTTGAGTATAATTTCCAAAAAAACTAGAATTTTTCAATTTTGAGTTCATTTTCCCTATAAAAAATCAAATCTCCCAAGACTGTTCAAAATGTACCAAATGACGCTGCCTCAAGGCAGAGTGCTGTTGTAGTCAACTTTTGAATGTCTTTCTCAACTCCAAATTGAGCTCATGATAGCTACTTGGAAACATATTTGTGTCTATTTATCATTTGACTCATCAAGAAAGTCATTTGGCCAACCAAGCTAGGAGAAACCTGATTTTCCCAAATTGCCTCATCCCCGAGCCCAATTTGCCTTTCCCTTTCTCAGCGATGGGAAGTGTTTAATAAGGTACATTAAGGATAGAGGAAGGTGTATGAACATCAGAATACAAGTTTTTTTGATGTTTTGACCATCCAAGAGAAATTGCCTTCAAAACCCTAGGAGAGGGAAATGAACCTTACCTAGGCGCGACTAAAGCATGAACAAGGTGTAAAATGACCCATTAGACCCTGACATGATGATGACAACCCTCTAAATGATGGTACACTCAGCTGAATGGTGACATGGACTGACATTTGGACAACTTTGACAGGAGTAAAAGCAAACCCTAGACCTAATGCCTAGTGACCAAATTTTGCTTAAAGACTCACTAAAATGACAAAATTTGACCTTGACACGTTAAAATCACTTTGTAAGAGCATGTTTGATCACTGGAGGAAGGCTGTAAAGACTGAAACTAACACCAGTCACAACTATGGAAGTGTTGTTTCCCCTAGCCTTCCACAACCTATAAGGTTGGCACCACAACAATGTAGAAAATATGTGTAGGTTAACCCGATAATGAAATATAAATCAAAGCAGAATACTATAACCTAATTCTACTATCAATTTGCGGAAGCTTAAAGATCAAGCTAAACAATATAACCAGAAGAAGAAGAATCAATGGCACAATACACATGAAAATGCTTTGGGGAAGCCTTAGCTAAAAACCCCACACTATTGTATTATCATACATGGTGGAAATACATAGGAATTATACAAAGCCTTAGCTCTCACAGCTAGCTAGCTCTCAGTACAATCCTCACACATGCTCACGGGAAATCTTGGTTTCTCTCCATCCTTCCTCTCTGCCCTCCAAGCTCCTATTTCCTTGCATTTTTCCTTGTGGATGATTTGCCTCTTACCAAGTGGAAAACCTCATTCAAAATTGTGAAATCCTCAAGGATGAATCCTTGACTGCATGCATGAGATTTATCCATGAGAAAAACACATGTAATTGATAGTACACTATCCTTGAACTTTTATCTCAACTGGGTCTTTCTCAGAATAGACATGCATGAGTTTTTGGTGAGGGAATCTTCAGTTAACTGGAGTAGCACTAGTTGACTGCATTAATGCATCCACTGACTGTTACTCACTATTAGTTCCTCAAACAGTTTGGAACTAATTTAGCTGGACTTATCTCAGTAAACTGAGTTAACTAATTACAACTCAAATATAACTCAATCTTATCTCCTTAATTTAAGGGATAACTATTGCATGACTTCAGAAATACTTCTAACTTGAATTTCTCCAACTAATTAATTTAAAATAAATTAATTAATTATTTCCAAGTAGCTGTTAAGACTACATTCGATTTTAATTCACAATTAAATTCAAGGACAAATTAAATTGGAATATTCTTGTTGCCATATTTCAACAAACAATTGGAAGAAAAAAGAGAAAAAGAGCTTTGTTACAGTTGTGATAAAAATTATAGTAAAGATCATATGTGTGCTGAGAAGAAATTAATTTACATAGATTGTGAAGAGGAGGAAGAAAAGGAACAAGAAACGTCAAAAGAAGAGGATATACACCAGGGACAAACACTAGAGAAAGAAGAAATAAATCCAACCAATCTTGTAATTCATTGGCCGGAATTACCACTCCTCAAACTATCAAGATAGAAGGACATATCAAGAAGAAAAAGGTAATAGTGTTGATTGATTCGAGAAATAACCATAATTTTATTCATTGTAAGATAGCCAAGGAATTGAATTTCTTCCTATATCCATCACTAGAGTGTCAAGTGATGGTTGCAAGTGGAGGAACCATAAATTGCTCTGAAAAGTGTCGTAATATCAAGATATCCATAGGAGAATATGTATTGAATAGCCCAATGCTTGATCAGTTAATTGAGAGATCACTGAGTTAACAATTGTTATAACTACTCAATTGAACTCTTACTAACTCTATTCATGACTAGAGCTTAGATAACTAAGTTTAACTAACAATAACTCCACTAGAATGATAAATTTTAGCAATCAACTCATTCACAACTCTACTTCTAACATACAAACTCAAATTTACTGATTTAACTAGGAGACAAAGCCATGTCACTCTAGCTAACTGCAATCCAAGTCATCCTATTTATATGGAAATTCGAATTTCTCCATTTGACTAAGGCACAAGTCAAATGAAGCCTTTTCTTGCTACCATTTCAATGACAAGGATGAAAGCCTTGAAGCTCCATTGGTTCATGTTACTAGAAGCAAGGTAAAAGACACTTTGTTTCACCATACTAAATTGAAATTAGAATCTACAAAAAAGATTGGGAACTTAAAAAACAAATATAGTTACGTTCACAAAGAACCTGCATGCCAAGATAGTCTGAAGAAAATCTAGAATATAAAATCAAAGTAAACAAATAGACCAAAAAAATATCTAAAGGTGAAATAGGCAAATGAATCTCCCATCTAAATAGATATTTTTCGATCTCGAAGAAAATACAAGCTTGTGCCCATCAACTTGTTGTTAGGGTCACTCACCTAGTGATTTCAGTGAAGTATTTTTGGTACACCTTCCAAGAATTTTCACACTAACAATAGTGATTTTGGAAAACATGTTTTTGAAACTTTGCTAAATATGCATTGGCATCAACAATATTTGTTAATTGTTCCTCACTTGGAATGATGGATAAGTCAACTTTTCCAAGAAAATAATCAACTCATGTCATTTAATCTAGCTAAGGAAAAAATAAAACAATATGAATTTTCCATTCCAGAAGGAAAACCACAAACTTCTTATACACATTTTATTTTAAATTCATCATGGGTCAAAGTGATAATTTCTTTAGATCTTTGATAATCTGAGGGATTCTAAATGAAGGTTTTCATCGTTATCTATGTTCCAGCCTTCAAATATGTCAAGGTATGTTATCGTTAGGACTTTTATTGCTAAAATTAAAAGGGTGTTACAAAATCAAAGATTATGTAACCCTCTTTCTCGAAATGAAAAATAGTAATTTTGTTTCCTTAATTTGTAACAAATCTTTGTGTTGGTTAAAACATTGATCTCACCTTTCATGGAACATATCACTTTGGATAATCTCTTGTTGTTGCATATACTAGCAAAGAATTCATGTTAATTATCTTTTGATTTTCTTTTGTCCATTAGGATAAGGAAAGAGGTCAAAAAAATGATGTTTATTGTTTTGTAAAGACCGTTTTTATTTGAAGTTTATTTCTGGACACAAACAATAAAATTACCCATATATAAACCCCTAATTTTGAAAGAGAAGAGGGGTGCCTATAGTATTATAGAGGGAAATTTTGGTAGAAAAGGAATGTTTGTTAAAACGTATGTGACTATGGAATATATTTTCCAATTACACACTGAGTTTTCACACTTGATTTTATTAAGTTGTATACTTATTGTGTTTTAAAATGTTCCATAGTCATTCATATTTAACATCTATTGGACTATGTGTAATTTAACTTCATAATATAGTAGATAGTAGTTATTGTTTGTGTGGTTTCATTCCATAAATAGTTATCAAGTAATTTCATTTTCTTTTTGTCATACATTGATTCAATTTTTATACGTTCTTATGCGATCAATATCAACTCAAGTGACTTGGGTATTGAGGTAGAGAATTGATATGGGCATATATATCTGGTCTAGGTCTCTGTGGTTTTATTCGAGTGATTTAGAACTTAGATAATGTTACTCCATTATATGAATTGAATTAATTTGTTGTAATGATTTCTAAGTTTACATGTTTATTTCAATTATTTGTTTACTAGTTTGATTCATAAATAAGTAATTGGATGAATATTGCTTTTATGAGATTGTTATAGGTAACCCTCTATATCTCGACTGAGTAATAGAAAGTAGATTGCATTATTTAGAGTCTTTTTCATTGATTTTTTATGCTAATCATAAGAATAGATATAGTTTGATATGCATTCACTCAAAAGATAAGAGGCTTCCATTTTAGCAGTTGTATGTCTTTTCTTTCGCATTAAGGATTGTTTTTCTCTCTTTAATTTTAATTTATAAATTCATATATCTATATATATATATATATATATATATATATATATATATTAGGATTTACTTTATTTTTGTTTTTGTAGATATTTATATGTCAATTCTTTTTTTTTTTACCAGTTATGTTAAGTTTTGGTCCCTATTTTTTATGTATCATAATTTTGTTTGTATAGATTTTAATATATTATTTTGATAACATTTATTTAATTTATATATAATATTTTTGCAACTAATCATTTTCTTGTGTAATTAATAATTTATATTTATTGTACTTTTATTAGTTATTAACATGTAAATTCTATTTTTATGAACCAATAGTTTTGGGAACATTAACAATAGCTTTAGTTCATATAGGTAGTATAGGTTAGGATTAGTTTTTCCCTTGTGTTCTTCTTCACAAGAGGAGGAATCCAAAGGCTAATAGAGCCTTAAAAGTTGTCGAGGATGACCAGACAAAACAACTAAGGATATTTAAAGAGCTCTAGTCTAGCTCGTTTCTCCCCTGTTGACTAGGGTGCACAAAACTTGTGTCAACACACTACTACATTGGACAATGTGGGAGGTGTGTCCTTTATTACCATTCACACATGTTGAAACTTCATCCACTGGTCACATATTTTTCAATGGTCAGATTGGCCTAGATATTTTTGAATGTTAACTTGGTTAACCGATGTGCATGGTTACATGTCATCTACCATCGATTTCCCTCAAAGTGATGGATCTAATCCAAAAATTCATGTCATTTAACAATTTGGTTTTTCTTCCAAATAAATGCTGCCAACTTCAAACTGACATATCTTATAACACCCTCCTCCCACATCTACCCAAATAACCATGCTAACCTGCGTAAACATGAGACGAGAGGCTACTATGATCATATTCGACCTCCTATGTGAGCTTAAGGAAGTGAAAACGACGAAATATCACACACAGTTATCCAACATCATCAATAGAACCCTCAAGAGACGAGTCAACTACTCAGACAGCTTGTCCCTATGTCCCACTGTTGTTCTAGATATATTAGGCCATAGTCCCTCTCATGCTATGGGTAAGGGAGCGACCAGAAACCCAAAGTTGCTCTCAGCGGCTTGCCTTCCAGCGACCAGAGACCAAAGTTGTCAGTTCTGTGCCAACAACCCCGGGATTTAAGCCACTTATTCAAGCCCGGAGCCTAAGTCATTGCCCAGAATGGAATGATAGCTTGAAATCAGTAAAAGTACAAGGAAAAAATGATGCAAAAGCACTAAACTAAAGAAGACTATAACTAGACCCCTACTAGCCATGACAGGCATTTCGTCAAACATATCATCAACATGTAACCTACAGGTGTAAACAACATAATTAAGTGTAGGGATCTCATACTTATTTGAGAATCTCTATGAACTAGTGTTCCCTCATGTCAATTGTTGCAATATCCTCTATTAGGTCATAGACACATTATCCATTCATATACAAGTAAAAACATGCTGAGAGCCATACATAGTTATTGTCATAAAATGTACATATAACCAACATAATAGGAACAGAAATACCATGAAGATATTAGTGATCAAAAATCCATATATACATCAGTACATTTACACATGAAAACCAAGGGTTTCTCGTTAATGAATGTAATGAACCAACTGGATATGGGACTACCATGTTCCACCTGACCATAAATTAGTTGCACCAAGTCTCTCTTCATCAAATCAACTCTGTGCCATATTCCAAGCATGAATGTGGGACTCATATAACACACAAAAAAAACAATCAACATGGATGCCACTAGAGTTCTCCGCCTACACCGTGAGGAATTTAAGTGCCTCCTAGTCTCTTAGGATTTACCGTGCTTCCACAGTCTGATCTAGAGATCACTAGGCCCTACACCGAGACATACTCTCCAACCTTTACTATGCATCCCATCCCAGGATCACTAGGCCCAACAGAGAGAAAATCCATCACTTGGTTTTACAGTATATCCCACCATTCACCAGCAAGGGTTCCTAGGCCCACCGAGGCACACAATCTGGCTTTACTGCAACCCACAATCTAGTTCAGGGGTTACTAGGCCAGTGGCTTCGTGATCTTCAGTCTGGTTCAAGCACCACTCAGACCATCCTTTTTTTCAGTTTAGAGATCCACCCCACTCAACTTCGAATCTAATCTAGTCAGCCCACATAAACCGAATGAGAGAACCCATCTCATCAAAGCTATCAGGAAATGGAAAGGCTAGGCTGAAGTTATTGTCACACCTAGAAAAACCCATGCCATGGTAGAAAAGAACCACATGCATCCCCATGCATGTTAAATATAGCAAGGAAAATACACATGCAAGTTGATACCTACAATGAAGCTTGTTGTAGCTGCTTGATCCTGCCTTTCCCTACTTGATCTTTGTTTTCTCTTGCCTTCTTTTCCTTTCTTGCTCCAATGCCAAAGTGCTCCAAGAAAACTCTGTGTCCAAGAGCATGAGAGAGAGAGAGAATAATGATAGAGCTCCAAAAATCAACTGACAAAATGTTACCAACATATCCTCAGAAGCATTTTTATGAATGACGCCCCTATTTTCTTCATTTTCCATTATTTTCCTTCATTTTCCTCCTCACATGCAACCTATGACATTTCACCTCCTTTTTCTCCTAATTTCCATTATTTTCATAAATAAATGTGCCAAAAATGCCATTTTGTCTTTCCAAAGCCTTAGCCATTGCCTTTGCCAATCTCCTTATCCATAAACAACCAAACGAACACCCCCTATGATGTCTTGCCCAACATTCAACTTGGAATAAGTGTCACATTAATCGTGGTTGATGTTTTTAAATTTTATTAGATGGAATTTTCACCAGAATTGTTACAGAACCCTCCCCCTTGGGAGACACTGTCCTCGATGTTCAATCACACATATAACTTAGCAACCCACTGAAAGAAGACATATTGCTCAAGAGCTTTACAACAAAGCTCGATGTAGTATTTACAATGAAAGAATGGCTCAAAATAAAAACATCATGACAACATGACAACATAGCACACAATGGAGCTTTATAACACAGCTCATTATGGTATTTACAATTATCATCTTGTTGAGTGTCAATCCACATGACATCATAACATCATGATAACATAACCACATGATAGCATAGTAACATGACAACGTAATCATAATAACATGAAACCCATACTGCATAGTGGAGCTTTATAACATAGCTCATGGTGGTATTTACATCCATACACATATATACATATAGCAACATCATCAAAATATATATTAAAACCATATACCAAACACCATATCTAAGCATATACCAAAACACCATATCAAAGCATATACCAAAATACCATATCAAAGCATATACAAAACCACCATATCAAAGTTGCTTTTCCTCAACCGGCAAGCAAGGAAGGATACATAGCCCACATTTGATCTGCCATCTCCCATGTAGCTTCATTGGGCCCAAAGTGCTTCCATTGCACTTTAACTTGCTCGATTTTTCTCTTCTGGAGCATAAGCACATTTTTCTACAATATACACTAAGGTTCTGGCTGGAATTCTCAATCTGGTTCCACCTGCAATACAGACCAATCAATCACATGATCAACATCTTTAACATATTTCTTAAGAAAAGATACATGGAAAACATCATGTACTTTCACTTTCGGAGGCAATGCAATTCAATAGGCTACTCGCCCAATCCTCTTAATGATACTAAAGGGTCCACAAAACCGTGGTTCCATCTTGGAACATGATCTAATCTATAAGGATCTCTTCTTCGGTTTGATACACAAGTACATCTTTTCCCCAACCTAGAACTCCTTGAACAACCTGTTCTGATCTGCATATCTTTATTGCCTATCTTATGTTTCCTTTAGATTATTATTTATAACTTGCATTTCATGTTCCATGTTTGCCAACATATCTGGTCCAATCAATACCATGTTAACCAGATCACTCCAACTAATGGGATTTTTAGAACTCCTCCCATACAACGCCTCAAAAGGATTCATCTTGAATGACTCCTAATAACCGCTTTTGTATGTGAACTCTACCAAAGGAAGATACTCTTCCCAATTTCATTGTTGATGCATCACATACATCCTCAACATATCTTCCAATATCCTATTGACCCTCTTTAGTTGTCCATCTATCTATGGATGATAAGTTGTGTTGAAGGCCAACTCTGTGCCCAAACTTGTAAATAGATCCTTCCAAAACTTGGAAGTGAACTTCACATCCCTCTCCAACACAATCTTCTTTGGAACACTATGCAGTCTAACTACATCTCTGAAGAATACCTATGACACATCATTAGATAAGAATGTAGACTTCACTGGAATGAAGTGTGCAACCTTTGTTAACCTGTCCATAATGACCATGATGGAATCGTGTTGCTTCACTTTCTTAGGCAACCCTGTGATGAAATCCATGGAAATAACCTCCCATTTCCATTTTGGAATTGCAATCGGTTGTAGTAGTCCACCTAGATTTTTACACTCTTCTTTCACTCACTAATAGTCGAAACATCTAGCCATAAACTTTGCTACATCCCTCTTCAAATTTAGCCAATAATAAAATTTCTTCACTGCTTTCAGTGTCTTTTGATACCTTGGGTGACCCAAATACAATTTCACATGAAATTCCCCTAAGATCACCTTCTTGAGCTCATTGTTATCCGGTACATATATCCTATCTCGGAACCTAACTAATCCATCTTCTATAAGAAAATAATCCATACCCTATGCACCTGCACCTGTACCTATACCAGTACCTTGCTGCAACCTGTGCACAATCACTATATACTTGACATCCTGTTGACCTACCTGCAAGATCCTATCCTGTAAGTCTTTCCCATAGGAGCTCATAGCTTCAAAGTGATGTACATGTACTCATCTACTAAGAGCATGTGCCACCATGTTCTCTTTACCTTTGATGTACTTGATCTCAAAATCAAACTCATTGATTATGGCCAACCATCTAGCATGCATAGCATTCAGATTCAGTTGATCAAACAAATACCTCAACCCAATGTGATCACTCATAAGCACAAACCTCCTACCAAGAAGATAGTGTCTCCACATATTTAATACATGTGTGATCATTTCTAACTCAAGATCATGTGTTTGGTAGTTATGCTCTTTCTCGTTTATTTTCTGAGACTCATAGCATACCACTTGTCCATCCTGCATAAGGACTCCACCAAAATCTCTCTTGCAAGCATCTGTGCATACCAAAAACTCTTTGTCTGAATCTTCAATTTGTAACACCAGTGCATGTTTCAACAAATGCTTAAGCTTCTCAAAGCTAGCCTCGTACTTCTTTGTCCATTCGAACTTCTTACCTTTCCTTTGCAATGATGTAATGTAATAAGAAATCTACGAGAATTTCTTGATGAACCTCATGTAATATCCTGCTAGACTCATGAAATATCTCACCTTGTCCATGCTCTTAGGAGCTACCCCCTCCATGATGGACCTTATCTTCTCTGGATCTACTGCAATGCCCTCCTTGGAGACCACATGCCCCAAGTAGTGTATTTTAGTCTAAAAGAAACTACACTTGCTGAGATTAGCATACAAATGACTCTCCCTCAACAATCTCAATATTGCTGCTAAGTGCTTGGCATTTTATTCCCTATTTTTAGAATATAACAGTATATCATCAATGAACATAATAACAAAATTACCAAATATGGACGCAACACACTATTCATCAAACACATGAATGTAGCTAGAGCATTAGTTAAACCAAATGGAACAACAACAAACTCATAATGCCCATACCTGGTCTTGAATGCAATCTTATAAATGTACTCCTCTTTGATGTGTACCTGATGGTATTTGGATCTAAATTCAAACTTCGAGAACACGATTTCTCCCTTCAGCTGAATGAACAAGTCATCAAGCCTCGAAAAAGGGTACCTATTCTTGATAGTCACTTTGTTCAACTGTCTATAATCAATGCATAATCTGAGAGTACCATCTTTCTTTCTCACAAATAAGATCAGTGTGGCACAAGGTGATACACTTGGACTAACGTATCCCTTATCCAAAATTTCCTTTAACTGCAACTTTAACTCAACCAACTCAGGTGTTCTCATCCTCTATGATGTTGTTTTTGTTGTGACCCATGTCCTTGTCTAGCTGCATTAAATCTCTTTTGTGGTGCCACATTTTCTTTCCCATTTTCATGTTGAGGCCTCGTTCTCTTAGGTTTACATTTACCTCTACCTTCTTATTTTCCCTTCCATCCATGTTGAGATTCATTATTATGCTTTGACTATTCATAGAAATTCTTCAATATCCCAATGACTTCCTTACGTGGTTGAGGCTCATCATACTCAATATTATCTCTAAATGTTAATTGCAAGCCATTGACAAATCTCTAAAATTTATCTTTCTCATCAGTAAGATAAAGTACATATCTCAATAGCTCCAAAAACTTGGTCGTGTACTCTTCATATGTCATTGATCCCCTCTTTAACTCATAGAATTATTTAGCCTTACTGTCGTAGCATCTTTCTGAAAAGTGTTTCTTCCTGAAAAGCCTCTTAAATTCCTGCCAACTCAAATATTTTGTCCTGGTGTCTCTAACTCGCTTAACATCTTCGCATCAGATGTCTTCTTTACCTTTCAAGCTGAAGATATCTATTTTGGCCTTCATATTATTTGTGTACTCATGCAACTCAAAGAATTTATTCATCCAAAGTATCCAAGCCTCTCCAACTTCTAACTTCTTCACATATCCATCAAAATTAGGTGGTTTTTCTTTCTTGAATTCTTCCGGCAAGTATCCCTTATCATTCCTCCTGTAATGATGATGGTGATGATGATCATGATGTGTGTTAGAACCAAAAATAGAAGAGTACATGTACTCATTGCCCCTCCTATCTGGAGTGTCCAACAACCTACCATATCTCACTATATTAGATCTATCTGAACTATGCCTTTCAGGAGACCTACTTTCATATGCCCTAGTAGTTCCATCCTCATGACCATGGCTGATACAAAGTGGCCCTTGTCACTGCAATTTTGACAAACTCTGAAGAAGTATAGCATTAACCTCTGCTTGCTTCTCTTGTACCTGTATGATCTAGTCATTATCTACCTTAAAACTCCTTATCTCTTCCTTTAAGCTCCTCATTGTAAATACCAAATCAGAAGGATTTCAAACACCATACTACTCTTTGGATTCATAGGGAGAGTCTTTGTAGTCCACCATCTTGCTAGCCATTTGATATTTTTTCTTGCAATGAATAATATGTCAGGTAAACCAGATCACAATAAACCAGCATACCTTAGTATAGCTTGGGGAGGATACCCTGTCTGCAATATCACCAAATCAGCATGATACATGTAAAACATAATCATATTAGCATATATACATATGCAAATAAATTTATCAACACATAAACATCCCTCTAGTTAGGGTCCATTCATCAATGCAAGGCCATATCAACAATGCATGCTATGACCTCATGCATGACAACAACCATTACTCCATTGTACAAATTTCCACATGCAACCAACAACATGCATAAGCAATGTCTAATCAACTACACCTATGCATAAGTGCATGTAGTCGAACATAAGCAATCAATTCTCATAATCAACCTACAAGACTGATACATATAATCAAACCTACAAGAATGCAGCCTAACATACAAGGATGTAAGTAGGTGACATAAAATCAATATCTAAGCGATGTATAATCCATATGAAACCAGTCACATACTCATGAAAAATACACTTCATGAAATAAACATCAAATTCTCCATGATAACCATACTACAACCATAACCAATCATCAAGCCAATGCAACAAGAACATGAAATGCAAGTGTAAGGGACACACATGCAACCAACATGCATGCATGACCAACACACACTACCCATCCAGTTCAAGAGTTGAACCATGCTTTGATACCACTATGTAACACCCTTCTCCCACATCTACCCAAGTAACCATTCCAACCAAGGTAAACATGAGACGAGAGGCTATTATGATCAGATTCAACCTCCTATGTGACCTTAAGGAAGTGGAGTCGATGGAACATCACACACAATCATCCAACATCATCAACAGAACCCTCGGGAGGAAATCCAACCACTCAAACAACCTGTTCCTGGGTCCCACTGCTATTTTGGATCTCTTAGGCCACATTCAATCTCATGCTATGGGCAAGGGAGTGACCAAAAACCCAAATTCTCTCTCACAAGATTGCATGCTAGTGACCAAAGACCAAAGTTGCTAGTTTTGTGCCAGTGAACTTGGGATTTAAGCCAAATTGTTAGGCCCATAGCCTAGGTCACTGCCCATAATGGAGTGATAGCTTTAAATCAGTAAAAGTATAGAGAAACTATGATGCAAGAGCAATCAAATGAACAAGACTATAACCAGAACCCTACTAGCCATGACAGGCATTTCGTTAAACATATCATCAACATGTAACATACAGATGTAAACAATAGAATTAAGTGTAGGGATCTCATACTTATTTGAGAAATTCTATGAACCATTGTTCCCTCATTCAATCGATGCATTTTCCTTTATTAGGTCATAGACACATTATCCATTCATATACAATTAAAAACATGTTGAGATCCATATATAGTTGTTGTCATAAAATGTACATATAACCAGCATAATAGGAACAAAAATACCATAAACATATAATTCATCAAAAATCCATATATACATCAATGCATTTACACATCAAAACCAAGGGAATAAATTTCTCATTAAAGAATGTAATGAACCAACTGGAGATGGGACTACCGTGTTCCACCCGAGCATAAATTGGCTGAGCCAAGTCTCTCTTTAGCCAATCACCCTTGTTCCATATTCCAAGCATGAATGTGGGACTCATAGAACACACAAAAAAAACACCAATCAACATGGATACCACCGAAGTTCTTTGCCTACACCATAAGGAATTTGAGTGCCTCATAGTTTCTCAGGCTTTACTGTACATCCACAGTCTGAACCAGGGATCACTAGGCCCTACACCGAGACATACTTCCTAACCTTTAGCGTGCATCCCATCACAGGATCACTAGGCCCAACGGAGATAAAATACACCTCTTGGCTTTACCGTATATCTCGCCATTCACCGGCGAGGATTCCTAGGCCCACCGAGGCACACAATCTAGCTTTAACGCAACACATAGTCCAGATCAAGGGTTACTAGTCCAATGGCTTCATGATCCTCAATCTGGTTCAGGGACCACTCATACCATGTGTTCATAAATTTAGAGATCCACCCCACTCAGCTTCAAATCCAATCCAGCCCTCCCATATAAATGGAATGAGAGAACTCATCTCATCAAAGCTATCAGGAAATGGCAAGGCTAGGCTGAAAATATTAGCACACCTGGAAAAACCCACGTCATGGTAGAAAAGGACCACATGAAATCCAATGCATGCTAAATCTAACAAGGAAAATACACATGCAAGTTGATACTTGCAATGAAGCCCGTTGTAGCTACTTGATCCTGCATTTCCCTACTTGATATTTGATTTCTCTTGCCTTCTTTGCCTTTCTTGCTCCAATGCCAAAATGCTCCAAGAAAACTCTAAGTGTCCAAGAGTATGAAAGAGAGAGAGAATAATGAGAGAGTTCCAAAACTCAATTGAAAAAAGGTTACCAATTGAACCTCAGAAGCCTTTTTATGAATGAGGCCTTTATTTTCTTCATTTTCCATTATTTTCCTTCATTTTCCTCTTCACATGTAACATATGACCTTTCACCTCCTTTTTCTCCTAATTTCCATTATTTTCATAAATAGATGTGCCAAAACTATCATTTTTCCTTTCCAAATACTTAGCCATAAACAACCAAATGAACACCCCTTAGGATGTCTTTCCCAACATTCAGCTTGGAATAAGTCTCCCATCAACCGTGGTTATTGTTTTTAACTTTTATGATATGGAATTTTCACCTTGGTTGTTACATATCTTCTCTTCTTGGAAGAGTTTTACCAATTTTTCTATACCAATAGAAAGGTCTTAGACAGAGCTACCCAACCATTTCATCCATAGATTCATTTAAGAATCATAAGTTTAAAAAAAATATCAATAAACTTTGAGTCATTTTGGCATTATTTGGTGTGAGATTTTCAAGGTATTAGAGTATCATGTTTCTTCCTTTCACTTACCCCTCGATTGAAATGAAACTGGTTGTCACCAATGACAACACTATCTCCAATAGTGGACCTATTCTTCCATGTCTAAAATGTGTTTTTAAACAACTATAGGGATTATATCCCTATAATATTTCATGGTTTCCCTGGCAACTGCTCAACTGTGTGTATGGTGTACCAAAGAGGGATTGAAATTATAAAGAGGGGAGAGACTAGGACATTCATGTTTTCCACTATACATTTGATAAGAAACTCTTAGCCATAATTAAAGTAATGAAACAAAAGGATGAAACCAAGCTATGGTTTAGCTTAAGAAATCTAAGTGAGGGACCTATAAAACAGAGCAGGAGGACTAATTGCAGAGAAAGTGAGAGATTCTAAAACCAATGCTAGTAAATTAAATTAGGAGGAAGGGTGAGTGAATAAAAACATAGGATGGGAGGGCCAATCATTGATTAATGGAAAGACCAAACCCATTAGAATGATTAAACCTAGGGAGAGGACAAAAAATAAAAATCCCACAAAGCTAGAATCCAAATTCAATGCATTGAGGAGGATTTCTAAAATTGAAATATAATTCCAAATTGGGATCACAATAAGATCAAACTTGAAGTCACTAACACTACTACAATTTGTTCCAGCAATTGAGTTGCTCCACTTGAAGAGTAAAGCATTAGGGTTTTTGCAAGCTCTAGAATTTCATCTCAAACAGGTTATCGTGGAATTTTCGCTATAATTGTTTTTCTACGAAACTTCAGACTCTAAAATTAAAACCCATTTGAGTCGAGATATTGATGAAGCTCAGGTCCAATTTTAAGATCTTGTCTCTCTATATGTTTGGAGATATAATCTGAGGAAGTTAGGATTTTTGCAGACTATCGAATTACATTCTAAACAAGTGACCTTGGGAAAATCATCATAACTTTACCTCTAAGCAAAAAATTGAAATTTAGTAAGAATTTACAGAAAGAGGATGGACTATAGTTCTATGTGTATGTTTTTCAGATCCGAAGGTCGAAATAGTGATATGTGGCACGTCGTACAAGTTCGCTCTACTGAAACATTATATAATCAGGTCATCTTAGGAGATTGGGCACAACACTTACTTGGAGAATCAAATTATAATCAGACTTATGGGGTTAGAAAGAGGACTCAGAGGGCTACTGCAAGATGCAATTTCATAACTTGGATAATTGAAAATATAGAGTTATTCAAGATCAAGCTCCTAAAATCAAGAAAAGGCGATATGAGGAAGTTTGATGGAAAGGATCCAGTAAATTGGATACTACAGATGGAGCAATATTTTGATCTACATGAGGTTCAAATATTAAAAAAGGTACATATTACATCTTTATATTTAGAACCGAATCAATTTTTATGGTATAAAGGGATTTGTTCTCGTAAAGCACTTGTCACTTGGTCAATTTTCACGGAAGAAATGATAGCACATTATGAGGATACAAAGAGTAACACCTTCTTTAGCCAATTGATAAATCTCAAACAAAAGGGTTCAATGGAAGAGCACATTGAGGAATTTAAAAAATTGAATATAAGGGTAAATGATATTCCAGAGAAGCAAAGGATGGATGCCTTCATAGGGACTTTAAAGGATAACATTCAACATGAGGTTTGTCTTTAGGAACTTGATTCATTGGAGAAGGCATTCCGATTGGCAAGAAAAATTGAAAGCGAAATTATGGAAATAAGGAATCCCACCACTCATGACTATAATTATGGAAGTGTTTTTTCTCATAGCCTTCCACAACCTACAAGGTTTACACGACAAAAATTGGAAGAAAAAAGAGAAAAGGGGCATTGTTACAATTGTGATAGCAAATACACTAAAGGTCATAAGTGTGCTGAGAAGAAATTATTTTACATAGATTATGAATAGGAGGAAGAAAAGGATAAAAGAACATCAAAAGAAGAGGATATACACCAGGAACCAACCCTAGAGAAAGATTAAATGAATTCGACCATATCTTGTAAAGAATTGGCAAGAATTACCACTCCTCAAACTTGCAAGATAGAAGGACATATCAAGAAGAAAAAGGTTCGAGAAGTGAAAAATCACATCAAGAAAGAAGAAACGAATCCGACCATATCTTGTAATGCATTGGACGGAATTACCACTCCTCAAACTATCAATATAGAAGGACATATTAAGAAGAAAAATGTTCAAGAAGTTGTTGTAGCATTTTTTGGTTTTGATAAGTTAGAATAAATTAGACAAAAATGAAATGTATTTACAAAATGTTAAGATAGGATATGGACAAAAAGAATATTGAATAAAAAATGTTAGGAAAATATTTTGATAAATATGTCCATATGAAAGAAAATGTTAGGGTAGATGCCCTAAAAAATGAAGGCAAAATAAGATGTTAGGTTAGATAGAAAAGAAAAAGAAATCAACTCTGAAAGTGTTGCAAATCTAAATGCCACTACTTTTTTCTAAATTTAGTTTGAAAAATAATAGCTATGTGCAGTTCGTTTAGATGCCACACTAGGTTATTTTATCCAATTATACAGTTGCATCATAATTGGATTTGTTTTAAATTAATTCTCATAGGTAGAAAATAAATTGGCTCAACAGTTTAATATGAGCCAATGGAAGAAATAAGGTATAGAGATAGATTGTTCATAAAAAGAAAATATTGGGTTGCTAGTTCAAATGCACTCTGGAAGGATAAGTAAAAATGTTAGGAATAGAAGGGTAGGTATAAATGTAAAAGTTTCAGATGTTGAAATGGTTATTTCCTAAAGATCAAAACATTGGGGGTAGGTAAGCATTGCGCAAGTTCCCTATGCGATACCACTGTCAACTGTTGCATGACTGCTAATTGTTGACTGTGGGATCAATATTGCATTGCATCATTCATGAGTGAATGAACCTTGGGCAGAAGAAAGTGCGATTTGCGATGTCACTGCCGACCGTTAGATCTGGAGAGAGGAGATCAACGACGTAGAGTGAAGTGTTTTTCAATTGTTGTTCAGTTTCTGTTCAATTGTTGTTTAGTTGTTGTTCAATTGTTGTTCAGTTGTTGTTCAATTGTTGTTCAGTTGCTATTCAATTGTTGTTCAATTTCCCTCTTGCGTCATTTTTTGAATAACCAAAGTTTGGAATTTATGTTATTTCATTCATATGCTATCACCTCATTCATTAACACACCCAAACGCACAGCCGTTGCGTCTGCCTATCATATCTTGACCCCACCATTCATTCCCCGCTCACACGTTAATCTCCCTCCACCTCATCTCTCATCCCGCACACTCCTTCGCAATCATACGACCCACACTCTTTAAGGGCAATCTTTAATACCGCCTATATAAACCACCAAAGTACCTTTTTAGTCTTTCGGGACTAAAATTCCCAAAACCACAAACCACTCCGTCTTACCCCCAAACACGGTATCCTTCATAGCCATTACCGCCACCCCACGTCACCTCTACATCACGTTTCACTTCATGTCTCCCATCCAATCATCTACCGCCTATCCATTGCCCATTCATTTCCACTCCCACGCATTTATGACCAAATGTCTGTTAATTAACTCGTTGGATAATTAATGCATTTTTAAACGTTTGGCACCACCCTCCCACTCTATTTTTCTCTTTATAAACACTATCTCATGCACTTCAAAGGTTACACAGTTGACTTCTACAACCAAGATTATTCTTCAAGCCTGCCTACTCATACAACTTAGCCACAGCTCCACTTGTCAGTTACCTGTCTCCACTCTGGTAACTCCTTTTACCTTTTTGTCATTTACAGTCCACAGTTTCGTTTGACAAAATTCCTCCCAAGGGAAAAGTAATTACAGAAGTTTCAAATCCTCTAATTCAACCACAGATTTATTTCCACCATACTCCATTAATTGACAAGGATTGCAAAATCATTGATACTTCTTCTATATTTGATTTATTTGAAATTTATTGTTGGTGGGAAGAGTAGCTAATTGACCAAAGTGATGAAATTGGGCTCTAGGAATCCCAATTACCTCACTATATTTTTCCACAAATACACAGAGCTCCAGATTTTGTGAGAAAATGCCATGAATCCTATGATCCCAGCTAGAGAGTCATTATCTCACCTACTAGAGAAATCCTCTATCCTATTAACACTGATTTAATTGAGAAAATGTTGCATGCCCCTACTACTACACCAACTCATCATTTTTCTCATGAAAACCTGATAAAATATTATAACAAATTGGACTTTGCTAAGAGATCCCAGACCTTAGAACTATTTTTGGAAATTGGTAGTCCTCTACCAAAGAGAAATCCCCCTTATGATTCATCTATGTTTCCTGATAGAACCAAGCATATTACTACTATCCAGTCCTATTTGCTTGGTTATCACTCTGATCAATCTGTCAATGAAGCCATCCTTGCTTTCTTAGCCATGTTTTCTTCTGATTCTAAGTCTATTACTATTTATGATTTTAGTCATTTCATAGTTGAAACCATACATGAGCAGTTTGTCAAATTCAACACTGAAGAAGTATTCAAGTATGCTTCAGTACTTGTGTATCTGTTTATATATTTTCAGGGGGACAAATTCCCATTTTCTTTGCAGAAACTTGATGAAGAAGGATCGCCACAGTTAGTGATTTTCTGGACTTCAATGAATGAAGAAGAAAGAAGAATTCACATATAAGTAGGTCATAGAACTGTTTATTCATCCATCCCCCAGCCTTATGAGCAGCACTCCATTACCAAGGATCAGTGAAGAGATTGTCAAGGAACTTCAATTCATAGATCAAATTGCAACAAGAGATTGGTATTGCTACCAAAACTACACAGAAATCAGGGTTTTTGGTTGTGAGCTTCCACCCTACAAACTGCCAAAGTACCTCCATGTTAGAATCTTTGCACCGGATTACTTGAGGAAAATATTGAATGCAAATGAAGTACATTTTGTACCTGCCAACAGAAATCGCAATTTAAGCTCAAAGCTCAAGTTGGTCCCTTCATTTGTAATACTAGGGCAGTAGGGGAGGAAGCTGATAAGCTGCTAAAGGAAATGGAATTTTCTCTCAGTTTCTCTTGGTCATATGACCCATTAGGAGTCATCTCCAAACTCAAGGTGGAAAATAAGTTCACACCATATCAACATATAGCTAGGCCTGAGATAGAATAGTTCAAGAATCAGTTGGAATGGACAGGGAATACCCTCCATGAGGCTGAGGAGTAGGTAGTCTCTACATCTAATATGCAAAATCCAATTGCACAAGAAAAGATAGCCAAGAGAGGGAGGGAAGAACAATCTTCACCTGCAACAGAGGCAACAAGACAAAGCTTCAAGGTTTTTCACAAGAAAAAGAAACAAAGAGTCTCTATGAATGTTGATTCATAGTCTAGTGAATAGTCCATACAATCTCCAACTCAGTCTACCACTTTTCCTGAACAACAGATGGTTCAAACTACTGGAGTCATTCCAGAGAATAAACAAGAAGACATCTTCCATGTCTTTAGTGAAATCAAAAGAAAGAAAGATGAATTGAAGTTGAATACTTACACCTATTTTTGGAAGCATTCTTCCAACTCTCAAGCAAGGCTTCTTTCAGTCTTTGACTCTGAGAAGGGGAAGATGCAAATGGCTTTCTTGCAGGCCCAAGTTCCTCAGCACAGGACTGTAGCAGAATACTAGAAACACACTTCTCTTGAATTTAGTGTTAAGGATGTGCATCCAATTGATCAAATCGAGACGCACAAACAAACTAGATAGATGATTGCTTCAACCTTGACAAACACTGCTATGAGTTTGTTAAAGATGCAGGTTACATTGGCCAACATTCAGTCACAATTAAGGTTGGATAAGGTCTCCTTATTAGCAAAGGATACCAAGATTCAGTCTTTGGAAAATCTAGTGCTAAGGATGGGATATGATCCCACAAACATAAATGCCGCAGAGGAGCCCATTAAGAAAAAGAACACTTAGGTTGCAGCATTAAATAAACAAGTGAAACTACCAGCATCTGAGGATCCAATGGCCAAAAAAATCGAGGAGACAGAGACTCAAAAGTTAGATATGATGAAACTCACCATAGAACAAAATTTGCAAATAAAACAAATGGAGGAATAGATGGAGAAATTGGTTAAGGAGAAGGAGGAAGCTATCAAGAAAATTCAAACTTCAGTGGATTTAGTTTCTCTTGCAGCAATTCCCATCACTACAGTTTCTACTACAGCCACTACATCGGCAACAGGTACAGCAAAAGGAGCTGAACAACTTACTAAATCTCTTCAGAACCTGTCCATCCAAACAGGAGAAATCAATAAACTAAAGGATGAACTCAAAGAGTTATGGCTTATGAAGTCTATATCAGACGGTTCACACACAAATGAAACAAATAGACTTAAAGGCCAAGTGGAAATGTTGAAGAATGAACTCACAGATTCTTTCATAGGAAACAAGTTGGGTTTAGCAAAAGAAATTTTGTGGGAAGAAATCATAGAGGCAAGCACGGAGATTTGGCCCTCCATTAAGATAATATTCAATCAAAAAGATCTATTGGAGAAAGCTCAGGAAGCAGTGGAATCCATAATTAGGTAGCTTGAGGATATGCCAGAGACTGCCTCTGATATAATCAAATTTCTCAATTCCAAGGATGACTATGAGCTTGAGGAGTTAAGGGTAGGTGACAGAACCGCAACAATATTAGAAGTAAAGAAGGTTATCAGTAAGAGAAATCTCAACCTTCAACTACAAGAAAAGTGCAGCAATGTTAACAACATGGTTCAGAGATTCTTCAGCAAAATTGAACCTTTGATCAGCAAAGGTTTACCTTCTATGATGGTTATTAATGATAAACTGATGCGAATTGAGGATTATGTCAAAAAGTTAACAAAGGTGGGCACCCATGCAGCTTCAGTAGCCAATATCAAAGGATCAACAACATCAACTCTCATAGTAAAAACACTCAGGGATTCTTTCTTCATCCTGGATGAAATCAAGCATATATTTTTGGTAAAACCCACTTTTACTAAATATACCAAGATGGATGAAATCTACAAGAGGGTAACAAAGATTTCTATCCCAGATAAGAAACGCTGGGAAGAATTAACATATTTACTTGATTAAGGATTATTGAATAGCAGTCAGTTTTTGAGGGAACGGTCAGCCAACTTCAACCACTTTTCAACTTTTTCAATGATAGTCATCAAACAGCACAACACCAAAGCAATTCCAGATCATTAGACAGTTTTATTTTTGATTGTGTAAATAATTTATTTTTGTAAAAGCAGTTTAGGATTTTTTTTTCCTACTGTTGTGTACATAACTCTCTTCACGAGTTATTAAGGGTTGCACCCTTGAAGAAGAATTTCAAGACATCCGATGTAATTATTCTTTCTGGATCATTAATACAAAGTGAAGGATTCTAAATTATGTTTTACACAATTTGTGTTTCTTGTAAGTTTTTAGGAATAATTGTATTTCAATCTATTCCTATAAGCTTTATGAACTGATAATCTATAAAGAGAATGAATTAATGGACTATTTGTTTAATTAATTCCCTCAAAATTAATAAATCATCAACATCTTTTATAAGCCCATGTGTATTTTCTCAAACCTGTAAACATAGTTTAAAGGTTTTCATACTTATGACTATTTAGCTTTCAATTTGAAAACTATGGCAATCATATTACTTTTTTTTCTACTCATCATCATAAAATCTATTTCATTGTGTAAATATTTATAGCATCCCTTTGCTGAGATATTGATACTATTCAAGAGGTTAGGCACATCAGTTCTATATATGTTTCATTCATTGGTCTCCCAAATTAAAACAAAACCCCCAAAACAATTATCTTAGATGCTCTGGCATAATAGCTAACCATTATTATCTCAGAGGTACAACATCAAACTAGTGTCGTTGTCAGGGACTCAAATTTCATTAAGTTTTCCTGGGGAAACGATATGTATTCTATTCCTTTAAGGTGATTAAAGGTCTAGAAAGGTTAAAAGCTTTCACCTAGCAACTCCACTCTCTCAAACTTGCACCTTTTAAGTACACCAGATCTCATTCAGAGGCTAACTTAGTTGATCCTCTGTTAGACCCTAAAGAAAATTCTAAGAAAATCCAATTCTAGAAGGGCACAACAACCCTCTTCTTCTTCTTCTTCTTCAATCTTGAAGTCTGAAGATTTACCATCATTTGATCCTTATAGTAACATTCCATCCAATCCAGATTACTCCCACCTCTCACCTAGGGTTGTTAAACTCTTAAACAGGGGAGTCGATTTTAAATCAGCTTTCCTCATTCATTCATTTAAATCTCATCCAGAACCCTCACTACCACTAGGATCACCTAAAACTGAGTCTAACTTGGGTGTTAATTTACTAGAATACAAACCAACAGATTTCATATCCCCTACCACTTATTCATTCCCCCCCACTTCTGGACAACCTGAAGCTTCTACTTCTGAACATCCTGAAGAGACATTCTCTATGTATTCAAATCAACTCTTTGAAACAAAGGAGGGTATTCATCCACAGGTCCAGAAGTTATTTCTTAAGACTCCTTCGAAATCATTCAGGAGATCCCCCCCTTCTTCACCTTCTTCGACCCCTTCTTCATCTTCTTCAACTTCTTCATCCACACAAACACCTCATACACCACCTCCCACTATGGATTTCTGACCTATTGTATAGGTTAGATACGCAGCTTTAGTCTTACCTCCTAATCTTGATGCATTCCCAGCTAGATACTTGAAATATCTTCCCAGGAATAATGGAGAAACTGGTCCTTCTGCTAAAGACCATCTTCAAGCCTTTTTAGACTTTGCAGATAACATGAATATTGAACAAGAAAATGTTTACATGAGGTTCTTTGTACAATCACTTTAAGGAAATGTAAGAATTTGGTTTAGGTAGTTACCTGCAAATTCCATTAGAAATTGGGAATAACTTACAAATATATTTAAAAACCAGCGGGGTTTGAGAAAAGATCCTCTTTACTTTCTCACTGAGTTTGATGAACTTAAAAGAAATTTTGGTGAACCTGTATTATACTTTATCAAAAGATTCAATAAGCTTTATCATAAAATGCCCCCTAATTGTAAACCCCCTTTAGTAGCAATAAAGTCTATATTTTCTAAAGCCTTTGATGATTATTTTGTTGTTATGTTGAGAGAGAGAACTTCAAGAATTCTTGAAGATATGCAAACAAATGTTATTGAGGTAGAAGCAAACAAGGCTACTTCAACTTCTTTGAAATCTAAAGAGGAAAAGGCCCAAAGAAAACTCAAATTGACACCAGAGGCTTCTAGTTCCTCTAACACTAAAACTGAAGATTCTAAAATAGATGAAATAACTTCTCTTCTTAGAAATGTATCTAATGGAATTTCCAAGATTGAGACTCAACCTAGGACAATTCAATAAACAGTTTCCAAACCCCAAAATCAAAATCAAGGTTAGTACAAAAGAAATCCACAATTACAAATACTTCAGAGACCTAGTAATGATCAGCAGATTCCCACTCCTTTGTTGATAGATGATTAGCAACCTGATGATAATACTATGACCATCAGTGAAGATATAAATAATATGGATACTTCCTCTGATCAAACAGCTATTATTCCTCTTACACAACAAAATCAGGTTCAAGAAGATCAAGAATCTTCATAGGTTTTTAAATACCATGCCTTCTCTGAATTTTTAATTGTAGGGTTGAACAAAAGATATTACCTTAGGCCTAGGCCTGGCCCTAGAAGACCTCCTAAGGAAACTCCAGTAATTGAACCTCGTGCCAAAACTGCTCAAACTCAAATGAATTTTATTCGACCATTAGATAAGTCAATTGATACTCCTAAAAATGACAAAAATGCATTGAATACATTTAATGTTGAAAAAGAGTTAGAAAAAAGTTAAAATCCCAATTCCTCTTTCATAACTTTCTGAAAACCCTGGGTATAAAAATTAGGTCTCCAAATGGATACAAAATACCTCGGTTGATCCTGAAGGTGATATCATTAGTCTGCAAGATGAAAAACCAGCAGTTGTTTTTGGCCCAAGCTCAGATATGATAGATGAAATAGTGCCTCCTTTCTATGTAACTCTTAAGACAAATGATTCCATGTCGTATAATTGTATGCTTGATTCTAGAGCATCACATAACCTCATGACAAAAACTATCATGGATCATTTGAAAATTGACATAACTAGATCCTATAATGACTTGTACACATTTTATTCTAAAAGGGTGCCTTGCTTAGGATTGATTAAGGATTTAGTAATCACCCTTGCCAAAATTCCAGTGAAAAGTGTAGTACTTGATATAGTTGTCACAGATATCCCTCCCAAATTTGGAATGCTCCTTTCAAGGTCTTGTTGTGCCAAATTAGAGGGAACTCTTCAAATGGATATGTCTTATGATACTATTCCAGTTTATGGGGGAGAACAACTAAGATTATATAGGGAGGTGAGATTTGTGCACAGTGTTTGCAAAACAGACCAGCCAAGGAACCATCCCATTTATGAAATTGACCAAGATTTTGGTTGCTTTCAACTCTCTTCAAACCAAGTGCATGAAACTCAAGTTAAAATTGAAGATGTATTTGAAATTCCAGTACCAAATCAAACTGATATATGGAAACTATTCTTTGATGTCTCCTGTACAAAAGATGGATCAGGAGCTGGAGTAGTTTTAATATCACCAGAAAAAGAAAACATTACCCAATCATGTAAGCTCGACTTCGAAGTTACAAATAATGTGGTTGAATATGAAGCTTTCCTTTTGGGATTGCAATTAGCCAAAAGCTTAAAGGTTCAAAACTTAAGTGTTTTTATTGATTCAGAACTTATTGTCAAACAAGTGAGAAATATTTTCTAGACTAAACACCCTAGACTTAGGTCTTACCGAAATGAAGTATGGGATTCAGTTGAAAACTTCTTTGATGCTTTTAATTTGACTTATATTCCAAGAGATCAAAATATTCATGTAGATGCCTTAGATGTTTCTACTAGTTCATTTAAAATTCCTGATCAGAATAATTTACTCTACCAAATACAAGTCAAGTATAGACCATCTATCCCAGACAATCTAAAACACTGACAGATATTTGAAGATGATGAACACTTAAAATCTTTTCTGCAAGTTGTAGACCAATCTTTTGTTCTATAAATTGATGAAGATAGATCCAAAATAAATGAAAATACAAGTGAGAATGATACTTCAGATTTGAGTTCAAAAATTGTTGATCATGATATGATTCAATTGTCTAAAAATTTTATTCCCAAAGGCTTGATACCTTTAGAAAATTTTTTTGATCAAAATGATGTCCTCTGAAATCCTCAATCCATTTCTTCGAAAGAAGGCATAGAAGAAATTAACATTGGAACAAATGATGATGTCAAAAACATCAAAATATGTGCATCTCTAGACCCTGAGATTAAAACTCAATATCTTAAGTTACTTCAAAATTATAAGGATGTTTTTGCCTGGATCTATGTTGATCTAAAAACCTATGATACTTCATTAATACAGCATAAGATCCCTTTAAAGCCAAAAGTAGTACCTTATCAAAAAAAACTTAGGAGGATTAATCCATCCCTTCTACCAATTGTAGAAAAGGAAATTAAGAAAATGCTAGATGCCTAGATCATTCTCCCTCTTAGATATTCTAATTGGGTCGCAAATTTAGTTCATGTTAGGAAAAAGAATGGAGAAATCAGGCTTTATGTGGACTTTAGAAATTCGAATAAAGCATCATTAAAGCATAATTACCCTTTGCCAAAAATGGATCAGTTACTTCAAATGGTTTCAGGAGCACAAATACTTTCTATGCTTGATGTTTTTTCTGGTTATAATCAAGTGAATGTTGATCCAGCAGATAGGGAAAAGACATCCTTCACTACACCCTGGAGTACATTTATGTACGCTAGAATGCCATTTGTCTTATCAAATGTTGGAGCAACATTTCTGAGAGCTATGGATGTAGCTTTTATGGGTATGGTAAACAAATTTGTGGTTATTTATCTTGATGACATTACTATTTTTTCTAAATCTGATTAGAAACATCTAAAGCACTTGATGAAGGTTTTGGACAGGTGTAGGAAATTTGGGATATCATTGAACCCTAAAAAGTCTTTTTTTGCTATCAAATAAGGAAAACTATTGGGCCATAGAATCTCAAAGGAAGGAGTGGTAATGGATCCCAAGCATGTTTTTGCCATTGAAACATTGACCTTACCTAGAAACAAGAAAGAAATTCAAGCTTTTCTGGGTAATATTAATTTTTTAAGGAGATTCATCCCAAAGTATGCAGAGATTGTAAAAGATACAACTGAAATGCTCTGAAAGGATCACGAAGTTAAGTGGACTGTCTCTTCTAGGCATGCATTTGATCAGATCAAGAAAGCTATGTCTGAAGCTCCCACCCTAGCCAGCCATGATTATACTAAACCATTTATTATATTTTATTTTACCTCAGTAACAACCCTTGCTGCTATTCTCTTACAAAAGAATAAAGATTCCCATGACCAGCCCATAGCCTTTTTTAGTAAGGTTATGAGAGATGTCGAGCTTAAGTATGGCATAATCGAGAAGCAAGCCTATACCCTCATTCAAGTGCTGAAATATTTTAGGATGTATGTCCTACATTCACCTATTACTGCTTATGTTCCTAATTGTGCTATAAAAATCATTTTAACTCAACCTGACACTAATGGGAAAAGAGGTAGGTGGATCACTCAAATACTTTAGTTTGATCTAACTATCAAAACTACAAAGCTAGTAAAAGGCCAGGGATTAGCCAAGCTTCTAGCAGAATCCAATTGCAAAGTGCTTGGAATCAATTCTATTTTAGAAGTACAAGGGTAGAATCCACAAGAATCTTTCCTAATTTTACAAGGGGAGAATCCACAAGAACCTTCTCTTCAACCTAAAGAAAAGAATCCACAAGAACCTTTACCTTCAGATCAGATTAGCTCTTTACATATTGATGACAAATTTCTATTGTCAGGTTGGTATCAAGACATTGTAAATTTTCTCCTCCATTTTGAATTCCCAGCATCATTTTCCAAAGCCCATTATAAAAATCTTAAATTGAAAGTAGTCAAGTACTGCACCATAAATGAAAATTTGTACTGGAAAGATACACTAAATATTTTATTATTATGTTTAACAGAATCAGAAACTGAATGAATCATTGATCAGTTCCATACAGGATTTTGTGGAGGACATTATGCTTGGAGAGCAATAGCATACAAGATTTTAAGGGGAGGATTTTATTGGCCAACATTGTTCTTACAAGTGGGGGCAAAGGTTAGAAGTTGTGTTCCTTGTCAAATGTTTGTCGGTAAGTAGAAACTAGTAGCTCTTCCACTAGTACCATCAATAATCTCAGCACCTTTCCTTCAATGGGGATTAGAATTTGTTGGATAAATACATCCCACTTCAAGTAATCATCACAGATGGATCCTCACAACAACAGACTAATTCACTAAATGGGTAGAAGAAATTATGGTAAGAAATGCTACCGACTCGGTAGTAATTAAATTCATTGAAGAAATATCTTATCTAGGTTTGGTTGCCCAACTCAAATTGTCACAAATAATGCAGCAGCATTCTCTAGTGTTAAAATGATTGAGTTTAGCCAGAAATATCATATTCTATTACATCATTCAACTCCATACTATCCTCAAGGTAATGGCCTCACAGAATCCTCAAATAAAAGTCTGGTAAAGGTAATTAAAAAGACCTTAGCAGATCATAAAAAGAGCTGGTACTCTCATTTAATTTATGCAGTGTGGGAAAATAGAATAACTCCAAAAAGATCTACTAGGAAATCTCCTTTTTAGTTAGTCTATGGGAAATATGCAATTTTTCCCACCAATTTGGATTTCCTAGTTTTAAAATTCTTGTAGGACTCAACAGATGAACCTAATGATTTTTCAAGAAGGATAAATCAAATTATTGAACTAAATGAAAACAGAGATGAAGTTCAATACAAATTGAAGAAATATCAGAATAAGATGAAAATCCTGTTTGACAGAAGAGCCAGGGAAAGGGACTTCAGGGAAGGTGACCTAGTTCTAATATGGGACTCCAAGAGGGAGGAAAATGGAAAGCATGCTAAGTTTGATAACCTATGGTTTGGTCCTTTAGAAATTGCTGAAGTAAAGGGTAACAACACTTTTGTGCTACAAAATCTTGAGGGACTATATTCCACTTATCCTGTAAATGGAAGGTTTCTCAAACATTTCATTCAATACTGAGAAGTTGGAATACATTTCATTGTAAAAACTCCGGTTTCTTTTACTTTTTAAGCTGTCAGTGAGATTTTTTATAGCAAAGGACTCCGTAGCCCAAGGAGAAGGCACATGGATCTGCAGGTTCTCTGCATTTTACAGGAGAAAGCAGTCCCTAGTTGGAGCCAAAGTTGTGGCATTTTTTGGTTTTGATAAGTTAGAATAAATTAGACAAAAAATGAAAATGTATTTACAAAATGTTAAAATAGGATATGGACAAAAAGAATATTGAATAAAGATTTTTAGGAAAATATTTTGATAAATATGTCCATATCAAAGAAAATGTTAGTGTAGATGCCCAAAAAAATGAAGGCAAAATAAAATGTTAGGTTAGACGGAAAAGAAAAAGAAATCAACTCTGAAAGTGTTACAAATCTAAATGCCACTACTTTATTCTAAATTCAATTTGAAAAAAATAGTTGTGTGTAGTTTGTTTAGATGCCACACTAGGTTATTTTATCCAATTATACAGTTGCATCATAATTGGATTTGTTTTAAATTAATTCTCATAGGTAGAAAATAAATTGGCTCAACAGTTTAATATGAGCCAATGGAAGAAATAAGGTATAGAGATAGATTGTTCATAAAAAGAAAATATTGGGTTACTAGTTCAAATGCACTCTAGAAGGATAATTAAAAATGTTATGAATAGAAGGGTAGGTGGAAATGTGAAAGTTTGAGACACTGAAATGGTCATTTCCTAAACATAAAAACATTGAGGGTGGGTAAGCGTCGCACAAGTTCCCTGTGTGATATCACTATCAACCATTGGATGACTTCTAATTGCTAACCGTGGGATCAATATCGCATTACATCATTCATGAGTGAATGAACCTTGGCGAAAGAAAGTGTGATTTGCGATGTCACTGCCGACCATTAGATCTAGAGAGAGGAGATCAACAGCGTAGAGTGAAGTGATGTTCAATTGTTTTTTAGTTGTTGTTCAATTGTTGTTTAGTTTCTATTCAATTGTTGTTCATTTGTTGTTCAATTGTTGTTCAATTGTTATTCAGTTGTTGTTCAATTGCTATTCAATTAACCTCCTGCATCATTTTTTGAATAACCAAAGTTTAGAATTTTTGTTATTTCATTCATATGCTATCACTTCATTCATTAAAACACTCGGACCCACAGCCACCGCGTCTACCTATCATATCACAACCCCACCGTTCATTCCCCGCTCACACGTTAAACTCCGTCCAGCTCACCTCTCATCCTACACACTCCTCCACAAACATACGGCCCACACTCCCTTTCAGCCCTCATTTGTCATCCGAAGTTTATTGGTAAGGGGTGGCGAAATAGGCAGTCTTTAATACCGCCTATATAAACCACAAGAGTACCTTTTTAGTCTTTCAGGACTAAAAATCACAAAACCACAAACCACTCCATCTTAACCCCGAACACGGTATCCTTCATAGTCGTTACCACCACCCCATGTCAGGTTTCACTTCATGTATCTCGTCCAATCATTTGTCGCCTATCCATTGCACATTCATTTCCTCTCCCGCACATTTATGACCAAATGTCTATTAATTAACCTATTGGATAATTAATGCATTTTTAAACGTTCGACGCCATCCTCCCACTCCATTTTTCTATTTATAAATACTGTGTCATGCATTTCAAAGGTTACACAGTTGACTTCTGCGACCAAGATTATTCTTCAAGACCTCCTACTCATACAACTTAGCCACTTGTCATGTTCGCAAGCATATCTTTCGGGTCCACTTGTCAGTTACCTGTCTCCACTCTAGTAACTCCTTTTACCATTTCGTCATTTACAGTCCGTAGTTTCATTTGACAGAATGCCTCCCACGGGAAAAGCAATTGAAGAAGTTTCAAATCCTCTAATTCAACCACAGATTGATTTCCACCATACTCCATTAGTTGACAAGGATTGCAAAATCATTGAGACTTCTTCTCAGTTTGATTTATTTGAAATTTATTATTGGTGGGAAGAGTAGCTAATTGAACACAGTGATGAAATTAGGCTCTGTCAATCCCAATTACCTCACTATATTTTTCCAAAAATACACAGAGCTCCAGAGTTTGTGAGAAAATGCCATGAATCCTATGATCCCAGCCAGAGAGTCATTATCTCACCTACTGGAGAAATTCTTTGTCCTATTAACGTTGATTCAATTGAGAAAATGTTGTAGGCCCCTGCCACTACACCAACTCATCATTTTTCTCATGAAAACCTGATAGAAGCTTATAATAACTTGGACTTTACCAAGAGATCCCAAACCCTGGAACTATTTTTAGCAATTGGTAGTCCTCTACCAAAGAGAAATCCCCCTTATGATTCATCTACGTTTCCTGATAGAACCAGGCATATTACTACTATCTGGTCCTATTTGCTTAGTTATCACTCTGATCAGTCTGTCAATGAAGCGATCCTTGGTTTCTTATCCATGTTTTCTTCTAATTCTAAGCCTACCGTTATTTATGATTTCAGTCATTTCATGGCTAAAACTGTGCATGAGCAGTTTGTCAAATTCAACACTGAAGAAGTATTCAAGTATGCTTCAGTACTTATGTATCTATTTATATAATTTTATGGGGATAAATTCCCATTTTCTTTGCAGAAACTTGATGAAGAAGAATTGCCATGGTCAGTGATTTTATAAACTTCAATGGGGATGAGGAGAAAGAAGAATTCACATATAAGTAGTTCATAGAATTGTTTATTCATCCATCCCTCAGCTTTATGAGCAACACTCCATTACCAAGGATCAGCGAAGAGATTGTTAAAGAACTTCAATTCATAGATCAAGCTGCAACAGGAGATTGGTATTACTACCAAAACTACACAGAAATTAGGGTTTTTGGCTGTGAACTTCCACCCTACAAACTGCCAAAGTACCTCCCTATTAGAATCTTTGCGCTGGAGTACTTGAGGTAAAGATTGAATGTAGATGAAGTACATTTTGTAGCTGCCAAAAAGAAATCACAATTTAAGATCAATGATCAAGTTGGTCCCTTCATTTGTAATACCAGGGCAGCAAGGGAGGAAGCTGATAAGCTTCTAAAGGAAATGAAATTTTCTCTCAGTTTCTCTTGGTCATATGACCCATTGGGAGTCATCTCCAAACTCAAGGTGTAAAATAAGTTCACACCATATCATCATACATCTAGGTTTGAGATAGAACAGTTCAAGAATCAGTTGGAATGGATAGAGAATACCCTCCAGGAAGCTGAGGAGCAGGTAGTATCTACATCTAATATGCAAAATCAAATTGCACAGGAAAAGAAAACCAAGAGAGGGAGGGAAGAACAATATTCACCTACAACAGAGGAAACAAGCGAAGGCTTCAAGTTTTTTCATAGGAAAAAGAAAAAAAGAATCTCTATGAATGCTGATTCATAGTCTGGTGAACAATCTATACAATCTCCAACTCAGTCTACCACTTCTCATGAACAGCAGATAGTTCAAACTGCTGGAGTCATTCCAGAGAATAAAGAAGAAGACATCTTCCATGTCTTTAGTGAAATCAAAATAAAGAATGAAGAATTGAATTTGAATACTTACACCTAGTTCTGGAAGCATTCTTCCAGCTCTCAAGCAAGGCTTCTTTCAGTCTTTGACTTTGAGAAGGGGAAGATGCAAATGGATTTCTTGTAGGCCCAAGTTCCTCAGCCTAGGACTACAACACAATACCAGAAACACACTTCTTTTGAATTTAATGTTAAGGATGTGCATCCAATTGATAAAATTGAGATGCACAAACAAATTGGACAGATGATTGCTTCAACCTTGACAAACACTGCTATGAGTTTTTCAAAGATGCAAGTTACATTGGCCAACATTCAATCACAATTAAAGTTGGAGAAGGTCTCCTCATTAGAAAAGGATACCAAGATTCAGTCTTTGGAAAATCTAGTGCTAAGGATGGGATATGATCCCATAAATATAAATGCCACAGAGGATCTCATTAAGAAAAAGAAAAATAAGGTTGTAGCATTAAAGAAATAGTTGAAACTACTAGCATCTGAGGATCCAATGGCCAAATAAATCAAGGAGACAGAGACTCAAAAGTCAAATATGATGAAACTCATAATAGAACATAATTTGAAAATAAAACAAACAGAGGAACAGATGGAGAAATTTCTTAAGGAGAAGGAGGAAGCTATCAAGAACATTCAAACCTCAGTGGATGTAGTTTCTCTTACATTAGTTTCCATCACTACAGTTTCTACTATAGCCACTACATCAACAACAGGTATAGCAGAAGGAGCTGAACAGCTTACTGAAGTTGTTCAGAACCTGTCCATCCAAACAGGAGAAATCAATAAACTAAAGGATGAACTCAAAGAGTTATGGCTTATTAATTCTATGTCAGACAGTTCATATACAACTAAAACAAACAAAATCAAAGGCCAAGTGGAAATGTTGAAGAGAGAACTCACAGATTCTTTCATAGGAAACAAGTTGGGTTTAGCAAAGGAAATTTTGTGGGAAGAAATCACAAAGGAAATCAAGGAGATTTGGCCCTCCATTAAGATAATATTCAATCAAAAATAGGTCTTGGATAAAGCTCAGGAAGCAGTGGAATCCATAACTAGGCAGCTGGAGGATATGCCAGAGACTGCCTCTGATATAATCAAATTTCTAAATTCCAAGGATGACTATGAGCTTGAGGAGTTAAGGATAAGTGACAGAACTGCAACAATATTAGAAGTAAAGAAGGTTATCAGTAAGAGAAATCTCAACCTTCAGCTACAAGAAAAGTGCAGCAATGTTAACAACATGGTTCAAAGATTCTTCAACAAAATTGAACCTTTGATCAGCAAAGGTTTACCTTCTATGATGGTTATTAATGATAAATTGATGCCAATTGAGGATTATGTCAAAAATTTAGCAGAGGTGGGCACCCATGCAGCTTCAGTAGCCAATATCAAAGGATTAGCAACACTAGCTTGTTGAAAATAGCAACAAGAAATGCTAAAAATAGCATTGATATAAATAGTAGTTTAGGTACCAGTGTTGAACATAGCAACAAGGAATGAAAAATTGAGGTGCTAAAAATAGCATTGCTATTAATAGCATTTCAGGATAGATTCCAATTTTAATTAGTCCCAGAATTAAAATTTGAATTTTGTCTCACTAGTTGTTTGAAAAATAATTAATTAATTCATCTTGAGTTAATTAAATTCAAGCTAGAAGTCTTTGTGAAGTCATGCAATAGTTATCCCTTTGATTGAGGAAGTTACCCCCTAATTAATGAGATAAGGATGAGTTGTAATTACTTAGCTCAGTTAACTAAGTTAAGTCTAATTAAATTAGTTCCAAACAGTTGGAGGAACTAATTGTGAGTTCAGTCAATTAATGCATTCATGCACGCAACTAGTGTTCTCTAGATAGCTGAATATTCTCTCATAAATAACTCATGCATGTCAATTCAAAGAAAGACCCAGTTGAGATTAAAGGAAGGGACTGTGTACTATCAGTTGGAGGAATTTTCCTATAAAGGAAACTCATCCATGCAGAAGGAATTATCTCCTTTAGTATTGCGTAGTTAGATCAGAGGTTAGTGAGTGTGTGAAGAGGCCAATTCACACAGGTGGCAGCACTGGACCCCAAGGAAAACTGTGCAAGGAAATAGGAGGCTTGGAGGGCAGAGGAGAAGGTTTGGAGAAGCCTTTGACTGTTTATGAGCAACATTGTCTTTTATTGTTGAGAGAGCAGGATAGCTTGAGAGTTGATTCCTTTTGTAATCTGAACATATTTCCACTTGTATGATAATACAGAGAATGGGGTTTTAGGTTGATGCTTTCCCCGGGTTATTATTCTGTGTTTCATGTGTATGATTTCTTCTTCTCTATTATATGTGTTCTTATTGTTCTAGCTCAAATTGATTAAGCTTCCACAAAGTTTGATTATAGAAGTAGATCTAGTATTTTGCTTTAGTATATTGCATTATCAAGTGAGCTACAGTGGGAATTTCTACACAGCTATCATAATAAAAACACTCAAGGATTCTTTCTTCATCCTGGATGAAATCAAGCATATATTTTTGGTAGAACCCACTTCTACTAAATATACCAAGATGGATGAAATCTACAGGAGGGTAACAAATATTTCTATCCTAGATAAGAAACACTGGGAAGAATTAACAGATTTACTTGATTAAGGATTATTGAAAAACGTTCATTTTTTGAGGAAACAGTCAGCTAGCTTCAACCACTTTTCAAATTTTTCAGTGATAGTCATCAAACAACGTAGCACCAAAGCAGTGTCATATCATTAGACAATTTTAGTTTTTATTGTGTAAATAATCTAATTTTTTAAAAGCAGTTTAGGATACTTTTCATCCTACCGTTGTATAAATAACTCTCTTCACGAGTTACTAAGGGTTGCACCCTTGAAGAAGCATTTCTAGACATCTAATGTAATTAATCTTTCTGGATCATTAATACAAAGTCAAGGATTCTGAATTCTATTTTACACAGTTTGTGTTTCCTATAAGTTTTTCCAGTGTCAGTCATTATGTTTTTTCTTCATATACTTGTGTCTTGCAGAGATAACTAGGTAGGAATAATTGTATTTCAATCTATTCCTATAAGCTTTCTGAACCTATAATCTATAAAGAGAATGAATTAATGGACTGTTTGTTTAATTAATTCCCTCAAAATTAATAAATCATCAGCATCTTTTGTAAGCTCATGTGTATTCAAAACCTATAAACATAGTTTAAAGGTTTTCATACTTATGATTATTTATCTTTCAATTTGAAAATTGTGGCAATCATATTACTTTTTTGTTTATGCTCATCATCATAAAAGCTATTTCACTGTGTAAGTATTTATAGCAGTCCTCTGCTGAGATATTGATATTATTCAAGAGGTTAGGCACATTAGTTCTATATCTATTTCATTCATTGGTCTCCCAAATTAAAACAAAACCCCCAAAACAATTATCTTAGATGCTCTAGCATAATAGCTGACCATTATTATCTCATAGGTACAATAGAAGTGAAATATCACATCGAGCATCAAGAAATGAATCCAACCATATCTTGTAATGCATTGGAAGAAATTACAACCCCTCAAACTCTCAAGATAGAAGGAAATATCAAGAAGAAAAATATTGAAGCAGTGAAAGATCACATCGAGCATCAACAACAAGTTCTCCAACATTTAAAGGATAAAACCACTTTGGTGTAGAATCAAATGAAACAACAGGCCGATCAACATTGCAGTGAAAGAAGTTTTGATGTGGGCGATTGGGTATTTTTATGGCTACATCTAAAGAAAACTATTTATGAGAAGGAAATGTTGCCAATACTGCATGCACTTAAGAAATAGTGACCTTACCTAATGGGAAGACACTTCAAGGTAAAAATGGATCATGATAGATATAAATATGTTTTAGAGCAAAGATTTTCTTTAGAAGAACAGAAAAATGGGTCACAAATATGTTGGATTATGACTTTGAAATCATCTAATTGAAGCAAAATGTTGTTTCAGATGCACTCTCAAGAAAGGATGAGGATGTGGAAGCATTGTTTTGTGTTATTTCTATTACCCAACCAGATTGGATAAACAAAGCAAGCGATGAATGGAAGAAGGACAAAAAAGTGTGGCCACTCATTCAAAACTTGTGGAAGATCCCAGTTCAAACAATATTGCCAGAACTTGACAAGGAAGGAAAAACCCTATTGGAGCCTGGAGAAGTCACAGAAACAAGAACCTGATAGCTACAAAATTAATCAATTTCATAGTATCTCATCAAGTGGAAGAACTTGTTGACACCTAATCATCAAGATTGGGTGAATAAGTGTAATTGATGTAAATAAATAATAAGAAATATGAATAGTCACCGGGAGATGAAGTGAACAGTCTCTCCCTCATGTATATAATAAAGACCAACCTGAATGAATATGTATGAATTGATTTTGAGGAGTTACTGCCTAGTCTGACATGGTATCAGAGCCAGTGCCATTTTTGGCTTCCCGCTGCTTTGTAACTCCCTTCTGCCTATTCTGCCCATATTCTACCCTTGTTCTGCCCATGTTCTGTAGGCTGACATCTCTTTCAAATCCCTGGAAAATCTCATTCATTGTTTCATACATTCATTGAAGTGCGTTACTACATGTCGTATTCAACAGTAATCTTATTATTGAAGGAGTCGATTTGTTGCATTTGAGCTAGTTGTTGCGTCGAATGGTGCACTGAAGCTGAAGGTGCTGTGGTGTATGGTATTGCTTCCTCGAGGTGTTTTGATGACTTGTATTTCTTCCTACGCAAATGGTATTGTTAGAACATTGTTATTTTCTCCATCTGTTCTCCATACCATTCAATTGGTATACACCTCAACCAGGACCTTCATACCTCTACAAAGTTAAAGACCGTTATATATCTCTGCCCCTCTAGTTGACATAACACCCGCAACGATCATACCATACACCTTCCATTCCTGGTTATAATAGCCCTGGTAACAGATCCCAGGCCTAAACCCTGCGTGTTGCATAAAATATATAATGCAGCCTCTCCATAATGCAGCCCCTCCTCCACTTATACCACCGGTTACCATACCATCAGTTTCTCCATACCACCTCTATTTCATCTAATCTTTTCAATTATATGGTCACATATAGCGTGGAGAACTCATTATGTTGTTCAATTATATGGTCACATACAACGTAGAGAACTCGTTTGGTTGTGGAGGCGTTGACAAGGTTTCAAGAAATGGTTATGTATGGCATCTGTGGAAGGCAGACAGAGCGAATTGGCAGATTATAAAGCAATTTTTTCCATACTCTAGCGCTGATTACTATCTGTTACAACCTGCAAGAAAAAAAAAAAAAAATTGGTAAGGAAGAGATTTGAAATTTTTTTTGAGAGTGCATAGCTGATCTGAATATTTCTTTGGGAAATGTTTTATAATAATCAATTTTCATTTGATAGTAAATTGTTTTGAAGACTCTACCATTATGATATATTTCCTCCTCCATACGTTGTCACGATACCTCTGATAGATACATCAGAACTATATTTTACTACAGTGCATTTTTTTTCTCTTTTACACAACAAGTGCAAATTGTTTTACGAGTAGAAGAGCGATTTTTTTTCCCACTGTACACAGATTTTACAATGCATTCAATCATATCTATTATGGGAATAGTTCTCATTGGCAAGGAGAACTATCCTGAGTGGTCCCGGATGATAAAACACACCCTCATTTTCAATGAGTTGTGGAAAGGAGTGTGTGTTGGAGATGGAGACAAAGAGCTAGAACAGCCTACCTCAGACAAAGAGTTCACCATTTGGGAAAATAAGAACAGCAAAGCCTATGCATCAATTTTAGCATCTGTAAGTGAAGAGATGAGTCGCCATATTTCGCCATTTTCAACTACTTTCAAAGCCTTACAAAAGCTGAAAGAACTCTATGACTCACATTCTGCACTTGAAGTTGTTCAACTCATGATTAAACTCTTCACTCTTGAATTAAAAAATAATGATCCTCTTGCTCTTGCATCCGAAGTAAAATCTATAATGCATGATATCAAAGCCACTAAGGTTGAATTGGACATTCCTCTTATCGCTTTTCTCAAGGCACTTTATCCTACTTACTCCAAGTATCTTGAGTCATTGCAAGCAAATGGAAATCTAAAATATATTACCTTTGAATCTCTTGTGAAAAAATTTGTTGAAAGAGAGAAAGCTTTTGGAAAGAAGACAACCCTTGAATCTTCTAAAGAGGTTGTGTGCCTTACTCATAAAGAAAAGAATCTTGCCCAAGATTCTTCCAGAAGAAGAGGTGGTCGAAGAGGAAGAGGAATATATTTCAGAGGCAGGGGGCTAGACACTCTCAAGGAGAAAAGTTAGATTTTCACTGCATACGCTGCAAAAGAAATGGATCACATGATGCCTCTACATGCAAGTTACCTTGGGATAAAATTGAGCAGCAAAGAAACCAACAGAAAGGTAAAAATAATGACACAGACAAAGGTAAAGCACTTGAATCCGCTCATTATGTTGTGGCACAATGTAATATCAAAGTAAATGAAGATTTATTTAATGCTTCAATTGCTTCTTGGAAAAATGATTGGTTTCTTGATTCAGGAGCAACTTGCCACATGACTCATAGAAAATATTTTTTTGAAGAATTTACTAACAATGTTGAGGGAGTAGTATACTTTTCAGACCAATCAAAACTCAAGCCATCATGGCTTGGCACAATCAAGCTTAAATTGCCTGGTCTTCCAGACTTTCTTCTGCATCATGTTCTATATCTCTTGCAACTAAGGAGAAACTTGTTGTCCTTGGTCCACATTCGCCAATAAGTTCACTCCATTCATATTTTTGATGGCAAGCTTGAGGTGAGAAAAGCATCTGACCACTCACTTGTCATGAGGGGGATAGAAGAAGAAAGGCTTCTCAAGTTGCAGGGTACCTCTGCTCGTGCACAACATTTCTCATACAACTCTTATTATGAAGAAGGTACACTTCCATCAAGTTTATTATGGCATGCTATATTTGGACATTTGAACTATGATAGCCTTCACTTGTTGAAGAAAAATGGTGTTGCTGGTTTTCCTACAATTCCTAGGAAACTTAAGCAATGTGATGCTTGTATTCTAGGAAAGTATAGCAAACAATGTTTTCATGATTCACATTCAAGAGCACATAGAAAAATTGAACTCATTCATTCAGATTTATGTGGTCCAATGCCTATTCCTTCTGCAAATGGAAATAAATATATGATGACATTTATTGATGACTACACCAGAATGTGTTGGGTTTATTTATTGAAGAACAAATATGATGCTTTTCAAACATTCAAGAAGTTGTAAGTGTATTTTGCTGGGGTATTCAAACACCTCCAAAGCATACCATCTCTATGATGAAGTCAATAAAAAGTTTTTTGTATCTAGAGATGTAATCTTTCTTGAATCATCCAAAACTGACAATGTTGTTGAGCGGCAACTTGATCGCTTGGATAGATTCACAAATGCAAGATCATTTAAAGAATTTGATAATCAAATTCTACTTCCTGAAGGGGGGATTCCTATACTAGATCAACATGTGGAATCTTCTTCTGAAGAACTCTCTCCCCCGTATGAAACTCCAACAACGGATGATACTTTAAGTGATGTGATTGATAGAATTGGGAGACTCAATTTTGATTCAGTCCCAACTCAATCAACGGAGCAACCTGGACCATCTGATAAAAGTTCCCCAAAGTGGCTAACAAAGATACTTGAAAGTGTTCATCCTGATGAGGTTGAAAAGACAGGAACTAGAAATTCAAACCGACAAAATGGAGGTGATGTAGATGACTCTGATTCACCTGTTGATATGGATGTTTCGTATGATTGTGAATTGAATTTGTCTACAAATTTCGAACCAACTTCCTTCAAAGAAGCTACTTCTCATGATGAATGGAAAGAAGTGATGCAAAAGGAGTATGATTCCCTGATAAAGAATGGCACTTGGAAGCTGGTTGATCCTCCATTAGGAACCAATCCAATTGGCTACAAGTGGGTCTACAAGAACAAGTATAAAGCAGATGGCTCACTTGACAAGCACAAATCCAGGCTTGTGGAAAAAAATTTTGCACAAAAGGAAGGGGTCGATTATGAGGAGACTTTTTCCCCCAGAGCAAAATGGGCTACCATCCACACACTCTTTTCCCTAGCATCTCAGAACGGTTGGAAAGTCCATCAAATGGATGTAAAAACTACTTTCTTGAATGGAGATCTAAAAGAGAATGATTTTATGTCCCAGCCTGAAGGATTTTCTATGAAAGGACATGAACATAAAGTATGCAAACTTGTGAAATCTTTATATGGCCTCAAACAAGCACAACAAGCCTGGTATGAAAAACTAATTGATCATCTTCTGAAACTCAATTTCAAACATTATGATTTTGATGATGCAACTTTATTTTTCAAGAAAGTTGGAAAAATAGTTGTATATCTTTTGGTATATGTAGATGATCTTTTGATGATAGGGAATAATGAAAGCTACATTGCATCCATAAAGAAGGAATTGAGGAAAGGTTTTGAAATGACTGATTTGGGCTATGTTCATTACTATCTTGTATTGAATTAACTCAGCATCTGAAGTCCATATTTCTTTCTCAAAAGAAGTACATTGGATATCTGTTGAATTGGTTTGGCATGATAGAATGCAATCCTCTTACTACTCCAATGGAACAAAACTTAAAGCTCACATCCATTGAAGGAAAAGAATTTGAGGATGCAACAAAGTATAGATAGCTTGTAGGAAGTCTCAACTACCTAACTACTACCAGACCAGACATTTTTTTTGATGTCGGAATCCTCTCCAGGTTTATGCAAAAGCCTTGTGAGGGACATTGGTCTGCTACAAAAAGAGTTCTAAGGTACTTGAAGGGAACTCAAGACTTTGGAATTAATTATACACAGGTGGACAACTTCAGCTTGATTGGATACTCTGATTTAGACTTCGATGGAGACAAAGAAACTGGGGTATCTACTTCAAGTTATGCTATGAGTCTTGGATCAAGAGCTGTCTCCTAGAGATCATGCAAACAATCAATTCCAGCAGATTCCATAATAGAAGCAGAATATGTGGTAGTAGGTGAGGCAACAAAAGAAATTGTGTGGCTCAAGAAAATTCTTGAAGATTTGCAGGTAAAACAAGTATAATCGACTCCATTCATGATTGACAATACCTCAGCGATAAAGTTGGCCAAGAACGTAAAGTTCCATGATTAAACGAAGCACTTCAATACTAAATATCATCTGATTTGACATCATGTTGAGGCCAAAACAATCCATCTCCACCATTGTTCCACTAATGAGAAAATTGCAGACATCTTCACCAAAGTGCTTCAAAGAGAAAAGCTTGAACAGTTCAAAATGATCCTTGGGCTCACCAACATCCCTTCAGATTAAGGGGGGGTGGGGAGTGGGTGGGGGGAATATTGACACCTAATCATCAGGATTGGGTGAATAACTGTAACTGATGTAAATAAATAATAAGAAATATGAATAGTCACTGAGAGATGAAGTGAACAATCTCTCCCTCATGTATATAATAAAGACCAACCTGAATGAATATGTACGAATTGATTTTGAGGAGTTACTTCCTGGCCTAACAGAACTTACCCGCTGAAGATTCCACATGGGAGGACAAGAATTTTATACAGAAGCATCAAGAACTACTCAAGCATTGAGGACAACACTTTTTGAAGGAGAGGGGAATGTTAGGTCCCTATACTACTAGTGTAACCTATTATTGTTATTAGTACAACCCCCTTATTATGTTTTTGTTCCCATGTAGTCCCCATATTGTTATTATTGTGCACCATAGAATCCCACTATTGTTATTATTGTGCCCTTACATTATTATTTCTATGTTGACTCTGATTATATTATGACCCCTTAGACTCCTATATATAGAAAGGAGGTCTTGTCATTTGTATCATCCAAGAATTTTTCATTTGTGTAATTTAAAGGAGGTTGCCCCCTTGTAGAGGCTTATTTTGAAGGCATTTATCTATCTTTTCTATCTTTTTGTGAGTTGGTTTCATAACATCTTGTTGGATCTGGAAGTTGATATCAATCTCATGAACAAACCTAGAAAAAAAAATGTTGTGTTATGTTGAATCTAAAATGGTGGAGGTATTGTTGTATCTTTTTATATCTCTTGTCACATAATTTCTTTTAGAAGATATAGAAGCCTCTTAGAGACAACCTCTGGGTTCATAGGATACCAATGCCTAGGGCATTTGAGGATAGT
This sequence comes from Pinus tabuliformis, assembly GCA_031772625.1. Classification (NCBI taxonomy): domain Eukaryota; kingdom Viridiplantae; phylum Streptophyta; class Pinopsida; order Pinales; family Pinaceae; genus Pinus; species Pinus tabuliformis. Next base: position 514,981,651 of record CM062811.1, read on the forward strand.
GATTTTAAAGATTATCTAAAGGCTTTCTATTGCACTCCATATGTCACATAATTGGTTCAATAGCCCTTCACCAAGGTAAACTCAAGCAAACACATAGATCAAAATAAACATTGGTAGATATGGCTAATCTCAAAGAGAAATGCATTGGTTCTGGTGGTCGACACACAACAATACACAATTTAACATTGTTATTGTAGTATAAATGAACAGGAGGAAGAAAAGGAAGGGAATCGATGCAAAGGGATGGACATAACACAAAATCCTAAGCAACAATATCCAACAAAAATATGGAAGAGTGAGGAGGTGAAAATGCAGAAAAAGTGGAGTGAAAATTAAGGTCTCAAGATTTATGCCTCATGAATACATTTGTCACCAATTATCATAAGTAAATATGTTCTTACATACAGGTATTGTAGGCTATCAAATAACACAAGTAAAATTGTGATTACATCGATATTGCAAGCTATCAAATAACACAAGTAAATCTATGTTGAAACAGGTACTTCTCACTACTTAGCAGCATACATACAACCATGAGAGAGTAAAACCGACAACTTCATTACACAATTTCAGAAGAGGAAAGACATACATGAAATGATATACAAAGGGGAAAACATATTGCACATTGCTCCGATTGGAATCAACAAAACTACTTCATTAGTCTTTGAAGATGGAGTCCAAATCACCCAACCATTACATTTAATAGTTGTATGTGCCTAAGAACCTTATGAACAAGAAAATTTAACTAAAGTGGAACCACTCTCCCTACAAACAGATCTTAGAAATTGCAAAAGAAAAATCCAAGCCTCTAGAATGTAGAAATTAGGAACCTTGTTTAAGTGTTTCTTCCCTCTATTTATAAGGAGAGTGGGAGCTTTGAACAAAAGTTACAAAATATCTCAGTTGAGCTCCACCTATCTAATCGACTAGCTATCTCGGCATGTGAAGGTTATGCTGCCCAAAGTTATTACAATTGGATTTGATTATGTTCTTGAAAATGCAAAAAATATAGAATAATAGACATAAAGAAAATTGAATGATGGTTGAGGAAAATATCTCCCTTCCACTCCTGTGATGGCCTCTGATTAGGCCATGTCTTTGCCATGATGTTCCTCATTATTTGTTCGATTGGTTCACCTTTCACTTTCACCTTAACTGCCTGAATTCCCAATTCTCTGGAGCTGGGAGTGATCAATTGTCATTTGTTTTCCACAGTGAAGAAACATAGATTGACCTAGAAGTCTTTCATTTCCTGACTACGTGTAACTCTGTGCTGGGAAATTAATTCTCAGTTGACCTGTACACTACTTCTTGAGTCCCATACCTCCATTTACTCACTGAAGACATGCGTTAGAGCACAGAGATGGCTTGTATCACCTAAAGGCAGACCCACAGTCTTTCTTGAGGATCGTGGTCCTTGTTGCCTTGACCCAGTGATCTTTGATAGTCGCCATTACTCCTGAGACCAACTCCTTTATTCTCACATTCAATCTTGTAGTTGCCAACCCATACACCTTTAACTATCTGTATCGTTCTTATCAAAGAAATTCCATATTGTAATTTTCATAGTGGTGCAGTATTCTAATTTTCTGATTTCCGACCTTTGATATGATGAGCTCCTTCTACTTAGCCCTTGTCGCATTTCTCACCATAAGACCGATGTTCATGACCTGCCACTGAGCCTTGAGTTTCTAGAGATTTTTTGTTCCTTCTGGGGGCTATTTTTCCTTCGTTAAGTTCTCAACACCCTTGGTTCTTCGAGTCTTTGCAACCGTGGTGCCAGCCCAATATCGAAGCCCCCTTATCAAAACTTTTTCAAGTATCAAGTGTTACAAAGTGCTGACATCCTTAACATTTGATACGCTGACCTCCAATATGACATCATAACTCCATGTGGAACCTCATGAGTGGTGACACGTGTCGCACGGAATGAGTCGATCTTGCGGACAAGATAGACCTTCCTAGAATCTAAAGAAGACCTAATGACAAGCAAACCAACCAGACACTATCTTTCTCTAAATATGCTTTAATAAACAATAGCAAACAAGTGTTTTTAGGGCCTACCTTTGGTCCAACGCAAGCTTGTGGATGCCCTCGCTCCTTTGATCCAAATGAGCTCCTTTTCGCGAATCTGCAAACACAAACAAGGCAAACAAATTAAATAGCACCTGAAAAACCAATTGCATAAAACATATTTAACATGAAAGTCAAGGAGTCCATGAAACAAATAACATAAGATACTTGTTGAGAAAAATGAGTTTGATTGTATTAATTCAAAAGAAGAAGAACTTTACAACCTTCGCCTTGACGCTGTACAAGCTCCTCCCAAGGTCCAACAAGAAGTCTCCTCTACTTTGACAAGTTTCACTCACTCCCCAATGAAGCCAAAAAGGTATGTGATCTCTCCTCTTAAGCTCAACTAGGAAGTCTTAATTTCACCAGCATTTACCCTCAAAATGTTCAGCTTCTAACCTCTCTAGTCCTCACCCCAATGCCTGTATTTATAGTGCAATGGAGGGAAGTTACTAGGTCCTCCTTCAAAGGGATAAAGCCCTCCTTCAAAGGGATAGCTCCTTTAGTCAAGGGATTAGCTCCTTCTCTTTTGGGATGCATGAACCACCTCAGAGCGAACAATCCACGTCAAAATTCCTTCTAGAAAACTCTAGAATTAACCCAAAGTGAGTTTTTTTTAGATAAAACTTGCGCCTTTTGACTTTCACAGGGGTTCGCACCTACACCGTTAGGGACAGAGTGGGTAGGTACGCAGCTTTTGTACACAGAAGGTGCGGGACCGCAGGTGACCATGAGAGAAAGTGCGGAACCAGAGTTACATTGATTTTTAATGTCTTTCTCCCATTTCCAAAGCTTGATTTGAAGAGCTGAGGTCTTAGACTTGCTTAAGAGGATAGTACAAGTGATGATAGACCCATACTGACTGTAAATAATCATAGTGACGATATTTTTGTGTAACAGATTGCCCCCTAAAGTGCGAAGTCTGTAGTAGATGAGGATTTATTTATCATATAGGAAGAGTGAAGTACTTTATCATTTCGAGGATCATCTTGTGGAGAGCCCGGTCAGAACCTGTAAAAACATTCAATGCAAGATATATATATGAGATCATATCATCACTGAGGTAGGCATTCCCATACTCAAATCAAAACTAACTAGAAAACTATCTACTGCTCTGATATAGGAATGATCTTGTAAAACATCACAAGTATAGACTCATGTGAACACAGTATGGACACAGCCATCTGTTTATGAATAGTCCACAATATAATGAATACAAAATTCCTCGCAGCCTGGATGGTGGAAACTAGATCCAGGGTCTTCATTTCTACTTCCCGAAATAGTACGATTCTATCCATGCGAATAAATGTGTCGATGTCGAACATGGTAGAAACCACTTGATTACCAGTCAATGATGTAAACTATTAACAAGTGCGAGAGAAACCACCATTGATGTCAATGGCTCTCAAAGTACCCAGTACAATCCATGAGATGTGAATAAATGTGTTGATGTCGAACATATCACGGAATCCTTCGATCGAAAGTCAATGATGTAAACTGTCGTCAAAGGAAAGAAACCTACCAATGAGGCATGCAGATCTCAAGGTACTGACGATTCCTAGATCATCTTTCTAGATAATGAGCAGATGTCGATAGAAAGCGATCCGTCGTAGGCAAGCCCACAACACGAAATCATAGATCAAGTTGAAGAAATATAGTTGCAAGGACTGACTCAGGGATGGTCAAGATGGATGACATATATTTTACATATGAATGGCTTATTGGCAGTGACCTCTTGAACACATAACGACACAACAGATGGCTTGGTGACAATTGACCCAAAGTTAATACCCAGAAACCGGCTGAAGACTTTCAATGTGGTTTGATCAACTGTTAGGCAAAGGATTTCCCAACCCAGGTGAATAAAAGTGTCGTGTTCAAGAGTGGTTACAAAGTATGACAAAGAGACTCATTTTTCTCTCTTTTCCCCCACCATTTCTGGCAAGTACCTCTTTATTTTTGACAAGCTTGAGGAGGATAGCATTTTCTTGATTATAAGCTCATCCTTTGGATGAGTCCAACTTAGTTTAAATTCGAACCCTAAGAAGGAGTGGTTCGTTCCTGTTTGTAATTGAACAGGTCCTTTACTGTGAAATTTTAACGAGTCCAGTATAGGAGAAACTCGGCGTTTTTCAATTTTAGAGAGTCTGAAAAAACTTAAGAAGACTCCAGGGTTGACCTTTTTCGTAAATTTGTGTCTCCAAGCCTGAAAAAGTATAAAATAATACTTGAGAGAACCGCTTGATATTTTACGACCAAGGAGTACTTTTCGTTATTAGTGCCCTTGATCCGAAAAAGTAAAAAGCGATCAATGACACGTCGTTTTATAACCAATATCGAATTCGAAACGACAAAAATCTGGCAATCTTTTCACGTTTTTACGGTCGGAAAAGAGCTGTAAGTGGACCATCTTTTAATTCTGTTTTAACGAGTTTAAAAGAAACACTCGGCAATATTTTCATGTTTTAGGAGTCAGAAAAGAGCTTAAAGATGACTCTACATGTTTTTCTGTCGAAAATGATAGATTTCGCCTGAATAATCCTTTATTCTGCACAAAAACACAAATATTACTCATACCTATTTGAAATAGATAAAAGCGTCGCAAAATACCTTTTCAAAGTGAAACATAAACAAATTTGCGATTTATTTACTCAAAAAACTTATAAAAAGGGCCTTTGTCGATTCATTTTTACCGTTTGAGTTTGGGTGAGAAAATAGTGCTTTTGCTTAGAAAACTTCCCGTGAAGATTGTGGAAAATCCAACCGTCGGAATCGAGCGCTGCCTTTTCCAGGTAATCCACATCATCCTACTCTTCATTTTCAACCGTTTAGTTTTTTGATTTAGTCCTTCATTTCATTTTTTAGGAGGGTTTTTAGGCGCAAAACCCGCGCGCGGGGGTCCGCAGGTTTACCATTGCGGACCCGCGGACCCCGACTTTTTCTCCATTGGGAAAAAGCTCGGGGTCCGCACCTTCCATGTAGAAAAAGTGTGGACCCACGCACTGTGTCTAACTCAGAGGGTGCGTACCCCGCCGCAAGGGTTTTGAACCTAAAGATTCTCAAAAATGGACCAATCAAAATATTTTCTAGCAATTTAATCAATCTTTATACTTGATGCAGAGAGTACATCATGCTAGATTGGTGTGAACGAGAGCATGAGGACGTGGATGTGCCGCATGGAATCATCAGCCTTCACTTGATGTTTTGAGGGCGTGCGGACTGTACAAATTCTGGACCATTCCTGGCATGAGGGCTCAGGTGGATTTCTTACAGTGGCTGGTTGACAGATGGAGCATACAGGACCAGTGCTTTTTCATTAGCGGCCACCAGCTCGAAATCGAGCCGGCGGACGTTTATTTCTTGACTGGTTTGCCTAAGAGAGGCGAAGACTTGACTCTGCACGGGACTAGGCCAGGTGGCCAGTTTGTCGATAGCCTCCGACTAGAGTACTGCAACAGCCAAGCTAGAGACAAAGGGATAGACATAAAGACTATATCCCATCCTGAACTCATGGTGATTGCGTTTACTGTCACCAGACTTTGCGGAGCTTCCGCATTACATATTGCCACCGGATCCCAGATGCGTATGGCAGTTGATTGCTTTCGAGGCACCATCTTCAATTGGTGCAATGCTGTGCTGGCCAATGTAAAAGGCCAACTGACCAGGGCCAAGAGCGGATGGCTAAAGACCTTTGGTTATGGGGCTTTGGTCATGAGTTTTGGCCTGGAAAGGGTTCCTATGCTGATCCCACAGCACCTTACTGTTGGAGCTGGGCTTCCTCGAGAGCCCAAACTGATGCGATGGGTCGCAGTCATGGCCCATCACCCGGACGAGAGGACAGAGGTTGCTCAGTTCAAACCTGAGTATTTCCAATGGTTGGAAAACCAAGTCTTTTCCATTCAGGACTTCCCTTACGCTGGGATAGATTTTCATGGTGACCCAGACATGGCTCTTCCACCAGGAGAGTAGTGGGATGAGTCAGGTAAAATCCTTTTCAACTTTTCCTATTTTAATTTTTTTATTTTTCCATCGTCTCAAAACTGATAGTAAAAATTTCAAATGCAGATGTGGGTCCACAGCGATCAGCCGCTCTCTGGCCTTTCGAGAGGAGGCAACCAGTTGCACCCGCGCCAGCCCCACAGGACGAATCAGCAGAGGTTTTGGCCAAGTTGGAGGGTCATCTCGAGTGCTTGACAGGAGATATTCCTGAGACCACTATAGACGACATTCCTCGTCGACTTCAGCGCTATGTGATTGGAGTCCCGGGACCTTTTAGGAGGTTCCTTTGCAAGGTGGCCCGTGTAGTGGTTTCTTATAGAGATCATCACCAGTGATAGGATGATCGCCTATTGTGGGCACATGTGACATTTTGTTTTTTGTACTTATCATTTTTGCCAATCATAAGGTGTTTTTCAACCTATGACCGAGGAAGATGTATTTTTTGACACACTCCTATATATATATCACTATTACCGGCTTATCTTGTAAATCATGTTATGGAATGGTTTTGAATTTACATGTATGATTATTGCAAATGTCTATTTAACATTCGAGAAGCAATTGCATCTGCTAATGTATTTAAAGACCTTGGAATATGCTGATATTCAATATAATCAAACTCACGTTCCAAGAGACGCACTCTCAAAAATAATCTTAATAACACTAGATTTCTAATGGCATACACTCTATTAAGCTGTAATACAACGAGTTCAGAATCTAACCTCACTATCAAACTCCGAATCCCAAATAAAATAGATTCAGACAGTAACTCAATCACTGCACTATACTCTGCAATGTTTTTTGTTGTTTGACCGAGGCTTACCCCATGCATAGAAACTAAATCATCAGAGGGCGAATAGATAACCCAAGCTGCGGAAGAGATGTTCCATGTATTATCACAAGCACCATCAGCAAATCCAATGTATGTTTGGAGAGGCATCGACATCTGCAATATCAAGAGTAAAACCAAGATAAGCAGGAATAATGACGGAAAAACACTCTCTAAGCTAAGCACACTTTTTAAACTAAAACACACCAGCTAGAAAGAAAAACTATCCTAACTAAAAATCTCCATACCTCATTCTTTTAAGCATAATACCTCTTCAAGTAAAGGCCATTTCTGGGTTTACCCAAAGAGTCCCCATCAAAGTCTACCAATTCATAAGCCCCTTTGGCTAGCTTTCGCTTGACAACATAAAGACCATGCCACATAGGAACGAATTTTCCAGCGCCTAATTTATCATTAGCTTGATCATAAACTAAGACTAGATCCCCTTCCGAAAAATTTCGAGGGGTCACATTTCGATCATACTGAGCTTTCATTCATTTTGCGTGAGTCTCGATCACCAATGCAGCATCACGTCGATTCTCATCTAATTGAGCCAAGTATAAAAAATGCTTTTCCTCTTAGGAAGTGGCTGGAAGTAACTCGATGGCCATTTGCAGTGACGGGATTTCGCATTCAATGGGTAACACGGCTTCCAAACCATAGACTAGTTGGAAAGGAGTGAACCCTGTTGATGTTTTTACTGAGGTTTGGTACGCCCAAAGCACTGAAAATAGCATGTTGTGCCAATTCGACCGATGAATTCCAATGATTCGTCGGATCATGATAACTAAAATTTTTTTTATGGATTCAACCAAACCATTCGCTTGTGGATAATAAGGGGTTGAACTATCGTGACGTAAACCAAGCTGGCCTGTAAGTTCGGTCATCATATTGAAAATGACACCCATGATCAGTGATTATCTCTTGTGGGACACCAAACCTAGCGATTATATGATTGAACACAAAAATTGCAGTTGTTTTGCCGTCTGCCTCGAATGTAGGCATCGCCTCGGCCCACTTAGTAAAATAATATACCACAAGGATGATATACACATGCCCCTCGTCCGAGTGAGGGTTACATGTAATAAAATCGATACCCCATTTGGCAAAAGGACCAACGACAATTATAGGGTGGAGAGGAGCAGGTGGAGCGCGCATCTTATGATCAAAAATCTGGCAGTTGTGGCATTTTCGGACCGCCATAATACAATCTTTAAACAAGGACGGCCAGAAATAGCCAGCGCACAATATCTTTTGGGCTGTGGCATACCCAGACATATGACTGCCACACACTCCAGAGTGACAGTCATTTAGAACCCTTTCAGCCTCTTCGTGAGTTAAGCAATGTCGAAAAATAGAGTCCGCCCCACGGCGATAAAGAGTATCTCCAATAATTTTGAATTGTTGGGACTGGAATCGAATTTTCCGACGTTCCGACCTTGAAATTTCTAGCCGAAAGGATTGGGTCTGGAGATAGATGATAATATCCCCATACCATGGATCTAAAGTGCTGATTAGAAACAAAGATTCGTCCGCAATGGGCTCCTCTGCCACAGTTTCCGTGTCAACACGCGGGAAGTCACACATTAACTCCGCAAAAACTAAAGATTTCTTAGACTTAGATTTCTCAAACTCCAAGTCGAACTCCTGCAGGATAACGATCCATTTAGAGTACTTGCCCCCTAGAAATTGTTTGGTCAAAATGTAGATCAGAGGGTTGCAATCCGAAATTACCATAGTTTTACGTAGTAAAATGTAGTGACAAAAATGTTGGACAGCTTGAACGGCTGCCAATGCCAATTTCTCCACATGTGAGTATTTTAGCTCAGTGGGATTTAAAGTTCGACTAAGGTAATATATCACATGTTCCGTTCCGAATTCATCTTCCTGAACTAAGACCATTCCATTGGTGGAATGGGAGGTGGCGAGATACAAGAAGTAATCCTGGTTGTAGTTGGCAGGATGCAACAACGTTGCATGGGTCAACGCGTGTTTGAGTGCATCAAAAGATTTCTGAGCTATCTCATCCCAAGAGAATTGAGTGTTTTGTTTCAACAACCGGGTAAAACCCTTTGTAACCTCGGTGTAGTTAGGAATGAATCGTCGTAAAAAGTTTGCTTTCCCCTGCAAACTTTGGAGTTGGCGAAGAGTCGAAGGAGGAGGCAATTTGATGATAGCTTTGACCTTTGAGGGATCAACGTGAATGCCGGCTTTCGAAACTACAAATCCCAGCAATCGACCTGTTTCTATACAGAAGACACATTTGTGTGGGTTCAACCGAATACGATAATGCCTACACCTCATAAAGATTTCTTGTAAATGGACGAGGTGATCAGCTCGATGTAATGAATGAGCAGGCAAATCATCGAGATACAGTTGCACAATGTGTTTGACATCATGAAACGCATAAGACATCACCCTTTGAAAAGTTTCTCCGGCATTCTTAAGCCCAAAAGGCAATTTGCAATAAGCAAATGTTCCCCATGGACAAATGAAAGCCATTTTTGGTTGATCGGCAGGTAGAATGTTGATTTGATTGTATCCGGAAAAACCGTCCATAAAGGAAAATATTTCGCTACCGGCACAATCATCAATGATTTGATCGATATAGGGAGTTGGGTAATTGTCCTTTGGACAGGCTCGATTAATGTCCCTATAATCGATGCATATTCTTATTGTTCCCTGCTTTTTGTTAACCGGAACAATATTCGATACCCAATCCGTTAACAGGATCGGATAAATGAAACCTGCTTTCAACACTTTTTCAACTTCTGCTTTAATTGTAGCAGCTTTTCGTGGGTGAATCTGACACAAACGTTGCCGGACGGGTTTAGCGTCCGGGTAAGTCTTGATCTCATGAAAAAAAATCGTGGGATCAATTCCTGGCATTTCCTCATAGGACCAGGCAAACACGTCACGGAATTCTTGAAATAGGGCCTTATATAATTGAATTTCATCATCTGTACACGAGGCACCTATATGAATGTTTTCAACAATTTCGGGCTTAACCGAAATGTCAATAGGAATAGTTCGAGAGATGTTTCCCAAATTTAACTCTGAATCGGGATGTTTCATTGGATTCTGAGGTTCCTTGACATATTCAGTTGTAAAAATTGATGAGAATCATTTTCAAAACGATCATCCTCAGGTAAAAACGAAGATCGGTGATGGAGATCTTCCCATGGTAAATCATTTACACATAGGATTTCACGAATTTGCTCATCAGAGCAAATAAGTTTAGAAAACGTAGTTAAAATCGAGGTTGATGTGAAAAGTGATTCCTCACGGACCACATTCATTAAGTCAATTTCGGTTGAACCCAGGTCGGCAAAAGACTGCACGGCTTCATAGGCAATTTCATATGGACTCAAAGGCATGGAATTACCAAATGAGTCTATCTCAGATTCAGAAGGGATGATCCAAGGATCATCATAAATAATGGTGTCTGATGTAATCATATGAATAGTTGCAAATGAAGATGATGCATTGATTGGAGGAAAAGGAAAAGTTCCTAGTAAACCGGCATCTTTAACTAATCCTACTCCAACATCCTTATGTGGGATAGTCGTTTTACCAACATGTTGAATACTCTCCGAAGAGGCCGGGTCGGATGAAAAGTAAGCCAGCTGGTCTATTATTACGATCTTTCCATTATATGGAAACTTTATTACGCGAAAGACCGATGAAACGACCGCTGTCATAGCGTAAGACCAACTTCGACCCAAGAGAAGGTTGTAATCTAGAGGGGCATCAACCACCTCCACATCTAGACTAATGGTTTTTCCTTCAACCCCTATAGGAAAATCCTGTAGAATGCCGAAAGGATGAAACCCACGGCCATCAAAGGCCTTAAGAATTGTCGGGGATTGATTTAGTGAAGGAGAACCAAGTGATCTCCAACACTGTATCGACATAATACACGTTGAGGCTCCTTCATCAATTACAATCTGATGAATAGGCCTGTTTTTGACTATCACTGGGATCTGGAAAGCCATTTAATGAGGGAGACGCGGTGTACTATTTTCTAGATCGAAAATTATTAGGTTTGGGTCCCGAACGTCAACAGCTCCTATAGCCGACAAGAGTAATTTACGCTGTGCTGGACATGATTGCAGCACTTCCAAAGCCGAGATTGCTGAGGGTGAAACAGCCAAATCTTTAACAATGTTATAGTTCTGAGCTGCTCTCGCATGTGGATTGAAAGCTGACTTTCGAAGTATACCCTTAACGGGTGGTTTGATTACCAAGTCTGGATTAGGTTTCTCGATCTGTAGTGGATAGGAACCGGGAGCTGAGGTTGATGGATTAGAATGAGAAGATTTTGCTTCTTTACCATCAACAGGACTTTTACTACCATAATCTTGCGATCGAGTCACAATCCTAACATGGGACATCATCAATATGGGTTCTTCATTGGCATTCGAGGAAGAACCTATCATCTTGCTGTCTTGACTTGGAAATGGATCCTTCAAAACAGCAGGAGTTTGGGAACCTTTGACGATCTTCGCAACCTCTGCACGATGAGGGCAGTCTCTTGTAAAATGTTCATCGTCACAAATGAGACATGGATAATGAGGTTTGCGCTTTTCATCATTGGATTCCGCCTTTTCAGGTTTCTCCTTTGAACTTTTGTCCATTTTATTCTTCTTCTTTCCTTTCTTCTTCCCACCAGATTTTGATTTAGCTGTAGATGACTCTACAACGTGAATATCGGCGGAAATCTCTGCAGAAAAATCTCCTGTTGGGGAATCAGGCAAGGTTATAATAGGAGAAGAATTCTTGGAGGATTTCTTCTTACCTTTAGTGTTAAAGCCTGGGGTCACTTTTTGGTAAACCTTGGATTATGTCAAGGAGCCTTCAAGGGGATTGAGCTTGCTACTCTGCCCTTGCGTGCGTATCGGATCGTAGACTGTTCCCCCAGGTGTATTTGTCTCAGTTGGTAACCTTAGAGGCTTTAGGTGTTTTTCATTGAGATTTTACTTTGTTTGTGTGTGAAGTAGTTAAAAGTTTTTAACTGTGGATGAATTACCAAGACAGTCCCGTAGACTTTGAGGCCAGTCTCCTGAGTTTGTAACCGTGGCGGATTTATTGAGGAAGTCCCGTAGACTTTGGGGCCAACCTCCTAAAAAAGTCCTGAGCCAACTTGAAGGCTTGAAAGTCCTCGTAACTCCTAGTGGTAGTAAGGTTGGGTCACCTGAACAAGGAGAGTCTTCATTGGTTGTACATCCTGATTACCAAACTTTAGTAACAGGTTACGATCCGCAATCGATTTCAGTTTCTGAACTTGCTGGTAGTTTTTCATCTACTAGTGATATAGGTGAAGAACCTGAGATATTTGAACCTGTTACTCCAACATCGGGGTTTGTCTCTCCAACTTCTAGTGGTCTTGATTCACCTAGGGTAGAAAGAATAATTACCCAAGATCTTCCTTCTGGACTTATTGCTATTGAAGAACTTGCTCCGGAAGAATAAGTAGGCATCCCTATCCCTGAAAATCAACCTGTTCTTGATCTAAGGGAGCGTGAATCAGTTTTTTACAGTCCACATAGGAGTACTACTTGGTATCTTTCTTTGACTAATTATTTGGAAAACCCAGGGTTAAGTTTTTCACCACCTCGTGCTCCTTATCATCCTAGAGGTTTTTATACTCCCGTAAATATGTTAGGTCAGTCATCCATGTTTACTCAATCGCCTGAATCTTTTTTGTACGGTGGTCCTTCTGTTCCCTTTGGGTATCAGTCACTTTCTGGTACTTTTTCGGGAGCATCTCCTCAACCCATTGAGCAAGGGTTATTAACTGGAAACAATGGTACAAAGCCATTGAGCATAGAAGACATTCTTATGATGTCAGGTTCTATTCCCAATTCTCAACCTCAAGGTGACCAGTTACCGCCTAGGGGCAGCCTCAATTAATGCCTGGGGGGCAACCTCAAGGTACACAATTTGCATCTGGGGGGCAACCTCAAGGACAGTATGTACCTACGGTATAGCACGTTCCTCAAGGTCAACCCCAGACTCAATATGTACCCCAAGGTCAACCCCAGTATCGATTTATACCTCAAGGTCAACCCCAGTATCAGTACGTGCCTCAAGGGTATCTACCCCAAAGTCAGTGCTCGAACCAAGGTTTCCAACCACCCCAAGGTCAATCTTATGTTCAAGGAACGGGAAATGTACCTTTCAATTATCAATCCTACCCTCAACCCGGTTATGGTCCTTAATATTCTCAACCTGTTATGGGTCAGTACCCCAGAATGAACATAGTGTGGGATCCATCGCAAACCCAACAGGTGTTGCAGCCAAGTGTACAGTTGTCATCTCAAACTGGACAACCCTTAGTTTCTGGTACACCCCAGCAACCAGTCCAGTCTAACATTCAAACTTCTGTACCTTCGGTAGTTTCTCAGTCTGGGCCTACTACGCCTAGTACTCCATCTCAAACGACTGCTGCAACTGCCGCAACATCTGTTCAATCTACCTCACCTACTTCTACAGTATCGACAGCTCCGGTTTCTATTGTTCCTGTATCTACTCCTCAGACATCTTTACCACCGTCTGGATCCACAATTCAAACCACGGTTCAGATGCCTGTAGGACAACCTGGTTTAAGTACGGTTGTCACAAGTCAACCAAAATTCACCTATCAACCGTACCAAGGACAGTACCAATTCGGTCCTGCTATCCAATAGCCAGTTTATCAGTATCAACCGTATCCTGGGTACACTTATCAACAACCTCAACAACCCCAGTACGGTCTGGTTAATCCTGGTTTTCCGGGAGGATACAATATCCCGAACGCGATTCCTATTCCTAGTTATTCCGGATATCCTCCTCCTGGGCTGGTCTCATGACCTAGAGTTTTAGGGATCCTAATCGGTAGTTACCATTTATCGCAACTCTGGACTTACCAGACTTGTCATGCCCAACGAATGATCCCATTAATTATCTTCCGTTTTGGCCGCCAATGCCGAATAAGTTGCCCAGTGACATTCCCAAATTCGAAGGTAAATCAGGAGAGGACCCGTCGAACCATGTGATGACTTACCACCTCTGGTGTGCGTCTAACTCCATCACAGATGATTCGATCCATCTTAGACTTTTCCAGCGCACTCTAATTTGTCTTGTGGCCAAGTGGTACATTGAGTTACCGCGAGGCACTTTTTATAATTTTAGTCAGTTATCTACCTCGTTTTTAACTCATTTCCAGTTGCCAGTCTGATATGACAATGACACGGAATTGTTAACTTCACTAAAATAGTCGACATCCACGTACATTTCAGATCATATTCATGAGTGGAGACATAGACGTCGTTTAGTGAAGGTATTTATTCCGGATCAAAAGTTCCCAGTAAACCGGCATCTTTAACTAATCCTACTCCAACATCCTTATATGGGATAATCGTTTTACCAACATGCTGAATACTCTCCGAAGAGGCTGGGTCGGATGAAAAGTAAGCCAACTGGTCTATTGTTACGATCTTTCCATTATGTGGAAACTTTATTACGCGAAAGACCGATGAAATGACCGCTGTCATAGCATAAGACCAACTTCGACCCAAGAGAAGGTTGTAATCTAGAGGGGCATCAACCACCTCCACATCTAGACTAACGGTTTTTCCTTCAACCCCTATAGGCCAATCCTGTAGAATGCCAAAAGGATGAAACCCACGGCCATCAAAGGCCTTAAGAATTGTCGGGGATTGAGTGAAGGAGAACCAAGCGATCTCCAACACTGTATCGACATAATACACGTTGAGGCTCCTTCATCAATTACAGTCCGATGAATAGGCCTATTTTTTACTATCACTGGGATCTAGAAAGCCATTTGATGAGGGAGACGTGGTGTACTATTTTCTAGATTGAAAATTATTAGGTTCGGGTCCTGAACGTCAACAGCTCCTATAGCTGACAAGAGTAATTTACGCTGTGCTGGACATGATTGCAGCACTTCCAAAGCCGACATTGTTGAGGGTGAAACAGCCAAATCTTCGATAATGTTATAGTTCTGAGCCACTCTCGCATGTGGATTGAAAGCTGACTTTCGAAGTATACCCTTAGCGGGCGGTTTGATTACCAATTCTGGATTAGGTTTCTCGATCTGTAGTGGATCGGAACCGGGAGCTGAGGTTGATGGATTAGAATGAGAAGATTCTGCTTCTTTACCATCAACAGGACTTTTACTACCATAATCTTGCGATCGAGTCGCAATCCTAACATGGGACATCATCAATATAGGTTCTTCATTGGCATTCGAGGAAGAACCTATCATCTTGCTGTCTTGACTTGGAAATGGATCCTTCAAAACAGCAGGAGTTTGGGAACCTTTGACGATCTTCGCAACCTCTGCACGATGAGGGTAGTCTCTTGTAAAATGTTCATCGTCACAAATGAGACATGGATAACGAGGTTTGCGCTTTTCATCATTGGATTCCACCTTTTCAGGTTTCTCCTTTGAACTTTTGTCTGTTTTATTCTTCTTCTTTCCTTTCTTCTTCCCACCGGATTTTGATTTAGCTGTAGATGACTCTACAACCTGAATATCGGTGGAAATCTCTGCAGAAGAATCTCCTGTTGGGGAATCAAGCAAGGTTATAATAGGAGAAGAATTCTTGGAGGATTTCTTCTTACCTTTAGTGTTAACCGTGCCAATCATACCGTCAGCGGCATGAGATCCCAAAGGAGCTGCAGCGATTTGATTTGACTTGGGAAGATCGGGGATCTTTTCGTGTAACGTACCTAACTGAGTATAAACCAAGTCAAGGTACTGTGCTTGAGCAATGACTTGCTCCTCAGTAACCACTTCGCTTTAGCAGCATCTTCAGTGATCTTTGGCAACAAAGATTTTACAAACCACTCGGCCAAGATTTGATCCGGAATAAATACCTTCACTAAATGACGTCGACGTCTCCACTCATGAATATGATCTGAAATGTACGTGGATGTTGACTGTTTTAGCGAAGTTAACAATTCCGTGCCATTGTCATATCGGACTGGCAATTGGAAATGAGTTAAAAACGAGGTAGCTAACTGACTAAAATTATAAAAAGTGCCTCGCGGTAACTCAATGTACCACTTGGCCGCGAGACCAATTAGAGTGCGCTGGAAAAGCCTAAGATGGATCGAATCATCTGTGATGGAGTTAGACGCACACCAAAGGTGGTAATTCATCACATGGTTCGACGGGTCCTCTCCTGATTTACCTTCAAATTTGGGAATGTCACTAGGCAACTTATTCGGCATTGGCGGCCAAAATGGAAGATAATTAATGGGATCGTTCGTTAGGCGCGACAAGTTTGGTAAGTCCAGAGTTGCGATAAACGGTAACTGCCGATTAGGATCCCTAAAAATCTGGGTCATGAGACCAGCCCAGGAGGAGGATATCCGGGATAACTAGGAATAGGAATCGTGTTCGGGATATTGTATCCTCCCGGAAAACCAGGATTAACCGGACCGTACTGGGGTTGTTGAGGTTGTTGATAAGTGTACCCAGGATATGGTTGATACTGATAAACTGGCTGTTGGACAACATGACCGAATTGGTACTGTCCCTGGTACGGTTGATAGGTGAATTGTGGTTGACTTGTGACAACCGTACTTAAACCAGGTTGTCCTACAAGCATCTGAACCGTGGTTTGAATTGTGGATCCAGACGGTGGTAAAGATGTCTGAGGAGTAGATACAGGAACAGTAGAAACCGGAGCTGTCGATACTCCAGAAGTAGGTGAGGTAGATTGAACAGATGTTGCAGCAGTTGCAGCAGTCGTTTGAGATGGAGTACGAGGCGCAGTAGGCCCAGACTGAGAAACTACCGAAGGTACATAAGTTTGAATGTTAGACTGGACTGGTTGCTAGGGTGTACCAGAAACTAAGGGTTGTCCAGTTTGAGATGACAACTGTACACTTGGGTGCAACACCTGTTGGGTTTGCGATGGATCCCACACTATGTTCATTCCGGGGTACTGACCCATAACAGGTTGAGAATATTGAGGACCATAACCGGGTTGAGGGTAGGATTGATAATTGAAAGGTACATTTCCCGTTCCTTGAACATAAGATTGACCTTAGGGTGGTTGGAAACCTTGGTTCGAGTACTGAATTTGGGGTAGATACCCTTGAGGCACGTACTGATACCGGGGTTGACCTTGAGGTATAAATTGATACTGGGGTTGACCTTGGGGTACATATTGAGTCTGGGGTTGACCTTGAGGAACGTATTGTACCGTAGGTATGTACTGTCCTTGAGGTTGCCCCCCAGATGCAAATTGTGTACCTTGAGGTTGCCCCCCAAGCGTTAATTGAGGCTGCCCCCTAGGCGGTAACTGGCCACCTTGAGGTTAAGAATTGGGAATAGAACCTAACATCATAAGAATGTCTTCTACGCTCAACGGCTTTGTACCATTTTTTCCAGTTAATAACCCTTGCTCAATGGGTTGAGGAGATGCTCCCGAAAAAGTACCAGAAAGTGACTGATACCCAGAGGGAACAGAAGGACTGCCGTACAAAAAGGATTCAGGCGATTGAGTAAACATGGACAACTGACCTAACATATTTATGGGAGTATAAAAACCTCTAGGATGATAAGGAGCACGAGGTGGTGAAAAACTTAACCCTGGGTTTTCCAAATAATTAGTCAAAGAAAGATACCAAGTAGTACTCCTAGGTGGACTGTAAAAAATTGATTCAAGCTCCCTTAGATCAAGAACAGGTTGATTTTCAGGGATAGGGATGCCTACTTCTTCTTCCGGAGCAAGTTCTTCAATAGCAATAAGTCCAGAAGGAAGATCTTGGGTAATTATTCTTTCTACCCTAGGTGAATCAGGACCACTAGAAGTTGGAGAGACAAACCCTGATGTTGGAGTAACAGGTTCAGATATCTCAGGTTCTTCACCTATATCACTAGTAGATGAAAAACTACCAGCAAGTTCAAAAACTGAAATCGATTGCGGATCGTAACCTGTTACTAGAGTTTGGTAATCAGGATGTACAACCAATGAAGACTCTCCTTCTTCAGGTGACCCAACCTTACTACCACTAGGAGTTACGAGGACTTTCAAGCCTTCAAGTTGGCTCGAGACTTCTTCAGGAGGTTGGCCCCGAAGTCTACGGGACTTCCTCAATAAATCAGCCACGGTTACAAACTCAGGAGACTGGCCCCAAAGTCTACGGGACTGTCTTGGTAATTCAGCCACATTTAAAAACTTTTAACTACTTCACATGCAAACAAAGTAAAATCTCAACGAAAAACACCTAAAGCCTCTAAAGAACCAAACAAATTTGAATCACACGCCTAAAGAATCTAGAGATCAAACACATACAAACAGTAACTTTCTGGACCGAAAACACTAGTTGGTGATGAAATCCAACATCGCAGAATTCAGTACAGAAATGGTGGTTGGAACAGTTACCCCGGCAACCTACTTAATGAATAGACTGGACCAAGTTCCTCCACTTAACCGTCTCGAGTGAAGTGAACCCCCCAGAAAATCCAAGTGAGTCTAGCCGACATCTGCTCCAGGTACAGTGGGATCTTCCCACCACTATCACCTTAGGAAGAATCCTAAAGAATATGGCAACTAAGGTTACCAACTGAGACAAATACACCTGGGGGAATAGTCTACGATCCGATACGCACGCAAGGGTAGAGTAGCAAGCTCAATCCCCTTTAAGGCTCCTTGACATAATCCAAGGTTTACCAACAAGTGACCCCAGGCTCCTCAACAATGGTTAATCCGAGGTTTACAGTTTTTAATACGTGAATATCTGGCGTCGTTCCCAATGAGGAAGGATTGATTCCCACACTGATTCGGACACGATCTCGTGCTTCTCCTTTAAGAGGAGCTTTCCCAGAGCATAAATGCAAAAATTGGATTTCTTCCTACCACAAGATACAGCTACTTGTTTGTTTTTACTATCTTGGAGAGTTAATTACTCTCCTACTCCAAGACAGTAGCCTAAGCTAAGTTGGTGTATTAGAGCCCTAGAAATAAAATGTTACTAGGTGAATTTTACTTTAAGCGTTAATTTTAGTGGTTGTTGTTTAAGTCAAGAGGTGGCGGAGATGAAACTCGTGGTGTAAAGACTCGACTCGAAATCACTAAAAAGATGCACCTAAGATGATTTAAATAATCTTTCCTTTTCGATGAAATTCTACACTAAGAAGGAGTTTGAGAATGCAAATACTTTGTAAACACAAATATTTCTCAATTAAACAAATTTAAAGAAGAGCTTTTTCCTTTCCAAAGCACTCAAAACGAGACAACTAGTTATTTCACAAAAATTTCCCTTTTCTTTTCAAAGCACTCAACCACTACAAAAACAAACTTTTTCCAAAAGAGATTTTTTATATTTTGTAAATAAAACACTCAAAACTAATGAAAATGACTAACTTTGAGAGCTACAAACTATAAAAAGCTACTTGAAGTCAAAGCCTACTAAAAGTCTTTTTGAGGATGTTTTACTTAGCTAAATGTGAGCTAAGGACTAATTTATGCAGAATCACAATTAGTCAAAAAACAACCAATCTTTCGTTTTCTTTTTTAACAATGAAAATTCCAAACTTTCAAATACAAGTTTTTCGAAAATTTGAAATGAGAAAACACAAAGCGGATTCCTCAACAAGGGGAGATTTCATAAATGGTCAGACTCATAAGAAGACTGGTAGACACCAAGGTAATCTGAGGTCCCTACAGCTTCTAAGCTCAGAGCCACTACACAACCAAAAACGAAAAACAAACCCAACAAGCAAAATTCCTAGGAATTCCACCTAAAACCCTAACACTAATGAAATTAAACCAAGGAAAGTTTTTGACAGGGAACAAGCAGGTCTGGGCAATGGCTAAAACCTATAAACAAATTCTAAACTGATAAAAAAGAGAAAAATTTAAAATTTTTCAAATTTTTGACAGGGTACGCAGGCAACCTATTTACACAGGTGCATTCACGCTCTGTGTACAAAGGAAAATTGCGTACAGGTATGCACTGTGCTTAACTCAGAGGGTGCGTACCTCTCCCAAAACTATGAAAAATAAAAACTGGCTTAAAATTAACTAAATTCACCCAATCCCACAATCATCAAGTCAAAAACAGAAACAAAAAATACAGTTTCTCAGGTCAAAGTATAAACAAGGAAAACAATCAAGTCCCCAGTGGAGTCGCCATTTTGTCGCACAGAATGAGTCGATCTTGCGGACAAGATAGACCTTCCTACAATCTAAAGAAGACCTAATGACAAGCAAACCAACCAGACACTATCTTTCTCTAAATATGCTTTAATAAACAATAGCAAACAAGTGTTTTTAGGGCCTACCTTTGGTCCAACGCAAGCTTGTGGATGCCCTCGCTCCTTTGATCCAAATGAGCTCCTTTTCGCGAATCTGCAAACACAAACAAGGCAAACAAATTAAATAGCACCTGAAAAACCAATTGCATAAAACATATTTAACATGAAAGTCAAGGAGTCCATGAAAAAAATAACATAAGAAACTTGTTGAGAAAAATGAGTTTGATTGTATTAATTCAAAAGAAGAAGAACTTTACAACCTTCGCCTTGATGCTGTACAAGCTCCTCCCAGGGTCCAACAAGAAGTCTCCTCTACTTTGACAAGTTTCACTCACTCCCCAATGAAGCCAAAAAGGTATGTGATCTCTCCTCTTAAGCTCAACTAGGAAGTCTTAATTTCACCAGCATTTACCCTCAAAATTTTCAGCTTCTAACCTCTCTAGTCCTCACCCCAATGCCTGTATTTATAGTGCAATGGAGGGAAGTTACTAGGTCCTCCTTCAAAGGGATAAATCCCTCCTTCAAAGGGATAGCTCCTTTAGTCAAGGTGATGCATGAACCACCTCAGAGCGAACAATCCACGTCAAAATTCCTTCTAGAAAACTCTAGAATTAACCCAAAGTGAGTTTTTTTAAGATAAAACTTGTGCCTTTTGACTTTCACAGGGGTCCGCACCTACACCGTTAGGGACAGAGTGGGTAGGTACGCAGCTTTTGTACACAGAAGGTGCGGGACCGCAGGTGACCATGAGAGAAAGTGCGGAACCAGAGTTACATTGATTTTTAATGTCTTTCTCCCATTTCCAAAGCTTGATTTGAAGAGCTGAGGTCTTAGACTTGCTTAGGAGGACAATACAAGTGATGATAGACCCATACTGACTGTAAATAATCATAGTGATGATATTTTTGTGTAACAACACGTGTCACCCAAATTTGTCCCCTTAGGCCCCCTCAAAACGCCAAAACTGCCTGCCACGTGTCCTTCTGTACTGCCACATCATACTGATGTCAGATGCCACTGTATCTTATTGGGACCAATCATATGCCACCACATTTCATTCTAGAGGAGAGAGAAAAGGGCCTGCCCACCTTTGATTTTGCGATGAAATCCTTTGTTAATCCTTTGTCAGCGTTCCCAGTGGTTTTTAACACTAGCGGCACATTATGCATATCACGACTTTTTAAAGGTTGTCACCTTAAGAAGTTTTGATTCTCTGATTTTCTGACCTTCTGATGTGTCGATGCTTCAATATTTAGGACCTCTGATATGCGATGTGCTGATATGCTTGACCTTTGATATGCAATCGCCGACATGCCCAATGCTCTGATGTTGTGATCACCGATATGCATGATGCTCTGATGTTATGATCGCCAATATGGTTGACACTCTGATGTTGTGATTGTCAATATGGTTGATGCTCTGATTTTGTGATCATCGATATCTCTGGACCTATAATATGCAATCTTCGATATATCAGACCTCTGATATTCATTCCTAAGGCTTCAATCCTTGAACTTCATCAT
Organism: Pinus tabuliformis; assembly: GCA_031772625.1. Classification (NCBI taxonomy): domain Eukaryota; kingdom Viridiplantae; phylum Streptophyta; class Pinopsida; order Pinales; family Pinaceae; genus Pinus; species Pinus tabuliformis. The sequence goes on from CM062811.1 coordinate 515,003,354, forward strand.
ACCATATCTTTTGATCCAGGAGTCCATTTTTGGACTTCTGCATATCATTGGAAATCTTGTTCAAAGCACTTTCTAATGGAGAGGATCTAATTTAGGCTTTAAGTATTTCTGCTTCTTGGAAAATGGCTGCAAACTCTCTACTCATTTACTCTTTGGACAGCTGGAAACACATTTTTCAGTAAGTAACAACATTGGCTCTAATTGGGGACAACGCCTTGCTGACAAGGTGCTGAGAAACTATAGACTAGTAGCCTTCACCATTGGGAATGGATTCAGAAATATATCAAACCTATAAAACCAGAAAATCTCCATGGAACTTTATTTTTTGGGAATCATTTCCTCATAAAACTGAAATTCAAAACTACAAACTATAAAAATTCAAAATTAAACACTTACATAGTGAGCTTATTTATATACAACACCTTCTTAGGCATACGGCTTAATTCACCCAAGTGAGGTCAACCTTCTAATGATATTAGCCTAGCATCTGAGTACTATGGCTTATGCCATTGTTCTCTTGGAAGTGAACAGCTGAAACAATCATGCACCATTGCCCCTCAAACTGATATTTGATGCTCAACTCTTTTAATCTCCTCCATGAACCTTCTAGTTGGGATTGGAATTGATATATATTGTTGCAGGCCAAAGAAATATGTTTACAATAAGATTCAAATAGTGGAGTCACCAAGGTGAGAGATCTTCAACCCACACTTCCCATGCTCACCCAACAGAGGGAATGGAAAAATTGTCGTACGTTGGGAAAATATTCTGAATCGCTCCCCAACAACGGTGCCAAAAAGGTGTTGTCATGCCTAGGGACAGGATCTGGGTTGATAGGAGACCAATGCCTAGGACGTCTTAGTTAGTTCTGACAATTTTTTCTTAAGGAATTGTAGCACAATAGTTTTTTACATATAAATCAAATAATATTGATTTAGAACCATTCATAAATATACAATGTATGAACCAACACACACACAAGAATACACCAGAAAAGATCCTCAATCAATGGTGGCCAAATCAGATTGAGAATTTGCAACAAATAAGTTTTTAAGACAGATATAATTGTACAAGACAGTAGAGGAGAAATCCATCATACAGATCTTAAATGTTAAGAATTATGTGTATTTGGATTTAGAGAGAAATGGGAGTAAGGAAATGCTTATGGAATGCTAAGATACATGGAGCACTTTTTAAATACTTTGTTTCCACATCAATACAGGCATTTTCCATCAATAAATTAATCTAAATGAATCTGCATATAATGAGAAATATTTCTAGCAGCTACGTGACATGAAATATAAGAATAATATTTAACATATATGAAAACACAAGGGGAGATGTACATACTGCAATCCAATAAGTTGGAACCACCAGAAATCTTGCATTAATTTTTTGAGAAATGTGCATACATCAAGATTCATAACATTGCCTTCATGAAAATAGGAAAAGGCCCTTTCCAAGAGTTCTTTCCAAAAAATTTGAACCTTCTTTAAGTGTTTCTTCCCTCTTTTTATAAGGAGAGGGAGAGCTTGAACAATAGTTACAAAATATCTTAGATGAGCTCCAGCTATTTGATTGACTAACCGTCTTGACGTGTGAAGGCTCAGTTGCCCAAATCATTGCAACAAATTTGATTCCTTTCTTTAAAATACACAAAACCATAAAAATAACAAAATGGAAAAACTGAATGATGACCAAGAAAAATATCTTAGCCGAGCTCCAGTTTCCAAATCGACTAGTCGTCTTGGCATGTGAAGGCTGAGCCGCCCAAATCATTGCAATAGATTTGATTCCTTTCTTTAAAATACACAAAATCACAAAAATATCAAAACGAAACAATCAAATGATGGCCACGAAAATATCTCCATGCCATGCATGTGATTGACTTCGATCATGCCATTTCTTTGCCATGATGTTCTTCTTTAGCTACTTGGCCAGTTCACCTATCATTTTCACCTTAACTACTTGAATTCCCCACTTTTTGGAGCTAGGAGAAATCACCTGTGATAGCTTTAGTGGTGTTCTGTAAACATAGTCATCGACTCATCCATATTTTAGCACTTCTACATTACACTATCAGAGCCCAATATGTTGGAGTTGCAACTCATCAGAACTTTATTTGTAAAAACCTTCTGAAATCGTAAAATTTGTATGTCACTAGGCTCCTTTTAGTTAGCCCCTTTCTGTATTTCTCATCATAGGACCGAGGGTTGTAGCATGCCACTTAGCCTTAAGGTGCTAGGTCATTTTTCCTCCTGTCAAGGGCCATTTTTCTTTGTTAAGTTCTTATTTCCCTTAGTTCTTTAAGCCTTAATGACCGTACACCAGCCTATATCGGAGCACCCTTATTAGAAGTTTCCAATTGTAAACTATTATAAAGTGTGGACATCCTCAACCTCTAATATGTGATCTTTGATATGATGTCATCACTCCACATGGCACCTCGTTAGTGGTGACACGTGTCACCCAGATTTCTCTCGTTAGGTCCCTCAAAATGCCAAAATTGCCTAATATGTGTCCTGTCATACTACCACGTCATGCTGAAGTCAGATGCCACTATAGCTTTATTGGAACCAATCATATGTTTTCATGTGTCTTTAATGGAGCCAATCATATGCTACCATGTCTCCCACTAGAGGAGAGAGAAAAGGACCTATCAAATTTTGATTTTGCAATGAAATCCTTTATTAATCCTTTATTGGAATTCCTTGATGCTTTCTAATACTATTGGCACTTTATGATATTGCAACTTTTTAAAGGATCTCAATTTAAGAAGTTCTGATTCAATGATACACCGATGTTCCAATGTGTCGATGCTCCTCCATCCTCTGATATTGTAATGCCTCGATAAGCCAGACCTATGATATGTGATCTCCAATATTGCGATGCGTCGATATGTTGGAGCTACGATATGTGATCTCCAATATTGCTTCTTTCTGATGGCTTCAAATCCTTTAAATTTCGGCATACCATATCTTTAGATCCATGAGACCAGTTTTGGACTTCAACATATCATTGGAAATCTTTTTTAGGGCACTTTCCAATGGAGAGGGTCTGGTGCAGGAGTTGATTCCTTCTATGGATTAGAAGATGGCTTCAAACTTCTCTGCTCTTTTGTACTCTTTTCGCATCATTTGGTACCATTTGAACAATTTTTCAGTAAGTGACAACATTAGCTCCAATTGGGGATAGTGCCTTGCTAGCAAGGTGCTAAGAACCTGTAGACTAGTATCCTTCACCATTGGGCATAGATTCAAAAAATATATTGAACTTGTAAAACCAGAAAACCTCCATGGAACTCTATTTGTTTGGGGTCCTCTCCTCATAATACTTAAATGCAGAACTACAAACTCTAAAAATTGGAAATTAAACACTCACATAGTGAGATTATTTATATACAACTCCTACTTATGCATAGGGCTCAATTCACGCAAGTGAGGTCAACCTTTCAATGATACCAGCCCAGAATCTAGGTGCTAGACCTTGTTCCATTATTCTCTTGAAATCAAACAACTAAAACAAGCATGCACCACTACCCCCAAACTAGTATTAAATTCTCATTTCTTTAATCTCTTCCATGAACCTTCTAATTGGGATGTGTTCTTGAAAATAAATGACTAAAATAGGCATGCACCATTTGAAATCTTGAGGTAAAACATTTAATACATACCCCATAATTGAGATCAGTTGCTAACCAAAGAAATATGCCATATAGTCAACTACTAGATGACAGAACTAATGAGAAAAATTTATGGTTGTCTCCCTCTCTTGAACAGTTTCTCGGTAGGAATATTTCTGCAATAGGTAGCCACACACACTACTTGGCTCTAAAAAATTGGGCTCCTCTTGAAGAAGTTTTTTCTGTAAGTCTTTTGTACACTTGCTGGTAAGGAAATCCCTTTGAAAGTCTGCAACAATCTCATCCTCCTATGAATCATCTGAATCATAGATTGGAGAATCTTTATCGACTTTAATACTAGTTTCTTGAACTTGTTCTCCATTTGAAGGATGTCAATCACAAAATGGAGCCTGTTTGTTAACCTCCTGGTGAGCCTCCTCTTTTTGTGTAGCTTCCCATGACTGGGACTGTTGCGGTTCTGCATTGCTCAACTTCCCATCGAAGTCATACAAATCATAAGAAGGAGAATCATAAAATTCGGCAAAATAAGAGCTCTGAGGGTTTGCTTGCAACTTAATGATGTCTCCTTCTTCACTTTCTTTATTTTTCGATGATGATTCTTGATGCCAGTATATGTCTTCTTGGAGTTGAACCCCACAAACATCTTCAGTCGGATCATTAACCTCAAAAATATTTTCAACATTAAAATGTGAACAACAAACTTCAAACAGAACACCTCATGGATACAATATTTTGTAGAAATGATTAAATGTTTTGTGAAATCTCTTTAATTAAGATATGTTTCCATGAGGTATTGTTTTGTACCAAGCTCTAGCATCTTCATCTAAATAATACATGAACAATTTCATTTTCACATATTCAAGAACAATACCTTTTTGTTCCATGCATTCATGAAATTCCTTGAGGTTCTGGTTCAGCCTTCTATCTGTGTTTCCACTGAATCTAGGGAAATAGGTATCCATTCATGAATTGAAGGGACATAATGGGGATAACCAACAACAGAAGAAAAACCTAGTGGGGAAAATATTTTGGCCAAGAATGAAGGAAGGACCATTTTATAAACCCCTTTAGGTGAGTGATCTCAAGTTCAAATGTAGGGGAAGTTTTATGTTGTTTAGCATTAGAGCGAGTATGAGGCCTCTTGAAATCCAGGATGACCAAATAAGGATATAGACAGTGGATTCACCAAGGTGTTTACAATAATATTCAATCATTGGAGTTGCCAAGATGTTTACAATAGGATTCAAATAATGGAGTTTCCAAGGTGAGAGATCTTCAACCCACACTTCCCTTGCTCACCTGACAGGTAATGTAAAAATTGTTGTACCCAGGGAAAAATATTTTGATTCCTTCCCCAGCAATGGCACCAGAAAGATGTTGTATCTTTTTCTATCTTCTGTAACACAATTTCTTTCAGAAGATATAGAAGCCTCCTTGTTTCTAGGGTAGCTGCCAAACCTAGAGGGTTAGTCATTCAACAAGACACTAATTTTTTGAAAGGATGCTCACTGATGCACCTTCATCTATAATAGTGCCAGATACAATCATTTTGCAAACTTGTACTATGATCTGGAAAGGCACATAAGAAGGAAGGCGGGATCCTGCTAGTCCATTCCAATTAAAGGAAGTGACTAGACTACTTGGAGGGGGTACCGTAGAAACGGGGGAATTAACCCCTTGAGTTATGAGAACTGGAGGATTTTCCTCCTGTCTTGATGGAAAAGGTGGATTGCCCCCAAGCTCATTTGAATCTAAAGAAACAAAAAGAACTCGAATGGTATCATATTCACTCTCTTCGAGAGAGGTGCGATTTACTGAAGGTGAAATCGAGTCAACTATTACCTCGACCTATTGATTTCGGTTGGGTATAGACTCATAGGATTCACTTTCAGAGAGAGTGGGTTTGACTGACGTTTGATTTGGGTCAGTCAATTCATCAACTAGTGAAGGATTTAAGGATAGTTTCCCGTAACCAGATGGAACTCGCTGCGGTGAAGCAGTACGGTTATCCAACACTTTCTTGGCTTCATCCAGATAGGGACAAAGGTAAATGGGGTGATTCCCTTTACATAACATACATGGAAACTTAACTTTTCCTTTCTTTCCATGAACTTTACTATCACTAGTTGATGGTGTATCACCAACATGATCTCCATAGGTTGATGACATGGAATGATGTGAATGTGAAGACCATTCTTCTAAGATCTGAGGAATATGAGGAAAATTTTGAAGAAGATGGTCTCTCGCACAAAGTTTGTATGGATATTTGACTTTGTGAGGCTTAACAGATAGATTTTCATCAGATTTTGCATTAAAAGTAATGGTTGCTTGGTTGTCCCCTTGCTGAATTGGCTTCTTCTTCTTCTTCTTCCCTTTCTTCTTCTTCTTAGCCACTTGGTTACTAGTATCAATACTTTCACCAAGCGAAGAGGAAGAGAGGGAGGGAGAAACAAATGAGGAAGAAGGCAAAGGGCCAACTTTAGGATCAACTGGAAGTTGATTTTGTCCAGTTGGAGATGTACTCGATTGCGGAGAAATCACGACATTTTGAACCAAGGAGGTTGAAAACAACCATACTGGAAAGCCAATGGTAAATCCCAGAAGGGACAATGTAGCCATATAAGGAGCACCAATATTTTCAAAAGAAGGAAAAAGACTAGGATTCCCATCAAAAGGGATTCCTTGATCGGTGGACTTTGGATTTGTTGCCATATGTTTCAACCTACGATCAACTAAGGAATAGCGATGTTATTCGCGGTCAATTAATTTTAGCAACACTTGGACACAACTTTGATTTTTTAGTTTTAAAGAGTCGAGAAAAAGCTAAAGATGACTCTAGTCTCCTTCGATTTGTAATGAGCCTGAAAGGAAAAGTGCTCAGATGGGCCTTTTCTTTTAGAGAATCGAAAAGGGATGAAAGTGACTACTCTGGAGAATCTTGACAAAGAGTTTACCAAATCAATCGCAAAACTGCAATATACACCTTGGTGATAAATTAAAGAGAAATTACCAAGGACTTATGTACTGCAACCAATCTTCCCGAATGCTGTGGTCAGTGCATTGCGATCAATAAGGTGGCAGACTCGATTTCCTATGGATAAAGGATTTAAGCCTATTATGGTCTCCCAATATATACATGACGATACGGGGAGCATAAGTTCATGCTAGCACTTGTCCGATCAAAGAGGAGGAATCACCCAACCTTCAATGAAAATGATAGCCACTAGTTTTAACGACGCCGAAACACGTCTCTAGCCTAGACCTATAGATGTGTTGCATTAAATTCCAAATCGTTGTTAAGTTAATTGAGGTTAATTTTAAGTTGATCTTGCTTAAAATTTTCCTTTGAAGGTTCACCATGTGATGTATGTTCGCAATTCCTAAAATGAAACTATCATGAAAACAAACCTTTGATTTAGTTTGAATGATGAAAACCTTAGCTACTAAAGGATAGAGCAATAAGATCTTTGACAAAGAGATCTTTGACAAAGAGCAAAGAGCACATATAATGCAATTTCCCTAGCTATTCCTATCAAGCATTCACAAAATTTAATATGAATAATGCAAAATTCATGTATTTATTTTCATTTTCCCTTAATGTGAATGATATAGAAAGGAAAATTAATGCACAAACGATCAAAAATCTCTTTTCATAAAAGCGATGATTTACGACAATTTCTCTTAAACGAAAAGGAAGACTTTACAACACGTTCGATTTGAAAGAGATGAAGAATACGACACTTTAAATGAAAAGACAAATCATATGCACATATAAATCAATTTATCTTTAATGAATGACAACTTTACGACAATTCAAAATTCGAAAGAGGAACGACTTTACGACACTTCTTTCGACAAAGATCAATCAACAAGAAAAACAACTTCTGACTAAAGATTGCAAATGATAAAGTAATACATAAGAAACATTTAACAATCCTAGTCTAAGTGGGGCTGAATTAAGTGATGCAAGTAAGCTTTAGTGAAGAGACATTGTTCATATTCAACAAAACAACCAAACAAATCTGAAAACAAGTCAAAAACTCTCAACTCCTAGATGGGAAATTGATTTCAGTCAATCATTGCACCTGGCTTTTGGAGACAATAGTATGATCATCACACCTAGCCTTTGAAGAGGGTGAGATGCATCTCACCCTACCCATTTAGGAAGTGAGATGCATACTGAGTCACAATGGAAGACAGTGGGATGGTCTAGGGAGCGATTTCTGAAAGTGTTTTTGGCTCAAATTTGAAGTAGTTTTCAATGAATAAAGCTTGTTTTTGATGAAAAATGATAAACAAAGTATGATGGAATGTCCTAAGAGGTTACTAAGATACCAAAATGGCATCTAGATTTGTTTGCAAGTCAAATGTTTAACTCATAAACTAAACCAGAGATTGACTGAAGCAACATTTATCTACTATGCAATTGTAGAGCAAGAGCAGTTTGAAAGCTACTTGGCTGGCTTCAGACTCTGTCTATAGTTTATAAAATTGAACATCAAACAAACAAAAACAACAAACAAGCATCTGGTCTTCCCCAGTGGAGTCTTCAATTTTTTTATGGGAAAATTAGTGTCTTGTTGAATGACTAACCCTCTAGGTTTGGCAGCTACCCTAGAAACAACAGTTTAAAGCAATTCAATGATCTTTCCTATGTGTAACATATAAGAGAAAGATAATAGAAACCAACCTAGAACTTTTGCTTGATCCCTCACCTAATCTCTCTCTCCTTTGGCAAATCCAGTAACTCCTCCCCGTACTTAACACACTTGGAGTGTACCTACACAATTACAGCAACAGAGAACTATCAAAGCATCGTGTTCTATTATAAAATAAACATTATAGAATCAGATATATAATGAACAAATGAAATCATCCACAGTTACACAATCAAGTGGGAAAAATCCTGAAGAACTTTATTAATAATAAGGAGAATTACAACCTAATTGTTTGATCCAGCGCCATTCTCCAAGCGTCAATCCTTCTTCACCTCATTAACTAGCAAGATCACACCAACAGGAATACAATGCTCTCTTCTCAATCACAAACTAACAACACTTATTTGCAATTCACAACAATTCATCCTTCTGATCTCTTGGATGGGAGATCCTTTTATAGATGCTTGCAAGGGTGTGAGTCATCCATGGGGATTGATTAGTGTCATTCCACTTGTTACAATTGGTTCCATAAGAGAGGGGAATTGGAGATGGTTTCCTAATTCCTTTGGTCATCCTTAGGCGAATTCAGAGAGGCAAGTGGCACACGATAAGTTTCTAGAAGATTCCATGAGCAACAACCAACAAACTGTCCTGGAAATTGGTCCATCCTCACCCATCGCACCCTATAGAAGGCCTAAACAGTATGCATCACACCTTGACAGTGTACCAGTTAGTATGCATCGTAGTTTATCAGTGGAGAAGTCAGTATGGTCCAATTTAGCCAATTTCTGGATGATTTCTCAGATGGAACTTTTGGGGAATTATGTATTCAGATGACTATGTTCCTTTAGGGTATGAAACAAATCTTTTAGGGGTTGATGAGCCCTAATATATCAACATATGATTTTGGGATTGATGTGCCCAAATATGTCTATAACACTCCTAGAAACAGCTTCTGGGTTGATAGGAGATTAGTGCCTAGGGCATTTGAGAGGAGTGTTTTTGATGATTATCTAAAGGCTTCCTATTGCACTCCATATGTCACATAATTTGTTCAATAGACCTTCACCAACATAAACTCAAGAAAACACATAGATTGAAATAAACACTTGTAGATATGGCTAATCTCAAAAAGAAATGCATTGGTTCTGGTGGCTGACACACAACAATACACAGTTTAACATTGTTATTGTATTATAGATGAACAGGAGGAAAGAAAGGAGGAAAATCGATGCAGAGGGTCAGACATAACACAAAATCCTAAGAAACAATCTGCGATAGAAATATGGAAGAGTGAAGAGGTGAAAATGTAGAAAACATGGAGTGCTAATTAAGGTCTCAATCTCTATGTCTCATGAATACATTTGTCACCAATCTTCATAACTAAATATGTCCTTACATATAGGTATTATAGGCTATCAAATAGCACAAGTAAATTTGTGATTACACAGGTACTATAGGCTATCAAATAACACAAGTAAATTTGTGTTTAGATAGGTACTTCTCGCTACTTAGCCTCATACATACAACCATGAGAGAGTTAAACTGGTAGCTTCATAACACATTGCTCCACATACTACACATTGGTCCAATTGGAATTAAAAAATGCTTCATTAATCTTTGAATATGGAGTCCAAATAACTAATCCATTACATTTAAAAATTCTATGTGCCCGAGAACCTTATGAACAAACAAATTGAACCAAAGTGGAACCACTCTTTCTACAAACAAAGCTCAGAAGTTACAAAAAAAAGAATTCGGGCCTCGAGAATGCAGAAAATGGAAACCTCGTTTAAGTGTTTCTTCCCTCTATTTATAAGGAGAGGGGAAGCTTTAAACAACAATTACAAAATATCTCAGCTGAGCTCTAGTTGTCTAATCGAGTCGTTGTCTTAGTGTGTGGATATTCTCCTACCTAAAATGATTACAATCAGATTTTATTCCATTCGACATCCTCAACCTCTGATATGTCGATCTTTGATATGATGTCATCACTCCACGTGGCACCTCATGAGTGGTGACATGTGTCACCCAGATTTATCCCCTTAAGCCCCCTTAAAATTCCAAAACTGTATGCCACATGTCCTTCCATACTGCCATGTCATATTCATGTCAAATTCCACTATAGCTTATAGGGACAAATCATATGCCACCTGTCCCGCTAGAGGAGAGAGAAAAGGACCTATCAACCTTTGGTTTTTCGATGAAATCCTTTGTCAATTATTTATCGACATTCCCCCACACTTTCTAATATTATCGACCCTTTATGATATTGCAACTTTTTAAAGGATTTCACTTTAAGAAGTTCAGATTCTACGATACGTCAATGTTCTGATGTGTCAATGCTCCTCCAACCTTTGATATTGTGATGCATTGATATGTCGAACCTCTGATATAGCGATGTGCCAATATTGTGATGTGTCGATAATGTGATGTACTAATATGCCAGACCTCTGATATGCAATCTCCAATATAGAAATGTACTGATATGTCAGACCTCTGATATGCGATCTCCGATATTTTGGACCTCCAATATTCTTTCTTTCCTAAGGCTTCAAATCCTTGAAACTTCGGCAAACCATATCTTTTGATCCAAAAGTCCATTTTTGGACTTCCAAATATCATGGAAAACTTGTTTAGAGCACTTTGAATATGACTGCAAACTTCTCTGCTCTTTTGCACTCTTTTGGCATCATTTTGCACCATTCGAACATCTTTTCAATAAGTGACAATAGGTAAAAATTAACAACATAAGTTAACAAAAGAGATTTGGTACATAAGTATGAGAAGGTAACATATTGTTGTGATTTACACATGTGGCACACCATTATTTGTATTATGAAAAATATAGAAGTAAAAATTGTTGAAGTGTGATCAAGTTTACAAAGTGTCCTAGATTCTTTCTAAAATATACATACTTATGTGGGTGATGAAGTGCAACCAAACAAACTATGAACTATGTACAATTAAAATAGGAAAAGAAAAGTGTAAACTACAGTAATAATATAGCTTAACTAAGACCAATAGAGACTTGAGGACTACACCTCATCAATTCCTCTCCATTGAGAGGAAACTATCCTTGATTACTTTTGTGGGTATTTGTAGTCTAGATAAAGATGACATAAGATATATGGTCTATGTGTTAGTTAGAACATGTTAGTGCATTAGTTGGAGGAAAATATTTGTTGAAATGTAACCTAGTGGAATTGATGATGTTTGGAAAGAACAAGAAATATCACCCCTCCTAGAGAGTTCTTATCTTAGGTTATTAAATGGTAAGTGAAAAAGGTATAACACAAAAAATAGTGTGGGATGGAACCATAAACAATGGATTTTTGAAAATGGTGTGATGTCATATACATCATAGCTAAAGTGTATGTGTCATAGATTGAAGCAATATGAGGAGTGGAATATGAATTTTATGGTTGGAGCAGCACCTCTTTGTCAAATTTGAAGCCCATAGGGAAGGTTGAAGTAGGGTGGGAGGGACAAGAACTAGAGAAAAGCATAGATATATGAATTTTTGGAGCTTACCTACTTAATATTTTCAACAAGAATAAGGGGGAGACAATGTGGTACATTATCTTTTCTAATAAGTATGATATTTGTGTCTCTTGTAAAACATGTAATATTGTTCCCTTTTGCCATCCTAGTAAAGTTTGCTAAGGAGTATCTCATAACTTGTTAAGAATTGAGCTTAAGTGAGACACAAAAAAATGCTAGAAAAGGCTTTACATGATATTCAATTCATTGTATTAATCTCATGATATGAGTATATAGTAGAACAATTTGACCATTGTAGATCTCATTAACAACTTATCATTGGATCATGACCACCTTATCAAAGATGATGTTTACAACTCATGACATTGTGGCATTGGTATTTGTGATTGTCTAAGAACTCACAGTCTAACATTTCCCCCCTCAATCAAAAGTTTGAATAATTGTACCAATAACTTGTATCATATTCAATTTGAAACCATTGAATTGAGCTTCAATGAAGATATTATTGAAAAAATACCCATATCTGGAAGTGAAAATTTTCTATGTAAGAGCATACCCATTCTTTATAATTATCATTCCAATAGTTGATTTGATTGAATCTAACAGATTTCTATGCTAGAATTCCCAAATGATAATTGAATTTTGATTATGATGGGAGTTTGAATTTGAAGCATAATTATTTGATATTCCCCCTTATCAAGTGCAAGGTGAGAATTTTGTTGAAGGGATCCAAGATGGATCTTTGGATCCTTTTGTTCTTCCATGATTCATAGTTGAAAGGATCCAATCTTGAGCTTTGGATTCATCTATCAATGGTTCGTGGTTGAAAGGATCCAAGATGGAGCTTTGGATTATATATGTGGTGGCTTTGTTGGTTGAGAACTAACCATATTTACTCCCTTTTGTAGTTATTTTTTTACTATTAGCCATCTCCATTCATACTAGTGGTTTATGGTTTACCACTAGCCATTTTCACTTGAACAATGTGGTTGTTTTAGATAAGCACAAACTAATTTTCTTTGAAAAATGTAGTGGTTTTGGATGAACACTAACCAAAGTCATTTGAATAATGTGGTTTTTTTTGGTATGCCACTAACCATATTCATTTCCTCACTTACGGTGTAGGAGAGTTTCTTTTTATTAATGTGCTCCCCCACTACTGACCCACTTTCTTGTATTACCCCAACTAGGCCTAACCCATCATCATTATTAATTAATCTTATAAATCATCCATGTTTCTCTTTCCTATTTAAAGTTTTAGCACTTAGTCATAATTTTTGCAAGCCTTGAGGGAAACTTCCCACCCCAAACAAGAACTTTACACTCCACACGCTTTCTACTCTAACACCTTTGCACATAGTTATTTCTACTATAGTCTTAGATGATTCTCATTAGTGTGCAAAAGATGCTCCATAATATTTTCTCTTCACACTTCTTTTTCCACAAAACCATCTCTCAACATACTCAAGTCTTTACACTTCCAATTTATCTGTGCTCCTACTTCTCCACACATATGAATATTTCGCACTATGATATCACATACTCTTATAAAAGTGGTATTTCCACTTATGAGCCATGCTTAGTGAATTCACAGAAATGGTTGTTTTTCTCATTTTGAGGCTAACACAAATCTTATTTAAGAAAAATTAATCCTTAATGTAAAATTTGGTGACATGCTAGTATATAATCAAATATTCCATGATTCTATGAAAAATGTGCCCTTGATTATTAACTCCCATTTATTATTCTTGCATGTCCCAATGAAGGTGGTACATGATGAAGGGATGTATTAATAAATGCTATTTGAAAACTGAGTTTTCAAATACGTAATAGCTTCGTAATACAACATGTTAACTATCACATATATCGAAATATATATCGAAATTCCTTGAATAAATAAAGCAGTATGGTTAGTAAATGAAAGGATTTCTTTTGTGCGGATACAACTAATCCATTTGCTTGATATGATAAAACGTTGCATTGGTTGTTGACATATTGATGGTACATGAATTTGACATCTGAGTATAAACTCATTAATAAATTTTGGACCATTATTCATGCTAATCCTAGATGTGTTCCTGTGGTCTTTTATTTCATAGAACTTGTTCCCTAGTGTGCCCACCATTTAGATTCTAAGACCAAAACCATTACATTTTATCTTCAAGGAAAGAACTTACTGCTTTTGACTCAAAATGATTTCAGGAAAATGAAAAAGTTATTGAACCCAAATAAGTAGCTTAAGCTACCCAAATCATATTCCTTCCTTGACTCTCAAGAATGACGTTTGAATATTCTTAGGTAAATCATAGTTCAATCAGTGCACATGCCAATGAATCCTTAATCTATTTATATCTCATTGCCTACACAACCTTATAGATATTTATATTGTTTATTCATACATGTAATGGGATGTGATTCAATGTCCCATATACCCAAGTAAGTTCTATATATCCTATAATCTTGTTTTAAGAAGGAGATTATATTTGAATGGGTGGAGATTATTTCCAATATGATTTCCTTTTAGCTGGCTAATTATTTGAATACTCAATTATTCTTCATGACAACTTATTTGTGATAACAATAGTTTATTGTAATTTGTTCAATGGCCTACCTCTCAATAGAGATGTGAACCCTGAGATAGAACGAGTGCAATTTTGGTATACCAATTTATGAGGGAATAAAGCACCATTTCATTTTTTCCTCATCCAAGGTAATTTTATCATGGAATTTAGACATATATTAATTGGAGTTGAACTAAAACATTTGATTCAACAAGCACAATATTTCTTGAAGGGAAAATGGGTATGTGTACTAGAAGAAATCCACACACACACACACACACACACATACATAAGATTTTATGGGTATCAAGGAAGTCCCATATTACTCTCTATGTTAATTTGTGATATATTTTTTGTTGCATCTGTATTTATAAAGTATTACATTTGATTAATCCTTTTTAATAGGAAAAAGAACAAACTATTTATTTCATTATCATTAAAAAATATCAAAACTTGTTGTGAGGAATTATTCATACTTAGTTGAGGTGCATAAAACTTTAAAACCATTCAATTTGAAAGAATTGAAATCTATTAAAAGTTTTTACCATGAGGGGATATTCTCTCAACATTTATCATCAATAAGATATGCAACTAATTTATAAAATTTTGAAAGGAATTGGAGAAAGTGAAGTGGGAGCATTAAGATAAAAAGAGAAGGAAAAACTCATATATAATGATGATCTAGTTACGCAAGTGAGTACCAATTTAGGAGTAAAGAGAAAAACTAAACAAAGAGGGAAGAACCCTAGAAATGTACATATTTCATGAGCTCGATGAACTTGTCATAGTTCCTCCTTGACACGCAAAGGACAAGAGCTAACAATAGCTAGAGGAGAGAGTAATGATTGACATTCTAGTGGAGATTATGGAGAAGAACCACACCATCATGTTAATTTGGAAAAGTATCATGCTATTGTTACTTTATCAAAGAGTAAAAAAGGCTCTAATATAAAGGAATCCCAACAATCAAAAGGACCCACTGATATGGAAATGAACAACGTTATAGTCCTTGATTGGATAGGATTTCATTTAGAAAAAAGTTAAAACATGGGGGAAGAGATGTGTTGTGGGGAAAAATGCCTATGCAGGACGATCCTATCCACCTAAGGTGTGACAGTGCCTTAGCAACAAACAGAGACAGCTATTCTAGTATTCTTCCTTTATGAATTAAGAATGAAGAGAGATAGATGGACTAACCGGTGTCTTCCGCTTGTCCCTCGATCCAGTTTCTCTTCTCTTTGGGAGTTCACAGCTACTTGTCTTCTTGCTCGCCCAGCTTCAACAGGTCTCTGCGAGATCACAAGAGAAGAACACTACACAAAGACATAGATTCATAATCATAACTAGTTCAGGATTAGAAGTAAACTAAACATACTAATGCAATCATACATCAAAGATACATCAGTATATAGGAGAAACCAAGATAGCTTTATTGATGAATAACAAGGTTCAGGAAGAGATACAACCCAGAGGGCTCCAATCCAGCATCTCCTTCCCAGCAAAATGGAATTCCTATCTTCACCTCCCTTCAAAGCATTAAGCACCCAATGATTCCAGTCTCAAACCAACAGCAATTCTTTGCAATAACAAAATTCCAGCCTCTAGATCTCATGGAGGAGAGATCCATATATATATGTTTGGAGAGAGGATGAGTCAGCTTGAGATCTGACTAGTGTCCTCTCCCTCTGTCAGTTCTTGATTCCACTTGGAGGTTCTTGCTTCCACTTGGAGATTTGGAACCTCTTACTCATCACCAGTCGAATTCCCTGAGGCAAGTGTCATTTTGAAAGCTTCCTGGGTTTTGACACCTTGTGGAATGAACTTGCCACATGTCCACTCTCGCTCAGCGCAGGTAGCCAGTGTTGGCTTTGACATTCAGCGCAGGTAGCCAGTGTTGACTTTGACATTCAGCGCAGACAGCTAGTGGAGCCACTGAATTGATCCTGAATTGACTTGTTTTTGAGCAGTTTCTGGTGGAGAACTTCTGTGAATTGCTGTGGTTTGTTAGCCTTGTTCCTCTAGGGGTAGGAACAACATGTTTAGGGACTTTGGATCCCTTAGATTATGGACATTTCATGCTCAATGCTGTAAGGCACAAAAATGTCTATAACAGTTGCCCCCTAAAGTATGAGGCCGTTTATCGGGTGAAATGCTTTATCCAGGAGGGTCCGAAGTTCATCCAATGCTGGGAGGAGACCTGTAATAAGATACAATACAATACATTATTTTTCATACTGCTTTCATGATCTAGCTGAGGCGGGCATTCCCATGCTCAGTTTTATAAATTCATTTTTCTGTACATAGAACAGACAATCGTCTGATGGTAGACTGATAATTTTGATGAAATTATCATCCTTTGAGTAGGATGATTATCTGCTGCAATGATGTACATGTCAATGTCTTTATTTTTCCTGAATATATATCGCAGCCCGGATGGATGAAACTTGATCCGGGGTCTTCAAACTCGTTCGATCTTCACTCTAAGTACAAGTCGATCCATGTGAGAAATGTTCTGAAGTCGAACATGGAAAGACATCGCTTGATTACCGGTCAATGAGGTAAACCGTTAACAAGCGCGAGAGGAATCACCGATAATGATAATGACCCTCAAGGTACTGCAGTACAATTCACGTGGTGTGAATAAAGGACTTAGCTTCGAACACCACGCAAAATCTTTCGGTCGAAGGTCATTGATGTATACCTGTCGCCGGAAGTGAGAAACTTGCCATTGAGGCATGCAAGCTTCAAAGTACTGAAGGGGTTGTTCCTAGATCAACTTCTTGGATAATGAGCTGATGTCAACAAGAAGCGATCCGTCAAAGGAGGGCCTTAATGAATCCCACATCAGTGACACGGAACGGAGCTAATGATTTTGATGGAGGTGAAAACGATCTGTGATATATGATTCAGGGTGGCGGTCATGAAAGGATGAAGGATAATGTATGGCAGTGGATGGGACACGGTTGACTTTTCTGAACGACTTCTCTTGAACATATGGCGACACTGATGCGATGGATCGGTAGCATTACCCCAAATATGGATGGTATGGTGAGACCATGGTGACGTGACCGGTGAATGAAACAACCCAACCCGATTGTGGTACGGAGGAAAAGTGTCATGTTCAAGAGCGACTTGCTACCATCAAATTTTTCTTTAGTTTCTCCCAATTTTTCCCCAGTCATTGCTGACCAGTACCTCTTTATTTTTGTCAAGCTTGAGGAGGATAACATATGCTTGTTCTATAACCTGCCCTTCGGGCAAGCCCATCGCTATGTTTTAATGAGCCTAGCGATAGTGAAACTCGTTCTCGTCTAAAGACAAGTTTGTCGCTATTTAATGATTTTAACAAGTCTAACGACAAAGACAACTCGGTCCCTTTTCATTTTTAGAGAGTCTGAAAAGGTACATAAAGATAACTCCAAAGTTCCTTTTTCGTCATCTAATCCCTTAAGTCCGAAAAAGTATAAAACAATACAGAAGGGATGAGTTTTCGATAGTTTTAACGAGCCGAACAAAACAAGTGCTCGATCTTTTTGTGCAATAATCCCTCAGGTCCAAAAAGATCAAAATCTAGAGGAGGGATAGCACTTCCTGTCGCTTTAACGAGCTGGAAGGCCAAAACTCGGCAATCTTTTCATATTTTACGAGTCAATTGAAAAGAGCTTAAAGAAGACTCGTCTTTTGAGGAACGAGTGATAAACAGGGTTAGCAGCTGATTCCAGGTACAGGTTGGAATTTTCCAATCACGGCAGTGTCACAAGGATGGCTAGGTGAAATCACTCTTCGCAACTGTTCCTCAAAATGGGTAAACAATCATATGGAGGTGAACGATCGGCCAAATGAAAAGTGGAGGTGACGGTGCAAACACGACCAAGGCTTTAATGGCTGATAAGGTTACATTCACAGTGGTTATTTACCGGGTAGTGGTTCATTTTTTATTTTAAAATGAGCTTAAACGCTGGTGGAAACACTTGCTCATTGTTTATGTTTATTTTTTAACGAGCATGAAGTCCGCTTTAAAACTGCTCGGATCTTGCGTTTATTTTTTAACGAGCATGAACTTTGTGCTAAAACTGCTCGATTATATGGTCAATTTTTTGATTTTTTACCATAACTAGCTTTGCCCTTTTCAAAGATAGTACTGTATTCTCAATTGCTACATCAAACTAGTTAGAAATGAATAACATTTGTTTGAAAATGAGATAAAACCCTAATATTTTGCTTTGAACTACGTAAAAAGCAATTAAAAAGTGTTTTTACCTCTCATTTTACCATTTCATTTGAACTTGGTTTGTTGGAGCTTTGGAGGTGCCTCTTCCCCCTTGATTTTCATCAGCTGATTCCGGGAGATTTTGCGGACGATTTTCGGCGCCGTCTGGACCAAGTAGGAGCTAAACCCTAGCTCTTTCTTTTCATGGTTTCCTTTTTCCATTCTGTGCCTGTTTTCCTGCTTCCCTGAGCCCCTGGGGTTTTGTTAGGGCGCTCTGGCATCAGTGCAGCTGGTTCACTCGAAACCTGCGCTGAATGTCAAGCTGCCTTAAGGCAGTTTGACCTTCAATGCAGGTGGAACACTGGCTAGTTGCGCTGGGCACAGAAAACTGGTTTTGTTGCACAGTTTTTGATGAAAATTTCGCCAGTTTCTCATCAAATCCAGGATCTTACTCCTTCTCTTGTTTGCTTTGCAGGGACCTTTGAGCAAAATGGCCCTTACATGGCGAGAACGAGAACATGAAGAAGAGGATATGATTGCCCTCCATGATCCTGTCACGGTGAACGCGCTGCGGAACTGTGGCCTGCTGAAGTTCTTCCGTATCTCTAGTATGAGAGCACAGATCTCCCTACTGCAGTATATGCTTGATGCTTGGGATCCTATCAACCAAGTATTCCAGATTAGGGGCAAATCCATCCCCTTGACCATAGTGGACATTTACTTCTTGACTGGGTTGTCAAGGCGGGGTGCCCCCATTTCTTTGTCAGGTTCGGCCCGAGGGAATGACTCCGTGAGAGATTATGTCCGCCAGTATTGCAGGGAAGGATCTCAGCCGAGCAGAGACGGCAAGGTCGTTATCCATGAGATTACTGACAGGTCTCTCAGGTTTATTCTGTATACTATTGGTAGGATGGCCGGTAGTGCATCTCTTCATGTTGCCAACAGATCCTATGTGCAGCACGCCTTGGAGTGTCTCCAACCGAAAGTATTCAACTGGTGTGATGCAGTACTTCTTCAGATGAAAAGTCAGTTGACCAAGGTAAAGGACGGGAAGTTGAAGAACTTTAGATTTGGTTCTATTTTGACTGCCTTAGCCTTGGAGAAGATTCCCCTGATGCAGCCTCAGTAAATTGCACTCGACTTGCCTTCTCCTACCGAGCCACGCATGCAGAGATGGGTTGATCACATGTCTAGGCAGGCCGGTCAATCTCAGATTTCTTTCACTGATACCTTCTTCAGGTGGTTCGAGCGTCAGGAGATGGTCTATTCCGAGTATCCATATGTTGGCATGGATTTCCGAGGTGATCTGGATTTGGCACTGCCGGATGGCGAACAGTGGGGCGCTATTGGTAAAATCCTCGACCATATCACTGTTTACTATTTTTTATTTATAATGTCCTTGTGCTTTATTCTATCAAGACTTTAATCAAACTCATGTGTGCATGCAGATGTTGGTCCTGTTCATCCAGCAGTTCGCCCGAGAGCGCCAGTCACTGCCCCAGCAGGGGAGACTGCTGGGAGGGTTATTCTTCGCGACCTTGACGTGGCCGAGACCCTTACAGCTGTGCAGGAGCAGGTTGAGAGCCTTACTCTTGGCATTCCGGATGTACGGATCGACGAGTTACCTTTACAGTTGCAGCGGCATACTACTGGCGTGCCTAGACGATGGACTCGTCTCTTGCGCATGATTGCTCAAGCCATGACGTGCTATCATGAGCATCACTAGGCTAGGGTGCCCCCTAGCATTTTAAGTTTTTGGGTCATGGGACCAATTTTGTCTTGGTTACAGAACATTATATGTAAACGATAAACAGCTTATATATATATATATTTTGATTTTCGGGGCTTATTTCGGTTGAGTTATATGATCCATATGTACATCATTGATGATGCGTCTCTTTTTACAAATGTCGCAAATGTCTATCTAACACATAGTTTGCTAATGAGTCGGTTAATGTGTTTAAGCTTCTGGAAATATGCTGGTATTGAATTAAATCAAACTGTCTTTCCAAAATCTTAACCCTTAGAAACATACGATAAATAGCTGGGTTGCGGACAGAATATATACCATTGAGTTGTAGAATTACGAGTTGTGAGTCTAGCCTGACGATTAGTCGGCGTATACCATGGGTGATGGCATCAGAGAGTAGTTCTATCAACGCGCTATACTCAGCGATATTATTCGTTGATTGACCAATACATACACCCCTGAAACTTACTAACTCGCCGCTTGGATCAAAAATGGCCCAGGCCGCGGAGGACAGGTTCCGCGAACTACGACTCGCTCCGTCAGCATATCCCACACATGCCTCAGAAAGGTTCGACATCTGCAATGAATGTAAAAAGGTGGATTACTCGACCAAAACAAACACTTTAGCGAAAACAAAATACAACAAAAGCACACAGGTTACTATTTAAGCATAGTAACGCTTAAGGTACAACCCATTACGGGGTTGCGCCAGTGGAATTCCGTCATAATCCATTAACTCGTAGGCTCCTTTTGCTAACACTCGTTTAACAATATAGGGGCCCATCCATAAAGAATTAAATTTACCTGCTCCCAATTTGTCGGATTCTTGGTCGTAAAGCAAGACCAAGTCACCTTCTGAGAAGACACGGGGTTTGACATTTTTGTCGAATTGCGCCTTGACTCGTTTCTTATGGGCTTCGTTAGCCAAAGCGGCGTCACAATGGGTTTCATCCAATTGGATTAATTCCAAGAAACGAGCCTCTTCTTCTGAAGTTCCGGGGAGGAGATCGATTGCGAATTTAAGAGACGAAATTTCGCACTGGACCGGTAAGACTGCCTCCAGGCCATACACCAGTTGGAAAGGTGTGAACCCGGTCGCATTCTTTACCGATGTTCGGTAAGCCCACAAGGCCGAGTACAGGATTAGGTGCCACCTTCTTTTGTGAACTCCGATCATCCTTTGCAACATACGCTTCAGGACCTTGTTGATTGCTTCAACTTGTCCGTTGGCTTGCGGATAATACGGGGTAGAGTTGTCGTGAGATAGCCCTAGCTTGGCAACTAATTCAACCATCATGTGATTGTGAAAATGTGATCCATGATCTGTAACTATAGCCTGTGGTACGCCGAACCTGGCGACTACATGAATGAAAAAGAAAAGGGCAGCTGTTTCACCAGTGTTATCTAATGTAGGCATCGCCTCGGCCCATTTGGTAAAATAGTCAACGGCGACTATAATATACCCATGCCCCCCAGTCAAGGTGGGGTTACATGTCATGAAATCGATGCCCCATTTGGCGAAAGGCCCAACAGCAACTATTGGCTGTAAAGGTGCGGGTGGTCTTCTGGTTTTGCTATCAAAAATTTGGCAAGCATGGCAACTTCTGACTGCGGTTATGCAATCTTTGAACATGGTTGGCCAGAAGTATCCTGCTCGTAATATTTTTTGTGATGTTGCATATCTAGATTGATGCCCCCCACATGCCCTTGAATGACACTCATTCAGGGCTTTTTCGGCCTCCTCATGGGTGAGGCACCTCCTCAGAACTGTATCGATACCACGACGGTAAAGCGTATCACCGACGATCATGTAGTCTTTTGCTTGGTATCGTATACGTTTCTGTTCAAAGTGAGAGGTTTTAGGCCTGAACTTTAGGGTTTGGAGATAAATTATTATATCTCCATACCATTCGTTGCTTGCAGATATCAGAAACAAATTCTCGTCCACGATTGATTCTTCGGATGTTTCATCGTTGGACGACGATGGGAGATCGCACAATAATTCTGCGAAAACTAGAGCTTTCTTTGATTTGGATTTCACAAATTCCAGATCAAACTCTTGAAGGATCGCTATCCATTTTGAATATTTGCCCCCCAGCAACTGTCGCGACAGTATATAAGTCATGGGGTTGCAATCTGATAAAATGGTAGTTTTCCGAAAGAGGACATAATGTCGAAATCTTTGAATCGCTTGAACAGCTGCAAAAGCTAGTTTTTCAACATAAGAATATTTGCTTTCTGTATCATTTAAGTTTTTACTTAAATAATATATAGGATGTTCAATTCCATCGACTTCTTGAACTAAAACCATCGCAATGGTCGTATCCACTGCAGCCAGATACAGGTTAAAATCTCTTTGATAGTCCGTGGCATACATTAATGATGCTTTTACTAGAGAATCTTTCAGAGCATCAAAGGAAGCTTGCGCCACCTGATCCCAGACGAAAGGTACATCCTTTTTCAAAAGACGAGTATAACCTTTAGCAAGTTCTGCGTAATTTGGAATGAACCTCCTCAGAAAGTTTGCTTTCCCTTGGAGTTTCTGAATCTGAAGCAAATTTGAAGGTGGAGGCAAATTGATGATTGCCTGAACCTTGCAAGGGTCGAGACGAATCCCATCCTTGGAGACTACAAAGCCAAGTAAACGACTAGAACCGACGCAAAACACACATTTGTGTGGATTGAGTCTTATCTTGTAGTGTCGGCAACGTAGAAATATCGCTCTTAAATGCTGCGGATGATCAGTCCGCTTTCGCGAATGAGCCGGAAGGTCGTCAAGATATGGTTGAACGATGTTCTTGATGTCATGGAAGGCATAATTCATTACCCTCTGAAACGTCGCCCCTGCGTTCTTTAAACCAAAGGGTAATTTTCGATAAGCGAATGTGCCCCACGGACAAATGAATGCAGTCTTTGACTGGTCCTGTGGGCGGATATTTATTTGATTATACCCAGAAAATCCATCCATGAATGAAAAGATTTCACATCCAGCGCATTCGTCAATTATCTGGTCGATGAAGGGTGTAGGGTAGTTTTCTTTCGGACAAGCTTGGTTTACATCCCTATAATCGACACACACTCTAATTGTCCCTTGTTTCTTCATAACAGGGACAATATTCGATACCCAATCGGTTAGAGGAACCGGGTAGATGAAGCCAGCATGGAGAAGCTTTTCAACTTCTGCTTTAATGGCAGCGGATTTCTTGGGGTGCACCTGCTGAAGCCGTTGTCTTACTGGTTTGACCTCAGGATACATCTTGATTTCGTGTTCAACGATACTCGAGTCAATGCCTAGCATTTCATCATATGACCAAGCAAAGACATCTCTGAACTCGCGAAAAAGAGCGTTATATATTTCCAGTTCTGAAGGAGAACATCCTTTGCCGACATAAATATTCTCTACAACATTTGTTTTAGTTGAGATATTTATGGTTATAGTCTCTTCAACATTGGATAAGTTTCGCTCGGAATCCACCATATTTACAGTATTTGATAGGAATTCAAAAACTGAAGGGTGATAAAGGTCATGTTGAGTATCTTCTTCATAATCTGGAAGAAGGGAACGATGGTGGCAATCATTCCATGGTGCCCCCTCAATCAACATTGATTGTAGGATTCCTTCGTCAGTCCCATGCACTTTCGACCAAGGATCTAATGGGGTACCATATTCTCTAGACCTATCTACCCAAACGCTTGATGAGCGTTGATTTGGGTTCGCCTCCCATGCCCGAAACATTGATTGCTACAATATTTCTATTGGGCTTGGGGGAAAAACCATTGCATGATCCATGTTGATATCGTCTTCTGAGATCTTCGTGGAAGATATCATGTTGCAGGCTGCTACCAACGCTATTTCTCCTATATAGATGGGAGGTGAAAGTGTGAAAGTTCCCATTAATGTGGGGTCTTTCAGTAGGCCTACCCCGATATTTTGAAGCGAGTTGTTGCTTTCATGGATCATGGGAATGCTTCCTGTAACTTGTGAACCATTAGGGAGGAAGTTTTGTTGGTCGACGATTGTAATCCCTCCTTGAAAAGGGAATGCGATCTTCCTAAAATAAGTCGACACTACAGCTGCCATGGCATATATCCACGGTCTTCCCAGTAGGATGTTGTAGTCAAGGTTCCCATCGATGACTTCAACATCTATTTCTACTGTTTTTCCCCCTAGTTCAACCTTCAAGTTATTTAGGATACCGTACGGGGTATATGTCCTTCCGTCGAATGCTTTTAATGTCGTCGAAGATCGCGACAAGGTTGGAGATCCTAAAGTCTTCCAGCAACTCATCGACATAATACATGTTGATGCCCCCTCATCAATAATTGTTCGGTGAACAGTTTTGTTGAGGGCTTTCACTTGAATAAGGAAAGCTCGTTGAGCTGGTAACTAAGGATCGTATCCTTTGTGGTCGAAGGATACAAGATTGGAATCCTTAGGATCAACCCCACTAATAGCCGATAACAAAGCCTGCCTTTGGGATGGACAATTTTGTAGTACTTCAAGAGTCGACATAGCGGATGGCGATTGGGCCAAATCTTCCACTATGTTATAATGCTACGCCGCTCTGGCGCGAGGATTAAATGTCAACTTGTGTACTACTCCCTTTAGCAGTTTTATTGTTAATTCAGGAATGATGGGCGCTACAACTTCTGTCGAAGTTGTTGTCGAACTACTTGGTTGATCTTTACCTTTGTCGTTTGACAGCTGCGGATTCCCGTAATCTTTGTTCCTTGTCGAAATCAAAGCATCATTTTGTTGCTTGGAGATCGACAACATTAGCACTTGCGACGGGGAAGCATTTCCACTATCAACCAGATTTTGACCTGGATTTGGGAACGGATCAGTCAACACAGCTGAGGTTTGCGAACTTTTGAAGAACCTTTTTAGCTCAGCTTTGTATGGACAATTGCCTGTCCAATGATCCTCGTCACATATCAAACATGGACTTTTTGGTTTCCCTTTCCCAGGAGGGTTTGAAGAAGTTTTTTCAGGGGACGACCCACCTTGTTTCTTCTTCTTCCCTTTGTTTTGCTTCTTCTTGCTTCCTGGTTGATTGGTTTCTTTGCCTTTATCTGCTGATACGGCATTTACTTCCGAAGCAAGAATTTCTTCTTTTGCATTTTGATCTGAAGTCTTACGGGCTTTCTTAGACGAAGCCTTTGTCGATTTCGCGTTTGCCGTGCCAATCACACCATCGCTGGCATGAGAGTCACTATTTGATTTAGGAGGAGGAGGAATTGAGAATTCCGGTCTAGGGGCGTCAGGTATTTTGTCGTAGAGTGTGCCAGACTGAGTATAGACTAAATCTAGATATTGTGCACAAGCAATAACTTGCTCCTCCGTTACGACTCCCCCCTTGGCCACATCTTCCGTTATGGCAGGAAGTAACGACTTGATAAACCATTCAGCTAATAGCTGATCGGGAACGTACGTTTTCACCATCCTACGACGACGACGCCACTCATGTATATGATCAGATATGTGAGTGGCTGTTGTCTGTTTGAAGTTGGTTAAGATTTCGGTTCCCGTTTCATACCTTATCGGTAATTGAAAATGGGTCAAGAAAGTCATGGCTAGGGAGCTGAAATTGTCGAACGAGGCTCTAGGTAACTCAATATACCATTTAGCCACTGGACCCGTTAACGTCCTCTGAAAAAGGCGAAGCCTTATCGAATCATCGTTCAGGGTGTTTGATGAACACCACAGATGAAATGTCATCACGTGATTCGATGGATCTTCGCCTGGATTTCCATTAAATTTAGGAATGTCTGATGGAAGTTTGTGAGGAATCGCTGGCCACCAAGGGGCGTAAGTAATTGGATCGTTCATTAACCGGTGTAAATCGGGTAACTCTAAAGTTGCCATGAATGGTAACTGTTGATTCAGGTTAGGTGAAGCATACCCAGGATATGATGGAATCGCCTGAACAGTTGGTCTTTGCATACCAGCATAATGTAATTGATGTTGGTATGACTGATATGGTTGGTGGACTTGACCACTGTAAAGCGGTTGGTTTTGACCGTTTTGAATGTACGGTTGTCCACTGTTCACAAAGATCTGCTGCTTAGAACCTTGGTACACTTGCTGGAATTGTGGTTGTTGGTATTGCACCAGCCACGGTTGTGAATCCATGTTCTGCTGCGCTATACTAACCGGCGGACCAAGATGTGGGGTAATTGTACCCGTTTGGACCTGTGTCGCCCCACCAGTTGGCGATTGTGGTTGAGTCACAGGGTCAAGGGGCTTTTGCATTACAACCTGAGAGATCTGAGGTTGACA
The DNA here is from genome assembly GCA_031772625.1 of Pinus tabuliformis. Lineage (NCBI taxonomy): Eukaryota > Viridiplantae > Streptophyta > Pinopsida > Pinales > Pinaceae > Pinus > Pinus tabuliformis. The sequence goes on from CM062811.1 coordinate 515,029,960, forward strand.
TACAACAGGCATCGTTTGAACTTGTGACACTGTTACAATAGCTGGCGTTGTCGAGATGTTCGACATAGGTACACATTGTTGCATAGAATACACAACTCTTGGTTGCTGGGGTAGCATAGGTACCCAACCACTTGTCGTAACTCCAGTATAACCTGAATACTGTTGAGAACTCCCGTATGGATATCCTCCCGAAGGGGGTAATGACAGGGCATACTGCCCCCCATACGGTAGCAATCCGGAACTCAAGGGGATTGTTTTCCCTTGGAGACTGGATGGCACAAATTGACCTCCATAGGTATCAATTTGTCGAGTCTCAACATAAGAGTTTTCGGATATTATTCCGGAGGAACAAACTGGAACAGACCACACTGTCAAAATAGTCCCTGGGTGGACTCCTTCTAACGGTTGTGAGCTAGTTGGGACAGATGGTACGCCGGCAAACATCGTCGGAGTGACGGCAGGGAGCTCTGCTGTCGCTGTGTCGTTCGACACAGTCCTAGATGTTGACGGTTGTTCAGACATTTTGAGTCTATCCAATAGATTGCCTAGCAATTCTACAGGAACTTCCACTGGTGATAGACTAACTTCTGATGTAGAAGGAAATAGAGTGACCCCTACTCCAAAATGTGTTGGAGTACTTGCTTGCGGATCTTCTACAATTTCCTCTATCACAATCAAACCAGGTGGAAGAGGAAGACCGTCAGGTCCGTAAAATATTTCTGGTGCCGAAGAAGGGGTTGATTCGACAGCGACAGTTGTTTGAGGAGAAAGACTCTCTGAACCGGTCACAGATGGAACTGGTTCAGTAACGCAAGTATTTGCTCCCAGACTAGGATCAGTGTCACTGTCCCTCTGTGGCTGTTGAACTTCTTCAATAGAGGCAGGGTTTCCAGAAATGTTTGGAGTAACCGGAATCTCAGATGTTGTTGGAACACTTGTTCTAACTTTGATAGGAGATTTCGAACCGGTTAAACGAGTTCGCTTTGTCTGTACTGTTTTCGATTCAGGAGACAAAGACGGTTGACTCGTAAGCCTCCGCGAACGACGGGGTTTCAATTGACTTTCTTCCACGATTGCGGATTACTTGATCAACCAAAATACAAAAGGGGGAAAGTGTGTTTCCGAATTGAATGAATTTTTTAGACGCTTTAGACACAACTTGCTTTTTCACTTTTAAAGAGTCGAGAAAAAGCTAAAGATGACTCTAGTCTCCTTCGATGTTTTAACGAGCCCGAAGTGACAAATGCTCGGATGGAATTTTTCTGTTATAGAGTCTGAAAAAGGCCAAAAGAAACTGCTCTGGAGTTCTAGGCAGAGGGTGTGCCAAACTTTTCGCAAAACCGCAGAATACTTTTTAGGGTACGGGCGGTCGATCTTCCTGAATGTTGTGTTCAGTGCATTGCGATCAGTAGGGCGGCCGACACGGCTTCCTAAGGATAAAGGTTTTATTCCTATAGGGGTCTCCCAATATATACGCGACGGTACGTGGGAGCACAATCCGTACTGGCGCTATCGTCCCTCAGGAGGAATCACCCACCTTCAACGAGATCGACAGTCACCAGGCTTTACGACGCTGGAACACGTCTCTAGCCTAGACCTCTATGTTGTGCGTTATGTTGCAAAGCGTTGTTAAGTTCATTCAGTTTATTTTAAGTTGATCTTTTTAGAAGTTTGCCTTTCTGGATCACCACGAGATGTATGATAAAATTCCTAAATGCAGTCTAAAGATGATAAGCAAGCTTTATATCTTTTCAACTTTGAAAATCCTAGCTACAAAGGGAAAAGAAAGACACCATCTTTTCTCAAAGAGCAATCAGCACACTCTAATGCACTTTTCCTAAATCAAGCATGCAAACTATCAAGATGCAAATGCACAATGCAGGTGTTTGTTTTCCGCTTTCTTAGTATTGATGCCTACAAAGAAAGCTTTTTGTACAACTTTGAATTTGCTTTTAAATGACAAATACAAACAAGTTTACTTTTTCGAAATCAGAAAGGGTAGAAGAGAATACAACACTTTACGACTTTCGAAATGAACACTCGTTTCGACACTTAAAAGAGACAAACTCAAACCAATAAGCAAAAGCAAATGTATAATCAACTGTAAACAGCCAATGAACTCTCTCCTAAGATCACAATCGACAGATCTGAATCAAGGGCTACAGGATGATTATTTCACTCATGCAAAGGAAAACTGTAAATGATGCCACAAACACATAAAAACACTCACATTCTTTTTGTACAAAAGGAGGCAGAATTTAAGCAGAGAAAAGGAGTTATCAGACTGGTACCTATGCTGGTTACAGGTTGCAAAAATCAGAGATCAAAACAGGTCAAAACAGAGCAGAGAACCCCAGCTGCACAAGGCCAAACTGGATCAGCGTAACCTCAACACAGAGGTTTTGACATTCAGCGCAGGTGGCCTTCACGGGACCTGCGTTGAAATGCAGAACCCCTTCACAGGGTTCGCGCTGAAGGAGAAACGAGAGTTTCTCACTGGGTTCTGGGTCACAGTTTGCTGATTAATCAACGGTTTCAGGCCAAATAAAAGCAACAAGCAAGGTACAATCAAAGGGATGCTTTGAGGGGGTACTAAGATCTATCACAAAGGATCATCAAATCATTTGTGAGTCCATTGTTTAGATCATAGACAAATCCAGTGATTGGATCAAAGCAGCAACTACCTACTTTGCATCTGAGAAGAGCAGAAGCAGTTCGATTGTTGCTGTTGAGTCTATGAAACAAACAATGATAGAGACACAAATAAAATGACTAAGCAAATCTCCCCAGTGGAGTCGCCAATTTGTTGTGGGGAAAAATGCCTATGCAGGACGATCCTATCCACCTAAGGTGTGACAGTGCCTTAGCAACAAACAGAGACAACTATTCTAGTATTCTTCCTTTATGAATTAAGAATGAAGAGAGATAGATGGACTAACCGGTGTCTTCCGTTTGTCCCTCGATCCGGTTTCTCTTCTCTTTGGGAGTTCACAGCTACTTGTCTTCTTGCTCGCCCAGCTTCAACAGGTCTCTGCAAGATCACAAGAGAAGAACACTACACAAAGACATAGATTCATAATCATAACTAGTTCAGGATTATAAGTAAACTAAACATACTAATGCAATCATACATCAAAGATACATCAGTATATAGGAGAAACCAAGACAGCTTTATTGATGAATAACAAGGTTCAGGAAGAGATACAACCCAGAGGGCTCCAATCCAGCATCTCCTTCCCAGCAAAATGGAATTCCTATCTTCACCTCCCTTCAAAGCATTAAGCACCCAATGATTCCAGTCTCAAACCAACAGCAATTCTTTGCAATAACAAAATTCCAGCCTCTAGATCTCATGGAGGAGAGATCCATATATAGATGTTTGGAGAGAGGATGAGTCAGCTTGAGATCTGACTAGTGTCCTCTCCCTCTGTCAGTTCTTGATTCCACTTGGAGGTTCTTGCTTCCACTTGGAGATTTGGAACCTCTTACTCATCACCAGTCGAATTCCCTGAGGCAAGTGTCATTTTGGAAGCTTCCTGGGTTTTGACACCTTGTGGAATGAACTTGCCACATGTCCACTCTCGCTCAGCGCAGGTAGCCAGTGTTGGCTTTGACATTCAGCGCAGGTAGCCAGTGTTGACTTTGACATTCAGCGCAGACAGCTAGTGGAGCCACTGAATTGATCCTGAATTGACTTGTTTTTGAGCAGTTTCTGGTGGAGAACTTCTGTGAATTGCTGTGGTTTGTTAGCCTTGTTCCTCTAGGGTAGGAACAACATGTTTAGGGACTTTGGATCCCTTAGATTATGGACATTTCATGCTCAATGCTGTAAGGCACAAAAATGTCTATAACAAGATGGCTACAAAGGATCCAACTATATTTTAAGAACAATCATTGACCATTCATAACACCCATTACAATAAATATAGGAAAATGTTACAAAATGAAAATTTTCATATTAAGAATAAGAAATTAATTTTTTAAAAATGAGATGTGAGGTAGGTGTATTAGTAGTAGGACCTTCTGGCCTTATAAAATTTCATATGAGGGTAGGGGATTCCCTTTCTCATTCCATTATAAAGAAAGAGACTGAAAATTAGTGATATTGAAGGAATTTTTAGTCTCAAACCTTTATTCATGCCCCCTTTAATTATTATAGATCCAAAACTGGTGTTTTCATATGAAAATCATACACTCATTTGTATGCATTAAGAGACACTCAAAGTCAGTGATCAAGACATACAAGGGTGATATTTTCACCTGGAAATGTAATGAAGACCAAAAATAAAAATCTTTCCTAAGGTTCAAGTTAAAAAATTGAGTTGTGCGAGTGCACCATTACTGGAAATTAACAGTCGCATGCCTACTTCTTCGAGAGACACGCAATCGCAAAAAATTCTAGTCAACACCTCAAGTCATTAACTTTCTTAAGAAACACTCCAAATCTTGATATGATGCACTGAAAAATTCAAGCCTTGAGCCCCAATAAGCCTTAAAGGCAAGGAATTGGTAGCTCTCATCTCATTTATGAGGTGAACTATCACATTGATGAGGCAAGGGGAGGAAAAGTTTCCAAGAAACACTATAAATACAAGTTCTAGGAGAGCTAAGAAAAAACAAGAAGCAAATCATTTTTATTCTCCCAAAATTTCTCCCTAGCAATCAAGAATTTCATTGAGAAGAGGATTTCATAATTGAAAGAGTCTTCATACTTCTTTGAGAGTGATCCAGGTCCGGGTGTGACGAAGGGCCCTTAAAAGACATTTTACTTTCATGATGTGTTAAATTGCATTTTTAAAAGAACATTAATGAATACAGTTGCATGTTGTAAAGAAGAGGAACATGTCAATCATCAGGACACATGAAAACATAAGACGTTGATAACGAAGTTCGTCCAGGAGGGACTACGTCTCCGAGCCCTAGTGTCAAGATGGTGTCGGCCACTACATTAAGTGATGTCAATAGTTATGATGTACATAGAGGTGATGTTGATATCACACAAGGAAAATTCCCTCACACAGGAGTGGCTCTAAGAGATGTTCCACTACAGGAACTCTCAATCAAAAGACTCCTATTAGTACAACACAAACTCATGCATGACGAACATCCCGCCAACATGGCATAAAATGGATCTCAATGCAAAACATGTATGACAACAATAAGAGTATCCCAACAACATACAACAAAGGGACCTAAAAACAAAACATGACAACAAGTACATCACATAGACGATTCCACGTCACATCAAGCAAGAATCATGAAAACAAGTAAGAAACAGGATCCCACATCAAACATCAATCAAGGACCTATGCAGCCAATGCATAAAGAAGAAGTACATGAACACTGCATATACCTCACAACCAATGGCCATTTGAAGAAGCAGATTTCAAACTGCTAAAGCTGCTAAGACCATCGATCTCACGACATCAATCGCATGGGAATGGTTGCTCATACATGAATGCTGACACCTACATTCCACTTAGAAAAGTGGCTGAAGAATAGAATGAGTGAATGAAAAATATGAATGCACCATCAAATTTGTGGCGTCGAATAGTGAAAAATCGACTATCCAAAATCTGAATTATGAGAAGTTGAGAATCTGGGGCTCAAGGAATCTTTTAGGTTCCCCCCAGATACCTCAAAGATTCTTCTCCATGGGTGGACTGGAAATTTGCAACTCTAAAGGCAAATCTGACATCGCCACTATGATCCCTGTGGAAAACCATGAAAAACGACTGTAAACTTGACTATATTCGGACATGGAGAAAAATTACCTCCTCGGGGAAATTTCAAGGATCATGGTTGCGCTCCCTGTTTTTGCAGCAGTCATGGTTCCAACTGCAAACTCAAAAATTGCTGAAAAATGCAGAGCTCTGATGGAGAAACAGACAACACCATTGCGTTCGTGGCATTGAGAAGTGCTGAAACCATATAAAATTTGTCAAAATCTAACAAAGTGAATTTTCACCCCTCCTGCAAAATGTTGCCTCGAACTACGTGCCAAGATTTTTCCTCCTCTGTCTCAAAATTCATGCCCGCTCCTGGTTCCTCCATCTGCCCCCTGTGCACTAAAAATACTGGGTTTATCTAATGTTTCCCGACAGATTAACCAATAAGGTAGTTATGGTGCATTGGTAAATTTAGCAAATTGGTTAGGAGGGGTCGGGTGGTCAAACCCCACCCCTCCTATTTTTCCACTTTATGGTTTTAAACCCAACAAATATATATGAATGGGGGATCAGGTCCACATTGGGTGGCCCGCCTCCATATCCCCATAACATGCATGTGTTGGAGGCGCATTAAATTTTATGTATTAATGGTATTGTTTGGTTGTTGTATGGTCATGAGTTATGAGGCCACCTGGTTGGCCGGCCCACGTGGCCGAGCGGGTTCAACTCCCGCCAGCCACACCTTATTTGATACGTATGGTGAGTTGGGGGTGGTGGAGTTGGTGGCCCCAACCCCCTTTTTTTATTTTTTTTTGTTTTTAATAACAAAATGGCCACTTTTAAGAAATTTGAATTTTAGCCGTAGGAGTGATTTTAATGACCCTACAATTATCGCCCGTAACCCGGCCTAGGTTGGCCGGAATCTGGTGGAAGGGAAAAGTCCAAATTGTGGCCTCCTTAAGCCTGCCCAGTAATCAAAAATTCAACCCAACTTTGACTGCTTCTAACTTTTGCATATGGACTCGGATTGACGAACCGTTCACACCATTACGATTAGGAAAACGAGATCTATGCTCTGGTCCTAGTTCAAAATCATTCTGATCACTTCTGAGCTTTCCTGAGTCCTCCTTTTCTTGTGTGTGTCTCTAGAGCCACCTAGATCAATCTTCCCCATTGAGGAGCTTTTGGTCCTCCAAAAGCATGAACAATAATCTGGAACTTCTTTGTACCTTGTCTACATCACAAGTGTCCTGAAAAGGTCTTTCTTCCATCTCCTTCACCTTTGTTCTTCAAAGCCTTAAGCGACGAGCCAACACTTGCTACCTCTGCAACCTATAGTACATTGTTTTGAAAATTACATGCTTGGCTTTTATGGCCAACTAATGACCCAAACTTCCAACACTTGCCATGATTTTATAACACATACTCGATGGTCAAGTTTATATCAAGATGGATGCAAGACCTCAGCTATGACAACAAGGCCAATCTATCAGCATTGGTTCAACAAGTGATGGAAAACACATCATCATTGCGACACATGATTTACAAACATAAGGCCCAACATGATTTTTTTCACAAGTTATGGAAACATAACATCACTTTCACAGTTTAACATGCAATACCAAATAAGAACAAACATCATTGTTGTTGAACAAGTGATGGAAAACACATCATCACTTTTACATTTTAAAATGCAACAAATTATTTACAAAAGAACGACCATGAAATGAATACATGTCTAGAAACCATCTTTCACTTATCAATGTGAATGGGTCACCTCCTTGAGGTGGTTTTTCCTGTCGAACAACTGCTTCACCTAGTTCATGCACCGACGCTTTGTCTTTAAGGTGCTGCTCTGGATGGAGCCTCCAACAAGTAGCTCTTTGATGGCCACTTCTATCGCAATGACTGCAGTACATTTTCTTCCTCCAGATTTGCTTGACATGTTTCTTTACATGTTGTTGAGAGGGTCTTTCACACCTCATCCTTTTGAGTGCTGTCATTATTTTCCAACACTTAGAAAATGTATGGTTATGTAATCCACAAAAGGTGCATGTTTTTCAATCCCATGTTCTTCATTCATCATTAACAACATCATCATAATGGAAATGAACATTCACATGTCGAAAGCGGTTATACCTTTCCTTGCTATCTCTGGTGTAAGTATGGCGATGAGAGCTTGCCTTTGCTCTCTTCCTGCAATGGAAATTGCCATGGGATGATGGGGATGTGTTCCCATCATTTTCTTTCCTTGACTATTTTGACAAATGTCTCAGAAGCATATGACACCTTCGAACATTCTCCTTTAGTGTATCTCGAGCTTGAAAATTCAGGTCTCTGCACAACCTTCAATGGTTGAGTTATGTGTTGGTTATTAACACCAAGTTCTTTTTGCTCCTCGTGCATCATCCTGGTAAGGAGCCTCATGTTTTTCCCTGTAATTGGGATCTCCACATATCCAATAGAATTCATACTATGTGACGACAAAACCAAAAGGAAATCAACATATTTTACCTCCTCTTTCAATTTGGAAAGATTTGATGAGGGTTTCTCATCATCCATTTTTGGTGGTTCACTAACTATCGTAGCACATTCCCCAACTTCCTTTCTGACATACCCAAGTTTTGCCTGAAGGGGTAATTCCTCTACTTTGATGGGGTTGACAATGCCTTGGCCATTAACACCCAAGCATTTTCCTTCATACCCCATTCTTTTCAACAATTTGGAGAAAATTCTTGTGGTATGATTTTCATAAACAGAGAAATCATCATCAGGAAACATGCATGAAGATGGAGAACTAATTTTTACCTCACATGGGTCTCGCTGCAACTTTTCCAAGGCGTCATCCTTTGCTTGCAATTGTCATAGAAAACTATGTTTTTCCTATTTCTCTTCATGTAGACGCATTTTCAATTCAGCTTTCTTTGTTTGAAGATTATGTTTGTTATGCTTGTGATCTTCCAGGGCCTCTTCCATGGCTTACAACTGAAACTGCAATCGCTCCTTTTCCTCTTTCTCTTTCTGTAGAGTTTCATACATTATCTCTACCCTCTTGGAAATGTTGAGCATGGTCTCGTACATCGCTTTTTCATCCTTTATCATTGCACATTCCATTGTTCATACTGCAATTCACATCAACGCAAAGACTGCTCTGATACCACTTGATCCAGGTCCGAGTGTGATGAAGGACCCTTCCAAGACCTTTTACTTTCATGATGTGTTAAATTGCATTTTTAAAAGAACATTAATGAATACAGCTACATGTTGTAAAGAAGAGGAACATGTCAATCATCAAGACACATGAAAACATAAGACGTTGATAACGGAGTTCGTCCAGGAGGGACTATGTCTTCGGGCCCCGGTGTCAAGATGGTGTAGGCTACTGCATTAAGTGCTATCAATATTTATGATGTACATAGAGTGACATCGATATCATACAAGGAAAAATTCTCTCACGCGGGAGTGGCTTTAAGAGATGTTCCACTACAGGAACTCTCAATCAAAAGACTCCCATCAGTATGACACAAACTCATGCATGATGAGCATCCTACCAACATGGCATAAAAGGGATCTCAATGCAAAACATGCATGACGACAACAAGAGTATCCAAGCAACATATAAAAAAGGGACCTCAAAACATAACATGACAATAAGGACATCACATAGACGATTTTGCGTCACATCAAGCAGAAATCACGAAAACGAGTAAGAAACATGATCCCACATCAAAAATTAATCAAGGACCTGTGCAGCACAATGCATAAAGAAGAAGTATATGAACACTGCATATACCTCACAACCAAGGGCCATTTGAAGAAGCAGATGTCAAATTGTTGAAGCTGCTCGGACCATCGATCTCACAGCATCAATTGCATGGGAATGGTTGCTCACACATGAATGTTGACACCTACATTCTAGTTAGAAAAGTGGCTGAAGAATAGAATGAGTGAATGAAAAATCTGAATGCACCATTAGATTTGTGGCATCGAATAGTGCAAAATCGACTATCCAAAATCTAAATTTTGAGAAGTTGAGAATCTGGGGCTCAAGGAATCTTTTAGATTCCCCCTAAATTCCTCAAAGATTATGCTCCATGGGTGGACTGGAAATATGCAACTCTAAAGGAAAATTTGACTTCTCCACTGTGATCCCTGTGGAAAACCATGAAAAATGACTATAAACTGGACTATATTCTAACATAGAGAAAAATTACCTCCTCGGGAAAATTTCAAGGATCATGGTTCCGCTCCCTATTTCTGCAGCAGTCATGGTTCCTCCTGCATACTAAAAAATGGCTGAAAATGCTGAAATATGATGGAGAAACGGATAGCACCATTGCATTCGTGGCATCGAGAAGTGTTGAAACCATATAAAATTTGTCAAAATCTGACAAAGTGAATTTTCAGCCCTCCTGCAAAAAGCTTCCTTGAATTGCGTGCCAAGATTCTGCCTCCTCTGTCTCAAAATTTTTGCCCGCTCCTGGTTCCTCCATCTGCCCGCAATGCACTAAAAATACTGGGTTTATCTAATGTTTCCCGGCAGGTTAACCAAGGGTGCATTGGTAAATTTAGCAAATTGGTTAAGGAGGGGTCGGGTGGTTAAACCCCACCCCTCCTATTTTTCCACTTTATGGTTTTAAACCCAACGAATATATATGAATGGGGGGTCAGGTCCACATTGGGTGGCCCACCCCCATATCCCCGTAACATGCATGTGTTGGAGGCACATTAAATTTTATGTATTAATGGTATTGTTTGGTTGTTGTAAGGTTATGAGTTATGAGGCCACCCGGTGGGCCGGCGTATATGGTCGGGCAGGTTCAACTCCCACCGGCGTCACCTTATTTGATACGTATGGTGAGTTGGGGGTGGTGGGGTTAGTGGCCCCCACCCACTTTTTTTTTTTTTTTTTTGAATAACAAAATGGCCATTTTTAAGAAATTCGAATTTTAGTCGTAGGAGTGATTTTAATGACCCCACAATTTCGCTTGGAATCTAGCCCAGGTTGGCCAGAATCCGATGGTCGTTAAAAGTCCAAATTGTGGCCTCCTTAAGCCTGCCCAGTGATAAAAAAGTAAACCCAACTTTGACTGCTTCTAACTTTCGCATACGGACTCGGATTGACGAACCGTTCACACCGTTGTGATCAAGACAACGAGATCTATGCTCTGGTCCTAGTTTGAAAGTATTCTGATCACTTTTATTTTTGAGCTTTCCTAAGTCCTCCTTAACCTATGTGTGTCTCTAGAGCCACCTAGATCAGAGAGAGAGGAATATTGCAAGGAGATTGAGGAAAGAGACTTCCTTGTTGAATATTTTTTAGCACCATTGCTCGAAAAATTCTCTCCAAGTGTCTTTTATTCATCTATCGTATCTCTTTTACATTCACCATTCAATAAAGGGAACCCTCTTCCATTACTTTGTTCATGTGTTTGCTTCATTAAGAATTGTTAATGTGTTTATTTCTTAGTTTTTAGTTTATGATTATGTATGCATTGTTTTCATTATTTTAGTTCTTTTTTTACCCACGTTTTTCCACTAACAACAACCAATTGCTTGTATTTTCATTGTAGGGAACAACCAACTCCAAGGAAGGTGTATTTGGTACTCCATAGAAACAAACACATTTCAACAGCTGGAACCACCAATCACACCTGTTGTCACTCCTACAATACCCTCCAAAATTTTAGCCTGCACTAAATTTCAGAGCCTACCTTGGTCTTGCATATTGTTGTTGAAAATATTGAAATCCATTGTATGTGTTTTCTTTAAGTGTTTTGGTCCCTTTTGCAAGAAAAGAAAAATGTCTTGTTTTCACATGTTAAGTGTGACGCAATGTACATGAGCTTGTTTTGGTTGTTTCAAGGGGTTACTTTTGTGTAAATTATTTGATCTTACCATGTAAACATTCGTCGCACTCATTTTCAAATTTGTAAGCATTGTCACACAAGTGTTGTCATGGTCAGCGCAAAGTATATCTTCAGTGTCGCACTTGTTGTGAGTTGTTGCACTAAGGGAAGTATGTTTTTCATGTGTCCTGGATGATCTATGTTGTTGTTTTGTTAAGTGTTCTAAGTGTGTGATCACAGTCGAGTCTTATCATTGTTCACATCAACTTCATCGACCCCACACTTAGTCAAATTTTGAAAGCTCTCTGACCAAGAAACTTAGCCTCATCTAGCCCTCTTGAATTGTGCATTATGTAGTTTCATCCTTCTAGCTGCAACCCTGCCTCTTGAAACTGCACAATGTGCAGTTCCTAACTCCCAAGACTACGCACTATGCAGTTTCAATGCTCAAGCCCAAACCTTGGCCTCCAAAACTATGCAATTTAGCCCTCCAGCCTAGCCTTAACTATGTATTATGCAATCTTTGACCTCAATCCCAACCCTTGAGCTCTTGAGATGCATAATTACACAATCACCAGCCTTCTCTACCTTCCGGAATTGTGCAGTAGGCAGAATTAGTGCTCAACCCTTCAGCCTGGCTCATTGAGCTCCAAAACTGCGCAATTTTCTTGCTTATTCTAGCATGAACTACTCATTTTGCAGTCTCAAGGCTATAGCTCCACCCCTAACTGCATGAGCTATGCAATTGTGCAGCCATTGAGCCTCTCCCTCAGCTTGCAACCTATTTATGGCTCAGTCAGTGGATTAACATGAAGCATCTTAGACTAGGGTTTTATCGGACTGATGTTTGCTTGTCATGAGTGAATCGCAGATGCAAATACTCTAGCATACCATGACAGGATGATGAAGAAGTAGATGGAGAATGGAAACATGCTAGAATACATCTTTGTAGATGACTATGCAAGCTGATCAATCTAGGGAAATAAAAAGGACACGAGTTTGCGACCGCAACTCAAGACCTAATATCACTAAACTTTCCTTACCTCTAATCCATATGAAGGTGGAGATAATAGAATTCCCAAGAAGACACATAACAAGAAGCAGCAAGAATGGCTTGATATTTCCATGTCATCAAGAAGTCCATGTCAGTAGTGTCATTTCATGGCATGTCCTGAGTCATCATATGCCACATCATTCTTATGGATTATGTGATTTCTTCTTCGAAAATGTATTGTAAAGTGGAAGTCCAAAGGACATGTATAGAAGATGAAGAGTCATGTATATTCAAAAATCCATAGGAAGTCATGAGGGTAGTCAAAGAGTCACAAGGAAGGTGAATCATCACCCCATTGGTTATATATACACCCTCATTGTATGAGAAAATGACTTTTCACCTTTTCTCCTCCCATGAGGCATTAGAGAGACAAGATAGTTCTTTTGAGGAGAACATGGTGGCTCCAATGTTCCACTATTAGAGCTAGTGGTGTTCGATGTATACATGTGTCTTGGGAATTTTACTTAATATATGAAGCCTAATGGCTAGCACGTTCTTCATGCATGGATTACAAATATTTGTAATACTATTCTATGAATCTTTACGATTCATGTATTCTTTCACCTCTACTAAAGTAGTTAAACTATTTCAGTTATTTTAGTGCTTATCATATTGAGAATGTGTTGTATTGGTTTCAATGATCATTGCATCTTTTTGTACTATTCCGTTGGATGTTAGATGAATCATTTCTGTTCATGTTTGTCTCTATCAGGGTGGTATTATTACCTCTCTCTTAGAAGCTCACTTTATCCTTCCCTTTGTAGTAGAAGAACCTGGACACACCTACAACCAGACACTCACCAGACACACTTGCTTTTCGAAGGAACATATGTGCTCCTCTCTCTTGCTGAAAATTAGAGCCAAGGAAAATGTTTAAGAAATCGCAAACTAGGCCATATTTTGGATGGGGATCCTATCCCAAATAGTGTGAGGTATAATTGGGACCACATATCAAGGAGACCCATTAAATGTTGGTGAGGCCAACACCATCAAAAACACCCAACACACCCAAAGGAATAAGGTAAGGCAACTAAACGACTTAATGGAATTAGAACTTATGTCATAGAGAACATAAATAAGTGACTAAGTATCATTGAATAAGCATGGGATATATTATTTTTACTCAAGAAAGCCCTCTTAATTGATTTCTTCTTTCACTTACTATTTGTAGAAAGACTTGGAACATGATTTTCATTTTTCTTAAAATGATTTAATGAAATCCATTACAAAAATCATTCCCCTTCGTGATATTTAGAAAAATAAATAAGGGCTTCCAAACAGTAAGAAAATAAACAAGATCAAAGTATTATGTTTTGCAAGTATCCAAACATTAAGATATGATATTGTTGAGTGTACAAAAATTAATGAGTGAAGGAGTAATTATTTTTTTAATGTAATCAAGGTAGTCGAAGACCTTTAATGCTTGTGAATAGTTAGAGACTGCATGTGAATTCTAAAATACTGGTTAGAGGAGGATTTGAATATCATCAATACATAATTTATGCAATAATGAGTTTCATAGTCTAATAGATTTACCAGAGGAGGAGCTCAAGAAATGTTTAGTTACATTTATCAATGATAATGAAGACCAAATGTCAACTATTGAAGAACTATGTTCATATTCAAAAGATATTGAAGAAGAAATATATGCATTGAGGGTAAAGCAATATCTAATTGTCCCACCTATGAAGAAGTATGTTGAAGAATGGCTTAAAAAATTGTTAAAGGAAATTGTTAATCAATAGTAACTTCTTTGACAATTACATTAACAAATATATAAATACAATATGAACTTGACACATGATATTGCTATTGTAGCTCAAATTGAACCTCAAATTATATTTTCCTACTTGCCATATTTCATCAAATAGTGACTTAATCTTCGAAATTTAACAAAATATCCTTCAAATTCACAATTTTCCTTTATCTCCAGATAAATATCACACCATCTTCTAATTAAATTCAAATGTTTACATTCTCTATTCCCTTAGATATATTCTAGGGTTTCAAAATTTGTCCATTACAATTTATGTTATTATCAAGCAAGGTTTATCATGATTCAACACATGATTTATCATAAGATTTATGCAACATATGCAACCATTCAATCCCTAAGACTTGGTATCTAATATTTATTTTTAACCATTAATTTTGAGAAGCCACCATGATTTGATCCATCATATATCATGTTAAGATTAATATGTGTGCATCTCCAATTCCGATATTAAATTCTAGCCATTGATCGACTTTAATCACAACCCTATGATCTCATTAGATTTTTATTATGAGTTAAAACTCATGCATCTCCAATTACAATATTGAATACTATATGTTCGGGAAGACATATTTAGCCCTTGGATTATTTTATAATAATTCATGTAATATTCAACTCAACTCGTTAAAATTTATGGTCATGAGAGGCATGTATATTGTTGTAACCCTTGAGACAATTCCCAGGTTGTAGAGAAATCAGTGCCAAGGACATTAAACTTAAAGAAATGATTTAAAACATTATTGTCTAGGGAAAATTATCTGTGTTGTAAAGATTTCTCCTTGAACCATTCACCAAGGTCAGATCATCAACAATTTGTACCCTCATAACTTAATAAGAAATGGGGGAACATTTAAACAAGAAATACAATTCAGCTATATGAGCATTTTAATTAATGAATTCACATAGACATAACTGTGTGGTGAAGATTCCCTGAGAAATTGTGAATTCAAGGATCACAAATATAATATCACTACAACAAAACAAGCAAATAGCACCAAGATTTAGTGTATTTCAGTTCACGAACTGGACACCTTTTCCAATGCAAAAATGGTTGCAATCAGGAATGTTCGTCATAGCGCCATATTTAGCACCAGAAATAACATTGTAAATAGTGCCTCAATAGCACTTGGAAAATAGCACCAGAAATCTCACCAAAAATTGTGCTAGAAGTTCTACTAGAAATTACTTTGTAAATAGTGCTAGGCATAATGCTGGAAATTGCATTGGGAATAGCGCCAGAAAGAGCATTAGGAATAGAGCTAGGAATAGCACCAGTTTTAGCTCTAGGATTTTCTTCCAATTTGGCTTTTGGTTTGGATTCAAGTTTTGCGTCTACTTTTGTTTCTTGTTTTGCTTTAGGTTTTGCTTCAGGTTTTGCTTCTAGCATGACATCCAATTTTGCTTCTAGTGTGGTTTCCATTTTTGCTTCTTGTTTTGCTTCGAAACATTTGGAATAGTGTCAAGTTTAGTGCTAGGATTTGCGTCTAGTTTGGTTATTGATTCAACTTCCAGATTTGCTTCTTATTTTGCTTCTCGTGTGGCTTCCAATTTTTATTCCAATTTAGCTTCCATTACTACTTCTATTATTGTTTTACATACAGTTAAATTAATATGTTTTATTTCAATTTAATTAGTTAAATATATCATATATCTTAAATAAGTTATATGAATATATATTAAGTCATATGTATGCATTTGAAATATTTTATAGGATAAAATTTATAAAGAATTTTTAGTGAAATAGACATCCATACAAATTAAACATCATTATACTTATTAAATCTCCATCAAAATAGAATCTACAACATCAAGTATATATAAAATAACAAGAATTATTTTAACATAATCATCATCTATAATTAAAACAAATGAGTCAAATATCTATAATTTAAGTGAATTTGACAACATCAATCATGAGCAGTAAATCAAAACCATCATAAATAATAAATATGAATCTAAATCATCAACCACTTTCAATATATAAAAATTGACGAGTCAATACTGATAATATCATCATCATATGGATGAGAGTTCCAAAGAGGAGACGGGTGGAAGCGATGGAGGTTCACGGGCTTAGGGTTTCAGGAAGGCCGATCTGCGCCGCTGCGGCCCCAAAAGATTTTCACTGCTTTGGATCGGCTAGAAGCCAGACTGCTGGGTCCCCAGAGCGTGTTGCCTCCCTCTGGTCTTGGGCCGAATTCGCTGAAGGAAAGGATTGTTATGGCTCAAACAACAGCAAACAGAGTTCGATGCGCTTCCACTCTTTCTGGGCACAGGTCTTTTACCACAGGGCGGCACTTGATCATCCAGAGATTCCTCCAAAACAATCGGTCCTTACACAGCCTCGTCTTGATGCGCCCTCTTTCGTGAACGCTTTGCACAGGCCTGGCAGATCTGTCAGCGATTATGGAAGAAAGAGGCGTATGACAATCCCCATGACCCATTTTGGTACGCCGTGGATCCGATCTGCCGATCTAGGGCCGATTTTAAATGGCATGGTCGAAGATCAAGTATGGGCAGGGAGTATGGACCTGGCTCCTCAGAGTTTTGAGGATTATCTGCCCTCTGTAGAGCAGATCGGGGTTGTTACCACCTCGGTGCAACGTTTTAACAAAGGGCTTGCAGAATACGTCTTACAAAGGAGAGATAGCATCAACAGGAAGGCCGATCTGGGAAACGGCTCATCAGATCGGGCCAAACATTGTAGAACAGGGGAGGATCTATCAGATCTGGCCAGACCCAGGCAGAAGCAAAATGGATTTTCGCCAGATCCAGAACACAAATCTGAAAAACGGGACTTGATCAAGGCAGACACAGCGGATCTGAAGCAAATCTTTGTCAGATCAACAGAAGGCAGACACGTTTGTGTGCAGATCTGGGAACGGATGAGTGTTTTGGAGTTAAAAAAAGAGATCCAGGACAAATTGGGAATTCCAGCTGCACTACAAATCCTATTATTTTCAGGGCTCTGCATGCAGGATCAACACACACTCCAGCACTACAGGGTTGCAAAGGACTCGACTATTATCCTAAATCACCGATTGCGAGGCGGATCTAAGGGATCTACCTCAAAATCTACAGGTACCTACCGCAATGCAGCCAAAGGGAAAGAACCTCCAAAGGGGAAAGAATCCAAAACAGCTGTTAATGCACCCCCAGGGCAGTATATCGTGGATCAAATGCCAGAGAGCCCCTCCATTCCGCTGGATCTACCAGAGGTAAAGTACATATTCTCAGATCTACAAAAAAATGTTGTTATTTGTAGATTTAACGGTTTCTGGCCTAGAACCGATGCTTTGTACCAATGGATTCACACGGTCTGGACAAAAAACTGCCAGATTCACCTATGCTCTAAGGGTTTCTTCATAGTAAATTTCCTCGTAGAAGAAGAAAAGGAAAAAATTCTCAATGAAGGGCCATGGTTCTGGGGCAGTGCGGGACTGTTCGTTACCCCATGGTTCCCGGAGTTTGATGCAAATACTATGGTGGTATCAAGGATGCCAGTATGGGTAAGGCTGCATAATCTTCCGATACATTTTTGGCACTACAAGGCCTTATCAGCTATAGGGAATACCCTTGGAAGAATGGTAAAGATTGATTCAGAGAGACACATGAAAGGGATCTTTACTTTCGCTAGGATTTGTGTCGAGGTAGATCTTAGCCAAGGACTACCTGAAAGTATCATTTTGAACTTCAACAATTCACAGTGGAAACAACCTTTGGACTATGAGAATACAGCATTCAGATGCAGGGGATGCCAACAAACAGGTCACCTGTTCAATGCATGCAAAAGCCTCAACAAGAGCAAGCCACAACAAAGGAAATCCAAAGGATGGCAGAACATAGATGATGTAGTAAAGAAGAGAGCCACGGAAAAGAAAGCCCCTTCGATAACAGAAGATGAAGAAACAGAAGCAGAAGAGGATGATACCACCATAGAGGAAGTTGAAACAGAGAACTAGAAGGAAAACATATCAGACAACAAGGCTCCAAATCAGGCAGAGATCCACCAAAATCAGGCAGAGATGACCAATATGGATCAAAGCATGGGAGGCATCAAACGGCATCATCACTCAGATACTTCAGACTCAGAAAAAGAAATAGGCCCTCAGAATGCAGAAACACAGTTAGTCATTGCTCCGATCAAGCCCACTCAAGGAGAGTGGCGCAAGGTCGAGAAGAAAAAGGGGAGAAAAACTTAAAGTGTGAGTTTTACTCATTTCTTTCCTTTCTCTCTTCTCTTTTCTTATTCTTTGTGCACGTTAGTCTTCTAACGTTGTGTGGGGTGCGAAAGCACTCGAGCACATGTGGCAACTTACAGAATGCTTCACTACATCTGCTAGTGTAACTTTTCATTAATTCTTTAATAAAAGGTTACCGTTTTTTTCCTTGGAAAAAAAATATCATCATCATATATAACTAAAAAAAATAAAATTCACATATACTAGTAGATCAATAACATATGAAAATTATACATGTCCAACAGTCGACATAAGTCAAAATAATACATCATGTACAAATTATATAAATAAAAATGATAAATTATGTAAGACAAAATTATACCAGTCAATATAATACGTCATATCCAAATGATATAAGTCAATGATACATGTCAAAAAGATACCACTCAATAATATGGTATTGGATGTAGGTTTTAACCCCATACAAAAATTACCTGCATACAAATTCTAAAACATAGAAAATAAACAATGTGAGAGATTTTCCCCTGAATCCCAAAACTAGGACTACCAGCTTGATTTTTCTTTATGTTCCTTTCAATGTTACAATCCATATATATACATGCCGAAGCATCTAATACCATAGACCAAAAACCATCGCGCCCAAAACCACATGCGAAAACCATGCACAAAACCATAGGTAGGTCTGCCCACCTAATATAAGGTACTAGACAATTTTCCCTGGGGCATTTCCTCGAACCCCGTAGAGGGGGGCTACCCACCCCTTAGACAGGGGGGCTACCACCCCCCTGTGACTCCCCCGCTACGCAATTGGCGCAACAAAGGGGGAGCCCCCCCCCCCCAACCCCCCAGTTAACTAGGCAGGCTAGTCATGGAAAGAATATAACACAACCCAACATTCTCCCACTTATTGTTCTCTTTCCATAGGGGGTCACAGAGAGCTTATTCATTTATCCAGCCTTGCAATGCCCATTGTTTCTCTAAACCAAGAGAACTTCTCAGAGCTCACATATTTTTTCAATTCAACTGTACTATTCTTCAAAGTGTCCACCTTTAGCAGCAACACCTTTTTGTCTTCTATCATATCCCTCACAAAGTGATATTGAACATCAATGTGATTCGTCTTTGAATAAGTAGGGTCCTTTGCCAAGAAAATTTCACTTTGGCTATCACAGTCTATCCTTATAGCTCCTTGTACTAACCCCATACTTGAACACAATCTCTGCAACCAAACTGCTTCCTTGCTTGCATGAGTGGCTGCCATGTATTCTACCTCTGTAGTTGATAGTGCCACTACAAATTATTTCTTACTCATCCAACTGACTCCACCTCCAAATAGGTTAAACACATACCCACTTGTAGATCTTCTTTGATCCAAATCTCCAGCCCAGTCTACATCAACAAAACCAAAGATATCTAAAACTCTATCCAATCTTGGTCTTCCTTGGTAGCACAAACCATAATCACTAGTGCCACACAAATACCTGAAAACTCACTTCATTGTTGTCCAATGCTCCTTCCCTGGTTTTGACAT
Organism: Pinus tabuliformis; assembly: GCA_031772625.1. Classification (NCBI taxonomy): domain Eukaryota; kingdom Viridiplantae; phylum Streptophyta; class Pinopsida; order Pinales; family Pinaceae; genus Pinus; species Pinus tabuliformis. The sequence continues at coordinate 515,050,039 of CM062811.1, forward strand.
AAAACTACTCAATACTCCCACTCCATGTGCAATATCTGGTCTAGTACAGGCCATCGCATACATCGGGCTACTGACTGCACTTGCATGTGAACGCAGGACATGTCCTATTCCTCTTCTTGTGTCTTGGGACACTGTTCAGCAGATAAATTTACACCTACAGGAATAGGAACCTTCACCGATTTACTATCCTACATATTAAACCTCTGCAGTACTGTCTTGACATACTTCCTCTGGTTTAAACATAGTTTCCTATTTGCCCAATCTCTTTTAATTTCCATGCCCAAAATATAGTTTGCGGCACCAGGATCTTTCATGTCGAATTTGGAGGACAATTGGGTCTTCAAATCCTGGATAATTTCTTTGTCATTTCCAACCAGCAACATATCATCCACATACAAGACCAAATAAATAACATGGTCACCAATTAATTTAAAATACACATAGTGATCTACTTTGATTTTGGTGAATCCAAGTCCCCATATAAATGTATCAAATTTCTGATACCACATCCTTGGCGACTATTTTAACCCATACAAAGACTTATTTAACTTTCATACCAGTTCTTTCTTACCCTTCATCGCAAAGCCTTCAGGTTGCTTCATGTATATCTCTTCTTCCAGATCCCCATGAAGAAATGTCGTCTTCACATCCATCTACTCTACCTCGAAATCAAAATTAGCAGCAATAGATAAAAGTGATCTAATAGAAGCTACCTTGGCAACAGGTGAAAAAATATCACCAAAATCAATTCCCAGCACTTGGGAATAACCTTTTGCTACCAACCGAGATTTGTATTTCTCCACCTTTCCTTCTGCATTTGTCTTCTTCCTGAACACCCATTTGCTGCCAATGGGTTTCCTTCCATTCGGTAACTCCACCAGATCCCAAGCCTCATTTTTGTGCAAAGATGCCATTTCATCAACCATGGCCTCTTTCCAGAGTTTGCCATCCTTTGAATCTACTGCTTCCTTCGCAATTTTGGGATCATAATCAGTAATAGATAAAGCAAAATTTGAATAGAAAGTAGATGGACTATAACTTTTTGGTTGCCTTCTTTCTCGAACTGATCTTCTCACAACTGAAGTTTGTGGCTCTTCATGTTCTAATTCCTCTTCTGCTATAGAGTCTGATTCTTCCTCCTTAAGCTCAAACTCTATCTTCTTAGGTTCCTTTGGTTGGACTTCATGTTTAATAACATCTTTCACCTCTTTGAACACCACATCTCGGTTGTACACAACCTTCCTTGTTACTGGGTTCCAAAGCTTATAACCCTTTAAACAATCCTTATACCCAATAAAGATGCACTTTTCAGATTTAAAATCCAACTTGGTTCTTTTCTCCTTTGGAACATTTACATATGCATCACATCTAAATACCCTCAGATGTGAAAGGGAGGGATTCTTACCATTCCATACCTCTTATGGAGTCTTATCCTCCAACTTTGATGAAGGTGATCCGTTGACTAGGTAACATGATGTCTCCACCGCCTTTGCCCAGAATTCTTGTCCTAACCCAGCATCATTGAGCATGCTTCTTGCCCTTTCCATCAATGTCTTATTCATTCTTTCTGCAACTCCATTTTTCTCAGGTCTATATGGAGTAGTCTTCTGTCATGCTATACCACACTTTTTACAAAATTCTTCAAATTCCTTGTTGTAAAATTCTCCATCGTTATCTGTCCTCAGTACCTTTATCTTCTTCTCTGTCTGGTTTTCCACCAGAGCCTTAAATTGTTTAAACCTGTCAAAGACTTTAGATTTCTTCTTGAGGAAATATATCCATGTATTCCTTGAGAAACCATCTATAAATGATACATAGTACACAAACTTACCCAGTGATGGAACCTCACAAGTCCAAACACATCACTATGCGCAAGCTTTAATATATGTTTTTCCCTCTTACCACTAGAAGGGAAACTCACCTGATTCTACTTCCCGTATACACAATTTTCACAGAATTCAAAATCTAGAGAGCTATTAGTCAGACCTTCTACCATACCTTTACCATGAAGTATTCAAAGGCCCTTCTCTCTAATATGTCCAAGCCTTTGATGCCATTGCATGGTCTTTTCTCCAGAGACCACTAGATTTTATGCTCCACTTTCAGTAACCACAGAACTGTTGCATCCATCGATAACAGTGCTACCTTGCAGCCTGTACAGAATTCCAATCCGAACTCCCCGCATCACTACCACTCCTCCCTTAACCATCTTGCAGGTATCTTTCTCGAACACTATTTTTACACCTACATCATCCAGCTTGCTTACAGAAATCAGATTTTTGGCCAATGCAGGAATATGCAAAACACCCAAAAGTGTTCTAACCCTTCCAACTTGTAACTTCAACTTTAATTTTCTGTGACTAACGATTATAGCCTTCCTTTCATCCCCCAAGAAGACATCACCACCATCATATTTTCATACTCACATAACAACTCTCTATGATTCATCGGACACTCACATTGGTTTAGTACCCAGATCTATCGTGATCCACTGATCTTTATCCACCAACAGATCCTCCATCTTAAGTTTCCACAACTCAAAACTCTGACCATTAAATTTCTCAATCTCTATCTTTCCACTTCTCGTCATCTTCTTTCCCCACTAGAATTGATCCAGTAGATCTCCCACTGAATAGGTCTACCACAGGCCTGAGAGAAACCCCTCAGCAGCAAAGGCATCCCCTTGAAGCCAAAACAGCTCTGATACCAAATGTAGGCTTTAACCCCGTAAAGAAATTACCTGCATACAAATTCTAAAACACAAAAATAAACAATACGAGAGCATAACACATAAAACACATGTACACAGATATTTTCCCCTGGATCCAAAAACTGGGCCTACGAGCTTGATTTTTCATTATGTTCATTTCAATGTTACAATACATATACATACATGCCGAAGCATCCAATACCATGGACCTAAAACCATCGCACCCAAAACCACATGCGAAAACCATGCACAAAACCATAAGTAGGTCTACCCACCTAATATAGGGTCCCAAAAAAAATTCCCTAGGGCATTGTCTTGGACCTTGTAGAGGGGGGCTACCTGCGCCCCTCAAACCCCCTGTAACCACCCCCCCCCCCCCGGCTACACAAACGGCGCAATGAAGGGGCGGCTCTGCCCCCCCTCTAACCCCCCAGTTAACTAGGAAGGCTAGTCATGGAAAGAATATAACACAACCCAACACTGGAGGCCGTGAAAGTGATACATATGATAGTAACCATGAAAATCAACATCATAAAAATATACCAAAAATGATCCAATATTCAATCTATATGATCATGAATATCACTGGCTGCTACCAATAACTACCTCATGATAATCATCATCATCATTTGTATCGACATCGGCCTCATTTTCATTAGTATATGTGTCATCACGAACATCATTCTCCATCTCAACATCAGACCCAACGTTATCTGGATCTATGTGATGAGGATCATTCAAATCTCTTAAAAAGTCCTTGTTCTGCAAAATAACATTTAAAATAAAAAAATTTACTTATTTCATGTAATAATTAATTTATTTGTTATATATCTAATATTACAACATATGAAATGAAATGATAATCATATTACATCATATCAAAGTGCACATACAATAATTAAATTTCAAATAAGTTACAACTAAGATAGTAAGATGTCATTCCAATGATGTAAAACATTCAACAATTCTAATAAATGTTAATAAATATCATTAAAAAAAAAATTATGCAATTTAACTATCAATTGTAATTTCTATTACATAAGCTTAAGTACAAACCCTATCCATTTTGTACTATATATACACTATATTTCCACACTCAAGTGAAGGGATGGTCAATGTTTCCTTTCAATGTTGAGTAGCTAGATGTAGTAAAGGTGTTGAAATGAAATGGTTATGGGGAATGAGACTAGAGTCAAATCCAGGTGGAGGAGAAGGATCAACAGGAATGGCACAAGTGAAATTGAAATTGGCATTGTTGACTCTCTACTTGCAATAAGTGATGAAAGGGACCTTCCCTTTGTCTATGTGACTTCCTGGAGAAATGGTTATGTTTGAATCTCACTTGTATAATAGTTAGGAGATAGAGGGATCAGTCTACCCTAGGCTTAGGTTTAGAGGTCAGAACAAGTCAACGACTTATGGGAGGAAGAAATAACTTGACTTTAGTCTAATAACTAAGGCAAGGAAAGTGACTTACAGGTGACCTGGGGTTGTCTAAAGAGTTGCTACAAGTCTACACTAAAATTGTAAGTTGATTTTTCATTGCAACTTCTACAGGGTAAACACTTTATTTATAGATGATTTTTGGAAATTATTTGTGCTTACCTAACAGTTTGAGAACATATTCAAGGTAGGGTTTGCCAGGGATAGTAATTAGGGTTCAAAGTCAAAATCAAGATAATACTTGGAATCTATAAATTGGCATTGGTCGCTTCACATATTGGACATGATGTATCTCTATTCACTGGTGAACCTATGGATTTTAGATGGTGCAGCAATTTTCAACTAAATAAATTGAACTTCCTTATGAAATAGCCTCTTATTGATGAATCATAGAATGGTGTTGGAATCCATTTGGAATTAGGCTTGAAACCTAATGTAAACATAGTCAATTATTCCCTTTAATGATCAAGAGCATTAATCCCAACAAATATTTCTTTTGGTCAATTGTATACAAGTTGAAGGCTCTGTATTCATTACGTGAATTACAACCATGCATCATGGGTAGTTATTTTAACTCGCTTGGACTAACAAAGGATCCTTGAAATCGACTTGATAAAGTTCTAGTTTTGTATATGAATTGCATTGACAACATATTAATGAATTTCATTGGAAACAATCATTGATTTTTATAGACATCATTGTTTTATTTTATATTTATTGTCATAATGATCCATGTTGATGAGATAAAAAGGACATAGGCCTACTAATTATGGATCATAAGTTATCAAAGCAGCTAAATTTGTGGCCTTAAAAGAGATGTAGCACCTTGAGGAGAAAATTGAGGGGGTTGAAAACCATTTCATCTTACTTGTCAAAGCTTGCAAGTGGACAGCCAAAGAGGTGTTTCTACCACCCAAAACTACACCAGCACTTGGGGGATCAAGAAAAAAAATTGAGAAGTACAAACATATGAAACATCGAAATGAGAAGAAAATGTTGTAATAGAAAGCCATTTCATCTTGCTTGTCAAATCTTGAAAGTGGGCAACCAAAGAGGTGTTTTTTCCACCCAACACTACACCAACACTTGGGGGATCAAGAAAACAAATTGAGAAGCACAACCATAGGTAACAACAGATTGAGAAGCAGATGTTGTAACAATCGACATTATAACAACAGATGCCATAACAAAATTTAAATGTTAAATCTGTTGAAAATGTTGCAATAGTTGATGTTGTAACACCCATTACTGTTGAAAATGTTGAAATTGTTGTAAACATTGATGCTATAACAACTATTGCTATTGAAACTACTGAAACAGTGACCATTACAATGGATGATGTAACAATAGATGTTGTAATAATGGATTTTGTAACAGTGGATGTTGTAACAATAGAAGGGGTATAAATTCATTTCATCTTGCTTGTCCAAGCTTGAAAGTAGGAAGCCAAATAAATGTTTATGCCACCCAACACTACACCAGCACTTGGTGGATCAAGAAAACAAATTGATAAGCACAAAAATAGGTAACAGTGGATCGAGAAGAAGATATTGTAACAGCAGATGTTGTAACAATAGATGCCATAAATAATGTTGTAATAGTGGATGTTGTAAAGGCAATCCATTTCATCTTGCTTGTCAAATCTTGAAAGTGGGTAGCCAAAGAGGTGTTTTTATCACCCAACACTACACCAGCACTTGCAGGATCAAGAGAACAAATTGAGAAGCACAAACATAGGTAACAACGGATTAAGAAGAAGATTCTATCACAATGGATGTTGTAACAACAGATGCATAACAATGTGTCAATGTTAAATCTATTGAAAATGTTGTAAAAACTGATGTTGTAACACCCATTATTATTTAAATTTTTGTAAAAATTGATGCTATAACAATTTCTACTATTCAAACTACTGAAACAATGACCATTACAACAGATGTTGTAACAGCGGATGTTGTAACAACGGATGTTATAACAACAGATGTTGTAATGATTGAGGGGGTATAAAGTCATTTCATCTTGCTTGTCAAAGCTTGAAAGTGGGCATCCAAAGAGGTGTTACTACCACCCAACACTACAGCAATACTCGGGGGATCAAGAAAACAAATTAAGAAGCAATAACATAGGTAACAACAGATTGAAAAGCATATGTTGTAACAACGGATGTTGTAACAATGGATGTTGTAACAACAGATTCCATAGCAACTGTCAATGTTAAATTTCTTGAAAATGTTGTAACAACTAGTGGTGTAGCACCCATTACTGTTGAAAATGCTGAAACTATTGTAAAATTGATGATATAACAATTTCTACTATTGCAACTACTGAAATAGTGACTAGTACAGTGGATTTTGTAATAGCATATGTTGTAACAATATATGCCATAAAGGTTGTCAATGTTAAATCTGTTGAGAATGTTGTAACTGTTGATGTTGTAACACCCATTCATATCCCTTTAGCCTGGTAGTATCACCACTTTTTAGCAATTTGAAGAAGTCTTTCTTAAAATATGGTATTTTAGTTATTTTATCATTGTGCCTTTCAAAATAAAAATTATATATATATATATATACACAAAAAGAAAAGGGAGATATAACAAATCTTTGATCCAAGATTTTGTAAAAAATTGTATAAACCTAACATTGCATGCTTAAACTTTATAAAATGGACCGTGATTATGTAAATATTGAGGCTTTTGAGGGTGGGCCATCCATGTGTACGAAGCGGTGGGAGAGTTAAACAATGCACAAGTCATGAGTGCATTTTCATATTTTTAAATCAAATTGCATCTATAGTGCAACCTGACTACACAAATAGAATGGGAGATATACTAATATATGTCCCTAAGGAGAGGTTTTGTGAAGTGATTGTTGGGGAGATCAACGGTCCAGATCTACCCCGACATCACTCTAGGAAAAACTACCTATCAAACAGAGAGCCCCCGAGGGTGGAAAGTGGTTCTAATGGAAACCACAAATGGAATCAAGCAAGCACGTATAGGTGATCCAGTTCTCACTCCCTCCACATCAACCCTCCCATGACATCTTCACTCCCACCTTCCTTACCACGTCACCATTATATGTCCTCATAATTGCATGTTCGCTCCATATTGTGAAATTAATCTCATTTAACACATTATTTATTCATTCTCGTTCAAAACTCTCTCCTACTCCCAGTTCAAGTTCTCAGCACCGACCATTTACAAAGCCCAAGTAACCACCTTCCTTGTGTTCTCCCCTATTTTGAAATTAAACGAATAAAAGTGAAATGGCTAAGAAATCTTATTTATCATGGTCTACCACATATATACCTTTGATGGATATGGAGAGAGATATCTTTGATTCTGTTTATTCTTTGGACCTTATGGAAGTTCATCAAAATGTATCCCTCATTCAAATTCAGTTAGAGATTTTTTTGTCAAGTAACAAAGTCTAGCCTTGGCATTGTTGTCATTCTACATACTTAATCCTTTCCAGAATTCATCACTTGGATTATTTCGTCCCTGTATCCCCAATGGAATTTCGTCATGAACTCTATAGGGGGAAATATTTTTCAATTTTCTTCTTTATTTATTTTACAAGCTTTCGATTACCCATTATCTGAAAATTACATGGCATTCACTGATGATTCACTTTTGTCCGTATATCAAAACCTTTATCTTGAAGACAAAAACAAGTCGTTTGACCTTATTTTACTCCCTAGTACTTCTCTCCCTTCATATACCACTATTTCTATGTAACCTTTTTCTCTAAATGTAACAGCCCTGGTGAAAATTCCATGAAATAAAGTTAAAAACAATAACCACGGTCAATGGGACACTTATTCCAAGCTGAACCTTGGGCAAGACATCCTAGGGGGTGTTCATTTGGTCGTTTATGGCTAAAGAAATTAGCAAAGGCAATGGCCAAGGCTTTGGAAAGGTAAAATGGAATTTTTTGCACATTTATTTATGAAAATAATGGAAATTTAGAGAAAAAGAAGGTGAAAGGTCACAGGTTTCATGTGAGGAGGAAATTGAAGGAAAATAATGGAAAAGGAATAAATATAGGCCTCATTCATAAAAATGCTTTTGAGCATAAGTTGGTAACCTTTTGTCAGTTGAGTTTTGGAGCTCTCTCATTACTCTGTCTCTCCCTCTCTCATACTCTTGGACACTTAGAATTTTCTTGGAGCACTTTGGAATTGGGGAAAGAAAGGAAAAGAAGGCAAGAGAAAGAAAAGATCAAGCAGGGAAAGGAACAATCAAGTAGCTACAACAGGCTTCATTGCAGATATCAACTTGCATGTGTATTTTCCTTGATATATTTCGCATGCATGGGATTGCATGTGGTTCTTTTTGTTAGAAAATTATATATTACAGAGCAATGGAACACATAAAATATATTGCAAAAATATAAACATAGAAACACATAAAATAAGAGAGACACAGATATACATGGTTCACCCAATTTGGGCTACGTCCACGAAGAAACATCCAGTCCTTCCTTTTATATTATCCAGAAAACTGAAGAGATACAACCTACAGCAGACCCATTGTAATTCCCTCTTCTCTCTCACACAATCTCCTCTCTCTTTCTCACTTAGAATATAGATTTACATAAACGCAATACAATTCCCTCATATATAGCAAGGGTTTCCTTCTAGGGCAGAAAACCCTAAACTAAACATAACTTCTACCATTAGATCTTCTCCTAATAAACAACCCAGATTGACTACAAAATTACAATATTTTACAAGGAAATTTTACATATATTTTTAGCTTCGGGAGCACTGCCCTCGATCCCCTACTAGGGGGGGATCCAAATAATCATCATCGCCCCCCCTAGACCCCCCTGGCGGCATACATTTTATGGGTGACATTGTTTCCACAGTACAAACTCGGGTCCAATGTGATGATACCTCTGAATAAAGAAGATAATCAGGCTCCACACCCAACAATATCTCACTTGGAGACTGATTATAGCAACTCCACTGCTGCTTCATTTGCTAGAAAATGACTTCACTTTGGATCTGGTTGTTTCTCATCTTCATCATCATACTTGAAGACCAATTGAAGTTGATCAGAATCTTAGTTTCTCCCTGGTTAAAACTTCTGTTAACATATCTGTAGGATTCTTGCTACTGTGTATCTTTTCCAGCTTCAACTGTCCATATTCCAATGATGACCATATGAAATGGTACTTGAGTTGTATACGTTTAGTCTTGGAATGAAATGCAAAGTTCTTTACAAGATGTATGGCACTCTAGTTGTCACTATATAACCTGCCCAACTCCTACTTCTTACCCAATTCATCCAGAAACCTTAGTAACCAAATCATTTCCTTACTAGCCTCTGTAGCAGTAACATACTTTGCTTCCGTTGTTGAGAGTGCAACAACACTTTACAGTTTTGAGAACCAACTGATAGTTGTTCCACCTACAGTAAACAGATATGATGTGGTGCTCCTCCTGTTATCTCTATCACCTGTCATATTTGCATCAACATATCCCTGTAGAGCAATGTTTGAACTACCAAATCATAATGCTTGATTTGTGGTACCTCTCAAATACCTGAGAATCCACTTCACCGCCATCCAATGTTCTTTTCCTAGATTTTTCATGTACCTTCTTACAACTCCCATTGCATCTGCAGTATCAGGCATTATGCAGACCATTGCATACATTAAGCTTCCAACTGTTGATGCATATGGAACTTTAGATGTATAATCCATTTCTTCCTAAGTCTTGGGACACACCTCCTTACTTAGTTTGAAATGGCTAGCCAAAGATATGCTAACTGGTTTTGCATTCTGCATATTAAATCTTTTCAACACCTTTTCTATGTACTCACTCTGAGACAATGTTAATTTTCGATTCTTCGTGTCTCTAGTTATTCTCATACCAAGGATTTGTTTTGCAACACCCAAATCCTTCATTGCAAATGAGTTTGCCAATTTTCTCTTGAGAAAATTTATTTCCTGCATGTTAGAACTTGCAATAAGCATGTCATGTACATACAATAAAAATATAATATAGCTGCCATCATTTTTCCTTTTGAGATAATCACAATAATCAGAGTGACATCTAATATAACCTTGTTTGGACAACCTATCAAATTTTAGATACCACTACCTTGGAGCTTGTTTTAAGCGTACAAGCTCTTCTTCAACCTACACACTAGTTTCTCCTTCCCTTTTACCTCATATTCTTGTGGCTTCTACATATATATCTCTTCCTCCAAATCCCCATGGAGAAATGTTGTCTTTGTTGGCATTATGATTCTAGTTTGGCTCTATGGTACAGGTGTTGTACTTGATGGCAACTCACTCAAGTGGAAAAATTCTGTTCATGCTCTCAAAATGATGGAAAATAAGAGGTTCGCAGGTGCATCGTTCAAAAGGTGTGGACCCGTAGGTTCGCCGTCCAGGAAGTGCGGACATACCCGTAGGTTATCCGTTCATAAGGTGCGGTCCCCCAGTTCACTCACTCCAATGCAAAGAAGCGCGCTCACGTGGGGTTTCTTATGTTTGGCCCTTGGTATTTAGCCCGTTGTTCATGATCCTATGGTTTTGGCCCGTGGTTTAGGATCTAAATTATTTGAAACCCTGTTTGGATCCCTTGTATTGGTTTTCGATGGTTTTGTCCCATGGTTTGAATAAGGGCTTGCCTATAAAAAGGAAAAGAGATCACTTGGCTAGACACTTGTGAAATTTGAATATCTTAAGATCTGAAATTTTGGGTGATTGGCTTTAAAAGCTAGATCTAAATCAAGGAGAAAACTTAAGGCGAATCTATTGATAAGTCGTGATCTCTCGGGTGCATGATCAGATATGTGGATCTGACTGTCTGTGGCACATTGGAAGACTGTTAATTTGGCCCTAATCAGAGGTTCGCAGGCAATCCACGGTGTGAGTGCGGGGGTATGCACTACAGGAGAAGGCGCAGTGCGGGGGTACGCAACGCAGAATAAGGCGCAGTGCGAGGTATGTAGTGCAGAAGAAGGCACAGTGCGGAGGTACACAGGGAAACAGAAGAAAAAGTTGTGGAGGTACGCTGTCAGTCGGACAGTGCAGGTGCGAATCTGAGCAGAGGTATGCAGGTCAACGGAACGAGTGGTGCGGAGATACGCAGAGTAGTAGACCAACCAGGTGCGGATCTGCGTAGTTTATACACAGAAGAATTGTGAGTATTTGCAGGCCACTATTGGTGAAGTTGCGGACCTATCTTGAAACATTTGTTGGTTGTCTTTTATCTATTGCTACAGAGTTCTGGGTTTAGATTTCTGGTATTACTTTTCTGTTTACAACATTCTGAGAAGTTGGGTGATTCATTAGTTGATTGTATAAGGATATTGGGTGATTTTCAGTTTGAAAATTAATGAAACGTGGTCCCTAAAGAAGTAAAAGAGCAAAGGGGGTTGTAGCTCCCTTCCAGGAGAGACTGGAAAAAAAGAGAGAGTTGTAGCTCTCTGCAGGTTGCAGCCTGCGTACTGGTAAAGGACTGCACCAATACAAATTCCTTGTAAAAGAAGTTTCTAATTGAAAGAAGATAGAGACATATTGCAGCAGGTGGTTTTCACCCACATTGGGTTTCCACCTTATATCTGGTGTTCTTTGGTGTGCTCGTCTATTTTCTTGTTCTTGTTCATTATTATATGGCACTGACATACAAATTAATGATCAATATCTAAAGAATAAATTAAAGTATAAATCTGGAAGGAATATTGAAAAAAGAATTTGATAATACTTATTCATCCCCCCTCTCAATATTATTTCCAACAGTCTTTACATCTAACTGCTCAAGATGCAAATCTTCAACCACTTCTAGACTTAAAATAGTTCTGATTGAAGTCATTTTAACAACAGAATAAAATATCTCATCAAATTCTATACCCTCGTTATGTGCAAACCCCTTCACCACAACTCTAGCTTTATACCTTTTTCTACCTCCATCTTCTTCATTCAACTTGTTGTTATCGGGAAAAGTGTCTATTTAGAACTACTCTATCCCACTAAGGTGTGACAGCTACCTTAGAAACAAACAGAGAAAACTATTTTTGTATTCTTCTTTATGAACTATAAACAAAGAGGAATAGGATGAACCAACCTGTGTCTTGTGCTAGTCCTTTGATCCAATCTCTCTCCTCTTTGACAGCTTCCAACTACTTGCTCTCTCACTTGCCTAGCTTCACCAAGTACTTGTAAGATCACAGAAGAAGGAAACTATACAAAGACATGGGTTTATATTCACAAATAACTTAGGATCAGATTTAAGTTAACCATACAAATGTAACAAGCATCAATGAAACACAAGCATGGAGAAGAAACTCAAATAGTTTTATTGATATACAAGAAGATCCAGGAGGAGTTACAACCGATGATTCCTGACCCAGCATCAACCTCCCAGCAAAGAAATCCCTTCTTCAACCCCAACAAAGCATAGATCACCCAATTCTATGATATGTATCTCAAACCAACAGCAATTCCTTACAATGTGCAAAATTCCAGCCTATGGATCTCTGGGATGAGGGATCCATATATAGATGTATGCAAGGAGGATGAGTCAGCCCATGATTTGATTAGTGGCTTCTCTCTGTCAGTTCTTGCTTCCACTTCGAGACTGAAAGCCTCTTACTCATCCTTGGTCAAATTCAGTGAGGCAAGTGTCATTGGAGAAGATTCTGAAAGCTTCCATTGTCTCTCCACCTCATGGAATGACTCTGCCACTTGTCATTTCCCGCTCAACGCACCGAGGTAGTGCATTTAGGTGCGTTGCAACGCACCTAGCTAGTGGACTTAGGTGCTATGCAACGCACTTGGCTAGTGGAGCAGCTGAAATGATCCTGATTTGACTTATTCTGAGCAGTTTCTGGTGGAGAACTTCTGGGAGAAGATGTAATTTGTTGACCTTATTCCTTTAGGAGTAAGAACAACACTTTTAGGGACTTAGGAGCCCTTGGTTTATGGACATTTCATGCTTAGAGCTGTGAGGCACAAAAATGTCTATAACAGTTGCCCCCTAAAGTATGAGGCCGTTTATCGGGTGAAATGCTTTATTAGGAGGATCCGAAGTTCTTTCAATGCTGGGAGGAGACTTGTAATAAGATACAATACAATAAATTATCTTCATACTGTTTTCATGATCTAGCTGAGGCGGGCATTCCCATGCTCAGCTTTATAAATTCATTTTCATGTACATAGGATAGACAATCGTCTGATGGTAGACTGATGATTCTGATAGAGTCATCATCCTTTTGGTAGGATGATTATCTGTGCTGCAATGCTGTACATTTCAATGTCTTTATTTTCCTGAATATATATCGCAGCCCGGATGGATGAAACTAGATCCGGGGTCTTCAATCTCATTCGATCTTCACTCGAAGTACAAGTCGATCCATGTGAGAAATGTTTTGAAGTCGAACATGGAAAGACATCGCTTGATTACCAGTCAATGATGTAAACTGTTAACAAGCGCGAGAGGAATCACCGATAATGATAATGACCCTCAAGGTACTGCAGTACAATTCACGTGTTGTGAATAAAGGACTTGGCGTTGAACACCACGCAAAATATTTCGGTCGAAGGTCATTGATGTATACCTGTTGCCGGAAGTGAGAAACTTGCCATTGAGGCATGCAAGCTTCAAAGTACTGAATGGGGTGTTCCTAGATCAACTTCTTGGATAATTAGCTGATGTCAACAAGAAGTGATCCGTCATAGGAGGGCCTTAATGAATCCCACATCAATGACACGGAACGGAGCAAATGATTTTGATGGAGGTGAAAACGATCTGATGATATATGGTTCAGGGTGGCGGTCATGAAAGAATGGAGTATAATGTATGGTAGTGGGTGGGACACAGGTGGCCTTTCTGGATGACTTCTCTTGAACATGTCGGCGACACTTATGTGATGGATTGGTAGCATTAACCCCAAATGTGGATGGTATGGCGAGACCATGGCGATGTGACCGGTGAATGAAACAACCCAACCCGACTCGGGCACGGAGTGGAAGTGTCATGTTCAAGAGCGACTTGCTACCAATAAAGATTCTTTGAGTTTTCTTCCCAATTTTTCCCCAGTCATTGCTGACCAGTACCTCTTTATTTTTGTGAAGCTTGAGGAGGATAACATATGCTTGTTCTATAATTTTCCCTTCGGGCAAACCCATCGCTATCTTTTAACGAGCCTAGCGATAGTGAAACTCGTTCTCGTCTAAAGACAATTTTGTCGCTATTAATCTTTTTAACGAGTCTAACGACAAAGATAACTCGGTCCTTTTCATTTTTAGAGAGTCTGAAAAGGTACGTAAGGGTAACTCCAAAATTCCTTTTTCGTCATCTAATCCTTTAAGTCCGAAAAAGTATAAAACAATACAGAAGGGATGAATTTTCGATTAGCTTTAACAAGCTGAACAAAACAAGCGCTCGATCTTTTTGTGCAATAATCCCTCAGGTCCAAAAAGATTAAAATCTAGAGGAGGGATAGCACTTCCTATCGCTTTAACGAGCTGGAAGGCTAGAACTCGGCAATCTTTTCATATTTTACAAGTCAGAAAAGATCTTAAAGAGGACTCGTCTTTTGAGGAACGAGTGATGAAATGGGTAGCAGCTGATTCCAGGTAAGGTTTGGAATTTTCCAATCACGGCAATGTCACAAGGATGGCTAGTGAAATCACTCTTCGCAGCTGTTCCTCAAAATGGGTAAACAAACAAATGGAGGTGAATGATCGGCCAATGGAAAAGTGGAGGTGACGGTGCAAACACGACCAAGGCTTTAATGGCTGAAATGCTACATTCACGGTGGTTATTTACCAGGGGATAGTTCATTTTTTAACGAGCTTAAACGCAGGTGGAAACATTTGCTCGGTCCAGGTTTATTTTTTAACGAGCTTGAACCTCGCGGTAAACACTACTCAATTAATCCAGTCATATGATAAGAATGTCTCATATAAAAACGGAAAATTTTAGAGTTTTGCCCCACATCCTTTCTTTATGCAAGTTAGGTGACGACTAATCCTACGAGTTTAAAGGGTTAGAGGTCCTAAAAATTTAAAAAATAAATAGCCGCCCATCGCTTGCACTCCAAAAGGTTTGCATGCCCCCAGGTATAAAACAGAGTTTCAAAGTTACCTCTACTTCACTTACGCCAAAACATTTGTTTTACCGAGAGAGGCCTACCTCTTACGGGTTACCCAAAGATTGTTCTATTCACACAGCAAACAAAACACTTCTTCGGCGATGTCTATCAAGATAAACAAAGGTGAGTGGCGACGCTCGCCAACTCACATAACTTTGACAAGAGAATCCTGTACTAGAATAACCCCCTCTTCCAATCACGGACGGGGGTACAGACTAGGCATATTCTCCCGCAGAAACCTACTCTATACCCGAAGTTTTCCTACCGAAGCAGACCAGGATGCATGCCCCCTGGGTTTCAGTCATATCACTCCGAATTACTCGCGCTTATCGGGAGGACGGACTGGGGATTGAGACATTTCTTGCGTGAAGAGACCATTTAGGGACGGTATATGACTATTTGCTATGCGCGATCCGGGAAATGAAAGCTGGTCCACGAGCTTGACCACTCTTCCTTCGTGCGGAAAGCAAATTACTCTAAAGAGTGAGGAGACAATGGCTCCCATGCAATAAATATAGTCTCGTCCAAGGAGTAGGTTATAATCCAAGGGTCCTTGAACTACCATTACGTTCATGCGAACTGTCTTCCTTCTCAATGTTATGGGCACATCGGGAAGGATCCCTAAAGGTCGACTGGTTCCTTTATCAAAGCCTGTCAGATTTCTCATCTCAGGCAAAAGCAATGGCGAACCAAGCGCTTTACAAGCAGTAGAGGAAAGGATACTCACAGAAGCCCCCTCATCTATGATGGTACCAGCCATGACCATTCTATATATTTGAACGATAATTCGGAATGGTATGCTTGCTGGTAGGCGGGGTCTGCCTAGTTGATTCCAGTCGAAGGAGACAACTAGGTTGCTTGGAGGTGGGACCGAATAGACGACCGGGTATGGCTCTGACGAACTTCCTTCCTGCGGTAAAGGAACGGGTGGATTGCCCCCATGTTCGTCGGAGTCTGTGTTGATAAAGAGAATTTGGACGGTGTCATCCTTATTCTCTTCAGTGACTGTACCATCTGAAGATAAAACCTCTGAAGGCAAGACCGGGTCAACTGCTGCCTCGACCTTTTGACTTTCGTCTGGTATGGATTCAGTTGGTTTATCTTCAATGATAGGCGCTTCAGCCGACCACCTGAGCGGGCCAGTTCGATTCTCAACTAGTGACGGACTTGCCAAGAGTTTTTTATATCCAGGAGGAAGTCGTAACAGTGAAACCGGACAATCATCCAAAACTCTTTTAGCTTCATCTAAGAAGGGACAACGGTGGAGGGCATGATTGCCTTCGCACAGTTTACAAGGAAATCTAGCTTTCCCTTTTTGTCCTGGGGATTCACTTTCACTAGTTGACGGTGTGCTTTCAACATGATCACCAGAGGTTGACGACACCAGGTTGTGCAAACGAGGAGACCAGTCCCTTAGTATCCGAGGGATGCAAGGACAATCTCTGTGAAGGTGGTATCCTTTGCAAATGACACATGGCGATTTAGGCCTGGTCGGTGCAGTGTGTGGATTTTCGTTAGACGACACTCGTTTTCCCCCATTCACCTTTGGCTCCTTCTTCTTCTTCTCTTTCTTCTTCTTTTCCTTCTTCTCCTTAGGAACATGGCTTTTAGCTTTACCAGTTCCATCAAGCGAAGAGGAAGGAGGAGAGGAAGAATTATAGGAAGTAGAAGGCTAGTGGGCAACTCTGGACTCGTCTAATTGCTGATTCGATTGTTCAGGAATGGTGGTGTTCTGAACGACATTGGTTGAGAAGAGCCATACTGGCAAGCCAATTTTCAGTCCTGGAAGCGACAATGTGGCCATATGGGGCGCACCAACATCTCCCCAAGAGGAGAAGGGACTAGGATTTCCACCAAGGGGAATTCCTTGGTTGGTAGGCTCCATTATCTCAACCCAAGATCAACGTAGGAAAAAGGTATGAATATTCCATTTAAAATAAATTTTAACATGCTTTGACACAACTTGTTTTTTTCAGTTTTTAAGAGTCGAGAAAAAACAAAAGATGACTCTAGTCTCCTTCGATTTTTAATGAGCCTGAAGTGACAAGTGCTCAGATGGACCTTTTCCGTTAAGGAGTCTGAAAAGGAACGAAAGGGACTGCTCTGGAGGTCTAGGTAGAGGGAGTACCAAACCAATCGCAAAACTGCATAATACTTTTTACGGTACGGCAGTCAATCTTCCCGAATGCTGTGTTCGGTGCATTGCGATCAGTAGGGTGGCTGACATGGCTTCCTATGGATAAAGGGTTTAAGCCTATAGGGGTCTCCCAATATATACTCGACGGTACGTGGGAGCACAAGTCCGTACTGGCACTTATCGTCTCAAAGTGGAGGAATCACCCAACCATCAGTGAGGACAACAGTTACCAGGCTTTACGATGCTGGAATACGTCTCTAGCCTAGACCTCTAAATGTTGTGCGTTAAGTTCCAAAGCGTTGTTAGGTTCATTGAATTTATTTGAAGTTGATCTTTCTTATGAAGTTTGCCTTTTGGGATCACCACGAGATGTAGATGTAATTCCTAAAATGCAATCTAAAGATGATAAACAAACTTTTATCTCTTTTCAGCAATGAAAATCCTAGCTACTAGGGGAAAAGAAAGACACAATCTTTTCGCAAAGAGCAAAGAGCACACTATAAATGCACTTTCCTAAATCAAGCCAAACAGACTGCCAATATGCAAATGCACATGCATGTATTTGTTTTTCACTTTCTTAATATTGATGCCTAAAAAGAAAGTTGTTATACAAATCTGAATTTTCTTTCAAGCAACAAACACAAACAAGCTTCTTTTTGAAATCAAAAGGTAGAGATGATTACGACACTTTATGATTTTGAAATAAATACTCGTTTCGACACTAGAAAGTCACAAATTCAAACCAAAGGCAAAATTAAAAGCATAATCGACTATCAACAGCAAATAAACTTTCTCCTATGATCAAAATCGACACTTGCAACAGATCTAAATCAAAGGACGACAGTACGACTATTCTACTTTTGCAATGGAAAACTGTAAACGACGCAACAAACACATAAAAACATCTACAGTTTCTTTTGTACAATTGAGGCGGAATATCAGTAAGGAAAAGGGGTTTGAAACAGTGAAATACTGATCACAGGCTGCAAAAATCAGAGACAAAACTGGAAAAAATGAAGCAAAGAACCTCAGCTGCACAAGGCTAGGCTGATCAGCACACTTGTTACACAGAGAAACTGCATTGCAGCGCAGGTAGCCCTCTCGGGAAGTGCATTGAAATGCAGAACCTCTTCACAGAGCCTGCACTAGGGCAGAAACGAGAGTTCTATCCGGGTTCTGGGTCACGGTTTGCAGTTTAATCTTTGGTTTTTGGCTGAGTAAAAGCAATCAATAATGCACAATCAGAGGTAGATCTAAGGGGGGTTCTAAGAGCTATCACAAGGGAAATCAGTTAGTTTATGAATCAGCTGTTCAAATCATAAACAGATCCAGTGAATGGATTGAAGCAGCAGATGTCTACTTTGCATTTGTTAATGGCAAATGCAGTTCGATTGCTACTTCTAAGTTTATGAAACAAACAACAAGAGAAACACAAACAAACTAACTAGACACGATCCCCAGCGGAGTCGCCATTTTGTTATCGGGAAAAGTGTCTATTTAGAACTACTCTATCCCACTAAGGTGTGACAGCTACCTTAGAAACAAACAGAGAAAACTACTTTTGTATTCTTCTTTATGAACTATAAACAAAGAGGAATAGGATGAACCAACCTGTGTCTTGCGCTAGTCCTTTGATCCAATCTCTCTCCTCTTTGACAGCTTCCAGCTACTTGCTCTCTCACTTGCCCAGCTTCACCAAGTACCTGTAAGATCACAGAAGAAGGAAACTATACAAAGACATGGGTTTATATTCACAAATAACTTAGGATCAGATTTAAGTTAACCATACAAATGTAACAAGCATCAATGAAACACAAGCATGGAGAAGAAAATCAAATAGTTTTATTGATATACAAGAAGATCCAGGAGGAGTTACAACCGATGATTCCTGACCCAGCATCAACCTCCCAGCAAAGAAATCCCTTCTTCAACCCCAACAAAGCATAGATCACCCAATTCTCTGATATGTATCTCAAACCAACAGCAATTCCTTACAATGTGCAAAATTCCAGCCTCCGGATCTCTGGGATGAGGGATCCATATATAGATGTATGCAAGGAGGATGAGTCAGCCCATGATTTGATTAGTGGCTTCTCTCTATCAGTTCTTGCTTCCACTTGGAGACTGAAAGCCTCTTACTCATCCTTGGTCAAATTCAGTGAGGCAAGTGTCATTGGAGAAGATTCTGAAAGCTTCCATTGTCTCTCCACCTCGTGGAATGACTCTGCCACTTGTCATTTCCCACTCAACGAACCTTGGTAGTGCATTTAGGTGCGTTGCAACGCACCTTGGTAGTGCATTTAGGTGCGTTGCAACGCACCTAGCTAGTGGACTTAGGTGCTATGCAACGCACTTGGCTAGTGGAGCAGCTGAAATGATCCTGATTTGACTTATTCTGAGCAGTTTCTGGTGGAGAACTTCTGGGAGAAGCTGTAATTTGTTGACCTTGTTCCTTTAGGAGTAAGAACAACACTTTTAGGGACTTAGGAGCCCTTGGTTTATGGACATTTCATGCTTAGAGCTATGAGGCACAAAAATGTCTATAACACTTGTAAACCCATTTATTCTGCAATGATGTTTTACCTGCAAGAAACCTGACTAAGTACCAAGTCTGGTTATGTGCTAAGGAGCCCATCTCTTCTTTCATGGCTTGCTCCCACTTCTTCTTGGTTTCTACCTGCACTGCTTCTTCATAACATTCTAGTTCACTAGAATTAGTCAACAATACATAATATAATGAAGGAGAGTATCATTCAAGGGGTCTACTTATCCTAGTAGATCTTCTAACACCACTTTCAGGTGTTTGAGGTGCTTGTTGTTGTGGTTGCTATGGCTGTTGATCATTATGATTTTCAGGCTTCTTCACGTTTTATATGATATCATCAAGAACTGTGTATTCTCTGTTTTCTTTTTCGTGTTTCTTTTCCTACATCTAATCCTTATACAAAACCTTTTCATTGAATATGACATCTCTACTCCTAATGATTTTTTGTTTTTCATAATCATAAAAGCGATAACCAAAATCATTAACACCATATCCAATAAAGGTACATTTCTTTGATTTTTCCTCAAGCTTTGTTCTATTTTCTTTATTAATGTGGACAAAGGCTTCACAACCAAAAGTCTTTAAAAATGAGTAGTTTACCTTTTTACCAGTCCATGCCTCCTCTGGAATACCACCATCCAAGGAACTTTAAGGCTCTCTATTTATTAGATAAACAGTAGTATCTACAGCATCTGCCCAAAATTGTAAAGGCAATCATGCATGCAATATCATGCACATTGCACGCTCCATGATTGTCCTATTCATCCTTTCTGATGCACCATTTTCTTGTGGTGTTCCTAGAACTGTCTTCTCTTTACAAATTCCATTCTCTAAATAGTACCTATCAAACTCTTTTCTGCAATATTCACCTCCCTTGTCTGATCTAAGACACTTCAACCTTTTTCATGTCTTGTTTTCAACCAAACTTTCCATTTCTTGAAAATATCAAATACATTAGATTTATTTCGAATACAATAAATCCATGTTTTTTTGGTTTTATCATCAATAAAAGTAACATAATAACGAGAGCCACCAAGAGATGATACTTGAGCAGGACCCCATACATCTGTATGCACAAGATCTAATTTTTTGCTCTTCTTTTCTTTCCCAACTCTGAGGAATCTGACTCTCTTTTATTTTCCATAAACACAATTCTCACATAATTTTAAATCAGCATGCTTCAAACTTGGCAACAAATTTCTTGAGTGAAGAATCTGCATCCTCTTCTCACTCATGTGCCCAAGCCTATGATGCCACAATGTTGTATCTTCTCCAGTAGAGGTTAAAGCATTAACAAAACTAGAAATACCATTGCATAATTACAATGTACCAACCTTTTCTCCTTTTTCTATTACCAGGGATCCTTTAGTGACCTTCCAGGTTTTATCTATAAAAGTAGTTACACAACCTTCACCTCCCAACTTTGTTGTTGAAACCAATTTTTTCTTCAAATCTAGAACGTGCCTTATCTCCTTCAATATCCATTTATTTTCATTATGTTGTTTTATGAAAACTATACATGTTCCAATGATTTTACAGGCTTTATCATCACCCAATCAAACCTATCCACAATCTCCTTGAACATAATCGAGAAAATGTTTCCTATGAGGTGTGGCATGGAATGAGGCCCCTGAATCTACCAACCAGGCATCAATAATATTTTCTAATGAAAGAATCAAAGCATATTGCAACACATCACGTGTCACATTCGCTTCATGATTATTTTCTTGTTGTGCATTTCCTTCTTTTCCCTTCCGAGACTTGTAGTCCTTCTTCAGGTGTCCTTTCTTCCCACATTTCCAACACACTATCCCCAATCTGGACTTAGATATGCCTTTACTTGACTTACTGTGATATCCTGGGGTCTTTCCTGTTTCCATTTTTCTTCCTCTATTCTCTGCAATCAAAGCATTAACTGATGTCTCACCGAAGATTTTCCATCGCATTTCCTTGCTAAGGATTGCACCAACAACAACATAAAACTTTAAAGTACTAGATCCATAAACAGAGTTACTAATGGCCATAACTAAACCATTCCAACTTTCTGCAATGAGAATAGAAATAACAGATCCCTAACTTCATCATCAAAAGTTACCCCTACAAAACTTAATTGACTTGTAACTGTATTAAATTCATTTAAATGATCAGCGATAGATCCACCTTCTGACATCCTCATATTAAATAAACGCTTCATAAGAAATACCTTATTTGAGGCCGATGGTTTTTCATATAATTTGGCCAATGCTGACATTAAACCCTCTGTTGTCATTTCCTTTGAGATTTTAAAGGCTACCGACACCACTAGGCACAACCATATTGTTCCAAGTTTCGTTTTGTCAAGAATATCTCATTTTGTGTCTGTCATACTTGTTGGCTTCTTTGTCTTTCCCGTCAATGGTAGGTACAGATCTTTCTGATATAGATAATCTTGCATCTGCATCTTCCACAAATGGTAGTTTTGGCCGTTAAATTTTTTGACCTTAAACCTACCATCTTCCGCCATTTCTCCCACTTGAACCAGGAACCCTTCTCTCCTACGCGTTTATCAGCCAAATGGAGCTTCGGCTCTGATACCAGTTGTTAGAAAATTGTATATTACAAAGCAATGGAACACATAAAATATATTATTGAAATATAAACACATAAAACACATAAAATAAGAGAGACATAGATATACGTGGTTCACCTAATTTGGGCTACGTCCATAGAGGAACAGCCAGCCCTTCCTTTTATATTATCCAGCAAACTGAAGAGATACAACCTACAGCAGATCCGTTGTAATTCCCTCTTCACTCTCACACAATCTCCTCTCTCTTTCTCACTCAGAATACAGATCTACATAGACACAGTACAATTCCCTCATATATAGCGAGGGGTTTCCTTCTAGGGAAAAAAAACCCTAAACTAAACATAACTTCTATCGTCATATCTTCGCCTAATAAACAGCCATATTACGAATTGAGGTCCAATGCAGCAATACCTATGAATAAAGAACATAATCAGGCTCCACACCCAACACTTTTATACCATGGCATAGGTTTTTCCAGGTGTGACAGTATTTTCAACCTAGCCTTACCATTTCCTAATAGCTTTGATGAGATGGGTTCTCTCATTCGATTTATGTGGGATGGCCATATTGGATTCAAAGTTGAGTGAGGTGGATCTCTGAATTGACAAACACATGGTCTGAGTGGTCCCTAAACCAAAATAAGGATCATGGAGCCACTAGCCTAGTAACCCTTGAACCAGACTATGGGTTGTGGTAAAGCCAAATTGTGTGCCTCGGTGGGCCTAGGAATCCTTTCTGGTTAATGGTGGGATATACAGTAAAGCCAAGAGGTGGATTTTCTCTCTGTTAGGCCTAGTGATCCTGGGATGGGATGCACGATAAATCTTGGAGAGTATGTCTTAGTGCAGGACCTAGTGATCCATGGATCAGACTGTGGATGCATGGTAAATCCTGAGAGACTAGGAGGCACACAAATTCCTCACAATGTAGGCAGAGAACTCTGGTGGCATCCATGTTGATTGGTGTTTTTTGTGTGCTCTAAGAGTCCCACATTTATTCTTGGAATATGGCATGGGGGTGATTAGCTAAAGAGAAACTTGGCTTAGCCAATCTATGTTCTGGTGGAACGTGGTAGTCCCATCTCCTATTGGTTCATTACATTCATTAATGAGAAATTCATTCCCTTGGTTTTCATGTGTAAATGCACTGATGTATATATGGATTTTTTATGACTGATATGTTTATGGTATTTATGTTCCTATTATGTTGGTTATATGTAATTTTTATTACAATAGTTATGTATGGATCTCAACATGCTTTTACTTGTATATGAATGGATAATGTATCTATGACCTAATAGAGGATAATTCATAAATTAACATGAGGGAACAATGTTTCATAGTGATTCTCATATAAGTATGAGATCCCTACACTTAATTCTGTTGTTTTCACCTGTAGGTTATATGTTGATTATATGTTTGATGAAATGTTTGTCATGGCTAGTAGGAGTCTAGTTATAGTCTTGTTCATTTTATTTCTTTTGCATCATTGTTTCCCTGTACTTTTACTGATTTCAAGCTATCAGTCCATTCTGGGTAGTGACCTGGGCTCTAGACCTGAAAGAGTGGCTTAAATCCTGAGGTCGATGGCATAGAACTGGAAAGTTTTGTCTCTGGTCATTGGCAGGAAAGCCTATGAGAGCGACTTTGGGTTTCTGGTCTCTCCCTTGCCCATGGCATGAGAGCGACTATGGCCTAAGAGATCTAGAACAATAGTGGAACTCAAGGACAGAATATCTAAGTGGTTCACTTGTTGTCTCCTGAGGGTTCTATTGATGATGTTGGATGACTGTGTGTGATGTTCCATTGATTCCACTTCCTTAAGGTCACATAGGAGGTCGAATCTGATCATAGTAGCCTCTTGTCTCATGTTTACCCCGGTTGGCATGGTTACTTGAGTGGATGTGGGAGGAGGGTGTTACACTAAAGTTGTTAAGCGAGTTCTTTCAGGTATTATGAGTGTATTAGGAAAAGATGGTACTGTGACCATCAATTCCAAGCTTTGGGGTTCTTTCAATTTATAATGCAACCAAATGTTATATTAGATATTCCATCTCACTGGGAACATGTTGTTAACCTCCATTTTCATAATTTCAGTATCATTGGTTGTTCTAGATACCCATCCTTTCTTGTTTACTTATTCCTTTACCATCATGTAGATCAATTTAAGGGATTGGGATTAAATATTGTGGATCCAAATAAGTAGAAGCAAATTGTCATCAACTAGATTGATATAGTCAGGAAAAAGGAAAATAGTGAAGGATTCTCATTTTACATATCCTTTTTTATGTTAGTTGCATACAAAATTATCAATGACCTGCCTGCCCCCAAAATCCTTCCACAGAGTAAATAATTTTTGCAATTAAGCAGAGATCTTAGGGTTGGTGACTAGTATATATTTTAGGTTTATTTGGAGATAAGGATATATGGTGCAGATATTCCACCATAAAAAATCCCTACATTTACACCCATGAGTATTTTTGCTCTATAATTTGTGAGACAAATTTTGAATGTGGATCAAGTCCACTTTGTCCCAACTAGGATGTGGTTTTTATTCAAGCTGCCTAGAAAAATGGGTACATTTATTGTAAATAATAAAAAATATACATAGGATATTGAAACTATGATGCAGGAATT
The DNA here is from genome assembly GCA_031772625.1 of Pinus tabuliformis. Taxonomy (NCBI): domain Eukaryota; kingdom Viridiplantae; phylum Streptophyta; class Pinopsida; order Pinales; family Pinaceae; genus Pinus; species Pinus tabuliformis. The sequence goes on from CM062811.1 coordinate 515,075,195, forward strand.
GAATTTTGAACAAGGGGAAAGATGGAATTATGACCCGCGTCAAATGATCTCTAAAAGAAGAGTAGAAATACCATGTTCCATGTACACTCATAAGGCAAGACCAAAATTAGAAAAGTTATAAATTTTTGGTATAGAGGAGCCACAACAAGGTTTAAATGTGGAAACCCCTCTTCCTAGAGAGAAGAGATTAGAAAGAAGTGTTTCAAAATTCATGGACATTGACATAGAAAGCTTTTAATCTAGCAAAAAGGAAAAAATTCAGGTAGAAGAGATAGAAGTTTCAAATTCAATAGAGAAGCCTTCAAATGAAATTGGATTCCAGATGCAATTGGGGGGTATAAGGAATTCATCTCCATCTCTAAATCCTACAGAAGAGGAGACTTTCCTCTAAATACTTTACAAAGGGACCTTCAGTAGATTAAAGAGACAAATATAACAATGAGAAGAAAATATGTAGGATAATTAGAGGCCCAAAAAGTCTCTAGCTATCAAACGAGGATCCTCTCAACCATGGATATTGAGAGGAACTAGTTTAAGTTTTTAGTCACTCATCTATTGTCCCAATTCATTTCCTCTAGTGTATATTTCAAGACTAAATTTATTTTTCAATACCAAAGATATTCCTCTCCCAGAAAAAATAATCGGCACAGCAAAATAGGAGAATTAATTTAGTGATCTCAGTTAAACTTCTCTAGCAGCCAACAAAGCAGAAGCACTTCTGGAAAAGGTAGTTTAATAGCTCAAGTAAGAAACGAAAAATTCCAGAGACCTTCATACTCAAAATTAGGAATATAAGAATTTAATTTTTAAACTTGGAATAAACCTTGAAGACAGAGAATCCATCCAAGCTCTGATTCAAAGTGAAGAATCAGAGGTTCAAACTTTAAGGAAAAATTAAAAATTCCTGCAGTGGAGCATGTGCAGACACTTGAATTAGTTTAGGTGGAGAAAGAGAAATAGATTCTAACTAAATAATTATTGGACAGAAACCAAGAAGTTGCAGCCCTTAAACAACATAATGTAGAACTTTTGCGAAGAATGGAAAAGCATGTGTGCATTGTGGTAGCATCAGCGAATTCTCAGGACCCAACTAAAAAGCTGACTAGATTCATGACAAAATTAAAGATATCGAAATATGAAGTAAAGAAGCTATAGAAGGATCTAAATTATACTAGAGAACAGTTGAAACATAAATAAAGTTATCTTAATATGGAAATTGAGAATGCAAAACACAAGTCAGAATGTGAAGAAATAAAAGCATTGAAGAAGAAGTTAAAAGGAAACATGTATTTAATCCAAGCAAGGTATATCATATGGGACGAAATAATTAAAAAAATTTGAGAAGTTTGGGAGAATATGAATGTCATTGTGGAAGAAAAATCTATGATTAAGGCTTCTGAGGTAATTATTTATAAAAATAAAAATCAAGCATAGGAGAGCGTACTACTAGCAAAGAAAATCATTGATTATTTGAATGTCAAATCCTCTTAAGATCTGAGAGCTATGGACATTTCAGATAGGATAGTTATCATTCAAAGAAATATGTATAGAAATCAAGAAGAGAGCAGAATGGATGAGGTTAAAGAATAAGTGGCATACTTCAATTCCAACTTTGACAAAAGGATTAGAGCAGGACTTCCAACTTGTTTGGATCAACATGGAAACCTTATTTCCTTGGAGAAATATAAAATGATATTAGTAGAAACTAAAAGAAAAATTAATTCTTCACATGAAAAGACTGTAGTTTTAAAGGGGTCAACAATAGTCAACTATTTGCAAAGGGGTGTTCAAATACTTTGGAAAATAAATACCTTATTTACTAGAAATTCGAGCTACACCAAGTTAACCAATCTGTGAATGGCTAACAGTAGGATGATCCAATGTCCACTTCCTAATTTATCACTTTGGAATAAGTTCCAAATTCTTTTCACTCCACAAAATGTTCAATTTATTGAGCTTAGGACTACATCAAAAGAAGCATATATATTAAAAGGGCAAGAGTCCTGAAAGTCCAAATGATTTACCTTTAAGAAATTTAAATCATTTCTTTTTGTAATTTTGTAATAGTTGTTAAGTGTTTTAAAAAAATTTAGTACTTAAAAGCATTTAGGTAGTTGATATATTTCATAACTGTCATCCAATGTAATTTTTATTTAAAAGAAGACTAAGGGACCGGATGTGGGATCCGAATTTCACCCTGGAGATCATATGTGTAGTTGTGTAATGTACTAAGGATTTAATTCGAGTATTAATAAAGATTTCAAAGTGATTCCACATGTATGTTAGCTACGGCATGTGTTTCTTGTCTTTGTAAGTCACTTTTTGTGTCATTCTTCTATTTAAATATGTATAATGAATATGTTAGTTCCTTTTCGTAAATAACTAATGTTGTGATAATAGCATAAAGTGGTTGTAAAATTTCATTCAAAGAAACCTTAAAGTGTGTTCCACATTTTCATCAATTTGATTTCTTTAACTCACTTGGACTAACAAAGGATCCTTGAACTCGACTTGACAAAGTTCTATTTTTTTATGTGAATTGCATTGACAACTAATTAATGAATTGCATTGGAAACAATCATTGAGTTTTAGAGACATCATTCTTTTCTTTATATTTATTTTTAGAATGATCCATGTTGATGAGATAAACCTGCCATAGGCATACTGTTTATGGATCATATGTTATCAAAGCAACTGAATTTGTGGCCCTGAAGGAGATGTGACACCTAAAATTGAGGGGGTAGAGAGTCATTTCATCTTGTTTTTCAAAGCATGACAGTGGGAATCCAAAGAGGTGTTTTTGCCACCCAACACTACACTAGCATCTTGGGGATCAAGAAAAAAATTGAGAAGCACAAACATAGGTAACAGTGGAATGAGAAGCAGATGTTAAAACAATGAATGTTGTAACAGCAAGCCATTTCATCTTGCTTGTGAAAGTTTAAAGTGGGCAGTCAAAGAGGTGTTTATGCCACCAAACACTACACCATCACTTTGGGGATTAAAAAAAACAAAATGAGAAGCATAAACATAGGTAACAGCAGATTGAGAAGCAGATGTTGTAACAATAGATGCCATAACAACATGTCATTGCTAAATATGCGGCAAATGTTGTAATAGTTGATGTCGTAACACCCGTTACTATTGAAAATGTTGAAAATGTTATCAAAGTTGATAACTACTACTATTGAAACTACCAAAACAGTGACGATTATAGTAGATGAAGTAACATCAGATGGTGTAACAACAGATGTTTTAACAATGGATGTTGTAACAACATATGCTATATCAATATAGGGGGTACAAATCCATTTCATTTTGCTTTTCAAAGCTTGACACTAGGCAGTCAAAGAGGTTTTTCTGCCACCCAACACTACACCAGAACTTGGGGGATCAAGAAATCAAATTTAGAAGCACAAACATAGGTAACAATGGATTGAGAAGCAGATGTTGTAACAGTGAATGTTGTAATAGCAGATGTTGCAACAACATATGTCATAAGAGATGTTGTAACATTGGATGTTGTAACAACAACCCATTTCATCTTGCTTTTCAAAGCTTGAAAGTGGGTTGCCAAAGAGGTGTTTCTTCCACCCAACACTACACTAGCACTTGGGGGATTATGAAAATAAATTGAGAAGCATAAACATAGGTAACAGCGCTAAGAATTAGATATTGTAACAAAAAATTCCATAACAACATGTCAATGTTAAATCTGCAGAAAATGTTGTAACGGTTGATATTGTAACACCCATTACTGTTGAAAATTTTGAAACTACTATAAAAGTTGATGTTATAACAACTGATACTAGTGAAACGACTGAAATAGTCACCATTACAATGGATGGCATAACAGTAGATGTTGTAACAACATATGCTTAGAGATTCATTTCATATTGCTTGTCAAATCTTGAAAGTGGGCAACCAAAGAGGTGTTTCGACCACCCAACACTACACCAGTACTTGGGGGATCAAGAAAACAAATTGAGAAGCAAAAAAATAAGTAATAGTGGATTGAGAAGCAAATGTTGTAACAATGAATGTTGTAATAATGAATGTTGTAACAATGGATGTTGTAACAATGGATGTTGGAACAACAGATGCCATAATAGATGTTGTAATAATGGATGTTGTAACAAAAATTCATTTCATCTTGCTTTTCAAAGCTTGAAAGTGGACGGCCAAAGAGGTGTTTTGACCACCTAACACTGCACCAACACTTGGGGGATCAAGAAAACAAATTGAGAAGCAAAAACATAGGTAACAACGGATTGAGAAGCACATGTTGTAACAACGGATGTTGTAACAACATATGCCATAATAGCATGTCAATGTTAAATCTGCTGAAAATATTGTAATGGTTGATGTTGTAACACCCATTACTATTGAAAATGTTGAAATTACAGTAATATTTGAGGCTATAACAATTACTACTATTGAAACTATTGAAACAGATACCATTAAAATGAATGTTGTAACAGTAGATGTTGTAAAAATTGAGGGGGTAGAAATCCATTCCATCTAGCTTTTTAAAGCTTGAAAGTGGGAAGACAAAGGTGTCCACTACACCCACAATGAGTGAAAAGGAGTTGAAGAGAACGTTTAATAATGTATCAGGGTCGGAGACTGACCAATTTAGTGTATATAAAATACATAAGACCAGAGAAATAGAGGAAATCATGTCAGATTCAAGATATTCTGAGATCTCATTACCAACATCAACTACTATAATTGCAAGTGATCCTGTATTCAAATATCAACAGATAGGGGAAGTATCAGAACAATATACTCCTTCTACTCCTTCCTCTTCTTCTTCTACTCCAAATCTATTTTCCAAATATTTGGAGATCAAGAAGAAAAATGAAAGTATGAAAGCAATTGCTTATACCCAATTATGGAGACAAATTTCTTCCACAAAGAGTAGACTCCCATCAGCTATAGATTTGGAGAAACATCAATTTCAGCTGGCCTTTCTGGAGCCTAAGGTTGAAGGATAAAAAACTCCTGATGATTTGAAAACTTCAATACTATCTTTTGACCCTAGGAAAAACCACCCTATAGATGAAATAGATTTACATAAATAGACTAGAGATATGATTTATTCCTCTCTAACAAGCTTGACCATGAATGTCAAAAAGTTGCAAAATTCACTCAATAGTACACTGACTGAGCTAAAGATGTAAAGGATATCATCCTTAGCAAAGCATACAAGAATTAAATATTGTTGTGGGGAAAAATGCCTATGCAGGACGATCCTATCCACCTAAGGTGTGACAGTGCCTTAGCAACAAATAGAGACAGCTATTCTAGTTTCTTCCTTTATGAAATGGGAAAGAAGAGAGATCAATGGACTTACCGGTGTCTTCCGTTTGTCCCTCGATCTAGATCCTCTTCTCCTTTGGATGTTCATAGCTACTTGCCTCCTCGCAAAACCACAAGAGAACAGCTACTTGCCTTCCTGCAAGATCACAAGAGAACAGCTACTTGCGACAGCTACTTGAGACAAGAGAAGAACACAACACAAAGGTAGATATTCATATTCATAAATGATTCAGGATTAGAAATAAATCAAATACACTAATGCAATCATACATCAAAGATACATCAGTATATAGGAGAAAACCAAGATAGCTTTATTGATAAATAACAAGGTTCAGGAAGAGATACAACCCAGAGGGCTCCAATCCAGCATCTCCTTCCCAGCAGAATGGAATTCCTATCTTCACCTCCCTTCAAAGCATTAAGCACCCAATGATTCCAGTCTCAAACCAACAGCAATTCTTTGCAATAACAAAATTCCAGCCTTTAGATCTCATGGAGGAGAGATCCATATATAGATGTTTTGGAGAGAGGATGAGTCAGCTTGAGATCTGACTAGTGTCCTCTCCCTCTCTCAGTTCTTGAGTCCACTTGGAGGTTCTTGCTTCCACTTGGAGATTTGGAACCTCTTACTCATCACCAATCGAATTCCTTGATACAAGTGTCATTTTGGAAGCTTCCTGGGCATTGACACATTGAGGAATGAGCCTGCCACTTGTCCAAACTGGCTCAGCGCAGGTAGCCTTTGTTGCAGTTGACATTCAACGCAGGTAGACAATGGAGCAGTTGACATTCAGCGCAGATGCTCAGTGGAGCAGTTGACATGATCCAGAATTGACTTGTTTTTGAGCAGTTTCAGGTGGAGAACTTCTGTGAATTGCTGTGGTTTGTTAGCCTTGTTCCTCTAGGGGTAGGAACCACATGTTTAGGGACTTTGGATCCCTTAGATTATTGACTTTTTATGCTCAATGCTAAGGCACAAAAATGTCTATAACAGTTGCCCCCTAAAGTATGAGGCCATTTATCGGGTGAAATGCTTTATCCAGGAGGGTCCGAAGTTCATCCATTTGCTGGGAGGAGACCTGTAATAAGATACAATACAATACATTATGATTCATACTGCTTTCATGATCTAGCTGAGGCGGGCATTCCCATGCTCAGGTTTATAAATTCATTTTTGTACATAGCACAGACAATCGTCTGATGGTAAACTGATAATTTTGGCGAAATTATCATCCTTTGAGTAGGATGATCATCTGCTGCAATGATGTACATGACAAATGTCTTTATCTTTCCTGAATATATATCGCAGCCCGGATGGATGAAACTAGATCCGGGGTCTTCAAACTCGTTCGATCTTCACTCTAAGTACAAGTCGATCCATGTGAGAATTGCGCTGAAGTCGAACATGGAAAGACATCGCTTGATTACCGGTCAATGATGTAAACCATTAACAAGCGCGAGAGGAATCACCGATAATGATAATGACCCTCAAGGTACTGCAGTACAATTCACGTGGTGTGAATAAAGGACTTGGCATCGAACACCACACAAAATCTTCTGGTCGAAGGTCATTGATGTATACCTGTTGCCGGAAGTGAGAAACCTACCATTGAGGCATGCAAGCTTCAAAGTACTGAGGGGGTGTTCCTAGATCAACTTCTTGGATAATGAGCTGATGTCGACAAGAAGCGATCCGTCAAAGGAGGGCCTTAATGAATCCCACATCAGTGACACGGAACGGAGCTAATGATTTTGATGGAGGTGAAAACGATCTGTGACATATGATTCAGGGTGGCGGTCATGAATGGATGAAGGATAATGTATGGCAGTGGATGGGACCCGGTTGACTCTTTCTGAACGACTTCTCTTGAACATATGGCGACACTGATGCGATGGATCGGTAGCATTACCCCAAATATGGATGGTATGGCGAGACCATGGTGATGTGACCGGTGAATGAAACAACCCAACCCGATTGTGGTACGGAGGAAAAGTGTCATGTTCAAGAGCGACCTGCTACCATCAAAGTTCTCTTTAGTTTTCTCCCAATTTTTCCCCAGTCATTGCTGACCAGTACCTCTTTATTTTTGTCAAGCTTGAGGAGGATAACATATGCTTGTTCTATAACCTGCCCTTCGGGCAAGCCCATCGCTATGTTTTAACGAGCCTAGCGATAGTGAAACTCGTTCTCGTCTAAAGACAAGTTTGTCGCTATTTAATGATTTTAACGAGTCTAACGACAAGGATAACTCGGTCCTTTTCATTTTTAGAGAGTCTGAAAAGGTACATAAAGTTAACTCCAAAATTCATTTTTCGTCATCTAATCCCTTAAGTCCGAAAAAGTATAAAACAATACAAAAGGGATGAGTTTTCGATAGTTTTAACGAGCCGAACAAAACAAGCGCTCGATCTTTTTGTGCAATAATCCCTCAGGTCCAAAAAGATTAAAATCTAGAGGAGGGATAGCTCTTCCGGTCGCTTTAACGAGCTGGAAGGCCAAAACTCGGCAATCTTTTCATATTTTACGAGTCAGTTGAAAAGAGCTTAAAGAAGACTCGTCTTTTGAGGAACGAGTGATAAACAGGGTTAGCAGCTGATTCCAGGTACAGGTTGGAATTCTCCAATCACGGCAGTGTCACAAGGATGGCTAGGTGAAATCACTCTTCGCAGCTGTTCCTCAAAATGGGTAAACAATCATATGGAGGTGAACGATCGGCCAAATGAAAAGTGGAGGTGACGATGCAAACACGACCAAGGCTTTTATGGCAGATAAGGTTACATACACAATGGTTATTTACTGGGATGGGTTCATTTTTTAAAGAGCTTGAATGCGCCAAAACACTGCTCAAACTTATGTTTATTTTTTAACGAGCATGAACTATGCGCTAAAACTGCTCGGATCTTGCGTTTATTTTTTAACGAGCATGAACTTTGTGCTAAAACTACTCGATAAGTTTGCATGCCCCCAGCATAATAACGCAAATCGAGGTGCATGCCCCCCAAGCTTCATTGCATTCAACTCGGTGGTTGGAATGAAGGTTTACCTTTGAGACTCGGAAAGGGGATTTGTTTCATTTTTTAATGAGGTTGACACAGTAAAAGAACTATCCTCATGACTCCTTGTTTCATTTTTTAACGAGGTTGACATGAGATAAGAACCGTCCTCGGTGCCCACTGTATTTACAGTATTTCTATTAGGGCGATGATCCACGCTGACAAAATGTTTAGGAATCTTCCGAATCCATTAGATATAGAAGATTTCCTATTGTAGGTTTCCACTGTGGCCACTTCCGCCAGATTACTTGCAGGCGGTAGGGCAAAAGTACCCATTAAGGCAGGGTCTTTTAGGAGACCTACTCCAATATTTTGAAGCGAATGATTGCTTCCATGGATCATTGGAATGCTTCCCGTAACTTGTGAACTGTCGGGGAGGAAAGTTTGTTGGTCGACGACTGTAATTCCTCCTTGAAAGGGAAATGCAATCTTCCTGAAGTAGGTCGACACAACTGCGGCCATGGCATATATCCAGGGCCTTCCCAGTAGGATGTTGTAATCGAGTTTTCCATCAATTACTTCAACATCAATTTCTACTGTTTTACCCCCTAGTTCAACTTGCAAGTTATTTAAAATCCCGTATGGAGTGTATGATCGTCCATCAAATGCTTTTAACGTCGTTGACGATCTCGACAAGGGTGGTGAGCCTAAATTTTTCCAGCAACTCATCGACATAATACATGTAGATGCCCCCTCATCAATAATTGTTCGATGAACAGTTTTGTTGAGGGCTTTCACTTGAATAAGGAAAGCTAGTTGAGCTGGTAACTGAGGGTCATATCCTTTATGATCAAAGGCCACAAGATTGGAATCCATTGGGTCAATCCCTCCTATTGCTGATAATAAAGCTTGCTCTTGGGAGGGGCAATTTTGCGGTACCTCAAGCGTCGACATAGCGGACGGCGATTGGGCCAGGTCCTCTACTATATTATAATTCTATGCTACTTTGGCACGAGGATTAAATGTCGATTTGTGTACTACTCCCTTTGGCGACTTTATCATTGGTTCAGGAATGATGGGTGGCACAACTTCGGTCAAAGTTGTCGTCGAACTACTAGGTTGTTTATTAGCCTTGTTATTCGACAGCTGTGGATTCCTGTAATCTTTATTCCTTGTCAAAGCATCATTTTGCTGCTTTGAGGTAGACAACATAAGCACTTGGGATCGGGAAGAATTTTGATTAGCAACCAGTTTGGTTCCCGGAACGGATCAGTCCATATTGCTGGAGTTTTTGAACTCTTAAAGAGTTTCTTAACTTCAGCTATATGTGGACAATCTCTCGTTCAATGATCCTCATCGCATATATGACACCCCGCAGGGGGTTTCCTTTTTCTCCCTTTCTTTTTCTTCTTGCCCCCTGGTTGCTTCATTTGTTTGCCCTTGTCAGTCGACGCGGCATTTACTTCCGAGGCAAGAAGTTCCTCATTTGCATTTTGACTAGAAATCTTACAGGCCTTTCTAGATGTAGCCTTTGTCGATTTCGCATCTGTCGTGCCAATCACGCCATCGATGGCATGACAGTCATTGTTTGATTTAGGAGGAGGAGGAATTGAGAATTCCGGTCTAGGGGCGTCAGGTATTTTGTCGTAGAGCGTGCCAGACTGAGTATAGACCAAGTCCAGATATTGCGCACGAGCGATGACTTGCTCTTCCGTTACGACTCCCCCCTTTGCCACATCTTCCGTGATTGTAGGAAGTAAGGATTTGATAAACCATTCAGCTAATAGCTGATCGGGAACATACGTTTTTACCATCCTACGATGACGTCGCCACTCATGTATATGATCAGATATGTGAGTGGTCGTTGTCTGTTTGAAGTTGGTTAGGAGTTCCGTTCCCGTTTCATACCTTATCGGTAATTGAAAATGGGTTAAGAAAGTTGTGGCTAAGGTACTGAAGTTGTCGAACGAAGCTCTAGGCAATTCAATATACCATTTTGCCGCTGGACCCGTTAACGTCCTCTGAAAAAGGCGAAGTCTTATCGAATCATCATTCAGGGTGTTTGATGAACACCACAGATGAAATGTCATTACATGATTCGACGGATCTTCACCCGGATTTCCATTAAATTTAGGAATATCTGACGGAAGTTTATGCGGAATCGCTGGCCACCCGGGGGCATAAGCAATTGGATCATTCGTCAGCCGGTTTAGATCTGGTAATTCTAGAGTTGCTACAAAGGGCAACTGTTGATTCAGGTTAGGCGAAGCATATTCAGGATAAGATGGAATCGCCTGAGCAGTGGGTCTTTGCATACCAGCATAATGCTGGCAACTTTGACAAGGTTGATGGGCATAACCACTATAATATGGTTGCCCATTACTTACAAAGACTTGTTGCTCAGGTCCTTGATATGATTGCTGGAATTGCGGTTGTTGAGTTTGAACCAGCTCTGGTTGTTGGACCATTGGCTGTTGTCCAATACTGGATGATTGACCAAGATGAGGAGTCATAGTACTTGTTTGAGCCTGAGTCGCTCCAGATAAGGAGGCGCTAACCGGAGGTTGTGATTGAGTTGTCAAGACAAGAGGCTGTTGTATGGCAACCTGAGAAACTTGGGGTTGACATACAACAGGTAGCGCTTGTACTTGCGATGCAATCACCATACCAGGTATGGTGGCAACATTCGACACAGGGTGGACTGGTTGCATTGAATATGCAACCCTTGGTTGTTGAGGCAGTATTGGTACCCAACCGCTGGATTTAATTCCAGTTTGACCTGAACTTTGTTGTAAACTCCCATATGGTTGTTCTCCGGTAGAGAACAATGAAAAGGCATACTGCCCTCCATATGGTGGCAATCCAGTACTTAAAGGGCAGATTGGCCTTTGAAGACACATTGGATCAATTTGTTGAGTTTCAACATAAGAAATACCAGATGATAATCCGGATGAAGAGATAGGAACTAATCATGTCATCGAAGCAGTCCCTGATGGGACTCCGGCTTGTTTTTGATAACTTGTCGGGACAGATGGTATACCATCGAACATCGTTGGGGTAACAGCAGGAGGCTGTGCCACTGCTGTGTCGGATGACACAATCCTAGATGTCGACGGTTGTTCAGACATATCTAGTCTATCCAAAAGATTTTCTAGCGATTCTATAAGAACTTACGATGAAAAGAGACTAACTTCGAAGATCAATGAGGGAATGGTGATGATTATTCCATTTAAAATAAATTTTAACGACGCTTTAGACACAACTTGCTTTTTCACTTTTAAAGAGTCGAGAAAAAGCTAAAGATGACTCTAGTCTCCTTCGATGTTTTAACGAGCCCGAAGTGACAAATGCTCGGATGGACTTTTTCCGTTATAGAGTCTGAAAAAGGCCAAAAGGAACTGCTCTGGAGTTCTAGGCAGAGGGTGTGCCAAACCTTTCGCAAAACCGCAGAATACTTTTTAGGGTACGGGCGGTCGATCTTCCTGAATGCTGTGTTCAGTGCATTGTGATCAGTAGGGCGGCCGACACGGCTTCCTAAGGATAAAGGTTGTATTCCTATAGGGGTCTCCCAATATATACGCGACGGTACGTGAGAGCACAATCCGTACTGGCGCTATCGTCCGTCAGGAGGAATCACCCACCTTCCACGTGATCGACAGTCACCAGGCTTAACGACGCCGGAACACGTCTCTAGCCTAGACCTCTATGTTGTGCGTTATGTTGCAAAGCGTTGTTAAGTTCATTCAGTTTATTTTAAGTTGATCTTTTTAGAAGTTTGCCTTTCTGGATCACCACGAGATGTATGGTACAATTCCTAAATGCAGTCTAAGATGATAAGCAAGCTTTATATCTTTTCAACTTTGAAAATCCTAGCTACTAAGGGAAAAGAAAGACACCATCTTTTCTCAAAGAGCAATCAGCACACTCTAATGCACTTTTCCTAAATCAAGCATGCAAACTTATCAAAATGCAAATGCACAATGCAGGTGTTTGTTTTCCGCTTTCTTAGTATTGATGCCTACAAAGAAAGCTTTTTGTACAACTTTGAATTTGCTTTTAAATGACAGATACAAACAAGTTTACTTTTTCGAAATCAGAAAGGGTAGAAGAGATTACAACACTTTACGACTTTCGAAATGAACACTTGTTTCGACACTTAAAAGAGACAAACTCAAACCAATAAGCAAAAGAAAATGTATAATCAACTGTAAACAGCCAATGAACTCTCTCCTAAGATCACAGTCAATCAGATCTGAATCAAGGGCTACAGGATGATTATTTCACTCATGCAAAGGAAAACTGTAAATGACGTAAAAACACATAAAAACACTCATAGTCTTTTGTACAAAAGGAGGCGGAATCTAAGCAAAGAAAAGGAGTTATCATACTGGTACCTATGCTGGTTACAGGCTGCAAAAAACAGAGATCAAAACAGGGCAACAGACAGCAAAGAACCCCAGCTGCACAAGGCTAAACTGGTTCAGCGCAAGTTCAACACTGTGGGTTTGACATTCAATGCAGGTAGCCTTCATGGGACCTGCGTTGAAATGCAGACTGCCTTCACAACAGTTGCGCTGAAGGAGAAACTCTCGTTTCCCTTGGGTTCTGGGTCACAAAACGCTCAAAAATCAACTGTTTCAGGCCAAATCAGAAACACTAGCAAGGTATAATCAGAGGGATGCTTTGAGAGGGTACTAAGATCTATCACAAAGGATCATCAAGTCATTTGTGAGTCCATTGTTCAGGTCATAGACAAAATCCAGTGAAGGATCAAGGCAGCAACAGTCTACTTTGCAGAAGCAGTTCGATTGTTGCTGTTAAGTCTATGAGGTAAACAATGATGTAAACACAAATAAAATGACTAAAACAAATCTCCCCAGCGGAGTCGCCAATTTGTCGTGGGGAAAAATGCCTATGCAGGATGATCCTATCCACCTAAGGTGTGACAGTACCTTAGCAACAAACAGAGACAGCGATTCTGGTTTCTTCCTTTATGAAATGGGAAAGAAGAGAGATCAATGGACTTACCGGTGTCTTCCGTTTGTCCCTCGATCTAGATCCTCTTCTCCTTTGGATGTTCACAGCTACTTGCCTCCTCGCAAAACCACAAGAGAACAGCTACTTGCCTTCCTGCAAGATCACAAGAGAACAGCTACTTGCGACAGCTACTTGAGACAAGAGAAGAACACAACACAAAGGTAGATATTCATATTCATAAATGATTCAGGATTAGAAATAAATCAAATACACTAATGCAATCATACATCAAAGATACATCAGTATATAGGAGAAAACCAAGATAGCTTTATTGATAAATAACAAGGTTCAGGAAGAGATACAACCCAGAGGGCTCCAATCCAGCATCTCCTTCCCAACAGAATGGAATTCCTATCTTCACCTCCCTTCAAAGCATTAAGCACCCAATGATTCCAGTCTCAAACCAACAGCAATTCTTTGCAATAAAAAAATTCCAGCCTTTAGATCTCATGGAGGAGAGATCCATATATAGATGTTTTGGAGAGAGGATGAGTCAGCTTGAGATCTGACTAGTGTCCTCTCCCTCTCTCAGTTCTTGAGTCCACTTGGAGGTTCTTGCTTCCACTTGGAGATTTGGAACCTCTTACTCATCACCAGTCGAATTCCTTGATACAAGTGTCATTTTGGAAGCTTCCTGGGCATTGACACATTGAGGAATGAGCCTGCCACTTGTTCAAACTCGCTCAGCGCAGATAGCCTTTGTTGCAGTTGACATTCAACGCAGGTAGACAGTGGAGCAGTTGACATTCAGCGCAGATGCTCAGTGGAGCAGTTGACATGATCCAGAATTGACTTGTTTTTGAGCAGTTTCGGGTGGAGAACTTCTGTGAATTGCTGTGGTTTGTTAGCCTTGTTCCTCTAGGGGTAGGAACCACATGTTTAGGGACTTTGGATCCCTTAGATTATTGACTTTTTATGCTCAATGCTAAGGCACAAAAATGTCTATAACAAATATTTAGAAGATATGGTTATAAAACTAGGGTTGGATACTCAAGCTATCAATATTTCACATGAAATTATCAAGAAGAAAAATACAAATATCCAATCTCTAAAGAAAAGGTTGAAATTTCCCACCACTAGACATCCACAAGCTCAAGAGGTAAGGGAACTAGAGAAAGAAAAAGAATATCTATTGTCAATTATAATTGAACAAAACATATAGATACAGAAAATGGAAACATAAATGCAGAAACTAATAAAGGAAAAAGAAGAAGCTAGTAACATTATCATTGAAAAGGTAGAAGTGGGTTCGGTGGGAGACACTACAGATATGCTGACAGAGGCACTATATTCTCTCAGTCTGAAGAATGAATAAATTGACAAACTGAAGCAGAAGTTGGAGAGAGCAAGAGATAATAAAATAAAAGTAGACAATGCTCTAGTGGCCGAGATGAAAAAATCCAAGGCTTTACAAAAACAACTTGAGCATCATTTAAGTAGTTCTAACAGTGTTTAATGTTTGTCACAAGAAAAAGAACAAATATGGATGGATATTATGTCTTCTATTTCTAATATTTGGTATTCTATTAATATTATTGTAGAACAAGAGGATTTATTAGTGTTTTATGGATAAATTCCTTCTGTGGATAGAATCAATCTCCCTAGACCTAATAGCTTAGCCTAGAAACAACCAAGGCAAAGTTGCAATGCTTTCCTTAGAGATGTTTGAAATATGGGGAGAAAACCTACTTGAAATCCAATGCAAACTTCCTCCTTCTCATTACTTTTTAGCTCCAACTCCAACTCTACTTTCTATAAGTGGAACCTGCAAATCATCAAAAACAAGAAAGAGAACCAAAATATACAAAATAACATATATATAAAACTCTAAACAAGAAGTCAAGGATTTGTGTTCTACATATACATAGATAACACACAATGTATTAGAGAAACAATACATTTTTGTATTAATAATGATAGAAAAATATTACAACCCTTGTAGGCCTTGACTTTGTGAATCTCTCCCAATTATCTTGTTGTTTCTTTCCCACAATGATAATCCTTCAATCACACTTAAAGCCCATGGATGGATTATGGACCTATAGACACAAATGAGTAGCATAAGGGCATAATTCAAGGTCTCTAAAAGTCAACCTAAACTCTATGAAAGAGGCTGAATTTATAAGGTAAATGAGGTGGTTTTCAATTTACCAATATAGGGCTTAGATCTACACTAGATGGAGGTATGTTCTAGGAGATAAGAGATAAGACCTCAATAGTAGTAGTTTAAGATCAAATCCAGTAGTAAATATTTAAAACCACTCCTAAAGCTTCTATAGAGAGAAACTTTGAAATTATTTTTTACTTTTACCCATTTCCAAGTGTCATTACATTTTTTGTAAGAGAAACCTACACTGACCAGTGCAAGTCCCATGTGTGCATCTTGCACCATCGCAGTTGGTCAAGAGAAAAAGTGCGATGGAGTCTTAAATGAGGGTTTTTTCCCAATTTAATGTAGAATTCTCACAACTTCTAGAGAGAGGACGTGTTTGGCTTTGTAGGGAATGATTGCAAAGTTCCAATGGATGATGATAGATTCAGGTTCAAGCCAATTGTTTGGATGTGACAAAATGACCTGTAACAGACTGCCCCCTAAAGTACAAAGTCAAAAAAAGTAGCTAAGGACTAAATTTATTTACCATGTGAAAATTTTGGACCAAGAATCAACTAATTGAGATTATCAATTGACTGTTACAATACATTATCATCATGATATCTTTGTTGAGGTATCCATACCCATCCTCAGCATATAAGCCATTTTACATGTATAATGTTGGGTATACAACCAAAAGTACCACATTGACTAGAAGTGGGGAGGATCATGGGTATATAAGGATGGACAAATATCTCCATTAGTATGAGGCCTTTTGGGGTAAAGTCCAAAAACAAATCCATGAGGGCTTAGGCCCAAAGTGGACAATATCATACCATTGTGGAGATATGTGGTGTCCAAAGTCCTTACAAGTGGTATCAGAGCCAAGTTCCAAAGTTAGCCAAGTGGATGAATCGTCAGAATGCTGAACAAAGGTGGTGGGCCTTGGTAATATCACGATGGGATCCGTGGATGAGCTCGGTTAGACAGGCAGTGTGCTCCGGATTCTTCATGGACGTGTTCTAGTCCCAACACGGTGAAGAGGAGTTGACCTGGAATAGAGCAAGCTCTCGAGGCAGGTGGTGCTTCCATGTAAGGTATGTGCTCCCAACGCATTGGAGCAGAGAATCCTGGTTGGTATAGAGTGGACGGATGGATAATTTTTTGAGGGGAGGCTCAATGGTCCTTTGTTTAAGGGGAGGATTTTTGGGTATACGACCAAAAGTCCCACATTGACTAGAAGTGGGGAGGATCATGGGTATATAAGGATGGGAAAATATCTCCATTGGTATGAGGCCTTTTGGGGTAAAGCCCAAAAACAAATCCATGAGGGCTTAGGCCCAAAGTGGACAATATCATACCATTGTGGAGATATGTGGTGTCCAGAGTCCTAACATATAATGATCAAAGTCATGTCCACTCATTACAGATTGTGGACCTATGCTTGGATAACTTTCTATAAGATCATAGCCAACATACTTTTTATATCTTGTATGAATCTTGAAATCCTATCCTGGATGGATGAAACTAGATCTGGGGTCTTCTACCTCGCCATTCAATAGTATGATTCTAACCATGTGAATAATGTGTTGGAGTCGAACATGGTAGACATCATCTTATTATTGGCAAATGATGAAATCCATTAACAGATGTGAGAGTGATAATGGCCCTCGAGGTACTAAAGTGAAATCTATGAGGTGTGAATAAATGAGTTGAAGTCAAATACCACATAGAATCTTCCAATCGATGGCCAATGATGAGAAATTGGCGCTGAAAACGAAGAGACTTTCCATTGAGGTATGCAAGTTCCAAGGAACTAAAGGTAGTTTCTAAGCCAACTTCCTAGATAATGCATTTATTTCTATAGGAAGTGTCCTATCACAAGAGAGCTTTAATTTATCCCCCATCAACAACACGAAACCGGTATCAAGATTTGCAAAAGAATGTGATGATTCAGAGATGCTTTAGGGGGGGGACATGAAAGAGGGCTAAAGGTATTATAGAAAATGTCAGCTAAGGGTATACTTCTCTTAAAAATATCAGTGATACTTTTATGGAGTTTCCAGCATTGACTCAAAGACCCGTCATGAATGCTTTCAATAAGGTGTGATCAATAGAGAGGCAATTACATTCCCCAAACCAAAAAAATCATGGGGATGAAAGAGTTCCATGTTCAAGAGTGATTTACTGCCATAAACAGGTTTCATGTATAGTTTCCCCAATTTCCCCACTGTTAAGGGACAAATTCCCCTAGGGTCTTGGGTTGATACCCTAGCATATTAGAGGTTGTCTATACAGAGAAACACACATTCCATACAGCCATAATGCTAATATAAGCAAACTATATGATAAGGGGTGTACCTGGGGGTCCTTCGTTTGAGAAGATCCTTCCAAGGTCCAAACCCTCTTGGAGTTCCTTTTGCTCCTTCAACCTACAAAACAATCAATTCCAAAAAGTACAGTAGTATATGGGCTAAACTTCATAAAGAAATCATCTTCATAATATATTGAAAGTAGTTAGTTATGCAATTAAACAACCATTCATATATGAATCATAACATGGATATCATAAACATGAAGAAGATTTATATCAGGAACAAAGACAAGTGTTTCTTTTATTATAGACAAATAAAGTACAGAAAGGAATAATTTCACCTGATTCGTCCTTTCGCAGGCTCCAAGCGGAACCGTCCTCCGGATTCGTCCAGTCTCAAGCCTTTAACAAACTCCTTCCATGACTTACTCCATGATATCTCAAGTAGTAGATAGACATCATCACACAAGGAAACAAGGGTTTCCTGTAAATGGGGGAAGTGCAGGAGGCACTAGGATCTTCAGACTCGGTCAGGGAAATCTCAGCATAGTAACCTTTCTCTCTCTTCTCTCCCCCCTTGGGCCTTCTCATTGAAGCCTTTTTATACTTCTCCCAAAGTATTTTTTTAGTTGGGAAATCATTGGGAACAGTTGGGCCACGGGCACTAATAGGTAATCAGCAGGTAAAACCCACGATCTCCGCCCGAAATTAAGGAGATTTAATTTTTTTAAGTGTTTTAAGACATATACACCGGTTGGGTATACACATACCCACGTACACACGTGTTTAGCTCAGGGCAATGTCGCATATAAGGAATAAAACATTGTTTTTTAAATTTTGGACCAGGTCTGGAAGGAGGGGTTGCCCTAGGCCATGAGTGCAGCATCACAAACCTCCAGAGTGAGATTTGGAGCTATAACAGATGACCCCTAATATATTAGGTCAGAAGGGGTACATGAGGGTCGAAATGTATTAACAAAATTCATGGAAAGGAAATCTGTCAAAAACTGAGAAGGACTTCACCAGAGTTCAGCCTGCCAAGCCACAAAAGGAGATCAGAAAGAAACACTGTCTGAGGCGGGCATACCCATGCTCAGAGAAATTAAAGCATGTCTGCAAATCAAGTACAAGTGGATCCACTAAGTATACAAGTATAAAGAAATGGAAAATACATAATGGATCATCTGATCATGATTGAACAAGTACATGTCTGAATATCACATATAAGAATGTTAATGATGCTGAAGAATGAACCGAATCACTGATATCAAAGACTGATCACAAAAGGTACCAAATGAACATGATGGAATAGGATGGTACTACACTACAAACTCAGGTGCCAGCATATAGAATTTCGCCATGAGTGGCTGCAACATATAAGGTGGGGTGGTATCAACAAGTAGCAACAGGAGCAATTGTCAAGTGAACCAATGAATGCTGATGCAACCTGAGGTCTTCACTGACCGTCATGGTACATTTCTGCACTATGGGAATAAATGATCTGGAGTCGACCATGTGAGAAATCATTTGATTACCGGTCATTGATGTATACCGTTAACAAACGCGAGACTACTCATCGATAATGACAATGAGCGTCAAGGTACCCAGTACAATCTAACAAGTGTGAATAAATGAGCTGGAGTCGAACACCTATAAGAATCTATCAATTAGGAGACAATGATGATTTCCCACTATTGATAGAGAAGGATCTGCCACTAATGACTGCAAACCCCAAGGTACTGCCAAATGGACTCTAGATCTTTGCCCCAGAGCAATGAGTCGAAGTCGATAGGGAAAGATCTGCTAGAAGGAAGGCATTAAGGCATCCTTCATCAATCTAGCGCGAGTGTAACCTGTAGGCCAATAATGTGGAAGGAATTGGATGAAAAAGATGTAGTAACCCGACTGAAGTATGTTTCCGGTGTACACAATATGTGGCTAGCGCACGACAGAAACCCTCTGAACCAACCAATAATGAAAGCTGACACAGAGGCAAGGTATCCACCAATAGGGTCAAATGGAAACCAAGGTACTGCACGAATCCCAATATGTGATAATGTAAGTTGATGTCAAACACAAGGGAAACCACTCAGTCAAAGACCCATGATACTGATCAATCCTAAGCACAAGGTGACCTATCAATAATGAAAATAGGGCCAGGGTGCCGCTCTAGGCTTGTCCTCAAGGCAAGATGTCATCGTCGATAAGGACAAGACCCGCCAGCAAGAATTCAATGGGGACCTTCTCAAACCGGCATGAGTAAAGGACCAATATAGCTGATGTGATGATAGACATGATACTGACAACTAGGGATGGCCGACTGAAAAATGAGTCAAGAGACACCGCAGAGAGGCCGACTCAGGCTAACTTCCCTTGAATAAAAGCACGAATCAATGTGACTATGTGGCAGCATATGATGACTCTGTATAAGTTCGCCATGCAGGAGGCACGAACAAACCCTCCATATGATTGGAAGAGATAACCAATCGGGGGAGAACTGACTCAATAACAAGGTTAAGGTGTACCTAAGTCAAACCAACTCCTGCCCAAACGAAGGAGACTTTGTTTGGAGTGCTTTATTTAAGGGCGACACAACTGACTCTAGCTACCAACAATAAGTGGAAATATTGTCTCGTTCCCGCTCTTTTTTGGAATATATAATTTTTTTTGTCTTTTTCTTTTAAGCTGGAAAAAGAATAAAAGAATGCTATAGTATAGTGGAAAGAACGAGTATCGGTGAAACAAATGATCTAGTTCCTTAGATTGGAACATTCCTATGCTCAATGCAGGGAGGCGAAAACTGGTCAATGACACTCAAAGGTGTGTTCCTTCCACGGGTCAAGGTGTGTCAAGTTGCAGAAGTTAAAGGTATGAAAGTTTGATTTTGCAGTCATCATGGTCAAAAGTTGGCTTAAACACGAGTCCAGGTGAAGTCGGCTAAAGGCCAAAAGGTGCAAATGTTCAAAATGCAATGCAATAGTACAACTCAACACAAAGGAGCCTCTAGGGTACAAATCCAGAATGAAACAAAGAAGCAAAGAGGAATGAGTCTTCAGCGCATAATTCATGGCGGGACTAAAGAGGACTCTGGAGCCTAGGGACAAAAAATCAGCATAAGTGCCAAGTGACAACAAGGTACTAACCAATGCACCCATGATAAGGTAGGCTCTACCACACAAGTCATGATACTTCTAATCAATGAGAAGGTTCCGCACCATAACTTGGTGGGG
This sequence comes from Pinus tabuliformis, assembly GCA_031772625.1. NCBI lineage: Eukaryota > Viridiplantae > Streptophyta > Pinopsida > Pinales > Pinaceae > Pinus > Pinus tabuliformis. The sequence continues at coordinate 515,096,184 of CM062811.1, forward strand.
TCAATCCTAAGGCCAAATGGGAAAGGAAACTGATAAGTGCACAATGCAAGCGAAAAAACCTAACCTATATGCCAGTTTCGAGAACCAATACCTGTCAAAATGGACCAACCATAAAATTCCAAAGGAGAAATATTCCAAGTTTTGTAAACATAAATAGGAACACAAGACAAGAACTTAATACATCCCACATATAAACTTCATATAAAATCTTGTGTTAAAGAATACAAAACTTTAAAACACGTACCTCATATGTACAATATGGTACAGGGAACCACGCAACCTTGCGGCTTATGCATAATGGTTCTTCTGAACAAACCCATTGCAGGGCTCAGGCCAAGGACTCCTTTGGTAGTCAAGGCTCATGGCTTCAAAGAGTTCCTCCTGTGAAGGCAAAGCAAGTTCTAGAAAACCATGAGAACTACAAGGATCAAAAGAGGGAATTAAAGGGTCCCATGTCCCTATAGGAAGAATCTCTCGGTCAACTACCGGGACCAAGTCCCAAGAAGGAGAATAATAAGTCAAAGGATCCTTCTCAGAAACATTTGAACATTGAGGATTCAATGCCACATAATTGACCCGTGGCGGGGTAGAGTCTACTTGAACACTTGGAGAAAACCAAGGGGTATTCTGCAGTAAAGTCGAATTAGGGTGGTAATTATCAGATGCAAGTTGATCAATAGTGACAATATTCCCGTTATGAGGAAAGCACATCACTTGAAAGACTGAAGACACCACAACATTCATAGCCTAGACATAATCACGCCCAAGTAGAATATTAAAGTCTAAAGGGCTATCAACCACCATCATATCGATTAAGACAGTATTCCCACCTAAAGTGATAGGCAATTGAGGAAGAACACCCATAGATTCACCAAGTCTTCTATCATAGGCTAACAACCGACTCTGAGCTCTCAACAACTTTGGGAAACCCAAAGCTTTCCAAGTCAAAGAGGATATAATACTTGCAGAGGATCCTTCATCCACCATACATCGATAGACATTTGTGGAGTTAACTCTGACCTTTATTTGGAAAGGTGCAGCAGAAGGAAGACAAGGCTCGACAAAACTATCCCAATCAAAGGAAACACTCTTAGAACTTGGATCAAAGGAAACACTCTTAGAACTTGGAGGGGGAACATTCGAAGAAACTGGAATGCCCCCTATACTAGAAGACTCTGTACTAGAGATCAAACAGACTCTTTTGTTAGACACTTCACCCCCCAAAAGAGGAGTGTAATCAGCTAGCGATTGCACTGGCTCAACCACATTATCAACTAATGGTTGACGGGATTGATGAGAAACCATATCAGATCTAGGAGTAGAAGTACTTTCAGACTCAGACCATATCCTTTGAACCTCTGGAATACCAGGGCATAAATGAGTAAAATGGTCTCCCTTGCATATCTTACAAGGGAACTTAGGTTTAAAACTTCTACGTCTAGGTTTCTTATCAACCTCCATTCCGCCAACATGACTAGCAGTGGTTTGTGGAGAGTCCTGAACATGACTTATAGATGATCCTAAATCTTTGCTAGTATGACTTGCAGTGACTAGACTTGTGCCCCCAGCATGACTAGCAGCGGCTGAAGGCTCATCTCCAACATGACTAGCAGAGGTTGAAGATGAAGTGCTAGTATGACTTGCAGTGACTAGACTTGTGCCCCCAGCATGACTAGCAATGGCTGAAGGCTCATCTCCAACATGACTAGCAGAGGTTGAAGATAAATTGATAGAAGTATTCTTCTTCTTTGACTTCATCTTTCTCCTCTTTTTAGATTTCTTAGTACAAGAAGGAGGAGAAAAAGAAATCCCAGATCTCTCTTTGAAAGAAGATGCACAATTAGCACCCATGTGATGCCCTTAAAATAAAGGATTCAACTGAGAAGCTTCAAGAGCATTCAAAATATTCGAAGTGGACCACAGCCAAACGGGTAGTCCAACATTCAACCCAGGAATATTCAAAGTGGCCATCAAGGGAGTACCAGCGTTTCCAAAGAAAGGAAAAGCACAAGGATCCCCTTTTCGAAGGGTACCTTGGTTGGTTTCTACTGGAATATTGGCCATACCAAACTAATCCACAGAGCCTTCCCTTACGGGAATGTAGAAATAACTTTTCAAGGAATATGGATAGGCAATCAAAACCTTTGCCCTTGAGGAGGCAACTCCACAACTTCTAAAAGAACAACCAAAAGCCTTTCAAGATCAGTAGAGTGGTAATCCAGTCACTTAGAACACAAATTCCAAACGTGACTAAACAAAAATACCTAAAGTAAACTATATACAAGGAGCAAAGAGCACTCACTAAAAAGTCCCTAAAAGATGTCAGCTAGTCAAACAACTTCCAAGTATTTTCGCTCCGGGTGATTAAGACCGGACACCAAAATACAAGAAAGTGAAGTAAGGGGCCTTCCGAAGATAGTCTGGGATAATGACGGCCCAGTCCTACCAGCGAAGGTAATAGAGGAAGTTACGCTGACCTCCTAACAACAGCCTGCGCCAATGCAAGCCCCCAATCTTCGCAAGGGTACCCTCCAGTAGTACCGCTGAGAGTGATACAACGTCGACCTCAGGTGCCACGGGATTCCCTTCCGCAGCCACCTATGTAGATCCCTAGAAGTAGCAACTAAGGTTACCAACTCGTATCAGAAGCCAGGTGGAACAGTCTTGAGGTTAGATCCGACAAGTAGGAGATGGGGTATCTCTCTTCCCTGTCTTCAAAAACCCTCATGCTTAGCTCCCAGATTCGGAGCTTTCCTGGTCTCCCTAACGCTATTAGATTTTCACTCACTATTCAGACTACTATGTTTGACAGTTTAAATGGCCTTGGAGAGTTATCTCTCCACTCGCCTAATCCAAGGCCCTAAAATATCCTAAAACTTGTTGGTGTGTCTAACTTGACAATTATAAAAAGTTCTAGTATATTTTAATTAGCGCTTGTTTTTAAATGGGTTGTTCTTTAAGTCAAGGGATAAGCGGAAGTGAAACTAGTGGTGTTTTGACGCAAAAGAAATTAATAAAAACCAAACTACATGTAAATGCACTTGTTTTCGTTTTTCGATGAAAGAAATTTCTATTGGGTTTAGAGGAACTTCAAAGAAAGCATCAAATTTTTCTTTTCTTTTCTTTTACTCACGCTTCACACTCACAAAAATTAACAAAACTATGGATGCCTAAAAATATGTGCAAATTTATTCTAATGCAATGAGTACATGCTGATGCAAGACTTAAGACTACTCTAAATCAAGAAATGAAAGCTATTTGTCTATTAATTTATAATTTTCCACTTAAAATGTTTAGATAGAATATGAGTTGTTATCATTCATTTCGTCTAAACACTAAAAACAAGTTTCAAGACAAACAAAAATGCACTTTCATTCACTAAAAGGAAACTAAATCAAAACAAAGTTCAAGAAAGCAAAACCAAAATTTTCAAAAAGTTTTCTTCAAAAGCAAAAGCAAAAACGTCTTTTCAAAAGTGCTCTCAACAAGACTGAAACTTTATGATTGAAAAATCGGCACCAAACACTTTGCAAGCTAACAACACAAAATGGATGAAAAATCAACAACAAAAATGTGTTTCGAGATGCTTTTAACAATAAAAAGCAGCAATGAGAGGTTTGGCAACAAATACCAAAAGATCAAAAAGACAATTTTCAAGAAAGTGTCAATCAACAACTTTCGAAAGCAAGAAAAGTAGATGGTCAAAAAAATGTAGTTTTGACAAGCAAACACAAAAGGTCACCAAAACAAGATTTGACACAAAGATTGAGATCAACCTTTATGCCCTGACAAAACAGAGCAGCCAAGACTCCTAACAAGAAATCTTGTGTGCTTAACAAAACGATGACGCTTGCAATAAAACCAATAAGACCAACACTTTCCAAAATCAGAGAGAATTTGAAATCAGATACTTGCTGTAAAACTAAAAACTGACACAGAAAAGTAACTATTTAGGACTAAACCAGACCAGCAGACAGACCTTCAAAAACAAAAAGATTTGAAAAATCTTGAAAATTACAAGATATACGTGACTGTATTGATGTACAGCTACGTGTATACGCGACTGAGCCTAAGGAAACCTGCGTATACGCGGGTTAACTTAAGGAAACATGCGTATATACGCTTTTGTAAACAAGAAAAACAGTGTATATAAAATATTTCAAGAAAAAAAAACAGTTTGAAGAAACTGACCAAACTTACAATTAAAGTTCCTACAGGAACAGACTACACAGTAATAGCAAGCTAACAGACAGCTGAGCCCTGATTGGCTTGAATAAACCCAAACTAGGAACAACAATACTATTGTCCCCTGTGGAGTTGCCAATTCTATTAAGGGACAAATTCCCCTAGGGTCTTGGGTTGATACCCTAGCATATCAAAGTTTGTCTATACAGAGAAACACACATTCCATACAGCCATAATGCTAATATAAGCAAACTATACGATAAGGGGCGTACCTGGGGGTCCTTCGTTTGAGAAGATCCTTCCAGGGTCCAAACCCTCTTGGAGTTCCTTTTGCTCCTTCAACTTGCAAAACAATCAATTCCAAAAAGTACAGCAGTATATGGACTAAACTTCATAAAGAAATCATCTTCATAATATATTGAAAAGTAGTTAGTTATGCAATTAAACAACCATTCATATATGAATCATAACATGGATATCATAAACATGAAGAAGATTTATATCAGGAACAAAGACAAGTGTTTCTTTTATTATAGACAAATAAAGTACAGAAAGGAATAATTTCACCTTATTCGTCCTTTCACAGGCTCCAAGAGGAACCGTCCTCCGGATTCGTCCAGTCTCAAGCCTTTAGAAAACTCCTTCCATGACTTACTCCATGATATCTCAAGTAGTAGATAGACATCATCACACAAGGAAAAAATGGTTTCCTGTAAATGGGGGAAGTGCAGGAGGCACTAGGATCTTCAGACCTGGTCAAGGAAATCTCAGCATAGTAACCTTTCTCTCTCTTCTCTCCCCCCTTAGGCCTTCCCATTGAAGCCTTTTTATACTTCTCCCAAAGTAGTTTTTTAGTTGGGAATTCGTTGGGAACAGTCGGGCCACGGGCACTAACAAGTAATCAGCAGGTAAAACCCGTGATCTCTGCCTGAAATTAAGGAGAATTAATTTTTTTAAGTGTTTTAAGACATATACGCGGGTTGGGCATACACAGACCCGCGTACACACGCGTTTAGCTCAGGGCAATATTGCGTATAGGGAATAAAACACTGTTTTTTAAATTTTGGACCAGGTCTAGAAGGAGGGGTTGCCGTGGGCCATGAGTGCAGCATCACAAACCTCCAGAGTGAGATTTGGAGCTATAACACCCACCATCTTTGGCAAGTACCTCTTTATTTTTTTACAAGCTTGAGGAGGATAACATATGCTTGACCTATAAGTCCATCCTTCTTATGAACCTTTCTGAGTATTTTTAATGAACCCTGAGAAGGAGTGGTTCGGTCTCATCATGCTTGAAAAGTCTTATGATGTTTATGTTCTTACAAGTCCAATGAAGGTGTAACTCAACTTCTTTTTCATATTTAGAGAGTTTAAAAAAGAGGCAAAAAATAAAACTCCTAAAGGTTAATTTTCGTAAATGTAGTTCCTTGGGCCTGAAAAGGCATAAAACAATACCCAAGAGAACCTTTTATTAATTTTTGACTAAAGTATTCCTTTTTCGTAAATATTTTATCTAGTCTGAAAAAGGGTTAAACTTATAATAGGAAGACGTCCTTTCGTTTACTTTAACGAGTGCAAAAGAGACAAGTGCTCAACAATTTTTTCATATTTTGGGAGTTTGAAAAGACCTTAAAGGAAACTCCTCTTGGAGGAACGAGTGGTATAAAGGGTAGCAACTAGTTTTGGTCATGACGGAACTGCTCAAAACATATAGAGGTTAAGAGGCAGGCTAATAAGACCGCTCATTGCAGCAATTCCTCGGGAAAGGGTAAAACACCAAGTGAAATCAAAGGATCGGTGAAGAAGATGGTGATGATGGAATGAGAAAACAAAGGCTCGTCTTGCAAAAATTGGTTGATAAAAATTGGCAATCATGAGGGATAAAGTGTGGAATCCTTCCAAGGGGTTCCTTTTCGTAAGTTTTAATGAGCCCGAATATTATTCTCATGTATTTACAATCACAAGAAGGAACAAAGACTAAGCTTGGAATAGGTTTCAATTTTTAAACAAGCTTGAAATAGAGAAAAAATATGATTGAGAGTGGTTTCATCTTTACACAAGCTTGAAATAGAGAAAAACTATGCTTGAGATAAGTATAGTGCCCCTAGAATAACGATAGAGGCATGCCCCCCCAGCTTTGTTTCATATGCCAACTCTTCTTGTGGACCCAGATAGAGTGTTGGTTACTGATGAAAATATGCTCACCTGGATGGAAGGAAGAGGACATGTGATATGGGCAGATTAAATGAAGGTGACACAGAAATGTTGGCATTATGAGACAAGTGTTGTCCTTGATGGCAACTCACACAGATGGTAGATCATAGTGCAGCAGATCAGTAGCAAAGAATTGATGATCAGACTACAAAGAATGAAGAAAGAAGAGTATATACGCAGGTTCACTATATACCAAGTAGGGTATACACACAGGTTCACTATATACCAAGTCGCGTATACGCAGGTTCGCTATATACCAAGTAGGGTATACACACAGGTATACGCAGGTTCACTATATACCAAGTCGCGTATACGCAGGTTCGCTATATACCAAGTAGGGTATACACGCAGTTTCATGCACGGAAAAGCACGTACATGTCGAAAAGCTTATTTTTGTGTCCGTGGTATTTAGACCTATGGTTTTGGTCCGTGATATTGCACCCATAAGTGTTGATCCCAAGTATTGGGTCGATGGTATTGTTTTATTATGGTTTTGGTCCGTGGTATTGAGCAAGGCCTAAGAATATAAAAGGAGAGGAAGATCATTATGCAAGGGTATTCAAAATGTCTTGAATATTTGATGAAGTATGAGATCCAGTATGCAGGTTATGGGTTGATGATGCATTGCTTGATCTGAGCTAAGGATGGATCTCACCGGTTGATGGAGAACAAGATCTAAGGAGAGATCAGGATCAAATGGTTTGAAATGAACTATCTTTATATGATTGATTATGCTTATTCTAGATCTGCATACTGACGCATGTAATATAAATGTTATGAGTATGACTGATGTCTGGTACAGCTACAAAGTTATAAGAAAATATTTTTAGATCTGTACGCGGGTTGGCCTTGGAAAAAGCGTGTATGTACGCGGGTCTGATTCATCGTAGTAGCGTATACATTTTGAAGTCAGATGTTTGAAGTTGCAGTTGGGTCTGATTGATTTTGCAGAGTTCTGTGTCTGCTCTATGTTTAGGTGACTATGTTGTTGACAGGGTTTCAGTATTTCAGTGATTCAGAAATTGATGATGCTAGTAGTAATTGTTTTGAGCTTCAATGATAGTTATGGGTCCAGTATGAGAATTGGATGGAACGTGGCCTTTCAGATTATGTGTTGTGCTTCAGGAGTATCCAGTCTGAAAATGTATGAAACGTGGTACCCGGAGGAGAGAAGATTGTAGGCCAGCGCCTACGTACTAGTATCTTAGCTAGTACAAGAGCAAAGGGGGTTGGAGCTCCATTCCAGGAGAGTCTGGAGAATGAGAGAAGGTTGTAGCCTTCTGCAGGTTGTAGCCTGCGTGTTGGTAAAGGACTACACCAGTACATTGTAAAAGAATTTTCTTAATAAAGGAAGATAGAAACGAATTGCAGCAGGTGGTTTTCACCCACATTAGGTTTCCACCTTATATCATGGTGTTCATGTGTGTTGCTTATGTGTGTTGATCTATCTGTTTTACTGCTACTGTTGACTGTTAATATGGCTAATAATGTTCTGATGCATCCATTGAAGATCACATAACTGAATCATGAGTTTAATGGTTATACGCTAGTTACAATAGACACAGTCACGTATATACGCGGGTATACTTAACTGAAGTAGTGTATATGAATCTGAGTATGAAGATGAAAAGTTTTATTGATTAGATAATACTAATTCACCCCCCCCCTCTCAGTATTATTTCCAACAATTGGTATCGGAGCAGGTCCTTTGGTAGAAGCTTGATCGCTTGAAGGAGATCCGTGGAACTATGGGAAAGAAGCTTAAGAAGAAAGCACCTAAGAAGAAGAATACATCTCAGAAGAACTATGACAGTGGGAGAATTGATTGGGGATTAGGTATAAGAAGCTCTTCAGATTCAGAATCATTTCATAATGAAGATGAACTATCAGGTATGAATTTGCTATCCTCTGATGTCCTGGCTATCTATCCATTTCGAAAAGATGAAAGTGATAACGAAACAACTTAATTTGCTCTTATGGGTGAACAAGAAAGATATCAAATAGAGGCAGAATTTAAAAGGCTTTCAGATAAAATCAGAGATCAACAAGATCTGTTGAACAAAAGGGAATGTGACTTCAAAGAAGAAGCTACCAAACTAAAGGCCCAACTAGAGGAAGGAAACAAGGTAAGGAAGTTATTCAAGGACAAATATCAAAAGTTGCAGGATGAAGCAACATCACTAAGAGATGAAGTCAATGAAAGAAGCACAACCATCAAGAAACTCAGAGATAGATCGAGTTACTATGAAAGTCTTGAAGCCACGAACCACTCGCTAAAGGAAGATCTTGAAGAATCAAAGAAGCATAATAAATATCTACTCCAAGCTATTGAAAAACAGGTAAACGAAGTTATCATCTTAAAATCTCAGCTAGAATGTGCCTTCAGAATTCGTCAAATGCAGCAGGATCTGAATGAAGAACAAGAAAAGGAGATTCTCAAACTAAGGCATCAGTTGGAAGAAGGAAGGAAAGTTGAAGAAGACATGAAGAAGTAATGTCTAGAAAAGGAGTAACAACTTCAAGTTGAGGTAAATATCTTGAAAGGTAAATTAGAAGAAAAGGATAAACTATTGAGATTTCAAGATAGTACTAAAGCCTTGGATGATATTCTTAGTAGTCAAAGGTCTCCTGCTATCAAGACTGGTCTTGGTTTTCATGAATCTATTGAAGGTGAATCTAGTTCACAAGGTGAGGCAAGGAACTCTAAAGAGAAGTCTAAAATGATCAACAAGGAGATGAGAGGTCAACCCCATCAACATTCAAGGAAAGAGATTCTTCAAAGAAAATCTTTTGCTCCTAACTATGGAAGTAATAGCCGGTCATTTACTCAGATTGAATGTTATGAATGTCATAATCTTGGACATGTTGCAGCTAGATGTAGAAGAGGAATGGTTCAAGATCATCACACAGAAATATCATCACATTTCAGGTACTTTAATGGATATTGTTTTTCTTGCAATATGTTTGGTCACAAAGCTGCTGATTGCTACAGGAGGAATATGAAACATGTAAAATGTTATGCATGTAACAAGCTTGGACATATAGCAAAGGAATGCAGAAACAAACGACGGGCATCACACCAAAAGGAGAAAACATCATCACACTTGAAGATATGGAAGAAGAAGGAAGTACAGTCAGAAAGATGTGGCATAGCACAATGTACTCAGATACAGCACAGCACAAACATAACAGACTCAGAGGGAGCTAAAAGTATAAAACTTCAGTATCCTGAATCTCATACGTAAGTTCCATAAAGGAAAGTCGCATATATACGCGAGTTAGACACTGCAAAGTCGTGTATATGTCAGTCTGAAGAAAATGCAATGGGGACAGGTTCAGAAAAGGGTCTGATATGATTCAGTCCATTATTTGCTCTATCGGTTAATAGTTACAGTCTGCTGAGGATGTGTGGAAATGTTTTGATACTAGTAATATGTTTAGAAGTGTTTTGATCCTAACTTGATGATGATGATGTCTTGATTATGCATGATCATATCTAACAGTAAATAGATGGCTCAGGTTGAGGGGGAGCATATGCCTTTAATAATGCATTGTTGGCATTATGGTTAATAGCCTTGGTGATGATGTTTATATGGCTAAATGTTATATCTTGCTATGATGTGGTAGTGAGTTTTCTATCTCATATGATTCTTGGGATTACATAGTAGATGTTCAGATCAGGTTTATGGTTGATTCTTTGATGATGCATATATGGTGCTTACATGGTGATCTTCATAAGGATAAGGAGAAATACAAAGCTTGAATACACATCTTCCTCACTTGATGATGAGTCACTCATGTGCTGTTGTCGTCATATGCATAAAGATCATACAGTTATGATGCAGGCACTCATGTGGATAAGGATTGTTGTTGTTGATGATATCAAGAAGTTTTGTCAAAAGAGCTTGAGCTCAAGATACATAGTACTGATACATGGATGACTACTCAAAGTCACCTTGTTGGAGACTGTTGATGAGTTCTTATCTATATGATGACAGGTTGATACTTACATATGTTGATTGATGCAGATGTTCCCAAGTAATGATACTTGGATCATGTAGAGATTGATGTTGATGAAATGGCTATGGTGGTTTCACATATGATATAATGTGAATGATTTCATGATGATGTTTTAAAAGGATGAGTTGACATCTATGTTCAGAAATACCTTGTTACAGGACATTTACAGGTTGCTGTTGAAGCTTGTCTGTTTCAAAGAAAAGTTGGTGTACGTGAGTTGGATGAGGGGAATCCGCATACATACGCTGATTTATGTAGGTGCAGTCGCGTATATGGAGTTCTGAAGAAAATCAGCAAGGATAGACTCTGGTTGAAGAGAGTCTGATATGGGTCTGTCAGAGACCATCAGGCACAGGTTCAGGGGGAGCAGATAATCTTCTAATAATGCATTGTTGGCATTACCTTAGAAGCTCTTGGTTCTAGTACTCAAGTTGTTTTTGGTTCAGGTGGATCAGCTGCAGAAAGAAGAACAGAAGGGGAACATGGTTGCTGATATATACAGTGATTGTCAGATGCTACTGATAGTAGTTATTGGTGATTTGCATAGTCTTGATATTTCGTCTCTATGTCATGTATATTTTTTTTATCAAGGTCATGTAATGGCCTATTTTGGTTTCCCCACTATGCCTGGGATGATTGATGCAATTGGTTGTCATATGTAAATTTTTTATGTATCCCCACTTGGTTGGGTGGATGATCCCCACTTGGTTGGGTGATGGATGTATGTATTGAGTCTTTTTGGTGATAGGAAGGTCTTTTATGATAGAGTCATGTTCTTCTTGAAGAACATCTTTTGCATATCTTGCCTACAGTCAGGGGGAGCATGAACAGCACATTTCAGCAAGAGCAGAGCTTTCAGTATGTAGCATGGACAGATTGGTACACCCTGGCATATACAAAGGGAGATCATTCAAAGGGTTCAGCAGGTACTCAGGGGGAGTATGAAAAGTAGAATGCTTATCTTGGAAAGAAAATATCTTGGTTCACCCTTTGCCCTTGATGTCAAAGGGGGAGAGTGATTTGGTGTTGTTGCCATCAAGTCCAAAGGGGGAGATTGTTGGCATTATGATGCATGTGTTGTACTTGATGGCAACCCTCTCATAGAAGAACATCTCACTTACATATAACTAGATCAATCTACATATGTGACTAAATGCATGGGATGCAGGACAGCTCAAAGGAATAAGAAGATCAAGTTCTAAGTATGACAAGTTAGCTTTGCCATCAAGTCCAAAGGGGGAGATTGTTGGCATTATGAGACAAGTGTTGTCCTTGATGGCAACTCACACAAATGGTAGATCATAGTGCAGCAAATCAGTAGCAAAGAATTGATGATCAGACTACAAAGAATGAAGAAAGAAGAGTATATACACAGGTTCACTATATACCAAGTAGGGTATACACGCAAGTTCACTATATACCAAGTCGCGTATACGCAGATTCGCTATATACCAAGTAGGGTATACACACAGGTATACGCAGGTTCACTATATACCAAGTCACGTATACGCAGGTTTGCTATATACCAAGTAGGGTATACACGCAGTTTCATGCACAGAAAAGTGCGTACATGTCGGAAAGCTTATTTTTGGGTTCGTGGTATTTAGACCTATAGTTTTGGTTCGTGATATTGCACCCATAAGTGTTGATCCCAAGTATTGGGTCGATAGTATTGTTTTATTATGGTTTTGGTCTGTGGTATTGAGCAAGGCCTAAGACTATAAAAGGAGAGGAAGATCATTAGGCAAGGGTATTCAGAATGTCTTGAATATCTGATGAAGTATGAGATCTAGTATGCAGGTTATGGGTTGATGATGCATTTCTTGATCTGAGCTAAGGAGGGATCTCACCGGTTGATGGGGAACAAGATCTAAGGAGAGATCGGGATCAAATGGTTTGAAATGAACTATCTTTATATGATTGATTATGCTTATTCTAGATCTGCATACTGACGCATGTAATATAAATATTATGACTATGACTGATGTCTGGTACAGCTGCAAATTTATAAGAAAATATTTTTAGATCTGTACGCGGGTTGGCCTTGGAAAAAGCGTGTATGTATGCAGGTCTGATTCATCGTAGTAGCGTATACATTTTGAAGTTAGATGTTTGAAGTTGCAGTTGGGTCTGATTGATTTTGCAGAGTTCTGTGTCTGCTCTATGTTCAGGTGACTGTGTTGTTGACAGGGTTTCAGTGTTTCAATGATTCAGAAATTGATGATGCTAGTAGTAATTGTTTTGAGCTTCAATGATAGTTATGGGTCCAGTATGAAAATTGGATGAAACGTGGCCTTTCAGATTATGTGTTGTGCTTCAAGAGTATCTAGTCTGAAAATGTATGAAACGTGGTACCCGGAGGAGAGAAGATTGTAGGCCGGCGCCTACGTACTAGTATCTTAGCTAGTACAAGAGCAAAGGGGGTTGGAGCTCCATTCCAGGAGAGTCTGGAGAACGAGAGAACGTTGTAGCCTTCTGCAGGTTGTAGCCTGCATGCTAGTAAAGGACTGCACCAGTACATTGTAAAAGAAGTTTCTTAATAAAGGAAGATAGAAACGAATTGCAGCAGGTGGTTTTCACCCACATTGGGTTTCCACCTTATATCATGGTGTTCATGTGTGTTGCTTATGTGTGTTGATCTATCTGTTTTACTGCTACTATTGACTGTTAATATGGCTAATATTTTTCTGATGCATCCATTGAAGATCACATAACTGAATCATGAGTTTAATGGTTATACGCTAGTTACAATAGACACAGTCGCGTATGTATGCGGGTATACTTAACTGAAGTAGCGTATATGAATCTGAGTATGAAGATGAAAAGTTTTATTGATTAGATAATACTGATTCACCCCCCCCCTCCCCCTCAGTATTATTTCCAACAAGAAAAAGAATTATGCTCATAGGTTTGTTTCATGTTTATGTGAGCTTGAAACATAGAAGAAATTATGCTCATGGTAACCTGTTTCGTTTTCTAATGAGCTTGAAATAGTAAAAGAACTATGCTTTGAGGTTTGTTCCATTTTTATGTGAGCTTGAAAAAAGGAAAAACTATACTCATGGTAACTCATTTCAATTTTTAACGAGCTTGACATAGCAAAACAACTATGATCAGGTTTGTTTCATAGCCCCAAAGAGGTCATTGCTTCCAAGAGGTTTTCATCAAATGGAAGAATAATGCTCTGGAAGGAATACATATCAAGTGATCCAATATGGGTAGGAAGATTAGGTTCCAATTCTCCTAGTAAATAATTTACCATATAACCTATTGGATCTAGGTCAAAAGAAGTTGAGAAAATAGTGAGAGGCTCTTCTTCATTGGTACGTCAAAGCATGGAATAGTTTGCTACTTAATTAACCTATGGTGAGGGGATATCACATGCATATTACGAATTTTTAGGGAAGTTGGATAATTGGAAGTCAAATCAGGACCAACAAATGAAAGTTGATCAATAGCCACAATTCGTCCATCATGCCAGAAATACATCACTCGAAAGAGTGTGGAGACGGTAGCATTCATAGCATAAACATAGTCTTGCCCAAGGAGAAAATTGAAATACAAAGGGCCTCAAACTACCATAAGATCAAAATATATAGAATATTTGATCTGAAATGACCATAAACTAAAACTGATGTAGAAGTGATTAGCCATTTATGATTTGAATGTTAACTGAAAGTGCGGAAATCGAGGAAAACTGCTTGAGAAGAATATTTTACGACAGCTTATTAAACATAATAAGGATGCATAACAGAAGTGAAAACAGTAAAAACACAATGATACCAGACAGAAAAATTGATGACAGAGTTCGTCCCTGATGGACTACGTCTCTTGGTCCGCTTTCAAGATGGGCGACCGTTTTTATTAGGTATGAACAAAAGGTGTTGATTACATAGAGATCTGATCAGTCTGAATGCACATGCAAGCACTTATGATCCATATCATTAGATAGACCTTTGAACTAGATTTCCAATGCTTCTTATGGTTTCCAAAACTGACTCTTGATGCTCCCATAACACTGAAAACAAAACTTCCTATGACCTCTAGAATCTGCAAGCAAATGTCAGAAAACCACTCTCCTCTTCAAAGAAGCAAATCCACCTTTTAAAGGCCTGTAGGTACATAAAAACCACTTTGGCCAGTTTGTAGATGCATTTGGTTGGATCTGGATAGTTGTAAAAATTCAGTCCAGTGGTTTAATGACACCTAGGGTTAATACCATGGTCGTTGAATTGATTCCGAACAACAAATTGTTCCAAAAACCCAAAAATAACCATATTATAAAGTCATAACTGCAGGCATTCAGCGAACCGAGCAGAGGAGGTTGGTAGTTGCGTGTGACCAGCCACGGTCTAACCACAGGCTGCCACGTTTGTGGTCTTCCCCAGCGGTTCTGGCTACCCTCGCGATGACCGTTTGCATGTGTCTGCGTTCTCCAGCACAGTTAACTCTGGCAGCTTCCTCTGACACGGTTGTAGTTATGGTTAACCATATCGCATTCCCATGACCTGTAATTTTCGTTGCGGTTTGGACTGCAATTACAAAACCCCAATGGTTTAACCAATGCAACGTTCACATGTCAGACTCCTCCGATGCAGTTTGGCTAACAGTTTAGGTGGCAGTCAACTAGTTTTGTTTAACCCGACGGTCTATCTTCACAATGTTCACATGTCCTCTGTTTGCGGTCTCCAACCCCAGCGGTTAGGAATGTGTATTTGTTTTATAATGTTTTATATGTAATGTTTTATACATAGGCCGAGAGTGTTGTGGTAAGGTTTTATGCCATGGAATTTAGGTTTTTAGCATAGGAAAATAGGTTTTTAAGTCATGGTTTGTATTTGTTTTAGAACTAGGTTTGATACATAGTTTTGTAATACTTTTCAATGTATGATGCATAGATTTAGGACTAGGGTTTGATTGAGTCTTAGGCTTAGGGTTTTATGATTTCCTTTAAAAACCCATGTACAACGGATTGTCACAATGTGACGATACCAATACATATCGTCGACACAATCCACAGTTGTGATGACAACCTGACGACGAAACACATTGAACTTTTGCCACGGACGACACCCATTTCAACATCAAAACCTACGAAGACGAACGACAAAACACATGTCGCCGACCAATCCTGGCGGAACTATCGATGAACACAAGTCAACATCCAGGCACAAACCCATATCAACTGAACGCCATGAAAACCATAAACATTACCTGAACAACCTGATCCATAACCAACACTATCGAACTGTCGAAGTTGAACTAAATTGATGACGACACTAAACACTAATGACGACACTTGAACACCTGTGCAACTGAATCAATGAAATCCTCCTGGATCATTCCTCTCCACTTGAAAGCTTTTGGACCACAAAAGTTTGACTAAAAAAATAGTCGATGAGGGTAGAACTCCCTCTATTTCCACCTTGACCCGACAATGTACCAATACATTCGATCAATCACCTGCAAGTGATGACCCTGATGATGTTGACCATGGTACTTTTTGAGTTGGTGACTTGTTTCATCGATTCGCAGTATGAACAACTTGCGACAATGGGAAAACAACCTGTTATTAACATGGAAATTGAATTCTTTCCCTAAATAACCATGTGTTAGTGATTCATAATATTTGAAAAAAGTCTCTATTGGATGTTGTTTAATACCATCAACATGTATAAACAATCTATTTTGTGAAAAAAATAGAGACAATCAAAGATACTCTTGACATCAAACCAGCTACTTGATTACTCATACTTTCCTACTTCCTATTTACTAAGCGAACTTGTTGCAATGAACCTATCCAAATGTAAGGTGAAATTTTCAACAACTTAGTTTGATTCTGAAAGTATTGAATTAGCTATTGATTTGTTTGAATCACTTTTAAATGATGTTTCCATTGATTAGCACTTTCCTCTAATGCATAAGTTTCCCTCAGACAATTTGACATTGCTTTAGAAAAGGCTTTGATATGAAAACAAATAGGTCTCCTCTCCACTTGAAAAGAGGTTTCCAAAATGTTCGAGACATGACATGGTGACACAATACAAGAGAAGTTTAACATTGACTTTCCCAAATATTGACCTGTATCCCTGCAACTGTTAAGTTCCAAACTTAAATTGAATTGATTCATTCTGACATTAGGAAGAGGAGCTTTAGGCACAAACTGTAATTCATGTTGTAATCCCTGCTTATGAATAAGAAGTTTGGTTTTACATAGAACTGAACAAGTTTCTATTTCTTTAAACAAACCATCTTTAAGCTAAGTTGCATAACTTAAAAAAGAATCATGTTGATTGTTATGTTGATCCTTTACACACATGATTACAAACCTCTTGTTTGAACTTATTAATCACTTCATCTTATTAACATTAACTGAATTCAAGTGATTTTTACTTTGATGTGCCCTGACAATAAATTCAACCACTTCTTTCTTAAGGTGATATTTATGTTCTCTCCTGTAAAATATTGCATCACGATCATAAAGATAAGGACTTCCTAAGACAACTCCACATATGTCTACTGGAACCACATCTAATTCCAGTTCATCAATGTAATTAGTTGTTATGGCAAATCTTAATCGACACTGTTTGGTGACTTTTATCTGAGTTGATTTATTTAGCCATCCTAATGGGTAAGGTCTTAGATGATCCCGTGTTTCCAAACCCAAAATTTTAACTAAATATTCAGACATGAAATTCACCTGTGATCCACTGTCAAGCATTGAGTCTATCTTTGTATGCTTAGAAGTTATCCTTATGTTAAACAATTCAACTCTTTTATCCTCATGTGAAGGATTTATGTTTGAAGAAGATGCAATAGTTTTCAAACTTGAACCAATATCAGAAGTTTTACCTATCGTAACCATGGCAGTTATCCTCCTTTCATCATTTGAATCTGAACCTAGATCCTTCTGGACTGCTGCAATGGCATTCTTTTCATCCTTCTCCTTAAGGAACTTTTTGGGCTTAAGTTTTCAATGAAGTTTCCAGTGCTTTGATTCATCATGACCGATTCTTTGGAAATGAGAACAAGTAGGTCTTTCCTTTTGAATGATCACTAATTTCTTTCTCTTCAAATTATTCTTCCCCTTACTGTCACTGGAATATTTGGTTTCCAACTCTTTGGATGATTGCGATGAAAACGTGAATGGTCTACCACCTGATTCAATATGTATGGCCTAAACACACGCCTCATCAAAATCATCAAGATTAAAAATCAATAGAGCATGTTGCAAATACGAATGTAAATTTCCAATGTATTTTAACAAAGTTTCACGTGTATCTAGTGAAATGCCAAGTGTTAATGCTTTCTTTCTGAATTCCTAAGTAAACACCTGAACACTCTGCCCTTTACCTTGCCTCAAATGCTACCAATCAATAATAGCTTGTTACATGTATCCTAAAGGATAGAACCATTTCCTAAGAGCTTTTAAAAACTTAGACCATGAAGAGATGACTTTTCCTTTATGCTTTACATCTATCTGAGTTTTAATTTCCCACCATATTAAAGTTGTTCCCCCCATTATAAGTGTAGCTAACTGAATTTTATTTTTATCGCTAGAAATTTTCTGAATGCGACAATACACTTCTAACTGCTTAATCCATTTATCTAGCTTTTCAAGATTCATTTCGCCATCATAAATAGGTAACTCAAATTTAACATCAAGTTTCAAAAGAAATGTTTTCTTAGGTTTCTTTTTTGTTTCGGATTCTGTACTGGAAGAAGAAGAAGAAGAGGATGATGGAGATGATGGAGGTGAAGGTGGTTTATCGGTCTTCCCTTTACCTTTGTCCTTCTTCCATGTCTTTGAAGAAGAAGCTACATCTCTCGCCTTCTTGTCTTCATACAATCCTCCCAATATTTGCTGCATAGTCAAGAATGCTTGTTGAAACTGTTCTTCACTCATCTTAGTTTCAGCATTTTCACCTACATCAGATCCTGACATGATCGATTTATGATCGACTCATCACTTTCTAATCTCTAGATCGATCTGCTCAAGGATTCCTTCTCCTTGTTGCGACTTTGACTTGGTTAACATTCAATGGAAACTTCTACAAACGCAACCTACTCTGATACCAAATTATATGATCTAAAATTATCATAAACTAAAAATAATGTAGAAGTGATTAGCCATTTATGATTTGAATGTTAACTGAAAGTGTGGAAATCGAGGAAAACTGCTTGAGAAGAAGATTTTACGACAGCTTATTAAACATAATAAGGATGCATAACATAAGTGAAAACAGTAAAAACACAATGATACTAAACAGAAAAATTGATGACAGAGTTCATCCCTGATGGACTACGTCTCTGGGTCCGCTTTCAAGATGGGCGACCGTTTTTATTAGGTATGAACAGAAGGTGTGTATTACACAGATATCTGATCAGTCTGAATGCACATGCAAGCACTTATGATCCATATCATCAGATAGCCCTTTGAACCAGCTGTCCAATGCTTCTTACGGTTTCCAAAACCGACTCTTGATGCTCCTGTAACACTGAAAACAAACCTTCCTATGACCTCCAAAATCTACAAGCAAAATTCAAAAAACCACTCTCCTCTTCAAAGAAGCAAATCCGCCTTTTAAAGGCCTGCAGGTACATGAAAACCACCTTGGCTAGTTTGTAGATGCATTTGGTTGGATCTAGATATGTGTAAAAGTTCAATCTAGTGGTTTAGTGACACCTAGGGTTAATACCATGGTCATTGAATTAATTACGAACAACAAACTATTCCAAAAACCCAAAAATAACCATATTATAAAGTCATAACCGCAAGCGGTCAGCTAACCGAGTGGAGGAGGTTGACGGTTGCGTGTGATCAGCGGCGGTCTAACTACAGGCTGCCACCTCCTTGGTCTTCCCCGGTGGTTCCAGCTACCCTCGCAGTGATCGTTTGCATGTGTCCCCATTCTCCAGCACAGTTAACTCTAGCGGCTTCCTCCGATGTGGTTGCAGTTTTGGTTAACCATACTGCGTTCACATGACCTGTAATTTCCATTGTGGTTTGGACTGCAATTACAAAAACCCAACGGTTTAACCAATGCTATGTTCACATGTTAGACTCCTCCGATGCAATTTTGCTGACAGTTTAGGTGGCGGTCAACTGGCTGCATTTAACCCAGCGTCTATCTTCACAATGTTCACATGTCCTCCACTGCGGTCTCCAAGCCCGGCGATTAGGACTATGTATTTGTTTTATAATGTTTTATATGTAATGTTTTATACATGGGCCGAGAGTGTTGTAGTAAGGTTTTATGCCATGGAATTTAGGTTTTTAGCATAGAAAATAGGTTTTTAAGTCATGGTTTTTATTTGTTTTAGAACTATGTTTGATACATAGTCAATGTATGATGCATAGATTTAGGACTAGGGTTTGATTAAGTCTTAGGCTTAGGGTTTTATGATTTCCTTTAAAAAAACCCATGTACAACATATTGTCATAATGTGACGATACCAACGCATATCGTTGACACAATCCACAGTTGCAACGACAACCTGACAATGAACCACATTGAACTTTTTCCACAGATGACACCCATTTCAAAATTGAAACCTGCGAAGATGAATGACAAAACACATGTCGTCGACCAATCCTGGCGGAACTATCGATGAACGCAAGTTGACAGCCAGGCACAAACCCATATCAACTGAACGCCATGAAAGCCATAAATATTACCTAAACAACCGATCCATAACCAACATTGTCGAACTATCGAAGCTTAACTGAATTGATGACGAAACTAAACATTGATGATGACACTTGAACACCTATGAAACTGAATCAATAGAATCCTCCTGGATCAATATTCTTCCAAGGTAATAGGTAGTTGAGGAAGGATCCATAAAGGTTCATTGGATATTCTGTTGAAAGTTAACATATTTTAGTAATAGACACAAGTTTAGGGGAACCCAAATCTTTCCAAGTAGTCGAGGATATAATGCTAATAGAAGTGCCTTCATCTATAACTGTGTGATACATGTTCTTAACACAAGTATTCACCATGATTTGGAAGGGCATGTAAGGAGGGAGATGAGGCTCTATCAATTGATTCTAATTTAAAGAAATGACTTCATTACTTGGAGGGGGTTTTTTGAGAACGGGCTAAATGTCCCCTTGTTTGTTGGGAGAAGTAACAAGAAGAACCTGAGTGGCATAAGTTTCACTCTCTAAGGGGAGAATACGATTGACTGAATACGAAAAAAATTGATCACTTTCTCAACCAATGAGTGGTTGGGAAAGGACTTGTGAGATTCACATCCAGGGACAGTGGGATTGATTGAAGATGGAGTTGGATCAATCATTTCATCAACTAATAGAGGATTGGGTGAAAGCTTACGGTAACCAGTTGGAAGTTGTTGTTGTTAAGAAACAGTAATGTTTTCCAACAATTTGGAGGCTTCAACAATATGAGGGAAAAGGTGATTTTGATTAATCCTTTCACATAACCTACAGGGAAACCTAACTTTACCCTTTTTCTTATGAACCTTATCATCACTAGTTGATGGCTTGTTACTAGCATGATCTTTGGAGGCTTATGACAAGGGTTGATGTGAGCCTGTGGACCACACTTCTAATAATTTGGGAATACCAAATAAATCTCTAAGAAGGTGGTTACCCTTGCAAATATTTGCAAGGGAATTTAATTTTACGAGGTTTTAGAAGGTTTCTCGACATTAGATACATTTGTAGAAATGGTTGGTTGGTTTCCCCCTTGCTTATTCTTTCATCTGGATTTAAATAGGAATGCAACAACTTACAGAGATAACCATAAACACAGAGATGCAGCAGAAATAATACTTCATTTCATTAATGTAAAATACTGAAATATGCTTATAAACAAAAATAGAAATAAACCAACTAGGCCAATGGTAGCTTATCTCTGAGAAGAGATGTGGCGGCTACATGCCTCTGAACTGCCTTATAATGAGGCTCAAGGGCCTTTTTTATTATTGAACAATAAGATCAAACCCTAAACAACCAAAACCATAACCCGAGGAGATACACCAAGAGTTTATGGGCCACGTTGGGGTGAGTTGGACGACCAACTTCCCGGGGTTGTGACTTGGTCATATTATCTCCGTTTGACGCGCATGATAACCCATTGGAAAGATCTCTCCGAGGACTACGACAAAAAATACAAGTTTAAGAAAAAAATCGTTGGCTGTATATTTCCAAAAAACGGTCGTTTAGGGCCTCAAAATGGCTCCAGAAGTTTAGGACCCGAAAAACTGCTAAAAATAGTAAACTATGCTACAATTAAGGAAACTGAAAAACTAAAAGAAGCAATGGTGGGGGTCCAAGTGGAATTGGTGGGTGGCCACCAATATCCACCTGGATAATTCCTCCCCCCTTAGGAAGCAACGGTCCCCATTGCATTCAATTCCTCCATGAGATGAGGAAACTTCTACTGAACTTGGTCCTTGGTGAGCCACTTGCCCTGGTGAAGGAGTTGGCCTGCTTTGACAACTTGATACAGTTGGATATTCTGTTGGAGAGTGTGCTTGATCTGTGTGTCCATGATCCGATCAGTTGCATCTTGTTCCATGAAATATGGATTTAACTCTATGGGTGTGATTTGTTTTGCAATGTCGAATGTGTCTAGTAATGGTGGAAAGTATGGCCGAAGACGGTCCACATTGAACACTAGGTGCAGGCCAAGGAATGGGGTAATGTTGATCTCAAATTCATTGTCTCCCACAGTGTTGATAATGGTGTAAGGACCATATCTAAGTGGTCTTAGTTTCCGATAGGCTCCAGTAAGGCGTTCCTTTTGAAAATGCAACTAGATTTTGTCGCCCACCTGAAACTTGTGTGGCACCCGATGTTGATCATGTCGCTGTTTGTACTTGGCATTTGATTTCTCCAGAATGTCATGGCCCTGCTGGTGAATATATTGGATGTGTTCAATGAAGCTATTTGCCTTATCTGTTTCAGACTAGAGATTAGCCGAATCTGTGTGAGTAGTTGCATATGGCATGGCCACATCAATGGGACATAGTGGTTGTAATCCCAACCCCACCTGAAAAGGGTTGTGGCCAGTCGAGCTGTGGAGAGCCCGGTTGTACTTGTGCTAAACATAGGGGAGGCTCTCATCCCATGTGTGTGGATGCTTTGAGTTGTACATGCGCAGAATCTGTACGATCATACTGTTGACAACCTCTGTCTGGCCCTCAGTTTCAGGATGGAAGGTTGTGGACTTAGTGAGTTTGGTTTCCAGCATCGACCAAAGACTGGACCAAAATGTACTAAGGAACCCATTGTCCTGATCTGAGATGATAAACTGCGGGATCCCAAAGTGTACCCACACTCGTTCAAAGAAGAGTTTAGCAGTGGCCTCTACTATGATATTCTTCTTGCAGGCCGCCATAATGGCCATCTTCGAGAACCTGTCGACGACCACAAAAACAAATTCATTTCCATGCCTAGTGCAAGGAAGGCCTAACATGTATTCCATAGAGATGGATTTCCAAGGTCAACTAGGGGTAGGCAGTGGGGTATAGAGGCCTTGCTTCTTGATGGTCGGTTTGGCAATGGTGCAGGTAGTGCATGATCTAATGTACTTCCCGATATCATGTCAAAGATTCGGCCAATAGAAATACTTTTGCAGTACTGCCACCGTTTTCTTGACCCCGAAATTCCTAGCAGCATGACTGTAGTGTGCTTCCCAAATCATCTTGGCACACTCATTCGAATGAACACAAAGGTGACCCAAGTGGCATAATAAGGCATCCTAAAGGTGAAAATCTGGAACATGTTGACCCTCCATGAGTGTCTGGTATGTGTGGCCGAATTCTGGGTCGCTTTTCTAGAGAAGTGGCCAATCAGAAGTCTCGTGCCCATAAGAGTTGAGCACGGTGGTTAACGCCATGATCGGTGGTCGACTGAGGCAATCTGCAACATTATTGGTGTTGCTCTTCTTATACTTGATATTCAAATGGAACTGTTGCAGGTATGTGGACCACTTTTGATGGCACTCATTCTGCAATTTCCCTTGGGTTTGTATGAACTGCAGGGGTTAGTGGTCTGTGTGGATGACTGTTTCCTTCCCCAAAATGTAATGATTCCATTGTCGGTAGGCCTGCAGAATGGAATACATCTCTTTGTCATAAGTGGGATACTTCTGAGTTGTGTCTGAAAGTTTCTCACTGTGATATGCTACTAGATGCCCGTGTTGAGTAAGGACTTCCCCAATAGCATAGTCAGAGGCATCTGTCTCGACCTCAAATGGTTGTTGCAAGTCTGGTAATGCGAGCACTGGTGCCAAGCAGATGTGAATGCCTTCTGTTGAGATTCACACCAAAATAATTTTCTTTCACTCCCCCCTTGGTGACTTGACTCAAGGGCCAAGTGATATGAGAAAATCCCAACACGAACCTGCGGTAGAAGTTGGAAAGACCCAGAAAGCTACGGAGCTCTATCAGAGTGGTTGGAGATGGCCAATCCCGAATGACTTGGATCTTGGTTGGATCCACATGCACCCCCTGTTCATCAATAATATATCCCAGATACTGAACTTGGGTCATGACAAAAGTGCATTTCTCCAAATTGGAACATAACTTGTGTTGTCGTAGTGTTTGGAGAATTTGTTGGATGTGGTGGAGGTGTTCTTCCCAACTCTGGCTGAATATCAAGATGTCATCCAAGTATACCACTACAAATGAGTTGGTGAATGGCCACAAGATGTTATCCATTAGCCTCATGAAGGTTGCAAGAGCATTTGTCAATCCGAAAGGCACAACCAACCACTCGAAAAGGCCCTCCCTGGCTTTGAAGGTAGTCTTCCACACATCAGAGGGTTCGATTGGTACCTAATGATATCCTGACTTCAAATCGATCTTGCTGAAATATTTTTCCCCCTTCAGTTGGTCCAGAAGGTCATCAATCTGTGGGATCGGGTACCTATTATGGACAGTGATCTTGTTCAGCACCCGATAGTTAATACAGAGTCTCCAAGTCCCATCCTTCTTCTGTACCAACATGATCGGGCTCCCACAGGGCGATGAACTCGGACGGATGTCACCTTTCTGCAGTAGCTCCTGAATCTGCCTCTTGATTTCATCGTTCTCTAGAATGAAGAGTCGATAGATTGGTCCATTGGGCAGTGGTGCACCTGGGGTCAGATTGATCGAGTGCTTGACCTGACAGTGTAGAGGAACCACTATGGGGGAGGTGAAGATGTCCTCGTACTCCCCCATGACCTTGTCCATCTGTAGTTGTTGTGCAAAGGGGCCCTATCTGGAGGTCATAGCCATCGTATTCTTCTTTCCTTGAGGGCGTATCATCAGGAAAACAAATTTCCCAGTTTTAGAAATGAGCTTACTACATTGTTTTGCAGTAACCAAGAGATGGCAGTGGGCGGTGCTACGTCCTCTGGTATCCTATACAACTTATTTCCAAAGTAACAATAATAGCACGGGGCCCAAAGTAACAATAACTCCTTTGTTGAATATGAAGAGCCACTGAAGAGAAGCGTTTTGTATGGTTAACCCATAACCATGATGAATGAAGATCCGAGGATAGAGATACCCTGTAACGCTTGTGACTGACTGTGATACTAATAGTGTGCAGCCTAGCAAATGGACTTCGATGAAGTGTGGTTTTTTGGATGACCCATAACCATGATGAATGAAGATCTGAGGATAGAGATACCCTGTAATGCTTGTAACCAACTGTGATATTGACAGTGTGCGGCCTAGAAAATGGAATTCACTGAAGTGTGGGTTTGTGGATGGCCCATAACCATGACAAACGAAGATCCAAGAATAGAGACACCTTGTAATGCTTGTGACCAATTGTGATGCTAACAGTGTGCGGCCTAGGAAATGGACTTCGATGACAAGGATTTTGTGTGGTTGACCCATAACTGTGATGTTGCTTGTTGATGAAGTAGCATGTGCCTACATAGCCTGGGGTGGCAGGACACATCTCCAAGAAAGTGAAGCCGAATGCAGCTATGATGAAACTGATGAATGTGAAGCAAGTGCCTACTAAAGCGGGGTGGGAGGGCACGTCTCCAGAGGGAACCCACTCTAAATGTTGCTCTAGAATTGAAATGGACATAACTCGGTCAATATAACTCAAAATAATTATTATAACCTATTTTTGGAAGCAAAAGGACCATTTTGCATCTTCCCATGTATTGGAAATACTTAACTGGACACTCTTAAATCTCAAATTCATGTTGCAATTGTTCCACCATCATAAAATTTCTGAAAAATAACTTATTTTAAATCAATGATATCTCCCACATATGAACTCTGGTTCGACCCATTTTTTTTTTAAATTGGGTGATTTTTCGAGAGGAACTCAGATTTGTAATAATTTTTTTGAAATTATGCAAAAAAATGTAGGAGATTCGTCGTCTACCAGTTGTCGTCAAAAAAAAAATTTAATTAATTAATAAATAAATAAATAAAATAAAATAAAAAATAAAAATAAAAATAAATCTACAACATAGCTCATTTTAAATCAGCGATATCTCCCTCATCCAGACTCTGATTCAGCCGATTTTTTTTTCGAATTTTAGTATTTTTTCACAAGGAATCTAGATATATTATTTGTTTTAGTAAATATTGCACCAAATGTTTCAGATATAATCTGCAAACTCGCCGCTCAAAAAAAATTCCTGCATAAAAATGAAAAAAAAAATATTCTTGCTTAGCCCAAGAAAGTGTTATGTGGAGGTCACAGCACGTGCCTGAAGTTTGTTGAATATTGCTGTAAAAATTTGAAACTGAAATATGCATTAAACCCTCATTCCCATAAAATTGTAACCTGCTCTGATACCACTGATCCGGATTTAAATAGGAATGCAACAACTCACAGAGATAGCCATAAACACAGATATGCAGCAGAAATAGTACTTCATTTCATTAATGTAAAATACTGAAATATGCTTACAAACAGAAATGGAAATAAACCAACTAGGGCGATGGTAGCTTATCTCTGAGAAGAGATGTGGCAGCTACATGCCTCTGAACTGCCTTACAATGAGGCTCAAGGTCCTTTTTTATTATTGAACAATAAGATCAAACCCTAAACAACCAAAACCCTAACCTGAGGAGATGTAACA
The DNA here is from genome assembly GCA_031772625.1 of Pinus tabuliformis. Lineage (NCBI taxonomy): Eukaryota > Viridiplantae > Streptophyta > Pinopsida > Pinales > Pinaceae > Pinus > Pinus tabuliformis. The sequence continues at coordinate 515,122,679 of CM062811.1, forward strand.
CCAAGAGTTTATGGGCCCCGATGGGGTGAGTTGGACAACCAACTTCTCGGGGTCATGACTTGGTCATATTATCTCCGTTTGACATGCATGATAACTCGTTGGAAAGATCTTTCCAAGTACTACGACAGAAAAGACGATTTTAGGCAAAAAATCACTGGCTATAGATTTCCAAAAAAACGTCATTTAGGGCCTCAAAACGGCTCTGGAAGTTTAGGACCCAAAAAACGGCTAAAAATAGTAAATTGTGCTACAATTAAGGAAACTGAAAAACTGAAAGAAGCAATGGTGGGGGTCCAAGTGGAATTGGCAGGTGGCCACCAATATCCACCTGGATCATTCTTCTTCTTCATATTCTTCCTTTTCTTCTTCTTCTTAGCTTCCTAGTTACTAGGATCAATATTTTCTCTAGGCAAAGAAGAAGAAAGGGAAGAATAGACAATGGGTGAAGAAGGAAAAGGGTCAACTTGAGGTTGGTATTATCCAGGTGGATAACTTGTTTATGGAGCAGTTTGTACATTCGAAACCAAGGAGGTTGAAGACAACCATACTAATAAACCTATCGTGAATCCGAGAAGTGACAACGTAGCCATATAAGAAACACCAATATTTACAAAAGGAGGAAAAGGACCAGGATTCCCATCAGAGGGGTTTCCTTGACTGGAAAGATCTAGAACTTTTGCCATCAAACTCAACCTAAGGTCTACTATGGAGTAATAAGTGAGAAGTTAATCAAAGAAACAATAAAAATGGTCACTAGGTATAAAGTGATTACCAAGTCATTGTGGACTTCAATACACCATTAAGTATGTGCGGGAAATCTCCCTGAATGTTGTGTTCGGTGTATCATATATGACAAGGCAGCCAACTCGGTTTACTACGACTGGTTTTCATCCTAATGGGGAATTCAAAAATATATCTAGAGGTACGTGGAAGCACAGTCCATAGTAGTGTTGTTTAATGTGTAATTTTATGATGGGAGAATTCTTATACACTCGCAGTACATGGAGCACCCTCCTATATACCAAAAGGTATGTGGAAGAATGTTTTGATATACTCCAATGTACATGGAAATCCAACCATCCCTGGGATGTAACACTAACAAGTAATGACATATCCTATGTTTAGAGACATCGGAACACCTCTTATAACTTAGAACACGAAATGTGTCTTTACTGTTTCAAATGCTCCTTAGGTTCATTGATAAATTTTGATGTTAATCTTGATTAAAGTTTTGGTTTCAAGGATTGAACCGAATTCACATAATCTCCTAAAATTCAAATAGCATGAGAAATAACTAGTTTTAGTCAATGAATATCTAACTAAAGAATGGAAGGAGTTTCAAAAAAATGATGTATAAAACAACAACTTCCAAACAAGGTCTTCAAATTTACTATTCTAATTCAAAAATTCAAAACCAATTCATGAGAAAATGAATTTCTTCTCTTTTCTTTTCTTTCTATTTTCAAATGTAAAGAAAAAATAAAAGTGACAAGATTATTGAATTAAAAATAATTCAAATGTATTCGAACTATAATATGAACAACCCTTTAAAAAATCAATAACCAAGTCAAATGATAAAGACCCTAATTGACAAGAAGAAATAAGAAGCAAATTCTTATCAAAAAGGAATCACACTCAATTTCACACAAGTTGCTAACTTTACAGAGACCTTGCACAAACTAGAGACTCAGGAAGACACTCTAAACAAAATAGAATTCAAAGCAAGGTAGGGAAAATGGAAATATTTTTCACTTATAGGATCATCGCGGGTAGTATATGGAAACTAGTGTGAGTCATCGCACTTACAGAATGGGACATGTGAGTTGGGTCGCTCTGTCTCAGAAGAAAATTTATGATGGGGCTAATTCGCTTAAATACGAAAGATAAATCCTAACAAATCTCGAAATTAAGCTTTCCTAAGTCCAATGACAGTATAAACAATATAAATAGAGTCAATTTCATAGGACCTAAAAGGCTAGACAAAGAAAACCACTAAAGAAAATCTCATTCCCCATTGGAGTCACCAAGTTGTTTTATGGATAAATTCCTTCTGCAAATAGAAACAATCTCCCTAGACCCAGTGTCATAGCCTAGAAAAAACCAAGACAAAACCACAATGTTTTCCTTAGATATATTTTAAATATGGGAAGAAAACATAATTCTAATCCAAAGCAAACTTCCTCCTTCTCCTTACTTGTTAGCTCCAACTCTGACTCCAATTTCAATAAGTGGAACCTGCAAATCATCCAAAACAAGTAAGAGAACCAAAATATACAAAATAAAATATACAAAAAAACTATAAATAAGAATTCAAGGATTCATGTTTTACATATTCATGAACGATTCATACTGTATAGGATAAACAATGCACTTTTGTATTATAATAACAGGAAAATATTACAACCCTTGTAGGCCTTAACTTTGTGAATCTCTCTCAACTATATCATCCTTCCTTTACCACAATAGTAAGCCTTCAATCACACCTAAATCAAATAGATGGATTATGGACCTCTAAACACAAATGAGCAGTGTGAGGGCATAATTTAGGGTCTCCAAAATCCAACCCAAACTCTATGGTATAGATTGCATTTATAGGGTAAATGAGGTGGTTTTGGATTTACCAATCTAAGGCTTGATCCACATTAGAGGGAGGTAAGTTCTAGGAGTAGTAAGAGTTCGAGATCAGATCCAACATTAAATAGTTCAAACCACTCCCAACACTTCTAGAGAGAAACTTCAAAATTATTTTTTATTTTTACCCATTTCCAAGTGTCATCACTTTTTATAAGAGAAACCTACACTGACCAGTTCAAGTCCAATGTGTGCATCCTACACCATCACAGTTGGTCAAGAGAGAAAGTGTGATGGAATCTTAAATTAGGGTTTTTTTCCAAATTTAATGCAGAATTCTCACAACTTCTAGAGAGAGGATGCTTTTGTCTTTGTAGGGATTGATTGCAAAGTGTTAATGGATGATGATAGATCTGGTATCATGCCATTAGTTTGGATGCGGAAAAATGACCTGTAACAATTAGAAAGGGAAAAGGAAGCAATTGACGAAATAAAAATAGAACTATGAAACAAACCTGCGCAAGCTAATCAAATCATTAAAGCCCTAAACACAAAATCAGAGAATACCTTGAAGAATTGGGTATTCATAACTGAAAAAAATCAGTCATTCAGACCAGAAAATTTATAATGAAGAAACCCTTATGATAAATACAAAAGGGAAATGTGAAAAATTACAAGTGAAAATTAATAGATTTTACAATAAATTTCCTATTTTTCAGTAGAGGGGTCTTCCATCCTTAAAAAATGAACAAGGTCAAATGGTAACTAAGGAATAATATCAAAGATTATTAAACAGAGAAGCACTGGACAGGTCAAAATTTGTTGGAATTAAGGGAGAAATCAGTGGTCAGAAACTACTTTAAATGTTAGTTGATGATTTTTTCATTTGCTACGAATTCAAACATTTATTTATTATAAAACATTCATTTGAAAAGTATACTAATGTAGTTGAATCATATAGGAAAATTATAGATCTTGGTTAACCAATAGATGAAGAGTGGGAGCAATTGGTCAAAGTAGTTGAATAAATTTTGGGGCTTTAGAGAGTAGTTTTATTGAATCTTGTTGTGTAATGTGCTCAAACTTTTTTGGGAAGTTAATGGAGAAGTTTCAAATGTTTCTTGGTATTTGATGTTTATAGTATGTGTTTTTTTCCTAGTAACTTTGCATTTGTGTTATTCTTCTTCTGACACCTGTGTAATGAAGTTGTTGGTTTCTTTCATTAAAAAATTTATCAATATTGTGTGAATAGTTGAGATACCTGTGAATTTTATCTAAGAAACCTTAATGAAGTGCTATGCAGTCTTTGCATCTTATTTTCTTTCATTGCATGATATATGTTGTAGATCTTTTTGTTAATTACTAAAAAATTTGTTTTCAATTGTCCAAAGAGTAAATGAGAAGATAATTTTGTACTCATTTTACAAGTAACAGAAGGACTCAAAGCCTACATCAGACCCTCTCCATTGGAAAGTGCTCTGAACAATCTTTTCAATGATATGTGGAAGTCCAAAATGGACTCCTGGATTAAAATATATGGTCTTCTAAAGTTTCAAGGATTGAACCCTTGGGAAGGCATATCAGAATATTTGAGATCAAAATATCAAAGGTCCAGAGATATCGTTGACCACATATCAGAGGTCAAAGTTATCGGTGGTTGCATTATCGGAGCAGCGCAAAATTGGAGGCCAGGATGTCAGAGGTTGCATTATTGAAGATCGCATTATCAGTGGTCGCAATGTCAGAGGTCCAATACATCAGAGCAGGTAGTGTCGAAGCTCAAAGGAGATCAGAACATTGGCAATCGAAGGATCGAAACTTCTGAAAGTGAAAACCTTTAAAAAGTTGTGATATTGTTAAAATTTCTAATAGCGTTAAAAACTATGGGGGAGCACCAATAAGGATTAACAAAGGATTTCATCACAAAACCAAAGGTGGGCCAAACCTTTTCTCTCTCCTCTAGTAGTACACATGGTAGTATATGATTGGTTCCGATAAGCTACACGTGGTAGCTTATGATTGGTTCTGATAATGACACTTGGTGACATATGATTGGTTCTGATAAAGCTACAGTGGAATCTGACGTCAACATGATGTGGCAGTATGGAAGGACATGTGGTAGGTAGTTTTGGAATTTTGAGGGGGCATAAGGGGACAAATCTAGGTGACACGTGTCACCATTCATGAGGTGCAACATGGCTTGATGATGTCAGATTGAATATCGCATATCGTAGGTTGAGGATGTTGGCACTTGAAAAAGTTTCGATAAGGGGGCTCAGATATTGGGGCTGGCACATGGTCGTAAGAGCTCAATGAACAAAGGGTGTAGAGCAGTTAACAAAGGGAGAAGGGCCCCAAAAGGGGTCTGAAGTCTTATTAGCTTAAGGCTAAGAGGTAGGTCACGTCCCTCGATCTTATGGGATACACTTTTCAAGGAGTAATGGAAAAGGGCCAAGGGCAAATAAACTCGTTGTTCTCATAATGTATTTTAAGAATAAAGTTCTAATAAGGTGAAGGTCTGATATAGCAGTATGGTAATATTACAAGACGAATTGGGCTCTAGTAGTGTGACAGAAAGAGGTAAGAGATGGATGAGTCAACAATTATGATTCCATGACACCACTAAGGCCACCACAACTGATCCCTCCCAGCTCTATAAAAGTGTGAAATTCAAATTTTTAAGGGGAAAGCAATAGGAAAACCGACAGAATAACTAAATCGGAACACTATGACAGAGACGTGGCTTGATTAGAGGCCATCAACAGAATGGCAGGGAGACTTTTTCCTCAATCGTCATTCAATTTTCCTTATTTCTTTTATTCTATAATTTTTGCATTCTAAATAAAGGAATCAATTTTTTTGTAATGATTTGGGTAGCAGACCTTTGCACGCCAAGGGATCTAGTCAATCAGATAGTTGGAGCTTAGCTCAGATATTTTGTAACTACTTTCAAAGCCCCCCTCTCCTTCTAAAAAGAGGGAAGAAAAACTTAACATAAGTTCTGAAATTCTGCACCCAAGAGGCCCAAATTTTGTGGTTCCACTTTTGTTCAGTTTGCTTGTTCATGAGGTCCTTGGGCTGATACAATTGCTAAATGTAATGGACAAGTGACTTGGACTCCATCTTCAAATATTAATGAAGCATTTTTGTTGATTCCAATCGGAGCAATGCATAGTATGATTTCCCCTTTGTATATCATTTCATGTATGTCTTTCCTCTCATGAAAATGTGTAATGAAGTTACTAGTTTCATTCTCTTATGGTTGTATGTATGCTGCTAAGTAGTGAAAAGCACCTATGTAAACATAGATTTACTTGTGTTATTTGATAGCCTACAGTACCTATATGTAAGAACATATTTACTTATGGTATTTGATGACAAATGTATTCATGAGGCATAGAGCTTGAGACCTGTTGTGCTATTCAACAACCCCAAATTTATTAATTGTGATAGTCAATATTATATTAACAAATGGGGACCCTTTAAAAAATCCTTCCAAAAATAAGTTTAGAATTTAGGCATTTTTCTTGTTAAGTTTTGGAATGAAGCAAGATATCAAAATAAAACCTTTTGAAAAAGCTAGCAAATGTTTGCCTTTTCGCGTATCACACGATCAAGCATATCAAAATCCTTCCATCCACCATAACTAGCGAAAAGCGATCAAAATAGAGCACCACGCTAAAACCTTGAAATTATTATGTTTCCCATATGAACTAAGTGTTGAAAAGTGTGCAACAAGAAATGCTTGTTGAGAATGCAACAAGATGATGGAGCTTAGTGGTAAGGAGTCACCTTCACTAAGTGGGCCCGCAGGAAAATTATGGTGCAAAGTCTATTTTTGGATCACAGCAGGAGTGATCACAGCAGGGGTGATCACAGCAGGAGTGATCAGAGTCTATTTTTAGACTACTAGTCAAAAATAGAAAAGTCAAATATTATTGTCTCATAATAATATTTAGACTATAAACATTATCTTATCCTATTGGAACACTTCAGTTTGAGCTACAGATGTGGCACATGCAGCTGTCAGAAGGAAATACGTTTTCTTTATGAGTCAATTGAGCTATTGCATGCAAGACATCAGTTAGAAGATGAGCAGTTAATGGAGTTGTGTTCAGTTTGACTTAGTTGAACTAGTTGTATTTAGTCTAACTGATCAATAGACTAAGTGATGAGTTGTGTGAATTAGTTATTAATTAATTCACTAATTATTAACTCATAATGCAACTGAAGAATACATCAGTTAACTCAGTGCATGTACAGTTCAATGGAGACAGGTGTTAGTGTTTGAGATTGCTATCAGTTGTGCATGAGATTTTGCACATGCATGGATTGAGTAATGCCAATGAAAATTGCACAGTATGGGGCCAATACCAAGTGAAATATAGCTTGTCTCACGTGATTTATAGTGTGGGTGATTTTCACAAGGTAAATAGGAGTTTGGATCAGCCATTCTTATTCATTCTCAGCAGGTATTGTGCAGTGGAGGCAGGCAAGCAGCGGAGGAGATTTGGAGATCAGATCTGAGCTGTATTGTGTGTAACAGGTGGAGATAGTGTTGGATACTTGTGAGGAGTATTGTACTATGTTTGTTACATGTTCTCAATCAATATAATATACAGATAGTTGGGGTTTTTAGCTAGATGCTTTCCCTAGGAAAATACTGTGTTGATATGTGTGATTGATGCTTCTATGTGCGCATGTTATTGTTTCTGCTTCTGCAAATTGATGATCAACGTATAGGAGGTTATGTATTATGCATGTTTTCCACAATAGTGTATAATCGGGATAATCTTTGTTGAATAAGTTTCATATTATTCAAAATTTCTACATGGTATCAGAGCTAGCTGATTTGTAGAAGAAGTTCTACATGATATCAGTGTTGTATTGATCATCAGATCTATTATTCAGAAAGTGTTTACATTTTATTTCTTTAGGCAGAGTCTGTGATCAAGCCAGGTAGCTTCTGGATTCATCCTTCTTTTGGAAGGTTAGATATCCGGTGAATGCCCATACAGTCAATCTCTATACAAGAAATATTTTGTTCTCACGAATTTTAGATCAGAAGCGGTTGAGTTTTGAGCTAGTGGAATGGCGCTCAAGGATAAACTTAGAAACATCAAAGCTAAGAATGGAGACAGTATGCACCAATATCTCACGAAGTTCACCCAATGTCGGGATGAGCTGGGAAGTGTGGGGGTAACTGTTGAGGATGAGGATATGGTGAGTCTAACACTCCTTGGCCTTCCTAAGAGTTGGCATAGCTACCAGGACTCGGTGAATGGAAGGGAGAAATTGCCAGGATGGGAGAGACTTTGGTCGGATCTTGTGCAAGAGGAGATTAGACGGTGCACCAGAGATAGTTCTTCATCTGTGCATGATGAGGAGAATTGTGCCTTAGCGAGTAAGGCGAAGAAGGGGAAGCGGAAGGTTTCTCTTTCCAAATCCAGTTCTTCCAATGATGGGAAGAAGGTTGACAAGTCGAAGGTGCGATGCTTCCGTTGTCATGAGTTGGGCCATTATGCTACTAATTTCCCAAAGAAGAAGTCCAAGAAGGGATCTGAGCAAGGACCTGAAGGTGAGGCAGCCTCACTTGCTTCACAGTTTGAGTTGGACTTCACACTCTTCGCATGCATGGTTTCATCCATGGTGGGAAGTGGTTGGTTTCTTGACAATGGAGCTTCTTTCCACATGACCGGTGACGAAAGTTTGTTTAGTACTTTGGAGGAGAAATATCTCCAGATACTCATAGCAATGGGTAATGATGAGAAGTATAGTGTCTCAGCTGTAGGCATGGTTACTTTTCAAAGGGAGCATGGAGCTCGCCTTACCTTGACCGATATCAAGTATGTATCAGGACTGAAGAGAAACTTGGTGTCGATCGCGATGCTGGAAGACAGAGGCTATGATGTAGTCTTTAGTAAGGGAAAGGTTTTCCTTAGACACATCATCACTAGACAGGTGAAGCAAATTGGTTCACGGGTCAAGAACCTGTATTCTCTTGAGGTTCAAGATGCATGAAAATCCTTGAGCAGCGAGGCAACTGATGGAGACTTGGTGGTTGAGAGGGAGCGTATATTACCTCTCAACATGCAGAGCCAGAAGAAGTCTCAGACGATTGTGTAGGAGCCACGATTGGTGCAGCAGCTTCAGGAGGTTGTGGAGCAGCCACAACAAGGGAAGCTGAGAGGAGATCGAGTAGAGACATCTACTCATGCAGAGACCTCCAGTAGGGGGAAACTTTAAGCTAGGTGGGCTGAGGGATCGCATGCAACCATACCTCCAGGTAGGAGGTGGGGTGATGTGGATTGATCATCCCAAGGAGGAGGAGGGGCAAGATACTTGAGGTACCCAACCTCTTGGATGAGACCTTGCTATGGAAGCCCCGATGTGGAGTAACAGGAACTGATTGATTGGGTAGAGACAGATGCGGATGGAGCGGCAAAGAGAGCGACAGTGCAGGGAATCTCAGGACAGCGCATAGCATGCAGGCTGCAGCAATGTGAGAGGCACAAGTGTTTTTCACAGTGCTAGGCGGCACAGAGAGGTGTGCAATGGTGCGAGATGCATGGAGATGTTGCAGTAGCGCAGATGTCAGAGAGGGAGCACTTGTCAGCAGTAGGTAGAGCTTTAGCATCAGAGTATGTTCCTAGCCCAACATAGTGGTCAGTTGGGAGTGTTTTTTTTCCAAGTGTTGTTGGAGCAAAGTGGACCGAGAAGATGTGTTGCATGCAGAACATTCCAGAGTTTCAGGATCGAGTTTGAGAGGAAGCCTTTCTTGTTGAGAGGGAGTGTTGAAAAGTGTGCAACAAGAAATTCTTGTTGATAATGCAACAAGATGATGGAGCTTAGTGGAAAGGAGTCGCCTTCACTAAGTGGGCCCACAGGAAAATTATGGCGCAAAGTCTATTTTTGGATCACAGCAGGAGTGATCAGAGTCTATTTTTAGACTGCTAGTGAAAAATAGAAAAGTCAAATATTATTGTCTCATAATAATATTTAGACTATAAACATTATCTTATCCTCTTGGAGCACTTCAGTTTGAGCTACAGATGTGGCACATGCAGTTGTCAGAAGGAAATACGTTTTCTTTATGATTCAATTGAGCTATTGCATGCAAGACATCAATTAGAACTCATGTAGTTGAGTTCTGTGGAGTTGGATGAGCAGTTAATGGAGTTGTGTTCAGTTTGACTTAGTTGAACTAGTTATATTTAGTCTAACTGATCAATAGACTAAGTGATGAGTTGTGTGAATTAGTTATTAATTAATTCACTAATTATTAACTCATAATGCAACTGAAGAATACATTAGTTAACTCAGTGCATGTACAGTTCAGTGGAGACAGGTGTTAGAGGTTGAGATTGCTATCATTTGTGCATGAGATTTTGCACATGCATGGATTGAGTAATGCCAATGACAATTGCACAGTATGGGGCCAATACCAAGTGAAATATAGCTTGTGCTCACGTGATTTATAGTGTGGGTGATTTTCACAAGGTAAATAGGAGTTTGGATCAACCATTCTTATTCATTCTCAGCATGTATTGTGCAATGGAGGCAGGCAAGCAGCGGAGGAGATTTGGAGATCAGATATGAGTTGTATTGTGTGTAAAAGGTGGAGATAGTGTTGGATACTTGTGAGGAGTATTTTACTATGTTTGTTACATGTTCTCAATCAATATAATATATAGATAGTTGGGGTTTTTAGCGAGATGCTCTCCCCGGGAAAATACTGTGTTGATATGTGTGATTGATGCTTCTATGTTAGGATATTCCGACACATAGGAAATAGTTAAGTTCAACTTGGTCTAGTATAGAGTTAGGTATAGAGTTAGGTAAAGTGTGTTTCTTTACCATTGTACATTTTGTAACTTACAATCCGACGGTCACGATATGTAGTGATCCGACGGTTCACTCTCTCCTCGGTATTACCGACACTTGATCCGTGGCTTGACACCCGATTGGTCCATGAGTTCTATTTAAAGCGCATGGAGGGTCATTGTTCGGGTAATCCGTGCATGAGAGAAGCTTATGTAAATTTTCATTCTTTGATTAATAAATTGCCTGTAGTAGCCACGTTGGCGCAGGCCGTGGACTGTTTCCCTCTTTGAGGGTTTTAACCATGTCAAAAATACTGGTGTATTGATCTATGATCTGGTTGTGAGCGGTGTCCTTTTGGTGTTCTTTCTGAGGAACTTACCCTGTAAATTCCTACATGGTATCGGAGCTATTTGAGGGCCGCGTCCGTTGGTGATCCAAATCTGAAGCCGGTAGAACTGCATGCGGCTGTCGTTTCCTAGATCTGATGTTTCTGACTGCTTTCGGGCCGAGAGGACTGCTCTGTTGCATTCGGAGCATCTGTTCCAGTGAGGAACCCCTTTCGTTTCACGCGAAAAGGTTTCCGGTAGCCCTAGCTGCGTCATTTTTCAGATCGGGAGGTATACAGTGTTTTTGCAGTTTACTGTTATCTTCTCTCTGCTTATTTCGGTTTCGGTTTATTTAGCCCTTTTTTTTAAACTGGATCTATACCTTTCATTTCTGCGTATGCTCTTTGCCCTGCGACTCTGTGCGATCTGGGCAAATCAGAAACAGAAAGGAAGGATTTTTCTCATGCGTATGCTCTTTTCCCTGCACCTTAGTGTGATCTCGGAAAATCAGAAACATTGAGAAAAATATTTAGTTTTTCGGCTAAAGCTAACTTCGAGCCGCAAGGTTCGTTTTTCTTTGCATATTCGTGTTGGGTTTTGTGTTTTGTGTTTTGTAGGGAAAAAGAGCTTTCTCAAGGCAAGCACGCAAACCAAGCCCCCCCCCCCCCCTCCTCTCTCTCTCTCTCTCTCTCAAATTTTTTGTATAGATCAATTGGTTCAAAGCTATTTTAAGAGAGTAGAGGTCTTGGGTTCAAGTCTCCATTTTGTGGGGGAGGATTTTTTCATTCCCGCACATTCGCGCACTTTGCCGGCAACTTCAACAAATTTTTTTCAAAAAGCCATAACTTCTTCATCCGGAAGCCTTTTTCAGAGCCGTTTTTTTTTAAAACAGCCTAATTTTTCGAGATCTATCCATTGGAACACTTACTTTCAGCATCTTCAGCTTCAGTTTTTTAAAAAAAATGGAAAGTCCATGCCAAGTCATTCTTGACAGCACTAACTACTTCCAATGGATAGCCTACATGGAAGATTTACTTAGAAGTAAAGGTCTCTACAGAATAGCCACAGACCAAGAGAAGAAACCAAAAGATGAAGACAAGGCTGCAAAATGGGAAAATAGACAAGATCAAGCACGTGGTTTGATAGGGATGTCTATTTCTCCTGATCTTAGATTCCATATTGCAGAACTTGAGACTCCTCATGAAGCATTGGAAAAAATCACTAAAGTTTTTGGGATTAAAAATGAAATTAGAGCCCATCAACTTGAAAATGAGTTGCTTACTTTGGATCCTAATAATTTTTCTTGCATTGAAGATTTCTTGTCCAAATTCAAGACCCTTAGATATCTCTTGGAAGGTGTTAAGGTTAAGAAAGAAGATAGTAACCTTATTTATTCCATCCTTACTAAGTTGGGACCAGCCTACTCTGTATTTGTTTCCACTTTCCATTCTACAAGGGAAGCTTTCATTTGTCAAGGAAAAGACTACAAGGCCCCTTCCTTTGACTCCTTTTGTGATTCCTTAATAAGAGAACAAGAAAAACTCTTACACCTTGGTCTTCTTAATCTTGGAAACTCTTCCAAGAAAGCGTTAGCCGCCCAGCAGCAACCAAATTCAAAGAATCCTAAGAAGTCATATCCTAAAAAGAATGGTCCTAAACCAAACAAGGGTCCTAAGCAAACTCAGCCTCAAAATGAAAGATCATTTCAGCAAAATGATAAGACCAATAAAAACAAATGGAAGAAGACTGATAGACATTGTAACTTTTGTAATCGAGATGGCCACTTAGAATCTAAATGCTTTAAGAAGATGGAAGCCTTGGAAGCCGCAATGAAGAAACATAACATCCATGTGGAGCATACTTCAACTTCAACTTCCGGAATGGCACTTTCTGCATGTCGTTGTCAATCATCTCAGTCTGGTTATGCATTAAATGTATCTTCTTCTTCTCCTTCTCATGAGTGGCTCATTGATTCTGGAGCCTCTTATCACATGGCCAAAAACCAAGCCATGTTTTCTTCTTTAAATGATTGTAACACCAAAAATATATATGTTGGTGATGATAGATCTCTTAATGTTGTAGGGACTGGAACTGTTCATCTAGACAATGGTCAGTTTAATGATGTATTATGTGTTCCAACCTTATCCTGCAACCTTCTATCTGTATATCAGATAACTCATTCAGGTGAAGGTAAAATTGTTGAATTTTCACCTCATGATGTTGTAATCAAGGATCTAAGAGATCCTAAACAGATTCTAGCTACTGGTATTGCTGATGATTCCACAAGGTTGTATAAGTTTCACAACTTTGGGTCATCAAATCTTCCCTCAGTATTTGTTGCTCATAATGATGAAGTGAGCAAACTTTGGCATGAGCGATTTGGTCACTTAAACTATCGCTCCCTTCAGCATCTATGTAAAGAAAATATGGTGACAGGTCTTCCTATGGTATCTTGCAGAGATGGTGTTTGTTCCGGATGTGTACTCGGAAAACATCATCGGGACAGTTTTGACAAACGTGCCTCTTGGCACGCCTCAGCCCCTTTACAGCTTGTGCACAGTGATTTATGTGGTCCACTTCCTGTTGCTTCATTCTCTGGCTGCAAGTATTTCTTAACTTTCATTGATGATTTCTCCAGACGCACTTGGGTATACTTCTTAAAACTCAAGAGCGAAGTATTTAACACATTTTTGGCCTTCAAAGCCTTTGTTGAAAAACAATCTGGACATCAAATTCTTAAGCTAAGAACTGATAATGGTGGAGAATATGTTAAAAACACATTCATCAACTTTTGCACCGAAAATGGAATTCAAATGCAACATACTGTTCCATACACTCCACAACAAAATGGTGTAGCTGAAAGGAAAAATCGCACCTTAAAGGAAATGGCTAATTGTATGCTGCAATCTAAAGGACTCAGTCTTAGTTTTTGGGCCGAAGCAATTAATTGTGCAAATTATATAATCAATCGCACTCCTACTAAGGTTCTAAAGAATATCACTCCAGAAGAAGCTTGGAGTTCCATTAAACCAGATGTAAGTCACTTTCGTGTTTTTGGAAGTGAAGCATGGGCCCATATTCCAGATGAAAAGCATAAAGCTTTAGAACCTAAGAGTGAGAAATGTACTTTTGTTGGATATTCTGAAGATGTAAAAGGTTATAGACTTATTCCATTTAAGTCCAAAAATGTTATCATTAGAAGAGATGTAAAATTTGATGAAAATAAATCGGCCTGCGAGCCTAGTCCGGCGGATGTGCCACCTCTTCCTATCTCTTCTACTTTTGAAAACATTTCTTCTTCAGATGATGAAAGTGAGGATGATAATCCTCCCCCACCTTCTCAGGATCCTCAACTTCCAAGATGGGTCCGTGCTACTCGGGATGCAGCAGGTGATCTTGCCGGTGATCCTACAGATCAGCGACGTACACGTTCTCAGTTTGAAAGAGCCTCTTCTTTACTGGCTCAAGCTCCAGTAAATCATGATCCTGACACTTTTGCAGAAGCTTCAGGCCATCCACATTGGGAAGCAGCTATGAATGAAGAATATCATTCATTGTTGACAAATGATACATGGGATCTTGTTCCTCTACCAAAGGGACGCAAACTTGTTAGATGTAAATGGGTTTACAGAACCAAGTATGGACCAGATGGGAAAGTTGATAAACATAAAGCTCGTCTTGTTGCTAAGGGTTTTTCACAGGTTGAAGGCATTGACTACACTGAAACCTTCTCCCCTGTTGCCAAAATGAACTCTATCCGCCTTGTTCTTTCCCTTGCTGCCTCTTTAAAATGGGAAGTCCATCAAATGGATGTTAAATCTGCCTTCTTGCATGGGGACTTGCATGAAGAAATCTATATGGAACAACCCATTGGCTTCATCCAAACAGACTCCAGCCTTGTATGTCGACTTAAGAAATCTCTTTATGGTCTCAAGCAAGCTCCTCGGGCTTGGTATGCCAAAATGGATAGCTTTCTTTTAGAATCTGGCTTTTCTAGGTGTTATTCTGACAATACTGTCTACACCAAGAAAGTGGGCAACTCTCTTATCATCCTTGTTCTTTATGTTGATGATCTTATTCTTACTGGTAGTGATCCCAACCTTATAAACCATGTGAAGTCCAGCCTTAAAAAGAAATTTGAAATGACAGACTTAGGACACTTACACTATTTTCTCGGTCTTCAAGTCTTGCAATCCAAGGAGGGTATTTCCCTTTCCCAGTCCAAGTATGCTTGTGATATTCTTCGTCATTTTCACATGGAAGACTGTAAGCCAGCCCCTTCTCCCTTTCAGTCTGGAGTCAAACTTTCAGTCTCTTGTACTTCTCCTGAAGTTGATGCTACCTTATACCGTCAACTTGTAGGAAAACTCTTGTATTTAACCCATACTCGTCCTGATCTTTCCTTTGTTGTTGGCCTTGTTGCTCGTTTTATGCAAAACCCCCGTGAAAGTCATTGGAAAGCAGCTAAAAGAATACTTCGTTATGTTCGAGGTACAGTACAGTTTGGGATTCATTACAGTGCCAAAGCAGCTCCTCTATTAGTTGGTTTCACTGATTCTGATTGGGCTGGTGACCCTGATGATCGGAAGTCTACTGCCGGTTATGTCTTCACTCTTGGTTCAGGACCTATTACATGGGCTTGTAAGAAACAGGCTGCCATTTCTCTTTCGTCAGCAGAAGCAGAGTATCGTGGTGCCGTGGAAGCTAGTAAGGAAGCCTTGTGGCTTCGTCAGATCCTATCAGAGTTTGGCTTTGAGCAGCAGCATCCAACCACACTTTGGTGTGATAATCAAAGTGCCATTCAGCTATGCAAAGATCCAGTCCAGCATCAGCGCAGCAAACACATTGAACTACACATGCACTTCATCAGAAAGCTCATTCATGACCATGTTCTTGAAGTGCAATATTGTTCAACAGATGATCAGGTTGCAGACATCTTCACAAAGGCTCTCACAGAGGCGAAGTTCACTAAACTTCGATATATGCTTGGAGTTCAGGAAGTTGTCACTAAGGGGGGATGGGCTCTAGTGCCTCCTTCCTTCTCCTATTGTGTCATATTTGTAAATCCTTCAATCCTATCCCAAGTTGTTCTTAAGGGGGGATGTTAGGATATTCCGACACATAGGAAATAGTTAAGTTCAACTTGGTCTAGTATAGAGTTAGGTATAGGGTTAGGTAAAGTGTGTTTCTTTACGGTTGTACATTTTGTAACTTACAATCCGATGGTCACGATATGTAGTGATCTGACGGTTCACTCTCTCCTCGGTATTACTGACACTTGATCCGTGGCTTGACACCCGATTGGTCCATGAGTTCTATTTAAAGCGCATGGAGGGTCATTGTTCGGGTAATCCGTGCATGAGAGAAGCTTATGTAAATTTTCATTCTTTGATTAATAAATTGCCTGTAGTAGCCACGTTGGCGCAGGCCGTGGACTGTTTCCCTCTTTGAGGGTTTTAACCACGTCAAAAATACTGGTGTATTGATCTGTGATCTGGTTGTCAGCGGTGTCCTTTTGGTGTTCTTTCTGAGGAACTTACCCTGTAAATTCCTACATTCTATGTGCGCATGTTATTGTTTCTGGTTCTGCAAATTGATGATCAACGTGGAGGAGGTTATGTATTATGCATGTTTTCCGGATCTCTGTTGAATAAGTGTCATATTATTCAAAATTTCTACACTAAGTTCTAAATCATTTCTTATTAAAATAAGGCCTGCATCGCAAATCACTACTCACAAGGAGCGTGCCTTAACAAAGTATCTTAAACCATGCGATATGTGAGATTGTGATGACACAATCTCCCTTATCGCATCACATTAAGAACACTTAAGAGGAGCCTGAAACATTATCATCATGCAAGATTGTGAAATGTGATTGAAGATCCAGACCCAATTTTGAAATATGTTATAAACAAGCACTCAAGTCCGCTGCTTAAGGAAAAAGGGATTTACATAGAAAATCCTAACAAATAAGCTATGCTTTGAAACCAATAATGAGCGGCCCGCATTTTGCATCCCGTAGAAACTAAAGAAACGTTAAAGAAAGCACAATAATCACAATGCGATAATGTGATTTTTGATATTGCATCACAATCGCATAATCGGCATTTTCACAATTTAAAGGCTCACCACCCTAAAAATTTCTTCCCTAACTTACGGTGCATATCTTTAATGAGCAACAAAGCTAGGAATAAGGAACCATTAGTGGGAATTTAGTAAGGGTTAAGAATTTATGTTTGAAAGACATTTCAACATGATACGATATCTTCTCACCTGCGTTCAAATAAGAACTCCTTTCTTGTCACCTTTTCAAATTTATCTACATTATTCATTCTTAGGTTCATTCTTATCTCTGTATATCTGATATCTTTTGTTTTGCTCCATTTTCAGGAAAAATTCACAGAAAGAGTCATTGGGAGCAATGGCAAAGAGGGGCAAGGTAGCCGCATCTGAGAAATCAGAAATGACTCCTTTATTCTCTTATACTACATGTAGCAAAGATAGAGAAACCTCTACGTGGGAAACTATGTATGATTTATTAGAAGAAGAGCAACCAAGACCTATAGTAAAAAAGGTCACAGCCGATGGTCATGCTTCCTTAGACGCCCCCATCTTCGAGACAGCGTGCTCATTTCTGCACCACATAGCTATGAGACCAAACATAATTCTGTATACATATATGGTCAAGTGGATAATTGATCAGGTGGATGTCTCAGACAGATAATTTAAGAATAACAGGTAGGAGGTTATGGGATCATTTTCACCAAACAACCTGTGACTTATGTATAATCTGCCAAAGCCATGGGCGTTCTAGAACAAATAGTTCCTCGAGAAATTTTCTAAGGAGAATGAAGACCTAGCAGATGTTACGTCTGGATGAAAAATGAATTGAAGATCAAAAAGGATAAATCAGGTATATTCTACAGCATCTATAGCTCCCCCTCATAGTTTTGCAGCAGTGATGCTATGTAGAATGTTCAGCAAGCCCGATAGTACCAAATTTTCCCCAGAATGGTTGCCATTAATAGATGCAGCCGTAAACGTAACAATAATGAATTGGGCCAAAATTTTGTCTGATAATTTGGCAAAAGCCATAATAGAGTATAGGAGAAAGAGGAGTATCTCATCTAGGGTTTACCCTCCATTTTTCATGAGTGCCTATATAATGGACATTATCTGTTTTGGTTCCAAATTTCCTATCATGGGATGGAAATGGACTGTGAGAGATTCGCTTCCTATTCATATATATCATAAGAATATGTGGTAGTCTCCGTTTCACCCCCACTTTTACAGAATTTGTCAAGGGGTTATGCTACCTATTCATAAACAGGTCTACAACAGGTATTCCCCTAGATTTTCTAGAGAAGCTGAGGTAGATATCCTACCTGTAGCCAGATGGTTTGGGGAGGAAACATTTACATATATCAAAGTATTTGAGATCATTTCTTCGTCGCATGTTCTCCCATATTATGTCCCTGATAAGTTAATGGCTAGGGAGATAGTCTACCAATTAGCAGGAGAAGGTGGGCTGAGCAAAGGATTGAAGGAACAGAAAAAGGTCATTTGGCCTACATTTCCGTTGCAATGTGGTGCATTTGCACCAAAAAATTTTGGACATGCATTCAAGGAAGCAGAGATTATTAAATCTCTGAAATTGGCTACATTTCCAGAAAGACGATATGACCCAAATGGCACCGCCAATGACTTCACTACTATGGTGAAAGTGAAAATATTTACCCATGAGGAAGATGCATTTGATGACCTCTTCCTACAAAATGAGATATTTTCTTAAGTAAATCATATGGCTTCACTACCTTTTTCCCTAAATGATCTTAAGGCTTTCCACAAATATGGAGAGAGGAGATTATTACAAGTCCCATTGGACCTGCTACAGATTGAACCAATAAGGGAGCCAACTCCCAGTGTAATCTTAGAGGAAAGCTCCAGAGAAAATTCTAAAGATAATTCTAGAGCAAAGTCCCAAGAGAAGTCTACCCATGAGTCACAAAACTCAGAGCAACAATCCCAGAATGGGCGTAGTAAAAACAAAGAGTCTAAGAGAGACACATTTGGAACTACAGAAAAATCAACTGAGAAAACCTCAGTGGAGAAATAGGCTGAAATTCACTCCACCTCCACCCAGCCGGAAAAACTTCTAATTGTTGATTTAGAAAAAGAATGGGAGAACTTTAATAAAAAGCTCCATACAAAAGGACAAACATCTGAAGTACAGACTCCACAGCATAGATCAACTCAAGAAGTTACAGTGGAGAAAATTGTAAGTACTCAAGATATAGAGCTCATTCCTGCACTCCCACTTCTAAAATTGTTTTAAGAGTTGAGGAAATTCCTCCCTTATAGCCCTACCCATAAAGTTGTCATCAAAAGGTAGAGGAAGAAAAGAAAGCTAGATGTTGCAGTTGTCACCACTCCCGATAATGAACCAATGGATATTGTCTGGAGAGGTTTTCCCATGGACCCATCTTAGAACCTTACGATACTATCACAATTTGCAGGAGCCTATGCTATGGAAGCTATTGGTAAAGAAGTCGAGGTTCAAATGTTGTTGAGAAAAAAATAACAAAAGATCCTGTTGTTGGAACAACAATTAGAGCAAGAAAAATCTAACCAACAAGCAGAGTTACAAATTGCCAAACTACAGTAGGAGTTTGAATAGGTGCAAATACAACATCAAGCCATCCTAGCAGAAAAGGATGCGCATATTTAAGCTATGATAGAGAAGTATAAAGGCAATCCACAAATAGATCAGTTCATAAATGAAGCAATCAGCCTTAACACCCAACTAATGCAACAAAAGGAACTTTTGTGCCAAGAAATCTCGCAAGTAAAGCCTTAGTGTGAGATCAATGATAAGCTAATAAGTCAAATCGTCGACATGAGGCTTGAGTATGATGAAATCCATAAAAGGATTTCTGATTTTATCACCTAGCAAGAATCAGAAGATGGAAGAAAGGTTGATTTTCCCAAACTAGAGGAGTCACGTAAAGAAATTCTATTTGCAGACTGGGATTCTCAGCTCAAGCAAGTAGAAAGGGCAATAGTGGTCACAACAGCAGTAGAAAATATCATCATTGAAGCCATTAACGAAAATATACATGGCGACAACCTAGTTGTTGAATATATACCAGGATTTCTTCCAAACACCAATCAACTAGAGCAGCAAAGGAAAGGGAGGAGGTGATCAGACAAACGAGCAAGATGAACTGGGAAGCATACTGGAAATTCTTAGTCAAGCCATATAGCTAGTGGATGACCCTGCGTTTCCTAACCACTTCCACACAAAAAATGGTGCCAGCAATGACAGATGTTGTATTCACTAGGCAAAGTAAATCTGCGATCGGCCAACTAACACATCTCAAACCAATGACGGATATTTGTGATCTTAAGGATCAAATGCAAAGGAGTTAGTCACCTTGTTTTATTTCTATTTTATTTTCATTTCACATAATCTGAGGAAGGTCGTTTAAACCTCCTCAACTATTTTTGTAATAATCTATTTTAGGACCTACAATTTTAGTATTTAAACCCCTCTCATGCATTTAGAGAGGGGTCCAGAAATTTTATCAAAAACATTCTTCAAAACATGCACTTTTGTACCTTTGAGGAGGTTCTGGTAGAATGAATGGAACAGGATCTATTTTCTTTTATATCTGGCATGTTCTACTGAAATTTCACTTTTGCACTCTTAGATGATGTTGGATTGGTTGGAATTAGATCGATATTGTTGAAACACATGAGTAGAACTTATTACAAATGGTACTTTTATCTTGTGATTTTGTTTTATTTATGTATCAGGAAATAACTTTTCTTCAATTGCTTTATGTATAAAATTTTGAATTTTGGTTAGCATTATTGCACTTTTGTATGGTGTTGGCTTTAATTTCCTGCTGAATACGTGAACGATTCTATATGCGATATATCTCTCACAATCATTTTGGCTAACTATTTATCCAAAATGATTATTGTTAAATGATTTCATTTCTTATTGCAGTTGAATGATCTTTATTACCAATTATTATAGGACATTATTTTAGATCGCATATCTTTCTTTTATTCCTAGGTATAGTTATAGTTAGATAGTGTTTAAAACTAGGATATATGCATGTGATTAATAGTTTAGATTAGATTACACTTAGTTAAATCATTCCCCCGTTACATCATATATCACCCCATCAACACTACCAAATTATCTTTTTGGAAACTGGTCCCATTATCCCCAGTCGGAGCCACTACACCAAACGGAAAAGGAGTTGCCAACCAAGGTCCGGACTAGGTGGTTTTTCCCATGTTGTAGCAACGATTTTTGAAGCTTCCACGTTTTTGGCAGTAGAAG
The DNA here is from genome assembly GCA_031772625.1 of Pinus tabuliformis. Taxonomy (NCBI): domain Eukaryota; kingdom Viridiplantae; phylum Streptophyta; class Pinopsida; order Pinales; family Pinaceae; genus Pinus; species Pinus tabuliformis. The sequence continues at coordinate 515,143,754 of CM062811.1, forward strand.
GAGGGAATGAACTATGAATGGAAAGTAAATTCAAACCAACAGGAAATTCTAAGAGTAAAACTCCCTCGCCCTCACCTCCAACTTTCCGATCACATTCTAAATCTCTGAATCCTAAGAGAGAAGTTGTAAGAACACCCTCAGAACCCATTGTTGAAATTATACAGAAACCATATCATTCTTATTTTATAGAAACCCCTGAATTCCAGTCTCTGATTCATAAGTTACAAGGAATTCTGATATCTCAAGAAGAATACGAGTTATCCCAAGATAGTGTTACTTCTCAGTTTCCCTCATCTCAGAGGTTAACTAGAGCACAGAGTGAAAAGTTTGGGATTCCCCCATTCGAATTCCCTCTACCAAGCTATAAGAGAGTTAAGAAGACATCATCTGAATATCATAGTGAGGTTATTTCATCATCCCCTCAATCATATTCATTCATTCCATCCATTTCATGACAAGATCAATCACCCACCTCATAACTCCAGATCGTGATTTACACAGGTACTGGAACTCAACCCTCCTCTACCGAATCACCTTCAACCACTAGAACATCTTCTTCTATGCAAACACCAACAATGGCTCAAAATCCTCCAAGTCCATGGAAAAATCTAGGAATTGTAAGAATGGCAGGACCTTTACATCCATTACCAGCTCATTCCGAAAAATGGCTACCAAGGTTCAATCATGATAATGGCCTACTAGCTGAGGAACATATCAACAATTTTATGTTGTCTATTAATCTAAATGAACTAGTAGAAGAAGATGTAGTTGTAAGATTATTCCATTATACCTTACAAGTATCAGCAAGATCATGGCACTTCTCATTACCATCAGGTTCTATAAATAGTTGGGATGCCTTTCAAGAGCATTTCCTAACCAAATTTGGAGATGATGGATCCATGGCTACCCTAATCAATGATCTCTCCAATTTGAAAGTCGAACCTAAGGAACCAATTAAATAATTCAACTCTCACATTAATAAATTATTGAATAAAATACCAGTGGCATCCAAGCCCAGCGATGAAGTCCAAAATGAGTGGTACATTTCTTCTCTCCCTTCGAACACAACTATTTTCATCGATAGGGCTGCCAAACCAACTTTGGCAGAAAACATGAAAGAAGCAATAGTTGTAGAAAAAAGAATTTTAGCCTTAGATAAGAAAATGCTTTAAAAGAACAAAAATCAAAGAAAGTGACTTTTAGGGATGAATCCAAGAAAAAAGTACCTAAAGATCCTTTTGATCTTCAAGGTTTAAAAAAAGTACCCAAAACCATGTCTGATGAAATGGTTGATATCAAGAAACAAGTAGCAGAGACTTACTCAAAGAAATCTTTCAAACCATATAAAAGGAATTCCCATGTTGACCCTAAGCCTCCAAATTCTATATTGAATGTTGAATCGGATGGAGAAGAAGATGAAGTCTCAACAAATGAAGAACAAACAGATGGAAGTGGTTGAGTTACAAGGGATGTGGGATTTTATCCTTCCCAATGAAGAAACACAAGAAGCCCTGCCTGTTGCAACCCAAAGTAGAGGCTCTGTTGATTCACCTCAAACAAGTCCAAAGAAGAAGGTATAAACTCTAGCTCCCAAGGATAAAACAACGGGTAAGAAGTCTCCATCTAAATCTACCCAAACCGCTCCTCTTCAATCAAATTCTTCACCTCCAGCCAAGACTATGATACTATCTGATGAAATGGAATATAACATTGTGGATGATATGAAAAAGACTAGGGCAAACATTACCTTTCATGAGCTTAGCAAGTTGAAACATCAACGAAATTTGATGCTCAAAGAAATCAAAGCAGTCCCTACTTCGCCTCTTCCTACCATTGTACTCTCACAAGCTGCCCGAGAAATGGAAAGGCCCCCTAGTACTTCACTAGATAGAATTGATCCTACCGATATCGCTCTAATCGGAGGAAGATCTAAATCCCATACTCCTCCATTTTTGTTGACTTTCGAAATTTTCAACAAAAATCTACACAACTGTTTAGTTGACTCTAATATTTTACCAAGAATAGTTTACGCGAAATTAAATGTTCAGCCTCAAAAATCAGTTGTGCGCATTGTGCAGTTAGACCGATCCCAAGTCGAAGTAATATGGGAACTTAATAAAGTTACCATTAGAATTTCATCGAACCATAAAGTATTTCAAGTCATTGACATTCTTGTAGCTGATATTCCCCAGTTCTATGGCTTCATCCTTAGTAGAGACTGGTCAGAGAAACTCCAAGGTTATTTTGTGACTGACTGGTTTCACGTGTGGCTTCCCTATAATGGCAAGTCAAATCAAGTAAGTGTTGATCGCGAAAAGCATCAAAAGTATATTGTTACGAAATTAGGAGAGAACGAACCAGTCACGTATAATAGCAATATCATCGGAAACTACTCATTTGAATCATTTCTAGGAAATTTCAATGCAAATACTTCACCTTTCTTGGAAATTCTATTGTATCGCAAGTTGAAAATTTTTCTCAAATAGATACTTCTAAGTGTATAAATTTTGTAGATAAACTTATAGTTAGCTCTTTATTTTGGAAATTATTTTTTTACGGATCTAAATCCAACGATGGAGCAGGAGCAAGATGCATATTAGTTAGCCCAGGAGGGGAAAAAACTATGTTAGCATGCAAACTTGAATTTGATTGCACAAACAACACTGCTGAATATGAAGTGTTAGTTCAAGGCCTGTATAAAGCCAATGGCCTTAATATCAAATACCTACAAGTGCTTGGGGATTCAAAAATTGTGATAAAACAAGTAAGAAATACTATACATTGTTTGTCTAGACATTTGAGACATTATCGATCATTAGTCCAAGACCTCACTTCTCACTTTACAACATTTAATATTTCCCCTATCCCCAGACTCCAAAACACAAGTGCCAACCTTTTGGCTAATGTAGCCTCCAAGCTCATTCCACCAGGAGATTAGAGTCTCGATTGATTTTCTATTGAATTGAGTTTTAGGCCTTCTATTACCGATAATGTCACCAATTGACGAGTCTTTAATAACGATACAAATGTCATAAGATTTTTCACATCAGAAGATTCTTATGATGACCAAATAACTAATGAAGATCAGCATGATGGCCAGCTTAAGCAAGACGCAACAATGAATGATATACCTAAGTCTTTTGTTAAGCTGGAATACTTATATGACCTTAAGGATAGATTCAAAATATGACCAGCTCAAAACTTCAAAGTTCAACTCTGAGGTTTGAATTTGTTAATCTCGAAACTAAACTTAAACCTCAAAATATTATTCTAGGTTTTGGACTTACATCAGCTGAAAAATCAGCCTTTATAAAATTGTTGAAGAAATATATGAATGCCTTTACTTGGAAATATGAAGATCTATAAGACACTTCTATAATTCAACATACCATCCCCATGACATCTGATGAAAAACCTGTGCAACAGAAATTGAGAAAGATTCATCCCAATTTAGAAAATTAGATTAAGTCTGAATTGAATAAACTATTGAAAGCCAAGATTATTTTCCCGGTCAGACATTCCAGGTGGGTCTCCAACCTTGTCCCAGTCAGAAAAAATAATGGTGATATTCGAATATGTATAGACTTTGGAAATCTCAATAAATCTTGTCAAAAAGACAACTTTTCGTTGCCTCCTATGGAACAAATATTGTAAGCTCAGAACTAATGTCTTTCCTGGATGGACTTTCAAGTTATAACCATATTCTAGTACATCCAAATGACCGGCTAAAAACTACATTTAGAACCAAATGGGGCACCTATGCCTATCAAAAGATGCCATTTGGATTAATTAATGTTGGTGCAACGTTCCAAAGAGCCATGGATATAGCTTTCAAAAGTTTGGTAAACAAATCAGTGGTAATCTATTTAGATGACATAACTGTATACTCCAAAAAACGCAATACAATCATCTCAGATATTTAAAACAAATCTTTGAACGAAGTCAAATGTACGGAATTTCTCTTAATCCTAAGAAATATTTCTTTGTGTTAAGTGAAGGAAAACTCCTTGGATTCATTGTATCCAAAGAATGGATTCACATTGACCCTGATAGAATAAGAGAGATTTTTGAAATTCCTTTACCACATAACAAAAAGTCTATGCAATCTTTCCTAGGGCAGATAAATTTTGTTAAAAGATTTGTCCCTGACTTTTCACGAATTGTTTTACCTCTTCAATCCATGATTAAGAAAAAATCTCTTTTTAAATGGGGAGACACAGAGCATGAAGCCTTTAATTTGATTAAACAAGTGATCATAAATTCTCCCTCTTTGGAAACTCCAAATTTTTCTAATCATTTCATTTTATATACTTTCGCTTTCGAGAAATCATATGCAGCTATATTAACACAGGTCAATGATGATAAATTCGAAGCACCAATTTCTTTCTTTAGCTCCAATTTACAAGGGGTTGAGTTGAACTATTCAGATGTTGAGAAACAAGCCTTTGCTATTTTCAAATCCATAAAGCATTTCAAACCCTTCCTCCTCAAAACCCACACAAAGGTAGTAGTACCATTCTTAGCATTAAGAAATCTATTAATACAAAGGGATGTAGGTGAAAAGAGAGAAAATTGGGTAATGGCACTACAAGAATATGACATTGAAATCAGACCAGCTAAAATTGTAAAAGGTCAAGGTTTTTGCAGAATGTTAGTAGGAGCATCCAACTTACCAACACTACAAGATTCAGATAATGATGTACAAGTATACGAGGTAAGCCTTAATGACATTGAATCCATATATGTTGATCTCATTTTTTATTTAATAAATGGGTATGCCCCTCCACAACTAAATTACCAAAGAAAAAGGGCTTTGAGGCTAAAATCTAGAAAATACCAAATCATCAATAATGTGTTATTTAGAATAAATTATCACTCTGTTTTGCTTAGATGTCTTGAAAAAACTAAGGCAAACAAGGTTTTGTAGGAACTCCATGATGGGCCAACTGGTGGACATTTTGGAGGGGATACAACCACACATAAAATCCTGCATGTTGGCTATTACTAGTCAACCTTATTCAAGGATGCACACAGTTATGTAAGGAAATGTAAAGTTTGTCAAACAGTTGCTGGCAGACAGAGGAAACACGCGTTACCATTACAACCAATCAACATCAAACACCCATTTGAACAATGGGGACTGGACATAATAGGTGAGATCGTTCCTCACTCCTCTAAGCAACATAGATACATTCTTACAGCAACTGATTATTTCACAAAATGGGTGGAAGCAATTCCGCTTAAGGTAGCCAATTCTGAGAACATCATTGAATTCATCGATCAGTTTATTATTACCAGATTTGGTCTGCCCTCTGCCCTTATGTTTGATAATGCATCTTATTTTTCAGGCAATGTTATGATAGAATTTTCTCTTAAAAGAGGTTTTAAACTTAAATACTCTGTTAACTATTATCCTCAAGGAAATGGCTTAGTCGAATCTACAAACAAAAATCTCATAAGAATTATTAAATGAACCATTGATCAAAGTCAGAAAAATTGGCATAAGTCTTTAATATTTTCTCTATGGGCAGATCGAATAACACAGAAGGCCTCCATAGGCACTTCTCCTTTTAATTTTGTCTATGGGAAAGAAGTTGTTCTCCCAAAAAATGTAGTTATTTGCTCACTAGCCCTAGTTCAATTTATTGAAGAAACTCCTTCCTCTTCTATGTAAGTGATACAATTACAAATCCTTAAGCTTGAAGAAGAACTGGAAAAGGCCAAAATTACACATGCACATCATCAACAGTTAGTCAAAGCTCCGTTTGATGTTAATATGTAAGTACAAATCCTTTCAGCTCGAAGACTTGGTATTAAAATGGGACAAAACACACGAGGAAAAAGGTAAGCATACAAAGTTCCAACGAATGTGGCTTGGCCCATTTCAGATTGTGGAACACATAGGCCCATCAACCTTTTTATTACAAGATTTATCAGGCAAGAGAGAATCTCTACCTATTAATGGGCAGATCCTTAAGAAATATTTTTCATAGAAGATCACCTCTTCTATTCCTTGTATATTATTGTCTTTACTTTTTAGGAAAATAAAAAATTGAGTAGAATTTACGTTTGGCTTTACAAATAATAGTCTCTTTTATATTTTGACTTTTCGCTTGTATAAGTAAAGATGGTTAAGAAGATGATTTTCGCATTTGAAACATGAGTTAAATTTTATTGCTCTAAGATTTCTTGTTCTCTGCTGAAATTATTTGTCTTTTGCTAAACCTCAACTTTATAAAGAAACCTTTGCTCTACCATCAGTCAAGAAAAGTATCTTAAACAAAGCAAAGTCTCTCTACAGAAAAGCATCTTCAACTCTACAATTGTCATCCAGAAACTCTTAAGAAGTCAATGATTCTCCCCATCTAGTAAGATTTCATCCTCAGAGTGTAATTCTAAAATATTCTTAAACTTAAAGGATAAGAGGTCTCATCAAGAGCCAGCTTACCATGATCATAGGGAAATAACTAGCTGACATTACCAATACTGCATATCAAAACAGGGTAATGACTTGAGATTCCATCAATCAAAAGACAAGGGGTCTCATCAAGAGCCATCTTGTTCAACCAAGTTACAACCAGTGAATGGCATTGTCAATTTTGGTCACCAAACCAAGACAATGGCCTTTGAGGAGTAAAATGAAAACTTTAAAGAAAAGAAAATTATTTAGAAAAACAAGTATATAAATCTAAACTTATCTTTAAGGATTGCATTCTTATCTAGATGGGATACTGAATCATTGTTGGTTAAAAGGTAACCCTATCGAGGCTATGGACACCTGCTAGCAGCAGAGGCTCTACCTATGGCGACTGAGTATACCAAAAAGTTGATCTGTGAGAGTCTCCCATGTTTTTATCTTTAAAACCAAGTAATGATTGAAGTAGACAAAGCAACTTTCATATTGAAGAGGATTATCAAAAGAATGATAGTTAGGTAAATGTTGTTTTATTATTCAAAACAATATTTCTTACCTTATATTTCATGTAATTTTTATTTTCTAAAATTACCTTTATTTTGGAAGATTTTAGAAATTTCAAAAAACTATCAGAGATAATTGGTTCTTCCAAGTGAACAGTCAATTATTGTGTTATTCAACAACACCCCATTTATTAATAGTGATAGTCAATATTATATTAACAAATGGGAACCATTTAAAAAATCCTTTCAAAAATAAGTTTAGCATTTAGGCATATTCTTGTTAATTTTTGGAATGAAGCAAGATATCAAAATAAAACCTTTTGAAAAAGCTAGTAAATGTTTTCCTTTTCGCATATCACACGATCAAGCATGTCAAAAGCCTTTCCATCCACCAAAACTAGCGAAAAGCGATCAAAACAAAGCACCACGCTAAAACCTCAAAACTATTAGGTTTCCCATATGAACTAAGTTCTAAAGTATTTCTTATTAAAATAAGGTCTTCATCGCAAATCACCCCTCACAAGGAGCAGACCTTAACAAAGTATCTTAAACCATGCGATATGTGAGATTGTGATGACACAATCTCCCTTATCATATCGCATTAAGAACACTTAAGAGGATCCCAAAACCTTATCATCAAGCGAGATTTTGAAATGTGATTGAAGACCTGGACCCAATTTCGAAATATGTTATAAATAACCACTCAAGTCCGCTGCTCAAGGAAAAAGGGGTTTACATAGAAAATCCTAACAAATAAGCTATTCTTTGAAACTCATAATGAGTTTCCCGCTTGTCGCATCCCACAGAAACTAAAGAAACATTAAATAAAGCACAATAATCACAATGCGATAATGGGATTTGTGATATTCTGTCGCAATCGCAAAATTGGCATTTTTGCAATTTAAAGGCTCGCCACCCTAAAATTTATTCCCCGACTTACGATGCAGAGAATTAATGAGCAATAAAGCTGGGGATAATGAACCATTAGTGGGCATTTAGTAAGGGTTAATAGCATTTACGTTTGAAAGACAGTTCAACTTGATACAATATCTTCTCACCTGCATTCAAATAAAAACTCCTTTCTTGTCAGCTTTTCAAAGTTATCTGCATTATTCATTCTTAGGTTCATTCTTATATTTGTATATTTGATAGCCTCTGTTTTCTCCATTTTCAGGAAAAATTCATAGAAAGAGTCATTAGGAGCAATAACAAAGAGGGGCAAGGTAGTGTTATGAAACCAGCTCAAGAAAAGATAGAAAAGATAGATCAACGCCTTAGAATTCAGCCTCTTCGAGGGGGCAACCTCCTTTACATTACATAAATGAACAATTCTTGGATCATACAAATGACAAAACCTCCTTTCTATATATAGGAGTCTAAGGAGTCATAATATAACCCAGCCGACCTAACAATAATAATATAAAGCCACAAAAATAACAATAGAGGGATTCTATGGGGCACAGTAATAACAATATGGGGGCAATAGGGGCACAACAATATTAATAAGGGGTATAACTACAATAGTAATGGGGTAATCACTAGTATTATAGGGACCCAACATGCCCCTCTCCTTCAAAAAAGTGTTGTCCTCAACGCTTGAGTAGTTCTAGATACGTCTGTATAAAATTCTCATCCTCCCATGTGGAATCTTCAGCAGATAAGTTCTTCCACTTGATAAGATACTCTGAAATTGATCGATTTCGTAGCTGTCAAGTTCTTGTTTCTGTGACTGCTTCTGGTTCCAATATAATTTTTCCTTCCTCGTCAAGTTCTGGCAATATTGTTTGAACTGGGAGCTTTTCACCTATAACCTTCTTTAAACATGAAGCATGGAAAACTGGGTGCAATCGAGAAGTTGCAGGAAGCTCCAATTTGTATGCCATAGTACCAATCTTTTGCAACACCTTGTACGGACCATAATACTTTGGTGATAATTTATTATCCTTCTTAGCTTGCTTGAGGGACATTTGCTTATATGGTTGTATCCGTAGGAATACCCAATCACCTACATCAAAACTTCTTTCACTGCGATATTGATCTGCCTGTTGTTTCATTCTATTCTATGCCAACACGAGGTTATCCTTTAAGAGTTGGAGGACTTGTTGTTGATGTTTGATGTGATGTTCCACTGCGTGAACCTTAGAATTTTCTCTTAAATATGATGTGATGGATGGTGGTTGATACCCATAAAGTGCCATAAATGGGGTCATTTTTGTTGCTGTATGCAAGGAAGTGTTATACCACCATTCAGCCAGAGGCAACCATTTGACCCATTGTGTTTGATTATCAGATACAAAGCAATGAAGATATCCTTCCAAACGTTTGTTTACTATCTCAGTTTGCCCATCAGATTGAGGATGATAAGATGAGCTATGAGCTAACTGAGTACCAAGACAAGAAAATAATTCTGTCCAAAAATTTCCAGTGAAAATGGGATCTCTTTCACTTACAATAATATTTGGGTTTCCATGTAGCTTTTGAATTGTTTCCATAAATGCAGTAGAAACTGTGCTGGCCTTAAATGGATGTGATAATGCAAAAAAGTGTGCATACTTGGTAAGTCTATCAACTGCCACCATGATGACACTCTTTCCCTCAGACTTGGGTAAACCTGTGATAAAATCCATTGAAACCTCCTCCCAACGTTGGCTTGGAATGGATAAAGGTTGTAATAGACCCGGTGTCTTAATTGTTTCAACTTTATTTTGTTGGTAAACCAAACATTCCGCCACAAACTTTTGAATATCTGATTTAAGGCCATCCCAAAAAAATTCCTTCTTAACCCTGTGCTAAGTTTTTAAAAATCCTGAGTGCCCTCCTAAGGGAGAAGTGTGCAATTCCATAAGAATCTTTTGTTTTAGCTAGGAATTCTTACAGAGTTATAAGCGATCTTTGTACCATAACAAATCATTTTGCCAGCTAAATGTATCAGACGTATTGGAATCTTGTTGTAGCTTTTGAATAATTGCCCACACTTCTTCGTCATTCTTCCATTCCTCCCTTGCTTCGTTTATCCAATCTGGTTGTATAATAGAAATGGCACACAATAATGCTTCTACATCCTCATCCTTTCTTGAGAGTGCATCTGCCACCACATTTTGCTTCCCTTCTTTGTAGATGATTTCAAAGTCATAACCCAACATCTTTATGACCCACTTTTGTTGCTCTTCAAAGGATAATCTTTGTTCTAAAAAGTATTTAAGGCTATCATGATCCATTTTTACCTTGAAGTGTCTTCCCATTAGGTAGGGTCGCCATTTCTTAAGTGCATGGAGTATTGCCAACATTTCATTCTCATAAATATCTTTGCTTAAAAACTTTCCCTTGATTGGACGACTTTCAAAAGCAATGGGTCTTTCATCTTGCATTAGAACAGCACCAATTCCGTTTCCTAAAGCATCACATTCCACAATAAAGGTTTTTGTGAAGTCTGGTGTAGCTAAGACCGATGCTTGGCACATTGCCTCTTTAAGATGTTCAAAGGCCTTTGTTTCTTCCAGAGTCCATGAAAATGCATCTTTCTTCAATAATGTTTTTAGAGGTGCTGCTATTCTCCCATAATTCTTAACAAACTTGCGATAATACCCTGTCAACCCGAGAAATCCTCGCAGATGCTTTATGGATGTGGGAATTTTCCATTCCTTAATGGCTTTAATTTTGCTAGGGTCTACCTTAACTCCTTCATGAGATACAATATGACCCAAGTATTCCACCTCCTGGTGTTGGGTCCCTATAATACTAGTGATTACCCCATTACTATTGTAGTTATACCCCTTATTTATATTGGTGTGCCCCCATTGCCCCCTTATTGTTATTAATGTGCCCATAGAATCCCTCTATTGTTATTTTTGTGGCTTTATATTATTATTGTTAGGCCGGCTGGATTATATTGTGACTCCTTAGACTCCTATATATAGAAAGGAGGTTTTTTCATTTGAATCATCGAAGAATTGTTCATTTATGTAATGTGAAGGAGGTTGCCCCCTCGAAGAGGCTGAATTCTAAGGCGTTGATCTATCTTTTCTATCTTTTCTTGAGCTGGTTTCATAACATTTGGTATCAGAGCTTTGGATTCTAGGGTTTCGCTGCTCCAAACAGGTCATCGTGGCATTTTCGCTATAACTCTTTTTCTGTGACGTTTCAGAAGTCGCAAAAAGAACCATTTGAGAATAAATCACGCTGAACCTTGGGTCTGAATTTCAGAGCTTTTCGCGTGTTATTTTCGGAGATATGATCTGAGGAAGTTGGTCTTTTGCAGACTCCTGAATTACATTCAAAACTGGTGACCTGGGGAAAATTGTCATAACTTTCTATCTAAGAATCGGATTGAAATTTTGTAAGAAGGTATAGAAATAGCAGGGACTGTAGTTTCTTGTATGCATTTTTTAGATCCATAGGTCGAAACAATGACTCGTGGCACGTCGTACAAGTTTGCTCTACTGAACTAGTCTATAAGCAAGTCACTGTGGGAGATTTCATATAACTCTTCCCTGGAGAAACCAATTTGGGTCAGACTTGTCGCATTGGAAAGAGGACTCAGAAGGCTACTACAGTTCAAAATTTCAGAACTAGATGATTCGAAATTACAGAGATACATCAGATTCAACATCAGGCTTCTACAAAGTGAAAAAAGGTGTGTAGTTTTTTTTTAAATTTTTGCATAAGCTTGGTTTGAAGGAATTCAAAGGGCATAGAAAAGCATTATTATCAGTAACTGATGCCCTGAGGAAAGAAAGTTCAAACACCTAGTAAGGAACCTGAAAGCTCTAGCATGACTCATGAAGAAGAGGAAGAAATGCTACATGATATATCAAAATTACAAGAACAAGTGCAACAAATGTCACGCTCACAAAAGCTAACAGAAGCTAAGATAAATGGCGTGGAATCTAAGATAAATGGTGTGGAATCTAAGATAAAGGGCATGGAAGCTAAGATGGATGATTTGAAGACAGATTTGAGGACATATTTGAAGACAGACATGGAAGATTTGAAGACAGATTTGACAAATTTTCTACAAGAAATACTTACTAATGGTGAAAAGGTTGTAAAGGAAACTCATGATATGAACAAAAGAAATGTTAATCATGATTCCATAGACTCTAATGTTGGATTGAAGACCCACCATATTCCAAAAATTGATATGAGGAAGTTTCATGGCAAGGTTCCCGCCACATGGATATTATAGATGGAGCAGTTCTTCGATCTCAATAATGTGCAAAACGCACAAAAGGTACGTATGGAAACTTTATATTTGGAACCAAATCAGTTTGTATGGTATCAATGGCTTTGCTCTCGTAAAAAATTTATCACTTGGGCAATTTTTACGGAAGAATTGATAGCACATTATGAGGATACAAAAAGCAACACCTTTTTTAGCCAATTGATAAGTCTCAAACAAAAGGGTTTAATAATGGAGCACATTGAGGAGTTCCAAAAATTGAACATAAGGGTAAAAGATATTCCAGAGGAGCATAGAATTGATGTGTTCATAGGGTCTTTAAAGGATAATATCCAACATGATGTTCGCCTTTGGGAACCTGATTCATTAGAGAAGGCATTCAGGTTAGCAAGAAAAATGGAAAGCAAAATTATGGCAACCAGGAAGCATACCACTTACAACTATAAAGACGAAAGTGCAGTTGCCCCTAGTCTTCCACAACCTATAAGGTTGAAACCACAACAATTGGAAGAAAAAAGAGCAAAAGGGCTTTGTTATAGTTGTGATAAAAAATACACTAAAGGTCATAAGTGTGCTGAGAAGAAATTATTCTACATAGATTGTGAAGAGGAAGAATAAAAGGAGCAAGAAAGGTCAAAAGAAGAGGATATGCTCCAGGAACAAAGCCTAGATGAAGAAAAAATAAATCCGACCATATCTTGTAATGCGTTGGTGGGAATTACCACTCCTCAAACCATCAAGATAGAAGGACAAATCAAGAAGAAAAAGGTAATAGTGTTGATTGATTCAGGAAGCACCCACAATTTTATTCATTGTAGGGTAGTAAAAGAATTGAATTGCTTCCTATATCCAGCACCAGAGTTGTTACACAAAAATATCGTCACCATGATTATTTGCAGTCAATATGGGTCTATCATCACTTGTACTATCCTCTTAAGCAAGTCTCAAACCTCAGCTCTTCAAGTCAAGCTTTGAAAATGGGAGAAAGACATTAAAAATCAATGAAACGCTGGTTCCGCACTTTCTCTCACTGTCACCTGCGATCCCGCACCTTCTGTTTACAAAAACTGTGGACCTGCCCGCTCTATCCCTAAAGGTGTGGTGCGGACCCCTGTGAAAGTCAAAAGGCGCAAGTTTTATCTTAAAAAACTCACTTTGGGTTAATTCTAGAGAATTCTAGAAGGAATTTTGATGTGGATTGTTCGCTCTGAGGTGATTCATGCATCCCAAAAGAGAATGAGCTAATCCCTTGATGAGAGGAGCTATCCCTTTGAAGGAGGGCTTTATCCCTTTGAAGGAGGACCTAGTAACCTCCCTCCATTGCACTATAAATTCAGGCATTGGGCTGGTTGCTGAGGAGGTTAGAAGCTGAACGTTTTTGAGGGTAAATGCTAGTGAAATCAAGACTTCCTAGTTGAGCTTAAGAGGAGAGATCACATACCTTTTTGGCTTCATTGGGGAGTGAGTGAAACTTGTCAAAGTAGAGGAAACTTCTTGCTGGACCCTGGGAGGAGCTTGTACAGCGTCAAGGCATAGGTTGTAAAGTTCTTCTTCTTTTGAATTAATACAATCAAACTCATTTTTCTCAACAAGTATCTCATGTTATTTGTTTCATGGACTCCTTGACTTTCATGTTAAATATGTTTTATGATATTGGCTTTTCAGGTGCTATTTAATTTTTTTGACTTGTTTGTGTTTGCAGATTCACGACAAAGGAGCTCATTTGGATTGAAGGAGCGAGGGCATCCACAAACTTGCGTTGAACCTAAGGTAGGCCCTAAAAACACTTGTTTGCCATTGTTTATTAAAGCATATTTAGAGAAAGATTGCGTCTGGATGGTTTGCTTGTCATTAGGTCTTCTTTAGATTCTAGGAAGGTCTATCTTGTCTGCAAGATCGACTTATTCCGTGTGACAAAATGGCGACTCCGCTGGGGACTTGATTTTTTTCCTTGTTTTTACTTTGACCTGAGAAACTGTGTTTTTGTTTCTGTTTTTGGCTTGTTGTGTGTAAAATTGGGTAGAGTTTGTAGATCCGGGGTTATTTTTTGTTTTTCATAGCTTTGGGAGAGGACCGCACCCTAGCCGTTTGACACAGTGCGTACCTATCCACACCTTTGCTCTTAGCACAGAGCGAGACCACACCTGTGTTAACTGTGGGCCTGCGAACCCTGTCAAAATTTTGAAAAACCTAAGATTTCCTCTATTAGTCAGCTTAGTTTTTATTTAGAAATTGTTATCCACTGCCCAGACCTACATATAACTTGTCAGAAGCTTTCCTTAGGTTGATTTCATTAGTGTTAGGGTTTTAGGTGAAATTCCTAGGAGTTTTGCTTGTTGGGTTTGTTTTTCATTTTGGTTGTGTAGTGGCTCTAAGCTTAGAATTTGTAGAGACTTCAGATCACCTTAGTGTCTACAAGCCTTCTTATGAGTCTGACCATTTATGAAATCTCCCCTTGTTGAGAAATCCGCTTTGATTTTTCTCTTTATAAAACTTCAAAAAGCTTGTGTTTAAAAGTTTGGATTTTCATTTTCAAAAAGAAAACAAAATTGGTTGTTCTTGACTAATTTGTGATTCTGCATAAATTAGTCCTTAGCTTACATCTAGCTAAGTAAAACATCCTTAAAAAATACATCTTGTAGGCTTCGACTTCAAATAGGTTTTTATAATTTATAGATCTCAAAGTTAGTCATTTTCATAGTTTTGAGTGTTTTATAAAAAATAAAGAAATCTCTTTTGAAAAAAATTTGTTTTGTAGTGGTTGAGTGCTTTGAAACAAAAAAGGGAAATTTTTGTGAAATAACTAGTTGTCTCGTTTTGAGTGCATTGGAAAAGGCAAAAGCTCTTCTTTTAATTTGTTTGATTGAGAAAGATTTGTGTTTACAAAGTATTTGCATTCTCAAACTCTTTCTTAGTTAGAAGTTCATCGAAGAGAAAAATATTGTTTAAATCATCTTAGGTGCATTTTTAGTGATTTTGAGACGAGTCTTCATACCACGAGTTTCATCTCCGCACCTTTTGAATTAAACAAAAACCAATAAAAAATAACGCTTAAAGTAAAATTCATCTAGTAACATTTTTATTTCTAGGGCTCTGATACACCGACTTACCTTAGGCTAGTGTCTTGGAGTAGGAGAGTAATTAACTCTCCAAGACAGTAAAAACAAACAAGTAGTTGTATCTTGTGGTAGGGAAGTAATCCAATTGTTACATTTATGCTCTGGGAAAGCTCCTCTTAAAGGAGAAGCATGAGATCGTGTCCGAACCAGTGTGGGAATCAATCCTTCCTCATTGGGAATGACGCCAGATATTCACGTATTAAAAATGGTAAACCTCGGATTAACCATTGTCGAGGAGCCTGGGGTCACTTGTTGGTAAACCTTGGATTATGTCAAGGAGCCTTCAAGGGGATTGAGCTTGCTACTCTACCCTTGCATGCGTATCGGATCGTAGACTGTTCCCCCAGTTATATTTGTTTCGGTTGGTAACCTTAGTGGCCATATTCTTTAGGATTCTTCCTAAGGTGACAGTGGTGGGAAGATCCCACTGTACCTAGAGCAGACGTTGGCTAGACTCACTTGGATTTTCTGGGGGGTTCTCTTCACTCGAGACGGTTAAGTGGAGGAACCTGTGCCAGTCTATTCATTAAGCAGGCTGCCGGGGTAACTGTTCCAACCGCCATTTCTGTATTGAACTCTGCGACGTTGGATTTCATCACCAACTAGTGTTTTCAGTACGGAAAGTTATTGTTTGTGTGTGTTTGATCTCCTAGATTCTTTAGGCATGTGATTCAAATTTGTTTGGTTCTTTATAGACTTTAGGTGGTTTTCATTGAGATTTTACTTTGTTTGCGTGTGAAGTAGTTAAAAGTTTTTAACTGTGGCTGAATTACCAAGGCAATCCCGTAGACTTCAGGGCCAACCTCCTGAGTTTTTAAACGTGGCTGAATTACTGAGGAAGTCCTATAGACTTCGGGGCCAACCTCATGAGGAAGTCCCAAGCCAGCTTGAAGGCTTGAAAGTCCTCGTAACTCCTAGAGACAGTAGAGTTGGGTCACCTGAAGAAGGAGAATCTTCTTTGATAGTACATCCTGATTTTCAAACGTTAGTGGCAGATTATAATCCACAGTCAGTGTCTATTTCCAAAGTTACTGGTAGCTTTTCATCTACTAGTGATATAGGTGAGGAACCTGAAATATCCAAGCCTGAAAGTGAATTTGCTGCTACTCCGACATCGGGGTTTGTTTCTCCAGCTTCTAGTGGTCCTGGTTCACCTAGGGTAGAAAGAGTAATCACCCAAGATCTTCCTTCTGGACTTATTGCTATTGAAGAACTTGCTACTCCGGAAGAAGAAGTAGGCATCCCTATCCCTAAAAATCAACCTGTTATTGAGCTAAGGGAGCGTGAATCAATTTTTTACAGTCCACCTAGGAGCAGTACTTGGTATCTTTCTTTGACTAATTTCTTAGAAAACCCAGGGTTAAGTTTTTCACCACCTCGCGCTCCTTATCACCCAACACCTAGAGGTTATTATCCTCCGTTAAATATGTCAGGGCAGTCGTCCATGTTTACTCAATCACCTGAATCCTTTTTGTACGGTGGTCCTTCTGTTCCCTCTGGGTATCAGTCCCTTTCTGGTACTTTTTCGGGAGCATCTCCTCAACCCATTGAGCAAGGGTTATTAACTGGAAGCAATGGTACTAAGCCATTGAGCGTAGAAGACATTCTCATGATGTCAGGTTCTATTCCCAATCCTCAACCTCAAGGTGGCCAGTTACCGCCTGGGGGGCAACCTCAAGGTAAACAATTTGCATCTGGGGGGCAACCTCAAGGACATCAAGGTCAACCCCAGACTCAATATGTACCCCAAGGTCAACCTCAGTATCAATTTATACCTCAAGGTCAACCCCAGTATCAGTACGTGCCTCAAGGGTATCAACCCCAAGGTTAGTACTCAAACCAAGGTTTCCAACTACCCTCCGGTCAAACGTATGTTCAAGGAACGGGAAATGTACCTTTCAATTATCAATCCTACCCTCAACCCGGTTATGGTCCTCAGTATTCTCAACCTGTTATGGGTCAGTACCCTAGAATGAATATAGTGTGGGATCCATCGCAAACTCAACAGGTGTTGCAGCCAAATGTACAGTTGTCATCTCAAACTAGAAAATCCTTAGTTTCTGGTACACCCGGCAACCAGTCAAGTCTAACATTCAAACTTCTGTACCTTCGGTAGTTTCTCATCCTGGGCCTAGTACGCCTCGTACTCCACCTCAAACGACTGCTACAACTACCGCAACATCTGTTCAATCTACCCCACCTACTTCTAGAGTATCGACAGCTCCGGTTTCTCCTATTCCTGTATCTACTCCTTAGACATCTTTACCACCGTCTGGATCTACGATTCAAACTTCGGTTCAGATGCCTGTAGGAAAACCTAGTTCAAGTACGGTTGTCACAAGTCAACCACAATTTACTTATCAACCGTACCAGGGACAGTATCAATTCGGTCCTGCTGTGCAGCAGCTAGCCTATCAGTATCAACCGTACCCTGGGTACACTTATCAACAACCCCAGTATGGTCCGGTTAATCTTGGTTTTCCGGGAGGATACAATATCCCAAATGCAATTCCTATTCCTAGTTATCCTGGATATCCTCCTCCTGGGGCTGGTCTCATGACCCAGAGTTTTAGGGATCCTAATCATCAGTTACCATTTATCGCAGCTTTGGACTTGCCTGACTTGTCGCGCCTAATGAACAATCCCATTAATTATCTTCCATTTTGGCCACCAATGTCGAATAAGTTACCTAGTGACATTCCTAAGTTCGAAGGTAAATCAAGAGAGGACCTGTCGAACCATGTGATGACTTACCACCTCTGGTGTGCATCTAACTCCATTTCAAATGATTCAATCTGTCTTAGACTTTTCTAGCGCACTCTAATTGGTCTTGCGGCCAAGTGGTACATTGAGTTACCGCGAGGCACTTTTTATAATTTTAGTCAGTTAGCTACCTCATTTTTAACTCATTTTCAGTTGCCAGTTTGATATGAAAATGGCACGGAATTGTTAACTTCGTTAAAACAATCGACATCCACTTACATTTCAGATCATATTCATGAGTCGAGACGTCGATGGCATTTAGTGAAGGTGTTTATTCTGGATCAGATCTTGGCCGAGTGGTTTGTAAAATCTTTGTTGCCAAAGATCACTGAAGATGTAGCTAAAGCCGGAGTTGTTACTGAGGAGCAAGTAATTGCTCAAGCACAGTACCTTGACTTGGTCTATACTCATTCAGGTATGTTACACGAGAAAATCCTCGATCTTCCCAAGAAAAATCAAATCGTTGCAGCTCCTTCGGGATCTCATGCCGCCGATGGTATGATTGGTACGGTTAACACTAAAAGTAAGAAGAAATCTTCCAAGGATTCTTCTCCTATCATAACCTTGCCTGATTCCCCAACAGGAGATTCTTCTGCAGACAGTAAGATGATAGGTTCGTCCTCGAGCGCCAATGAAGAACCCATACTGATGATGTCCCATGTTAGGATTGCGACTCGATCGCAAGATTATGGTAGTAAAATTCCTGTTGATGGTAAAGAAGCATAATCTTCTCATTCTAATCCATCAACCTCAGCTCCCGGTTCCGATCCACTACAGATCGAGAAACCTAATCCAGACTTGGTAATCAAACCGCCCGCCAAGGGTATACTTCGAAAGTCAGCTTTCAATCCACATGCAAGAGCAGCTCAGAATTATAACATTGTTGAGGATTTAGCTGTTTCACCCTCAGCAATGTCGGATTTGGAAGTGCTGCAATCATGTCCAGCACAACGTAAATTACTTTTGTCGACTATAGGAGTTGTTGACATTCAGGACTCGAACCTAATAATTTTCAATCTAGAAAATAGTACACCACGTTTGCCTCATCAAATGGCTTTCCAGATTCCAGTGATAGTCAAAAACAAGCCTATTCATCAGACTGTAATTGATGAGGGAGCCTCAACGTGTATTATGTCGATACAGTGTTGGAGATCGCTTGGTTCTCCTTCGCTAAATTAATCCCCGACGATTCTAAAGGCCTTTGATGGCCGTGGGTTTCATCCTTTTGGCATTCTACAGGATCTTCCTATAGGGGTTGAAAGAAAAACCGTTAGTCTAGATGTGGAGGTGGTTGATGCCCCTCTAGATTACAACCTTCTCATGGGTCAAAGTTGGTCTTACGCTATGACAGCGGTCGTTTCATCGGTCTTTCGAGTAATAAAGTTTCCACATAATGGAAAGATCATAACAATAGACCAGCTGGCTTACTTTTCATCTGACCCAGCCTCTTCTGAAAGTATTCAACATGTCGGCAAAACAACTATCCCATACAAGGATGTTGGAGTAGGACTAGTTAAAGATGTCGGTTTACTGGGAACTTTTCCTTTTCATCCGATCAACGCATCGTCTTCATTTGCAACCATTCATATGATTACATCAGACACCATTATTTATGATGATCCTTGGATCATTCCTTCTGAATCTGAGATAGACTCATTTGGTGATGTCATTCCTTTGAGTCCATATGAAATTGTGTATGAGGTCGTGCAATCATTTACCGACCCATCTTCAACCGAAAATGACTTCATGAATGTGGTCCGTGAGGAATCACTTTTCACATCAAGCTCGGATTTAATCATGTTTTCTGAACTTGTTCACTCTGATGAGCAAATTTGTGAAATCCTATGTGTAGATGATTTACCATGGGAAGATCTCCATCATAGATCTTAATTTTTACCCGAGAATGATCGTTTTGAAAATGATTTCTCTTCAATTTTTACGACTGAATCCAATGAAACATCCTGATTCAGAGTTAAATTTGGGAAACATCTCTCGAACTATTCCTATTGACATTTCGGTTAAGCCCGGAATTGTTGAGAACATTCATATAGGTGCCTCGTGTACAGATGATGAAATTCAACTATATAAGGCCCTATTTCAAGAATTCCGCGACGTGTTTGCCTGGTCCTATGAGGAAATGCCAGGAATTGATCCCACGATTGTTGTTCATGAGATCAAGACTTACCTAGACGCTAAAACTGTCCGGCAACGTTTGTGTCAGATTCACCCACGAAAAGCTGCTGCAATTAAAGCAGAAGTTGAAAAATTACTAAAAGCGGGTTTCATTTATCCGATCCCGTTAACGGATTGGGTATCGAATATTGTTCCGGTTAACAAAAAGTGGGGAACAATAAGAATATGCATCGATTATAGGGAAATTAGTCGAGCTTGTCCAAAGGACAATTACCCAACTCCCTATATCGATCAAATTATTGATGATTGTGCCGGCAGTGAAATATTCTCCTTCATGGACGGTTTTTCCAGATGCAATCAAATCAATATTCTACCTGCCGATCAACCAAAAATGGCTTTCATTTGTCCATGGGGGACATTTGCTTATTGCAAGTTACCTTTCTGGCTTAAGAATGCCGGAGCAACTTTTCAAAGGGCCATGTCTTATGCATTTCATGACATCAAGCACATTGTGCAATCGTATCTCAATGATTTGCCTGCTCATTCATTACATCGAGCTGATCACCTCGTCCATTTACGAGCAATCTTTATGAGGTGTAGGCATTATCGGATTCGGTTGAACCCACACAAATGTGTCTTCTGTATAGAAACGGGTCGATTTCTGGGGTTTGTAGTTTCGAAAGCCGGCATTCACGTTGATCCCTCGAAGGTCAAAGCTATCATCAAATTGCCTCCTCCTTCGAGTCTTTGCCAACTCCAAAGTTTGTAAGGGAAAGCAAACTTTTTACGACTATTCATTCCTAACTATGTCGAGGTTACAAAGGGTGTTACCCGGTTTTTGAAATAGAATACTCCATTCTGTTGGGATGAGATAGCTCAGAAATATTTTGATGCACTTAAACACGCGTTGACCCATGCACCGTTATTGCATCCTCCCAACTACAACCAGGATTACTTCTTGTATCTCGCCACCTCTCATTCCACCATTGGAATGGTCTTAGTTCAGGAAGATGAATTCGGAACTGAACATGTGATATATTACCTTAGTCGAACTTTAAATCCAACTGAGCTAAAATACTCACATGTGGAGAAATTGGCATTGGCAGTTGTTCAAGCTGTCCAACGTTTTCGTCACTACATTTTACTACGTAAAACTACAGTAATTTCGGATTGCAACCCTATGATCTACATTTTGACCAAGCAATTGCTAGGGGCAAGTACTCTAAATGGATTGTTATCCTGCAGGAGTTTGACTTGGAATTTGAGAAATCTAAGTCTAAGAAATCTTTAGTTTTTGCGGAGTTAATGTGTGACTTCATGCGTGCTGACACGGAAACTGTGGCGGAAGAGCCCATTGCGGATGAATCCTTGTTTCTAATCAGCACTTTAGATCTGTGGTATGGGGATATCATCGTTTATCTCCAGATCCAATCCTCTCGGCCAGAAATTTCAAGGTCAGAACGTCGAAAAATTCGATTCCAGTCCTAACAATTCAGGATTATTGGAGATACTCTTTGTTGCCGTGGGGCGGACTCTGTGTTTCGACGTTGCTTAACTCATGAGGAAGCTGAAAGGGTTCTAAATGACTGTCACTCTGGAGCATGTGGCTATCATATGTCTGGGTATGCCACAGCCCAAAAGATATTGCGCGCTGGCTACTTCTGGCCGTCTTTATTTAAAGATTGTATTACGGCGGTCCGAAAATGCCACAATTGCAAAATTTTTGATCGAAATATGCGCGCTCCACCTGCTCCTCTCCACCCTATAATTGTCATTGGTCCTTTTGCCAAATGGGGTATCGATTTTATTACATGTAACCCTCACTCGGCTGGGGGGCATGCGTATATCATCCTTGCGGTAGATTATTTTACCAAGTGGGCCGAGACGATGCCTAAATTTGAGGCAGACGACAAGACAGCTGCAATTTTCGTGTTCAATCATATAATTGCTAGGTTTGGTGTCCCACAAGCGATAATCACTGATCATGGGTGTCATTTTCGAAACGTTATGATAACTGAACTTACAGGCCAGCTTGGTTTACGTCACGATAGTTCAACCCCTTATTATCCACAAGCTAATGATCTAGTTGAATCCATCAAAAAAGTTCTAGTTATCATGATCCGATGAATCATTGGGATTCATCGGTCAAATTGGCATAACATGTTATTTTTAGCGCTTTGGGCGTACCGAACTTCATTAAAAACATCAACAAGGTTCACTCCTTTCCAACTAGTCTATGGTTTGAAAGATGTGTTACCCATTGAATGCGAAATCCCATCACTGCAAATGGCCATCGAGTTACTTCCAGCCACTTTCGAAGAGGAAACCCGTTTGTTATACTTGGCTCAATTAGATGAGAATCGACGTGATGCTGCATTGGCGATCAAGACTCACGCAAAACGCATGAAAGCTCAGTATGATCAAAATGTGACCCCTCGAAATTTTTCAGAAGGAGATCTAGTCTTAGTTTACGATCAAGCTAATGATAAATTAGGCACTGGAAAATTCATTCCTATGTGGCATGGTCCCTATGTTGTCAAGTGAAAGCTAACAAAAGGGGCCTATGAATTGGTAGATTTTGACAGGGACTCTTTGGGTAAACCCAGAAATGGTCTTTACTTGAAGAGGTATTATGCTTAAAGAATGGGTATGGAGATTTTTAGTTAGGATAGTTTTTCTTTCTAGCTGGTATGTTTTAGTTTAAACAGTGTGCTTAGCTTAGAGAGTGTTTTTTCATCATTATTCCTGCTTATCTTGGTTTTACTCTTGATATTGCAGATGTCGATGCCTCTCCAAACATACATTGGTTTCACTGATGGTGCTTGTCGTAATACACGGAACATTTCTTCCACAGCCTGGGTTATCTATTCGCCCTCTGATGAGTTAGTATCTATGCATGGGGTAAGCCTCGTTCAAACAACGAACAACATTGCCGAGTATAGTGCAGTGATTGAGTTTTTATCTAAATCTATTTCATTTTGGATTCGGAGTTTGATAGTGAGGTTAGATTCTGAACTCGTTGTCTTACAGCTTAATAGAGTGTATGCCATTAGAAATCCAGTGTTATTAAGATTATTTTTGAGAGTGCGTCTCTTGGAACGTGAATTTGATTATATTGAATATCAGCATATTCCAAGATCTTTAAATACATTAGCAGATGCAATTGCTTCTCGAATGTTAAATAGACATTTGCAATAATCATACATGTAAATTTAAAACCATTCCATAACGTGATTTAAAAGATAAGCCGGTAATAGTGATATATATATAGGAGTGTGTCAAAAAATACATCGTCCTCGATCATAGGTTGAAAAACACCTTATGATCGGCAAAAATGATAAGTACAAAAAACAAAAATGTCATATGTGCCCACAATAGGCGATCATCCTATCACTGGTGATGATCTCGATAAGAAACCACTGCACGGGCCACCTTGCAAAGGAACCTCCTAAAAGGTCCCAAGACCCCAATCACATAGCGCTGAAGTCGACGAGGAATGTCATCTATAGTGGTCTCCAGAATATCTCCTGTCAAGCGCTCGAGATGACCCTCCAACTCGGCCAAAACCTCTACTGATTCGTCCTGTGGGGCTAGCGCAGCTGCAACTGGTTGTTTCCTCTCATAAGGCCAAAGAGCGGCTGGTCGCTGTGGACCCACTTCTGCATTTCAAACTTTTGTTATCAGTTTTGAGACGATGGAAATATAAAAAAAATAAAAATAGGAAAAATGTTGAAAATGATTTTACCTGAATCATCCCACTGCTCTCTTGGTGGAAGAACCATGTCTGGGTCACCACGAAAATCTATCCCAGCGTAAGGGAAGTCCTGAATAGAAAAGACCTGGTTTTCCAACCATTGGAAATACTCAGGTTTGAATCGAGCAACCTCTGTCCTCTCGTCCGGGTGACGGGCCATAACTGCAACCCATCGCATCATTTTGGGCTCTCGAGGAAGCCCAGCTCCAACAGTAACGTGCTGCGGGATCAACATGGGAACCCTCTCCAGGCCAAAACTCACAACCAAAGCCCCATAACCAAAGGCCTTTAGTTGTCCATTCTTGGCCCTGGTCAGTTGGCCTTTCAGATTGGCCAACACGGCATCGCACCAGTTGAAGATGGTGCCTCGAAAGCAATCAACTGCCATACGCATCTGGGACCCGGTGGCAATATGTAATGCGGCAGCCCCGCAAAGTCTAGTGACAATAAACACAATTACCATGAGTTCAGGACGGGATATGGTCTTTATGTCTATCCCTTTGTCTCTAGCCTGGCTGTTGCAGTACTCTAGTCGGAGGCTATCGACAGACTGGCCACCTGGCCTAGCCCCAAACAAAGTCAAGTCTTTGCCTCTCTTTTGCAAACCAGTCAAGAAATATATGTCCGCCGGCTCGATTTCGAGCTAGTGGCCACCAATGAAGAAGCACTGGTCCTGTATGCTCCATCTGTCAACCAACCACTGTAAGAAATCCACCTGAGCCCTCATGCCAAGAATGGCCCAGAATTTGTACAGGCCGCACGCCCTCAAAGCATCAAGTGAAGGTTGATGATTCCATGCGGCAGCATCCACGTCCTCATGCTCTCATTCACGCCAATCTAGCATGATGTACTCTTTGCATCAAGTATAAAGATAAATTAAATTGCTAGAAATTATTTTGTTTGGTCCATTTTTGAGAATTTTTGGGTTAAAAACCCTTGCGACAGGGACTGCACCCTCCGGGTTAGACACAGTGCGTGGGACCGCACTTTGTCTACATGGAAGGTACGGACCCCTGGCTTTTCCCCAATGGAGAAAAAGTCGGGGTCCGCAGGCCAGCAATGGTAAACCTGCGGGCCCCCACGCGGGTTTTAAGCCTAAAAACCCTCCCAAAAAATGAAATAAATGACTAAAACAAAAATTGAAATGGTTAAAAATGAAGAGTAGGATGATGTGGATTACCTAGAGAAGACAGCGTTCGATTCCAACGGTTGGATTTTCCGCAATATTCACAGGAAGTTTTCTGAGCAAAAGCACTATTTTCTCACCCAAAACTCAAACGGTAAAAATGAATTGACAAAGGCCCTTTTTATAAGTTTTTTGAGTAAATAAATTGCAAATTTGTTTATGTTTCACTTTGGAAAGGTATTTTTGCGACATTTTTATCCATTTCAAACAGGTATGAGTAATGTTTGTGTTTTTGTGCAGGATAACGGATTATTCAGGCGAAATCTATCATTTTCGACGAAAAACATTTAGAGTCACCTTTAAGCTCTTTTCTGACTCATAAAACATGAAAAGATCGTCGAGTTTTTCTTTTAAACTCGTTAAAACGGAATTAAAAGACGGTCCACTTACAGCTCTTTTCCGACCGTAAAAACATGAAAAGATTGTCGGATTTTTGTCGTTTCAAATTCGATATTGGTTATAAAACAACGTGTCGTTGATCACTTTTTTACTTTTTCGGATCAGGGGCACTAATTACGAAAAGTACTCCTTGGTCGTAAAAGATCAAGCAGTTCTCTCAATTATTATTTTATACTTTTTCGGGCTTGGGAGACACAAACTTACGAAAAAGGTCAACCCTGGAGTCTTCTTAAGTTTTTTCTGACTCTCTAAAATTGAAAAATGCCGAGTTTCTCCTCTACTGAACTTGTTAAAATTTCACAGTAAAGGACCTGTTCGATTACAAACAGGAACGAACCACTCCTTCTTAGGGTTTGAATTTAAACTAAGTTGGACTCATCCGAAGGATGAACTTATAATCAAGCAAATGTTATCCTCCTCAAGCTTGTCAAAAATAAAGAGGTACTTGCTAGAAATGGTGGGGGAAAAGAGATAAAAATGAGCTTGTTTGTCATACTTTGTAACCACTCTTGAACACGACACTTTTATTCACCTGGGTTGGGAAATCCTTTGCCTAACAGTTGATCAAACCACATTGAAAGTCTTCAGCCGATTTCTGGGTATTAACTTTGGGTCAATTGTCACCAAACCATCTGTCGTGTCGTTATGTGTTCAAGAGGTCACTACCAATAAGCCATTCATCTGCAAAATATCTGTACTGGGTACTTTGAGAGCCATTGACATCACTGGTGGTTTCTCTCACACTTGTTAACAGTTTACATCATTGACTGCTAATCAAGTGGTTTCTACCATGTTTGACATCAACACATTCATTCGCATGGATAGAATCATACTGTCTCGGGAAGTAGAAAAGAAGACCCTGGATCTAGTAATCCAGACTGCGAGAATCTTGTATTCATTATATAATGGACAATTCATAAACAGATGGCTGCATCCATACTGTGTCCACATGAGTCTATACTTGTGATGTTTTACAAGATCATTCCTGTATCAGAGTAGTAGTTAGTTTTCTAGTCATTTTTTATCTGAGTATGGGAATTCCTACCTCAGCGATGATATGATCTCATATATATATATATATATTGCGTTGAATGTTTTTACAGGTTCCAACCGGGCTCTCCACAAGATGATCCTCGAAATGATAAATTACTTCACTCTTCCTAAATGATAAATGAAATCCTCATCTACTATAGACTTTTCACTTTAGGGGGCAATCTGTTACACAAAAATATCATCACCATGATTATTTGCAATCAGTATGAGTCTATCATCACTTGTACTATCCTCCTAAGCAAGTCTCAGACCTCGGCTCTTCAAGTCAAGCTTTGAAAATGGGAGAAAGACATTAAAAATCAATGAAACTCTGGTTCCGCACTTTCTCTCACTGTCACCTGCGGTCCCGCACCTTTTGTTTACAAAAACTGCGGACCTGCCCGCTCTATCCCTAAAGGTGTGGGTGCGGACCCCTGTGAAAGTCAAAAGGCGCAAGTTTTATCTTAAAAAACTCACTTTGGGTTAATTCTAGAGGATTCTAGAAGGAATTTTGACGTGGATTGTTCGCTCTGAGGTGGTTCATGCATCCCAAAAGAGAAGGAGCTAATCCCTTGATGAGAGGAGCTATCCCTTTGAAGGAGGGCTTTATCCCTTTGAAGGAGGACCTAGTAACCTCCCTCCATTGCACTATAAATTCAGGCATTGGGCTGGTTGCTGAGGAGGTTAGAAGCTGAACATTTTTTAGGGTAAATGCTGGTGAAATCAAGACTTCCTAGTTGAGCTTAAGAGGAGAGATCACATACCTTTTTGGCTTCATTGGGGAGTGAGTGAAACTTGTCAAAGTAGAGGAAACTTCTTGATGGACCTTGGGAGGAGCTTGTACAGTGTCAAGGCACAGGTTGTAAAGTTCTTCTTCTTTTGAATTAATACAATCAAACTCATTTTTCTCAACAAGTATCTCATGTTATTTGTTTCATGGACTCCTTGACTTTCATGTTAAATATGTTTTATGATATTGGCTTTTCAGGTGCTATTTAATTTGTTTTACTTGTTTGTGTTTGCAGATTCACGACAAAGGAGCTCATTTGGATTGAAGGAGTGAGGTCATCCACAAACTTGCGTTAGACCTAAGGTAGGCCCTAAAAACACTTGTTTGCCATTGTTTATTAAATCATATTTATAGAAAGATAGTGTCTGATTGGTTTGCTTGTCATTAGGTCTTCTTTAGATTCTAGGAAGGTCTATCTTGTCCGCAAGATCGACTTATTCCGTGTGACAAGAGTTTCAAGTGATGATTGCAAATGGAGGAACAATAAATTTCTCTGGAAAGTGCCATAATATCAAGCTATCCATGGGAGAATATGTATTGACTAGCCCAATGCTTTCCATTCCAATGGGAGGTGCTGATGTTGTACTAGGAGTCCAATGGCTACAATCCTTGGGTACAATAGCTTTTAATTTCAAGAACTTTTCATCAAATTTTCTACGGAAGGAAAGGAATTTGAATTAAGCGGTATTGCAGGGAAACCAGGAAAGATAATTAGCTCTAATGGTATGACAAAGCTTCTAAAAAAGGAGCAAAGGGGTGTAATTGCACAATTATGTTCGCTAGATGTTTCCACATTAGAATCATCTATTTCTCCATATCTCCAAAAAGTCCTGGACAATCATTCCAAGGTATTTGAGACTCCCAAAGGTCTCCCACCTATGCGTGATCATGATCATGCTATTCATCTAATTCCGGGAAGTGTTCCTCCAAACATCAGGCCGTACAGATATCCCTATGTCCAAAAAAGTGAAATTGAACGTATGGTTGCAGAAATGCTAGAGGCTGGTATAATTCAACCGAGTCAAAGTTATTTCTCTGCTCCAGTAGTATTGGTGCACAAGAAGGATGGATCATGGCGCATGTGTCTGTATTATAGGGAGCTCAACAAGCTCACTACTAAAGATAAGTTCCCCATTCCTGTCATTGATGAATTATTGGATGAATTGCATGGATCAATTTACTTCACCAAGTTGGATCTTCGTTCGGGATATCATCAAATCAGAATGAAGATTGAAGACATTCTGAAAACAGCATTCAGAACTCATGAGGGTCATTATGAATTTTCGGTCATGCCTTTTGGCCTTACCAATGCACCTTCAACATTTCAAGGTTTGATGAATTAAATTTTCAAACCATTCCTTAGAAAATTTGTGTTAGTATTTTTTGATGATATACTTATCTATATCAAGTCTTGGAAGGATCATGTTGAACATGTTGACAGGGTGCTACAACTATTGGAGGAGAAACAATTATATGCAAAAAGATCCAAATGTTTCTTTGGAGTCTAGGAGGTGGAATATTTGGGTCATATTTTATCTCATGAAGGAGTTAAGGTAGACCCTAGCAAAATCAAAGCCATTAAGGAATGGAAAATCCCCACATCCATAAAGCATCTGCACGGATTTCTTGGGTTGACAGGGTATTATCACAAGTTTGTTAAGAATTATGGGAGAATAGCAGCACCTCAAACGACATTTTTGAAGAAAGATGCATTTTCATGGACTCCGGAAGCAACAAAGGCCTTTGAACATCTTAAAGAGGCAATGTGCCAAGCACCGGTCTTAGCTACACCGGACTTCACAAAAACCTTTATTGTGGAATGTGATGCTTCAGGAAATGGAATTGGTGCTATTCTAATGCAAGATGAAAGACCCATTGCTTTTGAAAGTCATCCAATCAAGGGAAAGTTTTTAAGCAAAGCTATTTATGAGAAGGAAATGTTGGCAATACTCCATGCACTTAAGAAATGGTGACCCTACCTAATGGGAAGACACTTCAAGGTAAAAACGGATCATGATAGCCTTAAATAACTTTAGAGCAAAGATTATCCTATGAAGAGCAACAAAATTGGGTCACAAAGATGTTGGGTTATGACTTTGAAATCATCTACAAAAAAGGGAAGCAAAATGTGGTGGCAGATGCACTCTCAAGAAAGGATGAGGATGTGGAAGCATTGTTGTGCACTATTTCTATCATCCAACCAGATTGGATAAATGAAGCAAGGGAGGAATGGAAGAATGACGAAGAAGTGTGGGCACTTATTCGAAAGCTACAACAAGATTCCAGTACGTCTGATACATTTAGCTGGCAAAATGATTTGTTATGGTACAAAGATCGCTTATACCTCTGTAAGAATTCCCAGCTAAAACAAAAGATTCTTATGGAATTTCACACTTCTCCCTTAGGAGGGCACTCAGGATTTTTAAAAACTTACCACAGGGTTAAGAAGGAATTTTTTTGGGATGGCCTTAAATCAGATATTCAAAAGTTTGTGGCAGAATGTTTGGTTTGCCAACAAAATAAAGTTGAAACAATTAAGACACCAGGTCTATTACAACCTTTATCCATTCCAAGCCAACGTTGGGAGGAGGTATCAATGGATTTTATCACAGGTTTACCCAAGTCTAAGGGAAAGAGTGTCATCATGGTGGTAGTTGACAGACTTACCAAGTATGCACACTTTTGTGCATTATCACATCCATTTAAAGCCAATACAGTTTCTACTGCATTTATGGAAACAATTCAAAAGCTACATGGAAACCCAAAGATTATTGTAAGTGACAGAGATCCCATTTTCACTGGAAATTTTTAGACAGAATTATTTTCTTGTCTTGGTACTCAGTTAGCTCATAGCTCATCTTATCATCCTCAATCTGATGGGCAAACTGAGATAGTAAACAAATGTTTGGAAGGATATCTTCGTTGCTTTGTATCTGATAAACAGACACAATGGGTCAAATGGTTGCCTCTGGCTGAATGGTGGTATAACACTTCCTTCCATACAGCAACAAAAATGACCCCATTTATGGCACTTTATGGGTATCAACCACCATCCATCACATCATATTTAAGAGAAAATTCTAAGGTTCAGGCAGTGGAACATCACATCGAACATCAACAACAAGTCCTCCAACTCTTAAAGGATAACCTCGTGTTGGCACAGAATAGAATGAAACAACAGGCAGATCAACATCGCAGTGAAAGAAGTTTTGATGTAGGTGATTGGGTATTCCTATGGCTACAACCATATAAACAAATGTCCCTCAAGCAAGCTAAGAAGGATAATAAATTATCACCAAAGTATTATGGTCCGTACAAGGTGTTGCAAAAGATTGGTACTATGGCATACAAAATGGAGCTTCCTACAGCTTCTCGATTGCACCCAGTTTTCCGTGTTTCATGCTTAAAGAAGGTTATAGGCGACAAGCTCCCAGTTCAAACAATATTGCCAGAACTTGACGAGGAAGGAAAGATTATATTGGAACCGGAAGCAATTATAGAAACAAGAACTCGACAGCTACGAAATCGATCAATTTCAGAGTACCTTATCAAGTGGAAGATATTATCCGCTGAAGATTCCACATGGGAGGATGAAAATTTTATGCAGAAGTATCCAGAACTACTCAAGCGTTGAGGGCAACACTTTTTTGAAGGCGAGGGGCATGTTGGGTCCCTATAATACTAGTGATTACCCCATTACTATTGTAGTTATACCCCTTATTTATATTGTTGTGCCCCCATTGCCCCCATATTGTTATTAATGTGCCCATAGAATCCCTCTATTGTTATTTTTGTGGCTTTATATTATTATTGTTGGGTCGGCTGGATTATATTGTGACTCCTTAGACTCCTATATATAGAAAGGAGGTTTTTTCATTTGAATCATCGAAGAATTGTTCATTTATGTAATGTAAAGGAGGTTGCCCCCTCGAAGAGGCTGAATTCTAAGGCATTGATCTATCTTTTCTATCTTTTCTTGAGCTGTTTTCATAACACCTGGACTCCAAAGAAACATTTGGATCTTTTTGCATATAATTGTTTCTCCTCCAATAGTTGTAGCACCCTGTCAACATGTTCAACATGATCCTTCCAAGACTTGCTGTAGATTAGTATATCATCAAAAAATGCTAACACAAATTTTCTAAGGAATGGTTTGAAAATTGAATTCATCAAACCTTGAAATGTTGAAGGTGCATTGGTAAGGCCAAAAGGCATGACTAAAAATTCATAATGACCCTCATGAGTTCTAAATGTTGTTTTCGAAATGTCTTCAGTCTTCATTCTGATTTGATGATATCCTGAACGAAGATCCAAATTGGTGAAGTAAATTGATCCATGCAATTCATCCAGTAATTCATCAATGATAGGAATGGGGAACTTATCTTTAATAGTGAGCTTTTTGAGCTCCCTATAATCCGGACACATGCACCATGATCCATCCTTCTTGTGCACCAATACTACTAGAGCAGAGAAAGAACTTTGACTTGTTGAATTATACCAGCCTCTAACATTTCTGCAACCATACGTTCAACTTCACTCTTTTGGACATAGGGATATCTGTACGGCCTGATGTTTGGAGGAACACTTCCTGGAATCAGATGAATAGCATGATCATTATCACGCATAGGTGGGAGACCTTTGGGAGTCTCAAATACCTTGGAATGATTGTCCAGGACTTTTGGGAGATCTGGAGAAATAGATGATTCCGATGTGGAAACATCTAGCGAACATAAATGTGCAATTACACCTCTTTGTTCCTTTTTTAGAAGCTTTGTCATACCATTAGAGCTGATTATCTTTCCTGGTTTCCCTGCAATACCCCTTAATTCAACTTCCTTTCCTTCCGTAGAAAATTTGATGAAAAGTTCTTGAAAATTAAAATCTATTGTACCCAAGGATTGTAGCCATTGGACTCCTAGTACAACATCAGCACCTCCCATTGGAATGGAAAGCATTGGGCTAGTCAATACATATTCTCCCATGGATAGCTTGATATTATGGCACTTTCTAGAGCAATTTATTGTTCCTCCATTTGCAATCATCACTTGACACTCTGGTGCTGGATATAGGAAGCAATTCAATTCTTTTGCTACCTTACAATGAATAAAATTGTGGGTGCTTCCTGAATCAATCAACACTATTACCTTTTTCTCCTTTATTTGTCCTTCTATCATGATGGTTTGAGGAGTGGTAATTCTCGCCAATGCATTACAAGATATGGTCAGATTTATTTTTTCTTTATCTAGGCTTTGTTCCTGGAGTATATCCTCTTCTTTTGACCTTTCTTGCTCCTTTTCTTCTTCCTCTTCACAATCTATGTAGAATAATTTCTTATCAGCACACTTATGACCATTAGTGTATTTGCTATCAAAACTGTAACAAAGCCCTTTTGCTCTTTTTTCTTCCAATTGTTGAGGTGTTAACCTTATAGGTTGTGGAAGACTAGGGGCAACAACACTTCCGTCTTTATACTTGTGAGTGGTATGCTTCCTGGTTGCCATAATTTTGCTTTCCATTTTTCTTGCTAACCTGAATGCCTTCTCTAATGAATCAGGTTCCCAAAGGCGAACATCATGTTGGATATTATCCTTTAAAGACCCTATGAACACATCAATCCTATGCTCCTCTAGAATATCTTTTATCCTTATGTTCAATTTTTGGAACTCCTCAATGTGCTCCATTATTGAACCCTTTTGTTTGAGACTTATCAATTGGCTAAAAAAAGTGTTGCTTTTTGTATCCTCATAATGTGCTATCAATTCTTCCGTAAAAATTGTCCAAGTGATAAATTGTTTACGAGAGCAAAGCCATTGATACCATACAAACTGTTTTTGTTCCAAATATAAAGTTTCCATATGTGCCTTTTGTGTGTTTTTCACATTATTGAGATCAAAAAATTGCTCCATCTGTAATATCCATGTTGCGGGATCCTTGCCATCAAACTTCCTCATATCGATTTTTGGAATATGGTGGGTCTTCGATCCAACATTAGAGTCTATGGAATCATGATTAACATTTCTTTTGTTCGCATCATGAGCTCCCTTTACAACCTTTTCACCATTAGTAAGTATTTCTTGTAGAAAATTTGTCAAATCTGTCTTCAAATCTGCCATGTCTGTCTTCAAATCTATCTTCAAATCTGCCATGTCTCTCTTCAAATCTGTCTTCGAATCATCCATATTAGCTTCCATGCCCTTTATCTTAGATTCCATGCCATTTATCTTAGATTCCACGCCATTTATCTTAACTTCTGTTAGCTTTTGTGAGCGTGACATTTGTTCCACTTGTTCTTGTAATTTTGATATATCATGTAGCATTTCTTCCTCTTCTTCATGAGTCATGCTAGAGCTTTCAGGTTCCTTACTAGGTGTTTGCATTTTCTTTCCTCGGGGCATTAGTTACCGATAATAATGCTTTACTATGCCCTTTGAATTCCTTCAAACCAAGCTTACGCAAAAATTTAAGAAAAAACTACACACCTTTTTTCACTTCATAGAAGCCTGATATTGAATCTGATGTATCTCTGTAATTTCGAATCATCCAGTTATGAAATTGTGAACTGTAGTAGCCTTCTGTGTCCTCTTTCCAATGCCACCAGTCTGATCCAAATTGGATTCTCCAAGGAAGAGTTATGCAAAATCTCCCACATTGACCTTCTTATAGACTAGTTCAGTAGAGCCAACTTGTACGATGTGCCACGAATCATTGTTTCAACCTTTGGCTCTAAATAAATATATACAAGAAACTAAAGTCCGTCCTATTTCTGTACCTTTTTACGAAATTTCAATCCGATGCTCAGAAAGACAGTTATGACGATTTTCCCCAGGTCACCTGTTTGGAATGTAATTCAAGAGTCTGCAAGAAGACCAACTTCCTCAAATCATATCTCCGCAAATATAGCACAAAAAGTTCTGAAATTCGGACCTGAGATTCATCACGATGTCTTCTCAAATGGGTTTTTTTGAAACTTCTAAAACATCGTAGAAAAAAAGTTATAGCGAAAATTCCACGATGACCTGTTTGGAGCAGCGAAACCCTAGAATCCAAACCTCTGATACCAAATGTTATGAAACCAGCTCAATAAAAGATAGAAAAGATAGATCAACGCCTTAGAATTCAGCCTCTTCGAGGGGGCAACCTCCTTTACATTACATAAATGAACAATTCTTGGATCATACAAATGACAAAACCTCCTTTCTATATATAGGAGTCTAAGGAGTCACAATATAACCCAGCCGACCTAACAATAATAATATAAAGCCACAAAAATAACAATAGAGGGATTCTATGGGGCACAGTAATAACAATATGGGGGCAATAGGGGCACAACAATATTAATAAGGGGTATAACTACAATAGTAATTGGGTAATCACTAGTATTATAGGGACCCAATAGGTAGTCACATTTGAGAAATCAGAAATGACTCTTTTATTCTCTGATACTACATGCAGCAGAGACGGAGGAACCTCTATATGGGAAACCATGTGTGATTTATTAGAAGAAGAGCAACCAAGACCTCTAGTAACAAAGGCCACATCCGATGGTCATGCTTCCTCAGAGGCCTCCATCTTCGAGATGACGTGCTCATTTCTGCATTGCATAGCTGCGAGACCAAATATAATTCTATATAAAGATATGGTCAAGGGGATAATTGATCAAGTGGATGTCTTAGAAAATGAATTTAAGAATAGTAGGTAGGACGTTATGGGATATTTTTCACCAGAAAACCTATGACTTATGTATAATCTTCTAGAGCCACGGGCATTCTACAACAAACAGTTCCTCGAGAAATTTTCTAAGGAGAATGAAGACCCAACAAACATTTCACGAACGTGAACGCAAAATCAAGGCACGATCAAAAAGGATAAATCAGGTATTTATTCTACA
The DNA here is from genome assembly GCA_031772625.1 of Pinus tabuliformis. Taxonomy (NCBI): domain Eukaryota; kingdom Viridiplantae; phylum Streptophyta; class Pinopsida; order Pinales; family Pinaceae; genus Pinus; species Pinus tabuliformis. Next base: position 515,178,915 of record CM062811.1, read on the forward strand.
GCATCTATAGCTCCCCCTCATAATTTTGCAGCATCCATCCTATGTAGAATGTTCGACAAGCCCGATAGTACCAAATTTTCCCCAGAGTGGTTGCCATTAATAGATGCAGCCGTAAAGGCAACAATAATGAATTTGGCCCAAATTTTGTTTGATAATTTGGCAAAAGCCATAATAGAGTATAGGAGAAAAAGGAGTATCTCTTCTAGGGTTTACCCTCTATTTTTCATGAGTGCCTATATAATGGATGCTATCTATTTGGGTTCCAAATTTCCTATCATGGGATGGAAATGGATTGTGAAAGACCTGCTTCCCATTCATATATATCACAAGAATATGTGGGAGTCTCATTTTCACCCTCACTTTTACAGAATTTGTCAAGGGGTTATGCTTCTTATTCATAAACAATTCTACAACAGGAATGGCCCTAGATTTTCTAAGGTAGATATCCTACTTGTAGCCAGATGATTTGGGGAGGAAACATTTACATATGTCAGAGTATTCGAGAGAATTACTTCACTGCATGTTCTCCCATACTATGTCCCTAATAATTTAATGGCTAGGGAGATAGCCTACCAAATAGCAGGAGAAGGTGGGCTGAGCAAAAGATTGAAGGAACAAAAAAAGGCCATTTGGCCTACAGTTCTGTTGTAATGTGGTGTGTTTGTACTACACAATTTTGGACATGCATGCAAGGAAGCATAGATTATGAAATCTCTTAAATTGGCTACATTTCCAGGAAAACAATATGACCCAAATGGCACTGCCAAAGCCTTCACTACTATGATGAAAGTGAAAATATTCACCCATGAGGAAGATGCATTCGATGACCTTTTCTTACAAAAGGAGACATTTTCAGAAGTAAAGCATATGGATTCACTACTTTTTTCCCCAGATGATCTTAAGGCCTTCCACAAATACAAAGAGAGGATATTATTATAGGTCCCATTGGACCTACTATAGATTGAACCAATAAGGGAGCAAACTCCTAGTGTAAGATTAGAGGAAAGCTCCAGAGAAAATTCTAAATATAATTCTGGAGCAAAGTCCCAAGAGAATTATACCCATGAGACACAGCACTCAGAGCAACAGTCCCAGAACGGGGGTAGTAAAAACAAAGAGCATGAGAGAGACACAGTCGGAACTACAGGAAAATAAGTCGAGCAAACATCAAGGGAGAAACAGAATGAAATTCACTCTACCTCCACCAAGTCGGCAAAACCTCCAGTTGTTGATTTAGAAAAAGAATGGGAGCATTTTAATAAAAAGCTCCATACATAAGGAAAAACATCTGAAGTACAGACTCCATAGCATAGATAACCTCAAGAGGTTACAGTGGAGAAAATTGTAAGTACTCAAGGTATAGAGCTCATTCCTACCACCCCCACTTCTGAAATTGTTTTAGAAGTTGAGGAAATTCCTCCCTTAGATGTGATTTATAGCCCTACCCATAAAGATTTCATCAAAAGGCAGAGGAAGAAAATAAATTTGGATATTGCAGTTGTCACCACTCCCGTCAATGAACCAATGGATATTTTCTGGAGAGATTTGCCCATGGACCCATCTGAGAACCTTATGAGACTGTCCCACTTTGCGGGAGCCTATGCTACGGCAACTATTGATAAAGAAACTGACATTCAAATGCTGCTGAGAGAAAAAGAACAAAAAATCATGTTGTTGGAACAACAATTAGAGTAAGAAAAATCTAACCAACAAGCAGAGTTACAAATTTCCAAACTACAGCAAGAGTTTGAACAGATGCAAATACAACATCAAGCCAACCTAGCAGAAAAGGACACGAGATTCAAGCTATGATAGAGAAGCATAAATACAGTCCACAAATCGTTCAGTTCGCAAAAGAAGCACTTAGCCTTAATGCCTAACTAATGCAACAAAAGGAACTTATGTGCCAAGAAATCTTGCAAGTAAATCCTTAGTGCGAGATCAGTGATAAGCTAACAAGCCAAGACCTTGACATGAGACTTGAGTATGATGAAATCCATAATAGGATTTCTGACTTTATCACCTGGCAAGAATCAGAAGATGGGAGAAATGATGATTTGTCAAAACTGGAGGAGTCACCTAAAGAAATTCTATTTGCAAACTGGGATTCTCGGCTCAAGCAAGCAGAAAGGGCAACAGTGGTCACAGCAGCAGCAGCAAACAACATCATTGAAGCCATTAACGAAAACCTACATGGCCCCAACTTTTTTTATGAATCTATACCATGATTTCTTCCAAAGTCCAATCAACTAGAGCAGCAATGGAGACAAGCAGCAAAGGAAAGGGAGGAGGTGATCAGACAAACGAGCTAGTTGAACTGGGAAGCATACTGGTAATTCTTAGTCAAGCCATATAGCTAGTGGATGACCCTGTGTTTCCTAACCATTTCCACACAAAAAATGGTATAAGCACTGACATATTTCGTATTTGCTGGGCAATGAAATCTGTGATCGGCCAACCGACACAGATCAAACCAATGACAGATATATGTGATCTTAAGGATCAAACGAAAAGGAGTTATTCACCTTGTTTTATTTCTATTTTATTTTCATTTCACATAATCTAAGGAAGGTCGTTTAAACCTCCTCAGCTATTTGTAATAATTTGTTTTAGGACCTACAGTTTTAGTATTTAAACCCCTCTCATGCATTTAGAGAGGGGTCCAGAAATTTTATCAGAAACATTCTTCAAAACATGAACTTTGTACCTTTGGGGAGGTTCTGGTAGAATGAATGGAACAAGATCTATTTTCTTTTATATCTGGCATGTTCTACTGAAATTGCACTTTTGCACTCTTAGATTATGTTGGATTGGTTAGAATTAGATTGATATTGCTGAAACACATGAGCAGAACTTATTACAAATGGTACTTTTATCTTGTGATTTTGTTTTATTTATGTATCAGGAAATAACTTTTCTTCAATTTCTTTATGTATGAAAGTTTGAATTTCGGTTAGCATTATTGCACTTTTGTATGGTGTTGGCTTTAATTTCCTACTAAATATGTGAATGATTTTATATGTGATATATCTCTCACAATCGTTTTGCCTATCTATTTATCCAAAATGATTATTGTTAAATGATTTCATTTCTTATTGCAGTTGAATGATCTTTATTACCAATTTCTATAGGACATTATTGTAGATCACATATCTTGCTTTTATTCTCGGGTATAGTTATAGTTAGATAGTGTTTAAAACTAGGATATATGCATGTGATTAATAGTTTAGATTAGATCACACTTAGTTAAATAATTCCCTTGTTACATCATATATCACCCCATCAATACTGCCAAAATCTCTTTTGGGAAATTGGTCCCATTATCCCCAGTCAAAGCCACTATACCAAACGGAAAAGGAGCTACCAACCAAGGTCCAGACTGAGTGGTTTTCCCCCGTGTTGTAGCAACGATTTTCGAGGCTTCAACAAGACCTTAATTCGCGCTCTACTTTTTCTACATTTTCACCTCCCCAATCTTCCATATTTTTGTTGGAAATTCTTTCTTAGGATTCTATGTTATGTCCATCCCTCTACATTAATTTCCCTCCTTTCCTTCCTCATGTTCATCTATACTACAATAACAATGTTAAACTATGTATTGTTGTGTGTCAACCACCAGAACCAATGCATTTCTCTTTGAGATTAACCATATCCACCAGTGTGTATTTCGATCTATGTGTTTTCTTGAGTTTACCTTGGCGAAGGACTATTGAACCAAGATCTGAATTATCTTTTTCAAATTAGTGACATATGGCATGCATCAGAAATCCCTTAGATAATCTTCAAAATCACTCCTCTCGGATGCCCTAGGCACTGACCCGTTTCTTCCAACCCGGGGTTGTGTTTCTAGGAGGCTTCTATATCTTCTAAAGCACTTGTGTGACAGGAGATAGAAAAAGCTACAACATATTTCTGGTGTCGTTGTCGGGGAACAAATTAGAATATTTTTCCTTGGGTACGATAATTTTTTACATCCCCTCTCTCAGGTGAGAAAGGGAAGTGTGGGTTGAAGATATCTAACCTTAGCGACTCCATTGTTTGAATATTATTGTAAACACCTTGGCAAATCCATTGTTTGAATCTTTTTGTAAACACCCTGGCGAATCCACTGTATATATCCTTATTTGGTCATATTGACTTTCAATAGGCCTCATACTCGCTCTAATGCTAAACAGCAAAAAATTCCCCCTACATTTGAACTTGAGATTACTCACCTAAAGGGGTTCTCAAAATGGCCATTCCTGCATTCTTGGCCAACAAATTTTTCCCACTAGATTTTTCTTTTGTTGTTGGTTATCCCCATCATGTCCCTTCAGTTCATGAATGGTATACCTATTTTCCTATATTACGTGGAAACATAGATAGAAGGTCAAACCAGCACCTCAAGGATTTTAATGAATGTATGGAACAATTGGTTATTGTTTTTTAAGATGTGAAAACAAAATTGTTCATGCTTTCTTTAGAGGGTGATGCCATACTTTGGAACAAAATATTACCTCGTGGCAGCGTATCTTCCTTAAAGATCTTTCACATAGCATTTAATCATTTTTGCAAAATATTATATGCATTGGATGCTCTGTTTGAATATTGTTGTGCACATTTTAATGTTGAAAATATTTCTGAGCTTAATGATCCTAGTGAAGATATTTGTGGGTCTCCACTCCAAGAAGATATCTACTCGCATCAAAAAGCATCACCCAACAATCAAGAAAGGGAAGGAGACATCATCAAGCTGCAAACAAACCTTCAGAAATCTTATTCTATCGAATTTGATGATTCTCCTTTTTATGATTCATATGAATATGATGGGATGTTGAGCAATACAGGAATACAATAGTCCCATGGGAAGCTGCAAAAAAAGAGGAGGCCCACGAGGAGGTTAATAAAGAGGCTCTAGTTTACGATTTGCATCCTTCAAATGGAGAACAAGTTCAAGAAGCCGATATTAAAGTCAATAAAGATTCTTCGATCTATGATTCAGATGAGGATGAGATTGTTGCATACTATTAAAGGGATCTACTTACAAACATTACCAACGAAAACTCCTTCAAGAGGATCCCAAAGTTGAAAATCCAAGAAATGTCTGTGGTTTCCTATTGTAGAAAGGTTCCTCCCAAGAAAGGGAGACGGCTATAATTTTTTCTCATCAGTTCCATGATCCAGTAGCTGACTACATGGCATCTTTCTTTGGCCTGCAATAGTATACATCAATTCCAAGGTATGTGTCAAATTTTTGGTCTGAAGTTCTTAAGGGGTGCATGCCTATTTTAGTCACTGATTTTTAAGAACATGGCCCAATCAGAAGGTTCATGGAGGAGATTAAAAGAGTTGAGCATCAACTATCAAGTTGGGGGCACATATCAAATTTTTTTTCCAAAGATTTTATATGGTACATGTATGTTTTAATTGTTGAATTTCTAAAGAAAGATGGCATAAGGTCTAGTACTCTTATGATGAGATAGTATCATTGGAAGGTTGACTTCATTTTGGCAAATTGAGCCTTATACATAAGTAGGATTTGTGCATAAATAAGCTCACCAGGTGAGCATTTAATTTCCAGTTTTTAGAAGTGATAGTTCTACATTTTAGTATTATGAGGAAAGGACTCCCAGCAAATAAAATTCCATGGATATTTTTTGGTTTTATAGGTTTAATGTATGTTTTGAATCCATTCCCAATGGTGAAGGCTACTAGTCTACAGGTTCTCAGCACCTTGCCAGCAAGGCATTGTCCCCAATTGGATCCAACGTTGTTACTTACTGCAAAATTTGTTTTTAGTTGTCCAAAGAGTAAATGAGTAGAGGAGGGTAGCCTACATCAGACCCTCTCCATTGGAAACTGCTCTGAACAAGATTTCCAACGATATGTGAAAATCCAAAAATGGACTCTTGGATCAAAAGATATGGTCTTCTGAAGTTTCAAGGATTGAAGCCTTGGGAATGAATATAAAAATATTGGAGATAGCAATATCGGAGGTCCAAAGACACCGGCGATCACATATTGGAGGTCAGAGATATTAGCGGTTGCATTATCGACACATCGCAATATCAGAGGTCAGGATGTTGGAGGTCGTAATATTGGTGCACCGCATTATCGACGACACATCGGAGCAGGAAATGTCAGAGCTTGAAGGAGATCAGAACATCGGTAATCAGAAGATCAAAACTTCTGAAAGTGTAAATATTAAAAAACTTGAGATATTGTTAAAATTTTCGATAGCATTAAAACCCGTCGGGGAGCACCAATAAGGATTTAAAAAGGGTTTCATCACAAAAACAAAGTTGGATGGGCCCTTTTCTCTCTCCTCTAGTGGGACACATGGAAGCATATGATTGGTTCCAATAAGCTACACGTGGTCACTTATGATTGGCTCTGATAATGACATGTGAAGACATATGATTGGTTCTGAAAAAGCTTAATGGCATATGACATCATCATGATGTGGTGGTATGAAAGGACACATGGCAGGTACTTTTGGCATTTCGAGGGGGTGTAAGGGGACAAATCTGGGTGACACATGTCACCACTCATGAGGAGCCACGAGGAGTGATGATGCCATATCGGAGATCACATATCGAAGGTTGAGGATTCGAAACTTTATAATAGTTGGCACTTGAAAAAGTTTTGATAAGGTGGCTCTGATATTGCAGCTGGCACATTGTCATAAGAGCTCAATGAACCAAGGACATAGAGCAGTTAACAAAGGGAGAAGGACCCTCGGTAGGAGTCTGAAGGCTTAGCACCTTAAGGCTAAGCGGTAAGTCATGGCCCTCGGTCTTATGGGATACACTTTTCAAGGAGCAATATAAAAGGGCCAAGGGCATCGGAACTCGTTTTTTTCGTAATTTCTTTTAAGAATAAAGTTCTGATAAGGAAAAGCTTTGATATAGCAATATGGTAATATTACAAGACATATTTGGCTTTGATAGTGTGATGCGTAGAGGTAAGAGATGGATGATTCGATAGCTATGATCTCACGACACCCCTAAGGCCGCCACAATTGATCACTCCCAACTCTAGAAAGTGGGAAATTCAAGTTGTTAAGGGGAAAGTGACAGGGGAACTGGCCAAATAAATAAAGAGGAACATTATTGCAATGATGTGGCCTGATTAGAGGCTATCACAGGAGTGGCAGGGTGATCTGAAATGATCATAAACTAAATACTGATGTAGAATTGATTAACCATTAATGATTTGAATGTTAGCTGAAGCACGCAAACTGAGGAAAAACTGCTTGAAAAGAACACTTTATGACATCTTATTAAACATGAAATTGATGCATAAAAGAAGTGCAAACAGTATAAACACAACGATACCAGACAGAAAATTGATGACGGGTCCGCTTTCAAGATGGGCGACTGTTTTTAGTAGGAATGAGAAGAAAAGAGTCAATTACATAGTGAATTAGTCAGAATAAACTTGCACATAGGAAATTATAACCTCTGTCGTCAGATAGCCCTCTGAACCAACTTTCCAACGCTACTTACAGTTTCCAAAACCGACCCCTGACGCTCCTGAAACACTAAAAACAAAATCGCTTATGTCCTCTAGAATCTACATACAAAAGTCAAAACCACTCTAATTCTCTCAATGAGGGAAAAAACTGCCTTTTATAGGCCTCCAGGTTCATGAAAACACTTCTGACTGCATTTGAGGTGAATGAGCTGACTTGAAGGGTTAAATTAGGGTTTAGTTAAAGATACTATGTCACATGGTGACATTAGGCACATAAAATGTATTAAAATATCCCATTTTCGAACCAAAAACCCAAAATAGACCTTATAATAGCCCGCAAACCATTAGTAGTTTTCTAATCAAGCAGAGGAGGAGACAATGCATGTGCGCAAGTGGATAAACCCTGGTGGTTTGGGCTCTGGTGGTTCCATTGACCATTTGCCGAAACAATGCCGATTGGCAGTTACCCTGGCCCATTCACATGTCATAGTTATCCCTAATTGTAACTGTCAACCCACTGCATGGTTCTGACAAGGTTAGCTGTTGGTGGAGGTGTTCACATGCGATGGTTTAGTTGGAATCTCCACGCGGTCATCCAAGCCCAGTGGTTAACATAACCCTGACGTCTTACGCTTGCTACTAATCACATGCCTTGCGGTCCCACTGCAGTCAGATGCTGGCGGCTTAACGCTAACCTGACAGTCTAAAAGAGCTCTAATCACATGCGGCCAACGCGGTTTAGCTTTCCCAATGGTTATCTGGCGGTTAGGAACTGTTTATTGCATTTGTAATTTTTTTCTTTGTTAAAACATATAGCCCGAGAGTTAGGACTTTAGGCTTAGGGTTAGGTTTTATGACTTAGGTTTATTGTTCCACCATAGTTTTGTAGTGCTAAGTGTTAGGCTTAGGTTTAATGTATTTAAAATACATTGTAATGTGTTGCATAGATTTAGGTTTTAATATTAGGACTTAGATGTAGGATTAGGGTTTTCATATTAAGTGTTAAACACCCCTTTTACAAACAATGTCACAAAGCGACATTTAGAGACATTTGTCACAATGCGACGAAACCAAATGCATATCATTGACACAATCCATAGTTGTGAAGACAACCCTAATGAAATATTGAACCTCTATCACGGCAACACCCATGTCAACACTAATTCTGCAAAGACGAACGACAAAACACATGTCGTCGACCAAGTCTTGGGGAACTGTCGATGAACTCATATCGACAACCAGATGCAAACCCATGTCAACTGAACACCATGAAAACCTACAACCTGATCCAACACTGTCAAACTATCGAAGTTGAACTGAAGTGATGACGACATTGAACATTGATGGCGACACTTGAACACCTGTGTAATTGAATCAAAGGATCCTCCTAGATCATTCCTCTCCACTTAAAAGCTTTTGGACCACAAAAGGTTGACTAAACAAATAATCGATAAGGGTAGAACTCCCTCACTTTCCACGTTGACCTGTCGATGTACCAATACATTCAATCAATCACCTACAATTGATGACCCTAATGACGCTGACCATGGCACTTTTCGATTCGATGACCTGTTTCTTCCATCTGCAGTATGAACAACTTGTGATGATGGGCAAACAACCTGTTATCAACATGGAAATTGAATTCATTCCACCAAGAATGATGAATTAGTGATTCAAAACAATATTTGAAAATAGTATTTGTAGAACTTTGTTCAATACATCTGATGGGTATTAACAATCTACTTTCCGGAATAACTGAAATATTCAAAGACTCCTTTGATTTTGACTTCATATCAATTACTTGACTTGATTTACTTTCTTGTTGATTGATTACTAAGTGAACTTGTTGCACAGAACTCATCCAACTGTGATGTAAAGACTACTGCAACTTAGTTTGACTTTGAAAGTATCTAAGTAATTTTTTATTTACTTGAATCACTATTTCTTCATATCTTAATTGATATCTCCATTGACTAATACTTTCACTTAATGCATTAGTTTTCAAATCATGATAAGGAAACTTTAGATTTGCTTTCAAAAATTATTTGTCGTGAAAACTTATAGACTTCCTCTCCACTTAAAAATAGGTTTCATTACTTTTTAAAGCATGAAATGATGTTGCAATACCAAAGAAATGTAACCCTAACTTTCCCCAATACTGACCTAAACCCCTGAAACTAAAAATAAACATACCAACTGAAACAACTCTCTGATTAGACTCACATGTACCATTCCCTGCAATACACTGCTACTGATGATAGTTTCTAGAATTCAATTGAATGAATGAGTTGAGAGTCATTCTATCTTTAAGAAGATGTTCATAAGACATTAAATGTATCTCATGTTTCTTATCCTATTTATGAATAAGATTTCTTGGAAAAGAATTAGCCACCTTGATCAATTGATCTATAAATTGAATCTCGCATTCTAAACAATCTTCCTTATGTTGTTCCTTAATAAACATGAGTACATATTTACTTGAACTTATTAACTGCTTAACTTGATTTGTAGCAATTAAATCCAAGTTTGATTTGACTTTATGTGCCCTAACAATAAATTCAATCCCTTCTTTCTTTAGGTGATATTTATGTTCTCTTCTGTAAAACAATTCATCTCTATCATAATGATAATGACTTCCTAAGACAACTCCACATATGTCTACTGGGACCACATCTAACTCCACTTCATCAATGTACTTAGATGTAATTGCAAATTTTAATTGACATTGCTTTGTGACATATATCTGAGTTGATTTATTAATCCAACCTAATGGGTATGGTCTTGGATGATCCTGTGTCTCCAATCCCAATTGATTGACTATATGTTAAGATATTAAATTTTCTTGTGATCCACTGTCAAACATTGTGTCAATATTTGTATGCTTAGAAGCTATCCTTATGTGGAAGAGTTCAACTCTTTTATCCTCATGTGAAGGATTTATGTTTGAAGAAGATACAATAGTTTTCGAACTTGAACCAGTATCAGAAGTTTTACTTGTCATAACCATAGCGGTTATCCTCCTTTCATCACCTAAATCTGAACCTAGATCTTGTTGGACTGCTGCAATGGCCTTCTTTTCATCCTTCACCTTAAGGAACTTTTTGGGCTTAAGTTCTGGATGAAGTTTCCAGCACTTCGATTCATCATGACTGATTCTCTAGCAATGAGAACAAGTAGGTCTTTCCTTCTGAACGATCATTGATTTCTTTCTCTTCGAATTGTTCTTCCCCTTACTGTCACTAGAATATTTGGTTTCCAACTCTTTGGATGACTGTGATGAAAACTTGAATGGTCTACCACTTGATTCAATATGTATGGCCTGAACACACACCTCATCAAAATCATCAAGATTAAACATCAATAAAGTATGCTGCAAATATGAATGTAAATTGTCGATGTATTTTAACAAAGTTTCACGTGTATCCAATGAAATACCAAGCACCAATGCTTTCTTTCTGAACTGCTGAGTAAACTCCTGAACACTCTGCCCTTTACCTTTCCTCAAATGCTACCAATCAATAACATCTTGTTGCATGTATCCTAAAGGATAGAACTATTTCCTAAGAGCTTTTAAAAACTTAGACCATGAAGAGATGACTTTTATTTTACGCTTTACATCTATCTGAGTTTTACTTTCCCACCAGATTAAAGTTGTTCCCCCCATTCTAAGTTTAGCTAACTAAATTTTAGTTTTATCGTTAGAAATGTTTTGAATGCGACAATACACTTCTAACTGCTTTATCTAGTTATCTAGCTTTTCAGGATTCATTTCACCATCATAAAAAAGTAACTCAAATTTAACATCAAGTTTCAAAAGAGATGTTTTCTTAGGTTTCTTTTCCATTTCAGATTTTGCACTGGAAGAAGAAGCAGAAGAGGGTGATGGAGATGATGGAGGTGAAGGTGGTTTATCAACCTTGCCTTTACCTTTGACCTTCTTCAATGTCTTTGAAGAAGAAGCATCTCTCACCTTCTTGTCTTCGTACAATTATCCGAACATCTGTTGCATGGTTAAGAATGCCTACTGAAAATATTCCTCACTCATCTTCATTTCAGTGTTTTCACCTGCATCAGGTCCTGACATGGTCAATTTCTAAACAACTCATTGCTTTCTGTTAGCTACCTATACCAATAGGTTTCATTTTTCATGATTGGCAGGGGAAGTGCCAATATGATCTACTTTGGTGATGCAAAGATCTCATATTTTTGTGGAAAACACATATCTACAGTTGGTTGATGCTGTCCTACTTTTGAATGGGTGATCCAACAGTCTAAGCTGGGTCATGCCATATTTCAATTTATTGTTGTAGACTAGAGAAAGAAATCTGTCCAAACTGTTCAATCTTGGCAGATAAGTAGCTAGGTAGAGAATGAAGGTTCCCAACTGTTTAATCTGGGGCCTTGGAAGTAATAAGGCTAGACTTAGATAGAAAATCAAAATAAAAGCCAAAGGAAAAGAAAAGGCACATGAGGGTTTGCAAGTCTAAGTGCACCCTCCTTGAAGTAACAAAAAATGCTAGGCAATAGAGTGGGTAGGTAGGTGGGGTTGCAGAAGCATGATTTCTTTCATATCACTGGCCTAAGCAAAGGAAACACATGGTGGCCAGTGCAGATCCTCCTATTGAGCAGTTTTGTAGCAGCAAAATGAGGCATGTCTAACTTCCCAATCATCCCCCATCACATTCCTTGCTAACATCCCAATACCACCTTTGTTCATGAGAGAAAACAAACTCATTGATTGGTCCTTGTTGCATAAAGAGCCACATTTCCTATGTAAAAATCTTTTCATTTTGATCTACTCTCCTAACTAAGTTTGTTTCCTATAAAAATTAGTCTTTGCTTCCTCTTCTCCAAATCTTCCATCTAATACTAACTACTAACTCTATCTATGCTTAATTCCCTATGTTCCCCTTTCCCTATTACTATAGCACTATTGTGTATAAAAACCCCAAAAATATGTATATTCCCTTTCCCCTAGGCAATATAGCCTAATAGTCCTAAAGGGTTGAAATACAAAGAAATCAAAGCGCTAAGGCCAAACTGCGCTAATATAGTGTCTTGGGATTAAATCAAGATCCGCTTGATTTATAACCCTAACCCCACTTTTGCAAAAAATATCAAAAACCCACTTTTGCCGCCTATCTAAAGTTTTGGCTACAAAGCGCATTTCGCAATAAACAAACACTGAAAAACCCAAAAATCCGCCGAAGTCTAAAGTCCCGCCCTGGCGCGCATTTCCAGAAAAATAATAATTTATTGCTCGCCCCGCCGCCGTATTGTCCTACCAAGTTTGCTACCCGTCGCCCGTCGGATCTGGGCTTTCCCATCCGACGGCCCATATCAATATCGGGCCGCCCCCGATGTCCGGACGATAGCACCCGAAAAATGTCAGAGGGTGACGTCAGGGCTCGGCCATGCATCGCTCCCAAATCGTACCGGGAGGCCGCCTGCCAATACCGCCCCCACACCATAAGGGGTCTGATGGAACCACTTACCGCTTTGGTTTACCGCCTGCTCGCGTCACGCCCACGTCATGCCAAGTCGGCCCCACATCAGCGCTAAGCCTGCCATTGCTCCACTCTGTCCGCCACCTCACCAGTCCCCGTGGACCACTCACAGGCCGCCACGTCACCCTGCCGTACCCGACCCCACCCGATGACGTCATGCTGACGTCATCCAAAAAACGCGCCAATAGCCCAAAATGTCCATATTTTCGCCGAAATTTGCGTTTTTCTCATATTTTCACCAAAAGAACTATTGTGCTCTCTGCATGAAATTTACGACCATTTCGTCACCAACCTGCAGAAATCGATTTAAAGACCGTGGGCGCCCTCAATTCACTTGTATTTGCCACCATTGCCAGAGTTCACCAGGTATTTATCCAAGTTTCCCCTTCGCGCCTGGTTTTTTGTATAATTCACCAAAACAAGTGAGAAAAGAGAGAGAAATCACTGTAATTACCAACAAATCCTCAGTGACCACCATCTATCTTCAGCTATAAGGTCAAATTCACCTACAGAAGTCCACATTGAGCCAAATTTCCATCAATTTACAGTCTGTTTGCGCATTCGCAAACTAGAACTTCTGCTGCACTAGCTTACCGGGGAAACCACCTTTAAATCCCAGTATTTTCTCATTAAACTTCTCTCAGGAGCATTTCAACTTGTTTTCACCAGAATTCACCTTGTTTCCCCTGTAAATTGCCTTACTTCTGTAGAATTCATTACTCTGTATCGTTGTACCCAGAAAAACAAGTTCAAATACCATACAAAGTAGTAAAAACCATGGAGGCACCAGTTGCATTGAATATTGCACCTCTTAATGCCCCACAAAGAGAGTTAGAGTGGCAGGCCCTGGCTGACAGAGATTACCAGATGGCAGAAGTACCCTCAATGGACACCAAATATAACATCCATCTACTCAATGACCTTAAAGCCAAACATCTCAGTGGTAATGATATCCTAGGGATTTGGGACTCCAATTTGCCCATTTTCAATCTCCCTCAAGTCAATATCCTCCCAGACTTGATACACAGATGCAGTGCCAACTATGACCCCTGTCAGAGAGCTGTCCTCAATTCCTCAGGCTCAGTTTTGTTTCATGTCACCCCTGAGGCCATAAATGAAATGCTACACTTTTATTCTTCAAGGCCATTGACTCCCCTCTCCATCATGGATTTGATAAAGGAAGGAGGTAAGCTGTCCAGTGCCCAAATTGTAAAAATCAATCAATTATTCATTCAATCAGGCTCTGAAACTGTGAGGTATCCCCCTATTGGAAATGCATACCTAAATGAGCTGGGAAAAATGCTTGTGGATATGATCAGTTATGTCCTGGGATACAGAACAGCTGAGGATGTTGATGAAACCATTATGGCCATGCTATCCATCTTTTCCCCTGGAAAGCCTCCTGTTGTTCATTATGATTATGCTGCCTACATTGCCAATAAGATTCATGAGCAATTGATGAATCTAGAGAGGGAGAGGATATTTAGGTATACTTCTTATATCTATCACCTGTTTCTATTCTATCAGCCTGATAGCTTCCCTATTACTCTCAAGAAGCTTGATGCCCAAGGGAACCCAAGGTCTGTAGTGTTTTGGTCTTCAGTTTTCCATCTGATATGTTTTTCACCATACAACTACTGTGAATTTATAGACCTGTTCATCCATCCAGCCATGTCCTTGCTGCTGAGTGCCCCTCCTCCAAGATTAACAGATGAGATGTAAAGAATTCTCCAGCTCTCAAAAGCCTACAGCATTGGGGATTGGTACTTTTACCAAAACCATACAGTGATTAGAATATATGGCTGTGAGCTAGCCCCATATAGGCTGCCAAGGTATGTCCCTATGAGACTCTTTGCCTTAGAGTACTTCAGGCAGTTTGGAAATGCAGACATGGTCCATTTCCACAGCAAAAACAAGAAGGTACAGCTAAAGGTCAGAAATCAGCTAGGCCCATTCATTTATAACAAAAGAGAAGAGGCATGGCAAGAAGCAGACAAGATCCTGCAATGCCTTGGACTGCAAACTAGTTTCCTCTGGATACCCTATGATCCAAATCACTTCATTAGCCTTAGAAGGGTCAAGTATAAATTGGCTAGCTATGATCATGTCAGGCTGCCCCACATTGAAAAATATGCCAATCTGTTAGGGTGGAAAGAGGGCACATTAGAAGAAGCAAGTAAAAAAGAGGAAATTCTACAAAAAGAAGCAAAGAATCTTGAGAAAGAGGCTGACTTGGAAAATTGTGGGGAGGTTTCCTCGTCTTATCAAGTGCAACTTGGACCAGCTGCCTCATCCTCTACAACCCCCCAACAGGCAGCTGAAACTACTTCTCAGGCAGCCAGCAAAGGTAAAGAAAAAGAGATGGAACAGGAACTGCCACCCCCTACAGCAGAACAGCAAAAGGAGCAGCCCAAACAGCAAGAAGAAATGGCTGAAGCTCCCATATCTACAGAGCAGTAGGCTCAAGAAACTGTGCCTCCAAGGCAGGAAACAATAGTGGAGACCTTGGTGCTCCAAACTCCATTAAACGAGGAGAGAAGCAGGAAGAGGGATAGAGAGCAGGAAACTCCCCTCACCACATCAACAAATCAACAAGGGGAGAAGAGGCAAAGAATAAATCCCCTTTCTGAAGAAGAGATGCCTATTGGGCAATCCATGGGTATGGGCCCCCCTAGTATGGAAGCATCTGCCAGTTCCTTTCAGCAGGAACAAGAAAGAACAATTGGAGGAGAGGTCAGCTCCTCAAGTCAGCAAAGGAGGGCTGAATCTGGCATAAAACAGCAATTCATTGATATCAAGAAAAGAAATGAGCCAGTTAGACTCCAGCTGTATAATCACTTGCTAAAAATGGCTCCCACAAACCAGCAGAGGCTTATGTCAGCCTATGACATAACAGAGGGAAAAATGACTATGAGTCATTTCATGCCTACTATGCTGCAGCCACAGTCAGCTGCAGATTATATAAGGACCAACCTTGAGGTTCTTGCAAAAGACATCCACCTAATGGACCAGATAGAGCTTCACAAGCAAACGGGTGAGATGGTTTATTCAACTCTTGTAGACAAGACCTTCCTTGCACACAAATTGCAAAACAGTCTGCATAATACAACTGCCCAACTTGAATTGGAGAAGGCATCCTCTCAGGCCAAAGACAACAGGATCAGGTCTTTGGAAGATATTATTATAGAGCTTGGGCATGATCCCAAGGATCCCAAAGCTGTACAGGCATTGCTAAAAGAAAAAGAGGCAGACATAGCAGCTTTGAGAAAGATGGTAAAAATCCCGGCAACCCTTCACCCTCAAACAGAAGATGTTGCTCAACAGAGGAAGGACCAGGATGTAGCAGCCATGCTGCTAACCCTACATAAATAGTTAGTGCAAACAGAAGGGAAATTGGTAGAAACAGAGGCTGCACTACAGGAAGCACTGAAGCAGAAAGAGGGAGGCCAGACATCTCAGCCCCCTCAGCAAGTTATTAACCTTGAGGAGCCTCCTCAAATCATCACTCCTCCCACAGGACAGACAGCTGAAACAGGTCCATCAACATCAGCACCAGCAACAACCTCAGAACAGGCTCCAAGCCTTGATATGCAGAAGATGATGAAGGAGATTCAAGTTCTAGAGGCCCAGATGGCAGAGCTAAATGAAGCCAAGGAGAAATTGGCCACAGTTAATGAAAAATATGACAAATCAAAGCAAATTGTCGCTGAAAGAACAAGGGAAGTTAGAGCTCTGGAGAAGAAGATAAAAGAACTGGAGAAAGAGCTCTCCCTTGACAAGGTTGTGGCTGAGATCAAGAAAGTTTTGTGGGCCAATATTGGTCAATCAATAACAGATCAATGGCAGTACATAGAAACCATTCATGAGCACATGGAGCTCATAGGAAGGGCACACAAGGAAAGCCAAAGAGCAAGGGCATCTCTAGGCACTATGCCTGAGATAGCCAATAGAATGATCAATGTCCTCAATAACCGCACAGGCCCTCAGCTGGCAGCAATAGGAATCACCAATAGAACTGACACCATCTTACTGATAAAGAGGGTCCTCACTTTGAGAAATCTGGTGCAGACATTGGATAGAAGGTGCCAGGAAATGCAAACAGAGGTAAACAAGTTCACAGATAAATTCACAGCATTGCATAGCAGAGGCCTTCCCAGCCTACTAAACAGTGCAGGTAGGTTGTTGTCCCATGAAAACTATGCAAAAAGGGTGAATACATTTGCCACAAATCAGATCACTGCAGGATCAAGTACCCCAGAGGAAGCAGGGCCTACATCTGGGCAGAGCCTCTATGAGAAAATAGAAAATTTATTTTTTATCATGAATGAAATCAGACATCTGTTTGAAGTGCCTCCTAATTACTACAAATATACTGAGGCAGATGAAACACTAGGCACAATTTTGAGACATCAGTTGCCTACACAGGAATGGTGGACCAGCATGATACAGACATTGTTGTGAACAAACAGGTCTTCATCAAATTTTTACATCAAAATACAAATCAACAGGTTTATATAGTTGACATATTTACTATCACTGGAGAAGAGTGGACTGAGCCAACTCAGCAAACCAATTCGGCCACTAAAGCAACACTGACAGATATGGATGACAGGGCCGAGAAAGCTACAGCACGACAGAGCCATAAAGACATATCATTCAGAATCAATGCAAAGCACTCAACCGACTTAGTGGCCTCCAAAAGTCAAAAAGGTTTCTGACAGAACCAAAGGGTATTCGTTGTAAATTTAAGACAGCAATAACTTTCTTATCTGCTATTCTGAAAGTTGGTGAACGCAGTTATTGAGCAAATGACTCAACGTTCAGATATTTTGTAAAAACCGATTGTATATATATCCCCTCGCATAAGCTTGCCAGGGTTGTTGATTTTCTCTTCTAAAGAACTTATGCTGTAAATTTCAGACTTTTAATACAGGGAGCTGATGGAATTTCCAAAATTCTGAGTTGTTTTGATGTGTTGTGGTGTGATTGCTTACTGCTACAGGATTCCTGCATATTTCATGGCACAATAAGTTTCTTTAACCTTCTTGTTATGTGTTTCATTCTATCATAATCCGTTCATGCTCTATATTTCACAGTTAAATAGCACAGAAAAAGAATAGTTTCAGGATTTGTTCATTGAATACCCTGAACTCAATCTATGCTATTATGAATGTTTTCCTCCAGTCTTAGTTATGAAAGTGTAATTCTTAATTGCTTCACCTTCAGACTAAAACTTCACAGTGACTATTATTCAGGAATTCAAATCTGCTCCTGGGTGATATATCTCTTTCTCACATCACCAGCTTAGTGAAAAACTCTTAGTTGCCTTTCACTGGCTAATCATATTTCATCATCACAATTTTAAGTTTGTTTTATGATATATCTAAATGGCCCTGCAGTTTTAGCAATCTTACTCAATACCTCAAACAACCCATAATCACAGACTCCATTGCCCAATGGACTGAAACTGTCTGAAGATCTCATCTTAGATACTGGAAGACATCACTCAACCAAAATTTAAATCAAAACTCCTACCACATAACTAGCCTAAACTCCTCAAAGAACAAAGTTAAAACTAAAAGAGAGAGCCCTCTCTGATTGCAAGTTGGCTAGAACCTGTAATCCAAAGCTTGGTTAGTGGTTACCCCGGCCGTATTCCCTCAGGAGTCAAAGGGAACAACCTGGGAGTTAACACTTTCCAATCTCTGGATTGATCTGCTCAAGGATTCCTTCTCCTTGTTGCAACTTTGACCTAGTTAACATTCAATGGCACATTCTACAAACACAACCTGCTCTGATACCAAATTATATGATCTGAAATGATCATAAACTAAATACTGATGTAGAATTTATTAACCATTAAAGATTTGAATGTTAGCTGAAGCACGCAAACCAAGGAAAAACTGCTTGAAAATAACACTTTACAACCGTTGATTAAACATAAAATTGATGCATAACAAAAGTGAAAATAGTAAAAACACAGTGATACCAGGAAGCAAATTGATGACAGAGTTCATCCCTGATGGACTAGGTCTCCGGTTCCACTTTCAATATGGGCGACCGTTTTTATTAGGAATGAGAAGAAAAGATTCGATTACACAGTAAATTATTTAGACTGAACTTTCACACAAGAAATTTTGACATTTGTCATTAGATATCCCTCTGAACCAGCTTTCCAACACTGCTTACAATTTCCAAAACTGACCCCTGTTGCTCCCGAAACACTGAAAACAAAATCTCGTATGTCTCTAGCATCTGCATACTAAAGTCAAAACCACTCTAATTCTCTCAATGAGGGCAAAAACTGCCCTTTATAGGCCTCCAGTTTCATGAAACCACTTCTGACTGCATTTGAGGTGAATGAGCTAACTTGAAGGGTTAAATTAGGGTTTAGTTAAAGATATTATGTCACATGGTTACATTAGGCACATAAGGTGTATTAAAATATCCCATTTTCGAACCAACAACCCAAAATAGAACTTTTTAGTGTCTATATTTACCTCAGGCTGAAAAGGTAGGATCCAGGGCCAACATCAAACCACACTCAGCCTAGTAGCTAGCCCTACCAGGTCAGGAGAGGGCTCTCTTCGGGTCAATCTCAGCAAACAATGATCGATGAGGGCTTGAGATGACTGATAGAAATACTTATCTTAGGCTAGGTATAAGTGCAAAAGAGTTTGATTTGATAAAATGGTGTTTTGTTGGCTCAGATGGAAAGGTAGATTTTGGGTGCGGGGATCGAGGCTCAATCTTGCAGAGATCTCAATGGGGCAGGGTAGGAAATTGTTTTTGGCACTTCAATTTGAGAGAGATGGAAGTATTAGACAAGTGAGGAGCTAAAGAGGGCAAGGAAAGTCATGGATCCTCTCCAAACAGCTAAAAACATCAAGAAACTAAAGCAAACCTCAAGTAGAGCACTGCAATTCAAT
Organism: Pinus tabuliformis; assembly: GCA_031772625.1. Lineage (NCBI taxonomy): Eukaryota > Viridiplantae > Streptophyta > Pinopsida > Pinales > Pinaceae > Pinus > Pinus tabuliformis. Next base: position 515,198,806 of record CM062811.1, read on the forward strand.
GGATTCTACTTACACTCTGGTTTGTTTAGTTAAGAAGAAAAAAGATATATAATGGTATACATAACACATAAGAAAATTCACAATTACAAAATAAAGCACTGTACCAAGAGAAATTGCCACATGCATCCCAAAGAGTGTTGCAAACCCTGGTCTCAATTCCTTAGCCAAAATGCTGATATGAGTGTACAATGAAGCTCAATGCTTTCTCAAAAGTCCAAACATCTACCAAAATACAACCCCTACACTATCAAATTCATAAAATATATACATATTCTCATCCTTGTACTAAGGGATTGAGCTCAACCATTTTCTTCAAAATAGAATTAGTTACATTAAACTTGGGCCGAATTTCTAAAAATAGGTGTTGAAGATGAACTCGTATCTCCTAAACCATAGCACCTGTTACAAAAATGAAAGATATTTTTGTAGATAAGGTCATTTTGGAGAAAAACCTATCTCAAATTTTGGAAATTCATTTCCAGTAGCGCGCAATCTGTTCCACAAAATCACCTCTAAAACAGAAAATCATTAAAAATTTAAATCTGTGAAAATGAGCTGTAACGATCTAGTCACATATCCCAATCCATGACACTTTTGAATAAACTGAAAGAGGTTTTTGTTATATGGATTGTTATTAAAAAAAACCTCCTTGGGTGTTTCAAATTACTTTCCATATGTTGTAATATGGCCCTGCATTAAAATGACTAAAACAGTAAAAAATATGAAAAATTTGCTTTGTTTTAATGTAGGCACCAAATATCATTGTATATCTCTCACATAGTAGCAACTGTGCATAAAATGAAGGAGGTTTTTGTTATTTAGTATGTGATAAACAAAAACCTCTTTCACTTTTGAAAAATTCCTTACCATTATTTCAGAAACTGATTTTTTACTAAACTTGTCATTGTGTGCAGCAACTGACCTCAAAACATGCATAACCAAGAATCACTCATTCATTTCTTCTAATCCAGGAACCGGTTACGGGAGTGTGATATACCATTGGAAATATTTTTCTGAGATTCTTCTGGTGGACACACTTGTGACATGCTTCGTGCTGAGCATCATGTGCAAAACATCTAACAAAACCAGACAGAGTAAGAGCTCATGTTGATCCCTGGTGATAGGCTGTGAAGAATGGAACTAACAGACCTTATAATAGCCCGCAAACTATTAGCAGTTCACTAACTGGGCAGAGGAGGAGACAGCGCATGTGCATAGGTGGATAAACCCCGGCGGTTTGGGCTCTAACATTTCCACTGACCGTTTGCTAAAATGGTGATGGTTAGCAGTTACCATGGCCCGTTCACATGTCACAGTTATCCCTGACCGTAACTGTCAACCCACCGCGTGGTTCTAAAGAGGTTAGCCATTGGAGGAGGTTTTCACATGCGATGGTTTGATTGGAATCTCCGTGCGGTCAGCCAAGCCCGGAGTTTAACATAACCCCGATAGCTTACCCTTGCTGCTGATCACATGCCTTGCGGTCTTGCTATGGTTAGATGTTGGTGGCTTAATGCTAACCTGACGGTCTAACAAAGCTCTGATCACATGTGGCTAACGCCATTTAGCTGTCTTGATGGTTATCTGGAAGTTAGGGACTGTTTATTGCATTTGTAATGTTTTTGTTTGTTAAAACATATAGCCCGAGAGTTAGGACTTTAGGCTTAGGGTTAGGTTTGATGACTTAGGTTTATTGTTCCACCATAGTTTTGTAGTGCTAGGTGTTAGCCTTAGGTTTAATGTATTTAAAATACATTTTAATGTGTTGCATAGATTTAGATTTTATTATTAGGACTTAGATGTAGGATTATGGTTTTATATTAAGTGTTAAACACCACTTTTACAACCAATGTCGCAAAGTGATATTTAGAGATGTTTGTCACAATGCGATGAAACCAAATGCATATCATCGACACAATCCATAGTTGCAAAGACAACCCTGATGACATACCGAACCTCTGCCACGACAACACCGATGTCAACACTAATTCTACAAAGATGAATGACAAAACACATGTCATCGTCCAAGTCATGGGGAACTATCGATGAACTCATATCGACAACGAGATGCAAACCCATATCAACTAAACACCATGAAAACCTACAACCTGATCCAACACTGTCAAACTGTCGAAGCTGAACTGAAGTGTCGATGACACTAAACATTGATGGTGGCACTTGAACACCTATGTAATTGAATCAATGGATCCTCCTCGATCATAGGGATATATTTTCCTCAACCATCATTCAGTTTTCCTTATTTATTTTATTATGTAATTTCTGCATTTTAAAGAAAGGAATCAAATACTTTGTAATGATTTGGGAAGCAAACCTTCGCACGCTGAGATAGCTAGTCAATCATAATGTTGGAGCTTGGCTGAGATATTTTGTAACTACTTTCAAATTTTCCCCTCTCCTTATAAAAAGAGGGGAGAAACACTTAACAGAGGTTCCGGAATTCTACACCCAAGAGGCCCAAATTATGTGGTTCCACTTTGGTTCAATTTTCTTGTTCATGAGGTCCTTGGGCTGATACAATTGCTAAATGTAATAGACTGGTGATTTGGACTCCATCTTCAAAGATTAATGAAGTAGTTTTGTTGATTCCAATCGTAGCAATGCGTAGTATGTTTTCCCCTTTGTATATCATTTCATGTATGTCTTTCCTCTTCTGAAATCATGTAATGAAGTTGTCGGTTTCACTCTCTCGTGGTTGTATGTATATTGCTAAGTAGTGAGAAGTACCTGTGTAAACACAAATTTACTTGTGTTATTTGATAGTTTGCAATACCTTGGTATTCACGGATTTACTTGTGTTATTTGATAGCCTACAGTACCTATATGTAAGCATAGGTTTACTTATGCTAATTAGTGACAAATGTATTCATGAGGCATAGATCTTGAGACCTTAATTCGCACTCCACTTTTTTTGCATTTTCTCCTCCTCACTCTTCCATATTTCTGATGGAGATTGTTGCTCATGATTTTGTGTCATGTCCATCCCTCTGCATGGATTTCCCTCATTTCCTTCCTCTTGTTCATCTATATGATGATAACAATTTTAAACTATGTATTGTTTTATGTCAGCCCCCAGAACCAACACATTCCTCTTTGAGATTAGCCATATCCACCAGTGTGTATTTCGATCTATGTGTTTTCTTGATTTTACCTTTTCAAAGGACTATTGAACCAAGCTATAAATTCTCTTTTCCAAATTATGTGACATATGGAGTGTAGTAGAAAGCGTTTAAATAATCTTCAAAATCACTCCTCTTAGATTCCCTAGGCACTGACCCTTTTTTTTCAACCGGGGGATTGTCTCTAGGAGGCTTATATATCTCCTAAAGCACTTGTATGACAGGAGATAGAAAACACTACAATATATCTAATGCATAGGATTCTATTTATCCCTATGCTTTAAGCCTCAAATTTATTTATGTTCTTTTCTTCATACTACAACATAAATTTTAAAGGTTGTAATCACAAATAAGTAGTCCCGCTAAATTTATTCATTAATTTCTCCAAAAATTAGTTCACATTGCATCTAAAGGTCTATCGCCACCTGCCCCACTTGTATGATTGTTCTGGTATTAATAAGGGTATGATAGAGTTGGAATAATGAGAAGACTTGTGTTGTAGTCTAGAATGTAGGAAGAGTTATGTTTTGAAAAATCACCAAGTTGTGTGCTAACCATACTCCCCATATGACTAGAAAGGGAAGTTTCCTATAGATTTTCAAGTCCTTTCTTTCAAAACAGGCCTTCAAAGTTCAAACTGGATCCAATACAGACCTACATCGTAAATGTTCTTATTCTAATAACCATGTCCCTATGTATCTGCTTAATTCATTCGATATATATATCACTACAAAAAAAAATGTTTTAGACCTCAATACACCCTTCATCCTACCATATGGAAATAATTTCTAAGACAAGTGCTAAGACTCAATCTCATCCCTAGTGCTAGCATTCATATTCATTTATTCTCTACGGTTTATATCTCAAACTCTAGGTCTTCCTCTATTGCATCACACAAGCACTAACAACTCTCCATTACAATTATATAAATGGAATAATCAGTACAGTGTAGACAAAGACATTCTCTTTTGTGTATACAGAGTAGGTGAGGGAGGCCAACATTGGTAAAGTGGACAAATTACACATGAAATTTAATTTAATATACAAGATAAGGTCTACAGGTGAAGTGCTTTCTCTCCAAGGTATACATGTCAAGAGACCAATCCTCAGGTGGTGCACTCTCTAAGCATGAGTTGCAAGTGTCAAGTTCTCTTCATCACAAGGCTTCTTGATTTCCAAGACAATCATCCCATGCTCCTCAACACTTGTATCTTGGGTCCATTATCAATCCCATGTAATTTTTTCTCAACCTAAGCATCCATAATTAATCCCATGTAATCTGGTTTGTTGTCTACTGGTTATGCGTTACATGGTCTTGCATCTCTCCTTTGGACTAGAATTTTTGGCAAAGGACTTGATAAATCCATGATTGGATATTGATTTTTGAGGAATTTATCATAGTGAAAGGTTGGTGATATATAAGGGTGTTATGACCAATGGGAGCACAAAAGAACACAAGCTACACATAAATAAACAACTCAACAAAAGAAATGCAAATTGACATATTAACATAACAATATCCAACAAAGTTATTGAAAGTCAACTAATGATACCTTATTCTTCATTCAAATAACAAAATCAGACAATTTTTTTCTTGTATCATATTAAATTCCAATTGTGATGGATAATGGCCATTCTCTTATAAAAACATGTCAAATGGACTAGTTAATGTATTTAATATCCAATCATTTAATTTTTTGTACAAAATTAAAAATATATATATAATTTTAGATATTAAATATACTTACAAATTTGAATATTAAGGCTTCTAAATATGTTTGGCCACTGTGATGTGTGGCACGATATTTGGCAAGCCTAACCTTTGAGGCCTTATCTTGAAACATACACCAATTCAACTTAATTATGCACTAGTAAAATATAAAAATCGTTTAAATGAATTTGAAATAATCTTATGACCAAATTTATATACATGTGTGCTCTCCTCATTGGACTTCCTTCATGCATCTGCTCTATCATATTATTTCACAAGCTATTTTCATACTTTCATGCTTACATCAAATGGCCTTCCTTTTTTCCTTAGCTCAGGAGGAATTTGTTTTATCTTTTTAGTTTGGTTGCAACGGAATTTCTTGCAGTTTTAAGTCATTTGTTTTTTTATTTGCTTTATTGACCAACTTGTCCCAAATTTAGTCTCCATGTCATGGATGACTTCCTTTTGAAGGTGCATGGGTATCTTTGCTAATGGAAGATGTAGATGTGCTTTGAGGTGTTGAAGGCATGATTCCTTCAACCTACAATTAAACAATTTCCCAACATCTATGATTTTGATATTCCTAGACACAACATCATATTCTAACTCGGTTTGGTATGTACCAATGCAACATGCATAACATGTACGGGTGGTGGAAGAAATTTGTGTCCCATGAGTGGTTGGAACATTGGAGATATATGTTCCTTGTTCCACATTCTTAGAGGTTATTTTTAGTAATATTTTCATAGATCTTTTTCTCAATCCAAGAGTTGATGGGGAATCAATCGATTCCCTTTGACAGGGTTTCTTTGGTTGGATTGTTTCAGTGCCTTTAGTAGATCGTTCTTCCATGAATTTGGCAAGCATGGACAAGTCCATACCTTCTTGTTTTTTCACCGTTTCTACCCCCAATATAGAATCCATTGCCTCTTTCAGATTCTCATTTTTATGTCCTTATATATGTACCAAAAAAAAATTGTTTTAAATTTAGAAATAAAAAATAAAACTAAAAACATAATTTCTTCTTTTAAAAATTTTAAATTAAAAACTAAAAATACAATCCAAACAAGAAATGGAAACATGTACAAATATATAAATTGAGTATGAAATACCTCATTATGGAAAGAATCATATCCCTTTGTTCATTTCCCTCAGCTGCATGACATTTTTTTGGCATCCTAGGGTGAATTTATTTCCTCCATAGTGTGGAAAATACCTTCTCTTCGCTCCCTACATTTTTCTCATTTCTCTCTAACTTTTTTAAACAACAGTAGCGCAAAATGGATAGACAGGGGTTTCATTTTTGTCTCTGGCAAGGGGTGAATGAGATGCACAAATTTATTTCTTGGTTGCTAGAGGCTTAATCACACCCACAAATCAAATTTTTTTTTTATTGCGATCCACAATAGGGGAGGAGAGGTCCATCAATATCTCTATCCACCACCAACAAAGATCCAATCAGTTAGTTATTTTCTCTCATAGCCTTAATGGAATATCTCTACCCACAATCAACAGAGATCCAAACGATTAGTTATTTTCTTTCATAGCCTCAACACATTGCTCCAACCGTGGTTTGCTCCAACTCTGCACAAACTTCAAAGATCCGTCGATTTATAATTAGTGAGTATGAGAATGGAAATATGGTGAATGTATTACATTGTTTTGTTTGAATATTAGGAATACACAATAGGTTTATCCATTGCGTGCGCAAATTATATATTTGTGAGCTTTTCTTTTCAATTTGGTAAATAGTCGGCGCTAAATTGGGCACCATTAGCACCGATTTAGCACTGACTATTGGCTAAAAAAGGCAATCGGTTTGGGGCACTAATTATGCCTAATTTGGCACCTATAATATTTCATTTTTCTCTCCGTCTAATCTGTATTCATTTCCATCTTTGCAATGTCGATGTGGGAGGCTTCCATGTTATTGTCATTTGTTATGAGGTTTGAATACCAATATTGGATGTGCAATGTGCATAGGCACATGGGATAAGTTGAAATGTTGGTTGATGTAAAGCCCTATAAATGGTTTTTTAATCCAATGGAGGGTGTTTATGTCATATTTTACTACCCCACTAATGAATTTGATGTGATTTCAAACTTTCTAATTTTATTTTAATAGACAATGACTCATAATGTAGCTATCCAGTAGTTATAGTCACATATGCACATTTTCACCTTTAAATATTATTTTTCTTAGTGATTATGTATACATGACACAAATATTTTTGATCCCACCACTCACTCTTTACTCCTTTATAGGGTGGATGTTGGCATTGAAAATATATCTCATCCACAAGTTAACCTATACTAATTATTACATTATATATTGAGTTCATTTAGAAGACTTAAAAATCAAAATTTTAAAATAGTATATTCTCTAACATATAGGGTCAAATGATTTTTTTAAAATATACAAAAATACAGATATTTGGCAATTTAAAATTATGTATGAAGGGTTTGAATTAAGTTAAATGAAAATATCAAAAAAAGAAAAAGCAGTCCATTAGTTTTCATAATCATCATCTAAGATTTATAAGATTTGTGTCATGTCACCAAATTGAGAGTGGAAATTAACAAAAAGGGTATATATTGAAAATAGGGGCATTTTAATTAGAAAGGTGCAGTGAAAACCAGTTGAGCTTAAATCGATTGTGCATTTAGCCAATTGGATGGAGCAACAATAAAGTGAATAGATGTTATGTGACTAATGTCATTGTCATGTATTGCGGGATCTATATGTCAAATATATGAGTAATGTGAGGTTTTGTGTTGGATAGAATATCGGTTGAAATGATATAATTAATATACTAAACATCATTTACTATGTTACGTATTATAGGGGAAAGATGAGGCCATGGAAATAGATCATGTCATATCAAATTAGGACACAACAAATGTCGCAGGACATCAAGTAATCAAATTTTGACTTAACTTAGGAATAATTTTGTGATACATCCATCATTTTTCACATTATTAGAATTTATAGTGTATTATCCAATATTGAAATAAATTAATACATGTTGTTGATATTTCAAATGGAGATTGGAGAAAGTGCACAGCCTAAGCACTCAACTAGCAAAAGAAAAAAAGAATATGTACGTGGGTGTGGACCTAAAACTATTAAATCACAAAGAACATAGTGGGTGGAAGAGGATATGACAATGGATCCTCCAAACACAACAAATAATTGCGATGAAGAAGAGGTTTTTCAAGTCTACAATACATGGAATGGAATTTATTAAGCGATATTTAATTATATTTCTTTGAAATTGATACATTTATGATTTATCCAATTATTGCCAAACATTAAATAATCGTTGGCTTTGTCAATAGGTAGAATATGATGATGAAAGAATAGCTACTAATACCCAAGGTCCAACTGGGCTATTGATATTTGGACAGGATGATCCAAACCATCCTTTAAACCATACCAAGGAAAAAGGAGCATATTTAAAGAGAACTATACAACTTGAGAAATTTAAACAGTTGATGAGATTAGCATGCATTTATGACATGCCACCTATACTTAATGATGATGATCATGATAGGGAAAACGCAACGCATGAAGAAGGATTGAATGAAATTCTTACAGGTTTCTTTGGGGATGGAAACAATTATGACAATAATGATCATATGTTTGACAGTAACGATGATAACAAGGGTAATTAGCACCAACGTAATGTTGATGATAAAAAACTGAAAGACTCCATCAAGTAAGTAGCAAAGACACTCGTTTTCAAATCGGGTGAAAGTAGAACCTCAAAACTAGAATTCACATTAATATTATTAGAAATAAAGTCACTATTTGTTTGGTTAGACAAAGGATTCACCAACATACTAAAGTGAGTTGAAATCTATTTATTACAATGGATTGTCAATTGGTGTACGTAATTCGTAAACATTCATTAACTTTGTTTATATTTCATTGAGAGGATTTCAAAACCATGTATTGTATATGAATATTCAAAATATATATTGACATATAAAAGATGTTCATCATAAGCCAAAAATTCATCTGATATAACCTTTGGAAATCTTACAGGGCACTAAAAACTAAAATATTTCCTGAAGAGAATGTGTTTCCATCAACTTGTAGAGAGGCGTGTCAGTTGTTGGTTGAGTTGGGGATTGAATATAAGAAAATTCATTCATGTAGAAAAGATTGTATTTTATACAAAGATGAATATCAAGACAAGGTAGAATACCTTATATGGAAAGAGAATAGATATTATACAAATGTACAAGGTCCTCGTTGTACCATCCTCTTATGCTCTCTTAAGCTTCATATAACTAAGAGGTTGAGGTGCGAAGCATAGAAAATTTTGGAGAAATTTTCAGAGAAGAAGATGAGCTCAAAGGCCATATCAGACCAACTCAATCAAAAAATCCTCTAGAAAATATTCCAATCGTATAAATAATTATAAAAATGGTCTATCAAATCAAAAGATAAGGGTAATCAAAGTTAAGCCCATAATAGTCAAAATACTAGAGACCCCACAACCTCAGAATCCCGTTACTCATCAAAAAATCAATTTCAAAAGGATCTGGGGACCAGGGACCATGGATCTCTCAACTATCATAGCTAAGGCCATCTATTGAGGTAACCCCACAACATAAATTGGAGGCCTAAACCCCGTGACCTGGGAACCCCATAAGCTTTAGTTAAATGAATTTTTGAGGGCACCAGGATTGAACCATTTACACATAAATTTCCCGCACGTCCAAGTCTGGGAACCCCTCTCTCTCTCCTTTGACCAAATAGGTGACAACATGTCATTTGGAAATGTGATTCTATCAACCACCCACTGATAAGTGGACACGTAGCAGGAAATTTTCAAGTTTCAAGTACTAAACGGCCCATATATGGATGACACTTGGACCAATAACATGTCAACATGTGGCTTCGTTAATGTAAGCATGATGTCATCCTGATGGCATACCCCAGAGGGTCAGAACCCCATAACAATTTTAAATTATATTTCAAAATGAGCAAGGCTTCAGGGACTAGGGGGCCAAAGCACCAAGGCATCTAGGTTTCAGCTCATCAATGAGGAAGTCCTAAGCAGCACCATTTTCAAGTGCGTATGAGTCACCAAGTGGTAGTGGTCCTTTCCCCATTTTTCGAATACAAAGGATTAAGCAATAGCCACCTAGGGAGGCAGATCATCATCCATCCTAAAGCTTCCTCACCCGGGAGAAGCTCCGGCGGGTAAACAAGCACGACAGTTAAGTCAATGCTTGCCCCCAGAAAGTCAGGCCCAATAAAGTGGATAGTGAAAATCAATGGCAGTGATTAATTCTGGAGGGTCGAGCCTAGCCTCTAATTCCACCCAAGCACCCCACCAGAGGAGATAAAATGGGCCTTCCAACTATCAGGCCAACATGGCAACCACGTAAGCAACAAGGACCACTATCAGGTGAGTGTGACAAGTGAGCACAAGACTATTTGATACATCAACCACCTCCCTCGTCCTCTGCCTAATCCAACTCTTCCGCATGTCTCCCTCTATGCCATCCCTCCTTTTTCCCACCTATAACCCCCACAAAGTGACTGTTGCACCCATCCGCACTGACCATTGTGATTTGGACTCACCTATTTAAAACTTTTCTATCTAAAGCCACTCCATTTGCTCACATTTGCATTCGCCCGATAGTCATCCTACATAAGGAAATCTACACAACCTCAGTGTCTAGTGTCCTCCATTTACCAGGTAATTCATGTTTCCCCTATTCTCGCACAATTCTCACCATGCTCAAATTAAAGAAGGGCTTGTCCAAAACCCTAAAGAAACAACCACAAAAACCATTGAGCCACATCGAACCCCTCATGGACACTAGAGGGAAATTCATGATCCCTTTTGCCCTTTAAATTTATTCGACCTATATTTTGACTTCTATGGCCACTACCTAGACAAGGAAGACCCCTTTTGAGTCATTGAATTCAGACTGTACCACTCAATCACCCGGATGGTGCATCATTTCCCATAATTCATATCCTAGCTCATGGCCACGTTCATTAAAGAGAAAATTATTGTGTTTCCTCCATTAGGGAGAAACTTTTGGAGATCAACCCTGAATTGATATAAAACGCCTTCCTTTATCTGAACTCCCCAAATTTGGAGAATTCTACAAAGACCGCACTCTTGTATGATTACGTCGGGCTCTCAGCTGGAGAGAAACAGGTTTCTCACCAACTAATCCTAGCCCCAAATGCATAATTACCTGCCAACTCAGACAACCTCCCCATTTCCTTGTTTTCAGAGTCTATGCAACCCATCTTTTATTTTATCCTATGGATATTTGGTGAAGAGGAGACAATGAATGTCTCCAAATCAGCCTTAGGTATTTTACATAAAATGATGAAGCCAGTCATTATCCTTGACATTCCCTCTTTCTTGGTCGAAGCCATCAAGTTCTCGTAAGAACAATTTTACCTGGCCTCCTCCTTCAATTACTACTCCATATTTGTTTATTTGTTCATTTACACTGACATGGAAGAATTCAAGTACCTAGGCCTCGGCATTGTAGACTCCCATGATCAAAGGAAATATGTGGTTGACTAGGACAACTCTTTGAAGAAGAAGCCTGAAAATGAGGGGCTTTCACGTTTACTCTCTACTTTCATGGCCACTGCTTATAAGATTATCAACAAAGTCTCCCCCCCTATAGTCTTACCTCAACAAAGGAGGATCTTTCATCTCAGCAGGAATACTATGGTAGGTGACTAGTATTTGTTTGAGGATTACACTTAAATCAGAGTATATGGGTTTGAATTGCCTCCTTACTAGCTGCCTGTATCTATGCCCATGAGAATTTTTTCCTTCCTTAGAGTTAATCATACAGATCCTAAACATAGACCAAATCCATTTTGTCCCTAGCAAAAAGGGTTATATGTTTAATATTCCCATGATTATAGGTCCCTTCGTTGTGAACTCTAGACAAGTTTTTCAAGGGTGGAACTTATTCTAAAGGAGTTGAACTTTGAAATAGGATAAGTGTGGCATTATAATCCTCGTGGTATTATTTTTGGTAGAAGGAGAGACATCAATGCCTCTTCTTGTGAACATGAATCTAGGCCAGAGCTAGAATGAAAGGCTAATCTTGATTCATGGCCCACCAATATAGAGATGGAGATCGAGACACCAAGCACAAAGGAAAAGTCTCAGAAAAGGAACATTGACGAAGTAGGGGACACCAAAATGGAGGATGCATTCTCAATTAAGAAGGTGAAGGTTCAGGAGAAAATAGAGGAGGAGATTGAGGAAAAATTGATTAAAAATAACCTTGATTAGCTCATCTTCCAAGTACAACTAGAGGACCCCCAACATGATGTTATGTCCAGTTCAACTGAGGTGAAAACCCTAGGTTCAGTGGAGAGTACATCATCAATGGGCCTTAAATGGGTTAAAGGGTAGCTAACAGAGGAAAGAAACAAGAAATTTGGGGATGAAATGTTGTCACAGCTAGCATCCCACTCAGTGTCATATCATACCATGCTCTTGGCTACCATGGATCTGGAAATAAATCAAATGAACTTTTCCTTGTATCATCCCTCAATGCAGTCCCTAGCCTTTGGACCACAGTTTAGAATAGTGGACCTATCTCTAGACCTGATTAGTGTCACCTTGCAGGATAAAATTAATTTACATAGGTTGGTAGGGGAAATGATATATAGTGAATTAAACAAGGGAGCCTTGACCATCAGCAAGGTCGAGAAGTTATTGGAGAAAGAAGCTACTAAGGTGAAACAAGAGAAGCAAAACTCAAGAGCCCTCCATCTCCAAAATGAAGCCTACAAAGAACTGATTATCAAGACGTGGGTGGATCCCAATGATAAGGTTTTCATAGACGTCATTATCAAAGGCTCATAATTAGAAATATAGTCACAAAAGAATCAACTTTAAATGCCTGCTACAGAGCATGTATATACGAAGGAATTGGCACATGTTGAAAACAAGAAGGAAATCTTAGACAAAGAATTAATTGAGAGGAATAAGGAGGTAGAAGCCTTAAAATGTAGGTAGCAAAGCTGTGACAAAGTATATATTCCCATATTTGTGTTGTGGTTATGTCGGAGAACCCAGAGAATCTAAATGAGCAACTAGCCAAGGCTCTCACAGAGCTACAGCTATTGGAGAGTGATCTAAACAAGATCCATATCAAATTTTACAACACCAAGTACACGCTGGACATTAAGGATAAATAGATCCAATCCACCCAGGAAAGTGTGGATCAAATTAATAACAAGTATCAAGTGGCACAGGATGAGATCAAAGCACTAAAGATCAATTTGAAGGGCAATATGGCCCTTGTTGAAGCTAGGTAGATAATATGGGAGGACAACATCTCATAAATAAAGAAAATATGGGAACATTTGAAATTGATTGCAGAACATAAGGTTGCAGTAAAGACCACTAAATTCTTTGTTATTTAAGCCAAAGTGGAGGATGCTAAGAATGCTAGCATTGTTGAGAGATTTATCAAGCTCCTTAATGAGAAGTCAACTGATGAGTTTAGGGCGATAGACAATGTTGAAAGGACAGTTGTGATCATTGAAATCTCCAAAGTGATACAAAAGAAGAAAGCAATGGATAAGGTTGAAGCACCTGTGAGTGAGATGGAAAGGTCGGTTGCAAACTTCAATTCTCATTTTGACCAGAGTACCAGAGCGGGCTTACCTAGTTGTTAGTATTTCCAAGGACAGCTACTTCCCTAGGAGAAATATGAACAACTATTAGTTGAGGCCAAGAGAAAAGTGAACTTGTCACGTGATAAAACCGCCACTCTCAAGGGGAGCACCATAGTGAACTATCTCCAGAGAGACTTCCAGTTGTTGTGGCTTGTGAAGACCTTATTCATCACTAGGCCAAATTACACTAAGATCACAAATCTAAGGACAGCCTACACCATCCTTATTCACACTCCCAAATCAAACCAAGTTCGATGGAAAAGGTGTAACCAGTTGATCAACCCACCATGAATCTGGGTGGTGGAACCTAGGTCCACTTTGAAGGACCAAGAGAGCCAACACTGAAGATATTTTCTGATTTGGAATCATGATATATCTCTTCCATTTTTGAAATTTTGTAAATATTTTATTTTCAAGAAAGAATCAAGTTGTTATGTAATGATTAGAACAACTAGGCCTTTGGCACGCTCACGCAACTGATCAGTTTAGACAATTGTCACATAAGGAGATATTTTGCAACTATTATTGTTAGGACTCTCCCTATAAAAGGGAAGAGGAACTCCTTTGTAAGGGTTAAATTTTCCATTCTAGAGACTACAGTATTCTGCAAGTTTTGTAATTTATGAGGCTTAATGACATGTATGTTGTTCTGAAAGACTAATGAAGAAGATTTTGGTGATTCCAAGAATTGATATGTGAAGTATGTGTTCCTGTCTTTGTTTATCATTTTCATGTGTGTTTCTTTCCTCTTAGAAAACATGTAATTGTAGTTGTTGGAAATCAATCTTGTATGTAATATTTATCTATGTCATGCTATGGAAAACGGTACCTATAAATGTAATATTGAAAGCCTTAAAATGTGCTCCATGGTTTCTAATTTCATTTATTTCATCTACGCATTATTCTGCTGGAGTTTAGTGCATAGGATTGTATATCTAGCCCTCTGCACCAAATTTCCTTCTTTTATCTTCTCCAACACCTATACTACAAAGCTAGAGAAGCTTCACTCTTTCTGTGTAAACCACCATGGCTTAAATTTACTTTTGTTAGGGCCTAAATCTACCTCAGTCTGAGAAAGTCGAGATCTAGGGTAACATCAAACCACGCTTAACCTGGTAACTAGCCCTACCAGGTCAGGAGAGGGATCTCTCCTTGTCAATCTCAATGAAATATAGCAAATGGGGCTTGAGATGACTGATGTAAAGCCTAATTTTAGGCTAGGTATATGCTCAGAGGAGTTTGATTGAATTTGATGATGTTTTGTGTAGGTTTTAACCCTGTACAGAAATTACCTGCATACGAATTCTTAAACAAAGAAAATAAACAATGCGAGAGCATAACCCATAAAACACATATGCACAGAGATTTTTCCCTGGATCCCAAAACCGGGACTACCAGCTTGATTTTTCATTATGTTCCTTTCAATGTTACAATACATATTTATACATGCCGAAGCATCCAATACCATGGACCGAAAACCATCGCGTCCAATACCATGGACCGAAAACCATCGCGTCCAAAAAACATGTGCGAAAATCATGCACAAAACCATAGGTGGGTCCGCCCAACCTAACATATGGTCCAAAACCAAAATTTTCCGGGCCGCTGCCCCGGACCCCATAAAGTGGGGTTACGGGTGCCCTTCAAACCCCCTATTAACTACGTGGAAAGAATATAACACAACCCAACAATCTCCCACTTGTTGTTTTCTTTTTGTTGTTTTCTTTCCACAGGGGGCCACAGGAGAGCTTAGTAATTTTTTCAGCCCTGAGATTCCCATTGCTTCTCTACAACAAGAGAACTTCTCAGAGCTCACAGATTTTGTCAATGCATCTGCAGTATTCTTCAAAGTGTCCACCTTTACCAGCAACACCTTTCTGTCTTCTATCATATCCCTCAAAAAGTGATACTGAACATCAATGTGCTTTGTCTTTGAAAGATAAGCAGGGTTCTTTGCCAAGAAAATTGCACTTTGGCTGTCACAGTCTATTCTTATAGCTCCCTGTACTAACCCCATACTTGAACACAATCTCTACAACCAAACTGCTTCCTTGCTTGCATGAGTGGCTGCCATGTATTCTGCCCCTGTAGTTGATAGTGCCACTACAGATTGTTTCTTACTCATCCAACTGACTGCACCTCCAAATAGGTTAAACACATACCCACTTGTAGATCTTCTCTGATCCAGATCTCCAGCCCAGTCTGCATCAACAAAGCCATGAATATCCAACACTCTGTCCAATCCTGGTCTTCCTTGGTAGCACAAACCATAATCACTAGTGCCACGCAAATACCTGAAAACCCGCTTCACTGTTGTCCAGTGCTCCTTCCCAGGTTTTGACATAAACCTGCTCAATACTCCTACTGCATGTGCAATGTCTGGTCTAGTACAGACCATTGCATACATCAGGCTACCCACTGCACTTGCATATGGAACACAGGACATGTCCTATTCCTCTTCTTGTGTCTTGGGACACTGTTCAGCAGATAACCTCACACCTACAGGAATAGGAACCTTCACCGGTTTACTATCCTGCATATTAAACCTCTGGAGTATTGTCTCGACATACTTCCTCTGGTTTAACCAGAGCTTCCTCTTTGACCAATCTCTTTTAATTTCCATGCCCAAAATATAGTTTGCAGCACCAAGATCTTTCATGTCGAATTTGGAGGACAATTGGGTCTTCAAATCCTGGATAATTTCTTTGTCATTTCCAACCAGCAACATATCATCCACATACAAGACCAGATAAATAATACGGTCACCAATTAATTTAAAATACACACAATGACCTGCTTTGCTTCTGGTGAAGCCAAGTCCCCGTATAAATGTATCAAATTTCTGATACCACATCCTTGGTGACTGTTTTAACCCATACAGAGACTTCTTTAACTTGCATACCAGTTCTTTCTTACTCTTCACCGCAAAGCCTTTAGGTTGCTTCATGTAGATTTCCTCTTCCAAATCCCCGTGAAGAAATGTTGTCTTCACATCCATCTGTTCTACCTCAAAATCAAAAGCAGCAGCAACAGATAAAAGTAATCTAATAGAAGTTACCTTGGCAACAGGAGAAAAAATATCACCAAAATCAATTCCCGGCACCTGGGAATAACCTTTTGCTACCAACCGAGCTTTGTATTTCTCCACCTTTCCTTCTGCATTTGTCTTCTTCTTGAACACCCATTTGCTGCCAATGGGTTTCCTTCCAGACGGTAACTCCACCAGATCCCAAGCCTCATTTTTGTGCAAAGATGCCATTTCATCGACCATGGCCTCTTTCCAGAGTTTTCCATCCTCTGAATCCACTGCTTCCTTCACAGTTCTGGGATCATTATCAGTAACAGACAAAGCAAAATTTGAACTGAAAGCAGATGGACTATACCTTTCTGGCTGCCTTCTTTCTCGAACTGATCTTCTCACAGCCGAAGTTTGTGGCTCTTCATCTTCTGATTCCTCCTCTGCTGCAGAGTCTGATTCTTCCTCCTTTGGCTCAAACTCTATCTTCTCAGGTTCCTTTGGTTGGACTTCATGTTGAATAACATCTTTTACCTCTCTGAACAACACATCTCGGTTGTACACAACCTTCCGTGTGACTGGGTTCCAAAGCTTATAACCCTTTAAACCGTCCTTATACCCAATAAAGATGCACTTTTCAGATTTACTATCCAACTTGGTTCGTTTCTCCTTTGGAACATGTACATATGCATCACATCCAAATACCCTTAGATGTGAAAGAGAGGGTTTCTTACCAGTCCATACTTCTTGTGGAGTCTTATCCTCCAACACTGATGAAGGTGATCTGTTGATCAGGTAACATGCAGTATCCACCGCCTCTACCCAGAATTCCTGTCCTAACCCGGCACCACTGAGCATGCTTCTTGCCCTTTCCATCAACGTCTTGTTCATTCTTTCTGCGACTCCATTTTGCTGAGGTGTATATGGAGTAGTCTTCTGCCGTGCTATACCACACTTCTTACAAAATTATTCAAATTCCTTGCTGCAAAATTCTCCACCATTATCTGTCCTCAGCACCTTTATCTTCTTCTTTGTCTGATTTTCCACCAGAGCCTTAAATTCTTTAAACCTGTCAAATACTTCATATTTCTTCTTAAGAAAATATATCCATGTATTCCTTGAGAAGTCATCTATGAATGATACATAGTACACAGACTTACCCAGTGATGGAACCTTCACAGGTCCAAACACATCACTGTGCACAAGCTCTAATATCTGTTTCGTCCTCTTACCACCAGAGGGGAAACTCACCTGATTCTGCTTCCCATATACACAATTTTCACAGAAATCAAAATCCAGAGAGCTATTATTCATACCTTCTACCATACCTTTACCATGAAGTATTCGAAGGCCCTTCTCTCTAATATGTCCAAGCCTTTGATGCCACAACATGGTCTTCTCTCCAGAGACCACTAGATTCTCTACTCCATTTTTAGGAACCATAGAACTATTGCACCCATCAACAACAGTGCTACCTTGCATCTTGTACAAAGTTCCAATCCAAACTCCCCGCATTAATATCAGTGCTCCTCGAACCATCTTGTAGGTATCTTTCTCGAACACCGTCTTTACACCTGCATCATCCAACTTGCTTACAGAAATCAGATTTCTGGCCAATGCAGGAATATGTAGAACACCCGGAAGTGTTCTAACCCTTCCACCTTGCAACTTCAACTTTACTTTTCCCCGACCAATGATTCTAGCCTTCCTATCATCTCCTAAGAAGACATCACCACCATCGTATTTCTCATACTCGCAGAACCACTCTCTATGGGGAGTGAAGTGAAAGGATGCACCTGAGTCAATCAACCATGCCTCATGATCTACATGTGTACTTGAAGAAGCCAAGTACACATCCCCACCTTCATTTGAGGTGGTTTTCGCCTCTGCAGAAGGATCATCATCAGATCCCATTCCTTTATCAGGAGCTTTAGATTTACAATCCCTTCTGAAGTGCCCTTCCTTTCCGCATTTCCAACACACCACCTTTGTAGGTTTTCCTGGAGATTTAGATCTCCCTCTATATTTAGATCTCCCACTTGATGACTTATTTTTGTTTCTGTTCTGGGACCGTCCTCGTACAGACAAAGCATCACCATTCTGGTTGTCCATATTTTTCCGTCTCATCTCCTCCGTCAGCAAGGCTGAGACTATTTCATCAAACTGCAAAGCAGTTGCATTGCTACCTATTGCAATAACCAGACTATCCCACGAATCTGGTAGAGAACACAACAGACTGATGCACTTATCTTCATCTGAAATTTTAATATCAACAGATAATAACTGACTTACCATAGTATTAAACGCATTCAGATGCTCTATCACCGAGTCTCCATCTTTCATCCTCAGGTTATATAGCTTTTTCCGTAGGAACAGTTTATTCACCAGAGACTTAGATTGGTACAAAGTCCCTAACTTGACCCACAAAGCCTTTGTCGTAGCTTCCCCTAATACATTCAGCAATACTGAATCTGAGACACACAATCGTATTGTGCTCTTTGCCTTCCGATCCAACTTCTTCCATTCTTCATCAGTCACTCCCGATGGTTTAGTACCCGAATCTACCGCGATCCACTGATCTTTATCCACCAACAGATCCTCCATCTTGAGTTTCCACAACTCAAAATTCTGACCATTGAACTTCTCAATCTCTATCTTTCCACTGCTCGCCATCTTCTTTCACCACCAGAATCGATCTCGCAGATCTCCCACTGAACAGGGTCTACCACAGGCCCGAGCGAAACCCCTCAGCAACAAAGGCGTCCCCTTGAAGCCAAAACAGCTCTGATACCAAATGTAGGTTTTAACCCTGTACAGAAATTACCTGCATACGAATTCTTAAACAAAGAAAATAAACAATGTGAGAGCATAACCCATAAAACACATATGCACAGAGATTTTTCCCTGGATCCCAAAACCGGGACTACCAGCTTGATTTTTCATTATGTTCCTTTCAATGTTACAATACATATTTATACATGCCGAAGCATCCAATACCATGGACCGAAAACCATCACGTCCAATACCATGGACCGAAAACCATCGCGTCCAAAAAACATGTGCGAAAATCATGCACAAAACCATAGGTGGGTCCGCCCAACCTAACAGATGGTCCAAAACCAAAATTTTCCGGGCCGCTGCCCCGGACCCCATAAAGTGGGGTTACGGGTGCCCTTCAAACCCCCTATTAACTACGTGGAAAGAATATAACACAACCCAACATTTTGCTGGCTCAAAAGTGAAAGTAATATTTGGGGTCTGGGGAATGGACTCAATCTTGCAGAGGTTTCTACGGGGCGAGGTAGGAAAATGATTTAGTAATTTAAATTGAATGATATGGAGAGTCTTAGGACTGGTGAGGAGTTGGAGAGGGCATGAGAGTCTCAGGGATCCTCTTCAAACAGTAGAAAACATAAATAACTAAACAAACCCTAGGTAGAGCACTACAACTTCAATGATTTCTACCTTTATCCTTGATTCATTTAGTTTAGTTGAAAAAGAGAGAGAATGGCATACATAAACACATGTAAAACTTGAATTACAGAAGAAGACATAATACCAAATCAATTTGCCACAAGAATCCCACAAAAGGCTGCAAACCCTGGTCTATTCCTTTGCCAAACTGCAGAGATGAATGTACAATGTTGCTCAAAGCTTTCACAAAAGTCCAACCTTGACAAATGACTGAAAAAGTACTAGATATAGGCAAAAAACAACTCATGCTAGGCTTTAGGGGTCGAATTCATGAGTTTAGGAGTTGTTCCAACAAGATCTAAACTAAGAACTGAAAAGTAGGCAGTGGAACAGCTTGCCTCTAAAATCTAGGAAACTGATTCATTTAGTTCAAAACTACCTTTTCATGATGTATCTACCTCCATGAGTGAATTTTCAACATTTTTACATCAAATTCCATCAAGTTACGTCAAAGTACATCATCAGTTTGACCATGAGAAAGAGAAAAGTCAAACTAAGAAAAAAATGGGCGAAAAAAAGAGTTTTTTGGCAAAAATGACAATTTTTCATCCTGTGCGTCGTGCCACTGTCCCTGTGCGTAGTGCCTTTTTGCAGCTGATTTTGAAGGCCTTCTCGTGCACCAAATTTGCTCCAAGTGGGCTTGTTAGAAATTTTTGTCTGTCTACTTTCCAAAATAGGTGGAATTTCTAAATTTGGTGTCCATTTTCCCCTCCAAAAGTGATTTCTTCCAACACTGCTTCATGTGTGGCCAAAAAAGGGCAGAAAGGGCATTTTTGAGGTGTTTTTGACCCTTTTGGAAGGTCAAAACTTGACAAAATTTCTGGGCCATTTCTGGGAATTCATATTTTTGCATGAGGAATCCAAAAACGTTGAGTTTTCCTCCAAAGGATGTCCCTAGAAAAAGCGAGCGCCAGGTGTCGCGATGCACCACACAGAAAACCCTGTTTTTTCCTCCAAAAATTCAAAATTGACAAAAAGTATGCCAAATTTCTTGAAATTAGAACTGAGTGACCTACATCAAGTACTGTGTTGGGGTAAGGAAGCCTCAGCCAAGATTTTGATTCTATCTTGGTCTTTCTTCCTTCTCAAAGTTTTCCTCAATTTGGCCTTCAAGGTCCTTATTCTTGCTTTGCAAATCTTATTTCTCGCCAAATAGTGGTAGGCCATGTGCCTCAACATATTTTTATCTTTTTTGGCCTTCTCCATCAGCTTCTCCAAGTGCATATTTGTCCTTTCTATCCAAGATTCACAATCAACTTCAATCTCTTGCTCTAGTGGTGTCAATTTGATTTTCCTCTTCTTGGTTGCTTGCCAGTTTTCTCTTATAGTTTGCAGCTCCATGATCGTCTGTTGATCCTCCAGTTGCTTGTTCCTTTGCTCAAGATAGTTTATAATCCACTTAGCTCTTTCCAAGTTAAGAGACAAGTCATGAATGTCAACTTGTTGTTCCTGGATGATCTCTTTCAGTCATGAGCTTTGGGGGCCCAAATTAACATCATCATCCTGAATGAGAATGAAATCTGTCTCTTGACCTTCCGAAGGCCCCTCATCATGCACCGGTTGTTTACCTTTGTCATGTACCTACTTTTCTGTTGAAGGAAATGAGACCCCTTCCACCCCGGGTGGAGATAGTACTCATTTTTCTACTGCAAACAATCTTCTTGTGCCTTTTTAGTAAGTGACAAACACTGGCACACTGGTGGTTTGAGTCTCATGAACCTCTTGCTGATGTGAAGGCTCTCCTGCCTCATAAAAAACTGATGGGGGCACTTGAGAGCTTGTGAAAACCTCATGGGAAATGAAATCATCCCATGAAACATTCAGCAAGCTCAGCTGATGCAACACCACAATCTTGATCAATGCAAAATGATAAATGTTGTTGTACTACTGATGAGGAGGCTTTCTTTTCATAAATGTGGTCATTTTCTCAATATTCTGGCACATGAAATAGGGGAGGTTCATCATCCTCACCCTAGTGAAATGCATCAATAATCTTATGTGGTAGGCATACGGGCGAGAAAATCTGCCTTCACAGCTGAAATATTTGATTATGAGCTTCATCAATGGAGCATATGTGTCCTGAAGATTCCTGAAAGGGAAAACTCTACTAATATGCCTCTGAAAACCAACCTTGATATAAGACTCATAATGATCTTTGTCCACCAGTTTTCCCTTGTTCCACTGTTCACCCACATTCGAAATACCTATTGCTTTAGCTATAGATTCCGTTGTCAAAGTGAATGTAACATCTGCTAAATTGACCTGACCGTTGTGTAGATGGAGGAAAAACAATCTAGCCAGGTGATGATGGTATTTGACTCTTTCCACCATCTCACACAATTGGTAGCAAGATTGATTTTTGAAGCATGCTATAGCAAGAGGACAAGCCGGTAGCTCAGTAAGTGCAGTGGGCTCCTCCCGGATATGTTTGCCTCCCTTGAGAGGTTTTCTGGGTGCATGAAATTCTTGGGAGGAATCGCTTACTGTTTCCTCATCTCTTTCATAAGGGGAATCTGTCTCCATGTTTGCCACTGTTTGGGTTGAAGTGATGAGTATGAAGAGATTTTATAGGAACAATAGGTATTTGTTGCTAAATGACAGGGATTTGATAATGGGGACTATGAATATGGAAGTTTTGTGATGACTGTAGGGTCTTTGGGAATGGCAAGGTTTGGGGAATAAGAATTAGGAATTAGGGATGTTAATTAGGGTTTGGGAGTAGTGGGATTAGGGATTAGGGTTTTTAGTTTTTTAGGAATAGGGGATAGGTGAGTGTGAATGAAAGAGGAGAGGGAAAGTGATATGAATGAAGTGTAGTGAGAGAAAAATGAAAATGAGGGATGGGAATTAGATAGCAAAAACTGTAGTTTTGCAAACCCTGGGCAGCTTTTTCAATTGACTGTGCAAGGAAATAGGGTTTTGTTTTTTACCTATTGAATTACCATAAAAACTAGTGAAAAACCCTCACAATGGCACTTGGGATTGTTAACTTACTTGTGGAATGAGGAATTTGCAAGTTTGGAGCTGGGAGGAGGTGATTTGGATGAATTTCGGGCTTTGAAGGCAGGTGCACCGCACCCACAAACAGGTGCGCCACGCCTTTGTAAATTGAAATGTATTTCCTGCACTGTGTGCGGTGCACTGGCCAGGTGCACTGTGTGCACCACGCTGGCCAGGTGCAATGCGCCTTGACCCAGGTGCGCCGCGCCTCAAAAATTCTCACAATTTGCAGCAAATTCATTCCTTTGGCTCAAAAACATGATTTAGCACTTGTTTCTTCTTCTTTGGCATAAAAATGAGCTCTTTAACATGAAAAATACTTTATATACAAAGGACTTTAATTTTCACTTATCAAAACCCACTTTTCTAATGTTAGGATTACACTTTGTCTTTGAAAACTTTGTTTTGCCAATTTGACTGCTTTTTGCCTTTGATGGACTCAATGCTTTGACTCTTTTGACTTTTTGTAGGAGCTGGAATGCAGGAACTTGGCAAGGTGACCAGGGTTTCATCTCAAAATTATTACATATAGGAGAAATGAAATTACATGAAATTTTGTACATAAAATATAAAAAACTTTGTTTTTCCTCAAAACAGGGTTTTGAGGAAAAATCAATCACTGAGCATGTGATTATTGAAATTTTTTATTTCTGAGACTTTATTTAACCTCCTCATGTGCCTCCTGGCCATTATTGAGCTTTTACAAGACCTTGAGGACAAACCCTCGACCTAATGAGAACTAAAACCCTAAAAATGACTTTTTGCAGATGTAAAGACAAAAATGACTGTAAATGACCTGAAAATGGGCTAGCATGTAAAGATCATGAGGGAAAAATTTATAAAATGCCACTGCCATCAGATGATCCATGATCCTAATGGAATGCAGCTGATCAAATGAGACACCTAAAATGCAATGCAACAAGAGAATTTTGATCACTGATGGAGGGATGAAGATATTGCCACTAACATTGGCTCCAATGGGGATGGTAGCTCCTAGGAGGTGCCAAGAACCATAGATCTCTGGAAAGCAGACAGTGCCTCTTCCATTGGGCTACGTGGAATCATAACTTCAGCAAACATAAGACCAATATCTTGACTCAAAATTGACTTAAAATTGACTCAAAACTGAACTGACTAAAACACAAAATGACTCAAGACTTACTTAACTGAAACAAGTACTTACAAAACTTTTTTAATGGCAGAAAACCATTGAGATTTGAGAACTTCAAATCATGATGACAACCACCTGCCTACTAATGAAATATGTAGTGAGCCTTCCAATGTAACCAATCCAGTAGATGGCTACATACTGAAATTCTGCTCTCACTTTTCCCAAGCAGGTAGAACGATGTACATGTAGGCAACTCACAATAACCACTGAAACCAAGGCTTATAATAACGAACTAGGCAACATCCATCTTCTCTAATGCTTGCAAAAGAATGCTGAAGGGATCTTGAAAATCCTAAAGCACTAACTTGTCTTGAGATCCATCAGCAAAAATACAAGTACTCCCTTTATTCCGATATGAAAGAACAATTGATAGTTGAGTGATAGGGAGGCATAGAGAGGTATAAGCTTCTTGCATCTAACTGTGAGCTGTAAATTCCTTGAGCATGAGAAATTCTGGCATATTGTCTCTCTCAGGCTCATATTCCTCAATTTCATGGTTTAGGTCATTCTTAAATAGAAAACAATCTTCAAGATTATCGAACATGATAGCCTTATTATTTTCATGAAAGAAAATATTATATGTTCGCTGATCTATAAATCTAATTTCAAGACTATCATCATTTTCAAAAGAAGAAGAATTTTCACCAACAACTTCTTGACCATGTGCACACTGCAGACCTGCATTAGCTTGGGCTGTAACATGACCTTTCAGAAGTTGATCTATCTCATCTTCAGACAGAGGAGATAATACTTTTTGTTTTCTTTTTCTCAAGCAATTATTGTCTTCTTGAAATAACATTTCAAAACATGAAATCTTGAATGGCAGTCCTTAATTCCCTGGTCTTCTGAAATTTGAAAACATTGTTGATCATCTTCATATGACATGGCAATCAAATTATCATTTATCACTGAGTTATTGAAAGAAGATTTTTCACTTACTTGAACAAAGATCTCATCTTGTTTTTCATAAAATGACTAGATTACCTCCTCATGAAGGCTTTGTTCTAATGAAATGAGAACACTTGGGTCAATAACTCTGTCTTCTTCATTCCAGATGATCTCAACAACAGAGCTCTCCTTCATGGGATTCAGAACAAGGTACTCTTGATTATCACGATCTGAATTTAGATCTGAAATAGCCGACTTGACTTTATCACATTCTGAGATTGAAACTTGACTTTCCTACATATTGTCTTCTTCTATGGACATATCTGAAATAAAACCTTCTCTTTCATCATTTTCCATTGTACTAAGATCTTGATCCTGCTGCAAAGTTTCTTGAGCATCTTGATGAGTATCCTCTAAGTTCTCTTTATGCTGCTGAAATGGATTTTCATACAGAGCCTCCATGATCTCATCGTCCATAAAGTCATCATCTTCATAAATTCTCTCAAGATTTTCAATAAAACTATAAACATGCCTACAACAATTATGAACTAAATTTAATGATGGATAAGATTATTTATACCTTTCAAATAACATAGCATGAAAATCCTTTAAACAGTGAATACAAGCAGGCGGTAAACTTTCATACCAAGATTGAGCTTCACCTTCCAAAGTGGCCATGAATATCTTCATCAAACAATATTCAGGAAAATCAACCTTCAACTTGCGAATACGTATGTGAAATCTAACTAGATGTAAAGCAACATCCTTCCCATCATCATCTTTAAACGTAGGCAAATTCTTTTGCCAATCTACCTTAGGAATTTTATTTGGAAAACCTGGAATGTGATCTAGACTCATGGGATCATACCTTTGATCTAGCGAAACCATTTTGATAACAATGAATTCACCAAGAAATTTTTCAGGCTAATGATTTTTGAAGGGTAGAGTCACCATAAAAATTCTGATCCTTGGGATTCTTCGACACTAGAGTCGCCAGGTGAATGATTTTAGCCTTCTGATGTCTAATCATTGTCCACCATCAACAATTAGATCTAACTTGATACATGTACTAGGGCAATTTTCAAGTCAGATGTTCAGTTTATAAGACTAGACTGGAGATTGACTGAAGCAGCTTTTATCTACTTATGCACTCGCAAAGCAATGTGCAGTTCGAAGGCTACCTGGCTAACTTTAGGCTTCGTCTGTATTTTATAAAACAAAGAACACTAACAAGCAAACAAACTTTCTTCCACAGTGAATTCGCCACTATGTTAGGGCCTAAATCTACCTCAGGCTGAGAAAGGCAGGCTCTAGGGTAACATCAAACCACACTTAACCTGGTAGCTATCCCTACCAGGTCGGGAGAGGGCTCTCTCCTTGTCAATCTTAATGAAATATAGAAAATTAGGCTTGATATGACTGATGTAAAGACTAATTTTAGGCTAGGTATATGCTCATAGGAGTTTGATTGAATTTGATGATGTTTTGTTGGCTCAAAAGTGAAAGGCAGATCTGGGTCTAGGGAATGGACTTAGTCTTGCAGAGGTTTCTGTGGGGCGAGGTAGGCAAATGGTTTAGTACTTTAAATTGAATGAGATGGAGAGTCTTAGGACTGGTGAGGAGTTGGAGAGGGCATGAGAGTCTCAGGGATCCTCTTCAAACAGTAGAAAACATAAATAACTAAACAAACCCCAGGTAGAGCATTGCAACTTCAATGATTTCTACCTTTATCCTTGATTCATTTAGTTTAGCTGAAAAAGAGAGAGAATGGCATACATAAACACATGTAAAACTTGAATTAAAAAAGAAGACACGATACCAAATCAATTTTCCACAAAAATCCCACAAAAGGCTACAAACCCTGGTCTATTCCTTTGCCAAACTGCAAAGATGAATGTACAATGCTGCTCAAAGCTTTCACAAAAGTCCAACCTTGACAAATGACTGAAAAAGCACTAGATATAGGCAAAAAACAACTCATGTTAGGCTTTAGGGGTCGAATTCATGAGTTTAGGAGTTTTTCCAACAAGATCTAAACTAAGAACTGAAAAGTAGGCAGTAGAATAGCTTGCCTCTAAAATCTAGGAAACTAATTCATTCAGTTCAAAACTACCTTTTCATGATGTATCTACCTCCATGAGTGAATTTTCAAAAATTTAACATAAAATTCCATCAAGTTACATCAAATTACATCATGATTTTGACCATGAGAGAGAGAAAAGTCAAACTGAGAAAAAACAGGGCGAAAAACAGAGTTTTTGGGCAAAAATGACAATTTTTCATCCTGTGCGTTGCGTCACTGTCCCTGTGCACAGCGCCTTTTTGCAGCTGATTTTGAAGGCCTTCCTGTGCACCAAATTTGCTCCAAGTGGGCTTTTTAGAAAGGTTTGTTTGTTTGATTTCTAGAACAGGTGAAATTTCTGAATTTGGTGTCCATTTGCCCCTCCAAAAGTGAGTTCTCTCAACATTGCTTCCTGTGTGGCCAAAAAGAGGCAGAAAGGGTATTTTTGAGGTGTTTTTGACCCATTTGGAAGCTCAAAACTTGAAAAAATTTATGGACCATTTGTGGGCATTCATATTTTTGCATGAGGAATCCAAAAATGTTGAGTTTTCCTCCAAAGGAGGTCCCTAGCAAAAGCGAGCGCCAGGTGGCGCGGTGCACCAGGCAGCAAATCCTGTTTTTTCCTCCAAAAATTCAAAATTGACAAAAAGTGTGCCAAATTTCTTGAAATTAGAGCTAAGTGACCTACATCAAGTACTGTGTTGGGCTAAGGAAGCCTCAGCCAAGATTTTGAGTCTATCTTGGTCTTTCTTCCTTCTCAAAGTTTTCCTTAATTTGGCCTTCAAGGTCCTTATTCTTGCTTTGCAAATCTTATTTCTCACCAAATAGTGGTAGGCCATGTGCCTCAACATCTTTTTCTCTTTTTTGGCCTTCTCCAGCAGCTTCTCCAAGTGCATATTTGTCCTTTTTAGCCAAGATTCATGATCAGCTTCAATCTCTTGCTCTAGTGGTGTCAATTTGATTTTCCTCTTCCTGCCTGCTTGCCGGTTTTCTCTTATAGTTTGCAGCTCCAGGATCGTCTGTTGATCCTCCAGCTGCTTGTTCCTTTGCTCAAGATAGTTTATAATCCACTTAGCTCTTTCTAGGTTAAGAGACAAGTCATGAATTTCAGCTTGTTGTTCTTGGATGATATCTTTCAGTCTTGAGCTTTGGGGTGCCAAATCAACATCATCATCCTGAATGAGAATGAAATTTGTCTCTTGACCTTCTGAAGACCCCTCATCATGCACCAGTTGTTTACCTTTTTCCTGTACCTACTTTTTTGTTGGAGGAAATGAGACCCCTTCCACCTCGGGTGGACATAGTACTCGTTTTGTTGCTGCAAACAATCTTCTTGTGCCTTTTTAGTAAGTGAAAAACACTGGCACACTGGTGGTTTGAGTCTCATGAACCTCTTGCTGATGTGAAGCTCTCCTGCTTCATAAAAAACTGATGGGGGCACTTGAGAGCTTGTGAAAACCTCATGAGAAATGAAATCATCCCATGAAACATTCAGCAAGCTCAGCTGATGCAACACCACAATCTTGATCAATGCAAAATGATAAATGTTGTTGTACTGCTGATGAGGAGGCTTTCTTTTCACAAATGTGGTCATTTTCTCAATATTCCGGCACATGAAATACGGAGGTTCATCATCCTCACCCTAGTGAAATGCATCAATAATCTTATGTGGTAGGCATACGGGCGAGAAAATCTTCCTTCACAGCTGAAATATTTGATTATGAGTTTCATCAATGGAGCATATGTGTCCTGAAGATACCTGAAAGGGAAAACTCTACTAATCTGCCTCTGAAAACTAGCCTTGATATAAGACTCATAATGATCTCTGTCCACCATCTGTCCCTTGTTCCACTGTTCACCCACATTCAAAATACCTGTTTCTTTAGCTATAAATTCCCGTGTCAAAGTGAATGTAACATTTGCTAAATTGACCTGACCGTTGTGACGATGGAGGAAAAACAATCTAGCCAGGTGATGATGGTATTTGACTCTTTCCACCATCTCACACAATTGGTAGCAAGATTGATTTTTGAAGCATGCTATAGAAAGAGGACAAGCTGGTAGCTTAGTAAGTGTATTGGGCTCCTCCCGGATATGTTTGCCTCCCTTGTGAGGTTTTTTGGGTGCATGAAATTCTTGGGAGGAATCGCTTACTGTTTCCTCATCTCTTTCATAAGGGGAATCTGTCTCCATGTTTGCCACTGTTTGGGTTGAAGTGATGAGTATGAAGAGATTTTATAGGAACAATAGGTATTTGTTGCTAAATGACAGGGATTTGATAATTGGGACTATGAATATGGAAGTTTTTTTATGACTGTATGGTCATTGGGAATGGCAGGGTTTGGGGAATAAGAATTAGGAATTAGGGATGTTAATTAGGGTTTAGGAGTAGTGGGATTAGGGATTAGGGTTTTCAGGTTTTAGGAATAGGGGATAGGTGAGTGTGAATGAAAGAGGAGAGGGAAAGTGATATGAATGAAGTGTAGTGAGAGAAAAATGAAAATGAGGGATGGGAATTAGACAGCAAAAACTGTAGTTTTGCAAACCCTAGGCAGCTTTTTCAACTGACTGTGCAAGGAACTAGGGTTTTGTTTTTTACCTATTGAAACACCATAAAAACTGATGAAAAACCCTCACAATGGCACTTGGGATTGTTAACTTACTTGTGGAATGAGGAATTTGCAAGTTTGGAGCTTGGAGGAGGCGATTTGGATGAATTTCGGGCTTTGAAGGCAGGTGTGCCACGCCCACAAACAGGTACGCCACGCCACTTAGGTGCACTGCGCCTTTGTAAATTGCAATGTATTTCCTGCGCTGTGTGCGCCGCGCCTTGACCCAGGTCCGTCGAGCCTCAAAAATTCTCACTGTTTGAAGCAAATTCACTCCTTCAGTTCAAAAACATGATTTAGCACTTGTTTCTTCTTCTTTGGCACACAAATGAGCTCTTTAACATGAAAAAGACTTTATATACAAAGGATTTTAATTTTCACTTATAAAAACCCACTTTTCTAATGTTAGGATTACACTTTGTCTTTGAAAACTCTGTTTTGGCAATTTGACTACTTTTTGCCTTTGATGGACTAAATGCTTTGACTCTTTTGACTTTTTGCAGGAGCTGGAATGTAGGAACATGGCAAGGTGACTAGGGTTGCATCTCAGAATTATTACATATAGGATAAATGAAATTACATGAAATTTTGTACATAAAATATAAAAAACTTTGTTTTTCCTCAAAACAAGGTTTTGAGGAAAAATCAATCACTGAGCATGTGATTATTGAAATTTTTTATTTCTGAGACTTTATTTGACCTCCTCATGCACCTGCTAACCATTATTGAGCGTTTACAAGACCTTCAGGACAAACCCTCGACCTAATGAGACCTAAAACCCTAAAATTGACTTTTTGCAGATGTAAAGACAAAAATCACTGTAAATTACCTGAAAATGGGCCAGCAGGTAAAGATCATGAGGGAAAAATTTATAAAATGCCACTGCCATCATATGATCCATGATCCTAATGGAATGCAGCTGATCAGATGAGACACCTAAAATGAAATGCAACAAGAGAATTTTGATCACTGATGGAGGGATGAAGATACCGACACTAACAACTTCTTTTGTTGTCAATGTGTGTAATGTGTTTGGTCATTGAGTATGATTATCGAACCAAATTTAAATCCTTTTATATTTCAACTTTTGATCAATAATGATTCATCTACAAGAGACTCTAAGATGTCCTAGCTACTAACCCTTCTTCTCAACCCAAGAGTTGTCTCTAGGAGCGAAAACATATTTCTAACATCGTTGTCGAGGAACGAATTAGAATATATTAGGGTGAGAAAAGGAAGTGTGGGTTGAGATTTCTCACCTAGCAGGGTCCTCATATTATAACCATGGCTTTTTGGAGACCTCATACCCATTTTGATACCTGCAGTAGAAAACTCCTCCTGTCTTTGACCTAGAAAGAATTGTCTCTAGGAGAATTTGGAGAGAAAGAACCCCAAGAACTCCATATCTTGTTGTTTTTTCCTCAAAGGCCTCAACTTATAGCTCTCATAAAGATGAGATAAAATATCTTGAAACCTCATCTAGAGTTTTAGATTTCTCAAAAGAACGTTTTCCTCCACCTGGATTTGACTTCTTGGGACCTAAGCCTGAAGAAACCTCTATTAATAATGATCCTTTTGCATATCATACCTCTCCATAAGTTGAAGAAGTCAAATATATTCTCATTATTAGTCCATCTCAAACCCCCACTATTATTTCGCACCAAATCCTATCCAGTGTGGTTCACCCAACCTCTCAGTCAGGCACTGCAACAAATAATTTCAACCTCCTTTCAAAAATATGGTTGTCCCAAGATTTTTACTCAACAAATATGCTCCACTTAATCTGTAGCAGCCTTTGAATGCAATTCCCCAAGACTATCTTAATCTCCTGCCTAGATTTACTGGGGAAGATGATGTCACAACCCAAAAACACATTGAGATCTTCTGTGCATTTGCTGAAAACTTGAATGTAGAGCACTTGGATGTAGTCCTGAGACTATTTGTTCAGTCCTTACATGGAGAGGCTAGAAAATGGTTTAAGACCTTACCAAATAACTCAATCAATACTTGGGAGGAATTGGAGAACACTTTTATGCAGAAATGGGGAGATAAAAAAGATTGTAGGTATCTCTTGACTAAGTTTAATGCAATAAAGAAGAGACACCATGAAGATGTCAAATAGTTCATAAAAAAAGTTAATAAGCTATATAATAGCTTTCCTACTGAGATTAAACCCCCACAGGCAGAAGCTAAGGTGGTGTTTGTTGGATCCTTTGAGTAATATTTCGGGTTTACCCTCAAAGAGAGGAAATCCCACACATTGGCCCAGGTCCAAACTGATGCTTTGGAAGTTCAAGCAAAATTTGCAATCTACAAGGAAGTTGAAATGAAAGGGAGAACATGGTGATAGGATAAGGGGAAAAGAAGAAGTCAGCTCCTCTGGCCAAGCAAGGGATTCCCTAGAGTAGAAGCTAGATGAGGTGACTAGGTTGATTAGAAACCTTTCAAATAAACTGGTGAAGCTAGATTTGGAAAACAAAAATCCTCCTTGATAGATCCAGCAACACCCCAATAGAAATTTCAATCCCCAATATAGGATACCTCCTTTGCAACTATTGCAAAGAGAGAGAAAACATTAGCAATATCAAATACAACCTCCCCTCTATTTAGAAGATGATCTTGAGGAAAGTATTAAATATGTTGTTGAGGTTCAGGAGAAACAATACTCTACTCTCTTAGAAGAAGAAAATGAAATAGAAGCACAGGGAGGAGAGGAGGATGATCAGAGCGTCCCTTTGGACGAAGAAGAGATATATGCCTATTGTAAGTAGTTTGTTGATTTCATGCAAGCACAATTGCATAGGAGATATGATTTGAGATCCATAAAAATATCTCGGACACAAGATCAAAGTGAAGAAATTGTCCAGCCTAAGCAACCAAAACCAACTGATAAAGGGAAAAACCTATCAACCCTAATCCACCAACCAAAGGAGAAACCTCCCACTCCACCAAATCCAAGTCTAAATCTACAAATGCAGAGCAAATACCAGTGCAAACAAAGTCAATACATCAAGACAACAAAGTGTCAATTGAGTCGGTGAACATGGATAGGAATCCCTCTATTTTTAGTTTGCAAAAAAATTTAGAGAAGGTCAATATAACCATTCCCTAGATTGAATTATTGAAATAACCTCATTATAAAAAAACAATCTTTTGTGTTCATGGATGTGTCTCATATTGCCTCATAGCAAAAGAGTCTAAATCTATAGGAAAAAAGGCTTGTAGTCATGTTTGGCACCCTTGTGGAGGAGTAGGACCCCTCCACACCTCCATTCTATGTTACCTTAGTGATCCATGACTTATTATTTCATAATTGCATGTTTGATTCAGAATCCTCTCATAATATTATGCCTTTTATTGTTATGGATAAATTAGGCCTGCAAATAACAAAACCTTACAAGGACTTGTATTCATTTGATTCCAAAAGAGTCAAATGCCTCGGGATGATCAAGGATCTGGTAGTCAACTTGGCTTAGATTCCTATGAAGAGCATAGTAATGGACATTGTGTTTGCAAACATTCCTGCAAGATTCAATATTCTTCTCTCCAAATCCTGGGGAATGAAGCTTGGATGGTCTATTAAACTAAACCTTACATATGCCACTATTTCAATATTTGGTGGAGAAGGGTGCAGGATGTGAAGGGAATCTAGGTTTATAAAAATTGTCACTAGACCAGATAACTCCAACAACTCTTTAGTGTATGCCCTGTTATCACTCCAGGAAACTCTCCTAGGTTGCAGCTCGGAGATGCCCGGTAACATATAATCTTCAATATTGTTCTCTGAACTATTGGAATAAATCATGGTCTAGATCAAGCCAGATAACTATTTCGACCCTGTTATTACTCAAGACATGCATGAACCCCCCCAGCCTACAAGGCTTTAGACCACTAATGCTCAATGGTTTGTAGATTAAGTGAATGAATGGAGAATACTAACCATACCAGCAGATACATACGTAAACATATGATGGTCAGTTATAGAAAGTAAATGAAATTTGCAAATCTAATACATCAACGTAGAGATAAGATGACAGTTATCTGGCATTAGACAAAAAAGAAACCTGAACAGGTTGTTCAAGTGCAAGGTTAGAACAGAAGAGAAATTGGGATACTAAGCATATAACAGCAAAAGGAGCTTGTATTACTGATGAGTGAATATGAGAAGCTTGAGTAGCAGAGTCTTCGTAGTCTCCAGGAGTGTAAGGTTAGAACAGAAGAGAAATTGGGATATTGAGCATATAACAGCAAAAGAAGCTTGTATTACTGATGAGTGAAGATGAGAAGCTTGAGTAGCAGAGTCTTCGTAGTCTCCAGGAGTTGAACCCCTATTACATTTAGTTTCCAGCCTTTTATAGGCCCTTTACAATGCTTTGTGGTTTTCAGAGGTCTCCAGCTGTCCTAACCTACCCCCTTTGGCTTTAACTGTCTGATTGCGTATAAGGACACAGTTCTCCTTCCATCACGAAAACGATAATTAATTCTGGTACAGTGTTGCCCTGTTAGATGGTTGGTTTGATCGTGCCAGTGAGGCTCCATGACTATTTATTTATATTTTACTGCATCATGTTGTGTCCTTCCTCTTTCGGCCATGCTTTCTGGTATTTCAGTTCAGCGGCCTGACTGTCACAATCCTGACAGAGTCAACCACATTCCTCCTCAGGTGACTGATAGGGAGTAGAATACGAGGTGCATGGGCAGTTGGACGTGCCAAATCAGAAGAATAGAGTAATGCCAGAGCATCGGAGGACAAGCGGGTAGTTGTTGGATGTATTAAATCAGACGGACAAAGTAATGGCAAGGTGGCGGAGCACAAGTAGGAGCGATCATGAATGAGGGTCGTTAGATCGGAAGAAATGGATGGAGCAGATCGATTGCAGGAGGCTTGCAGTATTTGGTGGGAGAAGAATAAGTCCAAGCCATTAGATCTCGAGTGGACAAATCTGACGGTAATCGGGCGGAAGAAATGCTCGGCAGATAACAGTCGGGGGGCGGTTTTCTAAGGCGGGAACGGTTTCCATCAGGCGGGCATCAGGCGGTAAGTGGTAAATGTCAGAGCCCGCCCGATTCCATGTAGCGGATGACACGTAGCAGCAGAGGAGAGAGAGGAAACCGCCCTCATCGAGTGAGTATTCATTTTGCTTATTGCCCGCGTGATATGGATGACAACCATGGATCTGGGCAGGGCAGATCAACGGTGGTGGACGATCATGCATGTTGCCGTGGGCCCCGCCAGATTTCAAACTTTATGTGCTTCTCTCCACAAGTTCCGTCGGGTCTGGTATTGTGGCCTATGGCCTGTCAGCGGATCTGGGCCATGGATCAAAACCAGATCCAACAGCTCAGATGCGTCCCCCGTTGCCTCCGCTGAAGGTCCTGCCTCTGGTGCTTTTTCAATATTTTGAAGGCTTGGGGAGACCATTCCCACTTAAAATCATAACAATGAACCTCAAGACTAACACTGGCTCCTTCTAGGGATGAAAGCCTCCCTGTGAGGTTTCAAGAACTGTAGAAACAATGCCTTTCCTGTAAACAACAAGATCAAATCTACCTCCTAGTGTTCCATTGGGCATGGAGTCTATTTTGTAGAAAAATGAAAAACTAAAAAAAAAAACATATTTACAATGCTAAGGCTTTTAAAACCTTAAATGAAATAAAGCTTGATAAATTTCCCATTGATTGGGCCATCGAAAACACTTTCCCCCTCCAGATTGTGTAGGACAAAGCACGATTACCCTTCCTTTCCTTGAATGCATCCCACTTGAGGACCCAGTCACCAACCTGAAAACTGTCCATTTTTTCCTTTTTATCAAAGACTTCCTTGATTTTCTTCTAATGCATTGTTGACTTCTCAATCAGTTGTTCCTTGATCTGTTAGACTTCAACCAAGTCACTCATCGTCCTTGCCATGTCATTTTCTTCATCCTGCTCCTCTTGCAAGAACTTGGCCATAAGGAGGGTCAATTGGATAGGAAAAACAACCTCAATACCATACACCATCTTGAATGGAGAGTTCCCTATGGATTTCTTTGTGGTAACTCTGTCAGCCCACAGTGCAAACTTCAGCTTGGAATCCCAGCTCCTTTTGTTGTCTTCCAGCAGTTTTTTTATTATCCTTACCAGGCTCTTATTAGATGATTCTACCAAGCCATTGCCTTGAGGATAATATGAGGTAGAATGCACCAATTGAATTCCCATTGATTCACACATGTCCACCAATTCCTTCGCTCTAAAAGTTGTTGCATTATCAGTGACTAGTTTGGTCAGGCAGCCAAATCTAGTGAAAATATTCTCAGTTAAGAACTTCATGACAACCTGGTGATCAACCTTCTTAGTGGGTATAGCTTCAATCCATTTGGTAAAATAGTCAGTGGCTACTAAGATCCACCTATTATGGCCACTGGAATGTGGATTAATCTCCCCTATGAAATCTAAACCCCACTGCTAGAAGCGACCTTTGGTGTGTATTGGCTTCAAGGGCAGAGATTTCAGCTGTTGTCTTCCTATAAACCTCTGGCATTTGTCACAAGACTTCACAAATGAAAGCACATCAGAGAACAGAGTAGGCCAATAATACCCAGCCCTCAGGATCTTGTGGGCTATGGTTTTCCAATAATGATGCCCTCCACAGATGCTAGAATGAAACTGGTGCATGACTTCCACAGATTTTTCTTTGTCTAGACATCTCAAGAGGATTCCAGATGGGTCCCTCCAATAAAGCAAGTTCTTATTAATACAAAACTTGGCTGATATGAGCTTAATGGTCCTGGCCTGACCTGAGCTAAGCCCTAGAGGGACTTCTAGCTTCAACAAGAAATGAGCTATACTAGAATACCACTCACAAGTGGCCAAATTCTCAGCCAAAGACTGGTTCTGTTCATGCTTTCCTGCTGCTTCCTCTATTTGCTCTCCATTTGAATTTAAACTCATGCAATTTATGTCCAGCAGACTACAATTTTCCTTAGCCATAAGCTTAGCCAAGCCTTGGCCTTTGACAAGCTTGGTGGGCTTCACCTCTATGTTGAATTCTATGAGTTTTGCAATCCATTTGGCTCTTCTTCCATCAACATCTGGCTGGGTTAGGACATCCTTTACTGAAGCTGAAGGTACATAGGCAACCACCTTGGAGTGCAGAATGTAAATTCGGAATGCTTTTAAAGACTTTATAAGAGCATATGCCTGTTTTTCAATAAGGTCATACCTTAATTCAGCATCCCTCAAAGTTTTGTTGAAGAAGGCCACTGGGTGCTCTACACCTTCACCATTTTTCTGCAACAAGACTGCTGCGAGTGTATCATAAGAGGCGAAAGAGAAGATATAAAACTCCTTGGTGTAGTCTGGGTTGATTAAAGTGGGAGCTTCCATGATAGCTCTTTTGATGGCTTCGAAAGATCTTCTTGCAGCCTCTGTCCATTTTATCTCTGACCCCTTCTTTAGCATGGAAGTGATGTGCTTCACTAGTTCTGCAAAGTTTGGAATAAACCTCCTCACAAAGTTAATCCTACCCAGAAAGGATTGAATGTCCCTTTTTGACCTTGGGATGGACAATGTCTATATTGCTTGAACTCTTTCTAGATCGATTTTGACACCTGCAACAAAAACAATATGTCCTAAAAGTTTGCCTTCTTCTAGAGAAAACTGTGACTTCTTTGGATTTACTGAAATTCCAAACCTTCTGCACTTTAGGAACACCTTCCTCAAATGTTGTAAATGATCCTTGTGACTACTGGAGAGAATTGTTATGTCATCAAGATAAATAAGGACAAAAGTTTCCTTCTCTCCCACGAAGGCTATGTCCATGGCCCTCTAAAAAGTAGCCCCAGCATTCATTAGTCCAAAAGGCATCTTAGAGTACATGAAAGTGCCCCAAGAAGTAGTGAATGCAGTCTTTTCTTGGTCTTCTATGTGTATCGCAATCTGATTGTAGCCTGAAAATCCATCCAAGAAAGACATGACTCTAGCCCCTGAAACTTTTTGCAGCAAATGTTCCATCTTGGGCAAGGGGTAGTTGTCTTTTTTAGAGCACTTGTTCAGATTCCTGAAATCAACAAAAAGCTTAATTTCTCCATTCTTCTTCCTCACTATCACAAGGTTAGCTATCCACTTTGAGTACCTTAGGGGAACTATGATTTTGTCATTTAGCAACTTCTTGATCTCCTTTTCAATCAAAGGTAATAAGAGAGGGTTGATCGGCCTCAATTTCTGCTTGAAAGGGATGGTGTTCTTCTCTAGTGGAATCTTATGTTGAATAATGTTGGTATCATAGGTCTTAAGGTCGTTGTATTCCCAAGCGAAGACATCAGTAAATTGTTTCATCAGGGTGCAATACTCAGAGCTTTGGGCAGAGGAAAAGTGAGTGGATAGATTGATATACTTTGGATGGGCTAGACTCCCTATATTATGTCCCTGAACTGCAAACTCACTTTATTTTTTGGTAGGTTTATAAGGTACATTGTTATGGTCGAAAAACCTCTCTAAGGGCACCAACCCCTTGGGTATATGGTTGCTAGGCAGCTGCACAATGCTATCCTGGCCAATCTTGTCTCTCAGCTTGGACTGGTTGCATTCCTCAATAGCTCCATTCTCTTGGTCAATTTGCATTTTAGAGAATTCATCAATGACTTGCAGAAGCCTATTGACTTCATCATCATCTTCAAAAACTTTCTAGTACTTGACATTGTTAGGGAAAGACGGTCTATATTTCACTTGGACTTCATAAGTCAACTTAGGAGGCAAAGGAGGGATAAAAGTGCTAACAGACACAGAATCAACAAGCTGATTCTTAGCTCTAAGGATGTACGAAATGATAAAGCTATTGAAAGAATCCTTGAGCTTCCATACCTCATGTTTGTACGCCTTCAGCCTGGGGTGCTTTGCCTGGAATGTCTTGTTCACCTGTTGAATAATAATATCTGCATCTCCAAAGACTTTCAGATATTTGATGCCCATTTCTTTAGAAGCATTTAAGCCTAACATCAAGGCTTCATATTTTGCTATATTATTTGTGACCTGAAAATTTGGCTTGAAAGATAAATGTATGCATTCTTGTGTGGGAGATACAAGAACTACGCCTGCTCTCGTAGCTTCCTTAGAGCAAGCTCCATCAAAGAACATATCCTAGATTTGTGGGCTTTCTTCCTCTGTGATATGGTGAACCGACTCTCTAAGCTGCATGGAGGCCAACTAGGAATCATCCACTTGAAGAATACAGGCCCCAAAATCAGTATCAACAGCACAAATGGGATGATTAGCAGGATTCCTTTCATCACTGATGATATAAGCTAACTAAGCCTCTCTGTATAATCTCCTGCTTTCTCCTCCAAAAACTGGGACAGTGGCATAGGACAGGTCATTCTGCAATGTCCCACCTAATCTCTTAATCCATCCTCTGGAAAGTAACATGCCAAACTTAGGGGGGACATCTGCTACCACAATATCCATCATCATGCTCTTCATGGGCAGCTGAGACAAGGTGATGGCTAGGTCTTTGATTAACCCCAAACATTTCACCTTTCTAGAGTCAAAAGAAAACAGGTCATGATAAGGCCTAGTGATGTCAAGGCCCAACTCATCCATGATAGCCTTGGGCATTAGATTATGGTTGGCACCTATGTCCAGCAGACAATTGTGAAGGATTTTGTCATGAATAGTCAAGGAGACATAGAATGATGGGGAATTGTCATCAGAATGTTCAATCATTGGGCTGAGGACAACGGCCGGTTTTTCATCTTACAAATTCACATAGTCATTGGATGCTCATGTGGTTTTAAGCTCAAGGGCCTCAAGGATGGGTCTCTTAAATAATTCATTATTCACTAGTTCCATTAGAGGTATAGATATTTTCAGCTTCTGGATTTCTGATTCAAAACTAAAGGGAGAAGGGGACTTGTCAAGGCCTCTTACCTCTTGAGCTAGAGCTTTGAGAATGATGGGATCAGCTATTGGTCATTTTTGCTTGTTAGTTTGCTGCATTGCAGGGACAGTAGCTCTCTAAACAGGGGTTTCCTAGGTAGTATTCACCTTGGACCTTAGATTGTATCTATGTTATTCATCAGTTTGCATAACAACCCCACCATTCCATTCTTGGCTGATTTAGTACTCAGATAATGACTCTTCATATGTAGCTAAGGTCAAAAAAGAGGCACTGTCCTTGTCTTCTAGACAATGGATCTCATTATCTTCCTCATACTGATCTTCATCCATGACTACATTCTGCAAGGGGGTCTTCATCCTTTGGTCTTCATTTGCATCTTTGTTTCTTTGAGGAACTTGCAACTACTCATTAGCTCTCCTATATGGGTTCGGATTTCTAAAAGCAAAGGCATTAGGAGCTCTTCCTTTCCCAGAGTGCTATTCCATCTTTAGCTTAGAGATTTCAGAGGCTAATGACTCTATTATCTTGGTCATCTTATCTAACTTGGGATCTGAAGATGATGAAGATTCACCCCTCTGTCTCCTTTGATCAACATGTCCCTTGAGTTTCTCTGCAGCCATGATGTTGGATTCTACCTCCAAGGCTACATCCTACATCTCAACCAAAGCAGCACATCTTCTCTCCCTCACTAGTAGACAAAAGCCAGAATCAAAAGCATTGGCATAGGTGAGTTTAGCAGAGGTAGGGTTGGGTTTCACTTCAGCTGGTATCTTGCTATACATGTGGTTAAACCTTTTATTGAAATCAGAAAGTGACTCACCATTTTCCCTTTTCAGGTTCCCAAACTCAGTATGATAGTAGAGAAGATCTTTCTTATCCCAGCAATGCTTTAGGAATACATCATCTAAGGCTTCAATATCTGTTATCGACCTCGAGGTCAATTCTCTGAACCATTTTCTAGCCTCTCCATCTAGGCTTTGGACAAATACTCTCATCCATACATCATCTTCACTAATGTCTAGATTATCAGCATAGCTATAGAATGACTCAAGATGTTCTTCAGTTGTAACCCCTTCTTTCCCAGTAAACTTAGGCATGTATTTCTGATATTCTCTAGCAGGCATAGCATTCAAATGAATGGGCAGTACTAGAGGTCCATACCTAGTAGCTATAATTCTCTCCATTTTGGTAGGTGTTGCCATAGTTGTGGTAGCTATAAAGGTGTTGGAGGTATGAATGACAGAGGGTTGAGGGATTATTGATATGACTGAAGGGATATGATGGATAGGAGGAGGGGTTGCTTTTAGGCTTACAACAAAAGGAGAACCTAAAGAATAAGGAGCTTTATGTATCTCTAAGATTTTTTCTTCATTGCTAGTATTAGATGCTATACACTCAACATGTATTTGTTTTATTGCATGATTTTCTTGAAGATATGTAGAATATTGTTTAGCTTTACCTGAACCTAATGCTCCCTTCTGCAATGCCTTTCTTTCTTTGATGATATTTTTAGGGTCACGTACTGGGTCATCTTGTGGCTTCTGAGGATTTCTCTGAGTATGCCTTCCAAACTGAGCCATAATTATGGAGTGGAGTCGCCAAGAGGTTCGTCCTCTAGTAGAGTCGCCAAATAGATGATTACAACCAGAATAGTGTCTAGACTTTTTCTATCATCAAAGCTGGATTTGTGTCATCTCCCAGGGAAGCTGAGCTTCAGTCTCCTATCCCCAACAATGGCACCAATTATGTTATCACTCCAGGAAAATCTCCTAGGTTGCAGCTCGAAGATGCCAGTAACATATAATCTTCAATATTGTTCTCTGAACTATTGGAATAAATAATGTTCTAGATCAATCCAGATAACTATTTCGACCTTGTTATTACTCAAGACATGCATGAACCCCCCCAGCCTACAAGGTTTTAGACCACTAATGCTCAATGGTTTTTAGATTAAGTGAATGAATGGGGAATACTAACCATACCAACAGATACATACATAAACATATGATGGCCAGTTATAGAAAGTAAATGAAACTTTCAAATCTAATACATCAACGTAGAGATAAGATGGTAGTTATCTGGCATTAGAAAAAAAAGAAACCTGAACAACCTATTCAAGTGCAAGCTTAGAACAGAAGAGAAATTGGGATATTGAGCATATAACAACAAAAGAAGCTTGTATTACTGATGAGTGAAGATGAGAAGCTTGAGTAGCAAAGTCTCCATAGTCTCCAGGAGTTGAACCTCTATTACATTTAGTTTCTAGCCTTTATAGGACCTTTACAATGCTTTGTGGCTTTTAGAGGTTTCCAACTATCCTAACCTACCCCCTTTGGATTTAACTGTCTGATTGCGTATAAGGACACAGTTCTCCTTCCATCACGAAAACGGTAATTAATTCTGGTACAGGGCTGCCTTGTTAG
Source organism: Pinus tabuliformis (assembly GCA_031772625.1). Taxonomy (NCBI): domain Eukaryota; kingdom Viridiplantae; phylum Streptophyta; class Pinopsida; order Pinales; family Pinaceae; genus Pinus; species Pinus tabuliformis. Next base: position 515,240,866 of record CM062811.1, read on the forward strand.
ATGGTTGGTTTTATTGTGCTAGTGAGGCTCCATGACTGTTTATTTATATTTGGTTGCATCGTGTTGTGTCCTTCCTCTTTTGGCCATGATTTCTAGTATTTTGGTTCAGCGGCCTGACTGTCACAATCCTGACAGAGTCAACCACCTTCCTCCTTGGGTGACTGATAGCGAGTAGAGTACGAGGTGCATGGGTGGCTAGACGTGCCAAATCGGAAGAACAGAGTAATGCTAGAGCGTCGGAGGACAAGCGGGTAGCTATTGGATGTATTAAATCGGACGGATAGATTAATGGTAGGATGGCAGAGGACAAGTAGGAGCGATCATGAACGAGGGTTGTTGGATCGGAAGAAATGGACCAAGGAGATCGATTGCAAGAGGCTTGCAGTCTTTGGTGGGAGCGGAATAAGTCCAAGCCATTGGATCTCAGGTGGACAGATCTTACGGTAATCAGGTGAAAGAAACGCTTGGTGGATAACGGTCGGGGGGCAGTTTTCAGAGGCGGGCGGCTTCCATCGAGCGGGCATCGGGCGGTAAGTGGTAAATGTCAAAGCCCGCCCGATTCCATGTAGTTGATGACACGTAGCACCGGAGGAGAGAGAGGAAATCGCCGTCATCAGGTGGGTATTCCTTGTGCTTATTGCCCACACGATATGGATGATAGCCCTCGATTTGGGTGGGGACAGACCAATGGTGGTGGATGATCGTGCATGTTGCCACAGGCCCCGCCAGATTTCAAACTTTATGCGCTTCTCTCAACAAGTTTCATCAGGTCCGATATTGTGGCCTATGGCCTGTCAGCGGATCTGGGCCTCGGATTGGAACCAGATCCAACGGCTCAGATGCGTCCCCCATTGCCTCTTCTGAAGGTCCTGCCTCTGGTGCTTTTTTTTCAATATTTTGAAGGCTTGGGGAGACCGTTCCCACTTAAAATCATAACAATGAACCTCAAGACTAACATGCCCAAGACAAAGACCTCTCATGCTTTCTATTGGAAATGGATGATCAAGTCATGGAGGATACCCAAGTGGAAATTCCCTCACAGGCCAATCAACAGCAAATAAAAGTTGGCTATGTGTGGAAGTTGTACTTTGATAGAGCCTAGTCCAAGGAAGGAAATGGAGCAGGAGTATTGTTGAAATCCCCTTAAGGTAAACTCATACCTCTTTCATATAAGTTGGAATTTGACATTAGTGTTGTAGTGTTTTTGTAGCAATGGTGTACCAAAAGACACCTTCTTAGAAGTAGGTTGCTCCCTTCAAAGAAAAACAAGCATTTTGGTTGTTGTTAGTGGACGAGCATGAAGAAACAAAGTATTAAAAATGGTAGGGACAATACATACACAAACATAAACTAAAACAAATAGATGAACACACAAACAATTCTTAATAAAGCAAACAAGTCAACATAATTACGGAAAATGGCTCCCTTTATTGACTATTTGTGGTAGGAAATGAATACAAATAGTAGAATACTAAACACTTGAAGAGAATTCTTTGAGCAATGGTGTTAGAAATTCCTTAGCAAGGAGGTTCTTTTCTTCACTCTATTTACAAGTTTCTCCTCTCTATCCATGAAGTATCAAGACTCTTAATATGGTGAAATATTGTCTACACTAAGGTGATGGATAGTTAAGAAGCAATTCTACCAACACAATAGTGTTCTACTTCTTCTGCTTCAACAATGAAATGAAATTTTTCTCTGATAGCAATTTGGCATGGCTTGTTTATATAGAATTTTTTGAATTCATCTTCCCTATCATGATAATGACTTGTGAGTAGGACAAGAGGATTCCATTAAGGGTTGCATATCTTCAAGGCAACTCGAATTTGGTTGTCTTTGACTGAAATCATGTCAGAGAATCGTCTTCAAAGTGTGGTAAGTGGTCCCAAATCCTTGAGTCGGCCATTCCTTATACTGCGCGACTTCCGAAGAAAATACTACACCTAGCGCATGTTGAAAATAGCAACAAGAAATTATAAAAATAGAATCCAAAATATTCCAATTTTAATTTTTCCTTGAACTAAAATTGTGAATTAAAATTCGAATTAAGTCTCACCAGTTGCTTGAAAAATAATTAATTAATTCATCTTGAGTTAATTAGTTGGATAAATTTAAGCTATAAGTCTTTGTGAAGTCATGCAACAGTTATCCCTTAAATTAAGGAGGTTATCCCTTAATTAAGGAGATAAGATTGAGTTATATTTGAGTTGTAATTAGTTAGCTCAGTTTACTGAGTTAAGTCCAGTTAAACTAGTTCCAAACTATTTGAGGAACTAATTGTGAGTTATATGTCAGTTGATGTATGCATGCACTCAAAAAGTGTACTCTAGATAACTGAATATTCTCTCATCAGAAACTCATGCATGTCTATTCAGAGAAAGACCCAGTTGAGCTAAATGTCAAGGACAGGTTACTATCAGTTGAATGAGTTTTCCTATAAAGCAAACTCATCCATGCAGAAGGAATAAGGTTCCTTGAGGATTGCATAGTTTTACAGGGTGTGAGATCAGTGTGAGTGATCAATGTTACACTTGGTAACAGGAGGATCACCCAAAGAAACTGTTTAAGGAAATAGGAGGCTTGGAGGGAAGCGGAGAAGGTTTGTGAGAAGCCTTGTTTGCCTGTAAGCATTCAGGAGGATTGTACTGAGAGTTGGCTAGCTATGAGAGCTAAAGCTTTGTGTAATTCTGATGTATTTCCACCTTGTATGATAATACAGATAGTGGGGTTTTTAGCTGAGGCTTTCCCCTGAGTATTCTTTTGTGTTTCATGTGCATTGATTCTTCTTCTAGTTATATGTGTTCAGCTTGATCTTGCTCAATCTTTAATCTTCCACAAAGCAAATTGATTGTAGAATTAGATTATAGTATTTTTCTTTGGTTATATTGCATTATTGGGTTAATCTACAGTCAAATTTTCTACATGGTCTTAGAGGTAGATTTGTAGAGAATATGCAGAATTTTTACATGATATCAAAGTTGAGTTTATCGGAGCTGTGAAAAATATACGAAGAAGAGAATTTGAAGTTTGAATCTCGGGATTGCAGGTGCAAATCGAATTCTTATCTTACTTCAACGTTGGCCAGTGGCATTCTATGGCTTGAGACTCGAGTATGCCTTGGAAGGTAGCTCGAATTACATAGCATGGAAAGATCGCATGGAGGTTGTATTAGAAGACAACGGCTTGAAGGATTTCATTGATCAAGAAATCCCAAAACCAGGTTCAACTAATGCACAAGAGTTGGCTGAATGGAAAAAGTGTGTGGCAAGGGCGAGACGGATCATCCTTGAGGGAGTTTGAGACCATATTGTCTTGAGTCTCCATGGGAAGGATACTCCATATTCAAAGTGGAAGACATTGAAGGACCTCTACCAGAACAGTAGAGACCAGAGAAAATTGGCGCTCAAGGATAAGCTTCGAAGAATCAAGATGGAGAACGATGATACTATTTCCACATATCTGAACAAGCTCACCACTTGCAAACATGAGCTTGGAAGTGTGGGAATAACTACGGCCAGTGATGATATGGTGAGCCTCACTCTCCTTGGCCTTCCAAAGAGACGGAATAGCTACCAGCACTCTGTGAATGGAAGGGAGAAACTATTGGATTGGGAACAACTGTGGTCAGATCTCATGCAGGAGCAGATCAGGAGGAGCACAAGAGATGGTTCTTCATCCAAGGATGATGATGAAGAAAATCATTCCTTAGCAAGTAAGTCAAGGAAAGGGAAGGAGAAGGCATCCCATTGTGAATCGAATTCTTCTCATGGAGGGAAGAAAGTTGACAAGTCTAAAGTGAGATGCTTTAATTGTCACGAGATGGGTCATTATGCGACTAATTTCCCATCGAAGAAGTCCAAGAAGGGATCCTCGGAAGGATCTGAAGGTGAGGCATTAGCCTCTCAGTTCGAGATGGACTTCACCCTCATCGCATGCATGGTGTCATCAATGATGGGTTGTGGTTGGTATCTTGACAGTGGAGCCTCATTCCACATGACCAGCGATAAAAGTTTATTCAGTACCTTGGAGGAGAAAGACCTCAAGATGCGCATAGAGATGGGTGACGATGAAAGGTATAGTGTTTCAGGAGTGGGCACGGTTTCTTTTCAGAGGGAGCATGGAGCTCTTATCACCTTGATAGATGTGAAGTATGTGCCTGGATTGAAGAAGAATTTGGTATCGATCGTGATGTTGGAGAACAAAGGCTACGATGTTGTCTTCAGTAAGGGAAATGTTTTCCTTAGACACATCACCATGGGACAAGTGAAATAGATTGGTTCACAAGTTAAGAACCTGTATGCTCTTGAGGTTAAAGATGCATGCAAAGCCTTGAGGAGCAAGGCAAATGTTAGAGACTTGGTGGTCGAGAGGGAGAGTAAATTACCTCTCAACATGTAGCCCCAAAAGAAGTCTCAAACAATTATGGAGGAGCCGCAATTGGAGATGTTGAGAGGAGACCGAGTGGAGGCATCCACTCATGCAGAGACCTACAGTAGGGGGGAATTTCGAGCCAAGTGGGTAGAGGGATCACATGCATCCATACCTCTAGGTGTGAGGTGGGGCGATGTGAAGTGATAATCCCAAGAAGGCTAAAATTGGGCAGGGTCCATTGAGAGGTTTTATCTCATGGATCGTACATTGCTACAAGAGCCCAAAGTACATAGTAGCAAGTGGAATCAGTGGGATTGATGCAGTCAAAGATCAAAGTAATAGAGGCTAGAGTAGTCAGATACTGAAGAGTGCGGAGAAGGACTGACAATAGTGCAAAAAGGCTGAGTCGGCAAAAGTGCAGAGTTTTCAGTTCACATAGGTAATAGCAGTTAGAGACTTTGATGACTGAGGCATCATACTAATTCAAGTTGGATGTTTTTTTGTTTCTAAAGTTGCTAGAGCAACAACACTAGAGAGAAGTGTTGCATGTAGAACATTCCAAAGGTTCAAGATCGGGATCGAGTTGAATTCCTTTCTTGTTGAGAGGGAGTGTTGAAAATAGCAAAAAGAAATGATAAAAATAGAATCCAAAATATTCCAATTTTAATTTTGTCCTTGAATTAAAATTTTGAATTAAAATTCAAATTTAATCTCACCAACTGCTTGAAAAATAATTAACTAATTCATCTTGAGTTAATTAGTTGGAGAAATTCAAGCTAGAAGTCTTTGTGAAATAATGCAATAGTTATCCCTTAAATTAAGGAGGTTATCCCTTAATTAAGGAGATATGATTGAGTTATATTTGAGTTGTAATTAGCTCAGTTTACTGAGTTAAGTCTAGTTAAATTAGTTCCAAACTGTTTGAAGAACTAATTGTGAGTTATCAATCAGTTGATGCATGCATGCACTCAACAAGTGTACTCCAAATAACTGAAGATTCTCTCATTAGAAACTCATGCATGTCTATTCAAAGAAAGACCCAGTTGAGCTAAATGTCAAGGATAGGTTACTATCAGTTTCATGAGTTTTCCTATAAAGGAAACTCATCCATGTAGAAGGAATAAGGTTCCTTGAGGATTGCGCATTTTTACAGGGTGTGAGATCAATGTGAGGGATCAGTGTTACACTTGGTAACAAGAGGATCGCCCGGAGAAACTGTGCAAGGAAATAGGAGACTTGGAGGGTAGAGGAGAAGGTTTGTGAGAAGCCTTCTTTGCCTGTGAGCATCTAGGAGGATTGTACTGAGAGCTGGCTAGCTATGAGAGCTAAAGCTTTGTGTAATTTTGATGTATTTCCACCTTGTATGATAATACAGATAGTGGGGTTTTTAGTTGAGGCTTTCCCCTGAGTATTCTTCTATGTTTCATGTGCATTGATTCTTCTTTTGGTTATATGTGTTCAACTAGATCTTGCTCAATCTTTAAGCTTCAGCAAAGAAAATTGATAGCAGAAGTAGATTATAGTATTTTTCTTTGGTTATATTGCATTATCAGGTTAATCTACAGTCAGATTTTCTACATGGTCTTAGAGGTAGATTTGTAGAGAATTTGCAGAATTTCTACAGTGCGGCTATTGAAGAAAAAGTTGCGCTGACATCAATTTCTAAATTCCATATACTTTGGACCATATGAGAAATTAAATTTTTGATCTTTATAATGCCTTCAACTAGAAAATATTCAATTTTGAATTTTGTTAGATGATTTTGGGCAACTTTTGGATTGTACAAATATGTGTATGATTTTCTGGTGTTAATAGTTACCCCCTGATGTGTGAGGTTAGGAGCAAGTGTATAGCCGAAATACATCATGTTTTATTTTCTGACTGAGATTCTGATCAACTTCTAGATAGAGAGAATAAATTTTTTCAGAGGTGAGCAAAGAAACAACCTTAACTAAGAAAAAAAGATAAACATGCTCTGAAAAAAGCGCTTATACGAGGCGAGCATGTCCCATGCTTGTTATTATGTCTAGTGATAATTAATTATAATCAGACAGGAAATATCCCTGTTTGGTCAGTGTTGAAATGGTTGACATGCTGATAGATGGTGATGATAACTTCTAACACCCTCAAGGCCGCATCTAACACCTAGACGGAGTCACATGCCTTCATACATCAAGAAAAGGTGAAGCAATGTTGGAGTGAGGTGCTTATGAATGCATGGGTCTTCGACTGTGGGTACCTCCCATGCATCAAGGTGTAAGCACTACTGAATGAGGTGTTAAGTGATACATGGGTCTTCGACTAAGTGAGAGAACTACAATGGTCATGAAGTACAATACCACCCTGACATGAGAGCTTATGTTGGTGTTGAATGTCAGGGGGACCGATGACATCAATGGGAAATGATGATTCCCACTGTGCCACCCAAGGATGTCCCTAAAAGGGGGGGAAGCATCCAAGGTATTGCCTCAATCCTAGAATAAGGGTGTCGAAGTCGACGGGAAAGAGGCATCAACTGCCCAAAATGTTGATTTGGGAAATCAATATGTGTAGTGAAACAGATTGTAATAGGGTGGGTCAACGAGGCATGATAATGAAAGCTGACAATATGAATGGATATGGACAACTTGTCCAAGGTCGGATCTATAATGCGAGTGGAAACAATCAAAACAATTCTTCTTAGGACAGTGTCCCTGGAGTCCATAGGACATCCGAGGTAGGTGTGAGTGTGTTCTGACTGCTGTGAAGAGGGTGAATGAATGTGTATCATGTGCGAGCTCTGACCAAGGGAGACTAGGGACTGTTTTCAGGTACAAGGCATAAAAATATGGGTGGGGACCATTTTCCTAAATAAAAAAAATTGTACACTTTCCAAAATAATGTAAAGGTGGTTTGGGATGTACATACACGGAGACGGGTGCCCCATGAAAAAAGTGACCTGCATTATGATGGAGGTAAAATGTATTTGCGAAGGGCAGGGGTCCCATTGGTTGGTCTTGGTGTTGGGTTGATGAGGCAGATGAACTGGTGCAAAAGAGCTTATTCTGTATGGAGGAATGATGGGCCTAATGTAGAACATGGAAGAGTGTTTTCCTTTATTTTTCACAAATAAGTAAGGTGGCCCGGGAGTAGGGTGGGTTAGCAATAAGTGAAAAAAAGGTGAATAAGGCTAATATTTAAGATATGCAAGTGAGGTGGCTCCCGGTCCAGAGTATATGGTCATGGATTTCAAATAAGATGTGGGAGTCTATAACATGAGGTAGTCCATGAATGGGGAGGCTCTATCGACCAGCATGGAGGTTTACCATGTGCAAGGGGAGGTGGTGGTAAACGTAGTCAAGATGATGGACCCTATGGCACATTTTGGATAAATGATGTCAAGATATGCAAAGCTTGGTAGTAAGCCTATCACACTGGGTGATGAATGATACCTTCCCTTTCGGTGACCACCGGGGTGCTAATTCTGGCGAGAAGTTTTCGGCATACTTGCGACTTAAACAACCAATACCCTAAGTGAAAACATCTCGATAAAAACATATGTAAGCTAAAATTCCATCAAAGGTTGTTGAAATTATATCAGAACCCCATTTTGAGGTCACAGGATGTGTTCATGTTCTTCCTAATTCGATGTTGGTATGTGGATCACCAGATCTTCATCATCAAACAGACTGATATACCGATTACTACTTTGGTAGATATCTATTTTGTGACCAGATTGATGCCTCGTGGGGAGGCATTGTTGCATCCCTTGTCAGCTAGTCATGTGGATATTCATAGTTGGGTTGTTGGGTCCCTATAATACTAGTGATTACCCCATTACTATTGTATTTATACCCCTTATTAATATTTTTGTGCCCCTATTGCCCCCATATTGTTATTACTGTGCCCCATAGAATCCCTCTATTGTTATTTTTGTGGCTTTATATTATTATTGTTAGGTCGGTTGGATTATATTGTGACTCCTTAGACTCCTATATATAGAAAGGAGGTTTTGTCATTTGAATCATCCAAGAATTGTTCATTTATGTAATGTAAAGGAGGTTTCCCCCTCAAAGAGGATGAATTCTAAGGTGTTGATCTATCTTTTCTATCTTTTCTTGAGTTGGTTTCATAACATTTGGTATCAGAGATTTGGATTCTAGGGTTTCGCTGCTCCAAACAGGTCATCGTGGCATTTTCTCTATAACTTTTTTCTGCGATGTTTCAGAAGTTGAAAAAAAAACCCATTTGAGAAGAAATCGCACCGAACCTTGGGTCCGAATTTTAGAGGTTTTCGAACTATATTTGCGGAGATATGATCTGAGGAAGTTGGTCTTTTTGCAGACTCCTGAATTACATTCCAAACAGGTGACCTGGGGAAAATCGTCATAAATTTCTCTCTGGGGATCGGATTGAAATTTCGTAAGAAGGTACAGAAAGAGGACGAACTCTAGTTTCTTGTATGCATTTTTTAGATCCAAAGGGCGAAAGAGTGACTCGTGCCACGTCGTACAAGTTCGCTCTACTGAACTAGTCTATAATCAAGTCACTGTGGGAGATTTCGCATAACTCTTCCGTGGAGAATCCAATTTGGGTCAGACTTGTGGCATTGGAAAGAGGATACAGAGGGCTACTGCAGATCACAAATTCAGAACTAGATGATCGAAAAGTATAGAGATACATCAGAGGCAATATCAAGCTCCTACAAAGTGAAAAAAGGTGTGTAGATTTTCTTAAATTTTTGCTTAAGACCGGTATGAAAATTATTTTGAAGGAATTATTATCGGTAACTGATGCCCCGAGGAAAGAAAATGCAAACACCTAGTAAGGAACCTGAAAGCTCTAGCATGACTCATGAAGAAGAGGAAGAAATTCTACATGATATATCAAAATTACAAGAACAAGTGCAACAAATGTCACGCTCACAAAAGCTAACAGAAGCTAAGATAAATGGCATGGAATCTAAGATAAAGGGCGTGGAAGCTAAGATGGATTATTGGAAGACATATTTGAAGACAGACATGGAAGAATTGAAGATAGATTTGAACACAAACTTGAAGACAGGCATGACAGATATGAAGACAGATTTGACAAATTTTCTACAAGAAATACTTACTAATGGTGAAAAGGTACTAAAGAAAACTCATGATGTGAACAAAAGAAATGTTAATCATGATATCATAGACTCTAATGTTGGATCGAAGACTCACCATATTCCAAAAATCGATATGAGGAAGTTTGATGGCAAGGATCCCGCCACATGGATATTACAGATGGAGCAGTTCTTCGATCTCAATAATGTGCAAAACACACAAAAGGTACGTATGGCAACTTTATATTTGGAACCAAATCAGTTTGTATGGTATCAATGGCTTTGCTCTCGTAAACAATTTATCACTTGGGCAATTTTTACGGAAGAATTGATAGCACATTATGAGGATACAAAAAGCAACACTTTTTTTAGCCAATTGATAAGTCTCAAACAAAAGGGTTCAATAATGGAGCACATTGAGGAGTTCCAAAAATTGAACTTAAGGGTAAAATATATTCCAGAGGAGCATAGGATTGATGTGTTCATAGGGTCTTTAAAGGATAATATCCAACATGATGTTCGCCTTTGGCAACCTGATTCATTAGAGAAGGCATTCAGGTTAGCAAGAAAAATGGAAAGCAAAATTATGGCAACCAGGAAGCATACCACTCACAACTATAAAGACGGAAGTGTTGTTGCCCCTAGTCTTCCACAACCTATAAGGTTGACACCACAACAACTGGAAGAAAAAAGAGCAAAAGGGCTTTGTTACAGTTGTGATAGCAAATACACTAAAGGTCATAAGTGTGCTGAGAAGAAATTATTCTACATAGATTGTGAAGAGGAAGAAGAAAAGGAGCAAGAAAGGTCAAAAAAAGAGGATATATTCTAGGAACAAAGCCTAGATGAAGAACAAATAAATCCGACCATATCTTGTAATGCATTGGCGGGAATTACCACTCCTCAAACCATCAAGATAGAAGGACAAATCAAGAAGAAAAAGGTAATAGTGTTGATTGATTCAGGAAGCACCCACAATTTTATTCATTGTAGGGTACCAAAAGAATTGAATTGCTTCCTATATCCAGCACCAGAGTGTCAAGTGATGATTGCAAATGGAGGAACAATAAATTGCTCTGGAAAGTGCCATAATATCAAGCTATCCATGGGAGAATATGTATTGACTAGCCCAATGCTTTCCATTCCAATGGGAGGTGTTGATGTTGTACTAGGAGTCCAATGGCTACAATCCTTGGGTACAATAGCTTTTAATTTTCAAGAACTTTTCATCAAATTTTCTACGGAAGGAAAGGAAGTTGAATTAAGGGGTATTGTAGGGAAACCAGGAAAGATAATCAGCTCTAATGGTATGACAAAGCTTCTAAAAAAGGAGCAAAGAGGTGTAATTGCACAATTATGTTCTCTAGATGTTTCCACATCGGAATCATCTATTTCTCCATATCTCCAAAAAGTCTTGGACAATCATTCCAAGGTATTTGAGATTCCCAAAGGTTTCCCACCTATGCATGATCATGATCATGCTATTCATCTGATTCCAAGAAGTGTTCCTCCAAACATCAAGTCGTACAGATATCCCTATGTCCAAAAGAGTGAAATTGAACGTATGGTTGCTGAAATGCTAGAGGCTGGTATAATTCAACCGAGTCAAAGTTCTTTCTCTACTCCAGTAGTATTGGTGCACAAGAAGGATGGATCATGGCGCATGTGTCCGGATTATAGGGAGCTCAACAAGCTCACTATTAAAGATAAGTTCCCCATTCCTGTCATTGATGAATTACTGGATGAATTGCATGGATCAATTTACTTCACCAAGTTGGATCTTCGTTCAGGATATCATCAAATCAGAATGAATATTGAAGACATTCTGAAAATAGCATTTAGAACTCATGAGGGTCATTATGAATTTTTGGTCATGCCTTTTGGCCTTACCAATGCACCTTCAACATTTCAAGGTTTGATGAATTCAATTTTCAAACCATTCCTTAGAAAATTTGTGTTAGTATTTTTTGATGATATACTAATCTACAGCAAGTCTTGGAAGGATCATGTTGAACATGTTGACAGGGTGCTACAACTATTGGAGGGGAAACAATTATATGAAAAAAGATCCAAATGTTTCTTTGGAGTCCAGGAGGTGGAATATTTGGGTCATATTGTATCTCATGAAGGAGTTAAGGTAGACCCTAGCAAAATTAAAGCCATTAAGGAATGGAAAATCCCCACATCCATAAAGCATCTGCGAGGATTTCTTGGGTTGACAGGGTATTATCGCAAGTTTGTTAAGAATTATGGGAGAATAGCAGCACCTCTAACAACATTATTGAAGAAAGATGCATTTTCATGGACTCCGGAAGCAACAAAGGCCTTTGAACATCTTAAAGAGGCAATGTGCCAAGCACCGGTCTTAGCTACACTAGACTTCACAAAAACATTTATTGTGGAATGTGATGCTTCAGGAAATGGAATTGGTGTTGTTCTAATGCAAGATGAAAGACCCATTTCTTTTGAAAGTCGTCCAATCAAGGGAAAGTTTTTAAGCAAAGCTATTTATGAGAAGGAAATGTTGGCAATACTCCATGCACTTGAGAAATGGCGACCCTACCTAATGGGAAGACACTTCAAGGTAAAAACGGATCATGATAGCCTTAAATACTTTTTAGAACAAAGATTATCCTCTGAAGAGAAACAAAAGTGGGTCACAAAGATGTTGGGTTATGACTTTGAAATCATCTACAAAATGGGGAAGCAAAATGTGGTGGCAGATGCACTCTCAAGAAAGGATGAGGATGTGGAAGCATTGTTGTGCGCCATTTCTATTATCCAACCAGATTGGATAAATGAAGCAAGGGAGGAATGGAAGAATGACAAAGAAGTGTGGGCACTTATTCGAAAGCTACAACAATATTCGAGTACGTCTGATACATTTAGCTGGCAAAATGATTCGTTATGGTACAAAGATCGCTTATACCTCTGTAAGAATTCCCAGCTAAAATAAAAGATTCTTATGGAATTGCACACTTCTCCCTTAGGAGGGCACTCAGGATTTCTAAAAACTTACCACAGGGTTAAGAAGGAATTTTTTTGGGATGGCCTTAAATCAGATATTTAAAAGTTTGTGGCGGAATTTTTGGTTTTCCAACAAAATAAAGTTGAAACAATTAAGACACCGGGTCTATTACAACCTTTATCCATTCCAAGCCAATGTTGGGAGGAGGTTTCAATGGATTTTATCACAGGTTTACCCAAGTGTGAGGGAAAGAGTGTCATCATGGTGGTAGTTGACAGAGTTACCAAGTATGCACACTTTTGTGCATTATCACATCCATTTAAAGCCAGTACAGTTTCTATTGCATTTATGGAAATAATTCAAAAGCTACATGGAAACCCAAAGATTATTGTAAGTGACAGAGATCCCATTTTCACTGGAAATTTTTGGACAGAATTATTTTCTTGTCTTGGTACTCAGTTAGCTCATAGCTCATCTTATCATCCTCAATCTAATGGGAAAACTGAGATAGTAAACAAATGTTTGGAAGGATATCTTCATTGCTTTGTATTTGATAAACAAACACAATGGGTCAAATGGTTGCCTCTGGCTGGATGGTGGTATAACACTTCCTTCCATACAACAACAAAAATGACCCCATTTATGGCACTTTATGGGTATCAACCACCATCCATCACATCATATTTAAGAGAAAATTCTAAGGTTCAGGCAGTGGAACATCACATCGAACATCAACAACAAGTCCACCAACTCTTAAAGGATAACCTCGTGCTGGCACAGAATAGAATGAAACAACAGGCAGATCAACATCGCAGTGAAAGAAGTTTTGATGTAGGTGATTGGGTATTCCTATGGCTACAACCATATAAGCAAATGTCCCTCAAGCAAGCTAAGAAGGATAATAAATTATCACCAAAGTATTATGGTCTGTACAAGGTGTTGCAAAAGATTGGTACTATGGCATACAAATTGGAGCTTCCTGCAGCTTCTCGATTGCACCCAGTTTTCCATGTTTCATGTTTAAAGAAGGTTATAGGCGACAAGCTCCCAGTTCAAAAAATATTTCCAGAACTTGACGAGGAAGGAAAAATTATATTGGAACCGGAAGCAGTCATAGAAACAAGAATTCGGCAGCTATGAAATAGATCAATTTCAGAGTATCTTATCAAGTGGAAGAACTTATCCGCTGAAGATTCCACATGGGAGGATGAGAATTTTATGCAGAAGTATCCAGAACTACTCAAGCTTGAGGACAACACTTTTTTGAAGGCGAGGGGCATGTTGGGTCCCCATAATACTAGTGATTACCCCATTACTATTGTAGTTATACCCCTTATTAATATTGTTGTGCCCCTATTGCCCCCATATTGTTATTACTGTGCCCCATGGAATCCCTCTATTGTTATTTTTGTGGCTTTATATTATTATTGTTAGGTCGGCTGGATTATATTGTGACTCCTTAGACTCCTATATATAGAAAGGAGGTTTTGTCATTTGAATCATCCAAGAATTGTTCATTTATGTAATGTAAAGGAGGTTTCCCCCTCGACGAGGCTGAATTCTAAGGTGTTGATCTATCTTTTCTATCTTTTCTTGAGCTGGTTTCGTAACATGGGTGGAGGAAGAGGGCCATTGTGGGTCTAACCCTTATGATGAGGGGTGTATCTGTGTTTCCTCATTTAGAGATCTTATGGAGCAAGTGGCACTAGTCATGATTGTGCAGATTGTCAGGTCATCGTCTCCACATTGGGTGTTCGGGCCACAAATTGCAATGGTGCGGAGATTGCATGCGGGCCACTTTTTTTACTGTGCTAGTTTTGTATATCGAGGGATTGTATCCCAGTTGACAAAGGTAGGCCTTTTATAGCAGTGCCACTAGGTCCTACTAGGGGCCCATGAATGCGACATTGAGCACCAGTGATGCCACAGGCTAGTAGCAGTGTTGCGGGTTGTTATTGGAATGACTAGGTGGAGGGTTGGTTCACGTCCAACCCTCTAATGATTCTTGAGTACCTGTATCACAGAGTGGACTTCACATGTCATCCAGATATGGGGCTTCCTCCTGGTGACGCTTGGGGACCAACAGGTATGTGATTCGTGATTTCTTCATAGATCTAACAAGTATGACGTCTATGCCTAGGTCTGTTGCTTTGGGAAACACAGGTAACCGGATATAATCAGTTGAATGCCTGTAATTCAGGACATTTGTTTATCAAATGGTTTGGTTCGTTGCATAAAGCACACATGGAGGTACGTTGGCTATCATTGATTCTGGTTGCCTCCAAGCATGGTCAGAGGTTGAGGGACCAGAAGAGGGATAGGAACAAGAATCTTCTTCCCTCATGACATAGAAAATGGTTTTAGACCCATCATCTACTTGTAGTAATGGGGTATTATTTTGGGTGAGTGCACCTAACGCATCTCGATATCGAGGTATTTTGGGGCAATGATGAGTGTAATGCTTGTATTTCGCGCATATGGTGCATGCATGGTTGGTGCGAAATACCTTATAATGCTTGGGTGTGCTCTTTTCTCCAGCAGGGGGAGGAGGGTTCACTCATGCTTTTAAGGCATGAAAAAGAGCTTTGATCTCATATAACTCAGGGCACTTATTGGTGGGGTTCTAAACTATTTCACACAAAAAACAGGGTGGAGGTACCCTAAAGGAGGGATCATTTGAAGCTTCCACCTTCTTTCCTTTTTACTTATCCCTTTTTTTTTCACTGGTAGAGGTCGGTGTAGGCACTTCTTGTTGCGGGGTGTTATCCTAAGGGTGTATAGGAATGATGCTTGTTGCAGTGATACATGAGCTTGCTGACATGGCCTGAGGGGATAGATATCATACCGGTATTGTTGGAGCCATATTGGGAAACAAGAGTGTTGCAATGACTTGGTGCGAGACAAAACCAAGTGAGGGAAATAAAAAGGGTGTTTGAGTGATAGCAATGTAGTTGGCATCCAAAACTGGTTCTTGATCTTAAGGGTTGTTTGATGAACTCATCATGCACATCGATGCTCCTATGGTTGGAGAAATATCCTCTATCACAGGTGGGTCTCCTGGGAATGTCCCTAGAAGTGTTGATTGCTTAAATTGATCAGGTTTGAATTCAATGTAAGCGGTGACCAATTCGGGAAAAGATCCAATGAAATTTAGCACACCATCAGGTGCAGTTAATGTCTTTTTCTCATAATATGTGAGTTGGTCTATTGTAATATTTCTCCCTTCATGGGGGAACATCATTATCCTAAATATGGAAGATGCTAATACTAACATTTCGTACATATAACTTTGGCCTAACATGATATTATAATCCAATTGTGCGTCTAATACTTCGGTGTCTATTAGCACAGTTTTGTCAGTTTGTTGTACTAGAATGCCTTGGTATAGGCCTACGGGAACTGAAGGGTGCCCGTTCTATGCTCTAAGAGTGATGTCAGAAGGTTTGATTTTGAGGGATCCAAGTTTTTTCCAAACTGATTTGGACATTATACATGTGGATGCCCCTTCGTCGACTATATGGATGGTGATATTCTGGACTAAGACTTAGATTTGAAAATTGATGGCTAATGGTAGACGTGGGGTAGATTTATCTAAGTCAAAGACCATTAGGCAAGAATCGGCGAGATTGATTGCTCCTAAGGTGAAAATTAAGGCTTTCTGTTGGGTTGGGAATGATTTCAAAACTTCCAATGATGACATAGATAATGGTGTTTGGGCTAAGTCATCGACTATATTGTGAGTTGTGAGCAGCCTTTGATTTTTGTCATGATCGTCATAAAGTACCTTTAACCATCTTTTGGATGGGCTCCATGGCATATTGAGGGATTGTTAAAGGTGTTGTAGGTGCTGCAGTAGTCGATGTGGAAGGATTGGTTTCTGGTGGAGTTCCATACTCTTGGTTGCACATCTACAAGAGAATATCTTTGTTGAGAATGCAACAAGATGATGGAGCTTAGTGGAAAGAAGGCGCCTTCACTAAGTGGGCCCGCAGGCTATTTTTGGCGCAAAGTCTATTTTTAGACTATGTCTATTTTTAGACATATGGATCATGGTCTATGAGTTGCAGTATGTTATTTTTGGATGATTGGTCATGTTGGTAAAAATAGATGGACTTCTATTTTTAGACATATGGGCAGGTTTCTATTTTAGACTACTAGGCTAAAAATAGAACAGTCGAATATTATTGTCTCAAAATAATATTTGGACTATAAACATTATCTTATCCTCTTGGAGCGCTTCAGTTTGAGCTACAGATGTGGCACATGCAGCTGTCAGGAGGAAATACGCTTTCTTTGTGGGTCAGTTGAGCTACTGCATGCAAGACTTCAGTTAGAACTCATGTGGTTGAGTTTCGGTGGAGTTGATTGTGGAGTTGATGGAGTTGTGTTCAGTTTGACTTGGTTGAACTAGTTGTATTCAGTCTAACTAAAGAATACTCTAGTAATGAGTTGTGTGAATTAAATATTAATTAATTCACTAATTATTAACTCATAAAGCAACTGAAGAATACATCAGTTAACTCAGTGCATGTACAGTTCAGTGGAGACAGGTGTTAGAGGTTGAGATTGCTATCAGTTGTGACTATAGTTTTGCATGAGATCTTGCACAATCAATGGGATTGAGTTATGCCAATGAGGACTGCGCAGTGTGAGCCAATACCAAGGTAATTGTAGCCTGTGCTCATGTGATTTTCACTTGGGATTGTGCAGTGGAGGCAGAAAAAGCAGCCGAGGAGATTTGAACCTGTGACTTGTTCGGACCTGAGCTAGTTTTGTGTGTAACAGGTGGAGATAGAACTGAGCACTTGTGAGAAGTATTGTACTATGTATTGTTACATGTTCTCAATCATTATAATATATAGATAGTTTGGGGTTTTTAGCTGTATGCTTTCCCCGGGTTACATACTGTGTTAATGTGTACATGCGATTGATGTTTCAATGTTTTTGATGCTGCTAAATTGATGATCAACATAGAGGAGATTATGTATTGTGCATGTATTCCGCAATAGTGTATAATCAGGATAATCTCTGTGAATAAGTGTCATATTATTCAAAATTTCTGCAATCTTCTCCTTCCATGTAAATGTCACGGTTTGAGGAACTTTGGGAACTTCCTCCATAAGGGTTTTTGGAGTGTTCATGTTGGGTATTTACCACTCCCTAGTGGGGGAAGGGATGTTGCATCACTGCAGTTTGTTGGTTTTACCCCCCTTGCCCCCCATTGTCTTTCATCATTTTCAACTCAGGGAGTTGAGGAAAGTGATGGGTGTAATGACCATACTCACCACAAATGGCACAAGCATGTTTAGTTTGTAGACTCATTTTCTTCTTTTGCCTTTGTGGGTGGTTATTGGTCGATCCCTGGTTTGGGTTCTAGATGGGGTTACCCCCAACAGGTGCCCGCAAAGGTGGTTGTTGATTTCCCCCTTGGCTAGGATCTCCTTTTGGCTTTCTCTTTGGTTTTTTCTTAGCAACATTAGGTGGGTTAGCTAAATTCAGTTGTTCTTCCAATTGTTGTTGTTCAGCGAGAGAAGGTTGCACTAGATTAACCCCTGAATTAGCTTGCATTGGCAGGTTATTCTGTTGAGGTGCATGGAAAGAAAAATATTGGTTCCCTTGTCCCTAATTAACGTATGAGTTATGGGAAGGAGGAATTGGTTCCACATTCCTAGGGGGTATGGGCCACCTTGCGCTAGTTGGTATTGGTTAACCTACATAGCAGGATTTTTCATAGGCATAGGTTGTCCAGGGTAATATGATGTGTGGTGTGGTGGTGTTGTGGCACCAAATGGTTGGCCACTGTAATTGTATCCATGGTACTGGAAAGTGTTGTTGGGGTGATTTTAGGCTATGGTCCCAATCAACACATCGGTAGCATTGGATGCGCCTAGCATCTCTTTATAAGTTTGCAAGTGTGGGGTGTCTGGAAGCACATGGAAGAGTATATAGACTGGGGGTATATAAGCTCTAATTATTAATCTTTTCTAATGGCCTCTTCCTCCTTATGTGGGGATGAATTTTCCATGACTTTTGAAATTTCTAATGTGAGGGATCTCAAAAAAAATTCGAGGAGGACTTTGTCTTCAAACTATGCTTTACACAAGCTACGACATTTCTTCCATTCATGGATATGATCTGATATGTGTGTAATAGGTGTTTGTTTGAAGTGGGTGAGGAGCTTCAAGCCCGAGTCGTGACAAACCAAGAGCTGGAAGAATGTGAGGAATGTTGCATCTAGGAATCTAAAGCTTTCATGGGACACAAAAGGTTGGTCAATATACCATTTTGTTGTTGGCCCAGTAAGGGTGCGCTGAAAGAGTCGTAATTGAATAGTATCTTCTATGATACTATTAGATGAACACCACACGTGAAAAGTCACGACATGGTTTCCTGGGTCTTCTCCTTGCTTCCCTTAAAATTTTGGAATGTCTGAAGGGAGCTTAGTGGGCATGGCTAGCCAATTCTGGTCATGTGTAATTGGGTCATTAGTTATCTTACTTAAATCCAGAAGGTTTAAAGAAGCTAAGAACGGGATTTGTGAGTTGTTTGCCATTGTGAAATGATTTTAGGAAACTATACGAACGGGGGTTCCCTGATGAGGGTGATTACCCTGGTGAGTGTCTCTGGACTCCCCGGATGGGAGTTGTGGGGGATTCCCTGAGGGGTAGTGTATGGGGTACTTTGACGAGGAGGAGTTCCAAGAAGAGTTGCACTAATAAAGGAAGATCCTATAATAGTAGTCGATTGGTGTCTCATTAGGGAAATTTTCAGGTCTAAAATTGGCCTCCTAAGAAAAATGTACAACAAAAATAAACTTTATAAGAACCAATAAGATTCAAGATGATTATGTCAACCATGGGGGATGATTCACCATTTTTGGATTTAAAAAAGTAAAAAGATTAAAAAATAATAAAATAATAAAACTATTTTTTCAACTTATCTCCCTAAGGTTTTACTCAATTTCGAGTGGGAGTACTCATTGGATGAAAAATTTAATTATTCATCCAAGGAGTACCCACGTTTCATGCTTTTGATGGACCATGCTACATGAGAAATGAGAAAGACATGAAAAAACATGAATGCAATCACGTTTTCATGTATTTCTCATTTTTCGTGTAGTAGATTCCATCGAAGGTATGCAACATGGGTACTCCTTGTATGAGGAATCAAATTATGCATCCAACAAGTGTTTCCACTCGAAATTTGAGTAAACCACTAAGGAGATAAGTTGAAAATATGAGTTGAAAAATAGTTTTTCCTTTTTTCCCTCTAAAATTTGATGGCGTAATCTAATATTGTTTTATTATTTCCACTATTAATTTATACTTTCATTAGGAGGCCCATTTTAGACCTCAAAATTCCCCTATTTTTTGCACCTAAATGGCGAGAGACCTGTCACTCCTCCTGGTAATGGAGGAAGGTTTAGAAAACATCCAAAGTGATAGGGAGCCATGGGGTCCCCTATGGTGTCGAATAGAGTGTGCTACTTTCCTTGATTGAGGAAAGGAGATGATTCTCAAAGAAAATATATCACACATAAAACAAAGTGAAAATAAAATGATTACTTTCCCTTTAACTTTAGACTATGTGATCAATCAAACAAAAAAATGGTTTTTGTTTGTTTTTGCGTGTGATAAAAGATCCTATCAAGACCTATTCGTCCTTGCCACTCTCAAAGTAACTGGACCTTGTGAAGATATCCTCTAATAGGTATTGGGGCAACTTCCTAAAAGAATTGGCAACGCCTTCCAACAGCTGGAAAATCAACTAAGGTAATGGATGAGGCTTTGGTGATGCCCGCACCTCCACCTATAGGGATGGATGCCCTAGATTTTGGCCACTAAAGTACATTCTTCCCATGTGAGCATCCGAGTGTTTATCTTATTGGTAGTCGGTTATGAGTACTAGGAACTAGACGGGTCGGGTAGCCCCAAATAGTACCACATGCACTGGACCTAAGTTGAACCCCCTCTAAATCGGGTCTCTGCCATGCTCGAGTATTCTTTTCCATGGGATGATAGAAGGATTTTAACCTCCCTAAAAATTCAATTGTTATTTCTCAAAGATGTAACATGACCATGGCATCTTATGGGATGCCTACCCCTAATGGTCCTAACCTGAACTATAAATTCTTTGGTGGTCCCTGCGGAGAATTTATTTGGTTCAAGTTATGGTTGCTTTTAAGGGTCTTATGTTTCTTTAGGGTGTGAGATGTAAGCTAAAATAAATTGAGTATCAAAAGCTCCGAAAATTAGATGCCTTCTAATGCAAAGGTTATAGAAGCTTAATGTGTGAAGTGTAATTATGTGCAAGTGATCAAGTGAGTATACAAACTGTCAGAAGATGCGGATATTCGGTGATCCGTTACAGTATCCTCCTAATTACACTAGATTTCAATTTTTCCTTGCATGAAAAATAAATGATATGTGGATAATGGGCCACTTACTCTTTCTCCTATTACACTATGTGTGACTAGAGGGAGATGGAAAACACAAGTGCATTAAGAAGGCTTTCATATGCTAGCCCAGGTTCGCCTAAAAGATGCAAGGGAACCAGAGATTATTTGCTTTTTGTAATGAAACTTCATCTTGGTCCAAAAACTAATGAAATGAAAAGATGTTTGGTTAGTAACAAGTTTTGTGGATGATAGGCCACTTACTTATTTACTAATTAAGCTATGTGATTTGCAAAAACTAGCAAAATAGAATGAAAATATGTGTGGAATTTGGCCACTTAATTTTCCCCCTAATTAAGTTATATGAGAATTGTAAATAAAAATAAAGATAATCTAATTACCCAGCTAATTGTGATTAGTTGAGAAATTAAGTAATCTAAACTGATCGGAATAAAAACAAAAACAAAAAACAAAGGTGAAGGCAATTCACTAAAGGCTTCCAATCACCTGGAAAAAAAAGAGTGAAATTACAAGGGTTTTTTAGCTTTCTAGAAACCACGTTGGCCTAGTTATGCACAGACATGGTCGTGCGTATGTCTGTGAAAAGCTTGTGCAATCCACAAGAAATTGTGAGCTAGCAATCTTCTCAGCCAACAACAGGTCCAAAAGGTCCTGCAGAAATTCTAGAGAGATGTTGAATGCCTTATAAGTTGATCATGCAGAGAGACGGTCCTGTAAACACAACCGTGTAGATTAAAGAAAAGAAACTAGAGGAGTCACCAATCTTGTTGTAGTGTTTTTGTAGCAATGTGTACCAAAAAACACCTTATTAGTAGTAGGTTGTTCCCTGCAAAGAAAAACGAGCAGCTTGGTTGTTGTTAGTGGACAAGTATGAAGAAACAGAGTATTGCAAATGGTAGAGATAATACATACACAAACATAAGCTAAAACAAATAGATGAACACACAAATAATGCTAAATGAAGCAAACAAGTCAACATAATTATGGAAAATGGCTCCCTTTATTGATTACTAGTGGTAGGAAATGAATACAAATAGTAGAATACTAAACACTTGAAGAGAATTATTTGAGCAATGGTGTTCAAAAAATCCTCAAAAAGGAGGTTCTTTTCTTCACTCTCTTGGCAAGCTTCGCCTCTCTATCCAAGAAGTATCAAGACTCTCTCAATGGTGAAATCTTGTCTACATTAAAGTGGTGGATTACTAAGTAGTAATTATGCCAACACAATAGTTCTCTACTTCTTTTTCTTCAACAATGAAATGAAGGTTTTCTTTGATAGCAATTTGGTCAGCATAACATTGTCTCATCTTTTGGTTCTCCCGTGGCCTGTTTATATATAAATTTTTGAATCCATCTTCCCTCTCGTGATACTGACTTATGAGTAGGACAAACTGATTCCATTGAGGGTTGCATATATTCAAGGCCACTCGAATTCAACTGTCCTTAATTGAAATCCTGTCATGGAATTGTCTTCCAAGTGTGGGAAGAGGTCTCGAATTGTTGAGTCGGCCATTCCTTCAACTGCAAGGATTTCAAAGAAAATACCGCGCGTAGCACAGCTATCAAAGAAAAAGGCATGCTGACATCAATTTTTAAATACCATATACTTTGGAACTTATGAGAAATTAAATTTTTTGATATTTATAATGTCTTCAACTGGAAAATCTTCACTTGTGCATTCTGCTGGACTATTTTGGGTGTCTTTTAGATTGTACAAATATGTGTACAATTTTCTGGTGTTAACAACTACAAATAAAATTATTGAGTATGAAGCATTGGTGTTGTGCCTACAAGTTTCTAGAGATTTGAAAATTGAATGTTTGATAGTTTTTGGAGATTCGTAACTAATTGTGAAACAGATTAGAATCAGTGTCAAACCAAGCATCCCAAGCTGAAATCTTAAAGAAATGAAGTGTGGGATCTAGTTGAGAATTTCTTTCTGGCATTCAATATAAATTTCTTCCTAGTGATAAAAATAGAATGGAAAATTCCTTGGAAATGGCAGCTAGCACTTTCAATCCCCCACAAAATCTCCCGCTCAAGTATGAAGTGGAGGTTAGGCACAGACCCTCGGTGCCTGACAATGTAAAATATTGGAAAGTGTTTGAGGATGAAAATCAGATCAAAAGGATTACAATGGTGGTTAGAGAATTTCCTAACGTTGTAATAGACCAAGAGGGTGAACATATTGAGTAAATTGAAGTGGTTGAACAGCAAGTGCCTTGGGAGGAATCTATAGCCCCCCAAAAAATTTTAAAACTTTAAGGGAAACATAATCCCAAAGGGGTCGGTTCCATTGGAAAGGTTGTTTGATTTTAATGATGTAGTTGTCAAACCAACCAAGAAGGAATCTGAAGAGGATACAGAGGTCTGTAATATTGGCATAGATTAGCAGCCCAAACTAATTAAGTTGGCCAAGGGGATCCCAGAGGGATACAAGCAAAAGTACCTTGACCTATTCAGAAAGTATGTTGATATTTTTTCTTGGTCTTTTGATGACTTGAAGACTTATGATATCAATATCATTCAACATAATATTCCTCTAAATTCTAGAATTAAACCTCACAAACAGAAGCTGAGGCAAAGAAATCCCCTGCTTCTCCCCTTGATAGAGAAGGAAATTAGGAAAATTCTCCAAGCTAAAATCATTGTACCCCTGATATATCTAGATTGGGTGGCTAATATGGTCCCTCTCAGAAAGAAGAATGGATAGATCAGGTTGTGTGTGGATTTTAGAAATCTGAACAAGGCCTCCCTAAAGGATAATTACCCTCTACCCAAGATCGATTTAATTTTGCAGAAGGTGGTGTGGTCCTCAATATTATCCATGATTGATGGGTTCTCTAGGTACAACCATATTGTTGTACATCCCGAAGATCAGAAGAATATAGCCTTCCACTCCTTCGGAAGAATTCATGTATGTTTGAATGCCTTTCAGTCTCATGAATGATGGAGCTACTTTTCAAAGGGAAATGGACATAGCATTTGTTAGGGAGAAGGATAAATTTGTGGTGATTTACCTAGATGACATAACATTTTTCTCAAAGTCTGATAAAGAACATTTATAGCATTTAAAGCACACCTTTGAGAATTGCAGGAAGTATGGCTTGTCCTTGAAACCAAAGAAGTCGTCATTTACTCTCAGAGAAGGAAATTTGTTGGTGTTGAATAAAGTGTAACTAGGTTCGGTCTTCATACATGTAATTTTGATCTTTGTATTTATAAAAGAAAAGAAATATTATTTTTTTTATTTATATCAATGAGTTTCTTGTTCATTGCATAGGTCTAGCACATGTCAAAGTGCTATAGGGAAGTCAAAGAGTCAAAATAAATGTTGAATACCCTTAAGAGCATGTTACACCATGTATATTTATCTATGAGAGTCCAAGAAATACCTCCAAGCCAAGTCACAAACCTCCTCCATGCAACAACATCACAAAAGGAAGCAATCTAAAGCATAGAAGTCAAGTCGGCCTCAAGTCATCAAGCCGGCCTAAAGAAGGAGAATACCTCTATATATAAGGGTCATTCCACCCCTCCAAAGCAATGCAATTCACCTCTGAAATCAACGAAGGAAAAGGACAAGTATAGGATACAAAAAAGGATGAAGAAGTGTTGGAAATAATACTGAGAGGGGGGATGAATCAGTATTTGCAAATCAATAACTTTTTCATTTCCATAATCAGATTTATATACGCTACTTCATAGAAGGGAACTCGCCTGTGCACGCAGTTGTTCTTAAGGAAACCAACGTATATCCAGTGAACTTATGATTTAGTTAATTCATCATTTGTTGATTTTTAATTAGTGCATCAGTACTTTATTAAACATTAAATAGTAACCATGTGCAGTAATAACAGAACAAACCATCACACATAAGAAACACACATGAACACCAATATTTAAGGTGGAAACCCAATGTAGGTGAAAACCACCTGTTGCTGTCGTCTCTCTCTTCTTTTAATAATAAGAAAATCTATTTACAATCTTGTACTGGTGCAAACTCATACCAGTACGTAGGCACCTACCTGCAAAATGCTACAACCTTCTCTCATTCTCCAGCTTCTTCTGGAATGGAGCTACAACCCCCTAGTTCTTGTATTAGCTGATATATTTACTAGTACAAAGGATCCGACCTGCAGAAGGCTACAACCTTCACTCGTTCTCCAGCTGCTACTGGAAGGAAGCTCCAACCCCCTGATCAAATCACCAGCCACTACTGGCAGGAAGCTTTTACTTCCTCACTGAAGGCTCCAACCCTTAGTATCCTTCATGGAACATGTTTCATAAATTTTCAAACTAGATGCTCATAGTACACAACAATAAACATGAAGGCCTCATTTCATCAAATTTTCATACTGGACCCATTAGTAACATTGAAGCTCAAAATCAATGACCACTGCAATACAACCATCAAATGCATCTGCATCAACCAATCACTAAAACCCAATCAATATATGATATAACTGAAACAATCAATCATGGAAACCTCTGAACCTCTAACACAACTGAATCAAACAATCATTGAACCTCTGACACAACTGAATCAACCATTCATTCAAACTTAATCAAATTCAACCAATCAACTGGAACAAATAGATCAGTATAACCAATACACAGATTTGAACCTAGAACACTGCATCAACAACCAGAACTAACTGTAACCTCAAAAGACATGTCCAGAATGTATACACTCCTTTAATGAAGCAAACCTGTGTGTATATGCTACTTCCTTTTGCCCAACCTACATATACCTTTAAATATACTGAATCATAAAACCTCTGAACCACAAACTATACCAATTAGTGACATTCTGAATATCTACTGTCATTTTACATAGTTCTAAACAGATAGCAACAAGGATCACCCTTCTTTCTCAATCAATTAATCAATGAGACACAAAGTCTTTATGCATTCAGTTTTACTTTCAGATCTAAGAAGACTTCATTGACAGATAGCAGTAAAACAACAGCATTAATCTGATAGATCAATCATCCTTGAACATCAAGCTTTTATTTTGCATAAGCTACTTGGAAGAGCCGAACCAGCATGTATACACACCTTCACCAAAGTGAACCAGTGTATAGATCTGGAAATACTTACTTATAACTTCGCTGCAATTCCTGACTTTAGACATACCCAGATCATTACATATAAAGGATAAACAATGTGTTGGCAATCAGATCTAGCCCATCCATTATCAAATCACATAATGATAATGCATAATGATCCTGATCCATCATTAGATCTCATCCATCATCAAATGCTTAGGTGCATATTTAGTCTAGATCAAGCAAAGCATCAGAAACCCATTACATGCATATTTGTTTTGATCTAACACTTCATAAGATATTCATTACTTATGCACTTATCCCTTTGATCTTCTCCTCCTTATATAGTTTTAGGCCTTTCTCAATACCTTGGACCAAAACCACTTAGGACCAAATACCTCAAACCAATACCTTGGAGCAAATACCTCGGACCAAATACCTTGGACCAAAACCTTGGTTTTCCAACATGTACGCTCTTTTCCTTCTGTGGACCTGCGTATACTTCTTAAATTGTTTTACATCAACCTTTTCCTTTACTTTCTTTATTTTGATCAGTAGACCTAAGTTCCATCTTCCTGTTCTTCTATACCAATGTCCTGTTACTTCTGGATAGACCTATTACACTGTAATTTGCCATATTACTTCTGAAATGATTCCTTTGAACTACCATGCATTCTGTCACATCTGATATCTCTCCTGTAGATTCATCTGGTTACATAGATTCATCTAGTTACCATATACAAGTGAGTTGTTCTGCTACAAGTGGGTTGCCATTAAGTACAACACATGTATGATAATTCCAACAAGAAGGAGCCTCTAGTACAGCGAAGAAGGAAGGAAGAAAACTGAAGTTAATAGGGTTGTCTTAGGGCCTATTACAGTCACACGTGTGAAGAAAAGGAGCCTCTCTCTACTGTCATAACATTCCTCCTATTACAGTCATAAAATTTCGTTGGTTGGGCTAAGAATGGAGTGACTATTAAGCCTCTCACTCAAGCAAAGAAGAATACCACACAAGCAAAGGAAGGAGAAAAATATAGCATCAGTTTATTGAAGGAATCCCCTCACATGTGCGCAGAAATAGGGCCACACACCTCTTACATTAGACCTGCAACTATATCTCAAGGAAGAGCTCAATTGTAAGAGGGATAAGGTACTCTTCATAAGGGAAGGAGTCTACTAAGGAATAAAGAAAAATATATCTTCTAGTGCAAGCATAACTAGGGTTTCTATCAGTTGTCGTTAGAAGAACAAAGTGTCAGAAGAAGGAGAACGAAGGGTTGAAAGAAGAAGGACAAAGGCTTGACTTATGCTTGGAGGTTATTCTTGCCAAGGGTCTAGAGTTTGGCATTTATAAATAGAAGCTTAAATAAGAGAAATTTCAAGAAGGGTTTTCCTCTCTAAGAGAGAGAGGTTTTGCCCTCGCTGAGAGCCAACATCTTGTGTTCTTATCTCTTGTATTTTGGTAACAGTTTGTTGAAGAGAACATACACTAATAATAAGAAGAAGAAGATTGTGTCAGCAAGAAAAGTAAATGTACTACACAAATTGTTATCATTGCTAGAAGAATCTCACTATAACTCAGGTGCCCTAGATTCTTCCACATGGGATCAGAGCTAAGGTGACACATCAAGGAAGGGAATCTCAAGAACACATACAAGGTTGAAGCATCAACTCTACAAGCTAAGGGTTTCAAATCCATCAAGGACAATGAGGTCTATCGTCTACTCTTCTAGATCCAACAAGGAAGACTACAAAGCAAGAAAAAGATTCTTTCATATAAAGGCACCTACAAGAAGATCCATTAAAAGAAGACTCTACATCAAGTTACATTATCTTCAAGAAAATAAAAGCACTCCAATTCAAAGAAATCTTCATCACCAAGCAATCTCTTTGAAGGAAGCAATTTGAAGATCACCAAGATCCAAGAAGGCAAATCATCAAATCTTCAAGGAAGGAGCAATACTTCTTCATCATCAACATTATCAAGTAAGCACTCGTATGTCCTCTTCTGAACATATCACAATGTCTTTTTGCAAGGAAAGCAACAAATTGGTCGAGACTGCTAATTTCCTTGCATGGAAAAAGAGGATTGATTTACGTCTCAAGGAGAATGAACTTCTAGAACACATCAAAGGGAGTATCATTGTTCCTGCTAAGGAAAAAATGCAAGCCCTAGAAAAATATAATAAGGATGAAATAAGGGCCCAAATAATTCTAATAGAATTGATCAAGGACTCTCTCATTCCTTATGTTTCCAAACTTGAAACATCGAAAGAAATCTATGATAAATTTCTAGAGCTATTCTCAATTAGGATAATTGAGAAGTGATATAATTACGTAATGAATTGTACAAGATGAAGATATCCAAGGAAGGAATAGCTCCCTACTTCATGAAAATCTCCTAGATGAGAGATCAACTACAAGAGCTAGGAAAAGTCATGTCTGACAGAGAGATTACAATCGTAGTACTCAATGCTCTACCTGAGGATTGGGACAACTTCACATCAAGTATATATGCCAAGAAGGAAGCTACCCCACTAAATGAGCTTTGGTCTCTATGCAAAATAGAGAAGACTAGATTCAAAGCCAAAGATGATGTGGGATCAAAGGAGCAAGCATTTTCTACGATGGCCAAGAGAAAAGGAAAGTTTGACAAGTTTGGTCCATGAAGGACAGGTAACAAAGATATCCCCAAAGTCCAATTCGTTTGTTTCCAAGAATATGGACACTACAAAAGGGATTTTCCCAAGTTTAAGAAGGACAACAATAAGAGGAAAAGAGAAGAAGCTCACATTGCTCAAGAAGTGAAAGAAGAAGAGAAGAAGCAGAAAAATGAGGACCCTTCAAATATATACTATGACTAAGTCAACTTCTTTACATGAGTCTTCACATTACTCAAGAAGTTAAAGAAGAAGAGAAGAAGTGGAAAAAGGAGGACCCTCCAGATCTATACTATGACTAAGTCAACTTCTTTACGTAAGTCTTCTTTAAAAATTTTGGGTATTATAGGGACATGTAGAAGTAGGATAGAATGCATGGCTTAAGAAAAATGGCATCTTCAGGAATATAGGAGCATAACGTAGAGATAACTCAGATAAAGAGATTCATGTAGAAAGGACGTAGCTATTTAATGACCTCATCAATGCAGAAAGGAAATGATCATGATAAAATCTTAGAAAGCCACTATCATCAACAAAGAAGAAGCATTTGCAGAATGAGGACTACTAAGGTCCTCCAGTGGAATCTTCAATAGAAGATTCATAACTTTCAAAAAAAGCAGATGTCTCGATAGGAATTCCACTCATGGTATTCAAGAAAGGATGATATTCACGCAATAAAAAATGAAGCAAAACAAAGAGGCAATCTCAAAAAGCTATCAAAGGAAGCAAATATGATCAAGGAAATAGTCAAGATGAGGTATGTATGCATCTATGTTTTCAGTTTAAAATTCATGTCATCATATGTATTAATGAGCATGAGGGATGGCTCTAAAAACATGGTCAAGAATAGGGAAGATCTCTTTCATTAATAACATGCTCGAAGGCATGATTTATACACCAATAAAGGTCAACATGAGAAATGCCCTCATAAGAAGTATGAGGTGGTTGACTAAACAACCTATGAAGAAGCATATGAGAAAAAAGATCAAAGATGAAAGAAAATCATGGTCACTAGGAATCATCATCTGACAAATTCGTTCAAGACATCTCCCAAAATAAGGCTTGATAACTCTAACAAAGGAAGAAAAAGATTAAAGGACCCTTGACACTTAAAAAGGCCTTGGAGATATGAAGATACGGGATATTGATTCAAGTCAAAAAGATGTCATGATGGAAAGCCATCTAGCAAAGTATTATTTCATTTAATTTTTGAATAATATCGGGATGAAGTCATATAGGGCTACTAAAACAAAGTATTGAAAATGCAAGTACAAATAAGCATTCATATGATGAATATTCTAGACATAAGCATAATAAAAAATAAGTAGCTATATGATATAAGATCCAGACATGTATCAAGAATGCCACTTTCCATAAAGGAATGACATGACGAACCAAGAAGGAAAGTGATCGATGGATGATGCCCTACAAAGAAGAAGCTCAACTGAATTTTATGACATAAAGAAGAGAAGTTGATCAAGCAGCTGAAGGACCCACGAAGAAGAAGTTGTTGATGTGTAGAAGAGTCCCTAGCTAAAAGAAAGCTTTGAAAAGTTCCTGATTAAAAGGGAACTTGGGTAAGTTCCTGGTCAGAGGGAGCTTAGGCACATTCCTTCAAGGAATGGGCATATCTTCCCTAGTTGAGAGGGAGAGATAGACACAACATTCTTGTCTTCACTTTGGAAGAAAGAATGGAGGATTGGGTAATCATCTAGCATCTGATTCTCTTTAAGGATGTGTAGGGCATCTAAGAAAAGGGTAGGCAAGAGGACTGATATTCTTTGAGGGATGGGAACCCAAGATGAGAATAATCCTAGAAGGTCATACTCAGTGAACACCAAGGTGGGTATGTACCTTGAGAGACAATGATGAAGGTGTCTATAGTCATTGGTCTTGCTAACATTGTGCTCTGATCTAATGAGAGATAGATCTATCAACCAAGGCCTTCCTGTGGAAACAATGTTGGTTACTATGACGCTATAACAAATGGATTGCCAATATGATTTCTCTTATGTGAATTCTTCATATTGAAAATAGCCAAACACCTTGTAATGATTTATGAATATCTCCCTAGTTAAGAGGGAGTGTTGAAGAAAGTGTAACTAGGTGTTGGGAACGGGATCCCCCAAGGAAAGTTTTGGGGCTAAAAGCCCATATTTTGGGTCGAATTTTGTAATAAACTTGTAAAGACTCTACATTTTGTGGTCGCGAAGCACGAAGGTGTCATGAGTCATAAAGGGTTATCCGACCTTATTTTTGTAAAGTAAAGTCAGCTGTAAAAGATCTACCCATGGTCCGCGGACCATGGGATTGCATAAAAAGAGCTAAGTAAGTAAGCTCTAAGTAACTCAGATAAGTCAAGAAGAGAGTCATAGCTCTGAAGTAAGAAGTCTAAGTTTTGGGTCATAGTGTAGGTAGAGGCTCTGTAGCCGATGTTAGGGTCCAACTCTAACCCCCTTATTTATGTAATAGGGTCGAGTCATAGTTATAGTTAGTTAAAGAGTCAATAAAGCCCATATTAATAATTGTAAGTGGTTGACCCGCATTTAAAGAAGGGACCATAGTTAGTTGCAAATGGGCCATGATATTAGATAGATGGTATTAATTAGAACCATGGTATTGACCCATGGTATTTCATGTATGAATCCTATATAAAGGATAGAGACTCCCCTTGAGGAGCATCGTGTCTTATTTTGTAATTGAGCCCAGCTCTATTGGAGGTTGCCCCCTCGAAGAGGCAAGTGAACATTGCTTTCCTTTCTGAATAATAAAATACATGTTGTTATTTCTTATTGTTCTGTGTTCTGGGTATATTTCTTCGCATACTTGGTATTCTGGTATCTTCTCGTAGGTCAAGAGCATAACAAGTGGTATCAGAGCACTTTCCAGGGCCGGTGGGATCTCCATTTTTAGCAGAATTTTTTTTGGCTAGAGACGTGTTCCGGCGTCTTTAAACCACGGGATCTGTCGTTGAGTGCATAAACCTGCGTATTTGGGGAGGCATGCACGCAGTAAATACAAGAGGTGGTCACGCTTGTTGGACTCCCTTGTAACCCCTATGGGTACCCCTTTGAGTAGTAGCGCATTAGACAGAATCGCGCATGGACTGTCTTCCAAGTACCCTCTGGGTATATCAGAAGCCCCCTAAGCTCTCTTGAAACCTTGCCATAGATAAATTGTCGACCATCTTGCTGCTACAGTACACCGAGAATAGCACTCGGGGAGATTACTTGCGCATACAATAGGGTAGTCAGGTTGTACGGCTAAGGGTATGATTGATCTTCCTTGGTTAGTGCCCTGAAAGATTGGGCTGAGTATTATTGTCGGACCCTTATGTATATTGCGATATGTAGCACCTAACACTCCTTGAGACCATAGTTCCCTTGTCTCTCTCTAGATCACGCATCATCTTTACCAGATCAGATCTAGCAGGTTGGGTTCTATCGTAGCAGCAACAATCAGTTCCGCCATTCAGATCTCTCAGATCTGCCATTCAGATCTATCAGTTCCGCCAATCAAATCTATCAGATCCGCCATTCAAATCTAGCAGTTTGGGTTATGTAGCAGTCGCAACAAGCAAATCCACCATTCAGAGGTTTGATCACTGCCACATTCCTACTCATACTCTACAATTGAGGGTTTCGCCGATAGATCTGACTATTTGTGTGGCTCCTATACCTAGGCACGATTCTCGTAGGACATTGGGCAGAATTAACTTTTCTAGGAATCGGGTACTGTAGTATTCCTAAGCAAGGAGTAAAACTCCTTTCGAAGTATTAAAAAAAAAAAATTGAGACCCTCCCGGGACGTAGGAGACTTAGCCCATAAGAATCAGGTCGACAGGCTGAGTAAGGCGGTACCATTCACTTGTCAGCGTCAAAATTTCGGGTGGTCCCAATTTTTTTTTCACAATAACGACAAGTGCACCGGATTGGTGCATGATACAAACACGAGCTCAATCTATGGCCAATGAGAAGATCGACACCCTTGAACAAAAGTTGGAGGCATTAACGAAACAGATCCAGACCTTAAATGACACAATCACAAAGGGCAAGTCGGGGGAACAATTAGAGGCATATGCTTTTAATGAAAACCTTGAGGGCGAGTCTAGCCATTCTCTTCACTTCTATGGAAACCACCAACAGTCCCAGCTGCGACCACCCAAGCTAGACATGTATAAATTTGATGGCTCTCATCTGGCCATATGGCTAGCACAAATGGAGCAATATTTCACATTGAATCACATCAGAGATGATGCGACTAAGCTAAGTGTGGGAAGCCTGTACTTCGACCAAGAAAGATGGCAATGGTGGCAATGGCATCAACGTTGCTATGAAATTCCACTGACTTGGCAGATATTCTCAAAAGCCCTTTCTGATCACTTTGACCATGAATCTAACTTTTTGGGTCATCTTACTAAGCTCCGACAGACAAGCATAGTGCAAGAATATATTAAAGCCTTTGAAGCATTAGCCTTCCGCACAGGAGGTCTAGCAGATGAATTCTACTTGGAATGTTTTATCAGTGGTCTCAAAGACACCATACAAGCCCACGTCCGACTACAACACCCAGTCTCATGGTTGGCAACTTGCAAGATAGCTCGTGAAGTAGAACACGCGTTAGTGGCCCAGTCGACTCGTCAAAATTTCATAGCCAAGGGATGCCCTACCCAGGCTCCGAGCACTACCCAAACACTTAAAGTTCAAAAGGTGTCACCAGCGGAAATGGCAGAAAGAAGAAAGCAAGGATTGTGTTACTACTGTGATGAGAAATACTCCCCAGGGCATAAATGCAAGGAACCCAAATTCTTTCAAATTGATGCTACTAATCACAGTTCATCTGAGGAAGCCCCACCATTTGAGGGACCAAAGGAGGAAGATGAGGACAACCAGCCGAACAATGAGCTCCTAGCTATACCTGAAGAACCAGTCATCTCACTTCATGCCTTGGCAGAAATTACTTCTCCCCAAACTCTCAAAATCAGAGGTTTTATTAAGCATCGCCCTGTAGTAGTCTTGATTGATAGTGGCAGTACGCATAACTTTATCCATCAAAGAGTCACCGAAGCAGTGCATTGTTTTGTCAGAGCAGTCTCTAATTTCCAGGTCCAGATTGCTGATGGGGGGACAATGAAATGTGAAGGCCGTTGTGAAAATGTCAAACTTCAAATGGGGGATTATCACCTAAAGACCCACATGTTTTCCATCAACATGGGTGGATGTGACATTGTCTTGGGTGTTGAATGGCTCTGCACACTTGGCCCAATCACAATGGATTTCCAGGAGTTATATATGAGCTTCAAGCAGAATAACCACACACATACCCTCCGCGGACTCCAGGCAGGTGCTCCTTCTATCATCAGCTCGCATAGGATGGAAAAATTGTTAAAAAAGGGCCACCATGGAGTTATAGCCCAATTTAATGCCATCCAGGCCTTCGAACCCACTTCTCTTCATATTCATACTAAGATGCAACAGGTCTTAAACAACCATATGCAGGTCTTTGACAAGCCTCATGAGCTTCCACCCTTGAGAGGGGAACATGATCATAGCATTACTTTGGTCCCAGGGGCACAACCACCAAATGTGCGCCCATATAGATATCCTTTCGCCCAAAATAATGAAATTGAAAAAATCATCAAGGAACTCCTGGAAGCCGGTGTCATTCGTCCTAGCATTAGTCCTTATTCATCGACTGTGGTCATGGTGCTCAAGAAAGGTGGGGAATGGCGTATGTGTCTAGAATTCAGGGCCCTCAACAAGCTGACGGTCAAAGATAAATTTCCCATCCCGGTTGTTGATGATTTGCTGGATGAACTAAATGGGGCTCAATTATTTACTAAGCTCGACCTTCACTCGGGCTATCACCAAATTCACATGAAAGAAGTAGACATTCCAAAGACTGCTTTCCAAACTCATGAAGGCCATTATGAATTCCTGGTCATACCATTTGGTCTCTATAATGCCCCATCCACTTTTCAGAGCCTCATGAATCACCTACTCAAACCATATCTCAGAAAATTTGTCCTTGTTTTCTTTGATGACATCCTCATCTACAGCCTCACCTGGGAAAAACATCTTCAACATGTAGATCTGCTCTTGCAACTGCTCCGGAAGCATAAATTATTTGTCAAATTGTCCAAGTGCTCTTTTGGCATGGAAGAAGTTGAGTATTTGGGCCACATTGTGGGGTGTGAAGGTGTCAGGGTGGATCCCAAAAAGATCCAGGCAATGCAGGATTGGCCTCAACCAAAGACCTTGAAGAGCTTGAGAGGATTTTTGGGTCTCACCGGCTACTATCGCAAATTTGTCCGCAATTATGGTCGCATTGCTAGACCCTCACTCACCTTCTCAAGAAAAATTCATTCCTCTGGAATGATGAAGCGCAACAGGAATTTATAGCTCTCAAACATGCCATGTGTTCCACTCCCGTATTGGCACTACCCAACTTCACCAAATCTTTTGTGATTGAATGTGATGCTTCAGGTACGGGTATTGGGGTTGTCTTAATGCAGGAAGGTCGACCCTTGGCCTTCACTAGCCAACAACTAATTGGGACAAATCTGGGACAATCTACCTATGAGAAGGAGATGATGGCCATCTTACATGCAGTGGATCCCTGGCGACCATATTTATTGGGGCAGCGTTTCCAAATCTGCACAGACCATCAAAGCCTTAAATATTTTTTGGAGCAACGCCTATCCTCACCACAACAAATAAATGGCTAGCCAAAATGTTGGGATATGATTATGAGATAATTTAAAAGAAAGGGCAAGAAAATATCATAGCAGATGCTTTATCATGCCAATTTGAGGAGGAAAGCACCCTGCTAGCAATCTCTCTTCCCATTCCAGAGTGGATTGAAGACGCTCACAAGGAATGGTTTTCACATCCTTTGCCCTCCCAACTCATTAATAAATTGCAGGCGGATCCAAATTCCACAACGGGCTACTCTTGGCAGGATGAGATTCTTCGCTACAAGGACAAAGTAGTGATATCACCAACATCCACCCTTAAAAGTCGGATTTTGGCAAAGTTGCACTCATCTCCCACTGCAAGCCATTCAGGCTTTCAAAAGACTTATGATCGCACTCGACGTTCATTCTTTTGGGCAGGCATGAAAAAGTACATTCTTACTTTTGTAGTTGAGTGTGATGTGTGTCAGTGCCACAAAGGAGAAACAGTCAAATCCATAGGCACATTACAGCCATTGCCCATCCCTGCCTCAATTTGGACAGAGGTTTTTATGGATTTCATTGCGAGTCTTCCGAAGTCAGGCAACAAGTTAGTCATCATGGTCGTTGTGGACATACTTTCTAAGTATGCTCATTTTTGTGCCCTACCCCACCCTTTTACACCAGCTTTGGTGGCTCAATCTTTCATGGACCAGATCTTCAAATTGCATGGGATGCCCACTTCCATTGAGTCTGATCGGGACCCGATCTTCACCAGTAAATTTTAGCAGGAATTCTTCAGGCTACAAGGTACCCAACTACAACTCAGTACTTCCTATCATCCCCAAATTGATGGTCAAATTGAAGCAATCAACAAATGTCTGGAGACCTACCTCATGTGTTTCACTTCAGAAAAGCAACATCTATGGGTATAGTGGTTACCTCTAGCCGAATGGTGGTATAATACTAACTATCATGCCACCACCAAAATGACTCCATATGAAGCAGTTTATGGTCAACTCCCTCCTTCACCTACTTCTTATATCCAGGGATGCTCGAAGGTACAAGCAATGGATCAACTCCTATAGAACCATGCAACCATGTTGGCCCACCTCAAAGAGAATCTCCATCAAGCTCAAAATCGCATGAAGCAACAGGCAGATCAACATCGTTCAGAGCGCCAATTTCAAGAAGGGGATCAGGTATTCTTGAGGCTACAACCATATAAGCAAACATCACTCGAAGACAAGGGTTGTCAGAAATTATCTCCAAAATTATATGGACCGTATCAAATACTTTAGTGCATCAAAGAAGTAGCCTACAAGCTAGCCTTGCCACCCACTGCAAAAATCCATCCCGTCTTCCATGTCTCATGCCTCAAGAAAGTGGTTGGGAACCATTGCAGAATTCAAACCAATCTACCAGAATTGGATGAACAAGGTTCAATCTGGCTCCAACCTGAACAAGTTCTTGACATGCGAGAACGGCACCTACATAGCCGCAAGATCAAGGAAGTCCTCATCAAGTGGAAAGACACCTCTCTAGAAGATGTGATCTGGAAACTAGCCACTGTTCTTCAGCACTTTCCATAGCTTTAATCTTGAGGACAAGGCTATTTTTATGGGGGAGGGCATGTTAGGTTCCAACCCTAACCCCCTTATTTATGTAATAGGGTCGAGTCATAATTATAGTTAGTTAAAGAGTCAATAAATCCCATATTAATAATTGTAAGTGGTTGACCCGCATTTAAAGAAGGGACCACAATTAGTTGCAAATGGGCCATGGTATTAATAAGAACCATGGTACTGACCCATGGTATGCATGTATGAATCCTATATAAAGGACAGAGACTCCCCTTGAGGAGCGTCGTGTCTTATTTTGTAATTGAGCCCAACTCTATTGGAAGTTGCCCCCTCGAAGAGGCAAGTGAACATTGCTTTCCTTTCTGAATAATAAAATACATGTTATTATTTCTTATTGTTCTATGTTCTGGGTATTTTTCTTCGCATACTTGGTATTCTGGTATCTTCTCGCATGTCAAGGGCATAACATCTAAGTGCGCAGAGGCCTAGGGTTGAAGTCCACAGCTTAGTGCGTGGACCCCTGCAACTATGTGCGCAGGGTGGATAGAGTCTGTAATCACTTGAAGATATCAATAAAAATAAGTATTCTACAAATTCTAAAACAAGTAAGATAAGTAAGATCCTTAAAATAACTTGACAATATGTGCAATTCGCTGCCTTAGCAGCGCGAAAGTATCTGAAACTAAGGTTAGGGCTACGCGAAGGTCAGTGGTACCCTTTCACGGAGGTATCAAAGGAAGGAATAGAGGGCTAGTCTGGCAAGCCCTAGAACTAAGTGACCTGCGCAAAGGCAGAAGTAGAAAGAATAAACCGACATCACAACCATCTCAGGGTGCGGAAACTTGGTTCCAGCATTCCCCCATACTGCTTCGGGTGAGACTTTGGTCCGCGCTCCACAGGCTAATGCCGAAAGGGCCAGTAGTGTAGGGATTTGTTCGGCTAACTAACGTTGAACCTGGGTCAGAACCCAACAAGCCATCACTCATGTATGGTTGTATATGAAAAACAGAGTCTTATTTTTTATATACACAATGAAATTTTTCATACATACAGTGAGCAAAATTTTCTTATATAAAGTGAGCAGTGTGAAGCAGTTGTGTGCTACCCTAGGACATATGGGATATTACAGAAATTTTATCAAAGGCTATGCCCAAATCACCGCACCCATGGAGAATTTGTTGAAGAAGGATGTCACATTCTGCTGGAACGAGGATTGTAATAAGAGCTTGGATGTATTGAAAGAAAATATGGTCACCGCGTCGATTCTAATCTTCCCGGATTGGAAGAAGGAATTTCGTGTACATGTCGATGCGTCATGTATAGCGCTGGGATCAGTATTGACATAGGCTGGCGGAGGAGACTTGGACCATCCTATCGCATTTGCAAGCAGAAGGTTATCCAAGGCGGAGAAGAACTATTCCACCACCAAGCACGAAGGGTTAGCCATGGTATACGCGCTCCAGAATTTTAGACACTACTTGTTGCGAGGCCATTTTAAGATCATTCCATGCTGAAATACCTGGTCAATAAGTTTGTGCTGGGGGGGAGAATCTGCAGATGGCTATTATTGTTCTAGGAGTATGATTTTGAAGTTATTGTGAATCCTGGACGACTGAACGCGGGATCAGACCATCTCTCGTGCATCAAGACAGGGGAAGAGCCCACTAATTTGGAGGAAGGATTGCCCGACGTGCAGCTTTTTACAGTGCCCATCGCAGATGGTGATTTTGAGGATATCACACACTTCCTAACCACAGGACTGCCCCAGAGGGATACACCATCCAACAAAAGGAGTTAGTGGTGCGCGCGGCAGAATTTTTTGTCATTGCCAGGCATCTGTACAAAATGGGGACTGATGAGATATTGTGACGATATGTACCCAAGTTTGAAAGAAGCAACATCCTCACGAATGCTCATGGGGGTATCGTGGGAGGACATTATGCAGGGAGAGCAACCGCGCAAAAGATTCTACGTGCAGGGTTATGGTGGCCAACCATCTATCAGGGTTCAAAAGCTTACTGTAAAGCGTGTGATGTGTGCCAAATAACTGGCAGGCCATCGCGGAGGGATGAGATGCCTCTGAATCCACAGATGACGTTACAACTGTTTGACAAATGGGCGATATATTTTGGGGGACCCATCCAGCCCCAAGGAAAGAC
This sequence comes from Pinus tabuliformis, assembly GCA_031772625.1. NCBI lineage: Eukaryota > Viridiplantae > Streptophyta > Pinopsida > Pinales > Pinaceae > Pinus > Pinus tabuliformis. Next base: position 515,279,821 of record CM062811.1, read on the forward strand.
AAGAGCGAGGTACATTATCGCCGCAACAGATTATTTGACTCGATGGGAGGAGGCACAGCCTGTAAAGGATTGTACAGGCGCAACTGTTGCGAAGTTCCTCCTTGAGTATGTACTGACACGATTCGGTTGTCCAAAGATTTTGGTGAGTGATCACTGTACGCACTTTCTGAATGAGACTATCAACACGTTAACGAAGGAATTTCAAGTATATCACTAGAAGAGCACACCTTATTATCCGCAGGCTAATGGGACGGTGGAAGCATTCAATAAAGTGCTAGAGAATGCACTGACCAAGGTGTGCAACACTTAGTGAAGTGATTGGGACCTACGCATACCCGCGGTACTATGGGCCTATCGAACGACATGTAAGAAGTTGACTAGGAAAACACCCTTTAGGCTTGTCTATGGTGTTGAAGCGATAATTCCTATGTAATATATTGTGCCTAGTATGTGCATAGCCGCACTCACAGGTATGATGGATCGCAGAGCCCTAAAGGAGAGGCTCGTGCAGCTGGTTGAGCTTGAGGAAGAGATATTTCTCGATGGATTTCACCAATAGGTCCAAAAGCATCGCAAAAGAACATGGCATGACCGGCACATTAAGTTGCGCACCTTTAAGGTAAATGACATGGTTTTGTTATATGACAACAAGTTTGATAAATTTCCAGGGAAATTTAGAATGCACTGGTTAGGGCCCTATGTCATTAAGGGGATTACCGACAAAGGAGCAGTACAGCTGGTCAAATTGAATGGAGAACCCTTCCCAGGAAAGGTGAATGGCAGTCGATTGAAGCCATACACTGGTGGTCCGGCCATGTGACTACATGAAGGTAGCATAGTCTTAATGCTCCAAGCAGCTAAAAAGAGGCGCGAGACTATAAACTACACTGCCCAGGTTGGGGAGCTGCGCGATTTGAGGACTAAGAAAAGCAAGGAAGTGTCACAAGGTTCGCAACAACGCGAAGGGAGTTGTGCTACCTAGGGAGAAATCATGCAGGTCGGCAGGAAAGTGACCATTAAAGTCATTGTTCATGATTTGACGGTAGAAATGTAGCCAAATGGAGTGGGCGGCCAGCATTTAAGACAAAATTTATGGCTCAGATCTTTGAAAATTTGTCGCCAATACGACATTAATGAATCGAATTTTGGGGGAGCAGTCAGATTTGAATTCAAAATGTCCTATAAATTGCAAGTGGTTGTCCAGCGAAAAACACTTGGCATTTTGAGAATTGAGTTATTGAGCTCTCAGGCACACATGAACTGATAATTCTTTGAGGCTTTGAAAGAAACTCCAGTGTTTGCAAACTTACTAGAGGCGTCGCGAGTACTGTTGGAAAGTGTTATGTCGGCACCCACAGAAGCTATAGATACCGAAGTAGAGGAGTCGGTGCCAGAAACTGAGATGGAGGTAGAAGTAGTTGCTCCAGAGGTCGTTGAAGTGCTAGCCGAAGTCCCTAAATCACCAAGGATGCCGAGACCAAAGCCGACCCCAACCAAGGAGACTGCCAAGGATAAAAAGGGCAAGCATCCTGCCATACCGGTGCACGCATCACCAAGGAGAAACCCACTGAATCCCACTGCATAGGAGAAGGGCAAAGCCATCAACTTAGAGCCGGAGGAGAAAGAACCCGAAAACATCCCGATGGATAACGAGAATGTCGGAGTCGAAGTGGAGGAAGTTGAAGCCCAGGGTGTTGACCATATTACCCGGTTGCCTAAGTATGTCCCTTCACGCAAGGGCAAGACCAAGGTGCCGAAAGACATCGATGAAAGCAAGACCCCCTTGCAAACCCCCTTGCTACCAGATGAGATTGTTTTCGAGGGACCGCGCTTGGCGCAGGTGCCGCTGCTAAAACTTGAAGACTGGGACTTGGCTGATCATGAGAAGTTCTCACACCTGGTGACCGAGCAGCTGATGCGTTGCATCATTGATACAAACATCGAAATGACCACATTGGAGCCACGAAGGTGGCTCAGAGGAGTAGACAAGGCCGGGTTGCTCAACCTGCCTTGGGTGCGACACTACAACCACACCCCGGTTACAGTATTGTTCATCAAGCAGCTGTTATGCTTGGTGCATGATGGGTGTATGTGGTTGGAGGATCCAATACCCATCACGGATAGATTGATTCACAAGATAACGCGGTTGCCTTACACTGGAGAAAATCTAGCCATGATATTTGGCAGAAAAGGCGGTGAGCAGGCCCTCGCGGAATCCATGAAAGAAAAGTTTAAACTGGTGAAGAAGCCGCACGAATATGCCATATCTAGCATTTGTGACCCTGCTGTAAAGGTAGCCACGCAGATTCTAGCAGGGAAAGTGATGAGGAAGTGTTGCGTCGATGAGGTTTCGGCGCCTGTCATCACGCTAGCAGCCCAGTGCGCCGAAGGAGTCTAGTTCAACTGGTCGGACTATCTTCGCAGAGAGTTCCTAAGAAACTACCACGAAGCACAGGAGCTCAGCAAGATCTTACACTACGCCTGGCTCTTGCTATCAATTGTGTTGGTGGCATGGGAGCTGCCAAAGGATAGTCAATTCCCTTCTGTCGCGCCAGACCTCCCAGAAGCAGCAAAGTATGCTTCATTGTGGGCAACCAAGGACGCGCAGCGCGTCAAGGACAACAAGATCTTCTGGATCTTGATGAAGATGAATATCTACATGGCCATTAATCACAAACCGTGGTTGTCGCCTACGGTGTACGCCAACCTACAGGGCTATGCAGAATTTAAAACATACTTTCATCATGTGTCCATTAGGGCGTGGAATGACCTGCACATAAATAGTACAACTTGCCTTACCTGGAAATGGATGACGCCATTGATGTGGTACTTGATCAATGGCCGGCAGAGTGGTGCGCTACAACAGACTTGGCGGTGGGAGGAAGCAAGTCCGTCACGCAGAGAAAGAAGGAAGAGGCCAAGCTTAAGATGACATGGCCGGCCGAAAAGAGGAAAAAGGAGGATGTTGGAAAAGCCTGGGCGGAGCACGATGCCGCTCAGTAGACAGGGAAGCAAATAGGTGGCACAAAGCGGGGCTCTAACAAAGGCACGAGGTCGCCCTTACCTGAGACAGAGGAGGAAACAGAGGAGCAGACTGAACAGCACGGTGCGGACCCTCAAGAGACATCCACCCGCATCAAGCGCCAAAGAGAGCAGGAGAAAGGAGGGTCCAGGAAGAAATCAAAGGCTATCAAGACATCATTGGACCCTATCACGCTAACAAAGGGTGATCTACATGACATTGGTGACAGTGTGGGATGTCACCACGGAGGCCCTACAACAGTTTGAACAACAGCAGCAACTAGTATTGGGAGCTATCCAAACACGTCTGCAGGAGCTGCAGACCTGCGCGGCACAGGTTGGCACGATGTCTACTAGCCTGGCTATCGGCACTTCAGAGGCTGCCGAGATGTTGAGCGCAAAGGCCTCCAGTGCGATAGCGCTGCCTAATGGAGCACTGACCACGGAGAACAAAGCTAACAAACCCACTGTCAATGCCCTAAAGGGAGTAGGGTTGAATCTGGCAGTGCTCCCGGGAGAAGCGTTCCACCTCTTGCATGATGGAGTGATTGCAGAGTTGAGGGCTCGTGAGCACTGCACCCTCCAGGTAATTAGTGAACAGCGGATCAACAACGAGCAGATGGCACTACAGTGAGACTCTGCCATTGCCACTATGACCAACGCGACCAATCAGAACAAGCATATTATGCAGGTCGTCGATGAGGCATGTTGAATGGTTCCAGAGCTGGCCATTCTTGAGAAGGAGCTAGTCGAGGTGCGCATCCACAAGCTGGCTACAGGGGTGCGCGACGCTCATACCAAGATGGTGAAGATTCAGTTGGAGTTGAACCTGCAGATCACAGAATTACAGTTGAAGGCCCAACCTTCAACTCCGCCAAAAGTTAAGGAGCAGCAGGTGATCGTTGTCACAGAAGCAGTAGCGGCGTTAGACAATGTTGTAGCAGACTTCACGCAACTTTTGAGCAGTCGTTTGAGGTCCTGACAAGCTTGCAAGAGGACCCCAATGTACAATGACTAGAGACAAAAGTGCATGAGCTACAGCAACGCTATGATGACGTCAAGGGCACAGCGCGAACCGTCATGCTGACACAAAGACTAGCAAAGCCACAGGAGGCCAAGCAGTGGAAAGAACAGGTGGATGCAGCGCTGTACAAGGAAGTAGTGCTGAAGGCAAGACTAAATCCCTCGCTGGATGAAGCTTACATGGTGACAAGATATATTGAAGAAAATCTTGCGACTCTGCAAGCAACACAGCAAAAGCTTCAAGCCGATGGTTCAAGAGTAGTGACCGAGCAAATGGTTGAAGACACGAAGTAGGCAGCCGCACAGTGCACGGCTGAGGTTGTGGTCATACGATTTGAGCTGGAAGAGCTTCGCGCAAAGATCTCCATGCCTACTGAGTGACTCGAGGGCGAGTCACGATGTTTGTGTTGGGGGCTTGTTGGGAACAGGATCCCCCAAGGACAATTTTGGGGCTAAAAGCCCGTATTTTGGGTCGAATTTTGTAATAAACTTATAAAGACTCCGCATTTTGTGGTCGCAGAGCACAAAGGTGTCATGAGTCATAAAGGGTTGTCTGTCCTTATTTTTGTAAAGTAAAGTGGGTTGTAAAAGATCTACCCATGATTCACGGACCTTGGGATTGTATAAAAAGGGATAAGTAAGTAAGCTCTAAGTAGTTCAGATAAGTCAAGAAGAGAGTCGTAGCTCTGAAGTAAGAAGTCTAAGTTTCGGGTTGTAGCGTAGGTAGAGGCTTTACAGCTGAGTGCGTAGAGGCCTAGGGTGGAAGTCTGCAGCTGAGTGTGCGAACCCCTGCAGCTATGTGCGCAGGGCGGATAGAGTCTGTAATCACTTGAAGATATCAATGAAAAGAAGTATTCTACAAATTCTGTCTTTGTTCTTATTAATGCATCTTGTCATGTTGTGTATGAATTTCATTTCTAATGCTTATGTGATGCACGAATGTATGTAATTACGTTGGATAATTGAATGCAAATAAGGATATCTGCTTACGTGGTGCTAATGGTGATTATCTAATAAGATAAGTAAGATCCTTAAAATAACTTGACAATCTGTGCAATTCTTTGCCTTAGCAACACGAGAGTATCTAAAACAAAGGTTAGGGTTGCGCGAAGGTCAGTCATACGCTTTCGCGGAGGTATCAAAGAGAGGAATAGAGGGCTAGTCTGGTAAGCCTTAGAACTAAGTGACCTGCATGGAGGCAGGAGTAGAAGGAATAAACCGACATCACGACCATCTTAGGGTGCAAAAACTTAGTTCTAGCATCCCCCCACACTGCTTCGGGTGAGACTTCGGTCCGCGCTCTGCGCGCTGATGCCGAAAGGGCTAATATTGTAGGGATTTGTTTGGCTAATTAACGTTGAACCTGGGTCAGGCCCCCTCAAGCCAACACTAGGTTCGGTCTTCATAAATATAATTTTGATCTTTATATTTATAAAAGAAAAGAAATATTTTTTTTGTTATTTATATCAATGAGTTTCTTTCTCATTGGATAGGTCTATCACATGTCAAAGTGTTATAGGGAAGTCAAAGAGTCAAAAGAAATGATGAATACCCTTAAGGGCATGTTACACCATGTATATTTATGTATGAGAGTCCAAGAAATACCTCCAAACCAAGTCACAAGCCTCCTCCATGCAACGACATCAGAAAAGGAAGCAATCTGAAGCATAGAAGTTAAGTTGGCCTCAAGAAGGAGCAGACCTCTATATATAAGGGTCATTTCACCCCTCCAAAGCAATGTAATTCACCTATGAAATCAGCGAAGGAAAAGGACAAGTATAGGTACGAAAAAGGATGAAGAAGGAACCTCTACTGCAGCGAAGAAGGAAGGAATAAAACCGAAGTTAATAGGGTTGTCTTAGGGCCTATTACAGTCACACGTGCAAAGAAAAGGAGGCTCTCTTCGATGTCATAACAACCCTCCTATTACAGTCATAAAAGTTTGTTGGTTGGGCTAAGAAAGGAGTGCCTATTAGGCCTCTCACTCAAGCGAAGAAGAAGACCACACAAGTGAAGGAAGGAGAGAAATCTAGCATCAATTCCTTGAAGGAATCCCCTCACATGTTCGAAGAAATAGGGCCACACTATTGTTACATCAGACCTGCAACTATATCTCAAGGAAGAGCTCGATTGTAAGAGGGATAAGGTACTCTTCATAAGGGAAGGAGTCTACTCAGGAACAAAGAAAAATATCTCTTCTATTATAAGCATAACTAGGGTTGCTATCAGTGGCCAGAAGAAGAACAAAGTGTCAAAAGGAGGAGGACGAGTGTCGGAAGAAGAAGGAAAAAGACTTGACCTGTGCTTGGAGGATCTTCTTGTCAACAATCTAGGGTTTGGAATTTATCAATAGAAGCTTCAATAAGAGAAATTTCAAGAATGGTTTTCCTCTCTAAGAGAGAGAGGTTCTGCCCTGGCTGAGAGCCAACATCTTGTGTTCTTATCTCTTGTATTTTGGTAATTGTTTGATGAAGTAAGAGAACATACATTAATAATAATAAGAAGAATATTGTGTTAGCAAGAAAAGTAAAATTACTTCACAAATTGTTATCATTGCTAGAAGAATATCATTATAACTCAGGTGCCTTAGATTCTTCAACAGTTGGGGCATATAGTCTCAAGGGAGGAAGTGAGAATTGACCCCAAAAGGGTAGAAGAAATCAGTACCACCCCCCTGCCAAGAAACAAGAAAGAGATATATATCTTCTTAGGGAGGATAAACTTCTTGAGAAGGTTTGTGCCCAATTACGCTGAGTTTGTGAAGGAGATTACAGACATGCTAAAAAAAGAAAGGGAGGTCAATGGATTGGAGAGGTAAAAGAATTTTTTGCCATAATTAAGAAGGCCTTTGGAAAGGATCTAGTCTTGGCTAGCCCTGATTACCAAAATCCATTTCTTATCTTTTCTTTTGCGTCCCTTAACATTGTTGCAGTTATCTTATTGCAAAAGAATGAAGAAGAGAAAGAACAATTGGTGGCCTTTTCCAACCAAGTACTGAGGGATGCGTAATTGAAGTATGGCATCTTGGAAAAATAGGCCTATGCACTTTTTAAGGTCGTGAAAGCTTTCAAAACCTATGTTCTACAGTCCAAAATTACTTCCTATGTTCCTACAACAGTTGTGAAGGACATTCTCACAAAAGGGTACATCGAAGGAAAAAGGGGCAAGTGGATAGCCAAAATTCAGGAGTGTGATATGGACATCAAGCCAACTAAACTAATAAAGGGGCGGGGTTTAGCCAAGATATTATCAAAGGAAAATTACAAGTCAATGGGAATAAATATGTTGGTTGAGATTTCTGCACCAAACGTAGCAAGTAAGGAGAACCAATCTATTGAACAAAATGAAAAAATTCTTATGAATACCTTTGTTCAGATTGGTACAAAAACATTATCCACTATCTATTGTTTCTTAGTTGCCCAGCTGGTTTTGATAGAGAAAAATATAGAACTCTAAGAATGAAAGCCTGGAAGTATGTAATCACATATGGCTCACTGTATTGGAAGGATCATGTTGATGTTTTGCTGTACAGAAGATGAGATTCCTAATATTATTAATGAATACCATGGTTGTGCTTGTGGAGGCCATTATAGTTGGAAGGTTACAGATCATAAGATCATGAAGACTGGTTTTTACTGGAAAACCTTGTTTTTTGATGTTTACAAGTTGGTGAAATCTTGTAGGGAATGCCAGATTTTTGTTGAGAAGAATAAATTGCCTCCATTGCCATTGATCATTGATTTTGTGGAGGAACCTTTTAAGCAGTGGGGATTGGATTTTATAGGAGAGATTAACCCGCCTTCTAGTGGGCAGCATAAGTGGGTTTTAACAGCCACTGACTACTTCACAAAGTGGGTGGAAGTCATTCCTACTCGGACTGCAACTGATTCAGTGGTCATAAAGTTTCTTGAAGAAATTATTGTTGTCAGGTTTAGATCTCTGAAGAAGATAGTCACTGATAATACCCAGGTGTTTAAGTCTACAAGACTCATTGATTTCTGCCAAAAGTACAATGTCATACTTGGTCACTCTACCATCTATTATCCACAGGGAAATGGGTTGATCGAGTCATCAAATAAGACTTTGGTGAGAATTTTAAATAAAACCATTGCAGAGAATAAGAAAAACTGGGACTCCCAGCTTAAATTTGCTCTTTGGGAAAACAAAGTCACAACAAAGAGATCCACTAGGAAATCACCATTTGAATTAGTATATGGTATTGTTGCATTGTTCCCTAGTCAATTGGTTATGCCAATGTATAAGTTAATTCAGGATGCAAAGGAGGAGCCCAATCCATTAACCAGAAGGATAAACCAGTTGGTTGAATTGCAAGAGAACAAAGAACAGGTGACTCAGAATCTGCTCAAATACTAGGATAAGATGAAGGCCTTGTTTGAAAAAAATTCCAAAGATAGAATTTTCCCGTCAGGAGACCTTGTGCTTAGATGGGATGTCAGGAGAGAAGACAAAGGCAAGCATGGAAAATTTGATCCTTGGTGGTTTGGGCCATTCAAAGTAGTTGAATCCAAAGGTAAAAACACATTCATGCTGGAAAACTTGGAAGGTAAAGTGTTTGAGATGCTTGTCAATAGATAGTACCTCAAGCACTACTTTCAGTACTAAAGTCAGGTATCCATTTCCATTGTAAATGTGAGTGAGCCATTGTAAATACCGGAGTGTTTGTTTCATTTTCAATTTTGTATATATCTATATTACTCCATGCCCAACAAAAGGCTACTAATCTACAGGTTATTAGTGCCTTGCCAGCAAGACATTGTCCCCAGTTGGAGTCGATGTTATACCCTCCTCTTATGCTCTCTTTAGTTTCATATTACTAAGAGGTTGAGGTGCAAACCATAGTAGAGTTTGGAGCCATTTTCATAGCAGTAGATGAGCTGAAAGACCATATTGGACCCAGTTAATCATAAAGTGATATGGAATAGCTTTCCAACGGTATAAAGAAGTCTTAAAATGGCCTCCCGGATCAAAATAAGGGAAGTCAAAGTTGGTCCCATAAAAGTCGAAATCTCAGAGACCCCGCAGCCCCGAAATCCTGTAACTCATTGGAAAATAAACTTCAAAAGGCTCCAAGGACCAGGGACCAAGGATCTATCAACTGTTAGAGTCGGGGTCATCTACTGACGAAACTCCGTAAAAAAAAAATGGAGGCCTAGACCCCGCAACCCTGGAACCCTGTAAGCTTTGGTTAAATGTATTTTCGAGGGCACTGGGATTGAACCATTTACACAGAAACTCCCACATGACCAGGTTTGGGGACCCTTCTCTCTCTCCTTCAAACGAACAGGCGGTAGGATTTCATTTGGAAAAGGTGATGCCAGCAACCACCCACTGAGAAGTGGACACATGGCAGGCAGTTTTCAAGTACCAAAGGGCCCATATATGGATGACACTTGGACCAATCACAGGTCAACATGTGGCTTAGTTAACGTCAATGTGATTTCATCTCGACAGCATACCCCAGAGGGTCAAAACCCTGTAACAATTTCAAATTATATTTCAAAAGGAGACACGCTTTGGGGGACCAGGGGGTTAGAGCACGAGGGCATCCGGGTTCCAGCTCAACAATGAGGAATTCCTAAGCAGCGTCATTTTCAAGTGCACAAGAATCATTTAATTGTTTCTGCTGATGAGTAGAGTAGATTCAAGTCTATTATTTTAGTAAATTACAATTAGCAGTTTGAATCTACAAGGAATTTCTATATCTTGAAGGTTATTTCATAATAGACATGAAATGGTTTAGTTCACTACAAATCCATCAACACATCTTAGGTAGTTGGGTAAAAGTTTATGGAAGATGTGTTGAGTGGCAAAGCGGATAGAAGAGAATGAATGGTCCAAAAATGAAATTTTAAAAGTTGAGTTCATGTATTATATGCCTTCTTGCATGAGAACATGTGTATCACAAAATTATGTGCCATGTATAGGAACATGTGCCCATGCTCTATGAAACTTCTATTCAATTAATACAAGGAATTAAAGGGATTAAAATAATCTTTCTCAATAGACCCTCTCTCGTTTCCACTCTTAGCACATCTATTAAAACCATAGGCATTGGATACCTACAAGTGTAATATTATCATGCTTCAATGAGTGCCTACATGTGAAATTTGAGTAATCTTATAAGGAAATAAGTTGAAAATATGATAATCAACTTAAACGCACAATTAAAATTTCACCTATAAGCATCCAACATATATACTTCTCATATATGTGCTAATTTTTATTGCTTTCCTTTTGAAATTTATATCTCTTATTTTATTATTTTAACTATTATTTTATTGTTTTCCTTGGGAAGCCCATTTTAGACATCAAAATTTCTCTAACACCCCTACAATGGATTGTTAATGTTGACCATAATAATTCACAATCAAATAACTCACCAAGGTCATTTGTTCCTTGACCTATGACATATCCCCATTTAGAGCTATGACCTATGACCTATGGGGAATGTTCAAGGCTGAGGGGGTGCAGTTGTTGTGATCACTTCCCCATTTAGAGCTCGTCAGACAATTGCAAATTTTGGCAGCATGAGAGACTTCCTTTAGTGTACTTCTTGTTCTTCTCGATTATGGTGGCATTTCTTTTAGTTTTGTGTTTGATGGTTTCTATCTAGTCTGTTATATTTTGGTTTCGTAATTGGCACTCTAGTCTGTGGTGCGGCAACAACTATCAGAAACCCTACCCTACGTGAGTAATTTCATCTACCACACTATCTTCCCATTCTGACCTCTGGTGTTGATACAATTTGACCAAGCACCCCCTCAACCCTCGCATCAAACCTCTTCCTGATATCCCATGTTTTTGCCATTCCATATCCTTCTCTAGTACATTAACTCTTGCGCTCAGTAATTGTTGTTACCTTTCCCTGTGCACCATGCCTCAAAAACGCATGCACAGTAGCCCATGGGGAGGAGGCCAAGGCCCCCAAGGCAAAAGACGAGCCTAGTCTCATCCTCAAGAGGTTGCAGCCATCTACCATTTAGCTACCCCCCTAATATTCGAGATGAGATTTTCCATTTCAAGATTCTCACAACCGATGGTGGTCAAGCTTTCTCAAACTCTGAAATCCTTGAGGAGGTATCCCACTAAGTTCTTGACCCTGGTCACACTAAGGGGAGACAAAAATAGTGCCTCAACTCCATTATCTTACATTGGAAGATGGAAACACTCCTCGGCAAGGTCTTGAAGGAGAAACATGATGAGCAGAATGACATTATCTCTACTTTGAATGATATCATGTGTGCCTAGTGTTACCAGTTTTTGCGTCTGGAGAGATTGGATGCTAGGGTTGCCCACCTGGAGAGTCATCTCCAGGTCAACATTAAGCCTCCAGCTCCTCATGGATCTAGTGCCCAAGATCTAGCTCTTGTGACTTCTTCGAGTTTATGGCTTTCTGTTATGCATTTCAATAGCACTCTTACTTACATTTCAAAAGTTGTTAAGATGTCTTTTATACAATATTTTATTTTATTTTGGTCATATTTTCTCCTCTCTATGTGGTCAATAAATCTAGTTTCCCTTGTGGCAGATTAAGATTGCCTACAGTGAACTCAGTATACACATTGAATATCTGATATATGTAACTTGATACTTTGATATTTTGAGGTAATACTAATATGAAGTTACAAAAAAAAATGGCATTCCCTTTATCCATTAACATTTTATAGTGAAACTAATTTACAGAGCTCTTATGCAATTATATCTCAACATGTCTGGATTGATGTGCTTTTTGAATCTAGGATCATCTTTTAGAAACAAATAAAGAATCTAGTCATAACCTCATCGTCAAATTTAACGTTACATGAGTTGACAGTAGTGGGGTTGAGGAAGTCCCATGTTGTGTGATGCATGTAATGTAGCATGTTGTTGCATCCATCATCAATTAAATCCCAAATCATGAGGTGCTAGGTTGCACAAATTGGAAATAATGAAGCCAAGGAAGCCACATATTGTGTGGTGGAGGTAATGGAGCATGTTGTTGCATCCATCATCAATTAAATCCAAAATCATTATGTGCTTGAGATTTACTCACCTTATTAAATGTGCAAACATTGTCTTTGAGTCTATCCATGGGCTCATACAAAGAACCCATTGTCGACTTACCACTATTAGCCAATTGAATAACTTTTATCAAATGTTCCCTCAATGCCCCAACCACTTGTTGAGAATCCCAACAGAAAACTTTGTAAACAAGTGAAGTGTTACTCTTACATTCAAATTTGTGTTGCATTAAGTAGTATGCCACTCCACAAAAACAAACATCCTTTGCAACTCCTACTAACAATTGAAAATGGATTGAAAGAAATGATGTTGGTACATGGTGCACCAACTCTATTTTTTTCCTCATGATGTGAAGCATTTGGGTATAGTTATAAATGATTTTAATGATGTTGATAGCCTCCTCGACCAACTCTGTAACAAAGTATTTTTTCCCATTGTCTTCCCATATCAAATAAGTGTGATGCATTATGCATGGAGTCCAAATCATGTGTGTTCTCTCCATTGACAATTTGTTAATTGTCACATATCCACATCCTTATCTAAGGTGAACTCATCCATATTTTTTGAGCTCCACAACCTTAGCCAAGGTGAACTCATCCATATTTTTTGAATTGGACAACATGGTCCACAGCGTTATCCAAGGTGAACTCATATATATTTTTTGATTTGGACAACATGCTCCGCAGCCTTATCCAAGGTGACCTCATCCATATTTTTTGACTTGGACAACATGCTCCACAACCTTATCCAAGTTGAACTCATCCAAATCAAATCAATATAATGGGTTTTAAATGAAGTCCAAACTATTGTGGATTGCCTCCCCATTGGAATTTTTCCAATTGCAACATTATTTATCATGACTTGGACAACATGCTCCATGCCTCTTTCTAAGGTGAACTCATTCAACATGTTACATAATAATGTAGCATCTTTAACATAGGTAGATGAATCAATGAATTTATTAAACATTGTTCCTCATACACAAAAATTTAATAGTGCCCTTCCTTTCCCATCCATCCATTCATCCAGACTCCATGCTTATTTCTAAGGTTTAGGGGAACTCATCCAACATGTTACATAATAGTTTAGCATCTTTAACATAAGTAAATGAATCAATCAATTTATTAAACATTGTTCCACATTTACAAAACACTAGGAATTTTAATGGTGCCTTTCCTTTCCCATTCATTGAACACTTCTAACACATTTCTACCACCAACATTCTCCCATAATGCTTTTAACTCATCCAATCTAGTCGAAGAAAACAATTTTATTGCTCACTTTAAAAAATTCTTCCATCAATTCATCATAATTAAGGACTTTATATTCAAGGCCAACCACAGGAACAACAATAAACAATATTGACCAGTAAAACAAATTATTGTTGCCAATGTTGAAACACCTACCCACAATCCTATGTACCTCTGGCCTTTCATTGTTTCTGATAAAGAACAATTGAAAAGTTTCATTATTTTGACTTTTCATTGTTTCTAATAAAGAACAATTGGAAAGTTCCACTAGAAGGAATATTGGTTGTAAAACATTTTGATCTCATGTCATTCCCATCTCCTCAAGAAAAACTAAACTATATGGAGGGTTCTTTGCTACTCCAACTACAAGTTCAATGGCCAAAGCTTATTTTTCTTCATCAAATTCTTGAAGAGTAAGGTTAGCTTATGCTTGGACATTTTAATTTGGACAATGCTCAATATCTTCACTAGAGTCTTAGTGAGTGGTATTTTTAGATTAAAAACCTCTTTTGGATAAAATCTTTGGCCAAAGTTACATTTAATCCTGCAACATTACCCTTCAATAGTCTCCCAATATGCCCAAAAATGTCAAATTATTTCCATAAAAATTCAACCAAAGTGAAAAAAGGTCATTTTTCCTACAATGCATAGTTCTATGAAAACTTTTTATCCTAACAATAATAATCTACCAATGTTGCAAAAATCTGCATGAACGTAGAAATATCAAAACATAGGATATGTGTGTTCTATATAATGAAATTAAGGTCAAATTTAGAAAATAAAGATGAAATAAAATCCTTGTCACATTTTCTCTTCATTGATATACTAAATTATATACTAAATTATAGGGCATCCTTTTTGGGGAAAAACTATACACTAAATTATTGCGTCAACGAACACTCAACAACCCAATATGGCAGCAATGTTGTAAAACATTTTGTAATGTGTAATGTAATGTAATGTTGACTTGGTCAAATTAAAATAATAAAAGGAAAATTTCTAAGTTATGTAATATAATGTTATATCTCACTTTTGAATTTATATTAATTTTTATTAATTTCATATCAATTCACTTTTGAATTTATACGAATTTATATAATTTTTTATTAAATTTTGTTGGGTAGTTTAGGACCCAATAAGGCAGCAATGTTGTAAAACATTTTGTAATGTGTAATGTAATTAATGTTGACTTGGTCAAATTAAAATAATAAAAATAAAAATTCTAAGTTATGTAATATAATGTTATATATCACTTTTAAATTTATATGAATTTTTATTAATTTCATATCAATTCACTTTTGAATTTATATAATTTTTTATTAAAATTTGTAGGGTGGTTCAGGTAAACTTGACTCAAGTTACTAGTGGTTTTTGAGCTCCAAGTTTATGAGAACCCATGGTATTGACCCAAAGTATTCATATGGAATATAGGCTATTTAAAGGGGAAAAGACTCCAAGTAAATGTATCATTTGGTTTCGTTAGGTGAAAAATCAAAATTTGTAACTATTCTTTTGTGTTTTGGTGGGTAATCTTTTAAAAATTACTATAATAATTTTTTCCATAAAGTATATTCAAATATGAAAATTTTGTCATTTTAATTTTACACTTTATTTATAGAAATTAAATCAGCCTAGATCCATATTAACTCTGAATCTATCAAGCGCTAAGAGGGATCAAATCTCTTTAGGTGGAAACTTTTCTTCAAATTTTGCACTCAAAAAAGAGTTTTACATATCGAGCAATTTGATACCTCTCGGCACTTGATAGATCCAGAGTTAAGATGGATCTAGGCTGGTAGGTCTCCATTTCTGCGAGAAAAACCTATACACTAAATTATAGGTCTTCCTTCTTGTTAAATAAAAATAAAATAAAATAAAATAGCCCATGGGGTGTAGAATAGACGGTGATGTTTTGTGCTGTTAAGTCACTCCATGATGTGAAGGTCACCGGTTCAAAACTCTGTGGACAAAAATCCAATCATGTTAAGGGCTAGTGTGGCCCAGGCCGGGGGTGATCCATAGGTGATTTTGACGGCTTAGATGCCCCTGGGTCTCAACTTCTTAAGCCAAAGGTTAAGCCTGTAGTCATCTTTGGAGAACATGGACAACCTGACAAAAAAAAACTATACGTGAAAATGGACAAAAAGAGTGCAAAAAGATCCCCAAATTATCATTGATAACTTGAGTTCGTGACCACAGATAGTTCAGATGACTCTCAGCAAGGTTCAAGTCTTACCAAGTGAAATGCGAGTGTCTATGCTCACGCTTATGGATGCATGAGAGCAAATTTGCCAAAATAAATATCCCCCACTTGCCACTGAACCAAAAATAACCAAATTAGATAATGCTAATGGTGTCTGTGAAATGCAAAATCTACACATCCTGGCAAGAGGAAACCAATATATTATATATTAAAAAAAAGACAGACTCTAGCAACTCACAGTTTATTTCAAAAGCTCACCAGATCCATGAAATGGATCAACACAATTCCCAAATCATTACTTGACTCAGTTTCAAAACAACTTGGTGAAAATCAACAGCATACTATAAGTGGCACTTATATCACTCTGTTTTCAACGATCTCCAGAATTTGGCAAACCTGGGATTGCTGAAATCACAAAGCTGAACTCACAGTTTATTTCAAAAGCTCACCAGATCCATGAAATGGATAAACACAATTCTCCCAAATCATCACTTAACTTATACAGCATACTATAAGTGGCACTTATATCACTCGCTCTGTTTTCAACGATCTCCAGAATTTGGCAAACATTGGATTGCTGAAATCACAAAATTTATCGTTCAAACTGCAATTCCAACAATCTAGGTCGATTCAAAGACCCCATTATACTCTAAGATTGCCAATTAAAGAGCATGAGACTGCAAATTTTGGTTGCAATGATTGTCACAACCAGATTTCCCCAGATTCATGCCAAAATAGACGACAAGAAGAGGGGCAATATGAATGTCCCCTGTCCCACACCAAACTCAGCCAGAAGAATAATGATAACGGCCATCATAGTCAAAGGGTGGGTTTCATCTGTTTCCTGAATTAGGATTCAATCAAATCCGTCGGCATTCAAAACGTCCAAAAAACAATGTTAAGTCAAATTTGTCTAATCTTCAAGGCTTTGTAATGTTCAAGCGCTGAGTCAGATACGACGGCTTTATATTCAGCATTAAGGAGGATTGGCCCAAAATGATGAAATATAAACACTCGAAGTTGATTTTAAACGTCGGCCAAGTCGAAAATCCGAAGCAAGTGAACAATAAATAAGCAATATATGGAAAAAATGGTCATCGGCTTCTTACAAAACCACAATTCTCAAGGAAAAATCGAAGCAATTTGGTGCAAGTCCATTGTCCAGGGACAAGTACAATGCTCAAATTTTCCAATTCAATAAATTGAGTTTATAGTCTGTGCATAAGTTTATCACAAAATAGCCCTAGAGTTTGCCTGGTCGGTTTGAATACCATGTTGTCCTATTACAAACCCAGGTCCAATTCCTTTGATAAAGGTTGACGGGTTCAGTAGTAGGGGAGGTAAAAATAAAAGTCTGCTGCTAGGTCACAGAGAGGGAGCATACCACTCTACACTGACATATTTACTACAGAGGCCATCCACGATTGTAGAGAAGCATCGTTGGCTTTCCCTGTGGGATTGTTTCCTTGAAACACTAATAAAAAAATTAACTTACTTTATCAAGAAACAAATACTTGAATGGTTGAAATCGGACCATGTACTCATTAATATAGATTCCAATGAGCCCGAGAGGCTGAGCAATAATATACTGTTCATTGCAGTCCTTGCAAGATTTCTATGTCTTCGGGTATATTGTTTGCAAATTGATAATTGACATTCTATGTTGAATGAATATATTCAATTCTTGAATTGTTGTTGATCCAATTTGATAAGTCAGCTAGAACCAAGTTCGAACAGTAGCATTGCCATTAAAAACTTTGACAAGCCATGCTGAAGCTAAGAAATGAGTATAGCTCGATCCAAATTTACATTCGAACCGACAGAAGTCAAAGATTGACCACCTGAGGAATTCGAAGCAGTATACATCAAGACGATTGCAAATGACACAACTCAGCCATTAGTGTTAGACACTGACAGGTCTAAGCGTGACCTCGAAGGTTTAGTTATGGTATTATAGCCAATGCTTTGAACCCAATCAGACCAGGTGGCATTAGAACATACATCTTTTAAATCTTTGACATATATCACCATTGCAATGCTGCTATAGAAGTGAAATGTGGCAGTATAACCAAATACCCTATCTAGCTTGGCTTGGATATGATCCTAATCATTTCTATCGCGAGACCAAGATTGAACCATGCAGACATTCTAGCTTTTTGCCTGAACTTCAAATCCTCTATTTGGAGCAAGCTTTTACATCCCTCCCATACTTCTTGCTCATCATTCATGATCAAACCAAGCACACACCCTCTTTGTCACCATTCGACTCTATCATATTAAAATCTCTTAATAGCCCAATCAGTAGGGAGCCAAAAGGCCAACGATTTATGAAAAAGAAGCTCCCCTCTTTAATCATCAGGAGCTTACAGTAAGTAGAGAAAACTACCCGATTGATTAAAAAGGTGACCCATGCATATATGTTGTTTGAATTCACTCCTGAGCCATCTACAAGGAAACTTTCAACACAACACTCCCAAGGAAACTTTCAACACAACACTCCCTTTCCCTCCTGAATAGTAGGCCAAAACTTACAAACAAATTCCATAAATGATTTGATCTTACAACCATAAGTTCCAACTTCCTACAACATCATCACGTTTGCTTCACCATTCTAAGAAACTTACCGAGTAAATGCTCCCTTGCCTACTAAGTATTTCTTTCTATTGTGCCAAGCACCTCTCACTTCCCAAGAAAACGATTTAAATTTTGTGTTTAAGATATTTGTTTTTTAGGTCCATGAATGCAGTGTGCAAAGGAACTACAGAAGATTATAAGTGTGCCTTGGGATATGCATTGCATCCACATCCCGAAGTTTTCATCATCTACCCATATAGGATGAAGAGAATTATAATCATCACTCTTAGATCCTTATTCAATATCCCTTCATGGTGGTAGGGCTTGGTGCTAAGAGAGTCGTTTCTTTCTGCAGTAAAGAATGTCCTTATAGTGAAATAATGGGGAGTTAATTTCAGCGTTGTACAGCACTTTTTTTGGATTGTTCCTACATTTCTTTTCACTGTTCACTTGCCATTCATGTTCCCTTTTGGTCCCTGTAAGCTTCATGTTTTCATTCCTCGTTGGATTTTCCTGTTTTAATGGAGGCCCTTGTGGACGTATTGAACTTGGTTGTTAATAAGATGGTAGTGTTTAATTTAGTGCTCTTTTGATCTGCATTTCAAGCATAATTCAAAACAATTCAAGTAGTGCACTGCAACATGAGGCTTCAATTTCCATTTTAAAATGATACAAGGAAGAAGAGGATTTGACATGTCAAGCTCGATACAAACTCTAGCATGCACCTTGTTTGCTCCAACTTTTGTTGACTATAACACCAAGATTTTGCCCACAGTTTTGACAGTATGTTCCATCCAACCCCCTACGTAAATCATTAATGATGGAAAGTTCTATCCACAAAGGATATTTCTTTTGCATAGTGCTATTGTGATGGCACTCATATATGCATCAGCAAACACACACAAATACGAAGCAAGGGGCACCAGAAGTATATGCTCCAGAATTCCTCCAAAGGGGAAATTATATTCATAATATCATTCCTGAATGTGTGTTTCTATTGTACAAATGGTCCCTTTATATAATAATAGGTAATCATAACAGCCATATCTTAATTAGATAATTAGTTCAAACCATTTCCATAACTACCTCCACATAACTCTTTAAATCTTTCCATGAATCTCTCAACATCCCTCTTTTCCTCTGATCTTTAATTCTTATGTAGACTCCTAGAATTGGTCTACCTAATTACAAATTGATCATAATATTTAGATATAAACATCACAAGGAGTTATTCCTTCATACTCCCTTAATGAATATTTGTCATTTCAACAAGTATTCTTCAGCTTTCCTTTGAATTTGTCCCATTTCCATCTTCATCTTCTGTGCCCTGTCTTTATTTTCAGTCCTTTGCACTCATCTTCTTTGGTCTCTTGCTTTCATCTTCATTCATCTTCACATGTCATTTTGTACCTACAAAACATATAAACATGTTTGTTGAAGTCCATATAAAAAAGCTAACATCCACCAAAATACACAGTTAACCAGCTGCTGTATCCATCAGTTCTCTAGGAAACTTTTTCTCAGACTTGATTCATCAACCATTCACAAACATTTTCACTCCCCCACACATGTATGAACCAATGCACCTGCATCATCTTGACATTGAACTATGATTGCAACGGTTGTACATGCACCAGCACACCAGCTGTGTTCCACATCCCAGCTTGTAAAGCTGCCCTGGCACCACTATCTAGTTGAAGATCACACCAATGTAGCCTTTACCTAAGCCATACACTTCACAAGAGCTTGCCTCCAATCATTTTCCAATGTCCTCATTAGAGGGGCATTTTCCTCCAAAATAACCGCCTCAGACCTGCCTTATTAATTTGTAATTGATTCCTTGTACAATAAGAACAATAGACAAATCTACCCTGCAACTGTCCTGATCAACTGCTTCTTCAACAACTTCCTCGTCTAAATATTTGTGACTGCTCATAAGCCCTCCACTTTTAACTCATTTTATATATTCCTGTGCTACAACAGAAGCTCTTGCTCATTAAGGACATTTTAAAGGCCACCTTGCCAATTACAAATTTTTAAGGGTAAATATTTTCCCCACATTCAACAGATGACTTGAACAACTTAGTTTTTCCTTTCATGTCCATCAGGTCCTCTGAGATCCCAGAATCATTAGCAAATGTCAAATTTTTATTTAGATCTCCACTAACTGTGACTTCTTCTGTTGTCTTTCTTTTGTAAGATAATTTATTTTCGGACATGTCACAAATCTGTCATTCTTGCAGATAATTTTTTTCACAAATTCAATGTAAGACTGACTGACAAATTCTGTTGGAGTACAAGAACCAAATTGAATGCTTTCGATATTGTTAGATATAAGTATCCCTATGGCTGTTACAATGTCATATTTCCTACTAGTAGTTTGATCCCTTAGAAATGCTAAGCCTAGAGAAGGAACTTTCACCTTGCCCTGATTGGCTAAATAGACAATTGATTCCTCCTACTAGGATGTCCTGCAATTTTAGCTAAAGGTTTGTCTTACTGAAATTCTAGACTAATGAGATCAGGTGTTACACCATTTTCTATTTCCATCTTAACTGCATGTAGCTAAAGATAAACATGAATACCAAAAGCACTGACAAAATATACATTGAAAAATGTAGCCTGCAGAAAGAATCTTTGAAAGTGGCCCTATAAGTATGTGCACCTGCTGCAATTCATCTATTTTAGACCGTGCTATTAAATCCATCTATGGCGAGTTCTGAAGACAGAAGACCCTGACCGAGGGGGAAGATCACTGCAGAAATTCTGGATCTTCTCATTGGCTTCCACAGTGCAGCATAGGTAGCACAGGGGCAAGACAAACCTGCTCTGCTTGCCCTAGCTGTGCCAATGGCCTGGCAGCTCCCTTCCTTTGGCCTATAAAACACAGGTTGCTATGTTTTTCTTGCAGCCCTTGAACTTGAAGTCCATGATGTGTTGAATTATCACACACTTGATAGAGAGATCAAAAGATCGAAATCACTCTCTGACTTGAAACTAATACAAACCTGGACCAAACCCCTAAAATATTTAACTCCCTTTGTCTAAATTATCTGAAGACAGCAACTGTATGAAGCTCACCATGCCTCGGCAGAGTCTCAGCTTAGCTGCTGCAAATCAGATTGATTATGCATAATAGCGGTCTAGATTCTACATTGCTCATTAGTTGCTGTTGTTTTAGCCAAGTTTCATTGCCTTATTGACTTTTAGTTTTCCCCTCTAATTGGCATCTGTGTTTACTTAAGGGTAAGCTCATTGTCGCTTGTAAATGAACTTGTACTGTTTAACATAAAAAAAAATTCCAAATGATATCTGTTAGCTTGATCTCTCAGTCAAAACTTCAAAAGTCTGACTGAGATTATTTGGATTCCCTAAAATAAATTGTAACTATGCAAGCTACTTGAGAACTTTCTGAGAAATGGTTCAGCATGACTTGCAAAAGTTCTGAGATTACTTAAACAGTGGCTGTACGTAATCACTGCTCTCACATGCTCAACTTTGAAAGCAAAGAAAAAATTAGTAGCATGAATATACATTCAATAAACTAATTACTTAGATATATTTCAATTACTGTAAATCCTTTATTGGGCTGTTCAACCAATACTAGCATCTTCAAATTCTCTCAATAAAAACCTAACAAAAATTGAAACATAACTCTTTTAGGAAGTTAAACACTTAATCCATGTCGGTAAAGATCTTCTGCTAGATCACCATGTTTGGCTGCAGTCAATCTGAGAACCAAGGGGTGTTGTTGATGCCTATCCCTCGTATCATCTTTCTCCTAATAATCACAATTTACCAAACGCTTTGTGAGTTCACTTGGCCAATATCTAACTTGACCAATTTTTATGGGTGACTAGGACATGAATATTAAGAACATTGTACACAATAGCCTGCCCATGAGTTAATTTTGCCAATAGCTAACCTGTTGAGTCTTGACTTTTAAAATTCTGCAAAATGTGTTGGGGTATTAACATGACACATTAACAGTAAAGAGCATTCCAAACAATAGCCTGCACATTTTGGGCTCCTGGTCCAAGGTCTATTTTCCTAGCCCTGCACCAGGATGTTAAAATCATAAAATGGCACCTTTAATGGTATAGATTCCCTGTTAAACGACACTTCTGGCTTTCTTTCTGTTTTTTATTTGACTCTAAGCATTACTGAAATCTGTAATGAAGAAGGTGATCTCTTATCTGAGTTGTCTCGTTATCCTTCTACACCCTAACAACATTTTCTGTCATCTAATTTAACTAGTTCTTGGTATCAGTGCCGAGTTCTATAAGAGTCCATAATAGCCTGCCCATGAGTTAATTTTGCCAATAGCTAACCTGTTGAGTCTTGACTTTTAAAATTCTGCAAAATGTGTTGGGGTATTAACATGACACATTAACAGTAAAGAGCATTCCAAACAATAGCCTGCACATTTTGGGCTCCTGGTCCAAGGTCTATTTTCCTAGCCCTGCACCAGGATGTTAAAATCATAAAATGGCACCTTTAATGGTATAGATTCCCTGTTAAACGACACTGCTGGCTTTCTTTCTGTTTTTTATTTGACTCTAAGCATTACTGAAATCTGTAATGAAGAAGGTGATCTCTTATCTAAGTTGTCTCGTTATCCTTCTACACCCTAACAACATTTTCTGTCATCTAATTTAACTAGTTCTTGGTATCAGTGCCGAGTTCTATAAGAGTCCATTCCATTCCCTTCCAAGAGAACACAACAACTTCTGGTGTTCAAGAAGAAAGAAATAAAGAGCTGGTGGAATAGTTCAATATTCATAGGAGAACTAGGAGACAGCAATAAGAAGCACACATGACGCATAAAATAATTCTGAAGCTGGACCAATAAATTCATGTAGCTATAGAAAATGTTTAATGCTTGTTCGTTTGCTCTTTACGGTTTGATAATATTGTTTGATATGGAGATTCAAGGATTTTGTACCTTATTATTTCATTGTATAAATATCTCTACTCAACCATACCACAATGTTATATTTTTCCTAAACCCCTTCCTTTTACCAGCATTACATAGAAAACATTGCTTAAGCAAGACATGAATGACCTACATTTTTAGCAGTTCAAAATTGACACACCAGAGACAAAGAACTCCACGGATTAAAAACTTATTTAAGAGAGCCATATGTAAATACAATCAAAGAAGACCTTTGGTTTCATCTTCCCACGAGTCCGATGGCTATTCCTCTTCACCTGCCTCTTCATATTTCTCCTAAGTTAAATATTTACAATGTTATTTACAATAGACCATAATCCCAAGGATTAGACATCTCTAACATTTGCCCCCTTACTACAAAGGGGTGTTCACAAGTCCGAGCATATTTCTTCACGTTTCTCTTCCAAGAACTTTGGTAAAGATGTCTACAATTTGCTCACTTGTGGAATAATGTATCAGTTGAATGGTCTTGGCCCCTACATGATGTCAAATCAAATGGTAATTTGTGTTGATGTTCTTTGTTTGACCATGGGATATGGGATTCTTGGCCAACTTGATTACAGAAGTGTTGTCAATAAAAAATGGAGTAGCATTCACCTATTTTCCCTACAAATGCTCTAGTATCTTCGTAAGCCGCACAATCTCCCTTGTTGCCTTTGTAGAAGTTACATATTCTACCTCTGTAGTGGAATATGCTGGAACAAATTGTTTGCATGATCTCCAAGAGATAGTTGTTGGTCCAAGATTCAGGATGCATCCTAAAGTAGACACCTTGTTCTCTTTATCCCCATAAAAGTCTAAATTTATATCTCCAACTAGTTGGAATCCTCCATGGGTATTTGAGCCCAAAGTCTTGAGTTCCCTTCAAGTACCTTAGAACTTTCTTTGTAGCACATCAATGTCCTTCACAAGGTTTTTGCATGAACCTAGAAAGAGCCCAAACTACAAATGAAATATCTAGTTTGGTAGTAGTGAGGTAGATAAGGCTCCTCACAAGTTGTCTATATTTAGTTGCATCCTCAAATTCACTCGCTTTTTTTATGTTAGCTTCATATTTTGCTTCATTAGAATAGAGAGAATTACAATTAGTCATGCCAAATTTATTCAACAACTCTCCAATGTACTTCTTTTGGGAAATAAATATATACATGGGACTATGAGCTACTTCAATACCCAAGTAGCAATGAAGATGTCCCATGTCTATCAACTCAAAGCCCTTCTTCAATTATTTATTTATGGATACAAGATATACTACATTATTCCCTGTTATCAAAAGATCATCTACATACACCACAAGATATACAGCAATTTTTCTAACTTTATTGACAAACAAAAATACATAATCAAGATTAAAATGCTTGAAATAGATCTTCAAAAGATGCTTGATAGTTTTTCATACCATGCACGAGGTGCCTGCTTTAGGCGATATAGAGACTTGATTAACTCACATCCCTTATGTTCTTGACCCTTCATAACAAATCCCTTTGGTTGACACATTTAGACATTCTCTTTCAAATCCTCATGCAAGGAAGTTGTCTTTGCATCCATGTGATGAATCTTCCACCTAGTATGCACTATCAAAGTCAACAATGCATGAATGGTGGCCCATTTTACTGTGGGGAAAAGGCCTCCCTAGAGTCTACGGCTTCTTCATGTGCATATCCTTTCGCCACAAGTCTCATCTTATGCTTGTCAAGTGAGGCATCTGATTGTACTTATTCTTATAGACCCACCTATAGCCAATTGGTTTGGTTCCAAAGAGATGATACACTAACTTCTGTGTCCCATTCTTGATGAGAACATCATAATCCTACATAGTTTTTGTCCACTCAACATGAGAAGTAGCTTCTTTAAAGGAAGTTGGTGCAAAGTTAGTATATACATTCAACTCACAATGATATGAAACATCCATATCATTGTCATCACCTAAATCTGAATCAACCACATCACCTCCATTGCCTTGTCTTTTTGAACTTCTAGTTCCTATCTTTCCAACCTCATCAAGAGAAACACTTTCAAGTCGCCTTAAGGGCCACTTTGAACATTTCTATGATGGTCCAAGTCACTCTATTGACTGAGATGATATTGCATTCCCATCAATCTTCAGCCTTTCAATCCTCTCAATCACATATCCAACTAAACTTTTTGTTTTGATAAAGTGGTTGGATCTTCTACATGAGGAGGGCATGGCACTTCAAAAGGAGATTCCAAAGATTGATCCAATATAGGGATCCCCTCTTCAAGATGTGGAGTCTCATCATCAAACTCATGATATGTCTTTACATGGCTAAATCTATCAAGATAATCAAGTTGTCGCTCAAAAGTCTTGTTACTTTTGTAAATTTAAAAAAAATAACATCTCTAGAAAGATTGGACTTCTTGTTTACCTCAGTTGAAAGATGACATGCCTTGGTGGTATTTGAGTACCCCCAAACTAAGTTGCAGGAAACGTGGGCAAAGGGTCCGTTTCCGTACGGAAACGAAATGGAAACAGGGAAACCCATACGGTACGGCCCAGAAACACGTTTCCAGCCGTACTGGCCCATTTCTCGAGGAGGAAACGTGCCAGTACAACCGGAAAAGCGTTTCCGGGCCATACATTGGAGATTCCTCTTGCAACTTGACTTTTTCTTGTATTTTTTTTATTTCTTCGCTTCTAATGTTTTATTGGGTGACTCAAATATCCTATAGATGCTTCTAGATGTCTCTCAAGTTATAAAAAAAAAGGAGTTTTTTTAGTGGGGCAGCCGAATGTTCAAGCCTATGGCCCTAGTGTTGATATGCAGTTCATGGTAATGATATTCTCCTTTATTTTTCATTTTCATCTTTTTACTTAAATTTTTAACATTACCATGAAATGACTCAAGATGTTTGAGAGTGGTTTTGCCCTCATTGGATTTCATATGAAGAAAGTAGAATTTTAGATCTCACTCAAAATCCAGTAAACTTATCTGTTTTTCAGGATTTCAGGATTGGGGGGATCGCAATGTTTCCATTGGATTTTATCATGTACTAGGGTATGGAACTTGTATTTAATCAAGAGAACCAAGCCCTCTATGTAGGAGAGACTCCCGATAATCAAAAGCATGTAGGGTACTAGGGTAAGAAACTTGTATTTAATCAAGAGCAGTAAGGTCATTCGACTATGTAGGAGGAGACTCCCAATCAAGCACGAGACAAGAAATTAGAAATTTCTCGTGGCTGATTTTGGATATTTCTATTTTCATTATGTGATCATTCATGAGTAAATGTGATGTAAATTTAGAGACTTATAGTTTATGCATTGACAATTGATAATTTGATCATAATGTAATAAATTAGAATGTATCATATATGCTTTATGATTGCACATATTTCTTATATGTCCTAATATATCTATATATATATATATATATATATATATATATATATATTTGTGTTTCCCCATTTCCAAAATTTGGGGGGGTCACATTTCATACCCATGCCCGTTTCGGAAACTCGTACCCGTTTCCCCGTTTCGTGCAATTTAGCCCCCAAAAGATGCACTTTTGGCTTCCTTGCACCAAGTAATAAGGCATAACAAGTGGAACCAAAGACCCTAAGAAGGGTCACCAAAGGAGTGTGGCCATACCACATTTCGTAAGGAATATTGTTCCCAAGAGAATGAAATGTACAGTACACACAAAATTGCATTAGCCCAAAACATCAACTTCACAATATTGAAAAATAGCATGGAACACACTATATTCAATAGTGTCCTATTCATTCTTTCTGCTACAACACTTTGTTCAGTATTGAATGGAATAGAGGTTTGATGCTTAATCTCGTATTGGCAAAGATATCTTTCAAATCCATTAGAAGTATATTCCCTCGCCATTATCAATACAAAGAGTGTCAATATGAGATTGAGCTTCATTTTCAATCCATACATGAAAATTTTTAAATGTTTGAGATTTTGGTTTCATCAAATAAACTCAATAGAGCCTAGTGTAATCACCAATAAAAGTCATGATATATTTATTATCAAAGGTGGATGCAATAAGCATGGGGCCACACAAATCAAAGTGTATCAACTCCCATTTTCTACATTCTCTCAAGGTCATGAAAAGGCTACTTCTTGTGCTTACCAAGGAAAATGCCTCACATTGCTTCAAATTCCTTGGAATGGTGAACAAACCAAAAAAACCATTTTTCTTCAACAAACGAGATCTATCATAATTGATGTACTCATATCTAGCATACCACAAAAGAGTCAATGACAATGTACCTTCATCACAGTGAGAGAGGAATGCAAAATTTTATCCCTGTGTCGATGTCACTTTAAGCTTCAACAATTTCTCATCTTCCCATGTCATAATGACCATGTTGTCAAAAGGCCTCCTTATTACAATTTTTCCATCAAACATGTAAATAGAATGGCCTTGTAGAATGTCGAAAGTTTACTGCACCCTCTACATTGTCATTCAATTCCTCAAAGAAGTCTTTCAGAAAGTCATGTAGCAAGTAGCACTAGTGTCAGGCAACCAAGCATCTCTTCAAGAAGTAAATGAAGTTCTAAACAAATCTTCATTTGTGCCAATATTGCAAAGAGCAATACTAGAGTGAGCAAGTTAAATAGCTCCACCTTTTCCTTCCTTTTGTTCCTACTTGTCTTTGATCTTCTCCCATGGGATTGTACATATTTTTGCTTCATGTCCATTCTTGCAACAACAAACACAATGGAGATAAAATCTCTTAACTTGATTATGCCTAACCCCCTTAACTCTAAAATTGTTCTTTCCATGTCCTCTCCTACTAACTCAACATTGTCCACCAAAGGAAGTTTATCCAAACCCTACGCTACCAAATGTTCCAAAAGATAAACTCTAACCAAAAGGATATGGAGAGCTTCCACATGTTGTGTCGCTCCCAAATGATGGAGTAAATGCTACACCAAATGCTAGAGTCAAAAAGGTGCCAAACGACATTAGGCTAAATGGATCAATATTTGCAATGTTCGTTTGCCCAAATGCTCACTGTGCTCCAAAGAATCAAGCAAGCTATCAAATTCATAAATGGCAGTTTCCCCTCTCAAGGCCTCGAATCACACTAGAGAAACTAAGAGATGGACCCCATGTTTTATTAAATGCTCAACCTGCACTACATGTGTATGAAAAGGACACCATGGGAGAGAAAACCAACAATCTGTCAAGAGATACGCCACCTGTCGAATGCCAAATGTCAAGAGATAAGCCAATGGTCGACATTTGTCTCCAACTATGGTCACTTGGTCGAGAGAAGTTGGA
The DNA here is from genome assembly GCA_031772625.1 of Pinus tabuliformis. Taxonomy (NCBI): domain Eukaryota; kingdom Viridiplantae; phylum Streptophyta; class Pinopsida; order Pinales; family Pinaceae; genus Pinus; species Pinus tabuliformis. The sequence continues at coordinate 515,308,132 of CM062811.1, forward strand.
CAATTCTCGAAGCTAGCTAATGCAATTGTGCTAATGCCATCTACATTCAACGAGAAGTCGACCCAATTGGAATTGCCCAGTTAGCATTCAAGGACTGCTCATCCCTGTAAATAATCAATTACCTTCACTGGTGTGCTCAATTGATCCAAGAATGTATATACTATAACTCTAGTGTTTAGGTGTGTTTTTTGGTTATTCTATCAAATTGGAACCAAACGATCTTTAGAAGAATGACAATGGTCATATTAGGTCTAGGGATGCTCCTGATTTGAACTGTTACAATCCCAACAACACTCAGTTCTCCCTATACCAACAATCAAACGGACATGCTCTCACTCTGAAGCTATTCAATGGTTCAATCGATACATAGAACTTAGAAGCACCCTCTGGTTCAAAGGTTCAAAGATTGATTCTCCACGTAAAGCTCCAACAAAAGTAGCTCCAATGTGATGAGGAGACCAAGCTTGCAACTAAACATTGGTTTTGTCCCTCATGCAAATCACCCTCCGTGGTTTTTTTCTTACAAAGTTAGAGGGAATATTGTCTTCCTATTTGGCCTTTATTTCTGTTAGGATATCGATATTGAATTCGACTTCGTTATCTGTTTTGGTGAAGCAAAGCTAGGCTACACTTGGGATGTCATCCAGCATGATAGTGTAGGTCACAAAAATTGGTCGACATCGCCAGAGTTCTCACAATGTACCTCACGGTCACCTCATGGCTGGGTGTATCACATACATGGTAAGAGGCATCATGCCAAGAAGATTCGAAAGAACCAAAGGTAAGATCGTGGATTTATTTTAAAATCATCAAGGCTCCGACACCACTAATAGGGGAGAGATGAATAACTCATTAAACAAAAAAATTTATTAAATAGAGACATATATAAACACAATTAGAGATGACCTTTGGTTCCATCTTCCCACAAGTCCGATGGTTGTTTCTATTCACCTAACTCTTTATATTTCTCCTAAATTAGATATTTAGGATATTTACAATATATCATAATCCTAAGCATTGGGTATCTAACAAAAAAACAATACCCCACTTCACCCCAAGTTGACACTTGCACCAGAACCAAATAGCGCATGGGAAAGTAAAATTAAAACTTGCTTCCATTAGAAAAATAAGGATTCTTGGTTTGGTATGCTATGGTATGGTATTTTATAATCCACAGAAGAGAGGCTCAAATGGTGTGCATAGGATTACTGCGTTGATTTCAGGCTTATTTTTGTTTTTTTTCCTTGCTAGGGGATATCGCTGGTTATACATGCAAACCCTGTCCTGTTGTGAGTTCGACCCCAAGACGTTATGGGGACCAAACCCCACCAAGACCACCTCGGCCACAAGACAAGACAATATAACTCCTTCCTTTCTTTTCTTGGTTGATGTGTTAGAATCAGTGTTGATAATATCGGTATCGGCAAAATATCGACGAGGGTCCAGAAAACGCCTTATCGGCAATATCGGCGAGCATAAAAAATGCATAATATATTTATTTTTTTTAGATTTTAAACATATAAAGCAATAACAACATGAAATAAACACATTCGCACATAAATATGAAGAAAGCATTGATATATATGATGTCAAATAGAAATGATACAGCAAAGGCGATACCAAATCCTGCTAATCCCTGACAATTCTCCAATCAAGCACTCAAATGTGGAGAACCAATACAAAATAACATCACATATATAAAAGTATCTCATCATCATGAGTTATATGTAACAAAACAAATAAAACTAGCAGCTATCTATCTAAAATCAGTGCCCTCTCCCCCTTTTATGGGAAAACATGATGGGTTGTTTGCCAGGCCTACCCCTAGCAATAGAAGGCCCTGGGCCTGCCCCTGCACCTAATGTCAAATAATGAGTGCTAGGTATGGAGCTATGCTCTCCTATATCTATAGCAGATGGTGTTGATGTTGATGCTTCCACAGTCTCCACCTCCTCCTCTGCCTCCTACTCCTCCTCCTCATGTTGCTCCTCCTTTGAGTCCTCCTCCTCTTGTTGCCCTTGTTCTAATGGATCATCTGGCTCTAACCATGAAGGGGACTCCTCCAAGATGGGCACCTCAGACCATAGTTTTTAAAACCGGAACAGGTGACCTGACCGGTCCACCTAATGAACCGGTTTATTGACCGGAACCGGTCTAACCGGGGCTGGTTTGGTCTAAATGAACCGGTTTTAGAAAAATACATTAAATAATTAATTTTTAATGAAACAAAACTATTTTTAAGATTTAAAACCTTGATTCCAAGCCAACAGAGACAAAATATGAAAAATTCGCTCATTTATATACCATGTAAAGGTGAATATATCAAAATGGCACCGAGTGCAATACATATCATCGACAAAATAGCAAAATACATAAGCAATGAGGCTCTAAATGGCCTATAAAGTCCAAAACAATGTTGCAAGCAACGAGGCCATTGGCCTACTACAAGTCTACAGTGTACACGTGATCAATCATCAAGTTCATCACGACTACTAGCCACAAGATCATCATCAGGAGCTACATAGACATCATCTGGTTCAGAGTCTGAGGATGCCTCAGCTTGATCTGCAACCTCAGTATCAATGCCACCAATAATAATAGAAGTGGACCTAATGGAAGCACGAGTTTGTCAACCTGCATGACTAGTGCCTTCCATTGGTTCTTTGCCTTTCCTTGATGCCACTACTAATCCTGGTTCTGATGCCGCCACATAATCTGTTTCATCCCCCGCTAAAGCCATGTCGATATCAAAATCAGCCTCAAACATAGGTAGTCTCCTCCACCCATTCTGATGTTGGATCAATATTGTCCAACACAATGGGATCTAGATCAGAAGTTTTGCTCATCATTTGGAGCTCCGATTGCATTTATTGTTTACCCCCAAACCAAGAAATCCTGAAAACCATTAAGTCTACTGAATTTTGAGTGAAATCTAAAATTCTAGTTTCTCCATATGAAATCCAATGAGGTCGAAACCACTCTCAAACATCCTGAGTCATTTCATGGTAATGTTAAAAATTTTAGTAAAAGGATGAAAATGAAATTCATCCTTTTACTTTAAGAATTTAACATTACCATTAATTGCCAACATTGTTATGGTATTGCCAACATTGTTAGGGTTGAAATGTGTCAGGAAAATGAGAGGGTAGGCATGTTTTTCTTGGAGTGACAATTTTTGGAGGAAAACAACCCCAAATTTCCCTCAAAACAGCTTCAAAACTCACAAAAATGCATTTTGTGGGGGTTATACTTGCCTTGGAAATAAACCAGCCGGTTTAGGACATAACCGGCCGGTTTGACCACAAACCGGTCAGTTTGACCACAAACCGGTCGGTTCCGTCCTAAACCGGTCGGTTAGGACCGGTTAGCTCCAATTTTTGGCCAAACAGGGTGTCTGACCGGGTTTTTTGACCGGTTCCAACCGGTGGGCCTGCTAACCGACCGGTTAGACCGGTAACTGGTTAGCTGGGCCGGTTTTGAATACTATGCCTCATACTCCACCCTCTACTGAGAAAATACAGCAATATTGTCTAAGGAAATGGCATCTGGATCCATTGGTGCTTCTATTTGCTTCACTCGAAGTCGAATATTGTAATGCACATACACTAAATCATTGAAGCGTGCGAACTCCAACCTATAAGAGTGTCAAAAAAACTGAGTCTTGAGTCGTGACTATTAACACTTGAGGGTCATAAATTAAAAAATTTAAATTACAATAAATGTAATTGCTCAACTGAAGGCTGAAGCTCAAAATTATACCTATTGCGCTTTTTTGAGTGTATTTTCTCAAATAAACTCCAATTGCACTCACACCGTGAAAAGCTACATGTTTGACTCGGGATTCTTATGGCCAATTTTTGTAAATTTGGTGCCCTTGCACCATAACTTCGCCACCAAATATCTACAACAAAATAAAGAAATAAAAAAGTCAAAAACTTAAAACATAATTAAACTTTCAATAAAAGTTACATAATTGAATTTTAAAAATCTAGAATTATAAATAAGGAAATTCTAAATTGAAAATTCTAATGAGTGATGACTTGTCACTTACGCGGCATGAAGAGAGTCATTTCCCTAATAGCATCATCAAAGCCAAATAGGCCAACACAATCCTGATAACATTGTATCTCGCAATTGATTTTGCTACAAAGCTCAGGATCAAGTACCATCTTCTGAATACATTAATGGAGCCCTTCCATCACCTCACCATCAAAATCAAAGGTGCATTTGTATGAAAATGCGAGGTTGAGGAAGAGTGATGCTACATGAATGGGTCAATGAAGCATCTGTTGATTTTTGGGTAGCATGTTGGATTGTGTTATATTCTTTCGACGACTAGCCTCCCTAGTTAACCGGGGGGTTAGAAGGGAGCCGGGCCCCCCTTCATTGCGCCAATTACGCAGCGGGGCGATCATAGGGGGGTGCCCCCCCTTCGTTGCACCGATTGCGCAGCGAGGGGGTCACAGGGGGGGCGGTAGCCCCCCCTGTCCAAGGAGTTTGAGGGGGGCAAGTAGTCCTCTACTGGGTCCAGGGTAGCGCCCCGGGGAAAAAAATTTGGACTCTATATTAGGTGGGGCGAACCTACCTATGGTTTTGTGCATGGTTTTCGCACATGGTTTTGGGCACGATGGTTTTCGGTCCATGGTATTGGATGCTTCAGCATGTATATATATGTATTGTAACATTGAAAGGAACATAATGAAAAATCAAGCTGGTAGTCTCGCTTTTGGGATCCAGGGGAAAATCTTTTTGTGTATGTGCTTTATGTGTTATGCTCTCACCTTTGTTTATTTTCTGTTTTAGAATTCGTATGCAGGTAATTTTTGTACGGGGTTAAAACCTACATTTGGTATCAAAGTTGTTTTGGCTTCAAGGGGACGCCTTTGTTGCTGAGGGGCTTCGCTCGGGCCTGTGGTAGACCTTGTTCAGTGGCAGATCTGTGGGACCGATTCTGGTGGTGAAAGAAGATGGCGAGCAGTGGAAAGATAGAGATCGAGAAATTTAATGGTCAGAGTTTTGAGTTATGAAAACTCAAGATGGAGGATCTGTTGGTAGACAAATATCAGTGGATCGCAGTAGATCCAGGTACTAAACCAAAGGGCGTGTCCAATGAAGAATGGAAGAAGTTGGATCGGAAGGCAAAGAGTACAATATGATTGTGTGTCTCAGATTCAGTATCGTTGGATGTATCAGGAGAAGCTATGGCTAAGGCTTTGTGGGTCAAGTTAGGGACTTTGTACTACTCTAAGTCTCTGGTGAATAAACTGTTCCTACGGAAAAATAACCTGAGGATGAAAGATGGAGACTCAATGACAAAGCATCTGAACGCATTTAACACTATGGAAAGTCAGTTATTATCTGTTAATATTAAAATTTCAGATGAAGATAAGTGCATCAGTTTGTTGTGTTCTCTACCAGATTCGTGGGATAGTCTGGTTAATGCAATAGGTAGCAATGCAAATGCCTTGCTGTTTGATGAAATAGCCTCATCCTTGCTGACGGAGGAGATGAGACGAAAAAATATGGAGAGCCAAAATGGTGATGCCTTGTCTGTACAAGGACAGTCCTAGAACAGAAACAAAAATAAGTCATCGAGTGGGAGATCAAATCTAGAGGGAGATCTAAATCTCTAGGAAAACCTGTAAAGGTGTGCTGGAAATGCGGAAAGGAAGGGCACTACAAAAGGGACTATAAATCTAAAGCTCCTGACAAAGGAAAGGGATCTGATGATGCTCCTTCTACAAAGGCGAAAACCACCTCAGATGAAGGTGGGGATGTGTACTTGGCTTCTTCAAGTACACATGTAGATCACGAGGCATGGTTGATTGACTCCGGTGCATCCTTTCACTTCACTCCCCATGGAGAGTGATTCTGCGAGTATGAGAAATATGATGGTGGTGATGCCTTCTTGGGGGATGACAGGAAAGCTAGAATCGTTGGTCGCAGAAAAGTCAAATTGAAGTTGCAAGGTGGAAAGATTAGAACACTTCCGGGTGTTCTGCATATTCCTGCATTAGCCAGAAATCTGATTTCTGTAAGCAAGCTGGATGATGCAAGTGTAAAAACAGTGTTCGAGAAAGATACTTGCAAGATGGTCTGGGGAGCACTGGTATTGATGCGAGGAGTTCGAATTGGAACTCTGTACAAGCTGCAAAATAGCACTGTTATTGATGGGTGCAACAGTTCTGTGGTTCCTAAAAGTGGAGCAAAAAATCTAGTGGTCTCTGGAGAAAAGACCATGCTATGGCATCAAAGGCTTGGACATATTGGACAGAAGGGCTTTCGAATACTTCATGGTAAAGGTATGGTAGAAGGTATGACTAATAGCTCTCTGAATTTTGATTTATGTGAAAATTGTGTACATGGGAAGCAGAATCGGGTGAGTTTCCCCTCTGGTAGTAAGAGGGCGAAACAGATATTAGAGCTTGTGCACAGTGATGTGTTTGGACCTATGAAGGTTCCATCACTGGGTAAGTTTGTGTACTATGTATCATTTATAGATGACTTCTCAAGGAATACATGGATATATTTCCTCAAAAAGAAATCTGAAGTCTTTGACAAGTTTAGAGAATTTAAGGCTCTAGTGGAAAACCAGACAGAGAAGAAGATAAAGGTGCTAAGAACAGATAACAGTGGAGAATTTTGTAACAAGGAATTTGAAGAATTCTGTAAGAAGTGTGGTATAGCACGACAGAAGACTACTCCATACACACTTGAGCAAAATGGAGTTGCAGAAAGAATGAACAAGATATTGATGGAAATGGCAAGAAGCATGCTCAGTGGTGTCGGGTTAGGACAAGAATTCTGGGCAGAGGAGGTGGAGATAGCATGTTACTTGGTCAACAAATCACCTTCATTAGCGTTGGAGGATAAGACTCCACAAGAGGTATGGACTGGTAAGAAACCCTCTCTTTCACATCTGAGAGCATTTGGATGTAATGCATATGTACATGTTCCAAAAGAGAAAAGAACCAAGTTGGATAGTAAATCTAAAAAGTGCATCTTTATTGGGTATAAGGATGGTTTAAAGGGGTTATAAGCTTTGGAACCCAGTAACAAGGAAGGTTGTGTACAGTCGAGATGTGGTGTTCAGAGAGGTGAAAGATGTTATTAAATATGAAGTCCAACCAAAGCAACCTGAGAAAACAGAGTTTGAGCTTAAGGAGGAAGAATCAGACTCTACAGCAGAAGAGGAATCAAAAGATGAAGAGCCACAAACTCCGGGGGTGAGAAAATCAGTTCGAGAAAGAAGGCAGCTAGAAAGGTATAGTCCATCTGCTTTCTGTTCAAAATTTGCTTTATCTATTACTAATGATGATCCCAGAACTGTGAAGGAAGCAGTAGATTCAGAGGATGGCAAACTCTGGAAAGAGGCCATGGTTGATGAAATGGCATCTTTGCACAAAAATGAGGCTTGGGATCTGGTGGAGTTATCGGCTAGAAGGAAACCCATTGGCAGCAAATGAGTGTTCAAGAAGAAGACAAATGCAGAAGGAAAGGTGGAGAAATACAAAGCTCGGTTGGTAGTAAAAGGTTATTCCCAAGTACCGAGAATTGATTTTGGTGATATTTTTTCTCCTGTTGCCAAGGTAGCTTCTATTAGATTACTGTTATCTGTTGTTGCTGTTTTTGATTTTGAGGTAGAACAGATGGATGTGAAGACAACATTTCTTCACGGGGATCTGGAAGAAGAGATCTACATGAAGCAACCTGAAGGTTTTGCAGTGAAGCGTAAGAAAGAACTGGTATGCAAGTTAAAAAAGTCTTTGTATGGGTTAAAACAGTCACCAAGGATGTGGTATCAGAAATTTGATACATTTATACGGGGACTTGGCTTCACCAGAAGCAAAGCAGATCAATGTGTGTATTTTAAATTAATTTGTGACTATGTTATTTACCTGGTCTTGTATGTGGATGATATGTTGCTGGTTGGAAATGACAAAGAAATCATCCAGGATTTGAAGACCCAATTGTCCTCCAAATTCGACATGAAAGATCTTGGTGCTACAAACTATATTTTGGGCGTGGAAATTAAAAGAGATCGGGCAAAGAGGAAGCTCTGGTTAAACCAGAGGAAGTATGTTGAGACAATACTGCAGAGGTTTAATATGCAAGATAGTAAACCGGTGAAGGTTCCTATTCCTGTTGGTGTAAAAGTTATTTGCTGAACAGTGTCCCAAGACACAAGAAGAGGAAGAAGACATGTACCGTGTTCCATATGCAAGTGTAGTCGGTAGCCTGATGTATGCGATGTTCTGTACTAGACCAGACATTGCACATGCAGTGGGAGTATTGAGCAGGTTTATGTCAAAACTAGGAAAGGAGCATTGGACTGCAGTGAAGCGGGTTTTCAGGTATTTGCGTGGCACTAGTGATTATGGTTTGTGCTACCAAGGAAGACCAGGATTGCACAAAATTGGATATCCATGGCTCTGTTGATGCAGACTAGGCTGGAGATCTGGATCAAAGAAAATCTACAAGTGGGTATGTGTTTAACCTATTTGGAGGTGCAATCAGTTGAATGAGTAAGAAACAATCTGTAGTGGCATTATCAACTACGGAGGCAAAATACATGGCAGCCACTCATGCAAGCAAAGAATCAGTTTGGTTGCAAAGATTGTGTTCAAGTATGGGGTTAGTGCAGGGAGCTATATGGATAGACTGCGATAGCCAAAGTGCAATTTTGTTAGCAAAGAACCCTGCTTACCATTCAAAGACAAAGCACATTGATGTTCAGTATCACTTTGTGAGGGATGTGATAGAAGACAAAAAGGTGTTGCTAGTAAAGGTGGACACTTTGAAGAATACTGTAGATGCATTGACAAAATCTGTGAGTTTTAAGAAGTTCTCTTGGTGTAGAGAAACAATGGGCGTTGCAAGGCTGGATAAATGACTAAGCTCTCTTGTGGCCCCCTATGGAAAGAAAACAACAAGTGGGAGAATGTTGGGTTGTGTTATATTCTTTCCACGACTAGCCCCCCTAGTTAATCGGGGGTCCCTTCGTTGCGCTGATTGCACAGCGGGGGGGTCACAAGGGGGTAGCAGCCCCCTCTGTCCAGGGGGTTTGAAAGGGGCAGGTATCCCCCCTTTACGAGGTCACAGGGGGGTAGCAGCCCCCTCTGTCCAAGGGGTTTGAAAGGGGCAGGTAGCCCCCTTTACGAGGTCCGAGGCAGCGCCCCAGGGAAAAAAAAATTGGAGCTTATATTAGGTGGGGCGAACCTACCTATGGTTTTGTACATGGTTTTCGCACATGGTTTTGGGCGCGATGGTTTTCGGTCCATGGTATTGGATGCTTCGGCATGTATATATATGTATTGTAACATTGAAAGGAACATAATGGAAAATCAAGATGGTAGTCCCAGTTTTGGGATCCAAGGGAAAATCTCTGTGTATATGTGTTTTATGTGTTATGCTCTTGCATTTGTTTATTTTCTGTTTTAGAATTCGTATGCAGGTAATTTCTGTACGGGGTTAAAACCTAAATAGCATCGAATGTGCTCTAGCTCCGAAATTTTGTGGAGGGGCTAGAACACGAGATCTCCAAGACCCAAAAATCGTTTGGAGAAATTCCACCCGGAGTGCATGTTACTCAAATAATTAATTATTTTTAATGGTTCATAAGTTAAAACTTAAGAAATTAAAATAACTAGAGTGAATTAATGTAAATATGGGTGAGAAGCTTCTAAGTGACGAGGATAAAGTCTAATTTAATCTTAGCCGTTGATTAGAGATTAGATCACAGTCGTTGATTTCTCAATAGGAAAAGTATAAAGGAAGGCTTGGGGTCAGTTGGAGAACACACACAGGGAGAGCAGCACTTGAGCTAGATCGAAATTCTAGGGTGTGGTTTGCTGAGAATTTCGGAGTAAGCTTCTAGTGTAGAGAGGGGAAGTTTGGCAGCGAGACTTTCGTCTAAGGCTGAGAATACATAACCGAGAGGCAGCGTGGCACCAGGGAGAGACAGTGTAGCTCCAGGAGGGTGACACAAAGGCTAGAGGGTTGACACAGTCACGCAGAGGCAACGTTGGGGTTTCTGTGAGGCAGATTGGGCATCAATTCAGTAGATCGATTTCTGAGCCGGGAAGGCTCACCGGGAGGGTGACGCAGCTCCTAGAGGAGGTGACACAGTCCCAATAGAGATGGGAGCAGCCATTGCTGCATAGCACTGGGGACAGTGCAGTCACCAGTGGGGTTTGTTCATCCAATTTTTGGATCCGCCAAAATATCTGTCTCGGATAGAGGTACTTCTGTCGGGTTTATTCTCTGTTGGGTGAGTTGGATTTGGCAACCTAGTCATATTCAGAAAACTGCATAATAATAAAACCCTCATATCTGTTGCACCCGTTTTCCCACACTGGGTTTTTCCGAGGAAGTTTAGTCCAATAATAAGTGTGTCCTTTGTGTGGTTGTCTTATTTATTTTTTTAGTACTTGATCTATATATTGGTGTAGGCTGCAGTGTATTTGCATTAATATTTTCTGAATAATTATGAAAATAACTTGTTAAAATGAAGAACACAAGTGGGTAATGCAAATCAGTTTACTGCAGTAGGATTTCTGATTTGTTAGATTCAAAAATTTTCACATGGTATCAGAGTGATTGCAAATCAAGGAGGATTGAAGCCATTAGTGAAAGGACAGAGGAAAAATCTGTGTGAAGACATCTATCCCGAGAGACAGCGCAGAGGGGTGACATAGTCACCAAGGGAGGCTCACACAAAGCCTGCATCAACGTGATTGGGTGACGTTGTTGTTGCAGAGGGCAGCACAGTAGTTACTGGGCCAGCGCAGAGACCGTTGAGTCTCTGTTTTCCAGTTGTTGGGGGTGTAGCACAGATTTTATCTGGAGTTGTTGGTGGGGTGTTGATTTTGTTGTTGTAGAATAGTACTTAGTGGGACAGAAGCAAAGTAGAGGGAATTTCTTCCTCATGGGACTTCCAGCCAAAGAGTCTGAATTCTAACTAGCTGAGCCGCAGTGGAGAGAGGCAAATCTACAAGCTCCAGAAGGGAGTGCGTAGGCCAATCCAGTGTTGCACAGAGGAGAGAGAGAGCAATTCGATATTTTTTGGCAAATATGGCAACCACATCTCCAGGAGGGAGGTGGGGTGATCTAGAGATGTAGTTCGAAAGGACTGCAGAAGAGGGCAGGATCCTTGAGGTGCCCAAACTCTTGGATCACATACGACTACGGGAGCCCTTAATGACAGTAGCAAAATGACGAGAGTCAGTTGGTGCGAGGGATGATGGAGCAACAATGGCAAAGCTAGAGCGCCAAAGTTTGAAGTAGCGCAGTGGAGTGTTGCAGCTGTGCGGAAGGCACAGAGCAGATACAACAGCAGTGCAATAGCATCAGAGGGTTAGCACAGATTAGCAGCAAAGGTAGCTTCAGCATCAAGGGGCATCTAGACTGACCAGCATGTCAACTTTTGGGTAGCTTTTCAATTGCTTACTTCTCAGCAACTGAGTTGTAGTGCAGCAGTTAAAAGTGGCAGTGCTATGGGCAGCATGATCCAGCATATTAAGAGGGAGTTGCAATACAGATACAACAGTGATAGTGGCAGTGTCATGGGCAACAGTACAGATTGCAGCAATGCAATGGATGAAGGGCAACAGGGCGAGCATCAGCAACGCAGAGGACTAATGCCACGGATCCGTGTGATACTTCTGCTAGGAAGTATTGCTAGAGCACATTTTTCGCTAAGAGGGAGTGTTGACTTTTGGGTTGCAGAGGATGTGCTCTAGCTCTGAAATTTTGTGGAGGGGCTAGAACACATGAGATCTCCAAAACCCAGAAATTGTTTGGAGAAATTCCACCCAGAGTGCATGTTATTCAAATAATTAATTACTTTTAATGGTTCCTAAGTTAAAACTTAGGAAATTAAAATAATTAAAGTGAATTAATGTAAATATGGGTGAGAAGCTTCTAGGTGACAAGGATCAAATCTAATTTAATCTTAGCCATTTATTAGATATTAGATCACAGTCGTTGATTTTTCAACAAGAAAAGTATAAAGGAAGGCTTGGGGTCAGTTGGAGAACACACACAGGGAGAGCAGCACTTGAGCTAGATCTAAATTTTGGGGCGTGTTTTGCTGAGAATTTCGGAGTAAGCTTCTATTGCAGAGAGGGGTAGTTCAGCAATGGGACTTTCTTCCAAGGCCGAGAATACATAACAAAGAGGCAGCGCAGCACCAGGGAAAGACAGCGCAGCTCTAGGAGGGTGACGTAGAGGCTGGAGGGCTAACGCAATCACGCAGAGGCAGTGTTGGGGTTTCTATGAGGCAGATTGGGCATCAATTCAGTAGATCAATTTCTGAGTCGGGAAGGCTCACCAGGAGGGTGACGCAGCTCCTAGAGGAGGTGACGCAGTCCCAGCGCAGAGCTGGGAGCAGCCATCGCTGCATAGCACTGGGGACAACGCAATCACCAGTGGGGTTTGTTCATCCAATTGTTGAATCCGCCAAAATATCTGTCTCTTGATAGAGGTACTTCTGTCGGGTTTATTCTCTATTGGGTGAGCCGGATTTGGCAACCTACTTGTATTTAGAAATCTGCATAATAATAAAACCCTCATATCTATTGCACCTATTTTCCCACATTGGGTTTTTTTGGGGACGTTTAGTCCAAAAATAAGTGTGTCCTTTGTGTGGTTGTCTCATTTATTTTTTCAATAATTGATCTGTATATTGGTGTAGGTTGCAGTGTATTTGCATTAATATTTTCTGAATATATCTGAAAATAACTTGTTAAAATGAAGAACACAAGTAGGTAATGCAAATCAGTTTACTGCAGTAGGATTTTTTATTTGTTAGATTCAGAAATTTTCACAGCTTCCCTGTCCATCGACTATCAATCACATCCCATAACATCATATGTCTATCAAGCCCAGCAAAACCCTTGTCTGCATAATAAGAACGAATGGCCTCCTTGGCCCTATCCATGGCCTCATACAAATAAGCCATTGCAGGCTTGTCCCCATCTACCAATCTCAGAACCTTTACTATAGGTTCACTAACTGAGCATGCTTCTTCTACTCCCTGCCAAAACGTGTCAAAGTACACCATTTTTGCAATGGCCCTCCCGTCCCTTCCCTTGTTGTATCTACAATCACGCCACTCATCAGAAACAAACATTTGCTTCAACTCGAACTGACATTGAAGCAAAGACTGAAGAGTAATAAGGTTGGTGGCAAAACATGTGATTGCAAGACGCCACAACTCCTTATTTCTAGTGTACCTCCTCATTTGGATTTATGATTTGAAAATATTAATGCAAATCAGTTTACTGCATTAGGACTTCTGATTTGTTAGATTCAGAAATTTTCACAGCATCCCTGTCCACCAACTATCAATCACATCCCATAACAGCATATGCCTATCAAGCCCAGCAAAACCCTTGTCTGCATAATAAGAACGAATGGCCTCCTTGGCCCTATCCATGGCCTCATACAAATAAGCCATTGCAGGCTTGTCCCCATCTACCAATCTCAGAACCTTTACTATAGGTTCACTAACTGAGCATGCTTCTTCTACTCCCTACCAAAACATGTCAGAATACACCATTTTTGCAATGGCTCTCCCGTCCTGTCTCCTGTTGTATCTACAATCATGCCACTCATCAGAAACAAACATTTGCTTCAACTCGAACTGGGATCGAAGCAAAGATTGAAGAGTAATAAAGTTGGTGGCAAAATGTGTGATTGTAGGATGCCGCAACTCCTTATTTCTAGTGTACCTCCTCATGAGGCTAAGAACAAAAGCATGGTTATAAATAAACTTGAGGACACTCCTAGCCATATAAATCACCTCCTTGATGAAGGAGAGTTTCCCCATAATATCCTCAAGCAACAAATCGATACAATGTGCTACACACGGAGTCTAGAACAATGTGTGGTGCCTCTCCATAAGAATATTGTCGACAGACACATAATTAGTTGCATTGTTTGTTATGACTTGCACCACATTTCTACACACCAATCTCCCGAATGAACCCATCTAACAACTCACATATCGTTGCTGCATTTTTCATATGTGTTGATACATCCACTGATTTAATAAACATGGTACCTTGAGGACAATGTAACAAGAAATTTAGAAGGGTCCTACCCTTCCTATCTGTCCAACCATCGAACATCACTGTGCATCCAAAAACTTCCCATGTTTGTTTCAACTATGCCAATCTAGAGTTGATGTCCTGCTTTTCTACTTGAAGAATTGGCCCCGCAACTCCTCATATGTATCACTTTTGTACCCTGGGCCCACAACAGCAATAGCATCACACATTGGCTGCCAAAATGGATTGGTTTTGGTGATGCTGAGAGGTAAGTCACTCCAGAAAAGACACCTCCCCATAATTCTATCTGCTTCTTGCTTCTTTTTTTTAACAATTGATTTTATGGAAGGTTGTGCTCCATATCCTATTCATGGAACAAAAAATGATGACCTCGCACTAGCAGTAGCAGGTGATGCTGTGGAGCCCCTCCTACTACCCTCAGCCTCAAAATCAGAAGAAGATATCCCAAAAGATCTACCTGCACGTTCAACCTTGTTTCTTTCTGTCTTTTTCATCAATTGCTTCAAGAGCTTTTTGTATAAGCTCTGAACTAGAAACTGTACAAAGCCCAACATCATGTCCAGGGAGTCTAGCCAACTGGTATTTCAATCGCGTAACCCCTCCAGTCGTCCTAGTCCCACACAATTTGCATGATAGATATGCCCTATTTGTCCCACCATCAGGGTCCCCATACTCCCAAAATGGGTCCAAGGCTTTTGGTATAGTCTAGTGAGCTAATTCAAACCTAGGGCACCAAAAAAACAAAAAATTAGAGTTAATGATTAAAGTTACTCCACCCATACACAAAAAATAATGAGTAATAACCACCTCATTTTACAAAATATTTTTTTTGCTACATTATTTGCAATGTGAATTCAATGAAAAATGACAATAAGAGAGTGCATTTGAAAGTTAAAAAAAGAAATGGAGTTTGTTGTCCAAATATGGAGAAAAACATTGCATTGGCTCATGGGCATGAAAATCATAGCAAATGGAAAAGAAAGAAGAAAAAAACAAAATCTTGGTAGGCAAAGAAGCAAGCAAGAATAACCCTAAATCTATGAAAAAAATCATTAACATAGGGGTTTTTAAGAACATCCCTGTTAATGAAAGAAATGAAAATTGTCTCATTGTTCTTCATCATACAAAAAATTCGTAGTTGGTGGTGATAATGGCTCTTCGATCCTCAATTCCTCCTTGACAACCACCACAATGCTCTCCCCTTCTCCAACACTAAGAAGACCAAAATGAGCAAAAAAAAATCGTTTTTTCCCTTTTCTAGGCATGGGTTAAACGGACCGGCAATATTTACTATCGTCGCACGGTATTTTCACGAGATATCGGCGATATGTCGAAAATATCGCAATATTTTATCCGCAATATTTCGGCTCCCCGAAAATATCACGCTATTTCCGAATATGAGCAATATATCGCCGATATTGTCAACATTGGTTAGAATGTCCATTCTTTGAAATACTTAATTGAATTTCACTAGATCATTGTACATGTTAAATTTTATGTGGATCTTTTTCGGTTTCGTGGCTAGATTAGTTGAGAGTTTCTATTTGTTAACATCCAATTCAACGTGGTATTTACCTCTCAAAATGTCAGCAATCTGCTATTGAATTAAAACTCCGAAATTCAAATTATAAAAGGGACTAATTCTTGACAATTAGAAGATTCTAATTCTGAACATCCAGAGCTATGATATTCTGATTGTGAGACTACCTTAATTTAGAAATTTGCAGCTAGAAATCAGGTGTCATTGGGAAGCCCCAATGGGACATGGATTTTCCAAGAAAAGCATCAGAGGCAGTGGTTCTCTCTCTCTTGCTGCAGCTAAGAAGTGGATTATTGCTCTTCCCCGATAGATAGAAGTTTGACACCAATTTTCCTCATGTGCATAGCAGAATGTATGATTTTGAAATTACTCTCAAACTTGGGTCTGAATAACCACCAACAAGGATAAGCTGGTAATGTCATGGTGATGGAATAAGCAAGGGACTTACAGAAAAATAAAAGGATTCTGACCTGTCCTCCTGAGACTGCATTCCAAGAATGCTTCTGCAGGCTTTTAGAACTGCCAGAGGCAGCTATTATAATGAAGTGGCCAAACTGCCAAGCATTTAGATAATTAGAAGGATAGTGATGAAATCCTGACTAAGCACACTAAAGAAAATTGCAGACTGTGAGAAAATTTTGTAAGCACACAAAGTAAACTCTAGCTCCTATTCCAAAGTGGTTCTAAAAGCCCAATCTATGTAAGTATGCATCACAATCTACTCTGCCAAGCCCGCGATTAGCAGTCTAGACTCTATATGATGAACAATTTACCAGTACCCATGTATTAGATGTACCAGAATCCATGCATTAGATGACAGTCCAATTTCAAGTTTCCCAATCTGGTCATGCTTTTGCTCTGTTTCTTCGTGCAGGGATAGTTAGAAACCAGATATGAAGTCGACAAAGCGATGATTTTAGAAAACGACATACTTTTTGGCATATGCTTTATCTAAATCTCTGACAATGTGAAAAATATAAAAAATGCATATTAAACCAACTTTATGCCATCAAAAGCAATGTCACAAATAGCCTCAACGTGATTATTACATTTTTCTCATCAGAAAAACTGTATTAAGAGGCGTTCAAAACATTACAGCAATCGAAATAGTGTTCAAGAAAAACAGAAGTACCAATTGAATGCTGGCAAACAAGAAAACAAGGAAGACAAGAACCAAATGGAGACAAGACTAAAATAGAACACCAATAAAAATAATACCGCTATGGAGAATTACATTGATGAAGCTTATTTTCACAGAGGTTAAGTCCAGTAGCAACGGACCAATCCTGTAACATTCCTTTTAACAATGTTTCCCTTCTATTTTTCTGCACCTAAATTTGAATACCTAATTCAATTTGGTTTTCCTGAGGAAAAACCTGTCTTCTGCAGACCATGAACAGAAAATGTACAAGAACATTTTGTGATCAAGGTCCCGTCACTAGAGGAGCCCATCAACAGATCAACAGGATAAAAGTTTAAACTCATTTAAAATACCTATATAACCTAGAGAAAATCAGGAAAAAGGAAGAGCAAATACCTAAAACGTACTAATTGTTATGAATAATCCTAGTCTTTCTATGAAAAGAATTTTTCTTCGGCCTGGCTCTTCTTATGTCATGCCTGTTGCCTTTCATGAGACGACGACTGGTCTCTTTCTGCTGCTTAGGAATAACCTTGTTCTTTTTCTGCTGATGTTTCTGAACCTGCTGCAAGCTCCTATGGCTATACACCGAGAATGTCTGCAGCGCCTCCTCTTTTTTTCCCACTGGAATGCTTGCAGCCATGACCTCCTTTACAGGGTCTTTTTCAGGTACAGAACCTGGTATAGAACCTGCATTGCTATTACAAACATTAGGCATACATTCAGAACACGAATTTCCGACACAGAATTTGCAGTCATTATTAATGTTATGAATACAGTGACAACAATAAAAGAGAAGTGCCCTGGATCATCTAAGCCACTGTGAGCGAAATCCTAAACAGATATATTATGATGATCATGACGGTCAATATTTCCTGCTGGTACAGACTTTCCAACTTTCCACACTAGTGTGGGAATGTGGATGCATGAAAAGAAAGAAGTTGCATTTACGCCAAGCGAACCTCATATGGTGGTCTGTGTGAAGGGCATAGCAGAAAGCCTTCATTATTGTTATTATTGCTATGAATATATCCAAAAAAAACAATTTATTTTGGTTATGCATACACCCAGAACACATATTAATTGAATGGAGGGGAAAATACAGAAAATAGTATACTGACCTTCAACTGGAGTATAAGAGAAAATGTAAAGGACCAGAAGACATGCTAATAAAATGAATGGAATAAGGTGCACCGCCTGCTCTGCATTGCAACCCAACTGTGGATATTTATCTATTTCATCTTCCTCTTTCTCTTCCTCTCGTTCATATCTCTCCTCTGCACGGGCTCTTAAACCCAACTTGAACCTGGTACCAGACCTATGCATGGCTAAGAAATGCCTGTTAAATACTAAAATACGCCTTGGCAGGAGCAAAATATGTCATCAACTGATGGAAACAGTGAATGTCATTTCCAGGTTGTTGATAGGATAAACTAGAGAATGTGGGTTTTCTGTGAGGAGCATGGAAAATCAAATGTCCATCAAAAAATTCTATGCAGAAAGGTATAAGAGGGTAGAAGCCATGAGAAAACTCTAAGAAAAGGTGCAGAAGGGCAAAGAATTGATCAATGGAATGGAATAATGAATAAGTGGGTTCAACTTCTGAATTTATTACATAGCCCATAGACTAAACATACTAAACCACACAACTCCCATCGACAGTCTGCATGAGCACAGATATACTCATTGGAGAATGCAGACATTTTTGGGTTGGAGTTATCGAATACATCGAGTTCTTGTTGTTCAAGGTGTCAATTCCAGATAACAAGAACTCTCTCTATCCTCTCTATTCCTTTTTCTACGACTTTTTAATATTTTTTTCTCATTTCCAGCTTGGCATGAGCGCATTTCAGTGCATGGATAACGACGAGACATGTGGGTCGGGAACTGATAAATCTGCTAATAATGGGACATACCTAACGCTGCGCGCGTTATTGTGGCAAATGGGCCTCTGTTATTAGGGCACTTTCTTTTTATTACCTGGTCACTGAGCTTCATTGGCGTCATCTCTATCTTAAGGGTTGAAAACTTTCGTTGTATTGTTTATCATTGTTCCGGATGCCGTACGGACATCTGCTCTGGTCATTTCTCGTCACGCGTCTGTATGATTCTGGCCTGCCATGGCAGCGCAGCATTAGGGAGTCGTCTTCTCAATTCAATCACGAGGGATGATTTTGATGTCAGGCTCCTTATCGATAAAGGGCTTCAAGGTCCACCTGCCTAAACAAGCATAATCAAATCTTTAAGCTAAGCTTTTGTTTGGGAATCGGTCTTCGTCACGCTGGCGTATTTAAACTTAATAAGAACTAATATATATTAAATAGGCGACTTTGGGGCATCTTTTAATCAGAATCTTGAGGCTACGATGCTACTTTATCTAAATCCAGAAATCTCACTTTGGGGCATTTTTTAATCAGAATCTTGAGGCTACGATGCTACTTTATCTAAATCCAGAAATCTCACTGCCGAAAACGGATTTAGATTTTTGGAAATCCGTCTAGTATTTAATATAAAGTGAATAATTTAAATTAAAAATTAAAATTAAAATTTTTATAAAATTTTAAATAACATTACAAAAACTTTAAAAATTAAAAACTAAAATAAATTACTTACCATGTTATTGGGAAGGTTTTATCAAAATTATATTAAAAATGGTTCCTTGACCATACAAGTGGGTGGATGAAAGCTTACTTGTATGTCTCTCACATTTTAATTCAAAAGATATTAATTTCACTAGTTTGGTAAACAATTAGTTTTTAGTTATATAGGTTCAAGTCTATATAAATATGTTGCAACTTATTAATTTACAATATTTACGTGATTAATTAGTTGTAAAGTTTTTTGAAATTATTAATTCTCTAACAATTTTTTCTTGTTAAAAAAATAAAAAATTTCAACTTTTAATAATTATAAATTTGTTGAATTGAGCCTTTTGTGATTCATAACATTTATAAGAAGAGTTTCAGCATAAATCATATATAGAAAATCTTTGCCAACGCGTTTAGAACCAACTAGTGTGGCGATTACTTTTATATGTAAGTATATGATA
This sequence comes from Pinus tabuliformis, assembly GCA_031772625.1. Classification (NCBI taxonomy): domain Eukaryota; kingdom Viridiplantae; phylum Streptophyta; class Pinopsida; order Pinales; family Pinaceae; genus Pinus; species Pinus tabuliformis. Next base: position 515,327,934 of record CM062811.1, read on the forward strand.
TATGCAGTTTCAAACTTTGGAATATATAAAATTGAAGCATGTAGTTTCAAACTTTGGAACATATAAAATCGAAGGATGTAGTTTCAGACTTTGGAATAGATCAAATCAAAGGATGTACTTTCAAACTTTGGATATGTTGGATGTGTGTTTATTCTTTCCACAACTACCCCCACGTGTGGAAACACCCCCTTCGTTGCGTTGGGTGGTAGGGGGCTCATAGGGGTGATAGCCCCCCTATTTGGGGGTTTACAGGGGGGCAGTATCCCCCCTACATGGGGTCTAGGCAAACACCCCGGGAATTTTTTTTTTGGACCCTATATTATGTGGGCATACCTACCTATGGTTTTGTACATGGGTTTTGCACATGGTTTAGCGCATGGGTTTTGCACATGGTTTTGGGCATGATGGTTTTATGCCCATGGTATCTTGTAGATCCAGTCAAGGAAACTACAGTTATGTTCTAATCCAGGGCTAATGGATTGGGGTTTAGGTAAGCTTCAGCATGTATATATATGTGTTGTAACATTGAAAAGAATATAATGAAAAATCAATCTCGTAGTCTTGGTTTTGGGATCTAGGGAAAATCGTTGTGTATTTATTTTATATTCTTGCCATTGTTTATTTTTCTGTTTTTTTTTAGAATTCGTATGAAGGTAATTTATGTATAGGGATAAAACCTACATTTGGTATTAGATATTTTTTGGATTCAAGGGGATGCCTTTTCCATTGAGAGGTTCTGCTTCGGCCTGTGGTAGACCTTGTTCAGTGGGAGATCTGCGAGATCAATTCTTGCAGTGAAAGAAGCTGGTGAGTAGTGGAAAGATAGAGATCGAGAAATTTAATGGTCAGAGTTTTGAGTTGTGGAAACTCAAGATGGAGGATCTACTGGTAGATAAAGATCAGTGGATCGTGGTAGATCTAGGCACTAAACCAACGATAATGTCAGCATAAGACTAGGTGAAGCTGGATCAAAAGGAAAATAACACTATACATTTGTGTATCTCATATTCAATATTTTTGAATGTATCAGGGGAAGCTATGGTGAAGTCTTTGTGGGACAAGTTAGGGACTTTACAGTACCAATTTAAGTCTCTGGCGAACAAACTGTTCCTAATGAAAAATTTGTACAACCTAAGGATGAAGGATGGAGACTCGGTAATAAAGCATCTGAATGCCTTTAATACTATTGTAAGCCAATTTCAATCTATTGATATTAAAATTTCAGACAAAGGTTAGTGCATCATTTTGTTGTGTTCTCTACCAGATTAAGGATAGTCTGGTTGTTGCAATAGGTAGCAATGCAACTACCTTGAAGTTTGATGAAATAGTCTCATCCTTATTGTCGGAGGAGATGAGACGGAAAAATATGGAGGGCCAGAATGGAGATGCTTTGTCTATATGAGGATGGTCCTAGAATAGAAAAAAAAATAAGTCCTTGAGTGGGAGATTTAAATCTAGATGGAGACCTAAATCTCTAGCAAAACATGTAAAGGTGTGCCAGAAATGCGGAAAGGAAGGGCACTTCAAAAAGGGTTGTAGATCTAAAGCTCCTGAGAAAGGAATGTGATCTGATGATGCTCCTTCTACACAGGTGAAAACCAACTCAAATGAAGGTGGTGATGTGTACTTGGCTTCTTCTTCAAGTACACATGTAGATCATGAGGCATGGTTGATTGACTCAAGTGCATCCTTTCACTTCACTCCCCATAGGGAGTGGTTTTGCGAGTATGAGAAATATGACGGTGGTGATGTCTTCTCAGGGGATGAAAGGAAGGCTAGAATATTCAGACATGGAAAATTCAAGATGAAGTTGAAAAGTGGAAGGATTAGAACACTTCTAAGTGTTCTGAATATTCTTAGATTGGCCAAAAATCGGATTTCTGTAAACAAGATGATTGATGCATGTGTAAAAATAGTGTTCGAGAAATATACTTACAAGATGGTTCAAGGAGCACTAGTACTGATGCGGGGATTTGAGATTGAAAATATATACAAACTTCTAGATAGTATTATTATTGATGGGTGCAACAGTTCTATGGTTCCTGAAAGTGGAGCATAAAATCGAGTGGTCTTTGGAGAAAAGACTTTGCTATGGCATCAAGGGCTTGGACATATTGGAGAGAAGGGCCTTCAAATACTTCATGGTAATGGTATGCTAGAAGGTATGTCTAATTTCTCTCTGGATTTCGATTTCTTTGAACATTGTGTATATTGGAAGCAGAATCAGGTGTGTTTACCCTCTAGTGCTAAGAGGGCGAAAGGGATATTAGATCTTGTGCATAGTGATGTGTTTGTACCTATGTCAGTTCCATCACTAGGTCAGTCTGTGTACCATCTATCATTTATAAATGACTTCTCAAGGAATACATGGATATATTTCCTCAAGAAGAAACCTGAAGTCTTTGACAGGGTTAAAGAATTTAAGGTTCTGATGGAAAACCAGACAGAGAAGAAGATAAAGGTGTTGAGGACGGATAATGGTGGAGAGTTCTGCAAGAAAGAATTTGAAGATTTTTGTAAGAACTGTGGTATATCACGAAAAAAGACTACTCCATACACACCTCAGAAAAATGGAGTTGCAAAAAGAATGAACATGACATTGATGGAAAAGGAAAGAAGCATGCTCAGTGGTGTCGGGTTAGGACAAGAATTATGGGCAGAGGGAGAGGAGACTACATGTTACCTGGTCAATATATCACCTTCATTGGAGTTGGAGGATAAGACTCCACATGAGGTATGGATTGGTAAGAAACCCTCCCTTTCACATTTGAAGGTATTTGGATATGATGCATATGTGCATGTTCCAAAGGAGAAAAGAACAAAATTGGATAGTAAATCTGAAAGGTGCATCTTTATTGGGTATAATGATGGTTTAAAAAGTTATAATATTTGGAACCCATAAACAAGGAAGGTTGTGTACAACCGAGATGTGGTGTTTAGAGAGGTGAAAGATGTTATTAAACATGAAGTACTACCAAAGGAACCTGAGAAGATATAGTTTTAGCTAAAGGAGGAAGAATCAAACTCTACAACAAAAGATGAATCAAAAGATGAAGAGCCACAAAATATAGCTGTGAGAATATCAGTTCGGGAAAGAAGACAGCCAGAAAGGTATAGTCCATCTGCTTTCTATTCAAATTTTTCTTTATTTATTATTGATGATGATCCCAGAACTATCAAGGATGAAATAGATTCAGAGGATGGAAAACTCTAGAAAGAGGTCATGGTTGATGAAATGGCATCTTTGGAAAAAAATGAGGCTTTGGATCTCGTGGAGTTATCAGCTGGAACAAAACCCATTGGAAGAAAATGGGTGTTTAAGAAGAATATGAATGTAGAAGGCAAGGTGGAGAAATACAAATCTCGGTTGGTAGCAAAAGGTTTTTTCTCCTGTTGCCAAGGTAAATTCTATTAGATTACTTTTATCTGTTGTTGCTACCTTTTATTTTGAGGTGGAATATATGGATGTGAAGAAATCATTTCTTCATGGGGATCTGTAAGAATAGATCTACACGAAGCAACCTGAAGGCTTTGCAGTGTAGGGAAAGAAAGATCTGGTATGTAGGTTAAAAAAGTCATTGTATGGGTTAAAACAGTTACCAAGGATGTGGTATCAAAAATTTGATACATTTATACGTGGACTTGGCTTCACGAGAAGAAAAGCGGATCATTGTTTATATTTTAAATTAATTAGTGACTGTGTTATTTATCTAGTCTTGTATGTGGATGATATTTTGTTGATTGGAAATGACAAAGAAATTATCTAGGATTTGAAGACCCAATTGTCCTCCAAATTTGACATGAAGGATCTTGGTGCTACAAACTATATTTTGGTCATGGAAATTAAATGAGATCAGGAAAAAAGGAAGCTCTCGTTAAGCCATAGGAAGCATTTCGAGACAATACTGTAGCGGTTTAATATGCTGGATACTAAACTATTGAAGGTTCCTATTCTTGTAGGTGTAAAGTTATCTGTTGAACAGTGTCCCAAGACACAAGAAGAGGAAGAGGACATGTCTTATGTTCCATATGAAAGTGCAGTTGGTATCCTGATGTATGCAATGGTCTATACTAGACCAGACATTTCACATGCAGTGGGAGTATTGCGCAGGTTTATTTCAAAATGAGGGAAGGAGCATTGGACAACAATGAAGTGGGTTTTCAAGTATTTACGTGGCACTAGTGATTATGGTCTGTGCTATGAAGGAAGACCAAGATTGGGTAGAGTTCTGGACATATGTGGCTTTGTTGATGCAGATTTGGCTGGAGATATAGATTAGAGAAGATCTATAAGTGGGTATGTGTCTAACCAATTTAGAGGTGCAGTCAGTTGGATGAGTAAGATACAGTCTATAGTGGCACTTTCAACTACAAAGGTAGAATACATGGCATCAACTCATGAAAGCACAGAATAAGTTTGGTTGCAAAGGTTGTATTCAAGTATGGGGTTAGTACAACGATCTATAAGGATAGAAAATGACAACCAAAGTGTAATTTTCTTGGAAAATAACCTGCTTATCATTAAAAAAAAAATCACATTGATGTTCAGTATCACTTTGTGAGGGATATGGTTGAGGACAAAAAGGTGTTGCTAGTAAAGGTGGAAAATTAAAAGAATGTTGCAGATGCATTGACGAAGCCTGTGAGCATTGAGAAGTTTTCTTGGTGTAGAGAAACAATGGGAATTTCATGGTTGGACCAATGACTAATCTCTCTTGTGACCCCCTGTGTGGAAAAGAAAACAGCAAGTGGGAGAATGTTGGGTGTGTGTTATATTCTTTCCATGACTAGCCCCATGCACAGAAGAGCCCCCTTAATTGAACCAGATGCAGCAAAGGGGTGGTAGCCCCCTTGCACAAGGTTCGATGCAACACCCCGGGAATTTTTTTTTTTAGACCCTATATTAGGTGGGTGGACCTACTTATCATTTTGTGCATGGGTTTTACACATGGTTTTGGGCATGATGGTTTTCTGCCCATGGTATCTTGTAGATCCAGTCAAAGGAACTATGGTTATGTTCTAATCCAACGTTAATGGATTAGATTTTATGAATGCTTTGACATGTATATATATGTGTTGTAACATTGAAAAGAATATAATGAAAAATCAATCTGGTAGTCCCAGTTTTGAGATCCAGGGGAAATTTCTATGTATTTGTTTTATATTCTCGCCATTGTTTATTTTTCTATTTTTTTTTTTTAGAATTCGTATGCAGGAATTTCTGTATAGGGTTAAAATATATAAGATAAAACCTTCTTTTGGATTCAAAAATTTCGCAGCCTGGCGATAAGACCTCAAAATGGAAACTTTGGATAAAACCATTTTTTTAATAGAATGTTCTTAAAAACATTGGTTAAATGAATTAGTCAACTAAACTTAATATAGATTCAACGTTGAAGCAAATGTTATAGTCTTGCAGAATGAAGGGACTAACAATTTGGTTAATTTTTACTTGTTATGATGGCTCTCTAATATGGGAATTCATTCATTATTGATATTTGTGTTATTATGTTGAAGATATGTTCATGCAAATTTATAATCATATAAATGAAGTATCCATTTTCACCAATATAAGACTTGTTGCATGAGAAAGAATTTTTTGAACTTTGTTATTTCAATGTTGACCAAGTCAATGATTATTTCATCTAAGGAGTTGATGAATAGTGTTTTGAATATAAAGAAATGTTCCTTCCCTTTCTTGGGCATGTATGTAACTGAACATGCATAGTTGTGTTACAACATTGATATTAATATCAATATTCTATAAGATTCTAAAAGTAATGTTGCTTATGCTAAACAATATTTTGTTTGAATACCACTTACAACTTACTGGATTGATCTCGATTGAATCATTATGTTTTTTTTCATCCATATTGATTCTTTTAGAGTGAGAAAAGTGGAGGAATAAGCTCACAAGGCTATTTTTACCTGTGGTATCCAATTTGGCAAATTATGATATGAAACCTTTTGGGAATAATTTGAGGCATTAAACAAAAAAATTTGGGGGGGGGGGGGGGGGGGGGGGGGGGTAAAAATTTCCCACTTAAGCATAACACATTTTCCCCTATTCTACACACATAGACCTTTCCAATGACATAATAAATCACCTCAAACAGAGTCTATATGAAAAATTTATGCCAATCAAAAGTTAACCTTCCTATTTTAAATACATAATTTAGGAGGATGCCACGTTAGCCACCATTACCCATGGAAAAGGGGCTAGCCATATGACCATGATAAAGAATGCTCTAGAAGAGTCAATATTGTAACTCTAGTTAAGAGTTGAAAGAGTCAAACTTAACCACTAGTAGGCTATTAGGTTGTGTTGTAATCAGGCCACTAGGAGGAAAAGGGGGTTCCACTCTATTTGAGTGCATTTTGTTCCATATATGATAAGAATAGCCACGAGAGATAGGGAGAGAGAAAATTGAGAGGATTCTTACATTGTAGCAATCCATTGTAAAACTCCCTCACACCCCATTGTACCTTCTCGGGCTATGGAAGGTGTTCCTTATGAATTAAATTGACCTCTAAGGTCTATTATGAAGATGGGGTTACTAAAAATCCTTATTTTCCATTTTTTTTAGAATTCACTTTTGACATCAACATCATGTCTGTCTCTTTGAGAGCTTTCTAACGATATACATTTTATCTCAATTCGACTCTTGAATTGAGAGTTATGCCCATTTGAAGTTTGACCATTCAAATGGTGTCACCTCAAAAAGGGGCCACCATGTGTGACCCGCATGTGTCCTATGCGGCTCTTCCACTCCACCTGAGCATTCCTCTCATCACATGTGGAACCAACATATCATCTCCATGGCCAACAATAAGCATTTGTGGTACTTTCTACCTCACCCCAACTCATGGGTCCCACAAGGCCCATGCCCTTTTATGTTTTATCATTGTTCTTAGTTATATTTAGATCAAGGGAAATCTAAGGTGCACAGAACTGTGTCCCTCCTACACACCCCTGGATACCATAGATATATTATGTCTTAGTGAGGAGACTCAAATCTAGGGTTTTGCCACAACGAACACCACGTGCCACTCTCGAACCCTGATGCCCTAGATCACTCATGATTCTAAATAAGCATCTAATATGAATCTAATCTAGAACCTTTTCTCTTGTACTTATCTCTACCACTCCCAAACTCTATAGATTCATATAAAATATATTTCTGTAGGGAAAATCTGATGTTGCAACATGGCTTCTCCCAAGCAAGGATCACCCCAGATCTCCTATACAATTCAACCATTCTTGAAAATATATGATGTAATTGGTATCCAATTTTTTTTTTTTTTTGAAACTACACAAAACCTATCCAACTGGATACCCTAGACTACCTGATACAATAAGCACTACGAGGAATTAGTAAAGGTATCTGGTCTAGACACCAGTTTACCAAGAGATCATCTGAACCAAAATTCCAAGTCTGGAGTTCACTTAATCTTGAAATAAATTGAGAAATCAAATGATTTTAACATAATTTCTTTAGATTTGACTTCTACCCAAGACCTCAAAATTTCAGGGATGATATAAAGGCTTTAAAATCAACCTTTAGGGGTGATTACGCCAAGATTGTAAAGTATTTAAAGGGGCTAGTAAACCTTATTCACACCAAATCTCGATAAAGGGAAGAAATGACTTCTAAGACCAATTTTATTATAAATACTACAAGCCATGCCTACTTTGTGAAGCTCACAATATCCCACCATGCAAATAGGTGCATAACCATGATATTCTCATAAATCCCTTAAAATAAATAAATATTAGAGTTTAATTCATTCTTTATTAAGTAAAAATTTCATGAATTATCTCCTCGGCTTATAAAGTAGTCTACAGACTCAAGCTAAAATAATGATCCATCAAATTCATAGCCACATCAAACAATTGGAAACACTTGCAATAGAAATTCACTAAGAGGACTCAGGAAACCAATCACATTCATGTAAATAACTATGTAGTTCATGAAATGTTAACAATCACATAGATCCATAGGTTCAATATAACCATGAAAACATATAAATCAAATCAATAACAATGAACATACAAAAAATATCAACAACCTCCCATAGGTGATATCGATCCATACATTTACACAACTCACATTAGACATTTCCATAATTCATAGTTCCATGAACAAAAGTAACTTTTACTTATATGTTTAACTTGAAATGGTTGGAAACTTAAGGAGGAACTTCAACTCTCCACCTAACCATAGGCTACCTATAATGAAGTCTTTCTTAACGCTAACCACCCCCAATACAGATTCAAAGTCTGAGGAGTTATTTTCTTTAGGTAATTTCACACAGATATTCAGTCAAATAGACAAGAGAGGGAGTACACTATCCAAGTGGTTTCTAAACTTCCCTCAGGTAGTAGGCACCACAATGACTCTTCTTCCTCTCTGAAACCAATCATAGGGATTCACCCAAGGCTCAATTAAGGCATTATTTAGTTCTAGGAGAATGAATGCATGACATAGGTGGTTTATCAACTGGATTTTCAAGGCAAGCATTGTAGGAATCTAAATCCAATTATCTAGTTGGTTTATCAACTTACTTAGAAAGAACTAAATGGTTTATTAGCTTCCTCAACAAGCACTCATTGGTTTATCAGATTCATAAAAAATCATGGAATGGCTTATCAACTCTTTTCAGCAAACACCATAGTCGCTCAACTCACCTTCCTAGTGGTTTATTAACCTTCCAACAAGCACCCAAGTGGTTTATCAACTCAATCAACACGCACTTCATGATTCAAATATCCACTAAGCTCCCCATTGGCCAATCAAACAAAGGCACATAGTTCAATCTTTAAAACAATCACAAGGAATCTTGCCTAATTAGTGTGGTGGCTATAGGATATTGTTTCTACCTTTGTAGTTGCTCGTGCACTCCCACTTCCACGTGCTTTATTCTACCATAGTCTACTTTCTCACCCACTTGTGTTCTACATACTCTACCCATTATTTTTCCCCGTCATGATGAATTTTGCTCTGTTGTAGGTGGTCCATTCCATCCCATCCCATGGTGAAGGGTACAATATAGGCATTGTCCTCAACTCAAGCTACCCATAACAAAATTTAATGTCTATTGTATAAACAATTTAATTCAATAGGGGGTAGGTAAGGAAAATTATGTGTATGTGGTTTCGATAAAACACTGCACAAGAAATGTATCCTCCTCATACTTCTAAATCCATGTCCTCTCCTCCAACTTAGTCCTCCATTGCATTTTTACATAAATTACATAAACAAATTCACATAGTGATTTTTATGCGGAGTGCAACAAAAAAGGATATTATAGACCCTACTCCCTAAAGGAACATCACCTTTGGTGTTCTATAAATAAAACACAAAATACAACAGTGAGATTTATATTTACAACTCTTACATTCATTCACATAAAAAAAAAATGGGTAACATACCCTCATATGATCAACCAATTCCTAGGTGGCTTCATCTGGTGCAAAGTCCTTCCATTGCACCTTGAACCACTCTATTAATTAGTTATGATGTGCATCCTGCCTCCGATACAAAATTCATTATGGTTCTGGTTGGAGATCTCCCTTAGATTCCACTTGTATCATAGACCAATCCAAAACATGATTAACATCACATACATATTTTTTAAGCAAAGAAATGTGAAAACCATCATGTTCTTTCATTTTGGGTGGTCAGGCCAATTAATAAGCCATTAGCCCTACTCTTTCCTAAATATGAAATTGTCCACAAAATCTTAGTGCCAAATTAGCACGAGACCGTAATTTCAGTCAACTCTTTCTTGGTATGATGTGTAGATATACATGCTCTTCCACTTGGAATTTTTTGTGCATTCTTTGTTGATCTACATAGCTCTTCTTCCTATCTTGGGTTTCCTTCAATTTATATTTGATATTTATTACCTCTCATTCCATTTTGTTAAACATATAAAATCCAAGAACCACCATGTTTACTGCATCATCCCAATTGATGGGTGTGCTACATTTTTTGGCATATAAAGCCTCGAAATTAGTACTTATCTTTATTGACTCTTAATACCAATTGTTGTTGGAAAATTCAAATAAGGGTAGGAAACCTTCCCACCTATTTTTCTAATCCATGACATACATTCTAAGCATGTCGTATAGGACTATGCTTACTCTCTCAGTTTGTCCATCCATTTGACGATGATATGTTGTATTGAATGTTAGATGCATTCCAAAACTAGAAGATAGTGCTTTCCGAAATTCCAAGGTGAACTTAGAATCCTGATCCAAAATATCTTCTTGGGTATTCCATGCAATATAAATATATCATTCATGAAGATTTTATCTATGTCAATTGTGTTGTTGGTGGACTTGATAGCTATAAAGTGAGCTTCCTTGCTCAATTTTTCCACTACCACCATTATAGCATCATGTAATATAGAATTTTTTGGAAACCTTGTGATGAATTCCTCAGATTTTATCTCCCATTTCCACTTAGGAATGGGGATTAAATGCAATAGTTACATTGGGTGTTTGTATTCCACTTTAACTTGTTGACATTCTAGGAACCTAGAAATGTAATCGACAACTTCCTTTTTCATGCCTAAACAATAGTACCTTTTCTTCATAGTTGTTATCAATTTATGATAATTAGGATGACCTAAATAAAGTCTTTTGTGAAATTTATCCATGATGAGCTTCTTCAAGTCACCCATGCAAGGGACATACCATTTATCCTTGAATTTCAACATACTATCATTAGTGAGTGAGTAATTGTTGCTCAATGATCCTTCTAGCTCTTCCTACAAGCATTCCTTCATATGCTAGTAATTATCATCCTAAAGTCTTTCCTCTTTTATTCTTTCTTTGATATCAACTTCACAAGTGCTTATGGCAGCCAAATGTGCCACTTGCGGACTTCTACTAAGTGCATCCGCTACTTTGTTCTATTTTCCTTTAATGTACTATAATTCAAAGTCAAATTCACTTATCAAGGTTAACCATCTAGGTTGTCTTGAATTTAATTTGGGATGATCAAGTAAATATCTCGTCCATCCATGATCTTACATTAAAACAAACTTTCTTCCAAGAAAGTAGTGGCTCAACATTTTCAATGCATGCACTTTTTCTGCAAGCTCCAAGTCACGAGTGACATAATTCCTCTCATGATCATTTCATTTTTTCTATTCATATCACACCACATGTACTGCTTGCATTAGGATACCACTGAACCCTTCCTTACAAGAAATTGTGCAAACCATAAAATGTTTTTATGGATAAGTTATTCTCAATATAGGTGCATGAGTGAGAAGGTATTTTAGTTGTTTAAATGTGGTTGTCAACTCTAATGTCTATTGGAATCTAACTCCTTTCCTCTATAAGGTTGGGATTGTATGCCAAATATTTGAAAAATATAAGATGAACCTATGGTAATATATGACCAATCCCATGAAATACCTAACTTATGTAACATTCAAAGGAGTAAACCACTCCATGATGGTCTTGATCTTCTCAGGATCCATTTCCACTCCTTCCTTAGAAACAATATGTCCCAAGTACTAAACTTTTGACTCGAAGAAATCACATTTGTTGAGCTTAGCATAGAGCTTGTGCTCTCTCAGAAATTGTAATACAAATTTCAAATGCTCTGTGTGTTCTTTTTTTTTTCTGAGTAGACTAGGAAGTAATCTATGAATACTAACTATTGGGTCATGAAAAAGGTATGATTTTCCTCCTCATTTACTTGAAAAATCATATGGTTTTCATGAATTTACTCTCACCTTGAGCACATTCTTGAAGAAAGATAGTGAAAAGAAAATAAAAAGTAGTGTTGAACAAATTACATGCTTTTAGTATTAAAAGCCTAAGTTTTCACTTGTTTATGCACAGGTTGACTGGATTGGACAATTGTTGTTCCTTTTGGATAAGACAACAATGCCAATAAAGGAAGATGTCATTGTTACAGCTATGCGAACCACGCTAAAGGCAGAGGAAAAATACAGAGTTGATGTGGAAATTCGATTGTTCAACCGAGTAATCCTGAGGATCTTCTGATCCCTAGGATAAGCTACGATTTTGCTAGCATTTCATAGAAGATATATAATGCTAGTAAATAAAAAGGAAAGTAACTTTTGTAATCATTGTAAAATTCTAGAAAGACTGTGAATGCAGATTGAACCTTAAGGGTTGAAGTGATTTTGTAATTGCTTTTTACAGTTAATGAAAGACTTGAGGTTTCACATAAAATCTGCGTATTGAGTTTCTACTTCTAGAGGCTCTAGGCCTAGTCACTCGAAGGCTTACTGATCATTTGTAGTATGATTTTTACAGTTTACTGTCAAGATTTGTATTGTTGTTCCTTCTACATGTTGAGTTAGAGTAAATCTCATAGCTTAGTCAATATTGTTTTTATAATTTACAAAAAGTAAGTTTTGATATGATTGTTGTTTCCTCTTAGTATATTCTTGTTGCAATTACTTCCAGTTTTGAATGTTCCTCGTGATTAGCATGATTTGAACAGTTTTCTTTAATACATGTGGATTTGGTTGTTCAAGTTGATTTCCTCTTTTGCATTAGGATATTGGATTAAGATCTTTGTTGAAAGTAGTTTGCAAATGATTTATCTTTTCGATTTCGAATTATAGAATAATTCCTCTTCTGCATTTTTAAGAGTTAATGAGTCGTTAAGAAATTGTTTATTTCTACAACAATTAGTTAAGATTAGCTACCTACATTCCAATCTCTGATTGTTATCACACAGATAGTGCTTACAACCTTGAAATAGAAAGACGAATCCTAGGTTGACATATTAATGTAGGATTAAGATTGATTTGTGAAGTCATCTTAGTGCACCAACATTTTGGTGCCATTGCCGGGGAGGTTGTTAGGACAATAGTTAATTTGTGTCTATGAAAAGAATTGGGAATTGAAAACGGGAGGTAAGACCCTGCATACACAACATGAAAAAAGTTTGTTCCTAGTGCTCCCTCTTAGTAGATACGCAGAGGTTGTGTAGTTATGAATGATTAGGAGAAGAAAGACAGCAATAGATCATAAAGGAATACCAAAAACCACAAAATCCCAAGGATCGATGACCCTTGGGAGACCAACCTTTATAAATGAAATCATTCAGAGAGCTGAATCTCATGCATTAGTAGGACCCCAGACAGTATCTAGAAAGGGCTTTACTTTGGTCCCTTAAGCAGAAGAGTCACAAACTGTAGCTTATGCCAAGATCCATAACAAAAATGAAGGATCTGAGCAAAGTTTCCAAAAACAAAAATCTATAGTCTAGTTCTTCACAAGAGGGGAAATTGTGTAATTTGAAAGAAGGATAGGGAGAAACTAGTGGAGTTGCTAAAGCAGACCCATAACCATGTGAATTGGGATCTTCTGTGATCCTGGCTGAAAAAGAAGTACATAATATCCCAAATCTGATTACTGCAGTAATTCCCCTTCAAATTTTGAATACTCCATCCACCTAGATAACACCTCCTAACCAAGAAATCCCTAAAGATTATTTACACATCTTCGGCCAAATGGCGAATCACGCACCTCAAGGTCATAACTCGACATTGGAATACCCTATCGTCGACCCAATAGCCAATTCCCCAATGGATGTTATTCCTTTACAAAATATCTCGACCTTTCAAAGGATGACCTCAAAGGATCTGGATGCTTTTTTTTTTGAGTTTGATGTCCTGTGTAGAGGATATGATTACACCACTGATCCTTAGAATTTGAAGATGTTCCCCTCTAGCTTAAAGGGAGTATCTTTGTGATGGTTTATGGGATTAGGTGGAAGTACCATTAACTCCTAGGATGACATGAAAAACACTTTTCTCACTAAATACCAGGACTATTGTTATAGACATAGTTGGGCACTGCAACCCCAATCACATATGTCAATAAACCAAGGGATCTCAGACCCCTAAAAGTGTTGTTTCATACCCTAAAGGATCAATGTCAACTGATTACATCATTCCCTAGAAGTTCTCCCTGAAAAACTACTCAGAATTGGTCAAAACTGGACCATACAGATTGCTCCATGCTGAGGGTGTGATGCATCTCACCTGCAACACACAAAGGGTGTGATGCATACTGAAAATCCCTTCTGTAGGGTGCGATGAGCGAGAGTAGACAAATGGCAGAGGAAGTTTGCTAGGTGGAAACTCAAGGAATCTTCTAGAAACTGCTCATATGACACTTGCCTCTTTGAATTCACCCAGGGATGAGTAAGAGATCATGAAATCTCCAAGTGGAACCAAGAACTATCAGTGAAATGACACTAATAAAAATCCCAGAAGCTGACTCACTCCCCTGCAAACATCTATATATGGATCCCTCATCCTAGAGATCCCGAGGCTGGAATTTTGTAATTTGTAAGGAAGTGCTATTGGTTTCTCTTTGATACATTGTATTGTTGGGTGATCTAGATTTTCATGAGGTGAAGAGGGCTTTCATGCTGGGAGGATGATGCTGGATTAGACAACTGGGTTGTAATCCTCTCTTCTACTACTTCTATCAATAAAGCTATTTGAGTTTTCCTCCATATACTTTTATATTTCTGAATCTTGTATTTGTGTATGCATTTGTATGGTTAATGTATATCTGATCCTACATTGTTTATGGTTATACATCTCTATGCTTTCATGGTATTTTGCTGCTTTGACTCTACAAATGTTCTTTGAAGCGGGACAAATGAGAAAGGAGTGGTGAAGCTCTATCAAAGGAGAGAGGAAACAAGCAAGGAGCCAAGTGAAAGACTGAGGTTGGTCCTCTCTGCTTCTCTCTCATCTATCTCTCATAAAGGAAAACACAAGTTACTTTGAATTGTTTGTTTCTAAGATAGCTACCTGTCTTAGTGGGACTAGCAGGTCTGAATGGACACTAGTTTTCCCAGAAACAAAATGGTGACTCCGCTGGGAAGCGAATAGTTTGTTTGTTTGTTACTGTTGTTTTCTTTATAAACTACAACGGAGCCTAAAGTTAAGCCAGCTAGCCTTTGAACTACTTTTGCTATGCAACTGCAAAGTAGATCAACACTGCTTCAGTCAATCTCTGGGTTGGTTTATGAACTGAACATCTGACTTGAAAACATCCTAAGTGCCCCGGTGGTAGCTCAATAACCTCATTAGATCAGCCCCTATACTTTGTGTTTATTGTCTATCATTAGCTCGGACCAAAACCTTGAAATTAGTTGCAAATTGTGGGTGAAAACCAAGCTCAGTCTCATCCCTGGACCATCGCACTATCTCTCATTGGCAGTTTGGATGCATTGCACCTCCCGTGTGTTGTAGGTGAGATGCATCCCTATTTCCCTTAAGGACAGGTTCTATGAATGAATGAGACTGTTTCTGCCTCCAGATTTTGGTTTTTTCTTCATTGTTTTCAGCTTTATTCAGTAGTTTTACTGTCTATGATCAGTATATCACTATTGAAACCTTCTTCCTTCACATTATTCAGCCTCCATTGATAATGAATTGTGAATGTTTTTAATGTATTTTTCATCATTTACAGTCCTCCTTTGCAAACAATAGCTTAATTGAACTGTCGTCTTTTGATTCGAAAGTGTCGCAACTGTCGTTTTCAGTCAAGAAAAAGAGTGTTGTAAAGTCGTCCTCTTTTAGATAGTTGATTACACTTTTTCCATTGTATTTGATTTGAATTATCGATTCCTTGAAGTGTCGAAAAAAGTTTTCCATTCGAAAGAGAAAGTTTCATCTTATTCTTCCTTTCGTTTTTTGAAAAGAAATTGTTAAAGTGTCGCTTCGAAGAAAAGTAGTTCAGATTTATACTTAGTTTTCTTTTTGTCATTCTCACATTAAGGGAATTGAAAAAAAAAATACATGCATGTGCATTTGCATTTAGACTGCATGTGGAAATTGATTTAGGAAAAGTGAATTTAGTGTGTGCTCTCTGCTCTATGTTGAAAGAATCATATTTTACTTTCCTTAGTAGCTAGGATTTTCATTGCTAAAAGAAAATAAATATTGTTTATCATTTTAGATTGCATATTTAGGAGTTGTACATCTACATCATGCGGTGAACCTTGAAAGGAAAACTTCTTAAGAAATATCAACTATAAAATAAGCCTCAATGAACATAAAAATGCTTTGGAACCTAACACACAACATCTAGAAGTCTAGGCTAGAGATGTATTCTGGTGTCGTAAAGCCTGGTAACTATCATTTTCATCGTAGGTTGGGTGATTCCTCCTCTTTGATACGAAAAGTGCCAGTATGGACTTGTGCTCCCACGTACCATCGAGTATATATTGGGAGACCACAATAGGTTGATATCCTTTATCCTTAGGAAGCCGTGTCTGTGGCCTTGTTGATCGCAATGCACTGAACACAACATTCGAGAAGATGGACTGTCGTACGTAAAGTCCTCAGTAATTTCTCTATAATTTACCACCGAGGTGTGTATTGCAGTTTTGCAATTGGTTTGGTAATCCCTTTGTCTAGATTTCTAGAGTAGTCACTTTCATTCCTTTTTAGACTCTTAAAAGAAAAGGTCCATCTGAGCACTTGTCACTTCAGGCTCATTAAAAATCGAAGGCGACTAGAGTCATCTTTAGCTTTTTCTCAACTCTTAAAAATTGAAAAAGCAAGTTGCGTCAAAGCATCATAAAATTCATTTAATTCAAAATAACATTTTCCCCTTTTTATTTTGAGTTTATTGAGTAATCAGCAATCATGGAAGAAAGTCAATCAAAACCCCGTCATTCACAGAGACTAACAAGTCAACCGTCTTTGACTCTGGAAACGAAACCATTCCGGGCCAAGCGATCTCGTTTAACTGGGTCGAAGTCTCCTAGTTTATTTGGAACTTGTGTTTCAACATCCTTAGAGACTCCAGTTACTCCAATTATTTCTGGTACCCCTACCTCTACAGAAGAAGTTCCGCAGTTAAAATAGGACATTAGAACTAATCCTAGCATAACGGTAAACACTTCTATTCCTGAACTAGCTCCATCTAGGGCTGATTCAGAAGGTGTCACCCCTCCAATATTTGTCGTTGCAGAGTCTATACCTTCTTCGACACCGGAAATATTTTACAGACCCAACGGTCTACCTCTTCCACCTAGACTGATTACTATAGAAGAGATTGTAGAGGATCTTCCATCCAGTAGCCCATTGCATTTTGGAACTGGGATCCACCTATTTCCTTCTACTACAGAAGTTAGTTCTTTTGATCACCATACATCGCAAGTTCTTATCGAATCGCTAGGAAATCTTTTGGATAGACTCAATATGTCTGAACAACCATCGACATCTAGGACTGTGTCCTCTGATACAACAACAATAGAACTTCCTGCCGCTACTCCGACAATGTTTGCTAGTATACCATCTGTCCCAACTAGTTCTCAACCACTAGATGGAGTCCACCCAGGGACTGTTTTGACAGCATGGTCTGTTCCTATTTGTTCATCTGGAATCTTATTTGGAGTTTCTTATGTTGAGACTTAGCAAATTGATCCTTCACATCAGTATCAATTTGGGTAGTCAAGTCTCCAAAGACCAATTTACCCTTTGAACACTGGATTTCTGCCATGTGGGAGGCAGTATGCCTTTCCATTGTTCCATTCGGGGGAGAAACCATATGAGAGTTTACAATAAATTTTGGGTCAAGCTGGAGTTACATCCAGTGGTTAGGTGCCAATACTGCCTCAACAACCAAGAATTGTATATTCAATGCAACAAAATCAACTTATGTTGAACATTCCCACTACACCAGCTATTGTGATGGTGTCGCAAGTACAAGCATTGCCTGTTGTATGTCAACCTCAAGTCTCTCAGGTCGTAATACAACAGCCTCTTGTCCCCACACTCAATCACAACTGCTGATTAGTGGCTCCCTAACTAAAACAACTCAGGCTCAAATGGGTAGTATCACCCCTCATCTTGGTCAAACATCCAGTATTGGACAACAGCAAATGGTCTCATAACTATGGCTAGTGGAATATCAACAACCGCAATTCCAGCAAGCCTACCGAGGACCTGAGCAACAAAGCTTTGCAGGTAATGAGCAGTTGTATATTCAAAATGGTTACCAACAATCATATTATAATGGTTATGCCCATCAACCTTATCAAAGTTATCAGCATCAAATACATTATGCTGGTATGCAAAGACCCACTGCTCAAGCGATCGCATCTTATCCTGGGTATGCTTCGCCAAACTTGAATCAATAGTTGCCCTTCGTAGCAACTTTAGAATTACCAGATCTGAATTGGCTAACGAATGATCCAATTGCTTACGCCCTTGGTGGCCAGCAATTCCTCATAAACTTCCGTCAGATATTCCTAAATTCAATGGAAATCTAGGTGAAGATCCATCGAATCATGTGATGACATTTCATCTGTGGTGTTCGTCCAACACCCTCAATCATGATTCGATTAGGTTTCACCTTTTTCAGTGAATGCTAATTGGTACGGCAGCAAAATGGTACATCGAATTGCCTAGAGCTTCATTCGATAACTTCAGTGCCCTTGCCACCACCTTTTTAACCCATTTTCAGTTACCCATAAGGTATGAAACAGAAAAGAACTCCTTACCAATTTTAAACAGACAACAGCCACTCACATATCTGATCATATTCATGAGTGGCGACGTCATCGTCGAATGGTAAAGACATATGTTCCTGATTAGCTTCTAGCTGAATGGTTTATTAAGTCATTGTTACCTTCTATTACAGAAGATGTGGCCAAGGGAGGAGTCGTCACTGAAGAGCAAGTCATTGCTCATGCACAATATCTAGACTTGATCTATACTCAGTCTAGCACGCTCTATGAAAAATTCCTGATGCTCCTAGACTAGAATTTTTCATTCCTCCCCCTCCTAAATTGAACAGGGACTCTCATGCCGATGATGGCATGATTGGCACCTCAAGTACGCAAACCGCAAAGGCCCCATCTAGTAAAGTCCTTGCAGTTTCCAGTAAAAAGGCAAATGAAAAACTCCCTACCTCGGAGGTTAATGCCATGTCGACCGACAAAGGCAAAGAACCAAAGCAACTAGGGGGCAAGAAGAAAGGGAAAAACAAAAAGAATAAACAGGAAGATTCAACTCCTGAAAAATCTTCTAAAAACCCTTCTGGGCAAAAGAAACCTAATTGGCCATGTCACATATGCGATGAGGACCATTGGATGAGAGATTGTCCGCATAAAGTTGAGATTAAGGAATTCTTTAAGAGTTCAAATACCTCAGTGGTGTTGACTAATCCGTTTCCAAACCCAGAAACCAATCTGGTTTCTAGTGACAATGCTGCCCCATCCCAAGTGCTTATGTTGTCCATTTCGAAACAACAAAATGATGCTTTTATATTGACAAGGAATAAAGATTATGGGAATCTACAGATGTCGAACAACAAGGCTATAGATCCACCTAATAGTTCGACAACAACTTCGACAGAAGTTGTGCTACCCATCATTCCTGAGCTAACAATAAAGCCGTCAAAGGGAGTAGTACACAAATCGACATTTAATCCTTGTGCTCGAGTAGCACAAAATTATAATATAGTAGAGGATCTGGCCTGATCACCATCTGCTATGTCGAGGCTTGAAGTACTGCAAAATTTCCCCTCCCAAAAGTAGGCTCTATTATCAGCAATAGGTGGGATTGACCTAGTGGATTCCAATCTTGTGGCCTTTAATCATAAAGGATATGAACCTCAGTTACTAGCTCAACTCGCTTTCCTCATACAAGTGAAAGCCCTCAACAAAACTGTTCCTTGAACAATTATTGATGAGGGGGCATCTACCTGCATTATATCAATGAGTTGCTGGAAAACTTTAGGCTCACCACCCTTGTCAAGATCATCAACAACATTAAAAGCATTCGATGGATGAACATACACCCCATACAAGATTTTAAGTAACTTGCAAGTTGAACCAGGGGGAAAAACAGTTGAAATTGATGTCGAAGTTATCAATGGAAACCTCGATTACAATATCCCAGTGGGAAGGCCCTGGATTTATGCTATGGCTGCTGTTGTTTCAACATACTTTAGAAAGATTACATTTCCCTTTCAAGGAGGAATTACAATCGTTGATCAACAAACCTTCCTCGCCAACAGTTCACAGGTTACGGGAAGCATTTCGATGAGCCATGGAAGCTCTCATTCGCTTCAAAATGTTGGAGTAGGCCTCCTAAAAGACCCTGCCTTAATGGGTACTTTTTCCCTACCGCCTCCAAGTAATCTAGCGGAAGTGGCCAAGGTGGAAACCTGCAATATGATATCTTCCATTCAGAAGATTTCCGAACATTTTATTAGCATGGATCATCAACAGGTATTGCCTCCAAGCCCAATAAAAATTTTGTAGCAATCAATTTTCTTGGCCTGGGTGGCAAACCCAAATCAACGCTCATCGACTGTTTGGATAGATAGGTCTAAGGAGTATGGTACCTCTTCAAATACTTGGTCACATGTACATTCTACAGACAAAGGAATCATTCAATCAATGATGATAGGAGAGGCACCATGGGATGATTACCACCATTGTTCCCATCTTCTGGATTACAACTAAGATTATTCCAGTGACCTTAATCATCCTTCAGTTTTTGATTTTCTATCAAATACTGTAAATGCGGTGGGTTCTGAGCGAAATCTATCCAATATTGAAGAAACTATCACCATAAATATCCCGACCAAACCTAATGTTGTAGAGAATATTCATGTCAGCAAATCTTGTTCCTTTACAGAACTAGAAATATATTGCGCTCTCTATCGCAAATTCAGAGATGTCTTTGCATGGTCATATGAAGAAATGCCAGGCATAGACTCGAGTATAGTTGAACATGAAATCAAGATGTATCCATATGTCAAACCGGTACGACAATGGCTTCGGTATGTACACCTGAAGAAAGTCGTTGCCATCAAGGCAGAAGTTGAAAAACTTTTACATGCTGGTTTCATTTACCCGATTCCTCTAACTGATTTGGTATCGAATATTGCTCCTATGATGAAAAAGCAAGGAACAATTAGAGTATGTGTTGATTACAGGGATGTAAATCAAGCTTGTCCAAAGGACAACTACCCTACACCCTTTATCGACCAGATAATTGATGAATGTGCCAGATGCGAAATCTTTTCATTCATGGATGGATTTTCTGGGTATAATCAAATAAATATCCGCCCACAGGACCAGTTGAAGACTGCATTTATATGTCTGTGGGGCACATTTGCGTACTGCAAACTACCTTTTGGTTTAAAGAACGTAGGGGTAACTTTTCAGAGGGCTATGAACTACGCCTTCCATGACATCAAGAACATCATTCAACCGTATCTCGACGATCTACCAGCTCATTCACGAAAGCGAACTGACCATCTGCAGCATTTGAGAGTTATATTTCTATGTTGCCAACACTACAAGATACCACTCAATCCACACAAGTGTGTGTTTTGTGTCGGTTCTGGTCGTTTACATGGTTTCATGGTTTCTAAGGACGAGATTCGACTCAACCCATGTAAGGTTCAGGAAATCATCGACATGCCTCCACCTTCAAATTCACTTCAGATTCAGAAACTACAAGGGAAAGCAAACTTTCTGAGGAGGTTCATTCCAAATTATGCCGAACTTGCTAAAGGTTATACACATCTTTTGAAAAAAGAAGTGCCCTTTAACTGGGATTAGGTTGCGCAAGCTTCCTTTGATGCTCTAAAGGAATCCCTAATAAAAGCATCATTAATGTACGGTCCTGACTATCAAAAAGACTTTAATCTGTATCTAGCTGCAGCATATACAACCATCGCAATTGTTTTAGTTCAAGAAGACAATGGAATCGAACATCCTGTCTATTATTTAAGGAAACTTAAATGATACAAAAATCAAGTACTCCTATGTTGAAAGGCTGGCTCTTGCAGCTGTTCAAGAAGTACAATGATTTCGACACTATATCCTCTTTCGCAAAACTACCATTTTGTCAGATTGCAACCCTATGACTTACATTTTGTCGCATCAATTACTTGGGGGAAAATATTTGAAATGGATAGCCATTTTGTAAGAGTTTGATCTGGAATTCATAAAATCCAAATCAAAGAAATCTCTAGTATTCGCAGAGTTACTATGCAACTTCCCATCATCATCCAACAATTCAACATCCAAAGCATCAATCGTGGATGAATCTTTGTTTCTGATATCGTCAAACGATCCGTGGTATGGAGATATATTGATCTATCTCCAAACCCAAACATTTAGGCCTAATACCTCTCACTCCGAACAATGATGTACTCGATACCAAGCAAAAGACTACATGATCATCGGTGATATACTTTACTGTCATGGTATCGATACAGTTCTGCGAAGGTGCCTTACCCATGAGGAGGCTGAAAAAGTCCTGAATGATTTCCATTCAGGCGCGTGTGGGTGGCATCAATATGGTTACACTACGACCCAAAAGATCTTACGAGCAGGTTACTTCTGGCCTACTATGTTCAAAGATTGCATAATTGTAGTCAGAAGTTGCCATGCTTGTCAAATCTTCGACCACAAAACCAGAATACCACCCGCACCTCTGCATCTAGTAGTTGTTGTTGGGCCATTCACAAAATGGGGCATAGATTTCATGACATGTAACCCCACCTCAGCTGGAGGGCATGGGTATATCATAGTCGCAGTTGACTATTTTACAAAATGGGCTGAGGTGATGCCTACATTAAACAACAATGGTGAAATGACTGCTCTTTTCTTTTTCAATCATGTAGTCTATAGGTTTGGTGTTCCATAGGCTATAGTCACAGATCATGGATCGTATTTTCGCAATCACATGATGGTTGAATTAACTGCCAAATTAGCACTGTCCCATGATAGTTCTAATCCATATTATCCGCAGGCTAATGGACAAGTTGAAGTGATCAACAAAGTCCTCAAGAGCATGTTGCAAAGAATGATTGGAGCCCACAAAAGGGATTGGCATTTAATCATGTACTCAGCTCTATGGGCATACAGAACCTTGGTAATAAATGCGATCGAGTTTACACCCTTTCAGTTGGTGTACGGCCTGGAAGCTGTCTTACCAATTCAGTGTGAGATTTCATCTCTCAAGCTCGCAATTGACCTTCTCCCCAGAACTTCAGAGGAAGAGGCTCATTTCTTGGAACTAATCCAAATGGATGAAACTCGTCGTGACACCACCTTGGCAAACGAAGCTCATAAGAAATGAGTCAAGGCACAATTTGACAAAAATGTCAAACCCCTTGTCTTCTCAGAAGGTGACCTGGTCTTACTTTATGATCAGGAATCTGATAAATTGGGAGCAGGTAAGTTCCAATCATTGTGGATGGGTCCCTACATTGGTAAACGAGTATTAGCAAAAGGAGCCTACAAGCTGGTAGATTACGATGGAATTCCACTGTCACAACCCCGAAACAGGTTGTACCTTAAGTGTTACTATGCTTGACTAAGTGTAGTGATCTCTTTATATGCTTTTGTTACGTTTTTGTTTTCGTCAAGAGTGATCGTTTTGGTTAGGCAATCCACTTTTGCATTTATTGCAGATGTCAAACCTATTGGAATCATTTGTTGGATATGCCGACGGAGATAGTCGTAGTACACAGAACCTATCTTCTGCAACCTGGGCCATTTTTGATCCAAACGACGAGTTAGTGAGTTTCAGAGGGGTATGTATTGGTTGGTCAACGAACAACATTGTTGAATACAACGCGTTGATAGAGCTTCTCTCTGATGCCATCGCACATGGAATATGCCAACTTGTTGTCAGACTAGACTCACAACTCGTCATCCTACAACTTACTGGCATCTA
This sequence comes from Pinus tabuliformis, assembly GCA_031772625.1. NCBI lineage: Eukaryota > Viridiplantae > Streptophyta > Pinopsida > Pinales > Pinaceae > Pinus > Pinus tabuliformis. The sequence goes on from CM062811.1 coordinate 515,351,676, forward strand.
TTCCATTCAGAATCCAACTATCTATCGTATGTTCCTAAGGGTCATGATTTTGGAAAGGCAGTTTGATTCTATTCAATATAAACACATTTCCAGAAACTTAAACACATTAACTGATTCATTAGAAAATTATGTGTTAGATAGACATTTGCAACACTTATAAAAGAAAAACATGTCAATCAACATTTGCATCAAGATCATATAACTTAACCAAAATAAAGCTCTGAAAATAATATATATATATATATATATATATATATATATATATATATATATATATATATATATATATATATATATATATATATATATATTGTTTATATTCTTTTACAAAATGTTCTGTGACCAGGACAAGATCAGTCATACGACCCAAAAACTCAAAAATGCAGGGAAGCACCCTAGACTAATGGTGCTGGTGATAACAAGTCACCGCCTGTGCGATCATACATAAGAGCCTAGTCCATCGACTCGGCATGCCAGTGGTATGGTACTGTAATCTCAGAGGTAACTCGTCAATCCTCACATCTTGAATACCAAGGGTGAGACCCTCGATCTGATCCTGCAATACTGCAAGGGTCTAGGTACGTCTAGATCATGAAGTACAACCCTCCCTATAGCCTCTCCTGCTGGAATGGCAGTTGCTACCCTCGGGTGCGCTGCTAGTCGTACTGGTCTGATATCTGCATAAACATATGAGTTTGATTAGTCTTGATAACATTTAAAAAACACAAGAACATTATAAAAGTAATAAACAGAGATATGGTCAGATCTTTTTACCTATAACACCCCACTGCTTGCCAGCCGGCAGCACCAAATTTGGGTCACCCCGAAAATCCATCCCAACATATGGGTACTCGGCAAAGACCATCTCCTAACAGTTGAACCACTCAAAGAAGGCATCAGAGAATGAAATTTGCGACTGACCAGCGTGTCTGGCCATGAGATCGACCCATCTCTGCATCTGTGGTTCCATCGGTGCTGGCAGTTCGAGTGAAATATACTGTGGTTGCATCAGTGGGATCCTCTCCAAGGTGAAAGAGGTTAGAATAGAACCATAACCAAAGTTCTTGGATCTTCCATTATTCACCTTGGTAAGTTGTTCTTTTATAACTAGAAGTACTGCATCACACCAGTTGAATACCTTTGGTTCAAGGTATTCCAGAGCATACTGCATATAGGACCTATTGGCCAAATGAAGAGCCTCACTACTAGCCAATCTAGCAAAGGTGAATAAGATAGTCCTCAAGGACTGGTCAGTGACATCTTGAATACTGATCTTGCAATCCCTGCTCGGTTGTGATCCATATCTACAGAACCGACGAATATAATCCCTCACGAATTCACCCGCACGGCGGATCCTGATAGTGAGAGAGGGGCACCACACCTCGATAAACGTCAAAAAGTAGATATCCTCAACTATCAAAGGGATGGATTTACCTCAAATCTAGAAAACTTGGTTGGTAGGATCCCATGCATCGAGAAAATGTTGGATATGCGGAAGAATTTGAGCAAGCCACAGTTCCGCAATGCAGTTACCGTACCCAGATCATGTAAGGCAATCATATCCTCTTCTTCATGCTTGTGTTCATGCCATGTAATGACCATCTTGATCTGATGAATCTATGAAAAACAAACAAGAGAAGAATTAGGATCCTGATTTGGGCAAAAACAGGCAAAATTTCCATGAAAAAACAGTGCATAAACTTTCCTCCTTGCGCCCATCGCACCCTAGCTGTGTACTGGGTGGGATGCATACTAACTGGCTAATGGCCAGCTCAATATGCATCACACCTTTCGATGTATACGAGTTGCGATGGGGAGAGAATGAATTGTTCAAACCCCTGAGGCCCAGAAAAACAGGAAAAGATGCTCAGAATCAGAAAAGGAAAGAATTCAATTGAAGAGCTCCAGGTTAGCTCCTACCTGGTCTAGACGGCACCGAAAATAGTCCACCGAATCTGTCAGAATCAGCTGATGAAAATCGAGGGGGAAACACCTCCAAAGCTCCAACAATCCTAAATTTGAATGAAATGGTAAAAATGAGAGGTAAAAACTACTTTTATGTTACTATTCACGTAATTCAAGTAAGATGTTAGCATTTAACTCATTTTTTCAAGCATTTATTTACATTTCTAATCAATTTGATGGAGCAATTGAACATGCAGTACGACCGTCAATAGAACATAGTGTTAATGGTGAATTGAACATCTCTGACTATTATCACGAGCAGTTTTACACGAAGTTCAAGCTCGTTAAAAAATAAACCTAGCAATGAGCATATGTTCCCCCGGAGTTCAAGCTCAATAAAAAATGAACCCACCTTCGGTAAATAACCTTTGTGATTGCATTGCTATCAGATTTTGAGCCTTGGTCGTGTTCTTACCATCAACTCCACTCTTTTTTAGCTGATCATATGCCTCCATTTGATTGTTTACCCTTTTGAGGAATAATTGCGACGAGTGATTCTATTAGCCACCTTCTTTACACTGCTATGATTGAAAAGTTCCAAACTTACCTAGAACCAGTTGCTATCCGAAAACATCACTCGTTCCTCAAAAAAGAGTCTCCTTTAAGCTCTTTTTAGACTTGTAAACTATGAAAAGATTGCCGAGCAATTGGCCTTTCCAGCTCGTTAAAGTTATTGGAAGTGTCATCCCTCCTTTATATTTTAATCTTTTTGGACATGAGGGATCATTACACAAAAATATCAAGTGCTTGTCTTTTTCGGCTCGCTAAAGTGATCGGAAAAGTCATCCCTTTCGTATTATTTTATACTTTTTCAGACTTAAGGGATTATACTACGAAAAAGACTACTGGAGTTTCCTTTCCGTCTCTTTTTAGACTCTCTAAAACTGAAAAGGACCGAGTTATCTTTGTCATTAAACTTGTTAAAACAATAGCGACAAACTTGTCCATACGGACAAGAGCAAGTTTCACTGTCGCTAGGCTCGCTAAAAAATAGCGACAAGTTTGCCCGAAGGGAAAATTATAGAACAAGCATATGTTATCCTCCTCAAGCTTGACAAAAGTAAAGAGGTACTAGTTAGCGATGACTAGGGAAAAATGGAAGAAAACTTGAAGAACTTCATTGGTAGCAGGTCGCTCTTGAACATGACACTTTCACTCCATCACCATGATTGAGTGGGTTGGGTTAGTCCATTCATCGGTCGTATAACCATTGGTCCTCCATACCATCCATTTTGGGGTTAACGCCACCAATCCATTCCAGTGTCGCCAATATGTTCAAGAGAAGTCACTCAGAGAATTCACCAACCCAACTAATGCCTCATCCGCTACAATACCTTCATGCTCCATTCTTTCATGACTGCCACCCTGAACCTTGTATCATCAGATCGTTTTCACCTCTGTCACATGGAATAAGTTGATCTTGTGGACAAGATAGACCTTCCTAGAATCTAAAGAATACCTAATGACAAGCAAACCAACCAGACACTATCTTTCTCTAAATATGCTTTAATAAACAAAGGCAAACAAGTGTTTTTAGGGCCTACCTTAGGTCCAACACAAGTTTGTGGACACCCTCGCTCCTTCGATCCAAATGAGTTCCTTTGTCGCGAATCTGCAAACATAAACAAGCAAACAAATTAAATAGCACCTGAAAAGCCAATATCATAAAACATATTTAACATGAAAGTCAAGGAGTTCATGAAACAAATAACATGAGATACTTGTTGAGAAAAACGAGTTTGATTGTATTAATTCAAAAGAAGAAGAACTTTACAACCTGTGCCTTGACGCTGTACAAGCTCCTCTTAGGGTCTAGCAAGAAGTCTCCTCTACTTTGACAAGTTTCACTCACTTCCCAATGAAGCCAAAAGGGTATGTGATCTCTCCTCTTAAGCTCAACTAGGAAGTCTTAATTTCACCAGCATTTACCCTAAAAAATGTTCACCTTCTAACCTCTTTAGAAACCAGCCCAATGCCTGAATTTATAGTGCAATGGAGGGAGGTTACTAGGTCCTCCTTCAAAGGGATAAAGCCCTCCTTCAAAGGGATAGCTCCTCTCATCAAGGGATTAGCTCCTTCTCTTTTGGGATGCATGAACCACCTAAGAGCGGCAAATCCACGTCAAAATTCCTTCTAGAATCATCTAGAATTAACCCAAAGTGAGTTTTTTTAGAATAAACTTGCGCCTTTTTGACTTTCACAGGGGTCCGCACCCACACCTTTAGGGACAGAGTGGGCAGGTCCACAGTTTTTGTAAATAGAAGGTGCGGGACCGCAGGTGACAGTGAGAGAAAGTGTGGAACCAGAGTTTCATTGATTTTCAATGTCTTTCTCCCATTTTCAAAGCTTGACTTGAAGAGCTGAGGTCTGAGACTTGCTTAGGAGGACAATACAAGTGATGATAGACCCATATTGACTGCAAATAATCATGGTGACGATATTTTTGTGTAACAATCTCCACAAAATCATTTTCTCTGTTCCGTGTCGTAGATGTGCGATTCATTAAGGACCTCCTATGATGGGTCACTTCTTGTCAACATCAGCTCATTATCCAAGAATTCGACTTAGGAACAACCCTTTCAGTACTTTGAAGCTTGCAAGTCTCAATGGAAAGTTTCTCACTTCCGGCGACATGTTTACATCAATGGCCTTCGACCGAAATATTTTGCGTGGTGTTTGACATCGACTCATGTATTCACACCACATGAATTGTACTGCAGTACCTTGAGGTTCATTATCATTATTGATGATTCCTCTCACGCCTGTTAACAGCTTACATCATTAGCCCAGTAATCAGGCAATGTCTTGCCATGTTCGACACCAGAACATCTTTTCACATGGATCGACTTGTACATCGGGCGAAGATTGAATGAGTTTGAAGACCCCAGATCTAGTTTCATCCATTTGGGTTGCGATATATTCAGGAAAATAAAAACATCAAATACACTCCATAGCTGCATAGATAATCATCCAAGCTAAGGGATGATGGCTCTACCAGAATCATCAGTCTGCCACATAGACGGTTGTCTGTCCTATGTACATGAAAATGAATTTATAAAGTTGAGCATGGGAATGCCCGCCTCAGCTAGATCATGAAATATTATGAAGATAATGTACTGTATTGTATCTTATCACAGGTCACCTTCCAGTTCGAAAAACCTCAGATCCTCATGATAAAGAATTTCACCCGACATCAGAAGATTTACGACCTCATGCTTTAAGGGGAAACTGTTATAGAAATATTTGGGCACTGCAACCCCAATCACATATGTCAATAAACCAAGGGCTCTAAAACCCCTAAAAGTGTTGTTTCATACCCTAAAGGATCAAGGTCAACTGATTACATCATTTCCCAGAAGTTCTCCTTGAAAAACTGCTCAGAACTGGTCAAAACTGGACCATACAGACTGCTCCATGCTAAGGGTACGATGCATCTCACCTGTAGCACACAAAGGGTGTAATGCATACTGAAAATCCCTTCTGTAGGGTGCGATGAGCGAGAGCAGACAAATGGCAGAGGTAGTTTGCTAGGTGGAAACTCAAGGAATCTTATAGAAACTACTCATATGACACTTGCCTCTCTGAATTCGCCCAGGGATGAGTAAGAGATCATGAAATCTCCAAGTGGAACCAAGAACTATCAGTGAAATGACACTAATAAAAATCCCAAAAGCTGACTCACTCCCCTGCAAACATCTATATATGGATCCCTCATCCTAGAGATCCAGAGGCTGGAATTTTGTAATTTGTAAGGAAGTGTTGTTGGTTTCTCTTTGAGACATTGTATTGTTGGGTGATCTAGCTTTTCATGAGGTGAAGAGGGCTTTCATGCTGGGAGGATGATGCTAGATTAGACAGCTGGGTTGTAATCCTCTCTTCTACTACTTCTATCAATAAAGCTATTTGAGTTTTCCTCCATATACTTGTATATTTTTGAATCTTGTATTTGTGTATGCATTTGTATGGTTAATGTATATCTGATCCTACATTGTTTATGGTTATACATCTCTATGCTTTCATGGTATTTTGCTGCTTTGACTCTACAAGTGTTCTTTAAAGCGGGACAAGTGAGAAAGGAGTGGTGAAGCTCTATCAAAGGAGAGAGGAAACAAGCAAGGAGCCAAGCGAAAGACTAAGTTTGGTACTCTCTGCTTCTCTCTCATCTATCTCTCATAAAGGAAAACACAAGTTACTTTGAATTGTTTGTTTCTAAGATAGCTACCCGTCTTAGTGGGACTAGCAGCTCTAAATGGACACTAGTTTTCCTGGAAACAACTACTGTAGGACTAGGGATTTAAAATATGAAATATTCAAAATGTCTGCGAAGGATAATGAAACTTTAGAATAATATGTCGAACAGTTTCAGCATAATTTGTAGAGATTCCCCCACTCCACATTACTAAAAGTAGCCTTGAAAGCCATTTTAATAAAGGGAATGAGAGAAGAATGGGTAGAAACTTTAAATCTGATGGGAAATGGTGACATTTATCAAGAATACTATGACAAAATTTTTGATTGTGTATCAGGTGTTCGCGGGGTAGTACATGTATCGGGCTAGGAAGTCGAGACTCCATGACTACAGGAAGTAGAACTCCCAGCAGAGGCATGACGCGAATAGAGATTGTCAACCTCTTGGAAGATTTCAAGATAGATATCTTGGGCACACTGACTGGAGAGTTAGATGCCTTACATGCTAGACAAAGACAAGCTAAGGCAAAACAAATGCTAGCCATATTCTTTCCACGCTGTCGAAAGAAGCATAGTCAGAGAGAATGTCCTTTGGACATGATTTAGACATGCTCTATATGCTCCAAGGACCATGCAATGGATTAGTGTCCATCACTTCCCAGATTAAAAGCAGTGTTCAAAGAAGCTGAAGAAGGAACAGAGCCAACATACTTAATGACTCAATGTCGACAATGGAAAGCACGACCCTTAGGTATGCCACAAGACCCTTCTTTGTTCTTTCCTATGCAATATAATCAACAAAAAAATCCTGGAACAACATGGCAAGGTCAACCACCCTTCTTTGCTTGGAAATCCCAATAGTATTCCATGTCACCCTGTCCAAACCAACCCTTCCTAGGAGCTGGCTGGCCAAATTCACAATGCTCTGCCCCCTTCTGGAAAAATTTAGCTAGTAATCCTTACCCTTTACAGTGGGCTGCTTCCACATTGCAGAACCCAAATTGGCCTCAAAACTGACAGTGCCCTATGGAGATGAACAATCTACCCATGGGAACAGGTTCTCAACCTTAGCCCACATTGCTAGGTCCATTTCAAAACCCTCAGCATTTAGTACACCCCCAACTACCAGCTCAACCAAATTCGAATCCTAATAGTATACCAGTTCAATATGTATAGATCCTTGAGAATTCAGATAATGACACGGAACTAGTAGAATGAAATGAGCTTCGACTAAGGTCAAGGTTCATTATTTCCATAGAAGAAAATAAAGAAACTAAAAAATGAAAAACAACCCACAATAAATTCTTCGACTGTGATTTCCACGAAATAAAATAGGGAGAAGACACAGTCAAGTAGCGGAATTATGATAAACTTATAATTTCTTCTCCCCCATTCCATGAGAGTCTAGTAATAGCTAAACCGTTGTCTATGCTGATTTTGATATCTTAGGGGAATTGAAAAATTTGTGTATAAATATTTCGATCCTCCAGGCCATACAAGACATATTACATGTGGTAGGGACTTTATCTGATCTACTTCTGGGTAAACAAGCATCGATTAAATATGAATACCCAAGAAGTTCTGTAGTAACAGTTAAGATACAAGGTTGCACCTTTCCAAACACACTAGTAGATCTTGGAGTAGCCATTAATATTATGACTACTGAAACCTGTAGGGTTTTGGGCATTACAGCTTTGGAACCCACCTCAAGCTTACTAGAGCTTGCCGACAGATCAGTAGTTAACCTAAAGGAACCTTACATGATGTGATTGTTTTTTTCAATTCTTGAGAATATCCAGTGGAATTTCTAGTCATCAACCCAAGAAGTAGGCTAGATGGACATCCTTTGATATTGGGTCGACCTTGGTTAGAAAAAGAATATACTTATATAGGACGTCGTGCAGGCATCATGACTATTACACAAGGAAATTCTATGAAGAATCTTGTTTTGTATCCCCTAGCTAAACCAAGTTTACCTATTGTAAATACTTAGTTACACCCACCTAGATACCCAGAAGAAAACACGTGTTCTCCTCTCACACTAGAAGAAGCTCTTGAATTTAAGAATCAAACGAAATATGATGTGATTAAAAACTTCATTAATAGACCAATTTCCATGAATAATCTGACATGCCAAGTGTTAAAGGCCAACCTCGATAATGAAGCACAGGGATATCCCTCGAGGGACACAGACGATCAACATATACCCATGATTGTTGTTTATAACAGTAGACCAATTGAGATTTTACCAGGTAAAATGCTTAACATTAACGGTAATTTGGATAGTCATCAACAACAAAATGTTGTTTAGGTGGTTCGGAAATATAAAAAATATTTTGCCTGGGAATACTCAGACATGAAAGGTATAGATCCCCATATGTGTAACTATCATATCTACATTGAGAAGGATGCTCGCACCATTCGGCAGCCCTAGAGAAGGTTGAATCCTCACCTCAGAGAAATTGTGAAAGAGGAACTGAAAAAGTTGTTGGATGTAAATTTTATTTATATTATCTCAGATAATTAGTGGGTCTCCCTGTTGGTATTTGTTCCCAAGAAAAATGGGAAATGGAGAATCTGCGTGGACTACAAATAGCTGAACAAAGCCACCCAGAAAGACCATTTCTCTCTTCCTTTTATTGATCAATTTCTCGACACCTTAGCAGGGAAACAATTTTTTTCCTTCCTCGATGGCTTCATCGGCTATAATCAAATCCAGATTTCCCCTAAACACCAGGATAAAACCATGTTTACGTACCGTTCGGGTACATTTTCATACAGAGTTTTACCCTTTGGTTTATGCAATTCTCGAGCCATGTTTCAGAGAGAAATATTGATCATTTTTTCCAATCTGATTAACGAAGGACTTGAAATTTATATGGACGATTTTACCCCCTATGGAAGTGACTTTAGGTGGGATTTATGAAATCTAGAAAAGATACTTCAACGATGTATTGCTAGCAGGTTATGCTTAAGAAACCTAAAGTTTCACATGATGATGACTGAAGGTGTGGTTTTGGGACACTACATCTTTGCAGTTGGATACAGGTAGATCCAACAAAAATAGAGGTAATTCTTGCACTACCCACACCCTGCACACAGATCGAGGTACGTAGTTTCATTAGATATGTAGGGTACTACCATAGATTTATTGAGAATTTTTCAAAAGTTGTTGCACCTTTGTATGTCTTAACTTGTAATGTTGAATTTAATTGGTCTGACAAATGTGATGATGCCTTTGCAAATCTGAAGAAGCCGATTTCAACCACATCAGTATTACAAGGACTGAACTGGGAGTTACCTCTCCATATCTCTACAGACGCATTAGACATAGCTATAGGTGCTATACTTAAACAAGAATAGGACAGGAAGCCCTATGCTATTTACTATATTAGCAAAAATCTTACCCCTGCTGAGTTAAATTACACAGTAAGAGAAAAGGAAGTTTTAGTTGTTATACATGCTATCAATAATTTTAGACATTATATAATAGGCTATCCAGTCTTCCTGTATAGTGACCACTCTGCTATCAAGTACTTGGCCAAAAAACCAATCACTAATGGGTGAGTAACTCGATGGCTATTATTACTACAGGACTTCAAATATCACCATAAAGGACTGACCAAGAAAACAAAATCTTGTTGCAGACTTCCTGTCTCGGGTACCTAAGACAAATGATATGTTATTGATAGATGATTATTTTCTAGGCGAGCACTTGTTCCCTATAACGATTAAAGCACCTTGGTATGTGGATGTAGCGAATTATCTAGCAGTCGAGAAGTTACTAACACATATGTCGCCCAAGGAAAGGAAGTTGATTATCCAACGCAGTGCCCAATTTTCATGGATTGGTGGGTATCTTTTCCACACTGGATCCGATTTATAGATTTAAAGGTGTATTCAAGAAGATGAGGTCTATGACATCCTGAAAGCCTGTCATGATGAGCCCTGTGGTGGACATTTCATAGACCACAGAACCGGGCATAAGATCCTTCAGATGGGCTATTACTAGCCCACCACATTCAAAGATGCCAAGAAATATATTCAAGCTTGTGATAGTTTCCAGAGAATGGGTTGTCCTGGCCAGGCTGATGAAATTCCATGCAGCCACAGTTGGTGGTGGAACCCTTTGAAAGATGGGTGCTTGAATTTGTTGGCCCTTTAATCCGCCATCAAATCAAAAAGTCTATACACTAGTTGCCATGGACTATGTGACTAAATGGGTAGAAACAATAGCCTTGCCATGGGCCACATAAGAAACAATGATTAATTTCCTTTTTGAACTGTACATACAATATGGCTTACCGAGGGAGGTAATAATTGATGGAGGATCGCAGTTTAAAGGACATGAAATTTTGGCCACCCTACGAAATAATCATGTCAAACATCGAGTTACCTCTCCATATGATTGACAGGAAAATGGACAGGTAGAGAGCACCATCAAAGTCCTAGAAGTAATATTGACTAAGACAGTCTCAACAAATCGATGGAACTGGGTCGCTAAACTTCTAGAAGCCTTGTGGGCCTATCGCACAACATGGCGCAATACTATTGGATACTCCCCTTACCAACTTGTTTTTGGCAAAGAACCAATCTTCCCAATAGAGTTTGAGATAAAGACTCTTAGGACAACCCAGGAGGTTGGATTGTATCTTACAAAATCCCAAACATAACAACTTCAACAATTAAATGAGCTAGATGAAGCACGCTTACTTGCCATGCATCGTACAACAATTATTCAACAATAGAGGGCCAAGTGGCATGATAGGCTTATTAAAAAGACATTATTTCAGAAAGGTGATTGAGTGCTCCTCTATGACTCCAGATTTCATGAATTCCCATGGAAACTACAAACAAGGTGGCTTGGCCCTTATGAGATTCAAGAAGTGCATAACAATGGCACCATAACTTTAATCACCATTGACAGGTCTAGTGCTCCCTTTCTAGTGAATGGACATCGGTTGTGACTTTATCACCAACCACTTACAAAGGAATCTTTTTATCAGCTGGTAAGTAATGATCCTACTCTTCAAATCATAGTTGCAGGGGATGGTAACCCAGCAACTTCATTTGCATGAAAAAATTGTTTTCTTTTCATATTGTAAATAATGTACATATTTTCTTTGAAAATGGTTGACAAATTTTATTCTTCTTTCTTTTCTTATTTATTATGTTGGAATTTTGATACAAACATTGTTTGTAATCAATCGTTTTTCCCCTTAAAACACAATTGATGTTCCTTCATCAAAAATATTGTTCCCTTTGCAAAGAAACAATTTTTGTTCCCTTCTCAAAGATATATCTGTTGTTCCCTTTTCGAAGATACAATTGTTGTTCCCTTCTCAAAGAAACAATTGGTGTTCCCTTCTTGAAGATAGAATTGTTGTTCCCTTCCCAAAGAAATAGTTGTTGTTCCCTTCTCAAAGAAACAATTGATGTTCCCTTTTTGAAGAAACAATTGTTGTTCCCTTCTAAAAAAAACAGTTGTTGTTCCCTTTTCAAAGAATCAATTGTTGTTCCCTTCTCAAAGAAACATTTTTTGTTCCTTTCTCAAAGAAACAAATGTTGTTCCCTTTTCGAAGAAACAATTGTTGTTCCTTTCTCGAAGAAACAATTGTTGTTCCCTTTTCCAAAGAGCAATTGTTGTCCCCTCTGTGAATGAAACATTTGATGTCCCCTTTGACGAAAAAAACAAATTGTTGATCCATCGCCATGAATGATTGTTGTTCTCATTACTATCATTCCATGCCAGTTATTCCTTTTGGTTATGAGTTCGATCTAAATATTTAAAAGCGGTAATATTTAGATCATCATGATTCTTAGCCTTTTTGGTGAATATTTTTTTAAATCTGACATGCTCTATCTATGAATATTCCTGCTTATGTCTATTTTTCAGATACATTATAAACTATTCATGATTTATCCCCACCATACTAGTTTTTCTTTTATTACACATTCAAATGGTGGTTTCGTTAAAAATATGATTAAGAATATAAGGCATATTTGTTCTTGCCATTTTTTTACTTCTTACACCATCCCTAACTCTTAAGGAGTTGATGAGCCCCCTAAATTCTAAAAAAAAGAAGGAAAAAAACATAAATAAATTTGGAAATGTATTAAGCTAATATTTCTCCACAAAGGGATAGGGGGTCTCATCATCAAGCTAGCCTACCACGATCATAAGAAAGTAACATAAGTGACATTCCCATTATGGCTACCACACCATGGTAATGGCCTTGTGACACTAAAATGTCAAAGGACAAGAGGTCTCATCACGAACCGACCTATTCACTTTGTTATGATCTGGTGAGTGGCATTATTACCATCTAGTCATCACACCAGAACAATGTCCTTTTTTAAGGAAATCATTTTTTAAGTAAGGGATACTGGCTCATTTGTGGATCAAAAGGCAACCCTGTCAAGGCTATGAATGCTTGCTAGCAGCAGTGGCTCTGCCTATGGTATTGAAGTACACTTTGAAGTTTCCAAACTCTTACTATGTCCTTAGTTCTTCTTTGTTAATAAAATGGAGAAAATGCCTTTGATTAGTAATTATATTCATAATAACTAGTATGGGTGGAATATTTATATTACGTGAACCACGCCATAATTATCTGACCATCGAATGTTAGCATTAATAAATTAAAAAAAAAGTTCGCTTCATTAGATTTCATCGTACATACTCCAAAAATAAAATCTCTTTCCATGATGTATATTTTGTACGCTTTATTTCTCATGATCCTCTCTGACCAATCATATGGTTGTGCATTCATTGCCTTCAATTCTGTCTGTATGACTGTTCTGACCACTTTTTGTTGTAATAATGATGTTGCGTGCTCTTTTTCCCTTCCACATGCTTCAACGGTCATGGTCACCCTTTTTTTAATTAAAGGGGGATGCTCATACATTATTACAACGTGAAGGCGCACGATTAATGAAAAACCGCCATACTTGTCGATATGATAGGATATTATTACCGAGAATCTATATTTAGTTTTTATTCTTTATACTCCTGCATGTAGCTTATGATGTCTCATTATGAGAATTGTGGGATCTAATAGTGCATGTAGGTTTATTGATTTTCTTAAGGAAATAAAAGATATAGGTGGCACCTATGTCCTTAGTGAGCCTACACCGTTACAAATCACCACGGAAGCCTGAGATATCTTAGAACATGCAGGATGGGCACAATATCTTGCTCTACTGCAAGGGTTTAACGATGATATTGCTCTGGAATCCTTGTAGAATCTACAGAATGAGAGCAAAATCGTTAAAGGTAGGACCATAGCAGTAACCGAAGCCATTCTGCCAAAGGTCACAGGCCTCCCTACAAAAGGCATAAAATGGGTAGAAAATCACACGACACTCCATGAAGTTGTAGAATTGTTCAAGGATCATGGCAAGGAATTAGTGCAGAAAGGCAAAGGTATTTGTCCTACATCTCTGAGTGATTCATCTTGTGAACTGGAAAAGGTTATCCAGAAATATATCACATGCGATGGTCACCATGATGTGGTAAGACCTTGGAACCTTAAATTTTTAGCAGCATTAAAGAAAAAGATAGTAATTAATTTGTCATTTTTCCTGAACTCTTTATTACATGAAGTTTCTAGTAGAGTGAGGAAATACAAAAAACTATAGGCTATAGTTAGTCATCATGGTCTAATTAAATTAGTGGTCATCAAGGAATTAAGTCAGTTACAGTTAAACTGGGACCACTTTATAAGCTCTGATGCACCACCCCTAGAAGGAATCCCTGGAAATGCCCAGCCTGTAGAAGAACATCATATTACGGAGGTAGAAGCCCCAAAAAGGGGACAAAAAAGAAAAAACCCTGACTTGACATATATTCCTGTTAAACGAAGATGGTCTGAGAAAATAGTCCAACTAAGAAGCATTATTTTAGCCATAGATGAGGTGAGATCACCCCATGGATCCCTTGATAGCCAACAAGTTGATTTTCCTCAGGATTGTGAAGAAGAGGCGGCTCGGGTCTTAGAAAATTTGGGAACTCTCTTAAAGGAGCTCGACCAATTTGAGAATTCACAAGAACAAGTCCCTAGTCCTATCCCTTCTACTTCTCCTCATAATTCTCACCATACAGAAACATTACCCTCTTCCGGAAATGACACAGATACATAAGAATTGGAAGGAAAGAGTTTTTCTGCAGCGGAAACCCAAGGCCTGAAGCTAATTCAAGAGATACAACTTCACTTGAACAAAACCTTGATAAGGTTGAGGAGCCTGAAGCTAATTCAAGGGATACAACCCCACTTGAACAAAACCCTGATAATGTTGAGGAGCCGAAAGCTAATTCTAGAGATACAGCCTTACTTGAACCAAACCCTGACAATGTTGATGAGTCAGAAGCCAATTCAGGAGACACAGTCTTACTCGAACGTGATCCTGACGATTTTGAAACTGCTCCTATTTTTTAGAATGTTATTGTTGGCCCTTCTTCCTTAGTAAAGAAACCTATTTTAATAACAAAAAGGTGATATGATCATAGGTTGGAATTAATGGATAAAGAAAATAAGAAGCTGAAAATAAAAATCAAGAAGCTTAGTAAATGGCTAAAAGACTCTAAAAAAGCTTATAATAAGGAAGTAGAGTCGAAATCAATAGGAACCCAGAGTGAAAATTTCCTTAATTTCACTGGAATACAAATAAAAAACATTAGCACTTGTTCAGCAGGAACTCAAACAGAAGATGTTTGTACTAGTTTGATAGAAACTCAAATGGATTTCCGTTCTTTTGTGGAAGTAACAGAGACGACTATTCAGACAAACTTTCAAACATGCCTCTGTGTTCCTATGTCAATAGTGGAAACAACTATTCAAAAAAACCTCTGTGTTCTTATGTCAACAATAGAAGTATCCATTCAAACAGAGTCAGTAGCAATTGGCAGCAAGACTACTCAGACTGAGGACATACCTCCTTATACCCCCTTGGTAGTAGAGGCTATTATTTGAAAACCGAAGACATAACTAGAAGAGTTACAACAAGTACTACTGCAACACCAAAAAGAAGTTGTGCCTTTGAAGAAATACCAGGAGTTGCTGAAAAAATTTAATGACTTCACTACAACAGAGGATGAAATCTATGCTAGCCTTAGAGTAGAACAGAAGAAAGTGGAGGAACTACAAGGATAGTATAAGAAGGTTTTTGAGAAAATAAAAATTATTTGTTATGTTTATTCAGATGCCCTAGCCTATAGGTCGCCTGCTACAAAATATGCACTTTTTCTACTTGAACGATATTTGTTGTTGAAAGTTAAGGCTATTAGAGTTGGCTAGCCTTTTGAGTTTAGTTCTAATCCTAATTTTATTAAATGTTGTCAAAAACATACCGAATATGTAAAACGTTTTTTATGTGAATTAAATTTACACAACCTTTTCTTGGAAGATGACAGGCATGCAAATCCTAGCCCCTTCCTCAGGGATGTTCATTTCCAGGCTTTCCTCTCCTTTGCTAAAAACCAGCTCAAATGTGCTAAGGCTCATGATACCTTCTAGAGGAGAGAAAGTGGACTAGATCTTTGGGTAAGAAGTGAACCTACAATGCCCCTGCAGATATGGGTACAAAATAAAAGGTTTATGGAAAAGGAAGGAGTTGTGTCCACCTTGGGCCCCATCCACACAGACACTATCAAGTCAGGTTTGGAATATTTTGAAGACATTAGAGAAGCAGCTCTCTTGGCTGCAAAGAAAATATGAAAAACTCTCCCAACATTGTTAGAAACCAAGAACCCTTCGGCTATCGAAAATTTAAGGCAGTTACAGCTAGACTCGCCCGTTATGGTAACATTGTCCTAAGTGAGGGTCCTACTTGGATTGGATGTCGTTATAGAATCCCTATCATTTGGTATCCTCCTGATGGGTATCGTTGTAATTATGAGCTATCAGAATATCAAGAAGGCTGAGCCTTTGTAGTACTTAAAAGGAAAATGGTTTTTGGGTCTATAAGGAAGAAACATATCTTGTCTATTCTCTGACGCAGTTGCATATTAATTATCCTATTGCATGAGGACATGAAAAAAGGTAAGTTGGGGAGTATGTTGGGTCGTGAAAAGGGTATGTTTTTATTCCTCAGCTACTTGATTAATCATATGGTTTTCATGAATCGACTCTCTCCTTGAGCACATTCTCGAAGAAAGACTGTGAAAAGAAAATAAAAAGTAGTGTTGAACAAATTACATGCTTTTAGTATTACAATCCTAAGTTTTCACTTGTTTATGCACAGGTTGACTGGATTGGAAAATTGTTGTTCCTTTTGGACAAGAAAACAATGCCAAGAAAGGAATATGTCATTGTTACAGTTGTGTGGACCACTTTAAAGGCGGAGGAAAAATATAGAGTTGATGTGGAAATCCAATTGTTCAGCTGAGAAATCCTAAGGGTCTTCGGATCCTTAGGATAAGCTCCAATTTTTCTAGCATTTCATAGAAGATATATAACACTAGTAAATCGAAAAGAAAAGTAACCTTTGTAATCATTGTAAATTTCCAGCAAGACTGTGAATGTAAATTGAACCCTAAGGGTTGAAGTGATTTTGTAATTCCTTTTTGACAGTTAAAGAAAGACTTGAGGCTTCATTAAATCTGCATATTGAGTTTCTATAGCAATTTCTTCTAGAGGCACTGGGCTCAGTCACTGGAAGACTTTCCGCTCATTTGTATTATGATTTTTACGCTTTACTATCAAGATTTGTATTTTTGTTCCTTCTACAGGTTGAGTTAGAGTAAATATTGTAGCTTGGTTAATATAATTTTTATAATTTACAGAAAGTAAGTTTGTATATCACTGTTGTTTCCTCTTAGTATATGCTTACTGCAATTACTTCTAGTTTTAAAAGTTCCTCATGATTAGCATGATTTGAACAATTTTCTTTAATACGTGTGGATTTGATTATTCAGGTTGATTTCCTCTTTTTCATTACGATATTGAATTAAGATCTTTATTGAAAGTAGTTTGCAAATGATTTATCTTTCTGATTTGAAATTATAGAATAATTCTTGTTCTACATTTTTAAGAGTTAATGAGTTGTTAAGCAATTATTTATTTATACATGGATTAGTTAGGATTAATTACCTGCATTCCAATTTTTGATTTTTATCGCACATATAGTGCTCACAACCTTGAAATAGAAAGATGAATCCCAGGTTGACATATTAATGTAAGATTAAGATTAATTTATAAATTCATCTTAGTGCACCAACACCAACACAAAGTTGTCCAAATATGACCTAAGAACATTGTTAATCAGATACACAAATGTACTTGGATCATTTGTGAGCCCAAATGGCACCACCACAAATTCATAATGTCCAAATCCGGTTCTGAAGGTTGTCTTGTGGATATCTTAATCCTTAATCCAAACTTGATGGTACCTGTTGTCCTTTGTAGACTGTTCTAGGCTAAAGAACTATTCCAAATCATCTAAAATAAGGTTTTTTTATTTTGAATGGATGACCAATGCTTTAAACTTTTAAACAAATGCAAATCCTAAATATTTCTGAGAAAACAGAAGGGATGATTCCCCATGCTCAACAGAATTAAGCTTTAAAATGATTTGGAAAGAAAAAATTAAGAAGATATACAATTCCTTAAACATTCATATTGAATATCTAATTTTTTATATACAATAGATGTGTATAGAGGTTTTATATAGCCAAACAGTACATGTGCAAGAGATGATAGAAGGAAACAATTTAAATTTTAGAGGAAATAACTAAGACAGACAATTTCAGTTAATTAATCTCTTTTAATAATAATAACTTTGCTTGAGCTTTCACAGAGATTTCTATTCAATCTAATCTTACTCAGCCTTCTATGTTACCTTGAACATTGCAGATAAAATAAAATTGAAAACATAATTGAATAACCAAAAGAACTCACTGAGATACACTAGCTGCTCAGAATGAATCCAAAATCATCTATTAACTTCAAATATAACTTAGAAATTTACAAGCATGTCCACTGGTTCATCACAAGGGTTCAACCATTTCTTCTTTGAATTACAAAATACTTATAGATTTCAACTAAAACATATCTAGACTTGAATTAAAATTTATTAAAAATATAATATCATCCAAAATAGTTGGGATATTACAAAAATAGAACTGAAAAATAGTAGATATGAATTGATTTGAACACTCTGCACATATTTTGAGGGTTGTTGTTGATTATTGTAGCTAGAAGCATGCTTTTCTATTTAATGCCCCTATTAATATGTTGTCTACTCTTGCTTATTTGTTGTTTGCTCCTGAAATTTAGTATTATGTTCTATTCGATGAGCTCACGTAATTTATCCCATCTCTTTTCATCGGGGATAGAAAAAATTAACAATTTTCTGTCTGACTCATCAAGTTTAGTATATTTTTCAAAAGTAGGCCTAGTTAGAAACATATTCTTAATTTCATGTTGAGTTAGAAAATCATAACTTAAACCTTCAATGAAACCTTTTCCAGTTATAATTCCTTTGATTTTGGCAAACTTGTTCTTGTCAACTGCTATCTCATGTAACCTGTGTTGATACTCTTCAAGTGAAATAAATTTGCGACCAATATTCTGCAAACCTGGGAGTCCTTTCTGATGTAGAGCATTGAATTTCTTGTGAATTTTTTTGATCTGAACCTCTAAATTCTAGCACTTATTCTCAAGTCGTAACATCAAATTCCTCTTGGTTAAAACCTTTCTTACCTCCAAGACAACTTCAGTTCTATCTTCAATGTCAAATTATTCAAGTTCATATTTTGTCTTGGAGTTTAAAACTTTGATTATCCTTGTGGCATCTCCTAGTTTGTGGTTCACGTCTTCTTTTATTTCTGCTACTGCTGCTTTTGGTCTCTATAATAAATATTCCTGCTAAAAAATCATTTCAATTGAAGGCCATAACTTAGCCACTAATGCATTAATAACAATCCAAATATTTTCTTTGGCCTAAGCAATAGTTTGTGCAATTAAAGATTCATTCTCATAAATTTCTAATTGTTGATTTAACTTATAACTCTTTTGAATCTCAGCCAAATACACATTATTAGACTTAATTTCTATTCTTGAATCTTTTGGAGTTGCATCTTGAGTTTTTCAATTTCTTGATCCTTCAAAGATAAGTATCCCATGGCCTTTGACAATTGTTCTGCTAAATTAGTATATTGTGCCTCTACTGTGATTGTTATTGTTGTACATGTCCCTGATATTGAAGTACATATTGTAGAACGTGTCCCTATGGGAATGACAGCTGAAATATTGAGTTGTTTCTCTTTTTCTTTCAAGAGTGTTTCCATGTCAACTTCCATCTTTTGAATTTGGACATTTTCTTTGACTATCAAATCGAACATATTTTACTTTTCTTTTTCTGGTTGACCTACTTCCTTAGCTTGTGAATGTTCTGCAGTAGGAAGTTTAATTTGCTTCCTTAATGCTTGAATGTCCTCAATTTGTGGAAAGGAAGTAGTA
This sequence comes from Pinus tabuliformis, assembly GCA_031772625.1. Classification (NCBI taxonomy): domain Eukaryota; kingdom Viridiplantae; phylum Streptophyta; class Pinopsida; order Pinales; family Pinaceae; genus Pinus; species Pinus tabuliformis. The sequence goes on from CM062811.1 coordinate 515,371,289, forward strand.
GGAAAACTTGACAGTGCTACTCTAGCCTGCTCCTATGAATTCTTTCCTTTTGAGGACTCTTCATGAGTGTTTGTTTTCTTTCTCCTATTGAAAACTTTGAAACATGTAGCTTGGGTTTCTTAGTTTGTAAGAGACAAACTTTCTCCTCGGCTTCATGTAATGTATTTTCCTACCATTCTTGTTGATTTGCATATTGTTCTATCTATAGCCTGGTTGTATGTGCATAAGGTGTTGTTTTCTTCTCAACTCTCAATCTTAAAATAATTCCCAAGGTATCATAGGACCAAGTAAAACTCAACTTGAATTTCATCTGCTTTAACAAATGCTTTGCCTCCTTCACTGATGCTTTGGTATTAACAATGAAAGGGCCAATTTGTGCCTTTAGATTTAATTGTGCTTTCTGTTTCCTAGATACAAAATGCAAATCATCCATATTCATCATTTGCGTGATGTATTCTAAGGCAAAGATCCTTATTGGAAAAAACAGTGGTAACCTATAGAGAGGCAGTTCACAACCATATATTCTGATCTCTATATAATTCTGGTAAAGGTACTAGTCTCCCACTTTAGCTTACTTAGTAAGGTGCATAATTCTTCTGATTTCAGGTGAAATCCTTGGTATTACATCAATGCTAAGAAGATATAAGGACATATGCAAAAACTGGTTTACAAAGTCACTAAAGGATTACTCTTATGTATTATTCCTTACCAAGGAAGTCCAGTGAATGACTAATTGAGGTTTTCCTTGTGTATCTAACTTCTGCAATGGGAATTTAAACCTTTCTGCTTAATGAAATAATAGAAAATATACAAGAACTGATTGATGTTTGAATGAACCTTCAGCGTAAAACTTTAGAAATTGATCGTGAATAATGTCTAACATAAACTGAATAAAATAAAAAATCAATGACGTCTTATTACCCACAGAGAAAACTGACAAAAATCCCAACATCACTTCATCTCCCCATTGATCGATAGGATAACCTAATAAATAGACAACCATGGAAATAACCCACCTTGACATTTCTGGAAAAATTGAAGTGGAATAAGGCAAATTAATTCTAGGCAATTCAAAATTTTCAGGTAGGAATGAATCAAAAATACAAGCTCATTGGGAAATGTAAGTGTATGATAGATATCCATGAGGGACTCAATAGAAAAAGGGTTCAAAGGAGCTTGGAAATTGATTTGGAGTGCTTGGCATATGGATTCAAGTGTAATGGTGAATAACACTTTATTATTTTGGGCAATTACAACCCTCTGGCTAGGAAGATACCTGATATGGCACCAGGTGACAAATTCTAGGAAGGTATGGGTTTGGGGAAAGAAAAATTGGGGCAAGAAAGACTCCCAAATACTCAATTATTCACTAACATCTTGGAATTTCTGGTTTTCCTTATTGTGGAGTTTATACAAATCAAACTCATACTATGTTTTAATATTTCATATTGGTTATCGATTAGAGGGAGCTCGTCTAGTTTAATGACAAAGGGTAATGTAGGGCTTTCTACAACTAATTTAGACTTGCCTTTGTGAGAAGACATTGTAAATAGAAAATTATCAGTTAGGACGGAAAATTACTAGGTTATGGCAATCATTGTCATATGAAGATGGTTGCACGATTATGAAATTCGGGGCCACACTTGAGTTGTTGAAAGAAGAATGGTGGAAAAGAGTATGTAGGGTAACTAGATTTTTTAAAAGAGGAGGAGATAATAACTATTTTGTGCACCTAATTAATAAAACTAGACATTGGAAGGAAGGATTAATGATTTAACGGTCATATAGTCGTTTGGCAAGAGGAATTTAATTATCTCACGGTTATTTAGTCATTTGGAGGGAGCGAGTAGAAGAGGGACAAGTGGAAGGGTATGAACAAGGGTGGAAGCAGAGGTGGGAAAGCAAAGTGTGTTGGCTTAGGTTGGGCTGACCCAGGTTCAAAGTTTACTACGCACCAACAAAACCCTCAACCACTGGCCCTCTCAGCAACGACCTACAAGCAGATCACAATCTCACCTGAAGTGATTATGGGAGGTTGCAGAACCAGGTTATTGTAGCCCAAGGGATGTTGCGATGTGGAATTGTTGTATTTTTTTTGTGCTTTAATACTTATGAACTACTTCACATACATAAAATACTTTGCACTTATACATTTCTTCACAGAATTACATTCATCATTTAAACATAGCATAAATATCCATAAGCTTCATAGTAGTGAAATAAAGTGTAGATAATAAGAAAATTAACACATGAGACACATACTTTATCATGGTTCATCCCAATGTGGGACTACGTCCACAATAACTATTGCTTATAATATATAATTTGGTACAACAAACAGTTCTTCCTTGCACACACAACTACAGGGTGTCTGCACACTAAACTGCAGATGGTTTGTGCACTAAGATGTAAACCTAAGCCTCCATGTACACAACTATGGAGCCTCACCCTTTCTCCAAAGTATAGATCAACATAATACAACCATAAACTATATTTTCAATCAATAATTAGATTCCTTCCTCCTTTATTATTCATCCCTATATATACTATTACATGAGGGATTACATCGCTACATTACCATGGACCCAATACCATGGTTTCCAAAATACAAGGGACTATAGTCCAAAACCATCAACTTTTACAATATTCTATGCTTTTACAAAAAGGGAGGGAATTTTCCGTGAAGCCCCTATGATGCGCGGTGACTTTTCTATGTGATCTTCATTGTGCTCTGCATTTCTACTGCGTGGTCCACTTCATACTCTACAACATATTTTCTACTGCCCACTCCACAAAGCTTAGATTTCTTGTCCAAAATCTGGCCAAGTTGGATTGCACCCAACAAATTGGTTTTCAGAGGGGAGTTGGGTGGTTAATGGTTTTAGGGGGGGGGGGGGGGGGGGTTCCCGAACCCATTGTGGAGCTTCCAAGTACGTTTCGTCAATTTCAGAAAATCAACTTTTTGAACTGCCCCCTCTTGTTAACCTTTGAAAGTGCGGTGGGGTCTTGAACTTATCCTCCTCTATTGATCCGAGCGGGGATAATATCATCCTTTGCTTTCCAGTCATGTTCTATTGCTATGCGAGAAATTGTCATATCAACTTTATTTACAAATAAAATAACCCTTGTAAAACGATAAGGATTAAAATAATAATAAAAACAAAACATTGCAACATTTCGACTTGCACGCAAACTTTGGGATTTATTCATTTATTTTATTTTTCATATATATATCCCCTTTTCTTTCTTTTCTTTTGATTTTTTATTTATTTCTTTTCTCATTTTTATTTCCATTACTTTTTTTTTTGGGTGTGATTCATGGACACCCTGGTCAATGGGTGGTCGCTACGTCCACGGAAAAATCTGGGTTGATCGACCCCGAAGGGAATCTGGCCCCGTGGCCCACTAGCTAGGCCTAACCCCAAGGGCTTTGGGCAGAATGGACCTTGAGACCTCTCGATCAGCAAGGCACTGATTTTGACCAATTGAGCTAATCCTTGGGGCTTTCTTTCTTTTATTTTTATTTATATTCTCTTTTCTCATTTTTTTTAATTTTTTAATTTTTTCAACATAAAGGGAAAAGTAGAAAATAAACTAGGGTGAAAATGAGTTACAACATCGGCTCCATATGGGGACTGCTTCCCCTTGCGGGATGTAAATAACTTGCAGATCCATGTGCCTTCTCCTCGGGCTATGGATTCTTTGCTTTGAAAATCACACTCTGATGCTGAAATTTAAAGAAAAATAAAAATTTACAATAAACATGGTTGCAAGCATTTAATATTGAATATAGTGTTTGAGGTATTTCCCATTGACTGGAAATTAAGAATATTGTCCTTCCAAGTTGCACATAATGAAAGTATTAATACCATTTACTTTTGCAATTCTAAATAGTCCCAACCACAAATTTGCCTCTTTCCTCTCTTCTGGAATCGCATCTTAAAGCTAGAACACCTTGTCTAAAATCTCTTTCTCTAGCCTTCCTGTCAAACAAACTTTTCATTTTGTTTTGATATTGACAATGTTTGTGTTGAACTTCGTCTCTATCTTGGTTTTAGATCAATAATCTGATTGATTCTCCTTGAAAAAACATCATCTTCTTCATATGATTCCTGTAAAAATTCCATGATTGGAAATGCTAACTATGTAGGGAAAATTGTTTCAGTTCCATATACAAGTTGGAAAGTGGATTTAGCAGTAAATCTTTTGGATGATACTCTGTTTGCCCAAACAACATATTTAAGATTACTATCGCAACTTCTTTTGTGATCTGTCAATATTTTCTTGATAACCTTAACGATACTTTTATTTGATGATTCTACTAACCCATTACCTCGTGGGTAATATGGTGTAGAATGATGCATTGAAATCTAATATTTCTGATAAAATTCTATCATTTTAATATTGTTGAAAGTTTGTGCATTGTTTGTAACTATATGTTGTGAACACCCAAATCTAGAAAATATATTTTCTTCAATGAGTCTCATGACTATTGTATTAGTTGCATTCTTAATAGAGATTATTTCTACCCACTTAGTGAAGTAATCAGTGGAAATTAATATCCATCTATGTTGGTTGCTGGAATTATTTCACCTATGAAATCTAATCCCCATTGTAAAAAAGGAGCTTCAATTAAAACTGGGAGGGAAGTGTTTCTAACCTCTATTTTCCAGCAAATATCTTAAATGGGATACACCTTCTTACCTTTTCTTCAACTTGTGCAAACAATTTGGGCTAATAGAAACTTGCTCTTAAAATTTTGTATTCAGTTGCCTTCCAAGTATAATTTCCTCCACAAATTCCTTCATGAGATAGTTCAATGACTCATTCGGTTTCACTTTTAGTCAAACATAATAAAAGGATATTCAAAGGATCCTTCCAATATAAATTGGCATTTATGATACAATATTTCATAGCTTTGAGTCTAAGATATATGGATCGATTATTTTTGAATTCAGGAGGATATTCTAAATTTCGAAGAAAATTCACTCTCTTTATACTAATCTAAAAGTAAAATTTGGTCATCAATATGTAAAGGAAGAGGAATAGGATCTAAACTGGAAGAAGGTTCTTGTGGATTCTTCTCACCTAAAATTTAAGAAGGTTATTGTGGATTCTTCTCACCTGAAATTTGAGAAGGTTCTTGTGGATTCTTTTCGCCTAAAATTTGAGAAGGTCCTTATGGATTCTTCACACCTCAAATTTGAGAAGGTTCTTATTTATTATTCTCACTTGAATATGCAAAATGGTGTTGATACCAAGAATCTTACACTTTGATTTAGTCAAAAGTTTAGCTAAACCATGTACTCTCACCAATTTGGTAGGTCTAATATCTAGATCAAATTCAAGTATTTTAGCAATCCATCTTCTCCTATTTCCATTTATATCAAGTTGTGTTAGAACTTTTTTTACTACATTGTTGGGGACATAAGAAATTATGGGAGAATGTAAGACATAAATCCTAAATGCTTCTAAAGCTTGTACAAGGGAATAGGCTTATTTTTCTATGATGTCATATCTCAGTTCAACATCTCTCATCACCTTACTAAAAAAGGAAATTCACTGCTCATATCCATCATCATTCCTTAGTAGTAAAACAACTACTATGGTAGTGTCAGAGTCAAAGGAGAATATACTAAATTTTTTTGAGTAATCTAGACTAGCTAGTATTAGGGCTTCTGAAATGGTCATGTTGATCTTTGAAAAAGAATATCTAGCTTTTACTTTCCATTTGACTTCATGATCCTTTTTAAGCATATCAATAATATCTTTCACAATCTCAGCATAATTAGGTATAAATTTTCTTAAGAAATTTAGTTTTCCTAAATATTATTGAATTTCCTTCTTGTTTCTAGGTAAATTGATTACCTAAATTGTTGAGACTCTTTTTGGATCAATTACAACTTCTTCCTTTGAAATTATATGTTCCAATAGCTTTCCTTCTTTCGTTGAAAAAGTGACTTTTTGGGATTAAGAGAAATCTCATATTTCTTGCATCTTTCAGAAACTTGTCTCAAGTGCTTATCATTAGAGTCAGAAAATAGAGTTAAATTGCCAAGATAAATGACAATAAATTTATTTATCTTACCAATAAATGCGAGATTCATTTCACTTTGAAATGTTTCTCCAAAATTGATTAAATCAAATGACATCTTGATATACATAAATGTACTCCATAGAGTTTTAAATGTTGTCTTTTCTATGTCTTCTAGACTAATCAGAATCTGGTTATATCCAAAAAATCCATCTAACATTGAAATCCTATTTGAACCTAAAACCATCTGAAGTAATTGATCCATTTTTGGTAATAGATAATTATCCTTTAAATAAAATTTGTTCAAAGTCCTAAAGTCAACACACAGTCTTATCTCTTTATTTTTCTTCCTAAGAGGTACTAGGTTGGCTATCCATTTAGAATATTGTAAGGGAACAATTAATTTTGGATCCAATAGATTTTTAATTTCTTTCTCAATGATTGGAAGCAAAAGTGGATTTATTCTTCTTAATTTCTACTGGAATGGTTTAGCTTCTGGTTTAAGAGGAATTTTATGTTAAATAATGGTTGTGTCATAGGTTTTCAATTCTTCATATGACCATGCAAATACATCTCTATAATGTTTGAAAAGATTAATATATTTGTCTTTTATTTCTTGAGGCAATGATGCTAAAACTTTAACATTTATGATTTCTTCAGAAGTACCAATGTTACAGTCCTGAAATCTTCTTACTATGAATTTAACACTGAAGTTTTTGAAACATCATTTTGATCAAAAAGTTTTTCAAGGGGAACTAATCCTTTTGGAATATAATTATTTGCTATCTGAATGATATCGTGATCAACAATTTTCTGTTCTAAATGTGAATTTGATCATCTTCATTCGATTTGATTTCATCAATGTGTTCTTCTTCCACATGTAAAGAAGAAAATTGATCTATTTATTGTAAAAAGTATTTTAATTTTTCATCATCTTCAAAAAACTTCTAGTGTTTGATATTTTCAGGAATGGAAGGTCTAGATTTTACTTCAATTTTATAATGCAATTGCAAAGGATTGACAATTTTAAAAGAACTAGCAGAGATTGCCAAAATTAATATTTTCTTCTCTTGGGATTGATGGGATATTAAAGGTTTGAAAATAATTGTCTATACAATCCCAACTTTCATTCCTATAATATCTAATCCTAGGATGCTTAGTTTGACAAATGCTTTTGATTTGTTTCACAATCAACTATGAATCACCATATACAACCAAGTTTTCAACTTTCAGACTCTTAGCTAACTCCAATCCTAAAATTAAGGCTTTATATTCTACCACATTATTTGTGACTTCAAAATCTAATTTAAAAGATTGGGATATATTTTTCTTACCAGGAGAGACAAGTACAATTCCATCCCCTACCCCAGCCCCATCTTTGCAAAATGCCCCATCAAAATACATTTTCCAAATGTCAGTGTTTAAAATCTGAGGAGTGTTGTCAGTTTCTTGAATGCTAACTTAAGGGTTTGGAAGATCATTAGAAGATAAATTAAAGCATCAAAAATCTTGATTGATTGCATAAATGGGATGATTAATTGCTTGATTTTCTTTACAAACTGTATTGATGAATCTTACTTCTATGTATAGTCTTAAATGTTCACCTCCATAAATTGGGATTGTAGCATAAGACATGTCCATTTGCAAACTTCCCCCTAACTTGGCACAAGAAGATATAGAAAATAACATTCCAAATTTTGGGGGAATATCTGTAATAAAAATGTCCAAGACTACACTCTTAACATGGATCTAAGCAAGTGTTACAACTAAATCCTTAATTAATCTGAGGCAAGGAACTTTCTTGGAATCAAAAGTATACAGATCATGATATGGTCTAGTGATTTGTAATTGAAGTTGATCCATGATTACTCTAGGAATTAGATTATGGGAAGCACCAAAATCTCACATGAAATTATATAAAAGGTAATCATGAATTTTCAAGGTGACATAAAAAGGAGGTTCAATTCCATCAATCATATACGAACTAGGACCAAAAACAACTTGAGGTTTTTCATCCTGTAAACTAATGACAACCCTCTCTACATCAAAACTAGAAGATTGAATCCATTTAGAGCCTTGATGTTTATAACCTAGATTTTTGGAGATTTCAAATAATGGGATTGGAATTTTAACTCTCTCTACCTATTTCTCAACATTAAACATAGTTGGAACAAATTTTTCAGCAATATTATGTTCTTGTAACTGATTTTGTGGTTTAATTGATGATGTTTTTGTTTCAAATGATTTTAATTGAGGTTCATCAAAGGTAACCTTTTTTATTGTTCTAAGAGGTCCTAGTCTTGGTCTAAGGTCATACCTTGTATTTAATTTAGCAATAAGGATTTCAGAAAAAAGATTTATACTTGGAAATTTGAGAATTTTGTTGACTTTAAATTAGAGATTGATCTTGAGTGATTGGAACAATAGCATTATGTGATTTAGATCTTGAAAATAACTGATATAATTTGTATTGACAATAACATTTTCTTCTTGATCTTGATCATCAATCATTAGTGGAAGTTGAATTTTTTTATCAGTGTTTGGTCTTTGCAAAATTTGAGGTTGGAAAGGTCTTTTGTATTAAACTTGTGGTATGTTTGCAACTTATTCGGTTACTCTACGTTGAGTTTCCATTCTTGATATTATGTTAGAGATATTTCTAAGTAGAGAGGTTATTTCATCAATTTTATGTTCTTCATCTTTATTTTTTTTATGATGAGTTACCTTCTTCTCTAGTTTTCATCCTCTTTTCAACCTTTTATGCCTTAGCTTTCAGTTTAGCAGATGTTGATCTATTAGCTTCAACTTCAATTGCATTCATTTGCATGTCTTCTAAAGTTTCATATTTTCTCTCCTTGAGCATTACAACAAATTCATCTTCAAATGCTTTGGAAAACCTAACCTTAACAACAGTTACTGGAGGTCTGCAATCTAGAGGCATTTTGTTATAAAGTTTATTGAATCTCTTAATGAAATCATCTATAGGTTCACAAGGTTTTTTTTCAAGTCTTCAAACTCTGTTAAATAGTAAACGCCATCCTTTTTTATTCCCCATTGATTTTTGAAAATGTTGACTAGTTCAACCCATGAATTAATAGAATTAGCTTGAATTTGTCTAAACCATATTCTAACATTTCCTTCAATTGATTGAACAAAAATTCTTGTGTAGATATCTTCATGCTCAATATTTATGTTATCAGCAAAATCTAGGAATGCAGCTAAGTGATCTTCAACAAATGGCCCTATCTCTCCATTAAATCTAGGTAAATGTTTTAAATACCCACCACAAAAAGAATGAAGGTGGGTTGCAGGTAGAAGAACTAAGGCTACATAACGTGCTGCCACAATTGGTTGAATACCAACCATTTGATGTTGTGATGGAGTTGTACTTTTAGGAGAAACAAATTTATTAGAAGAAGGAGGTCATAAAGGTTTGGGATTCTGGAAGAATTGAGAATCAATAAATAACTTCTGAAGTTCAATTAAAACCTTTTTAGGATCCTCAAAAGCTAGAGGATTAGTATAAATAAAAATTTAGTAGAAGTGGATGGATAATTTTATGCAACCAACTCATAAAATAGAACAAGAGATAGATTAATGACTTCAAAATTAGCATTTTCGAGGGGCAAACCTCCTTTAAATTACACAAATGAAAAATTCTTGGATGATTCAAATGACAAAACCTCCTTTCTATATATAGGAGTCTAAGGGGTCAAAATATAATCAAAGTCGACATAACAATACTAATGTAAGGGCATAACAATAAAAATAGTGGGCTTCTATGGGGCACAATAATAATAATATGGGGACGACATGGGCACATCAATGGAAATAAGGGGGCTACACTTATGATAACAATGTGAGAGTACGCTAGAATTATAGGGACCTAGCATGCCCCTCTCCTTAAAAAACGTGTTGTCCTCAATGATTGAGTAGTTTTGGATGCTTCTATATAAAATTCTCATCCTCCCATGTGGAATCTTTTGTGGGTAAGTTCTTCCACTTGATGAGATAATATGAAATTGATTGATTTCATAGCTATCAAGTTCTTGTTTCCATGACTGCTTACGGTTCCAATATGATTTTTCCTTCCTCGTCAAGTTCTGGCAATATTGTTTGAACTAGGAGCTTGTCACCTATAACCTTCTTTAAGCATGAAACATGGAAAACTGGGTGCACTTAGGAAGATGCAAGAAGCTCCAATTTGTATGCCATAGTACCAACATTTTGCAACACCTTGTAAGGACCATCATACTTTGGTGATAATTTATTATCCTTCTTAACTTGCTTGAGGGACATTTGTTTGTATGGTTGTAGCCATATACATACCTAGTCACCCACATCAAAAATGATTTCGCTGCGATGTTGATCTACCTATTGTTTCATTCTATTATGTGCCAAAGTGAAGTTATCCTTTCAGAGTTGGAAAACTTGTTGTTGATACTCAAAGTGATCTTTCATTGCTTTAACCTTAGAATTATTTTCTAAGACTTTTTGGAGATATGGATAAATAGATGATTTCAATGTTTGAACCTGTAGTGAACATAATTGTGCAATTACACCCCTTTGTTATTTCTTTAGAAGCTTTGTCATGCCATTAGAGCTGATTATGTTTCTTGATTTCCCTATGATACCACTTAATTCAACTTCCTTTCCTTTCAAAAAAAATTCAAGAATTTTTTTTGAAAATTAAAATCTATCGTACCCAAAGATTGTAACCATTGGACTCCAAGTACAACATCAACACCACCCATTGGAATGGAAAGAATTGGACTATTAAATACATATTCTCCCATGGATAGCTTGATATTATGGAACTTTCCAGAGAAATTTACGGTTTCTCCATTTGCAACCATCACTTGAAACTCTGGTGCTAGATATAGGAAGGAATTGAATTCCTTGGCTGTCTTGCAATGAATAAAACTATGGGTACTACCCGAATCAATCAACACTATTACTTTTTTTCTTCTTGATATGTCCTTCAATCTTGAGAGTTTGAGGAGTGGTAATTTCTAATAATGCGTTACAAGATATGGTCAGATTCATTTATTCTTTCTATGGGGTTGGTTCCTAGTGTATATCCTCTTCTTTGGACATTTCTTGTTCCTTTTCTTCCTCCTCTTCACAATCTATGTAAATTAATTTCTTCTTAGCACACTTATGACCTTTAGTGTATTTTCTATCACAACTGTAAAAAAGTCATTTTGCTCTTTTTTCTTCCAATTGTTGTGGTGTCAACCTTGTAGGTTGTGGAAGGATAGGGGAAACAACACTTCCATTTTTATAGTTGTGAGTGGTAGGCTTCCTTGTTGCCATAATTTTTCTTTCATTTTTTCTTGACAACCTGAATGTCTTCTCCAATGAATCATGTCCCCAAAGGTGAACCTCATGTTGGATGTTATCCTTTAAAGTCCCTATGAAGAAATCAATCCTATGTTCCTCTAGAATATTTTTTACCCTTATATTCAATTTTTGGAAGTACTTAATTTTCTTCGCCATTGAACCCTTTTGTTTTAGATTTATCAATTGGCTAAAGAAGATGTTTCTCTTTATATCCTTATAATGTGTTATAATTTCCTCCGTAAAAATTGACCAATTCACAAGTGGTTTACGAGATAAAAGCCATCGATACCATAAAAACTGATTAGGTTCTAAATATAAAGTTGCAATGTGTACCATTTGTGTGTTTTGCACATTATGGAGATCAAAATATTGCTCCATCTATAGTATCCATGTTACAAAATCCTTGCCATCAAACTTTCTCATATCGACCTTTGGAATATGGCGGGTCTTCAATCCAATGTTAGAGACTATGAAATCATGATTAACGTTTATTTTGTTCTCATAATGAGTTTCATCTAATACCTTTTTTCCATTAGGAAGAATTTCTTATAGCAACTTTGTCAAACCTTCCTTCAAACCTTCCATGTCTTCTTTTAAACCATTCTTCAAATCTTCCATGTTGCCTTTCATTTTTTCTTCTATACCATTCATATTAGCTTTCATTCCATCCTTCAAACCTTCCATGTCTGATTTTAAGCTATTATTCTAACCATCCATCTTAGATTTCATTCCATCCTTCAAACCTTCCATGTCTAATTTTAAGCTATTCTTCAAACCATCCATCTTAGCTTCCATTTCATTTTTGGTTACTCTTTGTGAGAGCGAAATTTGTTGCACTTAGTCTCGTAATTTTGATATATCATGTTGCATTTCTTCTTCTTCTTAATGTGTCATAGTAGATATTTATAGTTGCTTACTAGGTGTTTCCATTTTCATTCTTCAAGTAATTTTAAAATCAAACTAACACTATGAAAACTCAAGACTCAAACTATGACTAGCAACTGAATTAAACACACAAACTCACACAAATCACTCCACTTTATAGCCTTCACCTCGGGCCCCAAGTTGAAATGATTGTGTTCCTTTGAAATATTGCAATGAAAAGGAAAATGATATATATAATGATCACATCATGATTTCATAAATCACCTTAGAAGAAGTAGCGCTTCAAGAGTCTACCATTGACTAGCCCTCCTGAACAATCTTGTCCATACATTTCCTTTAGCAGGAATGCATTTTGTCCTCTGTATGAAAAAATATTATAGGGTCCTTTCCATAAGTTTTAAAACTCACCATGCTTTCCCTTATCCTCTTTCCTAGCATCCCATTGCAACACTACATCCTCAAGCTGGAATTTATCTGCTTTTGTTTTCCAGTCATAGATCTTTTTGATTTTTTCCTGCAATCTGAAAGTGTTTTGGAAAACTTCCTCCCTTGTTTGCTATAAATGGATCATCTAATTTATTCTTCTCTGAAAAGCATCTTCCTCACTTCCAGCCTCCTGTAAAAGTTTCACAAACGAAACCGCAAGAGATGTTGGAAAAACTGTGTCAATGCCATAAACTAATTCAAATGGAGACATACCTATGGACTTCTTCTGGCTCACTTTGTCAGCCCACAAGGCATTATCTAACTTTCTGTGCCAACCTTTCTTATTTGCTTCCAACATCTTCTTGTTGATGTTCCCCAATGACTTATTAAATGATTCAACCAGACCATTTCCCTGCGGGTAATATGTTGTAGAATGACCCAAAGTAATCTTATACTTGCTACAAAAATCGATCATCTTCTTTGATTTGAATGCAGCTGCATTATCTATGATGATTTTACTAGGACAACTGAAACGAGATAAAATATTTTATTCCAAGAATTGAATGATTACCGTATCTGTGGCTTGTCTGGTCAAAATTGCTTCAATCCACTTGGTAAAATAGTTGGTTTCTATTAGGATTCATTTGTGTTGTGCCGACGATGTTGGATGGATTTCCCCAATAAAATCGAGTCCCCACTGCTGAAATGGTCCATTGACTTCAACTGATTTTAGAGGAAGAGGTATCAATTTTCTTTTACCTTGAAAGACCTGACATTCATGACAACTCATCACTGTTTGTACACATCTGAAAATAAGGTTGGCCAATAATAGTCTACTCTCAATATTTTGTTTGTTGTTGTCTTCCAGAACAAGTGACCACCATAATCACCCTTGTGAAAGTCATTCATCACCTGCTGGGCTTCATATTCAATTAAACAATTCATCAAAACCCCTCCTGGATCCTTCCAATAAAGGGCATTATTCAAAATGCAGAATTTGGCAACGTTAAGTTTGAGAGATCTACTTTGTTCTTCGTCATCCCCAGAGGTGGTGAGAGGTGCTGAAGTACATACACTATATCTAAATACCATGGTGACTGAAGGAACATTTTAGACACTTGAATCAGGGAGCTTTCTTCTTCATCTTCTAACATGGTTGCGATAAGATTTATATCTAAAGCATGGAGATTTGATTCCGCCATTAACCTTGTCAGGTCTTGTCCTTTGATCAGCTTTGTAGGCTTGATCTCCAGATTGTATTCCAACATTGCTGCAATCCATTTCCCCACCTTCCTTCTGGATCAGTTTGTATTAGCACATCCTTAACCGCTTTGTTAGGAACATATGCTATGATGTGTGAGTGTAGAATATACACTCTAAAATCCTTCAAAGCTTTGACAAGAGCAAGAGCCTGTTTTTCAATTATGTTGTATTGCAAGGCAGCATCTCTAATTGTCGTGCTGAAAAATGCAATGGGCTTTTCCAGCTGATCTCTCTTTTGCATTAAAACTGTTGCCATGGTATGCTCAGATGCAAATGAGAATAAAATGAAATCTTGTGTATAATCGGGACTAATCAAAACCAGGGCTGTAGATAAAGCATACTTTACCATATTAAATGACCTCATAACATCCTCCGTCCATTTTACAACACTGTCCTTCTTTAACATATTAGTAATTTCTCTCCAATGCTTAGCTAGATTTGGTACAAATCTACGTAATAAATTCATCTTACCGTTAAAAGCTTGTATCTCTTTTTTGTTCCTGGGAAAATCTATCTGCTGAATTGCTTCTACCCTTGAAGGATCAATGTGAATTCCTTCCTTTGAGATGATATGATCAAGTAGCTTCCCTTCATCCATGGCAAAGAGACTTTTCTTCGGACTGAGTGATATCCCAAATTTCCTACATCACTGAAACACAATCCTTAAATGGTGAAGATGCTCATCATCTGAACCTGAAAACACTGTTAAATCATCTAAATATACAACTAGAAATACATCATTTTCATTGGCAAAAGCGATGTCCATTGCATGCTGAAATGTGGCTCCAACGTTTTTCAAACCAAATGGCATTTTAGGATAATGAAAAATTCCCCAAGGGGTGGTAAATGCAGTCTTATCTCGGTCATTTTCGTGCACTAGAATTTGATTATACCCTGAATATCCATCGAGCAGTGACATATGTGATGCTCCAACAACTCTCTGGAGAATATGATCCATCTTCGATAGTGGGTAATTTTCCTTCAATGATACTTTATTTAGATTTTGGAAATCGATACACAATCTGATTTCTCCTGTCTTCTTTCTTACAGGAACAAGATTCGAAATCCAATCAGAAAATCTGATTGGGACAATTATACTAGCCTTGTATAATCTGTTCACCTCTTTTTCAATGGAAGGCAGCGACTTGGGATTGATTCTTCTCAGCTTCTGTCTGAACAACTTCTGATTTGGCTTGATGGGAATAGTGTGCTGAATTATGCCTTTGTCATACACCTTTAGATCTGAATAATCCCAAGCAAACACATTAGAAAATTCAGATAACAATCTAACATATTTAGACTTTACCTCGGGAGACAATGTCTTGGACAATTTCACAAACTTGGGCTTATATGTTGTTCCAAGATTAACATCCTCAACACCTTTGCTTGTAGGCACCAATCTTGGCTTTCTAGCCACATCATCTTGATCGAAAATTTCTTCTAAAGGTATAAGACCTTTAGGAATAATATTGTCTTTCAGCTGCAACATTTTCATTTGGTTCACTTCAAACTTTTGGTCATCGGTGTCATTGTCAACATCTATAGATGCATCCTTGTATTTTCCCTCATTTTGAAAAAAGGTATTGACCTCCTTATCGTCCCAAAACACTTGCCAATACCTTAAATTGTCAGGAACAGCAAGGTGGTGTTTGACATGGATCTCAAAATTGTTGTTGGAATTCATCAGAATCTTCAAATTACTTGCAACAGTGGCAAGTGAATCTACAATAACATTTTGAGCATGAGGTACTTCTGTCAAAGTATAATCTGGAAACATTCGTAAGATATCTAAAACTGCATTTCGGTAGGCTCTCATCTGCAGGTGTTTAGCTTGATATTCTCCCTTGACTTGCTTGATTATCAGTTCTAAATATCCATAGACTGATATCTTTTTTGCATTCAGCTTTTTCATAATTTTCAAGCCTGCAATCAACGCTTCGTACTCAGCTTCATTGTTAGAACATTCAAAGGCCAATTTATATGAACATATTCTAACATTACTAGGAACTTTATTTGGATGGAAAGCAGTGCTGCGAATCCAAATCCCTATGCCGGGACCATCCTTACCCACGACTCATTCAAAATCCATGCTCCATAGGTCTGCTTCTTCTTCTAAATGCTGAAACTTTTTTTCCTTCTCTTTCTTACTTTTACTGATCTCTTCATTTTTCTGTTGTTCACTGTATTTTTGTTGCTGCCGGTATGTAGACTGCTCAGAAGTACTTGCAATTTTATGTCTTTCTTGATTAAGGGCTACTCTAAAATTTTTTGAAATCTCTGGAACATCTTCTACTTCAACTAACTGACTATCAACATCATTCAAACCACTATCTGAATATAGTACAAATGACTCTAAATATGTATGTGTAGCATTAATTGGATGATTAAGCGGTTTCTCCTTGATTGTAATCATGTATTTCATTTTCTTCTCCCTGTATAGTTTTCTCAATTGGCCAAACACGAGAATAGTAGCATAGGAGAAATCTAGTTGTAAAGTCCCTTTAAGCTTTGCACCCCACGATCTGGACAAAAGCATACCAAACCGTGGTGGAATGTCTGCAACAACCACTTCCATCAAAACATTCTTGGCTGGGATTTTGTCTAAAGATACCACCAGGTCTTTGATAAGACCGATACAATGGACCCTACCGGAATCAAAAGAATACAGGTCATGATATTTTCGAGTAATGTCAAGGCCCAGTTTCTCCATAATGGCTTTTGGCATCAGATTATGGGAAGCTCTGGAATCAAACATGGCATTGTGGAGGACATACTCGTGTAGTCTAAGGCTTATATAGAATGGAGGAGCTTCATTATCCTCAGACTGACCTTCTAAGGTAGGGCCAAAAATGAGCTCAGCGTGATCATATCAGATAAAGGATCTATGTGCAAAATTTTGGACACCTGGTGTTTATAGCTGTTGTTCTTAATCAATTCAGTCAAAGGAATTGAAACTTTTAATTTAGCAATCTCATTTTCTAAACTAAAAGCTGAAACTTTATCTACCTCTTTGACTGGAAGGTCCTTCTTTTCGAATTTTTCTTTTGCTGCACTTTGTTGATTACTCTTCTCATTTGCAATGCTATTTACGGATGGTCCTTTGCTGGAAGTCGGATCAGCAGGCTCTTTCCCTTTCTTCTGAATGTTTGAGGAGTCATTTTTGGGTTGCACTTCCTTTCTCTTTTGAACTGGACTGACTGGTACATCTCTGCTTCTCAATGAATATTGTTTCTGCTGTGCTGTCAATGCATTCATATATCCTCGCTGATAATCATCTGACTCATCCTCCAAAACTGCCTCATTTGCTAGTATGTAGTCTTCATCCCTTTGGGCATCTGGGACCTCCGAATATTCTTCATCTTCTGTGAGAAAAATGGGCAAACCATCAGTAGTAAAGAAATGATTTGCCTCTACCACCGGATCATCATCATCTTCATCCTCTATTCCATGCACATAGTTTTGCTGCAAAGGAGTTCTGACCTGCTGCTATTGTGATGACTGATCTTGTGCCTTTTGCTCCCTTTGTTTAATCCTGAATTGGGGTTGTTGCTATCCTCTGAAGTTTGGATTTCTGATTGTGGTTTCAGGCTTGTCTGCAACTGTCAACCGGTCAAACATTTTCTCGATTTTCTAGAGAATATTATCTGCCTTAACATCTGAGGAAGATGCTTCTTCCTTTATAGTCACCTTCTTTTTAGTTTTCATCCTTGCTCTTTTGGCCAACAAATTTTCCTCTACACTCACAGCGTTCTTCTGCATATCCTCAAGTGTGGTAGGATCTCTTTCCCGCAACTGATATGCCATATCAACATTGAAACCGTCTAGAAATTTGATCAATGCTAACCCCATTGGTGGTTTAATGTCAGCCATAATAACATTATAAATTGCATTGAACCTTACACAATAATCTTGCAGACTTTCACCCACATTCCTTTTGATATTTTCATACTCGGATAGAATTTGGAGAGGGTTCTTCTTTACCTCCCACCGATCCAGGAATTGTCTATGCAGAACCAGTAAAGTATTGATAGAGGCTGCTGGTAATGCTCTGAACCACTTTCGAACCTCGCCTCCAAAACTTTGTACAAATAATCTCATGGACACATTTTCCGCATCTACCTCATGAAGGTCAAAGAAGTCATTCATCCTGTCAACATGTTGCTGCGCTGTAATACTTTGAGTGGCATCGAAAAGAGGTATCTTACTTTGGTAATCAGTGGGCATATCATCCAGATTCTGAGGCAGAACGAGGGGTGCATATCTGGCAGCCATGACTCAAGGCAGATTTGAAACTGGTGTTGGGGAAACAGGGGGATTTGGGACAACAAGGGTAGTTGATGTAACAGAGGTGATGGGTGTTTGAGGGGTAGTGATAGGCTGATGAGGGAGCGAAGGTATGAATGGAGATGAGGGATGATTTTCAGAAATATGGGGAAATGATGGTGAGGAAAAAGATGTTGAGGCTGAGTCAGAGAGTTCAGGGAGTCTATCAGTGGTGAGGGATGACTGAGGGGAATTCCGAAGGTTTCGATTACTTAACAATTTGGCTCGTTGGATTTCAAGTTCTCTGGTGAATTTTGGATCTGGGACTATGTCTAGCAGTTCACTATCAGATGTGGTTCTAAACAGAGAGAGAGACCAAAATACTTGTCAAAAGGGAGATCTTCAAGGAACAACCACTCAACGTGTCATGAATGAGATCTAAAAATAGGTCTAGGACTTGGTGAACTTTCTTGTCTGAGTATCTGCAGAATGAGATTAGGATTTTCAAATACAGGAGGAGGATCAAGATCGGGATTAGACCTGGTGTATCTTCTTGAAGCCAGTGTGTTCAGAGTTCTTAAGATTTTTATATTGCTTTACAACTTTCCACTTTTCAGCCTAATGAATTCTAAACTTATCATCCAAAAGTTCAAAACTTCTTAGTAGTACTGGGGTATAATGAGATTTTCTTCCCCAGTATGGTCGCCACTATGTTAGAGCCTAGATTGACCTCAGGCTGAAGGAAGGCAATCCTAGGATAACCACAAACCAAGCTTAACCTGGTAGCTAGCCCTACCAGGTTGAGAGAGGGCTCTCTCCTTGTGAATCTTAGTCAAAATGACTGGATCAGATATGGATTTTAGGCTAGGTATAGTAGCTCTAGGTTTTTTGATTGATTTTGTTGGGTTTTTTGCTAGATCAAATGGAGCCAGGAAATTTTGGGCCCGGGAAATTAAGTCAGGATGCAGGGTGTTCTATGGGGCAAGCTAGGTAGGTGCCTCGGAACTTGAAAATCTAGTGATATGAGAGGTTTAAGACTGGTGAGGAGTTGAGGAGGGCATGCAAAGATCATGTACCCTTCTCAAACAATAGAAAACATAGAAAATTGAATGGCTTCCCAAGGCAGAGCACTGTAAACAATGAATTCTACCTATCTATCTTGATATCATTCAGCTAGAAGAAATGAATTAGATTTTTGCATACATAAAACATGTGAAAAATTGATAACATAAGAAGAAACTATGCAAAACACCATACCACAAGTATCCCATAAAAATAGCTGCAAATCTTGTTTATTTCCTTGCCAAACTGTTGATAATGGTCTACAATGTAGCTTAGAGCATCCAAATGAGTCCAACCTTTGCTAATGACAGAAAAAATATATAATATAGATATCAAACCACCTATGCTAGCCATCAGGGGTCAAAACCAAGAAAAGAGGATCTGTTACAACCATTTCCAAACAGAGACCAGGAATATAGGCAGTGGAACAACTTGCCTCTATAAGCATGGAAACTGATTCATTGACCCCAAAACCACCTCTAACTAATGAATCTACCCTCTAAGATCATTTCACTATTACATTTACTTGCCAAGTCATTAATTACAATCAGAAAATCATCCATGAAAAGAGAGAAAGTCAACTTGCAGTGAGAGTAGGCGAAAATTTGATTTTCTGGCAAACTGGTCAAAAGCGCAGTGCCAATTTCCACCCACTTTTGGAGGCCTTCCCCTTAGCCAAATTTAGCCCAAGATGGCTAATTGGAAAGGTCTTCTAGTCTAGTTTCTGGAAGAACTTGAATTTTTTCATTTGGAGGTTATTAACCCCCAAAAAACTGAAATCTCCCAAGGCAGCTTCTGTGTGTCCAAAAAGAGGCAGAAAGGTCATTTTTTGATAGTTTTTGGACCTTTTGGTGACCTAGTTTTGCTCCAAAACTTCTGAAATTTTCTAAGATGAATTCTCTCCTCATGCTGAATCCAAATATATAAACCTTTCCTCAAACAAATTCTCCAAGGAAAAGCGCAACGCTAGTGGCGTTGCACTTCTGGGCGAGTTTTCTGTGTTGAAAATTGCAAAAAATCATCAAAACTTGCCCAATTTTTGCATGGGACACCACCATCAACTACTTTGATGAGCTAGTGAGGCTTTAGCTAATAACCTCAAATTATCTTGCTCCTTTTTTCTCCTTAAATCCTTCCTCAACCTAGCTTTAAGCTTCTTTATCCTCATGTTACAGATTTTGTTGCGGGTCATGTAATGGTAGGCCATGTGGCGAAGCATCTTCTTATCCCTATTGGCCTTCTCAATTAGCCATTCAAGGTGTATGTTGAGCCTCTCAAGCCAAGTTTCCCTATCATTTTCAGTATCTTACTCAATTGAAGTCAACTTGACATGAGCCTCTTTGGCCTTTTCTCTATTTTCTTTGATCATTTGTAGCTCCATGAGGACTTGCTTGTCACTCAATTGTTTGTTTTCCTGCTCTAAATATCTGATGATGAACTTATCTCTCTATAAGTTTTTTTTTCACTTACTGGTTCACGGATACCCGGGTCAGTGGGTAGCCGCTACGTCCAGGGTTTTAAACATTGAGTGGACGCCACCCGAAGGGCATCAACACCCCTCGGCCTATTTACTGACCCAACCCCAAGAGCTTTCGGGATTCGACCCTGTGACCTCCCATTGGCGAGGCACTTGATTTGACCGATTGAGCTAACTCTTGGGGCTTCTTATCTCTCTATAAGTTATCTACCAAGGATTGTATTTTAGCTTCTTGTTCCTTTATGATAATGTCTTTGACAGTTTCTGGATCCTGAGCTTCCAAGTCAATAATGTCAACTCCATGATGAGTAAAGTGTTGATGTGGCTCCTCATGCTCAATGAGATCAAAATCTCTTTACTGCTCATCACCAAGATCCTCTTCTTTCACCTTTTCCTTGCCCTTCCTCCACTGCTGAACCTGTAACTATTTTTCTGAAGAAGAAGGCAAAGCCCCTTCCACACCTTGTGGAGATAGCATTTGCCTGTGGTCTGATGACGAAGGCAAGACCCCTTCCACACCTTGTGGAGATAATACTTGCCTAGCAATTGCAAAAAGTTTCCTAGATACCCTCTTACATTTCACAAACACTGGTACTCCAACAGTTTCAATCTCTTTGACTTTTTCATGGCTTGAAGGTCCACCTTCTTCATGATGTACTGATGAAAATATTTGTGGGCCTTTGAACATCTCATGAGAAATGAGAGTCTCCCATGGCATGTTAAGGAGGCTCAGGTGGTGAAGAACAATGATTTTGATCAAAGAGTAATAGAAAATGCTATTCAACTGCTGGGGGTATGGCTTCCTCTGTACAATATGTGCCATCTTCTTAATGTTTCTAAACATGAAGTAAGGGAGATTCATCATCTTTACTCTAGTGAAATGCATGAGAAGTCTAATGTGATAGGCATACAACCGGGAGAACCTGCCTTCACAAGTGAAGTACTTGATAATGATTTTCATCAATGGGGGGTACTTGTCTTCCAAAAACTTGAAGTGGAATACTATGTTCATTTGGTCTCTATATCTATCCTTGATGTAAGGCTCATAGTACTCCTTATCAATATCCTGACCTTTGTACCAATTTTCACCCACATCTGGAATTCCTGTAGCCTCTGAGATGACAGCTAGTGATATGGTGAAGGTTATTCTGGCAAGGGTTACTTCATTATTGTGAAAATGAGTCACAAATAGCCTAGCCGACTTATGATGAAATCTGACTCTTTCTATCATTTCACAAAAATCAAAGCATGCCTGGTGTTTAAAGAAATAAATGGAAAACGGACAAGCTTGTAACTCCCTCAAACTAGTGGGCTCTTCTCTGATAATTCTTCCTCCTTTATGAGGCTTCCTCTGCTGCTTATGTCTCTCCTTGGAACTATCACTGAGTATCTCTTCCTCATAGTCATATTCACTGTCTCTTTCCATTTCTTTTCTATGGCTGTGAACACTTATGGTTTTATGTGGACAATGATGGGATAGGGTGGAGGAATGAAATGAACAGAGTGAAGATGAAGGAGTATGTGAGAGTATGATGTGTGAACATGTTTTTAGGAATGAGTAGGGTTTTAAGGAGAGTGGGTAGGGTTTGTAGGGTGAGTGGAGAGTGTAAGTAGGAATTTAGGGAAAATGTATGAGGGGAATGGGATTTAGGCAATATGGTATGTGGGAATGGGGTTTAATGAATAATGAAAAGAAGATAGGGTAAATAAAACACTAGTGAAATGAAGAAAACTAGGGTTTCACCCTATAAGCTAGGGTTTTAGATTTAAGAATGCAAAACACGAAACTTGGCAAAAAAAACCCTAAAACATAAGATATGATAAATGTACTTGCTTGTAAGAGAGAGAAATTAAAGGTTTTGAGGTGAATTTGGCAGTTTTGGAATGATTTGGGCGATTTGGGGCTTGGCTGGGTAGAAGCGCAGTGCCTCAGATAGGTGTGCAATGCCACTCTGAAAGCACAGTGCCTGTGTAAAATTGCAGAGGGAAATGCTGCCAGGTGCGCAGCGCCAACTCAAAAATGTATCGCCCTCCTCAAAAGCGCAGCACCACTCAAATTTTTCCAAAAACGCAACTCACTTGTATTTGCCCAATAATGCTTGAAATCGATCCTTAGCTCTCCTTTTGGCACTTTGAACTTCAACACTAACATAATGAAATGATAAATAGAAGGATGGCTTTATATAGCTTTCACTTTTTGATTTTTTGTTGGTGAAAACCCACTTTTATAATGTCTATCTGCTTTTTCCAATACTCTGTTTTTTGATGCTTGGTTTCTTTGCTTTGATAGGTGGACTAATGCTCAAATTATTTTGACTTTTTGCAATGGCAGTACTTTGGCAACATCACCAGATGTCCAGGAGCAGCATGGAACCATTATTACATATGAGAACATTAAAATTACATCAAATTTAAAGATAAAATACAAATGCTTTGTTTTCACCTCAAAACTAGTTTTGAGGTGAGAACTTCATTAAGCTTACAAATTAACAAATTATGACTTTTCTGATCATTATTGACCTCCTCATGTCTTTGCTGACCATTATTAGCAATAATCACTGAATTTTGACCATGGTGGAAACCCTAAGACCTAATGAGACCAAACCCTAGGATTTAATAAAATGAACTGTAGAAATGAACATAAATCATGACTGAAAAAGTATGAAAGGAGGTCAACAAGTATATATCATGAGGGAAAAACTGAAGTAAACCCTACCATCAGTGAATCCATGACCTAATGGAATGCAACCTCATCAGAATGAGACTCCTACTATGAAATGCAAAAGAGCAGATTTTGATCACTGATGGCAGTGTGAAGACACTGACACTAATAGTACCAATCTGATGTTGTCCTTTATAGACATTTCTAGGCTAAGGAACTATTTCAAAGCATCTAAAATAAGGTTTTTGATTTTGAATGGATGACCAATGCTTTAAAATTTTAAACAAATGAAAATCCTAAATATTTTTGAGAAAGAAAAAGGGTTGATTCTTCATTCTTAACGAAATTAAGCTTTAAAATGATTTGGAAAGCATAATTTTAGAAGATATTTAATTACTTAAACATGCATATCGAATATCTAATTTGTTATATATAGTAGACACATATAGAAGTTTTATATAGTCAAACAATAGATGTGCAAGAGATGACAGAAGGCGATAATTTAAAAATTTAGAGAAATTAACTAAGACAGACAATTTTAGTTAATTAATCTCTTTTAATAAGGATAACTTTGTAGGAGCTTTCAGAGAGATTTATATCTAATCTAATCTTACCCGGAATTCTATGTTACCTTGAACATGTCCAAAGAAAATAAAAATGAAAACATAATTGAATAACTAGAAGAACTCACAGAGATACACAAGCTACTAAGAATGAATCCAAAATCCTTTTATTAACTTCACAAATAGATTAGAAATTTACAAGTATGTCCACCGGTTCAACCCTTTCTTATTTGAATTACAAAATACTTATAGAGTTCAACTCAAACATATCTAGACTTGAATTAAAATTTATTAGAAAATATAATATCATCCAAAATAGTTGGGATATTACAAAAATAGAACAATAAAATAGTAAATTTGAACTGATTTGAACAATCTACACATAATTCAAGGCTTCTTGTCGATGATTGTAGCTAGAAATCAGCTTTTTTGTTTATTGCCCCTATTAATTTGTTGTTTGCTCCTGTTTATTTGTTGTATACTCCTAAAATTTAGCATTATTTTCTATTCGATGAGCTCACATAATTTATCCCATCTCTTTTCATCAAGGATAGAAAACTTTAACAATTTTCTATATTACTCATCAACTACAATATATTTTTCAAACGTAGGCCTAATTAGAAATTCTTAATTTCATGTTGAATGAGTAAATCATAACTTAAACCTTCAATGAAAGCTTTGCCAATTATAATTCCTCTGATTTTGGAAATATTGGTCTTGTCCATGTCTATATCATGTAACCTGTGTTGATAATCTTCAAGTGGAATCAATTTGCCACCAATATCCTATAAACCGAGGAGTCCTTTCTGATGTAGAGCATTGAGTTTCCTGTGAATTTTTTTGATATAAACCTCTAAATTCTAGCACTTATTCTCAAACTGTAACATCAAATTCTTGTTGGTTAAAACCTTTCTTACCTCCAAGACAACTTCAGTTATGTCTTCAATGCTGAATTCTTCAAGTTCATCTTTTGTCTTGGAGTTTAAAACTTTGATTATCCTTGTGGCATCTCCTAGTTTGTGGTCCAGGTATTCCTTTATTTATGGTACTGTTGGTTTTGATCTCTATAATAAATCTTCCTACTAAAAAATAATTTCAATTGGAGGCCATAACTTAGTCACTAATGCATTAATATCAATTCATATGTTTTCTTTGGCCTGAGCAATAGTTTGTGCAATTAAAGATTCATTCTCATAAATTTATAATTGTTGAGTTAACTTATAATTCTTTTGAATCTCAAAAATATATGCATTATCAGACTTAATTTTCTGTTCTTGAATCTTTTGGAGCTGCATCTTGATTTTTTCAATTTCTTGATCCTTGAATATAAGTCTCCCATGGCCTTTGACAATTGTTCAGTTGAATCAGTGGATTGTGTCTCTATTGTGATTGTTTTTGCTGTAGATGTCGCTGCTATTGAAGTGCATGTTGTAGAAGGTTTCTCTTTGGGAATGGTAGCTGAAATACTGAGTTGTTTCTCTTTTTCTTTCAAGAGTGTTTCCATGTCAGCTTCCATCTTCTGAATTTGGACATTTTGTTTGACTATTAACTTGAACATATTTTCCTTTTATTTTTCTAGTTGACCTACTTCCTTAGCTTGTGGATGTTCTGTAGTAGGAAGCTTAAGCTACTTCCTTAATGCTTGAATGTCAACATTTTTATTCTTTATCATCTCTTCTCTTTCTTTGATATCACTATGATCATATCCTGGTTTGATCACCGAATATTCAAGTGCTTTGATTCTAGTATCTTTAGCTAAGGATGACATTCTCTCCATTTTTAACTGCGTGTGAATATTGTTCAAGGAAGCTTGTAGTTTAGAGGCTGCCATGGTTGAACTTGTCAATGTAGAATATATCATTTCACCTACCTGCTTATGAAGGTCAATTTGATCAATTGCATGAATTTGGTTAGTATCAAAAGAAAAAATGGATGTTTTATAATCTTCTACACTTTTAGGGACTGGAACTTTAGGTTCTAAGAAGGCTAATTGAAACTATCCCTTTTCAATATCAATTGCAAACAAAAGTATGTTGGGTAGTCGAATATTGTTTCCAAAATTTAGAATAAGTAGCACCCTTTAATGCTTCATTCTTCCTTTTTAATTCTCTGTATCTAGAAAAAATATTTTGTTATGTTGTATCTTGAGAGACAGATGACACAGGAGAATTTGTGGTGATCTCTTCAATTTATGGAAAGGAAGTAGTATGAAAACTTGACAACATGCTCCTATGAATTATTTCCTTTTGAGGACTCTTCATGAGTGTTTGTTTTCTTTCTCCTTTTGAAAATCATGAAACTTGTAGCTTAGGTTTCTTAGTTTCTAGGAGATAGACTTTCTCTTGATCTTTTGGCTTCTTTTTCTTGGGGAACTGGAGTCTATGAAGTTGTTTGACTAACAATTTTCTCCTCAGCTTCTTGTAATGTATTTTCCTGACATTCTTCTTGATTTGCATATTGTTCTATCTCTGGTCTGGTTGTATGTGCATAAGGTGTTGTTTTCTGCTCAACTCTCAACTTTGAAATAATTCCCAAGGGATCATAGGACCAAGTAAAACTCAACTGAATTTCATCTACTTTAACAACTTATCTGCCTCCTTCACTAGTGCTCTGGTATTAATAATGAAAGGGCCAATATGTTCCTTCAACTTGAATTGTGCTTTATGTTTCCTCGATACAAAATGAAAATAATCCATATTCATCATTTTCCTGATGTATTCTAAGGAAAATATCCTTATTGGCACAAACAATGGTAACCTGTAGGGAGGGAGTTCACAACCATATATCTTGATCTCTATATAATTCTAGTAAAGGTACCAGTCTCCAACTTTAGCTTGCTCAGTAAGGTGAAAACTTCTTTTGATTTTAGGTGAAATCCTTGGTATTACATCACTAATGAAAAGACATAAGAACATAGGCAAAAACTTGTTTAGAAAGTCACTGAAGGAATACTCTTATGTATTCTTCCTTACCAAGAAAGTCTAGTGAATGATCGATTGAGGTTTTCCTTGTGTATCTAACTTATGCAATGGGAATTTAAACCTTTTTTCTTGATGAAATAATAGTAAATATAAAAGAAATGATTGATGTTTGAATGAAACTTCAACAAAAACTTTAGAAATTGGTCATGAATAATGTTCGAGAGAAACTGACCGTAATTAAAAATCAATGAAGGCTTATTACCCACAGAGAAAAATGATAAAAATCCCAGTATCATTTCATCTTCCCATTGATCGGTAGGATAACCTGACAAATAGGCGACCATGGAAATAACCTTCCTTGACATTTCTGGAAAAATTAAAGTAGAATAAGGCTGATTAGTTCTAGGTAACTCAAAATTTTTAGGTAGGAATGACTCAAAAATATGAGATCGTTGATGAAATGTAAGTATTTGATAGATCTCCATGAGGGAATCAGTATAAAAAGGGTGTAGAGGAGCTTGGAAATTTATTTGGAGTGATTTGCATATGGATTCAGGTGTAATGGTGAATAACACTTCATTGTTTTGGGAAATTACAACCCTCTAGCTAGGAAGATACCTAAGATGGCACCAGGTGACAGATTCATTGAAGGTATGATTTTGGGGAAAAAAGACTCCCATATACTCAATTTGTCACTAACATCTTGGAATTTCTGGTTTACCCAGTTGTGGAGTTCATACAAATCAAACTCACACTAGGTTTCTGAGATTTTATATTGGGTATCGACTAGAGGGAACTCTTCTAGGCTAATGAAAAAGGGTAATGAAGGGCTTTCTACAACTAATTTAGACTTGCCTTGTGAGAAGATATTATAAACAACAAATTATCAACTAGGATAGTGAATTACCAAGCTATGGCGATCACTAGAATAGGAAGATGGTTGCGTGATTATTGAATTTGAGGCCACGCTTGAGCTGTTGAAAGAAGAAATGGTGGAAAATACGATGCAGGATAATGAGATTTTTTAAAAGAGGAGGATATCATAACCATTTTGGCGTGTCTAATTAATGAAACTAGACATTGGAGGGAAAGATTAATGATTTAATGGTCATTTAGCTATTTAGCAGGAGTAATTTAATTATCTAACTGTTATTTAATCATTTGGCAGGAGTGGATAATAGATGGACAAGTGGCAAGCTATGAGTGAGGGTGGAAGTGAAGCGGGAAGGAAAAGTGGTTTTCGGAGGGGGGGTGGGTGGTTAATAGTTTTAGAGCAGGGGGTCCCAAACTCATTGTGGAGCTACCACCTATGGTTCGGTGATTTCAAAATATCAACTTTTCGGAACCCCTCCCTCCCCCCTACCCCCCTCTTGTTAACCTTCAAAAGTGTCAGAGGGTCTCGAACTTATCCTCCGTCGTTGATCTGGGTAGGGATAATCTCATCCTTTGCTTTCCAATCATGTTTTATTGATATGCGACAAACTGCCATATCAAAAACTTTATTTACAAATAAAATAACCCTTGAAAAACAATAAGGATTAAAATAATAATAATAATAAAATAGTGCAGCATTTTGACTTGCACGCAAACTTTGTGATTTATTCATTTATTTTATTTTTTCATATATATATATATATATTATATCCCTTTTTCTTTCTTTTCTTTTGATTTTTTATTTATTTGTTTTCTCATTTTTCTTTTCATTTCTTTCTTTCTTTTTTATTTTTATTCTATTTTCTATTTTTTTTTCTCTTTTCAACATAAAGGGAAAAGTAGAAAAAACACTTGGCTAAAAGTAGGTTACAACCTAGGACCTTAAATCTAGTTACGAGAATATTGTAGCCCCACTTAGCTAATAAAACAAGTCATCGATCCTAGGAAGAGGGTACCACAACGTGCCATCCTTTTTCTTTACAAATAACATTGGGGCTTCCCAAGGAAACACACTGGTCCTAATATATCCCTTGTCTAACATTTCCTTCAATTGTAATTTCAGCACCAATAGCTTTAGTGTGTTCATGTAGTATGGGGCTTTAGAAACTGGTGCTAATCCTAAGAACAATTCGATGGAAAAATCAAGTTCTCTTTTGGGCAATAATCCTTGAAATTCCTCTAGAAATATATCACCAAAATTTCTTAACACTAGGTTCTCATCCATTTTTTCTTTGTTAGCTTTTGATTTGTTGGTCACTTGGATTGCATACAAGTCACATCCTTTCCAACTACATATTTTCAATTGCAACAATGATATTTTCTTAATAGTTAAATGGTTTCTTATCCCTTGCAACAACACTGTCTCTCCTTCATCGATGAGGCATTCCAACAACTTCTTGCAGCAATTAACTTTTATCTTATGGGCTGCCATATAGTCCATGCCAACTAGCTCATCAAATGATCACAATGGTAAAGATTCAAACTAGATAACATGGGCATGTTGTCTACCATTATTGGGCACGATTTCACCACATCATCCTGCTTGCTTTCAATTGTGACATAGATTCATGGCATGTTTTGAGAAACATCATTCATCATTTCCACTTCTTGCACATTATACACCCTTGGGCCAGTCTACTATTTTTGAGGACAACATTTCCATAGAAGGTATTCTCCTCATGTCCAACACTATATGTGTATTCTTCTGAACCCCTAAACTTCCTCTCTTGCTGGCTTAGAGGATCGATCTCTACTAGTATAACATAGTTACCGATCAAATGAGAAAATTACCTAGTACCCTTTCTTTTGAAGTAGCAAAAAATCACCCGATTTTGAAAAGCGGCGATTCAGAATACACCTTTTTTTTTAAGCATATTTTTGGCACTTTAAATTTTCTTATGTATTAAGTATGAACATTTTTTTAAATGTTAGTGATTTTCATGTTGATTTTGAAAAGTGTTGATGCATCATTAACACATTTTTTAGAAGGCTTATTTTTTACACTTTAATTTTTTATATATATCAAGTATGAACATTTTTTGTAGTGATTTTCATCTTGATTATGAAAAGTGTTGATGCAATATCAACCGTTTTTGTTTAGAGGACTTACTTTTTACACTTTAAATTTTCTAATGTATTAATTGTGGATATTTTTTTTAAATGTTGGTAATAAAACATAAAAAAACATGACCAAAAAAAAAAATCAAATATAAATTTTTTTATACAAAAACCTATAAAAATGTTAAAAAAAAATAAAATTAACTTGTAAAAATAAAAATATCAAAAAATAAATTAAAAAAAGGAAAATATTTCAAGAAAACATAAAATTTAAGGAAAAAAAAACTCTAAAACAATTTTTTTATAAGTTAGAAAAATAAAATAAATAAACCGCATAGTAAAAAAAAAATTACCTCGCGAACTGACCCGAGGGTGGCAGGATCTGATTCCAGGAATCAACCCCTACCACCCCCGGGCCGATTGAGCCAGGAGGGTGGGCTAGGAGGGAGCTACATGCAACTCCCTCCTCGCCCACACCTGCGGCACAACTGGCCCAGGGGTAACAGGGGCAACTCCCTCCTCGCCTGCCCCCGCAGCACAACCGACCCGGGAGTGGTAGGGGTTGACTTTAGGATTCAACCCCTGCCACCCCCAAGCAGGTTGGGCTGTGGGGGCGAGTGAGAAGGGAGTTGCACATAGCTCCCCACCCACCCTAGCGGTGCCCAACCGACACGGGGGTGGTAGGGGCCAATTCTGGGAAACGACCCTTGCCACCCCCGCGGCACAATGGGCCCTGAGGGTGGTAGGGCTGTTTCCGGGAATCAACCCCTGCCACTATGGTCTTATCTTTTTCGGTTTTTTTTTTTTTTTTTTTTTTTTTAATTTAAATTTTTACATTTTTTAAATTGTTTTTTATTTAATGTTCTATTTTAATTTTTTATTTTTATTTATTTTTATTTTTAATTTTTAATTTCTTTTTGTTAACCTCGGCAAGACTCTCTCATTTTGGATTTTACATGTTCATTATTCACCCCAAAGGGGGGAGGGTAGTACAAGATTCGAACCCAAGATCTTCGGTTCGGTGAGACTTCATTCCACGACCATCACCACTTGTGCTACCCCAGGCGGATGAGATTTTTTTATTTTTATTTTGTTTTCTTAAATTATGTGTATTTTTGAAATATTTTACCCATTTATTTATTTTACAAGTTAATTTTGATTTTTTTTACATTATATATATATATATATATATATATATATATACATATACATATGATTATTTTTTGTCATGATTTTTAATTTTTTTATGTTTTATTACTTGTTATTAATTTATTTTTTTAATTGTGTTTTTTTTATTGTTTTTATTTTTTTTTTAATTTTTTTTACAGGGTCTTTGTTGATGCTCGTCTAGCTACTTGATCCCATTATGTGCAATTTGATAGTTGATTTTAGGTTTTTCATTATAATGAATCGAGACTACCTCCACAATGCGTCAATTTCATAATTGGTCATAAAGTTTTCATTACAATGGGTCGAGTTCACCTACACTGCATGTCAATTTGATAGATGATTTTTAAATTTTTGTTGCAATGTATGAAGTTGTCTTAGGCTAGGATTTTAAAATCGTTATACATTTAGCATTTAAAAAATAAATTGCTCTTGGTATAATAACTCTCTCATTCAATCGTTCATTTTTAAAGTTTTCTTAGTCATAAATTTTTCCATAATGTCATGCTTGAAATATTTTGAAAACTTAAGATTTTTTTGTAGTCATAATCTCTGGTTTTAATTCCATGGTTGAAAAACTTTCAAGATTTTAATGTTTTTCTAAGTCATGGTATTTTATCTTTAATGATATGGTTGAAAAAAGTTATAAGTATTTTTTCTTTAGCACCATGCGTGAAAATTGCTGGAATTTTAAGGTTTTTCAAAGACGTGATATTTTAAATTTAATGTCATGCCTAAAAATATTGAAATTTTAAGGCTTTTTAAAGACGTTATATTTTATATTTAATGTCATGCTTGAAAATCGTTGGAAATTTAAAGTTTTTCAGAGTCACGATATTTTATTTTTAATGTCATTATTAAAAAATATTGAAAATTTACCCTGGAAAAAAAGACTTTATTCCAACATCAACACTCTTTGTTTTCAGGGTGTCTTTTGCACAAAAATATTTCTTTTTTACTGCCATTTTTGAAAAAGTGTTGAAAATGTACTCCGAAAAAAATAAATGTTATTCCAGCATCAACACTTTTTGTTTTCAGCCCGTTTTTTCATGTTTTTTGGGGGGTTTTGGGCTAGAGTATCCATTTTGAGGTAATAGTTCTCGTTTGATCGATAAATAAGTTGTAGTAGTAATAATTTGTTGATACTCACCCTTGACAGGAGTGGTGAACTTGACATTATTTCCCCATGGCCGATGTCTTGAGGATTTCTTCTCTTTTCCTTTAAATATGGTCCTAGTATCTCTTGCTTTCTAATCAATTTGGAACTCGGTTTTATACTTGGATTATTCATAGAAATACCTTTCTCTTCAAATGGTGTCCTCCATTTTTTTCTCATCAAACTAAATTTTGTCTAAATCTAGCATGTGGTAACCCACTTAGGTAAATTTGAAACTTACTTTCACATCCTCGATATAGGATACATACCTCAAAAACTCCAAGAATATGTTAGTGTACTCATTAAGTCTAAGTTGCCCCAATTTATAGTCATGAAATTCTTTAACCTTGTTGCCATAGTACCTTTTGAATAGGCACTTCTCTTGGAAATATCTCACAAATATTCTCCAAAAAAATCTCTCTCTAATGTCTTTGACATTTCTCAAGTCTTCCCACAAAATATTATCTTTTCCCATTAAGTTAAAAATGACTATTGTTTCCTTCATGTTTTCAGAGTAGTCATGCACTCTAAAGTACTTATTTATTCCCAATAGCCACAATTTTTTCTCTTCAGCCTTCTTGACTTCTCCATAAAAGGTAAGAGGTTTTTCCTTCTTGAATTCCTTTGATATTAATTTTTTCTTATTCCTCCTTTGTTGGTGATGTCTCTTGGTTGAAACACTCGATAGTTTCTCATGTTTTTCTATTCTTCTCTCTGGATTGTTGAGTGGAGTCTCTCTTCTCACTTACGAGGTGACAGTGCTATATACACAATAAGTCAAGTTCTAGTTATGCCACCTACAGGCAATGGACCGGACCACGACATACAAACATTAGAGAATTTTTGAGGTAGAAAATGGGCATATGTACAAAAAAAATCAACTTTATAAAAACCAATAGGATTCAATATGATGACATCAACCATGGGGCATGATTAACCATTTTTGGAATAAAAATGTTTAAAAAAACTACTTTTTCAACTTATCTCCCTATGATTTTACTCAAATTTCGAGCGAGTGAACTTGTTTGATGCTAAATTTAATTTTTCATCCAAGGAGTACCCAGTTAGCATACTTTTGATGGACCCTACTACATGAAAATTGTGAAATACATGAAAAAACGTGATTGGAATAAACAAATTTCATGTATTTCACATTTTTCTTGTAGTAGGGTCCATCGAAAGTATGCAACATGGGTACTCCTTGGATGAAAAATTAAATTATGCATCCAAAAAGTGGCCCCTCTCGAAATTTGAGTAAAATCATAGGTAGATAAGTTGAAAATACGAATTGAAAAGTAGTTTTTTATTTTCTCCCTGCAAACTTGATGAGGTAATCTAATATTATTTTACTATTTCCACTATTATTTTTTAATATTCCTTAGGATGCCCATTTTATACCTAAAAATTTCTCTATTGAACCACTCTATTAGCTAACTTAGTGAAGGAAATTGCATTAAAAGAGAGAGTTCCATTCTAATTGCAGGAATGGAAACATTACTCTTATTGCAGAAATGAAAATGTTATTCATTCAAATGTAAATGATAACCCTAGATGTAGGAATTTAAAGGCTATTCTATTTTCATAAATGGAAACACTAATCTACTTGTATAATGTAAACTTTATGCTACTTGCAAGAATGTGAACATTAGTCTAATTGCAAAATGTGAAAAGTTTCTTTCAAAAGGAAATTAACTTATGCAATAACAATGCTTGTATTTGAAACCCTAAAGAAGCATAAATTTAAGAAACAAGCCTAATCTACTTTGCATTGATAAATCACCCTTTAATCACTATGTTAAAAGAAACTTAGCTGTAGTGACAAAGTTCATAAGCATTTCATAAGAAAATCAGCATTGTTGTTCAAATTCAGAAATATGTCCTCTAGCCCTAATTGAAAAATTGTGTTGTAGTGAAGAAATGCCAGGTCTAAAGTGGTATTTGGTCCTCCTCATTCATGGTTTTAGAGCATAGGGGAAATTATTCAAGGCTAAGAGACAAAAACCAATGTTTTGGAGAAAATCTAGTCGAGTTTACACGATGCTACAATATTTATAGGATTTCCGTGTTTTTCTATAGGATTGGATCCATGAGCATGCTAAGGGTAGAAAAGATGGTTTAAAGGTGGGAAAGGGTGGATGGAGGTGTGTGAAGGTTGTATGAATCCTTTTCCAAACTTGGAACCTCTCAAAGGCCCATATTTCACAAAATCAAGTGCACACGATATCCTTCAATGACCAAGGAATGAAATTTCAATGGCAGAGGTTTAAGGTCACTATGAGATGAAAAGGAAGAGGTTGATGATGAAAGGATAAATATAGAATGAGTGTGATAAACCCGCAAGCCACTAGTAGTACCTTCAAACCAAATAAACAATCATTTTTTCACTTGAAAATAATAATAAACAAATAACCAAATTGTCGCAAAATGTACTAAATCAGAAAGGATGAGTTGAATTTTATTTCATTAAAAGATAATCTCACTTGCAACATGCATTTGACCTACATCCGTGAAAGCTTAAAGAGAAATGTGATTTAACTCTTAAGTATGCAAAAATAGAGTATGTAAAAGAGCATTTATCTAAGGTCTATCAACTGCAAAGGAAAATAACCACATCTTTTTGGCTTGCTAATGCATATCCTTCAACTGCACTTCCCAAATGAGAGGTTGTAACTAGACCTGCACCAACAGATTTTTCAAGCAAACTTCTACTAAGAAATAAAGAAATGATTCTACAAAAAGTAATGCTTATATAAGATATAGAAAGGGAGACTAGAGCCTCTGGGTTGGGCCCTAACCCAAGGGGGCTCAACCCTCAGAAATAAACTCAGATGGAAGAAAATAGTAAGCTTTTTATTGACATAAAATAGAGTTCAAGTACATCATGAAAAGGAAATAAAAATGATAGTCTCAAGCTCTAGCTCTTAGTAGCTCCTCCCTACTCAAAAAATTGAATCTTATTAAACCCTTAGGCTTGTTTATTTATAGAAACATTATTGAGGGGAAACCTTGTTGGAAAGATGATTGCTTCCCTCCAAAATCCCTGGAAAAGTGGATCTAGCTCCCTTATATCCTCGCAATTACTTAAGTGCATCAACTACTAGTAGATCATTGAGTTGTAGGTGAGTGATTTTAGGGATCAAGTCTAGTTGTAGGAGAGTAAATGTAGGGGACATGTCCCCTACATCTTTTCCAACTGCCTCTAACATGCCTCTGCATAGTAAATGCAATAAAAAAGGTTATTTTCCTTCACATTAACCACATTAGGCCACAAAGTATGAAAAACATCCTTTAGTATTCCTATTAAGCACATTATAACCAAAAATATGTTAATTGATGTGAGAAAAGAGGAAATCATAGGATGGAGGATATAAAAATATGCCTTATAATATACCTATTGAAGGCACCACACAGGATGAGCACTCCAAAGCTAGTGGAATTGAATTTACAGTTGAAGGAAATGCTTGACAAGGGATACATTATGCCAAGTGTATTGTTGTGGGGTGCACCAGTCTTATTTGTGAAGAAAAAGGATGGTACTCCTAGATTCTGCATTTATTACAGGCAGTTGAACATGGTAACCATCAAGTATAGATATTTGTTGCCAAGGATTGATCACCTATTTGACCAATTGAAGAGAGTAGCAGTGTTCTCGAAGATTGATTTGAGATCAAGATATCATCAGGTATGCATTAAAGAAGAGGACATCTACAAGTCAGGTTTTCGAATTAGGTATGGGAATTATGAGTTTTTGGTGGTTCCCTTTTGTTTAACTAATGCTCCAACTACTTTCATGTGTTTGATGAATAGTGTGTTGTGTTCGTATCTAGACAAGTTTGTTGTAACATCCTCCTCCCACATTTACCCAGCTAACTGGTCCACCAGTGTAAACATGTGATAAAGAGTTACTATGATATGATTCAACTCCCCATGTATAGTTAAAGAAGTGGAAATGACATGACAAAACCAAACTGACCTTCTTCAGAATCTACAAGACCTTTAAGAGCCAATTAACTCCTTCAGGTGTTCAACCCCCAAGGGAACTTGCTTTTTCACTGCCCTAAAGCTTCAGTCGCTCCCATGAAAAGGCATGCATGCAACTGGAACCCTCTAATCACTCCCATAGCAAGGAATCCATGTGACCATGGCCTCTTTGAGGAAGTTATGTGCCAGCGACCCTAGATCTTGTGCCACTTTCTTAAGGCCAAGACTCAGAGACTACCTAGAACTTCATGAAACTTCTAGAGATGAAAAGTAACATTGAAACAATGGTCTTAATGAAAACACTTGAACAGGGACTTGATTTGACCCCTACTAGCCATGACAAGAATTTCTTCAAACATATCACAAACATGTAATCTATAGTTCACAACAACAGATATGAGCATACGGGTCTCATACTTATCTGAGAATCGTCAAAGTGGACCGATATCTCCTCACAAAGATTCATTTTTATCTATTAGGTCATTCATTCACTAACATTTCATATACTAGCCAAAACATGATGAGATCCATACATCATAACTATCATAAAATAGTATATAACCAACAAATAACCAAAGATGTATGAATGAGGAAACAACCATTAAAGCCACATAATATCAAGCACATTTATTCATGAAAATACCAAGGAGAAGGAGATCTTAGTAACATAGGAAAATCTAACCAAGTCAGGGAATTCCACGTACCACCCAACCATATATTGGGTTGAACCAAATCTCTCTTTCATCTAATCACCCCTGTACCATATTCCAAGCATGAATTTGGGATCTCATGAAATAGATCAAACAAGACCAAACTAGGCTTACCAAAGGCCAAAACACCTCAACCCTCCACTAGTGATTCCAATTCATGGTCAAACATCACTAACCATCACCAGATCGATCTCTACCCAAGTTGTCCAGGGTTCCAAAGCATTTGTTCCAACCAAGGATTCCAAGACTAGTAACTTAATCCACAACTGTTGTTGGGCTCTAGAGTGTCCATCCAACCAGGGCTTCCAAGACTAGTAACTCAACCCACCAAGGGCTCTAGAGCATTTTTCCAACCAAGGCTTCTAGTACTAGTAACTCAACCGAAATTGTTACAGGGCTTCTAGAGCCTTTGTCCAGCCAAGGCTCTAGGAACTAGTAACTAAAACCACATCCAAAGGAACATGAGAACCAACCAGAAAATAAAAGGAAAGAAAACCATAACACCATGGCTATCCAGAAAATGGTAAGGCTAGGAAAATCCACTATCAATCCAGGAAATCCTCCATGCGAATGACAGATCATAACCAAGAAACCACAGGCATGTGCCATGCATGCCAAAACTAGCAAGGAAATCATACATGCAATTCGGTACCTGCAAGCAAAGCTTGTTGTAGTTGTTTATTCTGATGTCCTCTTGCAGTTTCCTACTCTTTCTCTTCCTTCTTGCTCTAAATACCAAGTATGCCACACTCCTCCTGTTATCACTTAGGTTGTTTCCCAAAAGCTGTGAGAAAAGGGAATACAGCCGAGGTAACCACTAACCAATCTTTTAGATGCAGATTCTAGCCAATCTGCAGCCAGAGAGGGCTCTCTCTATATGATTTAGCTTTGTTTTGTTGTATGTTAGGCTAGTTATGAAGTACAAGTATTTGTTTGATTTTTTGGATGGTGAATTTTCAATAGAACAAGGGTGCAAAGTATGAGAAGTTCAGACCATTGGGTTAATGGAGTCAATGAAAATAAATTTCTGGGTATGGTTTCTTTGACAAAAGGAGGGACTACAGAGCAAGATAATTAATCATGGAACAATTTTCAAGCTGGAATTAGGTGAAATGGAGTCAGGGGATGAAAGGCAATTAAGAATCTTTCATCATGCTAACAGAGGGAAAGTGGGTAAATATTACCAAGGAGCAGTTAAGAATTCCTTAATTATATTCAGGGTGTAAGAACCAAGGAAATAGGAGCAGTTAAGAATTCCTGCCTATGCTAGTCCTGAAGAAAACATAAAAATGACAGGAATTGAACACAGAGTACAGTTAAGTAAATCCTGAGCTATTCTTTTTTCCTGCAATTTAGAGTATGATATGTAAATGATATATAAAACATAGAAATAGTAAAACATGAGTCAGAAAAGACTTATTGATCCATGAAACAATTCAAGAATTCTGCAACATGGGCTTCTGCCATCAATTTCGTAACCAGAGAGTTCATCAACAAAGCATTCCAGCAATCTTTATTCAGAAGAGTTCTCAAATTTACAGTGCAGTTCCAGAATGATATTCACCAAACCCTAATACTTAGATTGGGGAGGTATTTGTACAAAAATGTTTCCAAAATATCTCAAAGAGATAATATCTTGCAATAACTTCTTTCACCTACTCTACAGAAGGAATAAATGCTCTTGGGAACAGAGAGAAATGAATGCAGAAGTAAGAAATGTTGTGCTGGCAGTTTTGTTGGTGAGATGCATTGATTACTTGCTCAGCGAGTCGGCCGATGGATATTTAGTGAAACTCCACGCTGCTGGTGTTGCTTTCCTGGGTGCTTTGATTGCGCTTTGACTGACTGCCCAACGCGATTTTTTATCTACTCTTTCCTTCACTTTATAACATCTGTAGCGTTCTGGGAATATAAACAAAACTTTTATATCTGCCTACAAAATTTCCAGCATACTCTGCCACCATTTGTCATCTGGTAATTGGTGTCTGCGCATTTTAATTAGAGTTTCATCTACATCTGTGTACCTGAAGAAAGTAGGCTGGAATGTGAAAAGATGCCTCACTTCATGTTCAATAAAAAACAGATTTTCCAAATTGTCATATAGGCTCTGTCCAGATGGGAGTGCCTTTTCTCCTGCAGAACTTGATGATGTTGTGGCCTGGCTATCCACATATGTATTTAACCTATGTACATAGGCTGCATGTGTCATTAGTCTATAGTCATCAGTTAACAAACTGGGCAGACCCTTTTCCTCCAAAGCTGTAAACTTTTGTGTGAAAACATTTATCTCCATTTGCATCTCCTGGCACTTCCTTTCCAGATTTTGTATGAAATTCCTCATGGTCAGGACCCTTTTAATTATTAAAATAGTGCCTGTCCTATCCCTGATATCCAATTTTTCCAGATCTTCTTTGGTGTGGGTGTTCAAGAAATGTATTAGCCTATTGGCCTGTTCGGGCATGTTTCCCAATGAATCCCTGGCCCTTTGAATTTCTTCTTGAGCTGCTGCCACCAAATCAATCTGCTCATGAATTATCTGTATTGATTTCCACATATCAGTGATGGATTGGCCAATGTTGGCCCATAAAATGCTCCTAATTTCTGCCAGAGGTTTGTCTAATAAGAGGTCCTTTTCCAATGCCTTTACTTTGTTTTCCAATGCTTTCACCTCCCTTGTTTTTTCTGCTACAGTCATCTTGGATTTATCATAACTTACTTCCAATTTTTCCAATTGCTCTTTGGCACCTTTTAATTCTGACACCTGGAGTCTTAGATCCTCCATGGCCTTTATCAGTTCTTCAGTAGTCATGGTAGTGTTGTTGCCTGCTGTTGTTGTTGTTGAAGTACTTGGTTCTGTTGATGCCGGGACAGTAGGAGGGACTGCTGTTGTAATTGTAGGAGGAGCAGTTGTAACTATTGGAGCTGTTTGAGATGGCTGAGAGGCCAACTCTCCCTGTTTTCCTTGTAGTGCTTCCTCCAATGCCTTCTCTGTTTCTGCCAACCTTTCATTCATTTTCATCAGTAGGTCCATTGTATCTTCTTGTGATTTTTGTTCAACAATCTCTGTAGTTTTGGGATGCATGGTAATGGGCAGCTTGAGCTGTTTCCTGAGAGCTGCAATATCTTCTTCCTTCTTTTTTATTAATGCTTAGATGCCTTTGGGATCCTTGGGATCATGTCCCAGCTCTATGATAATCTCTTCTAAGGATTTAATTCTATTATCCTTAGCCAAAGAGGAAGCCTTTTCCAATTCCAATTGGGCAGAAGTATTATTTAAAGAATTCTACAATTTGTGGGCCAGCAATGCCTTATTTGCCAATGTGGAGTATACCATTTCCCCGGTTTTCTTATGTAATTCAATTTGGTCCATTGGCTGGATATCCTTGGCTAATACTTCTAGATTGGTCCTGATGTAATCAGCAGCTGACTGTGGCTGCAACATTTTGGGCTTGAAGTGACTCAGGATCATCTTTCCTTCTTGGATGTCATATGCTGACATTAACCTTTGTTGATTTGTGGGGGCCATCTTTAGCAAGTGATTATAAATTTGAATTCTTATTGGCTCATTCTTTGCCTTTATTTCAGTGAATGTTCTCTTAATGTCTGAGCCTTGCTTTCTGATCCGGATTTAAATAGGAACGCAACAAATTACAGAGATAACCATAAATACAGAGATGCAGCGGAAATAACACTTCATTTCATTACTGTAAAATACTGAAATGTGCTTACAAACAGAAATGGAAAGAAACCAGCTAGGGCGATGGTAGCTTATCTCTGAGAAGAGATGTGGCCGCTACATGCCTCTGCACTGTTCCGAACTGTGTTACAATGAGGCTCGAAGGCCTATTTATTGTTGAGAAACAATGGAAAACCCTTCACATCCCGAAACCTAACCCTAGAAGATGAAACGCCAAATTGTGGGCCCCGTTTGGGTAAATTGGTACATCAATTTCCCGGGGTCGTAACTTTGGCATACGATCTCCGTTTGACGCGTACGATAGCTCGTTAGAAAGATCTATCCGAGTACTACCACTTTGGGAGGCAACATCGGTCCATGGACCCATGTTGCCCCAGAATCCCAAAAAAACGTCGTTTAGGGCCTCAAAACGGCTCCGGAAGTTCAGGACCCGAAAAACTGCTAAAAATAGTAAACTGTGCTACAATTTAGGAAACTAAAAAGACTGAAAGAGACAGTTGTGGGGGTCCAAATGGGATAGGTGGGTGGCCACCAACATCCACCTGGATCATTCCTCCCCCCTTAGGAAGCAATGGTCCCCATTGCGTTGAG
Source organism: Pinus tabuliformis (assembly GCA_031772625.1). Taxonomy (NCBI): domain Eukaryota; kingdom Viridiplantae; phylum Streptophyta; class Pinopsida; order Pinales; family Pinaceae; genus Pinus; species Pinus tabuliformis. The sequence goes on from CM062811.1 coordinate 515,412,481, forward strand.
TTCCTCCATCTGCTGAACTTGTCCTGCAATCTCTGATGTGTCCAGTGATGGTGGGAAGCATGGTCGACGATGGTCCACATTGAACATTTGGTGCAGGCGAAGGAATGGAGGAATGATGTGCTCCAAAGCATTGTTCCCCATAGCCTTGGTACTGTTGTGAGGACCATGTCGGAGTGGTCTGAGCTTCTGATGGGTTCTGGTAAGGCGTTCTTTCTGTCGATGCAACCAGACTTTGTTGCCCACCTGAAACTTGTGTGGTACCCATGTGGGTGAGGAGAAGTTGTTCCTGTGTTTTGTCATGACCGTATCCCTTTGCTACTGCTGCTGCGTGGAGGAACCCTTTGCAGGGGTCATGGATGTAGCAACGATCTTCCCCTTATTTTGGGAGTGAACCAGACAGATGAATTTCCTGGTTTGTGATATGAGCTTGCTACCTTTCTTGGTAGTGATCAAAGATGTGGCGGTAGGTGGGGCTACCTCCGGTATCCTGTATAGTGAATTATTCAAAGAAATAATGACAGCACGAGGCCTTGACTCATACACAGCATGTCGCCTCCACAAGTATGGTTGGCCTAATAATACATCACAAACATCCAGAGGTGTAACATCACACAATACCTCGTCTGTGAAGGGCTTGATGCTGTAGGGAAGGCGGCACTGCTGGCGAACTTTGAGATCTCGTCCTTCGTGAAGCCACCCGATACTGTACGGCTGCGGGTGCGGTGTAGTCGGTAGGCCCAACCGCTTCACAACCTCTGCTGAAATGAGGTTCTTTTGGCTGCCACTGTTGACAATGAATTGTAGCGGCGAACCCTTCACCCACATCTGTGAGTGGAAAAGACGCTCCCCTTCCTCTGGATTTTCGGGCTCATCTTTCTGGATCTTGGCGGTGGCAACAGTGGCGCTGGGATCCGCATCAATGATCTGCTTCCCTTTGCCATTCCCCTTGTCGAGTTCTGGCTCAGGGTCGGAACATGCATTTGATTCGGAAGCCTTCAACTCAGCCACCAGTGACTGCTTGGTCCGACACTCACTTGTGTTATGAGTGGGACTCTTGTGGAACTCACACCACTTCCCTGTGTCCTTCTTCGGCTTCATGGTGTTGTTCTTTTCTTGCGGCTTCGACGGGTTATCTTGGGTCACCCCGCCTTGGCTTTGTCCTTTGGGCTTCGGATTTGCAGATCCAAAGTCTCGCTTCTTCTGTTTGAACTTTTGCTCGATTTTGACAGCGTATCGGTATGCTGTGCCGAGTGAGGAAATGTTCAAGAACCCCATCTCTTCTTGGATGTATCTGTGTAGGCAGCTGCGGTATTTGAGTACCAGATGCAGCTCAGAATCTTTGATACCCAACTGTGTGCGAAGGGTATGAAAAATGTTTGTGAACTCTGGCACATCTTGGTCTCGTCCCTGCCGCAGTGTGGTCCATTTGATGTATTTGTCCTCATAGGTTCCGACAGGGTAGTACTGCTCTTTGACGGCATCCCGGAAGTCATTCCAAGTGGGTGCGGCTGAAAATAGTGAGCCTGTAATTTCATCCTTCTGCTCGCAGTAGGTTTCCCACCAGTCCTTGACGTGGGGGGCTGCTTTGAGAAGAGCGAAAACAATCTTTTCCCGACTTGAAAATTCGTGAACAGGAAAATACCCATCTAGCAGATTTAACCATTTATCTACAGCATATGCGTCTATTTGACCCTCGAAGATGGGGATTTCAAAATTAACTTGTACCTTGAAGGGTGTGGCATTTCCAGAGTCGCTGTTGGAAGCCGATGCGTCGCCTCTGGGTAGCTGCTGAAGGATCTGCGCAAAGCTATCCATCATCGCGTTCCTTTGCCGCTCGAGCGCTTCTTCGAGCAAGATTTTGATAGGATCTCCTACCCCCTCGTCTTTCTTCTCATCCGCCATGGGAGGCCGTCGGGATTTGCGAGGCTGGTCTTGTAAAGGTTCGACCAGTTCAAGCCCTAACTCCTTATATCCCGACCTCGTTGGGGACATGCAAAGAAAAACAGAGAAAAAGCAGACCGCTCTGATACCACTGATCCGGATTTAAATAGGAACGCAACAAATTACAGAGATAACCATAAATACAGAGATGCAGCGGAAATAACACTTCATTTCATTACTGTAAAATACTGAAATGTGCTTACAAACAGAAATGGAAAGAAACCAGCTAGGGCGATGGTAGCTTATCTCTGAGAAGAGATGTGGCCGCTACATGCCTCTGAACTGTTCCGAACTGTGTTACAATGAGGCTCGAAGGCCTATTTATTGTTGAGAAACAATGGAAAACCCTTCACATCCCGAAACCTAACCCTAGAAGATGAAACGCCAAATTGTGGGCCCCGTTTGGGTAAATTGGTACATCAATTTCCCAGGGTCGTAACTTTGGCATACGATCTCCGTTTGACGCGTACGATAGCTCGTTAGAAAGATCTATCCGAGTACTACCACTTTGGGAGGCAACATCGGTCCATGGACCCATGTTGCCCCAGAATCCCAAAAAAACGTCGTTTAGGGCCTCAAAACGGCTCCGGAAGTTCAGGACCCGAAAAACTGCTAAAAATAGTAAACTGTGCTTCAATTTAGGAAACTAAAAAGACTGAAAGAGACAGTTGTGGGGGTCCAAATGGGATAGGTGGGTGGCCACCAACATCCACCTGGATCACTTTCCTTGTGATCTGGTAGAAGAAAATTCCACACTGTGTTGTCTTCCAATCTCCTGCCTGTGTGAACTGGCCGAGGTTTCTGTGACCGGAGATGTATCCTGGCTGACCACTCTTTCTTCCCTTGGACTGTCTGTGATCTCCTGAATAAATTCCTCCTCTGATAGGGGGTTCAATCTCTGCCTTTTCTCCCCTGGTTGCTCTTCCGGACCGCTGATCGGTGTGTCTTCTTGCCTATCTCTTTTCTTGCCTCTTTCCTCATTTAGAGGAGTTTGTAGTATAGGGATTTCTGGGGCCTTTGTTTGTGCTGGGGGGACCTGCCCTTGGCCTTGTTCCTTTGATGTAGCTGGCTGGTCTGTCATTATATCTTGCTCTGAACCTATTACCTCCTTGCCTTTTGCTGACCCTGTGCTGGCTTTTTGTGTGGGCTGCTGAGAAGTCCCGGCAAAAGATGTATCACCTCCTATGTGCTGGGGCTGCTTGAAGGGTACCTGCCCAAAAGAGTCTAGGTCAAGTGTTTTTTCAAGCTCTTTCATGGATTTTTCCAATTTCTCTTCCTCAGTAATCTCTTCTACTAATGTGCCTTCTACCCATTCTTGTTGGTTAGCATACTGTTGAATTTCAGGGATTTGGTGGTGAACATATGCTGTAAGCTTGTTTTTCACTTTTCTATAACTTATGAAATGCTCAGGGTCATAAGGTGCCCAATAAAAACTTTGTTTCAACTTAAGTTGCTCCCCTAAAATCTTATCAGCCTCTTCCCAGGCTTCCCTTTTATTGAAGATAAAAGGGCCCAATTGATTTCTTATTTTGAGCTGTGCCTTTTTCCTAGCACCATAGAAATGAGTCAAATTTGAACTAATAAATTGCCTGAAGTATTCCAGGGCAAATAGCCTCATAGGCACATACTTTGGCAGCTTGTAGGGGCATAATTCACAACCATATATCCAGATCTCTGTGTGATTCTGGTAAAAGTACCAGTCACCTATACTGTAGTCTTTTGAGAGATGTAGAATTTTCTGCATTTCAGCAGAGAGCCTGGCAGGAGGAGTTGTAATCAATAAAGAAGTGGCTGGATGTATGAACAAGTCAATGAACTCACAATAAGTATATGGAGAGTTATGGACTACATGGAATATTGAGGTCCAGAATATCACAGACCTCCTTTCTCCTTTGAGATCCAACTTTCTAAGAGGAATTTGAAAACCATCAGGTTGATTATATAGCAGCAAATGGTATATGTATGATGTGTATTTGAACACTCTTTCTCTGTCCAGGCTCATGAATTTCTCATGGATTTTATTAGCTATGAAGGTGGCAAAATCATATTTGACAGTAGGGGGATGTCCTGGAGTAAATATGGACATCAAAACTAAGGTTGTCTCATCAATATACTCACTGGTTTTGAATCCTAAGATGTAGGATATCATGTCTACAATGAATCTCCCTGCTTCACTGAACCAAGAATGCAGATAAGGAGGAGGTTGCTGGGGCTGGAAATTTGGTCTCATGAATAACTGAGCAATTCTGGTTATCTCTGAACTGGGCAGTTTGGCACCTTGGTCAAGCAAGAACCCCATGGAGAGAGGGGCCAAAGGCTGAGTTGGCTTAAAGTACAGCATCTCATTTATGGATTCAGGGATAATGTGAAATAAGACAGTCCCAGATGGAGCCAAAACTACTCTTTGAGTGGGGTCATAATTGGCATAGCATAAATGGATGATATCAGGGAGCACATTTACTGAAGGGAGGTAGTAGATGGGCATGTTGGACTCCCAGATTCCATAGACATCAGTATTGCTATGATAGCTATTTCTAATTTCACAAACTACTTGGAGGTGAGGCTTGTCACCAATCATATCATTAATTTGGAAATCTCTATCAGCAAGGGGCAACCATTCCAATTCTTTGTGTGGTGCATTCAAGGGGGCAACATTCAGGGCCAATAGAGCCTCCATTATACAATCTTTGGTGATTTTTCAATCTGAAATGTGGGCTTTATGTAACAACAGTAGGTAAAATGACAGTTTGGGTCTTTTCTGCGGAAATTGCAGGCCGAAACGAGCTTGAATTTAGCTTAATGGGCAAATTTTGCAGTGGGAGATGGGATTTGAGGGATTTCTTGGTAAAAATGGATAAAAACAGAGGTTATAGCGCGCGGTTTGAACGTAGCACTGCGTTTCTATTTCGAATTTGGGTGCTCTGGGCAATATTTACAGAGAAAACTTAGAAAAACAGGGTTTAGGAGTAGAACTCAGGTAAATACATGTTTAATAGATGCCCTGTGCAAAATGTAGGTGGCAGACCGAGCTGAGGGGCCACGCTGTGGACTGAATTTCTCTGGGTGATGGACTGTGCAGTTGAAATTCTGCTTCAGACGTAAAAAACCATGCAGAGGTTGGGCAGCAGAAACAAAGAAAAACAAACAAAACACGACAATTTATGCCTTTTTAACAAAAATTTGATTTTGGCGGGTTTTTGGCGCGCTTTGGTCGGGTGACATCAGCATGACGCAACCTTTGTCATGTAGCGGGGGTACAGAAGTTGACTTGGCGGTGACGTGGTGGACACGGCAGACGATATAGTGGTGAGGTGGCAGCCTACGTGGGTGCTGACGTGGGCGACGACGTCAGTGATGGGAAGCGGGGGTGGTATGTGGTATTATCGCACCGCTTATTGGACAACAGCAGTTTTGGGCGGAGCGGACGCGATGAAACCAGGTGGCGAAACGTGGATTCTGTACGGTGGTAAAACCGCCATTTTCCCGGAGGCTAACGTTCGGCTACCGGAGGGGTTCTGATATCGACGTGGATCGTCCGATGGGAAAGCCTGGATCAGATGGTTGATGAATGGGTGGAGTTGGCGGAGGCGTATGGTGTGGTGGCCCACATTAATTTTTAACGTTTTGTAATGTTCGGGCAGTGTATTGAAACTTTGGTTAAGTGTTCGGGCGCAGTTATTTATTCAACCGGATGTTAAATAAAACCCAGTATTATATGCGCGCGGGGAAGGGTTGTCCACAAGGTTTCGATAAACCTTGGACCCCCTTAAAACCTTAGCATATGGCTATACATAAGCCTGGGGCGGGATATCTAAGAATTTGGGGGTTTTATGTATTTTTACATAGTATGGGAGGGGAAATATTATGTAGGAGCTATATAATAGTGTTAATAGGTTAAAATGAGAAGTATTTACAGACCAAAAGCACTAAGTAAAAGGTGAAACTTAGGCTTAGGGGAGTGAAAGGTCTCCAGGTTATGAATTTGGAAAACTTAGTAGAATGGAACAAAAGTATTTTTACACAAGAAATGTGGCTTCCCTTGCCCAAGTAAACACAAAGTTTTACTTAGTATTTCTCATAAAATGAAGTAAGCTAGGAGCACTGAGCAGATCTCAATGTCCTTGAGGGGATGTTAGTAAGTGTTCTTGGAGGAATGAGAGGGGAAATTAGTGATGCTTCAACTGTTGATATCCATGAGATAGATCATATTCAAAAAGACAAAACTACTCATAAACTTTCTTCTGTAACATCAAAACTGCTTACCCAGCCTAATACACCTAACATTTTTTCTTCTTTTTCCTTGGGTGCATTTGAACTAGCAAACCCTTTCTCTCTTGTTTTCTTTTAACTGCCCTCCTATCTAAGTTTTCCCTTATCTCTTCCAGGGGCTCAGATTCAGCTGTTGAGCACCCTTGCTTCTCTACCTAACTACTTATCTGCCAAGCTTGAACTGTTTGGACAGATCTTATTCTCTAATGCTAAAACAAGAAATTTAAACATGGACTGGCCAAGATTGAACTGTTTGGCCATCCATCAGGTGTGACAGAAGTCATTGATTGCACAATTTGAACTTCTTTGCAAAAAATAGGATAGTAGTGGCATTTTAACTAACACGCTTTCTTGGTCTTTTCTTTGGGGTTCATTTTCTGTCTTTCTTGACCACTTCATTCTTTTTACCCTTTGATTTTTCTTTTAGGGCATACCCTCTTTTTATTTTTTAATTTTTTGATTTTTGGAAAATATGGAACCTTTGCAGCATGGAAAGGATGATCATATTTGGCATTTCAACAGTCAATCATGAAATATGACACCTATTGGTATAGGAACCTAATAGTGGCTCCTCTTGGGGATGGCTTTTCCAGGTGAAAAGCCAAGAACAACAGGTCAGATGGCCTTACATTCAACTCTTGTGGCAATCTGAAACTTTTCCTTTGCTGTAAATAACCAAAATTGTGCCTCTGTAACATATACACATTCTTCATAAGCTGATTTGAAACAGTTTACAGCTCTGTTTTTGATAACTTGTCTAAATGTTTGCCATCATATTTTACAGCTCCCAAGTCTTCTTCTTTAATTCTTCTAATAAACTCAAAATGTAACACAAACGGTGGCACAATTCCTTGCCTTTTTCTCAAAACTTGCTGCATTTTATTCCCTATCTTGTTGCTGTAATAAACTGCAGAAAATAGACACTATTATGTACAAAATACAGTGCCGATACATCAACAAAGTGGATCAAAATAATGCATGAGCATTCGCCCATTGACTAGCACATCTTCTGCTTCTGTACCATCCAGGCTTCTCAAAAAGTAGGTGTTGTTTCCTTGTACAGCCTGAATAACAAAATGTCCTTTCCAAAGGAAGTTGAACTTCCCATGTTTTCCTTTGTCTTCCCTCCTTGAATCCCATTTCAAAACATTGTCCCCTATGAAAAAATCCTCTGCCTTTGTCCTCTTGTCAAAAATCTTCTTCAATTTCTCTTGTAGAATCTGAGATCTTTGATACACTTCTTCTCTGGTCTGCTGAAAATGAATTGTTTGATTGATTCTCCTTTGAATATCATTGGGTTCTGCTTGTATTTCTTGCAGTAATTTTATCACAGGGATTCCCAAAGAAGAAGGGAATACTGCCTCCATGCCATAAACCAACTCATATGGGCTTGTTCCAATGGAAATTTTTTTAGTCAACCTGTCTGCCCAAAGTGCATTGACAAGCTTTTTATGCCAGTTTTTCTTGTTTTCTTCCAATACTTTCTTTATGATATTGATCAAGCTTTTATTGGATGATTAAGCTAAACCATTACCTTGAGGGTAATAAGCTGTGGAATGGCCTAAGGTAATGTGGTATTTGTGGCAAAAATTGATCATTCTTTTGGATTTAAGGTAGCAACATTGTTAGTTATTATCTTTTCCGGACAGCCAAATGTGGACAAGATATTGGTTTCTAGGAATTGTATGATTACTAACTCATTAGCTTGTCTACAAGGGATGGCTTCTACCCACTCGGTGAAGTAGTCTGTGGGCATTAAAATCCACTTATGTTGGCCAGAAGAGGGAGGGTGAATCTCCCCAATGAAATCTAAACCCCATTGTTGAAATGGTCTCTCAGTGGAAATGGGTTTTAGGGGTAAAGGTAAAAGCTTTCTCTTACCTTCAAAGATTTGACATTTATGGCAAGAAACTACAAATTTCTTTGCGTCAGCAAACAGGGAGGGCTAATAAAAACCAGCTCTTAAGATTTTATCAGCAGTTGATTTCCAATACAAATGTCAACCATAGTCCCATGCATGAAATTCTTTAAGCACTTTGTCAGTTTCATCCTTTGTTAAGCAATTCAGCAAAATGCCTTCATGATTTTTCCAAAATAAAACATTGTCTATAATACAAAACTTTGAAGCTTTCATTTTCAAGAATCTCTTTTTAGTTCTGGATAACCCTGGAGGAGCCCGCAGGTTTAACAATACATAAATTATATCTGCATACCAAGGTGATTGTGAGAAGGCTTGATTGATCTGTGGAGTCGCCATCTCTTGTTGTTATCCAGTTCATTGATGTCAAGGGCTTGAAAGTTGGTTTCAGTCATCAATTTAGCTAATCCTTGTCCTTTTATCAGCTTTGTTGGTTTAATTTCAATGTCATATTCCAAGATGTTAGCTATCCATTTGCCTCTCTTGCCTTCAAGTCCCTCTTGAGTTAGAATGTCTTTGACCACGGAATTTGGCACATAAGCTATTATATGAGAGTATAAGATATAAACTTTGAAATCATTGATGGCCTTTACAAGGGCATAAGCTTTTTTTTCCATGATTTGATATTTTAAAGGTGCATCTCTAAGTGCTTTGCTGAAAAAAGCAATGGGATTCTCACATCCTTGATCATCCTTTTGTAATAGGACAACATCAATAGTATGCTGAGATGCAAAGGAAAAGATTATGAAGTCTCTATCAAATTTTGGGCTTTTGAGGACCGGTGTTTTTGTTAAAGCTATTTTGATTTGCTCAAAGGCTTGTTTAGCTTCTATTGTCCACTTTACCTTGGAATCTTTCTTCAACATGTTATTGAGCAATCTTATTAGTTCAGCTAAGTTGGGTATGAATCTTCTTAAAAAATTGATCTTTCCTACGAAGTCTTGCAGTTCTTTAATATTCCTTGGGTGAGGAATTTGTATGATAGCTTGTATTCTGTCCAGGTCAATTCTGATACCATCTTTTGAGATTATGTGACCTAGGAGTTTGCCTTCTTCTAGGCCAAACAATGATTTCTTTAGGTTCAATGATATGCCATATTTTCTACAAATTAAGAACACCTGTCTTAAATGTTCTAAATGCTCTTGATCTGATTTAGAAAAAGTAGTGAGGTCATCAAGATATATGACCAGAAAATCATGGATCTCTTTTGCAAAGGCTATGTCCATTACTCGTTGAAATGTTGTCCGTGCATTCTTAAGACCAAAAGGCATTTTTACATATTTGAAAGTTCCCCAAGGCCTTGTAAAGGCAGTTTTATCTTCATCATCAAGGTGAACTAGGATCTGATTAAAGCCTGAGAATCCATCTAACAGTGAAATTCTAGAAGCCCCCACTACCCTTTGTAAAATGTGATCCATCTTGGGTAAGGGGTAGTGGTCTTTGAGAGAAACTTTATTCAAATTTCTCAAGTCTACACATAGTCTTATTTCTCCCGTTTTCTTCCTAGTGGGCACTAGATTTGAGATCCATTCTGAAAATCTAATGGGTGCAATTATTCCAGCTTCGTACATTCTTTTGACTTACTTTTCGATGAGAAGAAGGAGTACAAGATTAACCCTTCTAAGTTTTTGTTTAAAAGGTTTTTGATTTTCTTTTAAAGGTATTGTATGCTGGATCACAACAATATCATAGGACTTGAGGTCTTCATAGCTCCACGCAAAAACATCTTGAAACTCTTTAAACAGTTCAATGTATTTGAATTTTTGGTCGGGAGGCAAGGCTTTAGACAGTTTTATCATTTTAGGCTTCTGTTCAGTGCCTATATTACAGTCCTCAATTTCTGCATTCAAAGGCTGCATTTTTGGCTTTCTTGGAATATCATTTGAATCAAAAATATCTTCAAGAGGAATCAAGCCTGTGGACAAAAAATTATCCTATAACTCAATTACTTCCGACTCTCCCTCAGCAATTTCATCAAAGTCCATTTGCTTCAGCTCTTGTAAATTTTTGCTAGTAAAGATTGTTGGATGCAAAATCTGATTTGTTGTTTCAACTGATATATTAGTTTCTATTTTGTCTTTTTGTTGTTCTTCACCAATGGTGCTTGTATCTATGTTTGTGCTTGAAAATTCCTCTTTCAAAGTCAAGAAATTATTGATTTGAGTGTCATTGTCAAATACCTACCAGTTTTTAACATTGTCTGGAACAGCAGGTCTGTGTTTAATTTCAACAGTGAAATGATGGTTAGGCTCAAATGGTAGCTTACAAGTGCTAGCAAATGTTGCCAAACTGTGAGCGTGTAAATTGTGGTTTCTTGGAATTTTGGTGAGCTATGATTCTAGAAAGGTATTAAGTATTTCAATTGCTGCCCCTCTATAAGCTCTTAGCCTAAGATCATTTGTAACAAAGTTTCCTTTCATCTACTGGATAACCAAATCAGAATCTCCCAAAATTGAAATCCTAGCTGCCCCTAGACTTTTAATCAATTTGAGACCTAGCAAAAGGGCCTCATATTCAGCCATGTTATTTGTACATCTAAAATTCAGCCTATATGCATGTCCTTCAACATGATCATTTTGCATATTATGTACCCAAACCCCTGCCCCTGCTCCTAGTTTATTTACTGATCCATCAAATTCTAAGCACCATAGGATTTCTTGATTACAACTAGCATTAGGAGTTTTGAAAACTTGCTTAGTGGGCAGATTTGGATTTTGTAACTCATATGGTTTGCCTTGTGTGTGTGTTACATCAATCACTTCAATAATTTCTAGATCTTGAGCAGTGGATTCTTCATTAATGCTTCTTCCTTGTGCTGATTCTAGAAGCTTGTGATCAGTTTTGGGACACATTTCAACATTGTATAAGATGAACGAATCCATATCAGAATGCATGGAGTAAATGATGAAATTTTGGGGTTTCTCTTGACTGCTGACCACATATTTCATCAATGTTTCCTGGTACAATCTCTTTGGCTGGCCAAAGACTGAAATGGTGGCATAAGACATGTTTAGCTACAAAGATCCTTGGAGCTTCGCACCTCAAGATCTGGACAAAAGCATTGCATACTTTGGTGGGATATCAGCTACCACTACATCCATTAAAATAGTCTTGGTAGGTTATTGTACTAGAGATACACACAAATCTTTGATTAGGCCTAGACACCTGACCTGGATAGAATTAAATGAAAACAAGTCTTTATATGGCCTTGTGATATCCAGGTCCAATCTTTCCGTCACAGACTTAGGCATTAGATTATGAGAAGCTCCTAAATCAAACATTGCATTATGTAGTACTTTGTCATGAATGTTTAGGCTTACATAGAATGGAGGGACTCCTCCATCTACTATTTTACCATTTACTTCAGGGCCAAAAATCAATTCTGGTTGGTCATCTAAGACATTCACTGCGTCTCTATTCTCTGATATTTGAAGTGACCTGCTGATTTTTTCTCTATAAACCTCATGTTTAGCCAATTCGGACAATGGAATGGCTATTTTTAACTTTCCAATTTCAGTTTCCAGGTTGAAAGGTTTTTCCAATTGAATTTTTGCATTCCGGGCAGCAAGATTTTCCTTTTCTACTGTGTTTTCAGTGGTTTTTTCTCTATCAGGAGTGCTGTTATGAACTGCATCTACTTTGAAGTCAATTTTAGGAGATTTGTTTGCATTTTCTTTTGGAGGAAAGGAGGTAGATGGCTGATTGTTTGATGGCTGTAAATCTGATATGTCCTCAACCGTGGGCTCTTCAGGGTTGAGGTTTGTTTTAGCAGGGAGTTCTATAGGGGAAGTTTTATCCTTTGCTTTTTTAGGCTGCTTGGTATCTTTCAGCTTGCTGGGTTCAGGAACATCTATCGTTCTACTTCTCAATTTGTATTGTTTATGAACCTCATAGACAACTGCATCATACCCCTCTCTGAAATCAAATGATTCTCCGGATTTGGTTTGAAATTGGTTGAAAGTATGAGCCTCTTGGTCATCTTGGGTTAAAAAAATTTGTTGTTCACTGTTTAGAACCATTAGGTTGATTTGAGTATCCTCTGTTGGCTCACTAGAGGTTGAAGCTTCAACATAGTTCTCTTGGAACGAAGGCCTGATGTTTTGGTCAAGACCAACCTTCCCGGTGTTAGGATTTTGATTTTTCCTGAAGTTTGGATTTCTTGTGGTGTTACTTGGTTGACCTTCCCAAGAAGATTTCCTTTCAATGGTTTCCACTCTATCACCCAATCTATCCATTCCTTTGATAATTGCATCTAGTTTTTGCTCAAATGTAGAAGGCTCTTCTTTGAAGGGAGTCCTTCTTTCAGCTCTAGCTCGTGCTCTTTTAGAGATCAGATTGGCCTCTACACTAACAGCTATGCTCTGCATGTCTTCTAAGCTTGGAGGAGCTCTTTCCCTTAGCTGATATGCCATGTCGGAATCAAATCCATCAGGGAATTTGATCAAGGCTAAGTCAGGTGGAGGTCTAAGGTTTTGAGGAATAGCATTGTACACATTATTGAATCTGGCACAGTAGTCTTGGACAGTTTCCTATGAGCCTCTTTTCAAGCTTTCATATTCAGATAGTATATGTAATGGGTCCTTCTTCTTTTCCCATATGTTCAAAAAGGTTTGATAAAGGGCATCTGGATCAGCAATTGTGTTTACAGTGAGTGCCCTAAACCAGGTCCTTACATCACCTGTTAGGATTTGGAAAAAGATTTTCATTCTGACATCATTATCATCAATTTCGTAGTTCTCAAAATAATCCATCATTTTCTTAGTATGTTGTTGGGCTGTGTAGGTGCCAATACCATCAAAATAGGTGATTTTTCTTTGATAATCTTGAGGCATAGCCCCTAGATTTGCAGGCAACTGCAGAGGAGCATATCGGTTTTCCATATTTGCAAGTATAAATGGGACAGCTGGAAGCACAGGGATAATAGCTGAGATAAGTGCTGTGGATGGGGGAGTGGAAAAGATGCTTTGAAGTGATGATGGTGAACTAGAAGAAGTTGCAACAACAGTAGAAAGGACTGCTGCTTTTTCGTGAGTAAGCTCAGATTGGGTAAGGTTTTGGTGAAGTGTATCAAGGTTTAAATCAGCAGAATTTTCTAGACTTTCTTGTCTTCTAAGATTTTTAGAGATCAAATTAGGATTTTCAAAAATAGCTGGAGGATTCGGATCTAGATTTGATCGAGTGTAACAGGTTTTCTTCTTTGGAGCCAGCTTCTAAATCTGTTTTTGGGTTTTCTCTAGAAGTTTTTGAAGGATACAAGTTTTGAAGATATCTTTCTAGGAAATTATGAATTATAAGAACTTTGAAATTTCCTAAAGATCTTTTGAAATCAAAGGAAACTGATCAAATTTTTTAGATAGCTGTTTAAAGCCTAAAGCTAGAATGGAAATAGACTGAAGCAGCTTTTATTTACTCCTAAACTGCATAGCAAAACAGTTTCAAAGGCTGCCTGGCAGTTTCCTACTCTTTCTCTTCCTTCTTGCTCTAAATACCAAGTATGCCACACTCCTCCAAGAGTGCTCCAATAAAACTTTTTGTCCAAGAGTATGAGAGAGAGAGTGGAAAATGATAGCTCTAAAACTCAACTGACAAAAAACTACAAATTGGTCCTTCGAAGAAATTTTATTAATGAGGCCTCTATTTTTTTCAATTTTCCATTAATTTCCTTCATTTCCCTCCTCTCATGCAACTAGTGTCCTTTCACCTTCCTTTTCTCCTAATTTCCATTATTTTCATAAATTAAATGCCAATAAATTCCTCATGCCTTTCCAAATCATTTTCCATTGCCTTTGCCAAATTCCATAGCCATTAATTAATCACAGGTGATCCCCATCACTATGTTTTTTTCCTAACATTCATCTTGTAATACGTGTCCTATGACCCTGGTTATTATTTTTCCTTTATTAACTTTAGTACATGGATTTTTTATCAAGGTTGTTACAAAACCATCACCCTTGGGGGAACATCTTAATCATCGGTGTTTAATGACACCTACAACCAGCAATATCACTGAAAAGAAAAGCATACCACCCATGAAGCTTTATAACACATCTCATTGCAATATTTACAATGATCATCTTGTTGAGAAGAAAACTAACATGAGAAACATAACAACATGACAACCATAACGAAAAGACACCCATATCACTTATTGGAGAGTTATAACTCAACTCATGGTGGTATTTACATCCATATACATATATACATATACCAAACATCACACCAAAACATATGCCAAAAACATTCGCTCAACCAGCGAATAGGGAAGGATACATAGCCCGCATCTGATCAGCCATCTCCCATGTAGCTTCACCGGGCCCAGAGTGCTTGCAATGCACTTTAACCTACTCGATTGCTCAGTTCCAGAGCATGAGCATCTTTCTCTACAGAATGCACTAAGGTTTTGGTTGGAATTCTCCTTCTAGCTCCACCTGCAGTATCGACCAGTTAATCACATGATCAACATATTTAACACACTTCTTAATAAATGACACATGGAAAAATCACGGACTTTCACTATCAGAGGCAGTGCAAGTCAGTAGGATATTGCTCCAATCCTCTCAATAATATTGAAAGGTACACAATACCAAGATTTCAGTTTGGTACATGATCCAATCCTCAAACTGGAGCTATTTTTGGGCTTGATGTGCAAGTACACATGTTAACCTGAAACTCCTTAAACATCATGTTTTGATCTGCATAACTTTTTGTTTGTCCTGTGTTGCCTTCAAATTCTTCTTGATTACCTACATTTCCTATTCCATCTCTTCCAACATGTCTGGTCCTATCAACACCCTGTTAACTGGATCACTCCAACTGATGGGAATATTACAACTTCGCCCATAGAGTGCCTCAAATGGACTCATCCTCAAATATTCATGTTATCCATTAAGCAAACTCAACCAGTGGAAGATACTCTTCCCACCTCGAGTGCAGATGCATCAGATACATACTTAAGATGTCCTCCAATATCCTATTGACCCTCTCTTTCCATCCATCTGTCTACCCATGATAAGTTGTACTAAAGGCCAGATCTGTACTCAAACCGGAAAATAACTCTTTCCATAATATAGAAGTGAACTTGGCATCCCTATCTGACACAATCTTCTTTAGAACACCATGCAACCTCACTACATCTTTGATGAATACTTGTGCTACATCATTAGCTAAATATGTAAACTTCATCAGAATGAAGTGTTCTACCTTTTTCAACTTGTCAACCACAACCATAATAGAATCATGATGTCTAGATGTCCTTAGAAAACTCGTAATGAAGTCCATGGAAATGACCTCCCATTTCCACTTTGGAATCAGAATCGACTGCAATAAAACACTTGGATGCTTACACTCTACCTTTACCTGCTGACAGTCCAAACATTTCGCAACAAACTCGGCCACCTCTTTCTTCAAGTTCAGCCAATAGTAGAACTTCTTCACCATTGTCAATGTCTTCTCATATCCCAGGTGGCCTGAATATGACTTAGCATGAAACTCCCTCTAGATAAGCTTCTTGAGTTCACTGTTTTTTGGCACATATATTTTGTCTCTACATCTAACAAAGGCATCTACTGTAGGACAATAGTCCACATCTTGATCACCTGTACCCTATTGTAACTTATGCATAAGATCCATATCCCTGTCATCGTGTTATCCTGCATGAAAGATCCGATCTTGTAGATTTGTCCCATAGGATCTCATAGATGTTATATGATTTACCTGTATCCTCCTACTAAGAGCATATGGAACCATGTTCTCTTTGCCTATGTACCTAACCTCGAAGTCAAACTCATTGATCATGGCCAACCACCTATCTTCCTAGCATTCAGATTTGGTTGGTCAAACAAGTGTCTCAATCCACTGTGATCACTCATCAATACAAACCTCCTACCAAGAAGATAGTGTCTCCACATCTTCAATGCATGGATGATCACTGCTAACTCAAGATCATGTGCCAAATAATTGTTCTCATGGTTATTCAGTTTCCTTGATTCATATCACACTTCCTATCCTCCCTGCATCAGAAATCCACCAAGTCCTCTCTTGCAAGCGTATGTACATACCACAAACTCTTTCCTTGGATCTGCAATCCTTAAAACTGGAGCATTGGTCAACCACTGCTTCAACTGCTCAAAACTAGATGCACATTCTTCTATCCATTCAAATTTCTTACCTTTCCTTTGCAACGATGTAATAGGATAAGCAATGTGAGAGAAGTTCCTGATAAACCTCCTATAATAACTTTCTAGCCCCATGAATGATCTTACCTCATCCACATTCCTAGGAGCTTCCCACTCCATGATAGCCCTTATATTTTATGGATCCATTGCTATGCCTTCCTTGGAAACCAAATGTCCAAAGTAGTGTACATTTGTCTAAAAGAAACTACATTTGCTAAGCTTGGTATACAATAGATGCTCTCTCAGCAATATCAATACCACTGCTAAATGTTCAACATGTTCTTCGTTATTCTTAGAATATACCAATATATCATCAATGAATACAATAACATAATTTTCTAGATAAGGACGCAACACATTATTCATCAAACACATAAAAGTAGTTGGAGCATTAGTCAAACCAAATGGAACTACAACAAACTCATAATGCCCATACCTGGTCTTGAAAGCAGTCTTGTAGATGTCCTCTTCCTTAATATGTACTTGATGGTATCCTAATACCAGATCAACCTTCGAGAACATTGTTTCTCCCTAAAACTAATCAAACAAGTCATCAATCCTCGACAATGGATACTTGTTCTTTATCGTCATCTTGTTCAACTACCTATAATCAATGCATAACTGGAGAGTACCATCCTTCTTCTTCAAAAACAACACTGGTGCACCCCAAGGTGACACACTTGGCCTAGTGTATCCCTTGTCAAGCATTTCCTTGAATTGCAACTTCAACTCCACCAATCTGGTGTGCTCATCCTGTAGGGTTCCTTTGATGCAATGTTTCCCCTAGTACCAACTCAATAGAAAATTCCACTTCCCTGTGAGGCGTAAGCCCTAAAATCTCTACTGGAAACACATCCTGAAACTGTTGTAAAACTGGGTACCTACTCAAGAAACTCGCACCCTCAACTTCCTTACCTTTTTCACAAGAAATATGCACTATGAATAACACACACCCTTTCCTACAACTATGTTTTTCCTACATAGCTGTCACCATTCTAACTAATGTTTCCTTCTTCTTACCCTGCAAGATCCTCTATTCCCCATTTTCATCCAAGCACTAAATGGATTTTTCATAGAAGTCCACCTTAGTGTCGTGAAGATATATCCAATCCATGCCCAAAAACATACTATCTGATCCCAACAGAAGTACATTAAAATGTGCTTATGTAGGCATACCATTCAACTCAATTGCACAAGCTCTCACCCAGTGATGAACTCTCTTCTTTGTACCTATAACCAACTGCACTAACCAAGATTCTCCATGCACTTCTTTATTTAAACCACACTTATCCACAAGGTCAAGATTAACATAACTGTAACACTCTCTTCCCACATCTACCAAGGTAACTGACCAACCTGGGTAAACATGTGACAATAAGTTATTATGATATGATTTCACTCCCTATGTGTCAATTAAGGAAGTGGAACCAGTGAAACACATCACACAAGCCTTCCACATCAGCAACATAACTCCTAGGAGTCATCCCAAACGCTCACATAACCATCCCTTGATACCAACTAAAGTTTTAATGCATCAAACCACTAGATGCTCCCCCTATTTTCTTCATTTCCCATTATTTTCCTTCATTTCCTCCTCACATGAAACCTATGACCTTTCACCTTACTTTTCTCCTAATTTCCATTATTTTCATAAATAATTGTGCCAAAAATGACATTTTTCCTTTCCAAATCTTTTTCCATTTTCTTTAGTCATAATAAACCAATGAACACCCACACTAGGATGTCTTGCCCAACATTCAACTTGGAATACGTGTCCCATGACCTTGGTCTTATTTTTTCCTTTATTAAATTTTACATGGAATTTTGACTAGGGTTTTTACAGAGCCCTTCCCCTTGGGGGAATACCATCCTCGGTGTTCAATGACACAGATAACCAACAAGACCATTGAAAACAAAACATACTACCCATGGAGATTTATAACACAACTCGTTGCAGTATTTACAATGATCATTGCTAAAGATCTGACAATCATACCATTTACTGGATCTTTATAACACATCTCATTACAGTATTTACAATAATAACCACATATACATTTTCTTCACCCAAAAAAAAATTATAATTTCTTTGGAGCTTTATAAATCCAGCTCGATAAAGTATTTACAATAATACACACATATGCACATATTCTCAACCAACAAATAAAAGGATACGATGCCTGCATCCACACCAAGGGAGTCCAAAGGCTCACACCTCCACCCTCAAAGTAATACCAGGATTCACCTCCTTCCCAGGAAGTCCAAAATCCTCTGCAAGGTCAAATCTACATCTAATGTCGAGCATTATAATCCTGCACCACTTGTCCTCTCAGTGAACAGTTACCAATTCATTGATCCAGGTCACACTCCCAATGTGCATTTTATTCCATCTGGTAATGCTAATGACAAAAAGAAATCCAACCTCGGCCTTCCCTTCTTAGCCACACAGTGCCTCAGCCAATCAAGTCACCCCCTTCTGTGTAGTCACACGTTCCAAGTTCTATTATAATCCCCATACTCGGTAAATCATCCCTCAACAAGGTTTCCTCACATCGGAAGGTACAACAACCAAGGAATGTCCCTGCCTCAAAACCATCATGTTATTCATAACATTCTCATGGAAATCAATGGACACTATTAGGTATTGATGTCCCACGAAGGCCCTACTCCTGAATGTTTTACTAGCATACTCTTTGTTGTCTTTATGGGGTCTGAACCCAGGTTCAGAGTTAGTTGCACCAACCAACAAAACCCTACACTACTGTCCCTTTTAGCAACAACCCATGTAGCGCAAGCTTCAGTCTCACCCGAGGTAGTATTGGGGGATGACAAAACTAGGTTTCTACATCCAAAGGTCTGTGTGATAGGATTTTGTTACTCCTAGGGCTTTATACCAACCTTCACGAACCCTAACCCTTGAAACATGGAAATTAAAGTAACTTATAGATAATAGATTCTAACTCTGCGCCAATTACTTTAAACATTCATAACATAAACTAATAGATCTACCACTTCCGCACATCCATTAAGTGTTTCTTATGATAATTACAATAAACAGAGCGAATTCATAGTAAATGCAGAGGTAAACATAAACACACATATACACAGATATTGCTTCAAAATAGTCTTTTATATGACTATGTTATATCATCTATGACCTTCTATGACTCTTTTATATCATCTTATTTTACAATACCATGGTCCTCGAACCATGGGTGGGTCACAAAACAACTTATATTCTATCAAACAAAGGGATTTAACCTTCCTAAAGTCACTTTGACTCCTAACGACCTTTTCACTCCTCTCCTCAAAATGTCGAGACTTTACAAAAATAACAAAACTATTTGCAAAATTGACCCCAGGGGACCTTGTCCCAACTGTAGAAATTTCACCGTAGATGACCTGATAATGCAATGTACTAAAGCAAAATACTTGATCTACTTCTACTAACAAACTTTGTGGAAGCTGTAATCATTTTTAGCAAGATCAATCAGAACACATATAATAGAGAAGAAGAAATCGTACACATGAAACACAGAAGAATACTCTGGGGAAAGCCTCAACTAAAAACGCCACTATTTGTATTATCATACAAGTGGAAATATCTCAGGATTACACAAAGCTTTATCACACAAGCTATCCAGATCTCAGTACAATCCCTCACTACTGCTCATAGATAGAATAGACAACACATATGCCTTCATTCAGTCCTCCAAGCCTCCTATTTCCTTGCGCAGTTCTTCCTGGGTCCGCTAGCTGCAACTTGTGTGAATAATCCTCTCACACACAACACTGACCTCTAAAATAACTGCGTAATCCTGAAGGAGATGAATTCGTTCTGCATGGATGAGTTTCCTTTATAGACAAATTCCTCCAACTGATAGTACACTGTCCCTTCCTTTAATCTCGATTGGGTCTTTCTCTGAACTGACATGCATGAGTTATTTATGAGAGAATATTCAGTTATCTAGAGAACACTAGTTGCATGCATGCATGGATTAACTGACTAAACTCACAATTAGTTCCTCAAATAGTTTGGAACTAATCTAACTAGACTTAACTCAATGAACTAAGCTAACTAATTACAACTCAAATAAAAATCAATCTTATCTCCTTAATTAAGGGATAGCATCCTCAATAAAAGGAATAACTGTTGCATGTCTTCACATAGACTTCATGTTTGATTTTCTCCAACTAATTAACTCAAGATGAATTAATTAATTATTTTTCAAATAGTTAGTGAGACTAAATTCAAATTTTAATGCTCAATTTTAATTCAAGGACAAATTAAAATTGGAATATATCCTGAAATTCTATTTATAGCAATGCTATTTTTAGCATTTCTATTTTTTCCTATTTCCGACAGAGTTGGAGTATATCCTGAAATGTTATTTATAGCAATGCTATTTTTAGCATTTCTTGTTGCTATTTTCAACACTCCCTCTCAATAAGAAAGGCATTCAACTCGAACCCGATCCTGAACCTTTGGAATTTTCTGCATGCAACACTTCTCTCAAGTGTTGTTGCTCCAACAACTCCAAAAACAAAAAAATATAGAACCCGAATCAGTATGATGCATCTGTCATCAAAGTCTCTGACTGTTATTGCCTCTGTCGATTGAAAACTTTGCACCTCTGTGCTCTTTAGTATCTGAATGCTCTAACCTCTGTCACTTTGATCTCTGACTACATCAATCCCACTGAATTCTCCCACTGCATCTGTGTTGTTGCTGGTCCTATCTCCCAGCACTGCACCTCCTCTCATCATGTTGCATCGTGCTGCTCACTGCTGCACTACAAATCAATTACTGAGAAGTAAGTAACTGATCTCCCAAATAACCTCCCTGTTGGGCTAGAAACACCCTCTGATGTTGAAGCTCCCTCTACCGCTGACAAGTGCTCCCTCTCTGACCTCTGTGTTGCTGCAACAACTCCCTGCATCTCACACCATTATACACCTCTCTGTGCCATCCTACACTGGTGCAACACTTGTGTGCCTGTCGCGCTGCTACAACCTACTAGCTCTGTGCTGTCTATGGACTCCTGCACTGCAGCTCTCTCTGCTGCTCCATCCACATCCATTTCTACCCACTCAGCCAGTCCTGCTACTCATCGTCGGGGCTCTCGTAGCAAGGTCTAATCAAAGAGGTTGGGTACCTCAAAGATCCTGCCCCTATTTCATCCTTCTTGGGACTATCACTTCACATTGCCCCACCTCTCACTTGGAGGTATGGCTGCATGTGATCCCTCTGCTAACTTCTCCAATTGTGGCTCCTCCACAATTGTCTGAGACTTCTCTTGGTGCTGCACATTGAGAGGTAGCATACTCTCCCTCTCAACCACCAAGTCTCTAACAGCTACCTTGCTTCTCAAGGCTTTGCATGTATCTTGAACCTCAAGAGCATACAGGTTTTGTATCTGTGAACCAACATGTTTCACCTGACCCATGGTGATGTGTCTAAGAAAAACCTTTCCCTTACTGAAGACAACATCATAGCCTTTGTCCTCCAACATCATGATCAATACCAAATTCTTATTTAGTCCTAACACATACTTCACATCTGTCAAGGTGATGCGAGCTCCATGCTCCCTCTGAAAAGTAGTCAAGCCCACTCCTGAAACATGGTACTTTCCATAATCACCCATCTCTATGCGCATCTGGAGGTCCTTCTCCTCCAAGTTATTGAATAAAATCTTATCGCAAATCATGTGGAATGAGGCTCACTGTTAAGAAACCAACCACAATCCATCATCGATGAAACCATGCATGCGATGAGGATAAAATCCAATTCGAACTAAGAGGCCAATGCCTCACCTTCAAATCCTTCCGAGGATCCCTTCTTGGATTTATTCATTGGACAATTAGTTGCATAATGGCCCACCTCATCACAATTAAAGCATCTCACTTTAGATTTGTCAATCTTCTTCCCACCATGGGAAGAACTCGATTTGGAATGAGAATCCTTCTCCTTCCCTTTCCTTACCCTACTGGCTAAGGCTAGATTTTCTTCGTCATCCTTGGATGAAGAACCATATCTGGTGCTCCTCTTGATCTCCTCCTGCATTAGATCCAACCATAGTCATTCCCAATCTGGTAGTTTCTCTCTTCCATTCACTGAGTCTTGGTGGCTATTCCAACTCTCAGGAAGAACGAGGAGAGCAAGACTCACCATATCATCATCAGCTGTTGTGATTCCTACACTTCCAAGCTCATCTCTGCAAGTGTTGAGCTTGTTCAAATATGTAGAGATTGTGTCGCCCTTTTCACACTTGATTTTCTGAAGCTTATCTTTCAACGTCAGCTTCCTCTGGTTGTTTCTATTCTGATATAGATCCTTGAACGTCTTCCACATTGAAAACGGAGTCTCCTTTCCATGGAGACTCGAGACAATATGGTCTCGAACTCCCTCTAGAAGAATCTTCCTCACTCTCGCCACACATTTCTTCCATTCTGCCAATTCTTGGGCATTAGCTGCTGCTAGCTTGGGGACTTCTTGATCAATGAAGTCCTTCAAACCATTGTCCTCTAATACCACTTCCATGCAATCCTTCCAGGCTTTGTAATTCAAGCTACCATCTAGGGCATACTTGAGTCTCAAGCCATTGAACACCATTGGTGAACTTTGAGATGTGATAAGAAATCGATTTTGTACCTACAAACAGAACTTCAAACTTCGAACTTCCCCCTTATTTGTATATTGTTCTATGCTTTGATCACCTTTGCTCTGATACCATGTAGAAATTTCTCTATAGATCAGCTAGCTCTGATACCATGTAGAAATTTCACTGTAGATCACCTAATAATGCAATGTACTAAAGAAAAATACTTGATCTACTTCTACTATCAAACTTTGCGGAAGCTTTAATCAATTTGAGCAAGATCAATTGAAACACATATAACAAAGAAGAAGAAATCATACACATGAAACGCAAAAGAATACTCTGGGGAAAGCCTCAGCTAAAAACCTCACTATTTGTATTATCATACAAGTGGAAATATCTCAGGATTACAGAAAGCTTTAGCTCACAAGCTATCCATCTCTTAGTACAACCCTCACTACTGCTCATAGACAGAATAGACAACACATACGCCTTCCTTCAGTCCTCCAAGCCTCCTATTTCCTTGCACAGTTTCTCCTGGGTCCTCTAGCTGCAACCTATGTGAATAATCCTCTCACACACAACATTGACCTTTAAAATAACTATGCAATCCTGAAGGAGATGAATTCCCTCTGCATGGATGAGTTTCCTTTATAGGAAAATTCCTCCAACTGATAGTACATTGTCCCTTCCTTTAATCTCAATTGGGTCTTTCTCTGAACTAACATGCATGAGTTATTTATGAGAGAATATTTAGTTATCTAGAGAACACTAGTTGCATGCATGCATGCATTAACTGACTGACCTCATAATTAGTTCCTCAAACAATTTGGAACTCATCTAACTGGACTTAATTTAGTGAATTGAGATAACTAATTACAACTCAAATAAAAATCAATCTTATCTCCTTAATTAAGGGATAACTTCCTCAATCAAAGGAATAATTGTTGCATGTCTTAAAATAGACTTCATGTTTGATTTTCTCCAACTAATTAACTCAAGATGAATTAATTAATTATTTTTCAAACAGCTAGTGAGACTAAATTCGAATTTTAATTCAAGGACAAATTAAAATTGGAATATATCCTGAAATGCTATTTATAGCAATGCTATTTTTAGCATTTTTATTTTTTGCTATTTCCAACAGAGTTGGAGTATATCCTAAAATGCTATTTATAGCAATGCTATTTTTATCATTTCTATTTTTAGCATTTCTTGTTGCTATTTTCAACACCAACAGGCCCCCAACACAAAGCCATCAATCGTCCTCGAGTCACTCTACTAGTGGCACCTCAATATTCACGTGCAACTCACTGAAATCTATCTTCAATACTTGTAGGTCTGTTATTCCCTGCGCAACGACCTACCAAACTTCCTCAACCAATTTTTCTGTTGTTGGGCCCTTGACTGTAAGGCCCATGGTTCTCTACGTCTGCTGCATGGCCTTTAGCTTGATTTGTACTGACAATGTCAATTGACTTGCCTCCTCAGCCCAAGGCTTTGTCCTTGAAGATATGATTGCTTCCTTTCGACACAGCTCATCAATCTCGCCCTGTATGAGCTTACCCCCGTATAATCTGGTGAACCTTTGCACTGGTGCTAAGGTTCACATTATAGACCTTATCTCATTGAACCACCTCTGCTTTTACTGGATATCAACTTCAATCTTTTGAAGAGTGGGATCCTCCTGCAACGAGGTCCACAATTCCATGGATTGTTGCAGCCTTTGACACCAACTTCTAAGGTAGCCATTTTTCATTTAATAATAGCATTGCACTACTCTCTGACTTTTGGAGGAATTGTTGGCTGCACCTTGAGCTACAGCTTAGAGATCTGCAACTGTAGCTCAAATATAACTTTGCCAATTTCCTCCTTCGACTCCTTTACTGCAGAAGCTAGCTTCTAAATCTTCTCCATAGGGGCCATTTATGCTAGAATCTAGAGTTTAGGAAGCTCACTATAGGCCTGCGTTATTGATGCTTCTAGCTGTTGACTTTGCGCCATCACTTCCTCCCTTTCTTTGAGGGCCTGTGCCTTTTCCTTGAACATCTGTGGATTATTGGTTTTGATCTCGTTGATGATCAATAGTGCGTATTTTTCCCAAAATCTGAGCTCATCTAACACCCTTTGATGTAGCTCGTGTAGTGTCTAAATAGGAAGTGCCACCAGATTTAGACTCAAATCCTTCATGTGTAAGAGGTGTGCCCTCTAGTAACTGCACTGTGTGGAGGTCCGGGGTGAGTTCTGTTGCTAAGTCTGACCCGCTCGCTTGCTTCAGGTTTTCTTGTCACATGCTCGCTTGATTGATACTTGTTTGAACTTGCAATTATCATAGGCGCTACTACACTTGATCCATCATTTCGTGGTACAATTCTTCAATGTGTCTTGAAAAATTCACCATTGCATCACGGACCACATCACCAATCTCATCTGGGTCCCTCTCCATGAGGACCAAAGGCATCGTGCTCATCGATTTGTCTAACTTATGTTTCTTGTACCACCCTGTAGAACTCCTCTTTTTCCTCTTCTTGACGATGAAGGGGGAATCCAAGCCTGCACCCCTTTCCTCGTCTCCCTTTGTCTCTCCTTCCACATTTGTGCACTCCATTTCTGACTCGCTAAGGTCAATGGTGGCCTGCGACGTAGTGACAGTCTTCTCCTTGGCCACGTTGGTCTCTTTGGAAAAGACCCATTCTTTGGTTGCTTCTTTCTCCCTTGCAGCAACTTCTTTCTGCTGCATGGCCTTTTCTTTTGTCGCAACCTTCTCTTTTGTGGAAGCCTTCTATGATTCCTTCTTCTTATCCTGAACCACCATAGGACTAACCCAGTATGATTCTTCAACAGGGTCAACAATCCCAGCTGCAAGCATCTTATCCAATTTGTCACACATTTTTTCCTTATACTTAGGATTCAACCAGCAGGAGCGTTGCTTCACTGGCTTCACATCTAGCTTTAGAGTGATCTTCATGACACACAAAATCCCTACTATCCCTTTCATATCAATGAACTTGGTGGGAAACAAGTCCTGATACTCCCGCAATAACTCCACAACTTTGTCCACTATGTCTTCATCCCAATAGTCACCTATGTTTGTGAACTGCGGTTGTGTTTCCGATCCAATATTCACCTGCTTGGTCTTTGAGGGCTGTGAGATATTAGGGACTTCTACCTTAGGCCCCGTGACTTCGCGCTGTCTGTCTGACTTAGGAATGTTGATGTTCCTGGGATCTTCTTCTCCTTCCTCAATGGTCACATTGTAACATTCGAGCGCATGGCACAACTGCGTACTCCAATATGGTTGTACCTATTGTAGCATTCATTGTCATTTGAGGTTACTTGATAATATTTAAAAAGAAAAATAAAAAATAAATAAAAACACAAAATCAAATATTATCTATGTAATTATTTAAAAAAAAAATCAAAAGACAATGGGCCTGACCCATTGTCTAAAGTTCATGCAGGTTCAAGAGGCACAATCAAGTGATAGCTTGATAAGTACATTGAGGTGTACTGCGGGGAAGCAATGAGCACGAAGATTAATTAAATCTCAACTCCTGCAGTTGATTGTGACATTAGCATGGTTGACTGTGATGTGTGGCTTGAAATTACTGTGGGGGTTCAGCCTCGTTGAAGCTCCCGTACATTCTTTACCCCCACGGTGGGCCTCCCAAAGCTTTTTGCCCCACATCACTCATTCCACATCCTCCACCGCTTTCACCTGTTAATTGCTCACATCACTCAACGTACCCCACCACTTCATCCACTACTCTATTAATGCACAAAATTTATTTCACAACATTTATTACAGTTTTTTCCCCCACCATAGTGAATTTCCTGAACAAGGATTTTAAGCTTCTCTAGATGGTAAAGACTCTTTTTACTGAAAACCCCACTTACAGCAAGATTACAGCTTGCAGGATAGCACTTGACAAGTTAGAAGAAGCACCAAAGTCAAATGTACCATTATGGATAAAGTGCAAGGAATGGATGGTAGAGCAACACAAAGATACATCAACAGAACCAAAGACTCAAGCTATAGATTCAAACAACGAGCCACAACCTGCCATCATTCTCTGATTTCTATTACTTATTATTATCTTGTTTTCTTGAAATTAATGAGGTGTTTTTACCCTCAAATGTAATATTTTGTAATGATCTTTACTTCAAAGCAGTTAGAGGATAGTTAGGTAGTTTGACAATTTTTGGTGGTTATTAATTATCCTATGAGGTATAAAAGAGACAAGGTTATAGAAAAAAAGGGTGAATTTTGGAGAACTTCGAGACAACATTATTTTGTACTTAATGAATTGATGATTAAGAAAAGAATCAAGAGTTTCCATACATGCTAGGTACGATTTTGTTATTTCTCAATTTTGCGTCATTTCTGTTTATTCATCTCTTTAAATATGGTAATGAAGCAACAGGTCATTATTTACTGATGTACATGAAGTTAAAATCCTTAAAGGCGCTCCCATATTTAAAACCTCTTTTCATATGTTTCCTCTAAATTATAGAGAATAGTTCCTGTTAAACACAACATATTGTCTTTAATTTCCTTACATATTCTTCTCATCACATTCATATTCAACATCACATGGCATTTTGAAACTTTCCAAGTCATCTAAATATTGAGAATTTAAGGTCAAGTCCTTCAGACTCTTCAAATAAGGAATTGAACGGAGATATAAGTGACAAGCATAATAAATTATTAATGTCTTAGGCACAATTTCTACACATCCAGGAAATTGGTTTCCTAAGGGACAACATTAATTATCATTACTGTTGGGAAGAGAAGACAAGAACACGTTTCCCTAGTGTTTCAATAGTTTCCTCTGGTTATTCAACGAGGAGGAAATTTTTGGCTGTTTTGGATAAAAGCAATAACTTTGGCTCCAAGAAGACCCCATACAAGATCAGACACCTCACAGCAGAAAGCTCAAGCCCTTTCAGATCCTAAAAGGCTAGTTTCTAAGAGGGTTGGAAGGTCTAAAACCCCACTTACACCGATCCCCACACTATCTACATGAGGAAAAAATTCATCACATCTCTCACCCAAACATTCATCTGATCAAGAGTCACTTTTTACATCATCCTCATTTCAAGAACCCAACTACCAAGAGAAGTCTTTAGAGTCTGCTACTTTTTCATTATCTGCTATAATTATTCAACCTGAACCTATAACTACATTACCACCTCTACACACTCCATTTACCCCTCAGTCAGGTTCCACATCTATTGGTAATCAAGGTTCAATAAATTTGGGAGAAAACATGGCAGCGCCTGCATTCTTAATGAATAGGTATGCACCTATTCAATTGCCACAACCGTTAAATCAAATGCCACAAGAATACCTCAAGATTCTTCCTCGTTTTAAAGGGGAAGATGAACAAACAGTAGAGAATCATGTATTAATGTTCTGTAATTTTGCAGAAAACCTAAATGTTGAACATCTGGATGTTTTTCTAAGACTTTTTGTTCAATCCTTGGATGGAGAAGCAAGAAAATGGTTTAAAGGGCTTTCTAATAACTCTATTCCTTCTTGGGAAGAGATGGAACACCTATTCACCCAGAGATGGGGAGAAAAAAGAGACCATGGGTATTCACTCATAGAGTTTAATGCTATAAAGAAGAAATATGATGAAACTATAGTTGAATTTGTCATAATATTTAATAAATTGTACAATAGTCTTCCAGTGGAGATTAAGCCCCCTCCTGCTAGTGCAAAAATAACTTTTGCAGGGCCTTTTGAGTCAAATTTTGGATTCACATTAAGGGAAAGAAGATCCCCAACCCTTGATTAGATCCAAATAGACGCATTAGAGATAGAAGCAAATCTAGTGGCTGCAGGCAAAGCACCAGAGACACAACCTATTCAAGACAAGGGAAAGGCAAAGATAGAATCCTCTCAAAGTCAAACATTAGAGGATATGAGTAATTTAATTAAAACTTTGTTAGATAAATTGATTAAGTTAGAGTTGGAAAATAAGAATTCTTAGAGGCAAACACAAGAGAATAAGAACTTTAATACCCAACACATAAGACAACCTTTGCAAATCTTGCAAAAGGAGAGAAAAGAACAAGATCAGATTCAAGCACCATTGTATATAGAGGCAGATCCTGGTGAAGTACTAGAGCACCCCAGGGACCATGAAGATCAAATTTCTATGTTGTATGCAATAGATGAAGATGAACTTGGTGTTGAAGGAGAAGAGTATGAATATGCCAAAATAGATGCCATTTACGATGAAAATAAAATTGATGAGTATTGGAAGAAATTATCTGATTTTATGTAGGCAAAGTTACGTAAGAAATATGATTTAAGGTCAAGGAAAAGATCAAGAAATCAAGAAAATGAAAGTGAGCAGTAAGTTCCACCTTCCTCACCAAAGGAGACTCCATAGTAATCTCAGCCTGCAAAACAAGTAAATAAAGGAAATCAACAATAGAATGCAAATGGCAAGACACAAATACTTCAAGGTAAGTCTTCTCAAGACAAAAGTGGAAAAATTCCTTTGGAGAAACTTGTTTCCATTCCCCAAGTAATTTCAGTCATGAAGAAAGGTGAAGATGAGAATGAAAAGAATGTTGAACAAGTCATTTGTTTAATCTTACTATAGAGTTGGAAAATGTTAGAATTCAAGTTCCCCTTATAGAATTAGCAAAAACACCAGTTTATCAAAGGGAGATTGTTGAGTTTATTAATTTAAAAGAGAATGTGAATATAAATGACACTGTGAATCTGCAGGATGCTAAACCAGTAGTGGTTTTTGGTCCACATGTGGAGGAAGTAGATCCTTCAACACCTCCTTTTTATATTTCCTTATTGATCCATGATTTCCTCCATAATTGTATGTTTGATTCAGGAGCTTCACACAACCTTATGCCATTGTTAGTGATGAAACAACTAAACCTACAAGTTACCAAACCCTATAGAGACCTGTACTCTTTTGATTCAAACAAAGTCAAGTGTTTGGGGGTCATTAAGGATCTGGTAGTGTCACTAGCTTAGATCCCAGCTAGAAGCTTGGTCATGGATGTAGTAGTAGCAGATATCCTTGCTAGGTTTGGAATGCTACTATCTAGGTCATGGGGGATCAAATTGGGTGGTGTTCTAAAACTAGATTTTACATATGTTGATATACGGACTTTTGGTGGAGAAGAGAGAAGATTTTACAGAGAAACTAGATTTGTAAAAACAATTACAAAAAATGGAGCAAGTAATTCAGCTGTATATAGCCAGGAGAAAGACGAATTTTCTTGCTTCATGCTGCATGATAATGCAGAGTTGGCTAAAGGTAATCAAAAGCAGTTTACTTTAGCCAATGTAATTATAGAGCTACAAACTGAAGGGGTGTGGAAATGATTCTTTGATGGAGCCTATTCTAAGGAAGGAACAGGTGTTGGTTTCCTTCTAATTGTACCCAGAGGTAATATGTTCCCTTTTTCTTTTAAATTGGAATTCAAAGAAACAAATAATGTGGCGGAACATGAGTCCTTGATTATTTCTCTACAAACAGCTAAACAGATGGGAATTAAGTCAATTTATGCTATTGGAGATTCCGAACTAATTATAAAACAAATAAAAAATCACTGTCAGACAAAACACCCTAGGCTTAGGGCATACAAAAATGAAGTATGGGATTTGGTTGAGAAATTTTTCAAAGATTTTAACATTCAATTTATTCCAAGATATGGGAACAAATTAGCAGATTCATTGGCGGTGGATGCTAGTACTTTTAGGCCTCATATTAATCCAAAACTAAGATATGAGGTAGAAATGAGGCACAAACCTTCTGTTCCTGATAATGTTAAATATTGGCAAGTTTTTGAAGATGATCAACAGATTAAATTTTTTTTGACTATGGTTGAATAGTTTCATCGCACAAAAATAGATTAGGATGAAGATGAAACAACAGAAGTTGCAGAAGTTAGTGGTTTAAAAAATTCCATAGCTAATCAAAAAGATTTTCAATTGAAAGATAATCTTCTAACAAAGGGACTTGTCCCTCCTGAAAGGCTTTTTAACCCTAATGATGTGGCTGTCAACACAAGAAAAATTTCACAGGATGAACACATTCAAGATCATAATATTGGAACTCTAGAGGAGCCCAGGCTAGTCAAATTATTCAGTGGAGTTTCACCTAATTATCAGGAGAGAGATATTAAACTTTTCAAGGACTATGTTGATGTCTTTGCTTGGTCCTATGATGATCTCAAAACATACGATGTAAATATTATTCAGCACAAGATCCCCTTGAAAGAGGGAGTTAAACCCTTTAAACAAAGCCTTAGATAGATAAATCATCTTCTTCTACCATCAATTGAAAAGAGAGGTCAAAAAGTTGCTTGATGCCAAAATAATAGTTCCACTCAGGTACTCTGATTGGGTGGCTAATTTAGTGCTTGTAAGAAAGGAAAACAGAGAGATAAGGTTAAGTGTGGACTTGAGAAATCTCAACAGGGATTCCTTGAAAGATAATTATCCATTGCCTAAAATGAATCATGTGTTGCAGAATGTAACAAGATCTTTTAGAATGTCAATGCTGGATGGGTTCTCTAGGCATAACTGGGTGGAAGTGGATAGAGAAGATCAAAAGAAGACGACGTTCACAATTCCCTGGGGAACCTTTATGTACGCCAGAATGCCTTTTGGATTGATGAATGCAGGTGCTACATTTCGGAGGGCTATGGACATTTCTTTTGTGGGAGATAAGTTTGTAGTAATATATTTGGATGGTATTATTATTTTCTCAAAGTCTGATGAAGAGCATCTAGACCATCTAAAAAAGACTTCTGAAAAATGTAGAAGATTTTGGTTTTCCTTAAATCCCAAGAAATCCATTTTTTCTCTGGAAGAGGGTAAAATGTTGGGGCACATTGTTTCTAGAGATGGAGTGAAGATAGATCTAGAAAGAGTACAAGATGTGCAAAAAATACCACTGCCTAAGAGTAAAAAGGATATTCAGATGTTTCTGGGAAAAATCAACTTCTTAAGGATATTTGTGTCCAATTATGCAGAAATTGTAAAAGAAATTACTAATATGATGAAGAAGGAGAATGAAGTGCATTGGACAAGGGAAGCCAGAGAATAATTTCCAAGATTAAAGAAGCATTGCAAGCAGCTCCAGTCCTAATCAACCCTGATTATCAAAAGCCTTTCCAAGTTTTTTCATTCGCATCACCGAATTCAATAGTTGTTGTCTTGCTGCAGAAGAATTATGAAAGGAAGTAGAAGCCTGTTGCATTCTTTAGCAATATTCTCAGGGATGCTGAGCTAAAGTATAATATTCTTGAAAAGTAGGTGTATGCTTTGGTAAAATCTCTAAAAGCCTTTAGAACTTATGTGTTGCAGTCACAGATCATTTCTTATGTGCCAAACGTTGCAGTAAAATATGTATTAGTACAAGGTGATGTAGAAGGAAAAAAAGGAAAATGGATAGCCAAGATCCAAGAGTATGACTTGGATATAAAACCCACAAAGTTGGTGAAAGGGCAAGGATTAGCAAAAATGTAGATAGAGTTGAACTTTTAGGCATTGGGAATCAACTTGCTGACACCTGTGGATGAAAGAGCAACTAAAGAAAGTGAACAAAAGGCAGACCCAGATATGAAGATCAGGTATAAATTTTTATGTTCAGAATGGTACAAGCATATAGTTCATTATTTGTGTTTTCTCTCATGTCCCTGACCCTTGGATAGAACAAAGTATATAACATTAAATATCAAATCACAGCCATATATGATTGTGGAAGGCAGATTATACTGGAAGGATCCTATAGGAATTTTGTTGATATGTTTAACAGAAGATGAGTTTATAGAAACAATCAAAGATTATCATGAGAGTTTATGTGGAGGAAATTATAGTTGAAAGGTTACTGCACATAAAATCATTCAGGCAGGATTTTATTGGCACACTCTATTTGGTGATACCTATAAATTTATCAAAAGTTGTCAGAAATGTCAGCTTTTTGCTGAGAAGAAGAGGCTGGCTCCCTTGCCTTTAATCCCAGTCTTCATAGAAGAACCATTTAGACAATGGGGTCTAGATTTTGTTGGGGAGATTAACCCACCTTCAAATGGACAGCACAGGTGGATTCTTACATCTACTGACTATTTCACCAAGTGGGTAGAAGCTATTCCTACTAAAAGGGCAAATGACTAGGTGGTGATGAAGTTCTTAGAAGAAAATATTTTTAGCAGATATGGATGCCCTATCAAAATCATAACAGATAATGCTCAAGTATTTAATTCAATCAAGTTTAATGCTTTTTGTCAAAAGTACAATGTTATTTTATCCCATTCAACAAATTATCATCCACAAGGAAATGGTTTGGCTGAATCAACAAATAAAACATTGATGAGGATCCTTAAGAAAACTATTGTAAAGAATCAGAAATATTGGGATTCTAAGTTGAAGTTTTCTCTCTAGGCTACTAGAGTAACTACAAGGATATCTATAGGCAAATCACCTTTTGAAATAGTATATGGAACTCAGACTTTGTTCCCAAGTCAAATTGTGAAGCTTGTGATTGCAATGATTCAGGAGGTGAAAGAAGAACCCAATGCTCTGATAAGAAGAATGAATAAATTAGTGGAGCTAAGTGAAAACAGGGACAAGGTAAGAGACAACTTGATTATGTATCAATCAAAGATGAAAAGTATTTTTGATAGGAAAACCAAGGAGATTGACTTTAAAGTTGTAGACCTAGTATTAAGATGGGATACCAAAAGAGAAGATAAGAGTAAGCATGGGAAGTTTGATCCTCTCTGGTATGGACCTTTTAGAATTGTTGAAGAAAGGTCCAATAACACTTTTCTTCTTGAGAATATTGATGGTGAAGCCTTACAGCTACCTGTCAATGGGAAATATCTTAAACATTAATTCCAGTTCTGAAAGCACAAGTGTCTTGTCACTGTAGATATTGGACTGGATTCACTATATAAATTTCTACACAGTTAAGTTTGGCAAAGCAATATATGACTCCATGCCTGAGGAGAAGGAACTAATCTACAGTTCTTAGTGCTCCTAAGGCAGAAGCACTATCCCCAGGTGGAGCCAGATGTTGTAGCATTCATTTTCATTTGAGGTTACTTGATAATATTTAAAAAGAAAAATAAAAAATAAATAAAAACACAAAATCAAATATTATGTATGTAATTATTTAAAAAAAATGAAAAGACAATGGGCCCGACCCATTGTCTAAATTTCATGCAAGTTCAAGAGGCATGATCAAGTGATATCTTGATAAGTACATTGAGGTGTACTGCGGGGAAGCAATGAGAACGAAAATTAATTAAATCTCAACTCCCGCAGTTGACTTTGATGTTAGCATGGTTGACCGCGATGTGTGGCCTGAAATTACTGCGGGGGTTCAACCT
This sequence comes from Pinus tabuliformis, assembly GCA_031772625.1. Classification (NCBI taxonomy): domain Eukaryota; kingdom Viridiplantae; phylum Streptophyta; class Pinopsida; order Pinales; family Pinaceae; genus Pinus; species Pinus tabuliformis. Next base: position 515,446,761 of record CM062811.1, read on the forward strand.
CGTTGAAGCTCCCATACATTCTTTACCCTCGCGGTGGGCCTCCCAAAGCTTTCTGCCCCACGTCGCTCATTCCACATCCTCCACCGCTTTCATCTATTAATTGCTCATGTCACTCACTGTACCCCGCCACTTCATCCACTACTCCATTAATGCACAACCTTTATTACAGTTTTTTCCCCACCATAGTGAATTTCCTGAATAAGGATTTCAAGCTTCTCTGTATGGTAAATACTCTATTTACTAACAAGCCCACTTACAACAAGATTACAGCTTGCAGGATAGCACTTGACAAGTTAGAAGAAGCACCAAAGCCAAATGTGCCATTATGGAGAAAGTGCAAGGAATGGATGATTGAGCAACACAAAGATACATCAGCAGAACCACGGGCTCAAGATATAGATTCAAATAGTGAGCTGCAACCTCCCATCATTCTCTGATTTCTATTACTTCTTATTATCTTGCTTTCTTGAAATGAATGAGGTGTTTTTACCCTCAAAGGTCATATTTTGTAATGATCTTTACTTCAAAGTAGTTAGAGGATATTTAGGTAGTTTGACAATTTTTGGTGGTTATTAATTATCCTATGATGTATAAAAGAGGCAAGGTTATAGAAAAAAAGGGGAAATTTTGAAGAACCTAGAGACAACACTATTTTGTACTTGATGAATTGATTATTAAGAAAAGAATCAAGATTTTCCATACATGATGGGTACGACTTTGTTATTTCTCAATTGTGCATCATTTCTGTTTATTCATCTCTTTAAATATGGTAATGAAGTAGCATGTCTTTATTTACTGATGTAAATGAAGTCAAAATCCTTAAATGCACTCCCATATTTAAAACCTCTTTTCATATGTTTCCTCTAAATTACAGAAAATAGTTCTTGTTAAACACAACATATTGTCTTTAATTTCCTTACATATTCTTCTCATCACATTCATATTCAGCATCACATGGCATTTTGAAACTTTCCAAGTCATCTAAATATTGAGAATTTAAGGTCAAGTCCTCTAGACTCTTCAAATAAGGAATTGAACAGAGATATAAGTGACAAACATAATAAATTATTAATGTCTTAGGCACAATTTCTACACAGCCAGGAAATTGGTTTCCTAAGGGACAACAGTACCCATGCAACAGGTTCTTCAGGCATTCTGAATATTGTATCTTTGATCTCCTATAACGCTTCGTCAATACATTCAAATCCATCCTCAAAGCTAAAAGTGAGCAGAAAACTTTCCTTCAGAACATCCCATTCTATAGTTCCATGTGTTGGGTAGCGGAGGTCCCGTGTAACAGTTTTAGGGCTTAAAGCCTATAAGTTAGGGTAATAATATTGTAAATCTCCGAAATGTGCAGAGTGCAAAATGTAATAGGTCGAGTCAAAGGGTTGTCTACCCAAAAATAATATAGAATAATAGGAAGTAAGTCAGCCTGCCATGGTCCACAGACGATCGGAATGTATAAATAGAGCAAGGTTCTAAGGCTAGAAGGAAGTTCTTATTTTTGGTTGATCTGGAATGTATGGGTTTGTGAAGGAAATAGTGGATCTGGGTCTGTAAGTCCGAGTTGGGTTGGATAGTAGTGGAATAGGCTCTGTAGCTATGTGCGCAGAGGCCTGGTAGAGTCCACAGCTATGTGCATGGATCCTGCAGCTGAGTGTGCAAGGTGGGAAGTGGATTGTACTGAACGAAGATATCAATAAAGCTAAGTTGGTTTGAAATACTATGTTGATTCTAAAATATTGTGGATCTAGTTAACTTTTGGTTTATATATCTGATCTGTGCGCTTATGCCTATGTTTTGAGTTTATGCAAATCTATAACATTTCTGGGTGTGAGCACTGGTTATCTCTATTAAATGTTTGCTTAAAGACTGTAATAAGTAGATCTGATCTATAACAAACTCATTAATAATAAGTATTAAGGAATTTTCTTGTTCTGGATCTACACAGAAGTAGAGTGGCGTGAGGCCACATATCAGTTCACGAACCTCCCAAGAACACATCTAGACATCCCAAGGGTGTGGAAACCTAGTTCTAGCACCCTCCCCTACTACCTCAAGTGAGACCTCAGTTTGCGCTCCGCGGGCTGTTGCCGAAAGGGCCGGTAGCTGTGGCTTTGTTTGGCTAATAACTCTTCCGAACCTGGTTCAGGCCCCAATAAGCCAACAAATGGTTTTATTGCCGTGACCTACCTAAGGGATGCCTGATGGTGGAATTTTGAAGCCTTACAAAGAAAGAGATTGAATATTTCTTGGATGAGAAGTGGTACGAGGTCGTAATAGGCCCTAGCATACCCGCGCGCAGACCAGGAGTTAAAAATGACAAACGCGATCAAGCTGTCAGTATTCAAAGGAGTAGGAAGTGAAGATCCAGAGTAGTTTTGGTTCATAGTAAGGGCAGTGTGGGATGCGCATGGAGTTATGAACGATAAAATCAAAAAGGAAAATTTGGTTAGCACATTGTAGGATCGCGCGTTGACATGGCATATAAAGAACTGAGCGTTCACCTAAATGTGGGAATAGCGGAGATCCGGGAGGCATTGAAAAAAGAGTTTAGCCAGCCAAAATCAGAAACACAGTCAATCATCGGGTTCAAGGAGATCGCGATGATGTCGGGTGAAACCCTGTGGGATCTAGATCAAAGATTGAAAAGTACAGTCCACGAGGAAAACATGATGTTGTCGGATGCACAACACTGCGCGTGGTTTGTGGCATCATTGACACCACATCTGAGGAAAGTGCTATCATAGCAAAATATTTCAACCCAAGCTGAAGCATTAGAGACAGAAATGAGGTTGCATGAAACTCCAATATAGGATCTAGGGTTGGGAGTTTAGCAAATCCATGAACAAATACAAAACTTGTGTTTAGAAATGCAGAATTTAAAACAAGAAAAGGCACCCCACCCAGAAGCACGGGAAGAAGTGTGGTGCGTGAAATGCAAAGGCTAGGGTCATGATAAGGATCATTGTCCGATATTCATGAATTATTTGGTAGGGGGGACCAATGCCATTGCGACCAGAGGCACAGGTAGGGCCAAGTGCAACGCCCTCGCTCTGGTGTGCAATCTATCAAGTGGGAGGAAAGAACACTACCGACAACTATCACCTACTACAAAAGTTTACCCAGACCCCCTAGCAACTATTTTGCAATTTTTGCAAATTTGTGGGCCACGATGAACGAAACTGCTAGAGTTATGAATTATTGATGGATCGAACACCTACCTATAGGATGCAGATTGAGGTGCAAGGTTAGGATCCATCTACAATGGTAGCTCGCGGTGGGTTCCAGGGGTGAGGACGAGGATGAGGAATGGGGCTAGGAAGGGGTTGTGGGCATCTAATCTGCTTTAACTATGGCGGACCAAGACACTATGCATGGGATTGTACGCACCCAACCAGAATATCATGCCCTTACTATGAGCAGTTCGATCATGAAATGATAGATTGCCCCACATTGAGAGCACAGATACATGAGAAGAGGGCAGCACAACCTATGACGACTCAGAACGTCAAAATGATGAGGGCCAACCACACGAGGAAGACTCCAACATGAACATGGTGCTCAGCAGTGGCACAGCCACAGGGGAGGATAAGAGGAAACTAACCAAGGATGATGCCATGATTCATAAGGAGATAGATCTGGAAGCTAGGAAGAGCTTCACGGAGGTCTCTACCCTAGGTAGTAAGGATAAACCCTAGTCAGAAAGAGATCCCTTGATGCTAACTACCTTTTTAGAGACATGCACGAAATTGCTTCATGACAATAGGGTAGTTAAAGGATTAAAATAATTGATAACTAGGTGCGCAGGGTCAGGTGAACCTCGCGTGGTCCAAAAATTGGGAAAACATGCTTTGCGGACAGGGCGGGAAATGTGATTAACGGTGCAGATTGGCGACTATGAGATGGATCAGATCATTCTTGAATTGGGCTCAGATGAAAATGTACTACCTAAACATACTTGGGAGCGCATGGGAAAGCCCACACTATAATGGTGTCATATTCAATTGCGGATGGAAAACCAACAGAAGATCCTGCCCATGGGAAGATTGCAAGGAATTACAATAGATATAGAAGGTGCGAGCACCCGAATGGACTTTGAGGCAATAGAAATCGTGGATGAAAGTAGCCCTTACCCTGCGTTGTTAGGGATAGACTGGGCCACTGATATGAATGGGGTTATTAATTTAAAGAAGCAGAAAATGATATTTGAAAAGAAGTCACTACGCGTAGTCATTCTGCTAGACCCGGCTAAAGGACCGCGTTACACTGAACCCATGCGCGATGAAGGAAGTGATGAGGAACTAGATTGTATCTACATGAATACTGAACGAAATCAAGATTGGGTCAATCTGACTGTGGAAGGAAGAATATCGTGGGGGCATGCAGATTCCTGCACTGAAGATTCAGATGAGGAAGATGAGCGGTGGCATAATCGGTTGAACAGAGTAACCACGTTAAACTACAATATGATGACTAAGTCGTTGTATTGCATCAGAGCTCAGGATCGCGAACTGTCGATGTATGATGGGCTGACAGTAGTAGATGAATTGCTGACCAAGTTTGAAAGTGTGGCACCAGAGTACCAACGGTTTGATGTGTTGAGATGGGCATTGCACATGACGCCTGCGCGTTGGCGGGGCACACATGAAGGAACCTTCGAAGATTGGCACGGTTGTAGGTGCATGATACAGATAATATTTGGGAAGCCGGAGTTATGAATAACTAAGAAATATGATGGACGTGATGACCCGCGCATGCACCTTACTAGATGGGTCCAAGCTTATGGAGAGGAGCCTCAACTGGAGTGGGTACACTTATTTTATCATACCCTGGATGTCATTCCAAGGAACTAGTATACTGAAACGGAGCTCCGACATGGTACAGGCAAATGGGATATCTTGCGTGAAGGTTTTTTGTTAGCATTCCTCTTTGAAGATCAGTGGATGGATACTATGGATCATGCGTTATAGGTTGTGAAGGCCGCTATTTTCAAAATACCACTGGAACTAGAAGAAATTGTGCAGCCAGATTGGTCGTGACAGTTGAGCCAAGCCATGGAATGTTACAATGTGTAGGTATAAGATGATGAGGATGACCCTAGAAACATCAATATTCCAGAAATAGAGGGAAGTCGCGAGGTTCATAGACCAGAAATCAAGGATCCAAACATCACTGCGCCACTGAAAACGAAACAAGTAAACATCGGAACAGAGGAAGAGCTGAAGTATGCAACACTTGGGGACTATTGGGATGATGGCACGGTGGAAAAGGTCATCGAATTACTTCGAGAGTATCAAGATGTATTCCTGACTAAAATCACGGAGTTAAAAGGGATCCTCGGTGACCTTCGAATGATGAAGATAACTCTGAAGCCAGATGCGAAGCCAGTTAAGCACCGACCTTACCGGTTGAATCCAAAATACAAAGCAAAGGTCCGCGAAGAGTTGGACAAGATGCTTGGAGCAGGAATAATTGAACCAGTGGAGGAGTCTGACTGGGTAAGTCCTATGGTTGTGTAGGAGAAAAAATAGAAAGGGGAAATTCGCATCTGTGTGGATCTCAGGAAGCTCAACGATGCATGTGTTAACGATCCATTTCCGACGCCATTTACAGACGAGGTAGTGGAAAATGTGGGGGGGTAGGAAGCCTACTCCTTCACATACGGTTTCTCTGGATATCACTAGATCAATATTGCACTAGAGGATAGGAGTAAAACAACTTTCGCCACCAAATGGGGTTGTTTTCAGTACACTATGATGCCCTTTGGACTGAAGCATGCACCAGTGATATTCTCGCGCACTGTGGTATCTGCATTCAAGGAATTTATACATAAGTTCTTGGAAGTATTTCTTGATGATTGGACCATATTTGGGTTAGTCAAGAAACATGTCGCGAGCTTACGGTTAATGTTGGACACTTGCCGACAGCACCAGATTGTGCTAAATCTAAAGAAGTGTACTTTCCTCATCCCCTTCGGGAACTTGCTCGGCCATGTGGTTTCCAGGCAAGGCCTGATGGTAGACTTAGTAAATATTGTTGTCATACTCAATTTGCAAGTGCCGCGAAGTGTCAAGCAGTTGTGTGCCACGTTGGGACACATTGGTTACTATTGAAAGTTCATCAAGAGCTACATGCAGATCACGCCACTAATGGAACAGTTGTTGAAGAAGGAAGCTACTTATTGCTGGAATGAGGAATGTAACAAAAGTCTAAAAATGCTCAAAGAAAAGATGGCATCAACCCCTATCATGGTCTTTCCAAAATGGGATATTGAATTTCACGTGCATGTTGACATGTCATGTATCGCGCTAGGAGCAGTACTCACCCAATCGCGTTCGCAAGTCGACGATTGTCCAAATATTAGAAAAACTACTCCACTACTAAGCATGAGGGATTGGCGATGGTATACACGCTCCAGAAATACCACCACTACCTACTCGGAGGACACTTTAAGATGTATACTGATCACTCTGCACTAAAATACCTAGTGAATAAGCCTGTGTTGGGGGGCCACATTTGTAGATGGTTGTTATTGTTTTAGGAATATGATTTTGAATTCATCGTAAAGCCAAGGCATCTAAACGCAGGCCCAAATCACCCATCCTGAATTGAGAATGGTGAAGAACCCACGAACCTGGAGGAGGGACTACTTGATGCACATCTTTATGCAGTACATGTCACGGATGGCCATTTTGAGGGTATAATCCACTTCTTAACCACAGGAACTGTGCTGCAAGGATATTCCATTCAGCAAAAGAAACAATTGGTGATACATGCAGCAGACTTTACTGTTATTGTAGGGCACCTCTCCAAAATGGGCAACGACGAAATATTACGCAGATATGTACCTAAATTCGAGCAATGATAGATCTTGGCCGAAGCACATGGGGAGGTTGCTGGGGGACATTATGTGGGCCGCGCCATAGAACAGAATATTCTTCGCGCCGGACTATGGTGGCCAACTCTACATCAGGACTCAAAAGCGTATTGTCGGGCCTACAACGTATGTCAACGGATTGGGAAACCATCACGGAGGGACGAAATGCCACTCAAACCATAGATGACACTGCAACCATTTGAAAAATGGGCAATTGACTTCGTGGGAGCTATTGCAGCTCAAGGGAAGAAAGGGGTGCGCTATATCATCACCACGACAGGATACTTGACCCGGTGGGCAGAAGCACAGTCGGTTAAGGACTGCACGGCTACTACAGCTACGAAATTTTTGTTCGAGAATGTGTTGACACGATTTGGATGTCCCAAAATTCTAATGAGCAACCATAGAACGCACTTTCTGAATGAGATGATCAGCGCGCTCACTGAGGAATTCTACATATATCATCAACAGAGTACACCATACCCTCCGTAATTGAATGGGACCATCGAAGTGTTCAACAAGATTTTTGAGACTACATTGAGCAAGGTCTGTAATGCACAGCGAAACGATTGGGACTTGCACATCCCTGCTATGTTATGGGCGTACGAAACCATGTGCAAGAAGTTGACAGGTCAAACACCTTTCCAGTTAGTCTATGGCAAGGAAGCCTTCATGCCAATGGAATACATTGTACCTAGTTTGCGAATTGTGGTAATGACATGCATGGCAGACCATGAGGCTTTGGAAGAACAATTCGCGCAACTGGAGGAACTTGAGGAGGAAAGATTTTTGGCCAGATTGCATCAGTAGGTACAGAAGCAGTGAGACTGCCCTTTAGGCAGTTAGTTAGGCAGTTGGCCCACCTGCGTAGAGCTTCAGGCGACTGCCATTTACTTTTCCTGGGAAGGGGTCTCCATTGAGCTTTGCAAGCTAGACCGTTGCCTAACCCATGGACTGGTCGGTGAACTATAAAAGATAAGAGAAACGCTATAAATACAAAGAAAAATGGTGGAATTGTAGTTAACAAGTCATCTCTGATGCACCTTGAAGATTGGGATCTTACAACAGCAACAATGGTCTTGCAAAATTGCAACACAAGCTGTAGTAGACAATGCGTATAGAAGATATGAAATTGGAAATTGGTTGCGTTGGCATGAGGAGTTCTCGTATGCGGCACCCCATCTAGAGCTAAAATCCTATGAGGGGGTGTTCTGTGTTAACCGAGAAGAGCAGAATAAGCATTATAGGTTGTGTGAATTGGTAGAGGCAATGGAGCAGGAGTTGGAAGAAGTGTTGCAGGAGACAAAGAGGGAGCAGTAGAACAAAGTGCATCACTCATAGCGAGGTGAACCGCAGAGCCTGGGCAGTGCATATCGCCACACTGACGAGTGACTCGGGATGAGTTGCGATGATTTTGTTGGGGGCTTGTTGGGTAGCGAAGGCCCTGCGTAATAGTTTTGGGGCTTAAAACCTATAAGTTAGGGTAATAATATTGTAAATCTCTGAAATGCGCAGAGTGCGAAATGTAATAGGTCGAGTCAAAGGGTTGTCCACCCAGAAATAATATAGAATAATAGGAAGTAAGTCGGCCTGCCCATGGTCCATGGACCATGGGAATGTATAAATAGAGCAAGGCTCTAAGGGTAGAAGGCAGTTCTTGTTTTTGGTCGATCTGGAATGTATGGGTTTGTGAAGGAAATAGTGGATCTGGGTCTGTAAGTCCAAGTCGGGTTGGATAGTAGTGGAATAGGCTCTACAGCTATGTGTGCAGAGGCCTGGTAGAGTCCGCAGCTGTGTGCATGGACCCCTATAGCTAAGTGTGCAGGGTGGGAAGTGGATTGTACTGAATGAAGATATCAATAAAGCTAAGTTGGTTCTGAAATATTGTGTTGATTCTAAAATATTGTGGATCTGGTTAATTTCTGGTTTATATATCTTATCTGTGCGCTTATGCTTATGTTCTAATTTTATGCAAATCTATAACATTTCTGGGTGCACACAATAGTTATCTCTATTAATGTTTTCTTAAAGACCGTAAGAAGTAGATATGATCTATAACAAACTCATTAATAATAAGTATTAAGGAATTTCCTTGTTGTGGATCTATGCGGAAGCAGAGTGGCGCAAGGCCACAGATCAGTTTGCGAACCTCCCAAGAACACATCTAGACATCCCAAGGGTGTGGAAACTTGGTTCCAACACCCTCCCCTACTACCTTGGGTGAGACCTCAGTCCGTGCTCCATGGGCTATTGCCAAAAGGGCTTGTAGCTGCGGGATTTGTTTGGCTAATAACTCTTCCGAACCTGGGTCAGGCCCCAATAAGCCAACACCATGTCGCATCTCTGTTTCCAGATACTAGTTCATCGGGATCGTATCCGAAGTGTGGAAAAATATATGAACCCATTATGGTTGTGGTTCATCTCCCCATACTTTTGTCCATTGAGCTAGATGCTCGCGCAAATTTTCCTTCCCTGTATATTTCTCCATAATGTGGGTATTGGCATACCCAAATTGCAACTTCATCATCCATCACTATTCCTTCAAACTTGAAAACCTGTTCTTATGTGTACCCCACCATCTGGTAGGCATAGCTCATGGTGCGATGTCTAGTTCTTGGAACCGATATTCCTCTGATACATCCCTTTCAAATTTATCCAGAAATAAATTGACATCTTCTAAACCATCATAATATGGTAAGTTGCGTACCTTAGTGGACATACATTGGAGTGACTTTGTGAGCCTGTTGCATTGCAACAATGATACCTCATTATTCTATTTTTCCAGTGTTCGATCTCCTCATCTGAATCCGAATTGCAAGAGTTGTCCTCCCACATGATTCGTTCATCCGTCATAGGGTTGGTCCAATATTCATCTCGTGCATAAGCTTATAGATTTGATCGATATCATCCTCCTCATCATAATCGCGGACTGGTTCAGTATATCGCATGCCCATGGCTAGATCCAATGGAACAATAACCCTTAATTCTTTCTTTTCAATTGTCATTATGCACTTCTTAAGGTTGATGACTGTGTTCATATCAAATGCCCAATAAATTCCAAGCAGTGCTAGGTATGGGTTACTATCATCCACTATTTCGATCAATTCAAAATAATCTATGGTGCAAACCCCTTCAATATCCATAGTCACCCCATGTAGGCACCCCATAGGAATAATATTTTGTTGATTCACCATTCTCAGCTAGATCAAGGACCACTGTAGCATTGTTTTTCCCATTATTTCCCAGGTTTTCTTCGGTAGAACATTGGCATCAGACCCCAAATCAAGGATTACCTTTCCATTTCGAATTATCCAATCTGGGTAGTCAATCTCATCTCGCGTCCAGTCCTTTTATTACCTTCTTTTTTGGCTTAGTGGGTCGTGACCCAGGTTCAGAGTTAGTTACACCAAAAAAAACCCTACACTACTGGCCCTTTTGGCATCAACCTACATAGTGCGAACTGCAGTCTCACATGAAGCAGTATGGGGGGATGTTGGAACCAAGTTTCCACATCTAGAGATCAGTGTGATGTCCTTTTATGTCTTAGATATGCCTTCGCGTAGATATCTAAGCCCTCACAACCTAGCGTTGTAGTTTCCTTCAACATCCCTCTATACCTCCGCGAAGGTCTACGATTGGCTTCTGCGGACCCCTAATAGATATGTTATCGAATTACGCGCATCATAGAGTAGCCTTAGATTGGAATCCACACAGATTTGCTTAAGCGCTTAATAAACTTAACAGAAAATACTATAACCTTCACGTAAATACTTAACATGCATTGTGTTCAATTAATAAGGCTTATTTAGTAGATTCGTACATCAATACATCATTATTTCATAAATACATTATCTCATCCCAACATATATCGCAAACATAAAAAATAGAAGAAAACATATAAAACATATGAATTTCTCCAACAGTCTTCTTTATTGATCTTCAGTATAAGGGTACAAACTCAAAAATTCCCTGCACACTCAGCTGCGGACTCTACTCTAGGCCTTTTTGCACTCAGCTGCAAAGCCTTTTCCCCCTCTAAGACTTACTTCTCTGCGATAACTCTCTAAGACTCCATTCATTGTACCCATAGAAAAAAGTATAGATGTGCCTTAGACTCTCTAAGACACACCTATTTATACAATCCCATGGTTCGCGGACCATGGGTAGATCTCAAAAACTGACTCAATATTTTACATAATGAGGGCAAAACCTCTTTTTTACTCTTAACTACCTACGCGCTCCGTATCCACAATTCGCGGAGACTTTACATCTTTTTATCAAAACTTACATCAAAACTTGGGTTTTAACCCAAAACGGACCCAAGGGACCCCATCCCAATAGGCCGCCAACACAAAGGTCGTGACTTGCCCTCGAGTCACTCGATGGCACAGTGATCTTACTGTGAAGATCCCCGAGCTCCACCTACACAAATTCTAACCTCGACAGTGTTCTGTGTAGCTGCCTGCTTCACTTGTTTGACGAGCTACTCCATAGCTGGTCCTTAGTCGACTAGCTTTATCTTTTGTTGTGTGAGCTGCAAGTTCATTAGCTTTTCTTGAATGTTGCTTGAGACTTGGTAGGATTCCTCCAACCAAGGACCCAACCTGGCCTTATGCACTGCCTCTATTTTCTGAGCTGATTCCACCTGTGCGAGGAGCTGCTTTCCCTCTTGTAACTTGGCGAGGCGCTGTGTTGTAGAAATTTAGTGCGTCATTTCCCTAACATCATCATACTAATTTTGGAGCTCTCAGATCTTTGTACTCAATATCTACAGGTTGTGGTCTTCTTGTAGGGTCGTCACCAACTCCATTTCTTGTTCAAACAAAGTTGTGTAGTCAACGACTACAACATCCATAGAAGCCATCCCTTCCTTAATGGAGGCTCCACTCTGTACCCTGAATTTAGGCATAGTCGAAGGCTATCAATTGAGCTAAAGCTCCGTGATTTTCATGTTGAATTCGAATTGAACTCTTGCTACCTCTTCCTTTGCATCACAGATTCCTGTAGCTAGTTTCCAGATCTTGGCCTTTGGTTGTGCGTCCTCAGGTATGTGCAACTCCAACACTGTTCTACATGCCTCTACGACCGTGATCGCCAGCTGGGCGCTCTACACCTGGATGGTATCCATTTCCTTTAGGGCCTACATCTTCTCGGTGAACATTGGTTCATTGTTCACCCGATAATTGCTTATTAAGCTGAGAGCGCACTGCTCTCGAGCTCTTAGTTCCATTGTCACTACTGTCTGCAATGCATGAAGAATTTCGTTGGGGAGCACTGCAATATTGAGGTCGATGTTCTTTAGGGTTCTTATGACGATCTTTTCATCGGTCGATTCCGCGCTCAGGGACCCCTCTGGAAAAGAAATTGTTCTGAAATCCACTGTCCTTACTAGTTCTGTAGCTTGACTTGTCCCCGATGCCAACATCGTCTGTTTAGTGCTCACTTGACCTGCGCCCACCTGTATTCTCCTAGTTTGGATTTGCAACTCACGCAGATCATTCTAGACATTTCCTAAGGACTGCATGTAATGTTTCTTGAATTGCTGCAACAAATTGTTTGTAGTGTCGCTCACCTTGTCACTGATATCCTCGAGATCGTCCTCTATTAGGGTGATGGGATCCATCTATGCTTTAGCTCACTTCGTCTTTTTGTGGGAACGTATCTGCTGCTGCTGTCCTCTATGCTTCCTTAGCCTAAATGGGGTGCTCTGCCCCTCATCGCCACCACCACCCTGCGCAAACTTCCCTTCCTCCTCGGTTTCGAGTGAAGGGGATTTGTCAGTTGGCTCAGAATTGTGATGTCCTTGTTTAGCCTATTCCTTCACAGCACGCTCCTTTTCCATTCGATCCTTCTCTTCAACTTCCTTCTTCTGTTGCGTGGCCAACTTCTGGGTTGCTTGTTTTGCTGCATCCTTCCATTTTTTCTTAGCTGAGCTCCCTGCGCCTTTGTTGGTGCCTACATATAAGTTAGATGGGGTGTGCCAATCTGTCAGCCAATGCTTGATCACTTCGTATATGGCATCATCGATGACCAAATATGGTAAATCGAACCATTTCGATTGCGGGTCCTTCTGAGCCTGAATGTAGACGTGGTGGAAATCTGCCTTGATTTCAGCATATGTGGATAACTTCTCATACAATGTTGGGAAAAACCTTGGGCACTAGTTGATGGCCATGTAGAAGCTCACTTCCATCAATACCCAAACAATTTTCGTTTCGGTGACCCGCGGGGGGTCCTTTGTGGCCCAGAGGGAGGCAAATTGTGCGGCCTCCAGCAATCCTATCTTCAAGGGAGGAAACTGGCTATCCTTCGGTAGATCCCATGTGACCAGCACAATGGATAGGAGCAACCATGCATAGTGGAAGGGCTTGCTCTCATATTGAACCTCATGACAATTTGCAGGGATTCACTACATAAATACCACGACCAGTTGAACTACATGCCCTCTACGCATTGTGCATCCAATGATATCACAGGCATTGGAACCTCATCCACGCGACACTTCCTCATAACCTTGCTGGCCAGTATCTAGGTGGAAATCTTCACGCGAGATTGTTGATGGACGTGAAGGAATAGCCACGTGGCTTCTTGATAAGCTCAAACTTCTTTTTCATCTTCTCTACCAATTCTCTCTCGCCTGTCTTTTCGCCAAACTCCTTGGTTGGATTTAGACCCTCATGTGGCAGGTGCTTGATCCTATGGATGAGGATATATGTGATGGGTATAGGCGCGCCAAGCCATAAGAACCCATCATGCATTAAGGTAAGTAGGTGCCATATGCAGGTGGTGTTAATGTTAGAGCAGTGGTAGTGGGGTATCGGCAGTAGGTTCAACAACCCAAAGTTCTCCTTCGCGAATCCATTCAACTGTCTCCAACTTAATGACCCCTGAGTCTGGGTAATGCATGTGCCTCATATAATTTTTCTGTTGTGAGGTGAGGGAACCATTCATGGTCAGCGAGTTCTCAATCCTCCATTTTTAACAAGGCAACTCATGCAAGGTGCGGTCATTCAAAAGTTATCTTCTCCGGTGATAGGGGCATGTGAATGAGGAACTTGTTCGAATCTGGGTCCTTAGGGACCTTCACCTTCCCTTTTAGCAGAGGGGTATATTCAGGAAATTTTGTGATGGGATCCTCTCCCTCAAGGACTATATCCTCAGTTCCCTACTCAACTTCCAAATCCACCATCTTCTTGAGCTACTTTTCCTTCTTCGGTGTCTGAGTGGCAACATGTTTCCTAGGCAACATGCACACTCGCACCGGCCTCTTCTGCTTGTCTTTCTTCGGTTTTTCAGTCTCATGCATAGGTGTGGGCATTGGCCTAGGCGACCTTAGCATCGTAGGCACAGGAGATGGAGAATCCATGATCACCACCTCTGGAGTAGCTCCTTCAGATGCAACATCTCCCCTAGTGCTCACAGTCTCAGCAGGGCTCGAACCCAACATGTTTTCCAGGATAAATTTCTAATTTAGCTTAGGCAGATTGGCAAAAGCAGGGATCACAACCAAATTCTCAAAGAACAAGCATCTCATAAGCAACAGGTAGCACAACTCTAAAATTCTAAGGGTGCAAAGTGTTCTTTGCTGGAATGGCACACGTAATTTATAAGAAATTTTGAATTCAAATATGACCGTTCCCCCCAAAATTCGTCCATTAATGATATTTTGGTGGTAGATCTTCAAATATTTTGGCCTTAAATGCCAGCAACCCACTCCTCTTAACCATCTCCTGGCTATCAAAACATGAACAGTGACTCTAACAGTCACTTTCTGGCTATCCTGCGCGGTATCTCCCCTCATAGCACAGCTCCGTTCGCGCAACTTCTGACACTATGAAATCACCCTTTTGTGCATAATTCCACTGCCGTGTAGTCCCCAAGACTGGGCAATGTATTTTATAGTCCCGCACTCCCTTGTAGCTGCGTGGAGTACTAAGAATTTCTTGCTATCATATAGTCATTGAGACGGATCTCCTGTATATGGCTTCAATCGGCTTCCATTCACCTTTCCCGGAAAAGTTTCTCCATTCAGCTTCGCGAGCTAAACTGCGCCTCCATCTGTAATTTATTTTATGACATATGGCCCCAACCAGTTCATTTGAAACTTTCCTGGGAACTTAGTGAACTTATTATCATATAATAAAACCAAGTCATTTACATTAAATGTGTGCAACTTGATATGTCGATCATGTCATGCTTTTTCGCGTTCCTTCTACAGTTGTTGATGTAATCCAACTAAGAATTTATCTTCTTTGAGCTCCATCAGTTGCGCGAGCCTCTCTTCCAAGGCTGTGCAGTCTACCATTCCTGTGAAATCTGTTATGCATAGACTAGGAACAATACATTCCATACGCATAACAATTTCTATGCCATAGACCAATCGAAAAGGTGTCTGACCTATTAGCTTTTTGCAGGTAGTCCTTTACACCCACAGTACTACCGATACGTGCACATCCCAACCATTTTGCTGTGCATTGAAAATATTTTTTAGCGCGTTCTCCAAGATCTTATTAAAGGCCTCAACTGTCCCATTAGCCTGTGGATGATACAATGTGCTCTTATGATGATAAACCTAGAACTCTTCAGTTAGCGTGCTAATTGTTAAATTGAGGAAGTGTGTACCATGATCACTCATCAATACTTTTGGGCAGTTGAATCTGGTTAACACGTATTCAAACAAGAACTTTGCTACTATGGACCCTATACAATCCTTCACAGGTTGTGCCTCTGCCCATCTAGTTTGGTACTCTGTCGTGATGATGATATAACACGCACTTGTCCTTTTGCCTGGAGGTTGAATCGGTCCTACAAAGTCAATTGAAAATTTCTCAAATGACTGCAATGGCACCTAAGGGTTCAGTGGCATCTCATCCCTCCATGAAGGTCTGCCCATTCCCTGACATGCACCGCATGCCTCAAAATATGCTTTAGAATATTTATGCAGCGTAGGCAACCACAACCCTATGCACAAAATCTTCCGCGCTGTTTCCTTTCCTGCATAATGTCCTCCTGCAACCTCTCCATGAGCTTCAGCTAGGATGCTACTTCATTTGAAATCGAGTACATACCTTCACAATATCTCATCAATGGCCATCTTATACAAATGTCCAGCAATCACTGAAAATTTTTCCGCACGCACCACTAGTTCCTTCTTTTGTTGATTGGTATATCCTTCTAGATCCATTCCTATAGTCAAAAAGTGGATAATATCTACAAAATTATTATCTACTACGCACACCACCAAGAGTTGTGCGTCAAGCAGGCCTTCCTCCAAATTAGTAGGCTCCTCTCCTGTTTCGATCTGCGACAGATGGTTAGGTCCTGCATTCAAACTTCCTATCTTCACAATTACCTCAAATTCATATTCCTGAAACAAAAATAGCCATCTGCATATCGCCCGCCCACCCCCCCCCAAAAAAAAAAAAAAAAAACATAGGCTTATTGACTAGGTATTTCAAGGCAAAATGATCTGTGTACATCTTGAAATGTCTATCCAACAGATAGTGTATGAAATTTTGGAGCGTGTACACCATAGCCAATCCTTCGTGCTCTATTATTGAGTAATTCTTCTCATCCTTTGATAATTTCCTGCTCGTAAAGGCTATAGGGTGATCCATTTCTCCCTCACCGGCTTGTGTCAACACTGCTCCCAACGAGATACACGAGGCATCAACGTGCACATGGAATTCTTTCTTCCAATCCGGGAAGACCAAGATCGGTGCGGAGACCATCTTTTCCTTTAATACATCCAGACTACAATGAAATTCATCATCCCAACAAAATGTAGCATCCTTCTTCAATAGCTTCTCCATAGGCATGGTAATCTGAGGATAGGTCTTGATGAACTTCCGATAATATCCAGCATGGCCCAGAGTTTCACGCAGCTGTTTGACACTCCTTGGGGCCTCCAAATGTACTATCACCATGATCTTGGCAAGGTCCACCATCAGCTTTTCTTGCACACCACATGACCCAACAAAATCCAAAAGGGGACGTAGAATAAACACTTCTTTAGGTTGAACGCGATCTGATATCTTCGACATGTATCCAACATTAAGCGTAGACTGGCTACATGGCACGTTACCAACCTAGACATTGTTAGTTCATCAAAATACACCTCCAAAAACTTGTGAATGAACTCATTGAACACTGTGATGACCACGCGAGAGAATATTTCCAGCACATTCTTAAGTCCAAATGGCATCATAGTGTAATGGAAACAACCCCATTCCATCGCAAAGGTTGTTTTACTCCTGTCTTCTGGCATGATCTTAATCTAATGGTATCCAAAGAACCTGTCGGCGAATGAGTAGGCCTCCTGCCCTCCAACATTATCCAGTACCTCACCTGTAAACGTTGTCGAGAAAGGATCATGGATGCAGGCATTGTTAAGAATTCTTGGATCTACGCAAATCATTATTTCTCCCTTCTGCTTCTTTTCCTGAACCACCATCAGGCTCACCCAATCAGATTCTTCAACTGGTTCGATGATGCCTGCTTCTAGAATTTTATCCAACTCTAAGAGAACCTTTTCCTTGTATTTAGGATTAAGGCGATATGGACTCTACTTAATAGGCTTCGTGTCTCGCTTTAAGTTAATTTTCATCACGCCCAAGTCACCTATTGTGCCTTTTAAGTCCGAAAATTTTGTAGGAAAAATATCCTGGTACTCGCAGAGTAAATCAACAACTTTATCCACTATCGCATCATCATAGTAATCTCTGATCTTCGTAAATTTTGTTTCAGTTTCAATACAAATGTTCACTTGCCTAGTTTTCAGTGGCGCAATGATGTTCGATTTTCTATCTGCGGAGCTTTGACCTCGCGATGGCCTTCTGCCTCTGGGATATTAATATTTCTTGTATCTTCATCCTCCACCTTAGTAGTCACATTATAGCATTGCAGCCCATGGTGTAGCTGGGTGCTCCAATCTAGTTCAACAAACTCCAAAGGATCCAACATAATTCTGAAGATCGTTGCCTTAACCTCCTGCAGAGCTTCATCAATGATTTCAAACCCATCTTCGAAACTGAAGGTCATTAAGAAAAATTCCCTTAATATATCCCACTCCATGGTACCATGGTAGAGCTCCATTTCCAGGTACCAATTCATAGGGATTATATCCAAAGTATGATAGAATAAGTGCACCCATTGTGGTTGCGGCTCCGTTATGTAGACTTTAGTCCACTTCACCAAATGATCTCGCGGATCATTTCTTCCATCATATTTTTAAGTTAGTCACATTTTAGGATGACCAAATCACAACCTCATCATTCTCCTGTAATCGTGCCATTCATCAAAGTTGTCCTTATGCGTACCCCACCACCATGCGAGCGTAGCGCACAACGCCAAATCTAGCGCTTGAAAGCGATGATCCTCAAGTACTTCTCTTTCAAAGGAATCCAAAAATTTATCTACATCAGTTAAAACATTGTAATATGGTAAATTTCTTACCTCCGATGACACAAAGCATAGTGATTTAGTCATCATGTTGTAGTGCACTGTAGATACTTCATGCAACCGATTTTTCTAATGTTGCAATTCTTCATCTGAATCCAAGGTACAAGATCTTTCGCGGTCCCATGCAATCCACCCATCAGCTATTGAATTAATTCAATCTTGGTCTCGCACTGTAATTTTGTATATTTGATCCAAATCATCATCACTTTCCTCATAGTCACGGACCAGTTCAGTATAGCATGTTCTTTCTGCAGGGTCCAACGGTACTACAACGCAGAGCGATTTTATTTCAAATGGAATTGTCTTCTTTTTCAAGTTGATGACCCCATTCATATCAATAGCCCAATCAATTCCGAGGAGCACGGGGTATGGATTTTTGTCATCAACAATTTCTATCACTTCAAAATCAGCTAGTGCGCTCGCACCTTTGATATCTACTGTTACTCCATGTAACTTTCCCATAGGGATGATCTTCTATTGGTTTGCCATTCTAACCTGGATCGGAGACCACTACAACATAGGCCCCCCCATTCTCTCCCATGTATATTTAGGAAAAATGTTTATATCAAATGACAGATCCAAAATAACCTGGTCCATCTCATAATCTTCTATCTGCGCAGTGCGCCTCATTTTGTGCCCAGTTCTTGCCTTATGTTTGTGAATATTTCTAACTACATGATGTCCATCAGGAGTATTTTCCTTACCAACACACTTGTTTATTAACTCTTGTAGCCCGTTAACAGCCTTGCTATCACACAAAAGTTTCATGCAAGTCTCCAGGAATGCCGTAAGTACAGACGGATCAACCTCTGTATAAACGGATCGAGAATGTAGTTTGTCCTAACTTCTTTAGGTAGTTGCCTCAGCAAATCTTTTCTTCACTTCCATAAAGGTCTCCTTCGCTCATTCTGTATCAAATTCGACTTCCTTTTCTAGGGCCTTGCAGACCCATCCATTCTCTTCAGGTTGTTTTCCTTTGTCATCCCCAGTCGATACTCTTCTTCTCAGCACTATATTCTCATTTAGATCCTCCTCGTAGGGCTCAGCCCTCATCATCTGCAAGTTCTATGTAGGGTGATGAGGTTGCGCCTTCTTTGCCTACATCTTGGCTATCATCATAGGGCATTCTTCTATCATATGGTCAAAATGAGTGCGGTATTGACATGACGAGCGTGTCTGATTCGGACACTCCCGTGCATAGTGCCCTGGTGTCCTGCGGTTATAGCAAATGACCTGCCCACATCCTCTACCAGGTCCTCTTCCTCCTCAGCCTCATTTGTGCCCCTGATATCCTCCATGTGCTCCCCCAACACCCTGATCTAGAGGCTAAGTTTCTGGTTGCATTCGATAGGTAGGAATTATTTCCATCATCAATTTGTAGCTATGACAGTGGCGCTCATTATGGCCCACCGATTTGCAGAAATCACAGAACAGTTGTTGTGGTGTTTGAACGAAATTTTGCAGCAAATGAAAATTATTTGTTACATGTTTTCTAGCCACTTAACAAATAGCACACCATAGCGCAGGCCCCGTACTTGGTCCTGCTGAAGCTTCCTACCTCAGGGGAATTGGTCCCCCCCCCCACCCCCCGCCGTGGTATAATTCACAAAGATAGGGCAATGATCTTTGTCATGCCCCTGGATCTTACACTTGAGGAACCAAACTTCCTCATGCACCTCTGGCCTAGCCTCCTCTTTTTTCAAGCTCTACAGTTCCAAGCGGAGGTTCTGCAGTTGCGAGTGAATTTGTTGAACTCCCAAAGATGTGTCCTGAATAGGCATTTCATGCAATCTCATCATGATTTCCAAGGCTTATGCCTGAGTTCTTATCTTTTGTTGCGATAAAGAGATCCTCAAGTGGGGTAGAAGTGAGGCTATAAACCACTCGCAGTGCTAACTCTCAGTGAGCTAAATATTAGCTTCGCAGATCACACACTTCAATCTTTGATCTAACTCCCAAGGTGGTTCACCAACCTTCATCGTAATTTCCTTAAATCCAACTACTAATTGTGATTCAGACTTAGGCTTGCTGAATTCCTTGTTTAAAGTGGCCTTAGTGTTTGCTAACGATGCTAAAGGATTATCAGTGCAGTACTTGATGTACCATGTCAACGTGCGATCCTGTAGAGCAGTGACCAACTGCAATTTCTTCATATTATCACATGTAACTTGTTGCATTGTCCACACACCCTCCGCAACAAACCAGAATTGATCCCCATCCTCACTCCCTATACCCTTGAAAACTGGCAACTTCATCGTATTCAACATGTTGAATGGTGGTGGTGGTGGTTGCGAGGTGGGCGAAGTTGTATGCTATGGAGGTGAAGGTGGAGGTGGAGTGGATGGATGATGAGTTCGTGGAAAAACCCACCTTATTAGTTGCACAACACTCCATAGTGAATCCTGTATCGTTCCTTCATCGTCGCTCGAAGGAGGCCAAATCAATGGGATATATTTAGGACCTTTCTTCCCTCAATCTCTAAAATCCTCTCCACTTCACGTAGCTCCGAACATCAAGGCAATGGCATAACCCATTTTTCATACAAAAACATCTTAATCCAGGTATTCAAAGATCTTAGATACATACCTAGTGGTCCTTTGAAGAAGCATCACTTTTCTTCGCTATAGATGACTGAAGTATCAACTGCGAATTCTGTCACGAATCCTCCTATGATTCGATCAAGCCAGTGGTCAACAGTGTGCATGATTTTATCTTTAGAAGCTTCCAACTTCTGCACTAGTTTTGAGGTCCACACTATTGGACCGTTAAGTCTCCACCTTCCTTGGCCATCTACCAATTTAGCTATCCACTCGTATAACTCGATCGAGAAGGTGAAGAAGAAAATTTTGTGTATTTCTGTGTACAAATATCTATCCAACCACTGTTCTTTTGACAGCCACAAATTCTTGTTTTCCTGTGCTGCAAATTCATGGATCTTTCTATCCAACCACTTCTTAATTTCCTTTTTGGTCAGATTCCAGTGATGCAACATCACACATCTCCTTAAGCAGACCCCAGTCCTAGAAATGGAACCATTTGTTGGCTTAGCGGATCCTGACCTAGGTTCAAAGTTAGTTGCACCAACCAAAACCCTACACTACTAGTCCTTTTGGCATCAACACGTGTAGTGCGGACTGAAGTCTCACTCGAAGCAATATGGGGGGATGTCGAAACTAAGTTTCCACATCTCGAGATCAATGTGATGTCCTTTTATGTCTTAGATCTACCTTCACACATATATCTATGCCCTTAGGCTTAGCGTTGTAGTTTCCTTCAACAGGCCTCTAGACCTCTGCAAAGGTCTACGATCGGCTTTTGCAGACCTCTAACAGATAGGTTATCTAATTACGCGCAACATAGACTAGCCTCAGATCGGAATCCACACAGATTTGCTTAAGCATTTAATAAACTTAACATGAAATATTATAACCTTTGTGTAAATGCTTAACATGCATTTAGTTCAATTAATAAGGCTTCTTCAGTAGATTCGCGCATCAATACATCACTATTTCATAAAGACATTATCTCATCCCAACATATATCGCAAACATAAAAAGGAGAAGAAAACAGATAAAACATATGAATTTCTCCAACAATCTTCTTTATTGATCTTCAGTATAAGGTTACAGACTTAAAAATTCCCTTCGCACTCAGCTACGGACTCTACTCTAGGCCTCTGTGCACTCAGCTGCAGAGCCTTTTCCCCCTCTAAGACTTACTTCTTTGCGCTAACTGTCTAAGTATCCATTCATTGTACCCATAGACACAAGCATAGATCTGCCTTAGACTCTCTAAGACACACCTATTTATACAATCCCATCAATATAAGAAAAAAGGACATTGGTGAGGAGCGAAAAATGTCACCATAAGCTCATTGGTGACGGTTAAAAGAGCCTTCGTCACCAAAAAATGAACATCACCAAGGCTGGCATCGCCAAAAGTATAGGTGTTGTGGTGACATTCAAAGTCCATCACCAATAATGATTTATAATGACAGATAGCGACCATCACCATTTCATATGAACAACGGTGACAGACCATAGTCTCCATCACCAAAAAATGAACGTCACCAAAGGTGGCATCACCTAAATTATAGGTGTTGTAGTGACATTCAGATTCTGACACCAATAATGATTTATAATGGCATATAGTGATTGTCACCATTTCATATGAGCAATGGTGACGAACTATAGCCTCGGTCACCAAATAATGAACGTCACCAAAGGTGGTGTCTAGTCAATTTAATGTCTTAAATTGCTCTACATAAATTATCAATCCGGGTATCGTAAACTGATGAAGTGTGGTGCACTATATGTGCTTAGTTAACCTTTCTCTTACTTCGTTGTTTTATAGTTTATGTTGTTTTTGGGGTTTTGTTCTTGTTGGTTTTCTAAAGTGTTTAATGCAAATGGAAATCCTATTCTAAGGTCTTAAGAGTACTTTTAAAGGACAAGTATGGATAAAGATTTCAAGACAAGGCCTATGTCCCTAATAGTAATTTCCAAAACTTTGCACTTCAAAAGAACTTAAAACATGTTATTGATGGAGTTAGTATTTAAACAAAAGTGTAAATATACAACTAGTTCAATCAAAATAAAATGCAATAACCAAACAATGAGCTAATGACTATGAGACCCAATATCCTTGCTGCTTCAGCAAAAGGACAAGATGATTCTATCATGTCATTAGTTCAATCAAAATAAAATGCACTAACCAAACAATGAGCTAGTGACTATGAGACCCAGTATCCTTGCTGCTTCAGTAAAAGGACAAGATGATTCTATCATGTCATTCATTAGTCATTAAAAGGCTATGTGCATCACTAATCTACAATAAAATTGAAAGCAATTTATGTACAGCTAATATACATGAGAAAAATGTAAAACAACAGTAATCAAAACAACTTTGTTATGTGCAGCTAATATACATGAGAAAAATAAAATGCAAAATTAAATGACAACTATACAAGGCAGGGGCCCTCTGCCACCTATGAAATCAAAGCAAAATTGAACACACTTGCATGAATTAAAATTGCATGAATGAAAAATCTAATCTATCAAACTTGAAAGCAATCAAATAACATAATCAAATCAAAGCAATATTTACAAAATGAAATCTACTCTACCTTACATTCTACAAAGCAATATTTACAAAATGAAATCTACTCTACCTTACATCCTAATATGCTCCATGACATCTACTTCACATCTCCTTCCATGTTGAGAACATCAAAGCTTTATTCAAATTCTTCAAAAGTACAAAGTACAACAAAGTTCTCCAAAGCTTTCAAAAGCCATCAAGGAAGAACTACAAACTTAAGAACTAGGGACTAAAGAAACTAACAAATGAAGGAGAGAGATCTCCTATTTATACAAAAAGATGAGAGCCATCTCATTAATGATAGTCCATGAATCTCTCCCTCTACCTCTAGAGTCCTAATCAAAATAGGAACTGATAAGACACATGTCTTCTTAGAGTTACAACACAATTAGGAGATGTGACACATATCCTCATAATCCCATGATTCTTTCCAACCAAATTCGAATTTAGCCTTAGAGTGCCACATAAGGGTCTTCTAGAAGCCTCCTTTCAACCTACACATGTCAACAATCTCAACCCATTTGTTAGGTATAAGCATATGCACATTATTTTCTAATGTTTAACCACAAATTCACTTAAAAGGCTTAGAAATAATAAAGATTGGAAAAACATAAAGGTGGCCCAATGATAATGAAAGTGGGATGAATGTGGTGACATAGTAGTGAAATGGAGGTGAAATGGAGGTGATATAATGGACATAATAGTGAAAGTGTAATGGAAATGAATGAAATTTTCAAGACTCAACATACCCCCCAACTGAAGCTATCGCATGTCCTCATGCAATATATATTACATTAACTCTTTTGATCCTTGAGCTTTGGCTTAACTTTGCATGATATCATTTGATAACTTCATATTTCTGCAAAGTGTTTCACTTGAATTGCAACATGGTTGGTTCTTGTGTTACAACCATTTTTTTTTTTTTTTGTTGCCTTCTATTTTGATCTTTGAACTTTGCATAATGATATTTTGATTATTGTTGCAAAGTATATCTTTATTGGATTGCATGATGGTTGGTTCTTGTGTGACAACCATGATTTTGTTTGTATCCAATTTATCCTTTAAGCACTTTTTTTTTTCAAAAGCCATTGTATGCTCATAATAGCAATGTAATAATTAATATATGTTGGAAGTATGTGAGCTCCTGAATATGATATGGACATGGCAAGATATGAATATGAATGTATTCCCCTCCCCCCAACTGATGGTATTGGCAATTTTATGAAATGTGGAAGAGAAATGTTTTTCCAACAATCATCATTCTAGCTTTTTATGGAATTTTATGGTCAAAAGTTAGAAAATGACGTACCTTCACTTACCCTTTGGAATGGATGAGTTGTATGTGTAGTGGCTGAAAATTTCTGATCATATTCTTCTTCAAGTGGCTGAACAAGAGGAGTCATGGATAGAGAGATAAGATGAATTTTTATTGCTTCTACTAAAACTTGCTGAATCTGCTCCAAAATGCTGAAAATAATAGTCTTCATGTCTTCAAAACTCATTGGCACAATTCCTACTATGTGAAAAGATGTTCTGATGTCGCACATAGTAGGAAATTGTTGGCTTAGTGGCCATTAATGGATGCCACTAGTCAACACGAGAACTCTCACCATTGGTGACAATGAGAGTCAAGATGCCCAAACACATCTTGCTAGGTACGAATGAATTTGCTGATGTCGAGTCACCTAGAAGATCTAACGAACAAGGGACATTAATGTATTCCCATTGTTTGTCAGCATGAGGACTTGCCATTAAGGCATGCAAGCCTCAAGGTGTTTTTACAAAGAAATTAGACTCAAAGGACTATGGACTCAATAATTTGCATTGAAGCAGGGCTTATTTGCGGAATGAAAATGACAAGGAATGGAAAATGAAAATGGAAGATGGAAATGGAGAGTAGAAATGGCAATGGGCAATAAGCATATGAATGAGCCTCTTGCTTTTATTTGTGGGTTATGAATGGACAAAAAGAGATGGAAAGTGTATGTGAATGTAAGTGGAAAGTATGGAGTGGAATAAGGTGAATGGTTTATTATGAAGTATGGATGTGATGGAGACAATAGTATCTGAAAGTTTTTCAAGTGTTTGGATCTGATTTTGCATCAGCATATTTCCTCTTTGTTGTTGATCATCCTCTTATGAAACAAATTGGTCTCTTAGAGAGACACCATTCTCTTGTAGTCATTTGTCCTTCCTCCTAGAACCTGCAAAAAAACTAATACTTCTTCTGCAATGGAATGTAAGATTATCAAAGGAGAGAGGTGATCAATCTCTCTAGTTATGATATTTACACACAAAACTAAGAATTTGTATTAATGAAACAAGTTCTCAAAGGAAAAATCAAAAGAATTTATACCTGCTTTGAAATTGGTGCCCAAGTTGAATGTTGCTTCTTTCCAGCAATTTATTTCATTATTTTCCATTTCAAACTCTAATGATAGATTTCTCATTGTATAGATCTTGTTGAGATCTTTCCAATGCTAGTTAAATCATCAAAATCTGATTTTGTATGAGAAAGATAGGCTGATTTGAACAATGAGGTTTTTCTGGCTGCGGAATTGGAGAACAGCTGCGGAATGTGCACAGTTCTGTAGCTAAAAATCTTGAATACAAAGTTAGCCATTCATCTTTCATCATCAGTCCAAAATTAATCAATACCTTCATAAAAGTGAGCAAATAACTTGTTCATTTCATTGATTCAAAATTATTATTATTTTCTTGACATGCAGCGACTCAGTGTGGCGACTTAGTGATAACACACAATTTGACTTCCCTTTGACTGAGGTCATTTTCATCAAATTTGATCGAATGAATAGGACACCATCCATGTACCAACATTCCCCCAGCTACCCATGTGACTTGTTTTGCTTGATGACACCTGCAACCTAGAGTTTAACAAAACAGCTGCGGAAAGTTGGGCTAGCTGCGGAAAGTGGTTGTGTGTGTGGAAGAGAAGAAAAAAATGTGGAGGAGTGAAGGCTGTAACAAATTGCTGGCCAACCTCAATAGATACTTCATATCCAACAAGAACATGCAATCTGAATGGACCTATTGGCATTCCAAAGCTTGTGATGACTTTGTCTAAAATATCTACACCAAGAATTGCCAACATATGAGCCGATTGAGTGTATGTAAAGAACATTCGACTGACAGCAAAGCCGATGAAATTTACCACCACTATAGGGAGATCAATCGTAGATGTATTCGAGGCCAAGATGCTGTGAAGAGTGGATAGAAAAACAATGCAGAGTTTTTGGCTGAAAATAGGGTCAGACTGTCAAGCACGTCGTACACAAAACATGTTAATGAAGACAAGATCCCTGAGTATTAGAACTGTGCCGATATTTTAGCAAGCAAAACGTCGAGTCATAGGAATAGCTGTTGGAGAAGTGCCGTATCTGATTATGTTATTGTTAAATGGGCAGACGGGTGGCGGAAAACGTATTACTTCAAACAACCAAAACGTGCCGTGTTCAATTCAGACTGTTATTAAACATGTGTTGGATTGCAAACGGGTGATAGAAGGGCAGAAGACGTGGTGGAAAAGGGTGGAAGACGTGGGAGAGGTAGAGTAGGTGCCAGCACAGAGCCGAATTAAATCACTGTCCGCTCATTTAATTGAAAGTTCTGTTTTTTTTTTCACGCGCGACAGTAAAAAATGGGCTCCAAAGAACCGAAGATTTCTCCCAGACCGCCACAAATTTCTTCAAACGGTTTTTGGGTTATCTAATTAACCCACCTGGAAAAAAAACCCATGTTTTAGTTTTTTAAAATTCATCTCCATTTGGGCAAATCGAACGTTTAAAATATGACGTTTTTCTGCTGTTTACGTTTTTCTGAGTTAACAATTCTCTGTTCTGCATTCTTTCTGAGTTGATGTTTTTATTGCTGCATTCGTTTTTCTTGTTTGATCTACTGTTCTGCAGGTGTATTACACAGGTTCAACAATTACAAGAATCATCATCAATTATTGCTTCCTGAATCTCAGGTTCAGCCACAACATATTGTTTCAATAACCGATTGCCAGATGCCCGAGATACAGCAAGAACACCTCCTACTCTCCATGTTCCAGCCCACATAACATTGCCCTCGGCTTGCTCAATACGTTCCCGTTCATCAACCCTGTTAGGCTTGTGATTTTTAGACAGAGGGATAGAGTTGAAGAATTGGGGCGACTGATAGGAGGAGCAGGAACATGCTTTCTCTGCAACCGTCACAGGTCACCCGATCACTTACCCTCACAATTGGTATATGAATAATGAAATCCTTCTGAGATGAATGTAGTTGCTGATTTGAAGGCATTCATTGAAGAGGGAGGGTAGCTACAGAAATTTCCAATCCAACCATAGGAAACACACACTAATGAAGGATACATTATTTGAAGAATCGTGAAGCCATTTCATAAAGAAAAGTGGGAGTGCAGACATCTATAAGTTGAACCTGAAAAATAATCATGAGACCGTTTAAGGAGTAGATGTAAGGTTTATGGAGTAAGGTCATCGAAATAATCATTGCATATGGTGAGCTTTAATGGTTTAATAACTATGCAAAATTGTGCCAGTTATTTGAAAGAATTTCTGCCCATACCTTTAGAATCCTTGGCTTTGTTTGTCCATTAGCCCTTACTCAATTGCTCCTTATTGATGTTTGTAGATGCTCCATGTACATGTCTTCATAGCATATGCTTAGTCATAACTGCATTTTCATTTTATTGCACTAACATCTTGACTGTAAATTTGAAAAACAGAGTGGTGGCTGCGGAAACTGATTCCAGCTGCGGAAACTGATTCCAGCTGCGGAAACTTGGCACAGCAACCACTTAGCTAAATAGAGATAGTTAGGCAATATTAATGGAAATGATCATGGGGAAATAACTTTTATTGATGAAATGGATGGTATGGAGTGAAAATGGAAATGAAATGAAGTTTATTTTGTCTCTTTTTTTTTTTTTTCTTGAATCAATTGAAGTGATGAAGTTTATTTTGTCTCCTATTTTTTTCTTTTCTTTTTTACATAACAATTCTTTTTCTGATCCTCCAGATCACACAGAGTGCAAGAGGAGAGCATACTCAAGAATTATTAATTTTTATTTATTTATTTATTTATTTTGTTTATTTTTTATTTTTTATTTTTTACATAACAATCCTTTTTCTGATCCTCCAGATCACACAAAGTGCAGGAGGAGAGCATACTCAAGAATTATTAATTTTTTTTTAGATGTAAGAAATAAGGTCTCCTAATTACACTTCCCCGGCAACGGCGCCAAAATGTCTAGTCAATTTAACGTCTTAAATTGCTCTACATAAATTATCAATCCGGGTATCGTAAACTGATGAAGTGTGGTGCACTATATGTGCTTAGTTAACCTTTCTCTTACTTCGTTGTTTTATAGTTTATGTTGTTTTTGGGGTTTTGTTCTTGTTGGTTTTCTAAAGTGTTTAATGCAAATGGAAATCCTATTCTAAGGTCTTAAGAGTACTTTTAAAGGACAAGTATGGATAAAGATTTCAAGACAAGGCCTATGTCCCTAATAGTAATTTCCAAAACTTTGCACTTCAAAAGAACTTAAAACATGTTATTGATGGAGTTAGTATTTAAACAAAAGTGTAAATATACAACTAGTTCAATCAAAATAAAATGCAATAACCAAACAATGAGCTAATGACTATGAGACCCAGTATCCTTGCTGCTTCAGCAAAAGGACAAGATGATTCTATCATGTCATTAGTTCAATCAAAATAAAATGCAATAACCAAACAATGAGCTAGTGACTATGAGACCCAGTATCCTTGCTGCTTCAGCAAAAGGACAAGATGATTCTATCATGTCATTCATTAGTCATTAAAAGGCTATGTGCATCACTAATCTACAATAAAATTGAAAGCAATTTATGTACAGCTAATATACATGAGAAAAATGTAAAACAACAGTAATCAAAACAACTTTGTTATGTACAGCTAATATACATGAGAAAAATAAAATGCAAAATAAAATGACAACTATACAAGGCAGGGGCCCTCTGCCACCTATGAAATCAAAGCAAAATTGAACACACTTGCATGAATTAAAATTGCATGAATGAAAAA
Source organism: Pinus tabuliformis (assembly GCA_031772625.1). Classification (NCBI taxonomy): domain Eukaryota; kingdom Viridiplantae; phylum Streptophyta; class Pinopsida; order Pinales; family Pinaceae; genus Pinus; species Pinus tabuliformis. The sequence continues at coordinate 515,476,290 of CM062811.1, forward strand.
TCTAATCTATCAAACTTGAAAGAAATCAAATAACATAATCAAATCAAAGCAATATTTACAAAATGAAATCTACTCTACCTTACATTCTACAAAGCAATATTTACAAAATGAAATCTACTCTACCTTACATCCTAATATGCTCCATGACATCTACTTCACATCTCCTTCCATGTTGAGAACATCAAAGCTTTATTCAAATTCTTCAAAAGTACAAAGTACAACAAAGTTCTCCAAAGCTTTCAAAAGCCATCAAGGAAGAACTACAAACTTAAGAACTAGGGACTAAAGAAACTAACAAATGAAGGAGAGAGATCTCCTATTTATACAAAAAGATGAGAGCCATCTCATTAATGATAGTCCATGAATCTCTCCCTCTACCTCTAGAGTCCTAATCAAAATAGGAACTGATAAGACACATGTCTTCTTAGAGTTACAATACAATTAGGAGATGTGACACATATCCTCATGATCCCATGATTCTTTCCAACCAAATTTGAATTTAGCCTTAGAGTGCCACATAAGGGTCTTCTAGAAGCCTCCTTTCAACCTACACATGTCAACAATCTCAACCCATTTGTTAGGTATAAGCATATGCACATTATTTTCTAATGTTTAACCACAAATTCACTTAAAAGGCTTAGAAATAATAAAGATTGGAAAAACATAAAGGTGGCCCAATGATAATGAAAGTGGGATGAATGTGGTGACATAGTAGTGAAATGGAGGTGAAATGGAGGTGATATAAGGGACATAAGAGTGAAAGTGTAATGGAAATGAATGACATTTTCAAGACTCAACAGGTGGCATCACCAAAAGTATAGGCGTTATGGTGACATTCAAGGTCCGTCATAAATATTGATTATAATGATGGATAATGACCGTCACCATTTCATATGAACAACAACGATTTATTGTGATGGATCTTTCATGGCTGTCACTATTGGTGTATATATATGGTGACGTTCGTTGACCGTCACCAAAAGCTACATTGCCAGAAGTATAGGTGTTGTGGTGACATTCAAGGTTTGTCACGAATAATGACTATAATGATGGACATTGACCGTCACCATTTCATATAAAAAACAATGATTTATGGTTACGGACCTTTGAGGGTTGTCACTATTTATCCGTATATATGGTGGCATTCGTTTACCGTACCATTTCATATTTTGGTGAAGGTCTAAAAATGTCACCAAAGCTCATTGGTGATGGTCAAAAGAGCTGCTGTCACCAAAATTTGATTATCGCCATTCCATATGGATGTCAGGGCATGATGGAATCGAACCACCAACCTCCTGCTTATAAAGAAGGTGCTCTTGCATTGAGCTAGCACCCTTTAAAGAATTAGACTTTTAGAAATTAGACCTTTAAACTTCATAAATTGTAAATTCTACAACTTTCAATAAATTAAAGTCTCGACAATATTTTACTAAACAAGCAAAGAAGCATCGAAGTTTCAAGTCCCTACCTAATGGTTATGAAATTTATGAAAAGTGGGTAGAGGGAAAAATAGGTATGTATAAGAGAATCAATATGTTCAGTTGAATACTCAATTACAAGTGAAAATATGAAGAAATTTGTAACCTGTAAATGACCTATAACTAGAAAATGCACCAAATATTGCAAAATAAATGTCATAAGTGGATAACATATGGAAGAAGATAATTGATGAAGACAGATGCAATATGTTATAGGTTTAGTGAAAGAAAAATATTAATGTTTTTGTTGATTGGTGTTTAGATATCTGAATGATATCTAAACTTTTGTGCAAATGTAACACAGATCTCTGGAAACCATGACACACACACACGCACACACACACACATACATATATATATCCCCTTCACATAAACCAACATGCAATTTGGAATTTCACAAGTCCGCACTCAAAACATGACAACAACCAACAAATAAAAAAAATTGACTTGGACAAAAAGCAATAGCTTCACCTTCATTCTTGAGTTGCTTTTGTTTATTTGAATTTGACTTGTGACATTCTTTATCTGACAAGGAATCAAAATCATCACTAGTATTAAATTCATCCAACACAGACTTTGGATATCCCATTGACATCTGCGTTTTTGTTGCCATGCCTGAAAACCATGGAGTTTCCTGTTGATAGTAGAATAAGATGTGTGCCTACTGCTCAAGAACAAATGCTTTATTAACCATTGTCACCTAAAAAAAACCAAAGAGATAGCACAATATCTGCGTACACAAAATCCCCTACCAAAATATAATCATAACTTATCTAGGAAGTTTAAAAGATGTTCTTAATTAATAAACTTTGTATTTGGAAATTTTGTTTCTTTAGATTTAAAAAAGACTATGTTGTACAACACTTCTGTCTATTTATCCAGACAATTATATCATAGCATATGTCACATAGTAGCAATCTACAATACCTAAAGTAAAAAGACAAATTTGCTCAAGAAAATAGATTTAGAAAAGAGCTTGAAAACTATAAGTTTGTCATCAAATCTTTAATTAGTTTAACAACAAACTAGTTGGAGTTTGAAAATCAAAATCATTCATAGGAAATGACAGGACAATGGCCAAAGTTGTTATTCATACAAATAAAGCTAGAGTCACTATTGTCATTGCAGATAACTGAAATTTGGGCAGTGGTCTAATAGTTAGAGCTTATTTGCTGGGAAAACTCGTCAATACCATCATTTTTTTCCATGGTCTATTGTGTCTCTAGATCCAGATCAAATAGCTTATTATTCTCAAGTTCTACCTTTCAAGTACTAATTTCTAGCTCACCCTTTAAAACACAATTCTACCACTCCATTAAAAAGGTAAACAAAATTTTTGTTTCAAGGTTTTTGTTTCAAGTTTTCAAGTTGGGAGTAATTAATGAAGTGAAGTGAGTGTTTAATTAAGTCATGTCTTTTTATGGTTACATAAAGGTGGTTGTGTATCTTATGTCTCTCTTTTGAGGCATAAAATATTGATTTCATCTACTTTGTCTCTGCTACTATTTTGGAAAGGTTATTGACAAAAGCATATTGTTGAAACTAGAGTTGTTTGTATTTTATAACTAATGATTTTATCCCTTGGATTTTACAGATTAATTTCGGTGGTTTTTTATAAATACATCATATTTTACACCTCACCTCATGGGCCTGGCAATATAGTAATGTCAAACTTACAAAAGAAAAGGTTTTAAAAATAAAAAAACAAAAAGAATGGTTGTTTCAACATATCTAATATGGTATACCATTACAAAATTAATGTATTCAATAGGCTCCAAATTTAATGACCAATTTAAAGATAACAGGAAAAACAAATCAACATTAACCTATTCAGCATTATTCTTACTAGAAATTAAATCCCAACCATGTAATTGTTATAAACACTCTCGAAGTCAGCATAAAGAAAAACATTTCAAATTAGAGGAGAACATGCAAAAGTGGAGAGTGGTACCATCAAAGGTTGTGTCTGGTACACGACATACAACTTCCTTGAAATAATTTGCAATAAACATACGTTGATTATCTTGGCCTCCTACCTCTGAACGGAAAGTTCCCCATGGCCTGCCTAGATGCATTTTTCCTTTGCCCACAATTTAAAAAGACGAAGCCTGAGTCTTCTGATGCATACATACTCTTTTGAGCCGTAAATGCACCATGAAGTTTAGGAATGGCATGTAGCTGGAATTTCTGCCGCCAACAAAAAAAAATGTATTATTATTAATGAGCACCAAGTGATATTGAAACAGAAAAAGAAAAGCAATTGAAAGACAAATTTTCCATTGCCTGATAGAGAGATTTTCCATTGCCACATACTAAGTCGACAACACCCTCAATGTAATAGTTTTGAAAATAATGCCTCCCACTGTCGTCTAACAAGGTATCTTGATATCCCAGAAATATGCAATTGTAAAACACAGTGCAACTGTCTCCCGAAACCCTCAACGCCACATAGCTTGATCGTCCGCACTCTCATCACCCGGACCATATGAATTCTGCACAACTCTATTTTTTTAATGTAAAGTCATCTCATGATTTACTATGATTATAACTAACTACTCTGTGGTATCAACTTATACTAGGGATCCTAATGTTTTTCTAGCCAACTTATACTAAGGAGCATCATCGCCTCATAGTAAGTGGATGGACAGATCAACTAGCCATCCTTTCTCACTCAGATACTAGGGATCCCAATGTTTTTCTGATTCTTGCATTAAATTTTAATTTTGTATGTTCAGATATTAATAGTTTGAATGTTGGATCAAAAAACCACATTGTTACATATGGAAATCCAACTAAATATTGCAATGATCATGATCATGTTTAGATTAGCGCTCTTTCAAAAATTAATATGAGAAAAAAATAAAACACTTCTTAAATTATTCCTTTTGTTTTGCAATATTTATGCCGATAGGCATTCTTTTTTAATCAGTTCACTTTCTAGTTTCATCTACCCATTTCATCTACCTATAACATATACCATATGCTCTTTTACCAGATTAAATGACATCTATTTGATTTAATTTAACGGTGGTGCCATTTGCCACATGTAGTGGCACAGTCGGAGCATCAAGTATAGGATGTTGTGAAAGAGTTCCTGACATAGAAAGGGTATTTTTGAAATCAATTGTCTTATCAAACCATCTCTTTGATTGATTGAAATGACCCAAATTGCGTAGGCAACACCCAGTTAATTCAAGAATTCTTCATACAAGGTTCTCACAACATCAATTAAAACACCCCCACACTTAATAAAATAAAACTTCATAATAAATATATAAATCAATATGATTCAAACGATCCATGGAAAGTGTGGTAGCTGCAATTTGCACCTTTATTAGGATTGCAATGATTACAAAATAATATTCAAGCCATTTCGAGCAATAAAATAAAATAATTTCAAAAAGTAAATTAAATTTTTTTATAATGTATAAATTGAAAAATATATTTTAATTTTTGGTCAAACACCAAATTAATTTGCTATCAACCCATTATTGATTGGTGAATATTCAAAGCCAAGTGGACATTTAGGGATTAATAAGTGATTACAAAACCACCCATTAGGCACAATGAATAAACCACGCGGATAAAATATTATTAGTAGTAGGTACCCTCCCAAGTGCCAACCAGAACGTGGATGCCTAATAAACCTGGAGTTACTTTTGAGCCGTGAAAATCAAAATGACTTCAAACTATGAGGGTGCAGTTATCTTACTAGACATATTGAATGGCTATATATGTTGTATGCCAGAGTTCAAACATTTGTGGCAGTGCAATTTCTTGAATGCATTATATACTTTCCCAATTACAACCAAGCATTAAAACAATTCAAACATTATGCAAATGTTTGGTGCTGGGCCAATTAGCATCACATTGATTTTCATGTATATTGAGCTCATTCAGATTAAGAAGTGAGTATATCAACGATATATAGACATATTCATGAGATTTGAATGCACCCCAACCCATATCATTGCACAGTGAAGTAATGAATAAAAATATAGATCGAGTCATTGAGAATTTGGTTTAGAAAGTGTGATTAGATTTATTTCAATGCAAGAATGTGGAGCCTTAAAAATGCTCCGATGAGTTCATTCAATGAAAACCATTACACATTAGTAATAGTTTCAATAAATTCTAGAAGTCACGCCATATTTTGTCTTCTATGAAGACTGAGTTCAGGTTCCAAAACCACACTAGATTGGTCTTAAGGTAATTGATTGCACTCTACTTCTCAAACCCATCTACATTGTAAGGATCAATCATTGATTCGTTATTTCTGGATAAAGGATAGAAGGCCAATTCCTAATTTGATAGGTTTTTTATTCTTTATAACATATGGCAAGAGGGTTTTATATCTCATTCCATGAGGAATAAAATTTCAAGCCCATGACCACAAGAATTGAGAGCCAATTCATCTTTGTGATAGAGAGATTTGGTGTTTGGCCTGCAATTTTTTTATAACCTTCGAACCAGCAATCATTTGTCTCTGCAACCAATTTATATAGCTCTACAATCATAGTCTGTGAAGATTTGATGCATACATGCTACAAGCATGGTTTTATGTATATAACCTACTAAGCTGATTTTACCATCAATTCTAATCAACACAAATTCCTATACAGACTTCATCCTCAATTACAATTGTATATACTCATTGGATACTAATTTCTACTTTTGTTTCGATGAATCAAGTTGATATGCATCAACATTGAACTCAATTTTAAATGAGTGATGTGTTGGATGGAGGCTTCACCATTGATTCCATATAAACGATGAACTAGGTAGAATTTACATCATCAATTTAGATGAATAGCTTGTTGTACAGAGAAAATTTCCCCCAAACTCACCTCGAACATAATTCCTTTTCCCTATTCCATAAAACACAATACTTTAATGCTGCACTTCCATTTGGATGCGATTTGACCCAATTTTTCTTACAATTGACAGGTTGAATGGATAATATGTATTATGCAATTAACACCATACATTGGCACATTAACGCAGAGACATTGAACTCATAAAATTGGGAATAAAATATACCAATTTCATTAATCCAAACTTTGTACAGGAATTTTGTAAATTAATAATTAATATATGGCTGAATTACATGTAAATTTTTGGGCATCCTTATGCTTATTACAGATTCCGAGAATATCCTTAAATCTAAAGAATAAAAGAGAGGGGTCAATTATTTGATCTCTTGATAGTCAAATTTCAGGATATTTCTGGAATCTGGAATCAACATAAATTTAGCACAATTATTTTGATGTTACTCTACTCAGGCCACCTCTACCTCACCTTCAAAAGCACTTGTCACCCGCAACAAAGTCATAAGCAATGAGCATACTTGATGCAACAAAACGTGTTCATAGCGAAACAAGGATCTGAAAACTGATCGTAGTTTGAAAGAACAAATTCTAGGATATCCAAGGTGAATGTTCTCTACAAATTACTGACACACAATCATGTAGCAGATCCACCTGCGTCAAGAGTTGTGAGGCTTCAAATAGAAAAAGGTCGAGCTTTCGATGTGTGTCCAAGTCCAGTGTTGCATCTCAGATTCGCAGCCAAATTTGACGGCCTCAATTCTGATGATAGTAATGACATGGCCAAAGTGTTGGAGCAACCGTGCAACTATACTAGAAGAAATCAGTCACAGATTTGCTAGATCAAATAAATTGTCCAAGAACCAAGAACCATTAACCAATCATCGATATGCAGTGAGAATCACAGATCTGATCTCCTCGATCTGAATCCTCACCCTTAAATTATGTTTAAAATGATAGATCTAGGCCACAAGACGCATAATGTAGAGATATTCATACAAAAATCGGGTTTTGGAAATTTGATTTGGTCATAGAAGGAACATACTGTCGTATAAGGTATGGATCATTAGATTCAACAAGGGTGTTGATTGATTTCCAAATGTCAAGCATTACTCAGCACCATTATTAACAGAGTACATGTCTATAATATTTTTCCTTTCAAAGGAAAGTTTTGTCTTGGATTCCTTTTGTGGTCACTAGATCCCTTTGTTAGAATTAATGACTTTGAATACAAATGATTCCTTAAATACTCACGAATCTGTTTCAAAATGCCTAGATCAAACCCAACCCTTTTTTAATAATAAATGAGAACTCTGGCATCAATCTATAGATCCATCTAGGTACCATTTTCTTGGACACTAGACTCTTCTATTTTCTCTTTTAACAATTTCCATTAAGCATTTCCATGATGTAATTCAAGATTCTGGAAAACTATCATGTTGTATGCTATATGCCATTTTTTTTGTCATTTTAATTGTTGTGATAACATGGGATATAAAGGCAAGAGTTTGGGACAACATATTATTTCTGTAACATTTTTATTTTTTGAAATAGGATTTTCCAAAGAAGCTAATTTTTTTTGTATCATAAGAAGCTAATTTTTGATGGATTTTCCAAAGCAGCTAATTTACAGCAAAATGTCTTTCAAATTCAAAGCTCAATTTATTAAGGTAATTATTGTGTTTAGGAACTTCAATTTCAAAGTTCCACTTAATGTAATTGTGTTTAGAAATTATGGAAAATGTCTTGCACTTCAACCATGGATATATGGTTGAAGTGTCTAATGAAATAATTGGAGTGTATTCATTCATGGAGATGATTACTGTGTGCAGATTAAGTTAGAAAGGGAGCCCATGAAATTGTTCATGGATAATGAGATTGAAGAACTGCAAAGAAGCCCTTGGCTGAAATTGAGAGTGAGAAGGTTAATAAAGACAATATATATGTACACTTAAAGTGGTTGGATCTCTTTCATGAAAGAAAGCATCAATGTAGGTGCCCTAATTCAATTCCTCTAGGCTATGCCTTCCCCTGAAGTTTTGAGTTTTTTTTGTTATTTGATCATTGTGAGCCAAACGATTTTTGGTTCTTTGTTGGTTTTTGAAGATGGGAGATTCATGATGACACTTAAGATTCCGAATGGAGTGACTACCAGTCTCCAAACTCGATTTTTGGCAAGCATGATTGAAAAATATGGAGCAGAGGGATACACAGATATAATGACTCAACATAATTGGTAGATTCATGGAGTTATGTTGGATGAAGTACCTATCATGTTGAAAGGGATGAAGGAGGTTGGACTATCAAGCTTGTAGAGTAGAATGGACAACGTTAGAAACCCTGTGGGAAATTATTTAGCAGGGATTGATGTTGATGAAATCATTGACACAAGGCCATATACAAAGGTTCTCACTGACTACATTGTCAACAATGAAAAGGGGAATCCATCAATAACCAACCTGTGAGTGCTAAAGTAGATTCTACTGGTACCATTCATTTTGGATGTTGAATTAAATTGTGTAATGGTTAGCTTCTTTTCATTTTGTTTTGGGAAATAAACAAATCTTTTCGAGAGAAATAGGTATATTTTTTTGAGTTCAGGACAATGTTATATAGGGATCTCTTTTTGTGAAACTTTTGTTGGTGAGTCTCTAGATTTGCAGACGTGCGTGAAGGAAAAGGAATAAGATCAGGTCATGCAGTGCTGGATTTGTGAATCCTTGTTTCCACATCCATAACTTGGTCGTACATTATAGTCCATTACGCTTTATTCCAAACAAAATAACACTCCATTAAACCTTGCGTCACATTCTATTCACATTTGTTCTCTTCCAACTACATTTACCACATTTACCAACTAACTTATGAATACATCAAGACAATATTCAAGAATCACTCTAGGTGCTACAAGAAAAAGAGGTTGGTCTATTTAAGGCCTCGTCAACTCTTCTCCATGTACCTCAACCATCAAACATGAAATAGGGAGACACACTTTTTGTATATATAAAAACCACACAAATCACCCCCCTTATATATAAAAACCACACAAATAACTTCAGAGGCTTTCTGTTCTGAAAGTGTCTGTTCTGAATGACCTTCAATTAGAAAAATGAATTTTCCTTTTAAATGCATATATATTAAATTATCGTCTATATAACATATATATCGTGGAGCTTAATAGAAAAACTAAACAAGTTAGACTGGTTTAACAAACATTGTTTGTGAGTTATTATGAATTCTTGCAACAAGAAAGTGACTGTACTTTTGAAACTCATGCAAGTGTACTTTAACACGACTAAGATCACCTTTCCAAGGGTTTTATTCCTAGCACCATGCTTTTGGTTGTCTATTAAATAGCTAAAAATGCATAATTTCTATGGTGTATAAAAACGATATTGACCTTTGTTTTCTTGCAATATCGTTCTATTTTTTATTTGGTTAGGCATTTTCTATTTGTTTGGTTAAGGATTGCTGAAAGCTAGAAGTTTATGGTTGGGTTAATCATTTAGGGTAAGGATTGTTGATTCTTACCCCTTATCTTCAACCATTGTAATTTTTTCATTCAATAATCTTACGGGTAGGATCCCCGAGAACATTGGCAATTTACTTAAATTGAATTTTTTATTGCTTACAATAATTATCTCATGGGAAACATACCTCCTTCCTTCGAAATGTGTAGTGAGTTAGAAGCCTTAGATCTATCAAATAATCGCCTCCAAGGCTTCATACCTTCGGAGCTAGGGTGCTTCCATAGTCTACAATACCTGCATTTATTCAATAATTCCTTGATGGACACCATTCCTTCCACTCTCAGCTCCTAGAAAAGCCTTCTTGAGATTTTTGTGTATAAAAACAACATCACAGGTTCCAATCTGGAGGAATTTGGCAAACTTTCTCAGCTACAAGTGTTGTTGCTCTACAAAAACAATTTATCTAGGAGCATTCCACACATTTTTTCTTGATACAACTTTCTAGTTAGATTGGAACTCTTAAACAACCTACTAACTGGAAGCATACCATCCGGGCTCAAATCCATTCCATCCTTAGAAAATATTTCCCTCTCCATTAACAGATTGACAGGACAGATTCCTGCCAGATTGGGGAACTGCTCTAATCTTATGATTCTCGCACTATATAGTAATCATCTGTCAAGACCCATCCCTGAAAGCCTTGGGTTTCTCTCTAGATTACAAATGCTTACCATCCATGCCAATCAACTTTAAGGTTCCATTCCTCTAACACTGTTCAATTGTTCAAACTTGGTTAATATCTCAGCCTCCAAAAATCAGTTGGTAGGGAGAATAACCCCAGAAATTAGCAAATTAAGCATGCTCAGTTTTCTGCCAGTTGGGGCTAATCACTTGTGGGGAGAGGTTCCACCCGCCTTGCATAACTGTTCACTCCTTTGGAAGTTTGACATTTCCAGAAACAACTTCAAAGGCTCCCTGCTAGGATCTTGTAACATACGATGTCCATCTCACCTGTAGCAGTAGAAATTGATGAGAGCGCTAAAGAACTTGATGGTACGCTCGCGATTGGGCCTGAAATGTCCTTCAAAGAGAAATCGTGGGCTCCCATATCCTACATTATCTTCTAAATTTTTGAAATAGAATTAACATTTCCCACAATTTCTCTATGTGGCTCCTCGTTTTGCAGCACGTCCAAATCACAAAAGATTAGTAATTTCGTCTTATTCCTGCATGTAGATAAGAAAAAATAAACCCTAACCTGTAAACCCTCATTCTCGTGAATTCAAATCCAAAAAGGTAGATGCATACATCCATAGAAGCCTTGTGCCTGGGTCATGTATTGAGTGAAGCAATGGTAGATATGGAGATGGTATCAGGGTTTGATTTCAGAAGCTGGTTGTGGAGATGGTATCAGGGTTTGATTTCAGAAGTTGGTTGTGGGTAACGAGCCGAACCAAAACTCTATTAAACTACTGACAACGTCTTTAAAATCAGGATAAGAAATGAGAGAAGCCAAGCCTCTCTGTATTTCTTCTTCGTTGACTCTGTTTCCCTCCCTTAGCTGATTGTGCATGGAGGTAATGCATGGTGGTTTTCAAATGTTTTGTTTCCCACCCTTATCAATTATGCATGGAGGTGGTCTCATAGAAAAGTAGTGTTTTAAATTTGAAACCACTTTGTTTCCCTCCCTTAGCTAATTGTGCACAGAGGGAATGCACGGTGGTTTTCAAATGTTTTGTTTCCCACCCTTATTAATTATGCATGGAGGTGGTCTGATAGAAAAGTTGTGTTTTAAATTTGAAACCACTTTGTTTCCCTCTCTTAGCTGATTGTACATGGAGGTAATGCATGGTCAGTAATGGTTTTCAAATATTTTGTTTCTCATCCTTATCGATTATGCAAGGTAACACATTGTTAGATAATGGTTGTGAGATGTTGTAAATAGGAGTGGAGTTAAGTCATAAATAATTTTGATTTTTAAATTTATTTTTATTTTTGGAAGGATAAATTCTAATTTTTTTTTTTAGGGATAAATTATTTCTATATACCTTGTCATATATGATAATTTATCTCATTTTAAAATGTGTCTAGTGTAATTAATAATATATGTGGATAAAATTAAGGATTTAAATAAAATCAAATTAGAATAATAATATATTTATATTGAGATTAATAATTATTTATTTATTTTGTTTATAAAGGGTGTGTATTACATTATATCTTAGAGTTTTCACAATTAAGTTATTTGGTCGTGTTTATGTCATGCCTACACTATTGCATGCATCTCTTCTCTCAATAAGAAGTCATTGAGCTCTCATACAAATGAGACCTCTAACATTGCATCCTAATGCCAAATACTCCCACAAGCATTAATTGTCCTTCATGTGATCAAAATATGACCCTCCAATGACAAGGAGCTTTGCTTCTTCTCCACCAAGTTCCTATGCTTTTCCTTCAACAATAGTCTTCCAACAAAGTAGGTCGGGCCTTGTGTGACATAAATGCTTGTGTCGATGGGGTGAAACCACAAGGAGAGCACCCATCTTATGTGTGACCTTGCTATCTATCTATCTATCTATCTATATATATATATTCATGGGAAAATTCCATATACTTCACCACCATTAATGGATGGTAACTTATGTATACAATCATTGCCCAAGTTCCAAGCATCTTGCCCCTAGAAGACCAAGGGAATTGAACCTCTGACCTCACCAAAATGGGGAGAGAGATCTCACATCCTACTCATGGCTACTGAAACTAACCCTCAAGGCTACAAGACGCTTAGCCCATCTTTGGAGAATAATCAATGGAATAGTAAATTAGTGATATTGTGTTGATCCACACTCACACCTAATGTGGATTATGTCTAACCCTCTGCATTAGAGCCACCCAAGGGTGCTAATTACCTTCCCTCCCACACAACACTTAGAATGCAACTCTCATCCATGCATTTGATGAGCTTTGTAAACATAATCATTGTCAATGAAAGGGAAGTGTAGAAATTCTGCAAATTCTCTACAAATCTCGCTCTGAGACCTATGTAGAAAATCTGACTGTAGATTAACCCGATAATGCAATATAACCAAAGAAAAATACTATAACCTACTTCTACTAAAAATTTGCGGAAGCTTAAAGATTGAGCAAGATGGAACTGAACACATATAACCAGAAGAAGAATCAATGCACAATACACATGAAAATACTTTGGGGAAAGCCTCAGCTAAAAACCCCACTATCTATATTATCATACAAGGTGGAAATACATAGAGATTATACAAAGCCTTAGCTCTCACAGCTAACCAGCTCTCAGTACAATCCTCACAGATTCTCACAGGCAATCCAAGCTTCTCACAAGACTTCCTCTTTTCCCTCCAAGCTCTTATTTCCTTGCACTGTTCCTAGTGGATGATTGTCACCTCACCAAGTGGAACACTGATCTAACACACTGTTAGAACTGCGCAATCCTCAAGGAATTAATTCCGTTTTCATGCATGAGTTTTCTTTATATGAAAACCACATGCAACTGATAGTAGACTATCCTTGACATTTAGCTCAACTGGGTCTTTCTCATAATAGACATGCATGAGTTTCTGATGAGGGAATCTTCAGTTAACTGGAGTACACTTGTTGAGTGCATGCATGCATCAACTGATTGATAACTCACAATTAGTTCCTCAAACAGTTTGGAACTAATTTAACTGGACTTAAATCAGTAAATTGAGCTAACTAATTACAACTCAAATATAACTCAATCTTATCTCCTTAGTTAAGGGATAATCCCCTTAATTTAAGGGATAATTTTTGCATGACTCCAGAAAGACTTCTAACATGAATTTCTCTAACTAATTAATCCATAATGAATTAATTAATTATTTTCAAGTAGCTAGTGAGACTAAATTCAATTTTAATTCACAATTTTATTTCAAGGACAAATTAAAATTGGAATTTCTCGATTCTATTTTTATCATTTCTTGTTGCTATTTTCAATGTGAAGCTCCTCACTCCATGGCATTCTTCTCAATGCCTATGTGCTTCATTTTTTGTTCAACCCTACTCCAATCCTCTCTCCTTTACTTTGTGTTATATCCCTCACAACAAAATGTTATTACATAAACATTGAAGATAAATGAAACATCTGCCCACTTGCGTTCCATTTGGCATTTAAAGCCTCCATGCATTTAACATGTCTCTCCAACACAAACTTATTTTATATCATAAACACCTTGTTTTACCATTTTTCTATTAGATTGATGTTGGTGGAAATAGAAATAAATGGGATTCAATCATGTTATTTTGACCTAGAGAATGTGGCTTATTGCCCAATATGTTACCCAAAGGCCACACTTTCTCACTATTATATTTCAAGGATTTGGAATTCATCTTAGGCTAGTTGATTTCTACTCGGGATACCTCCTTCATCACTCCACTCATTTAGTGCTCAAAGGAAACAATTATAAATAGTTACAGTTTTCATTCTGAGATATTGGGTTTCATTATCATGGGTTACCATTCATTGGGCCTTATTTTCCTTTCTTCACCTTTTTTTATATCTAGGACTTAGGGAATGAGGCTCTTAGCGGTTTTGAAAAACTCATACTTATAACATTTACATGAATTTACACTTCAACCTTAGAGTCACACTAATGTATCTTTAATGATTTTGGCTTTCAATTTTCTCTTTTCTTTCATCACAAATGACAAAAGTGGAAATAATTTGCCACAAATCTATGAATGCTTAATCATAAAGGTGTTACCTAAGGAAAATGAATGAATATCCTATAGAATGACATGGGAAAAAATTTGACTAAGGGAAATAAGGGTACAATAATATTGATGTGTATCACCTATTCAAATCACCAAGTATATTCGCAAACCATCAAGATGACACACTTCTTTGAGTAAAATTATGAAACACCATGGGACAATCCAACTTAGAACTTATAGCCAAAGCATCGAGAGTTAGAATAGATTGCTTCAGTCATCAAAACAAAAACAATACACATTGAATATATCATATACACATGGATCATACATATCAAGTTAAATGTGGTAGCTAAAGCAACCTCTTCCTACACCTAGGGTCTTGGATAGCCAAGGAAAGGCGTCAGCAAACCAATGATAAGTCCATGAGTTACATAGAGATGTATATACCTCAGTTAGAAAATGATCAATGTGAAAATAATCCTAGAGGCTAAGATGACAATGAAAATTTATAAATTCCCTCTAAGAACCCATATATAAAGTGAGGTAACATGTCCTATGACATCCAACCTACAATTTTCAATGGGAAATCCTCAAAAGTCTCTTTGAAGAGATATGTACCATTGAGGGCCAAGATGAGGTATGAGACCTCACCAATTTGATAGTTGAAGAAGTTTAAATCTTGGTTTGTCAATTTTGGCCCTGAGTAGGCAAGGCAACATGGAAGGAGGTGACCCCCTTAAAAGAGTTCAAATGGGGAATGGCACATAAGGCCTTATATAAAGATCTAAATCCAAGGACCCCCCTCATAAAAAGAGCTAGACATGTATTGAAAGAATGTAGACAATGAACCATCCAAATCTTGATAGAGACAATATAATGTCCCTTGAATCTCATAATAAATGGGGCTTCTACATATGAGGTGACCCTCTAACTCTATCTCATGTATATGGAAAAGCTAGCAGATGTTATTGAGAAGAGGAAGATCATGATGATTAGTTTCAACTTGATGCTAATGTAACCCACTTCAAACACAACAAGGGGAATCTAAGAGAAACGTTCAATGATTTGGTGCGTATGTGGGTTAAAAAATAACACCCCCTCTCATTTGCATGAAGTGTACCTAGTACAAATCCATCTTAGAGTCAAGGCCATGAAAAGATGAAGTCCAAGTAAGTTGAATGTATTGTCTATAAATAACCTCTCTAACAATGTGACAGAAGCATATGATAATGGAATTTACGTTGGAGGTGTATATCACTTGAATTGTGTTACAACTTTAATCTCTCCCCCATAAAGATGTGTCATGCTCCCTTGTGATGATGCATCAACCTTACTGGAGAACAACCTCATGATGTAAAAGGAAATTAAACATGATTTAACTTTAATAGTGTTGCACATTCAACCCTCATCTCACACTCATGGCTAATGTGAGGTTATTTAAAGAATTTATGTGGATACTATCATTTTATCTGATCTTATGTACACAATGTTCTACATTGACACAATTGAGTTTTTTAAGCAAACAAAATATTTGTATCAAGGGTTCACTGCTTATGCATTAGGGCTAGAGAGGCCTTTTCTTTATGAGTGATCTATTGATTATCAACTACTATATGGGAGAGCACTACAAGCTCGATCTCAACATGAAGTGTAGATATTGTGAGCAATTTAGACCAAGGCTTTGCAAATTATCCAAATAGGGGACATTACAAGGGTCATCTTGAATGAGGATAACCAAAAGTTGTTGGTTTCAATCTTGAAGGTAGAACCATGGGAAGCATCAAAGAGCATGGAAAAATATAAGGGTTTAAGCTTGAATGGTTTCATGGGACACTTCTATAGATAACATCAACCAATGGTGAGTAGATATCTTCCTCATTTCCATCCCCTAAATACATCCTTTCTTGCACTAAACCAAAAATAAATGAATCCTGTTGGTTTTTTTTTTTTTTAAACAAGAACAGGTAATGGATATATTGCCAAAGGTGGAGCAAGCTCCTATTACAATAGACTGTAACTTTAAAAAACTGAGAAATGAGAGTGTTATGGGAGCATAGTCCCTTCTCCAATGCTTATATTCAAAAATTCATTGAGTTCTTTAGTTATTATTGAATACTGTCTTATGTATTGTCCCTCTAGAAAAGCAAATTTACATAACATTGGCCATTCTGCTTGTTATTCCTTCTTCTTGTTGTTCCTTCTACTTGGCACTATGTTTGCTTGTTGTTCCTTCAACTTGCTATTCCTTATGCTTGTTGTTCCTTTTTCTTGCTGTTCCTTCTGCTTGCTCTTCCTTCTTCTGTTTGCTGTTCCTTCGCCTGTTGTTCCTTCGGATGTTGTTCCTTCTGCTACTGTTCCTTTTTCTTTCTGTTCCTTCGGCTTGCTGTTCCTTCAGATGCTATCCCTTCGAGTGCAGTTCCCTCTGCTATTGTTCCTTCTATAGCTATTCCTTATTCTTGTTTTTCCTTCAGATGTTGTTCCTTCTGCTGTTATTTCTTTGGCCCTTTTGCAGTTGTTCCTTCTACTTGTTGTTCCTTCTGTTGTTGTCCCTTTTGAGTGTTGTTCCTTCTGCTTGTTGTTCCTTCTGCTTGATGTTCCTTCTACTACTATTCCCTATGCTTGTTGTTCCTTATGCTTGATGTTCCTTCTGCTAGCTATTCCTTCTAGAGCTATTCCTTGTGCTTGTTGTTCCTTCTGATTTTTGCTTGGTATTTCTGAGTGTGACTTGCTGACTTCCTAATGCAACTCTCATTCTAAATATTAGGGCCAGTGAGTGCAGATCTGTCTACTGTAGGATGGTTAAGGCAAAGGATGAGTCGAGCAGGGTCCTCCATTAAGGCTGAGCTTTCCTTGAGGCAACAAACAACCTTTATTTGTGAGCGAATTTGCTTACTTATTTAATTCCCGCAGAATGTGGTAAGATTTGGTTGTGTCAAAGTCTTTCAATAAGTTTTGAATTCGCTGCAAGGTTTTGTTTAAAGCAGGGTTATGAAAATGATCTTCAGAGTTTAAGAGATTAATCAGAAGCTCTGAGTCTCTGAATATTTGAATTGTTTTACAACCTCGCTCCTTCGCAAGCTGGAAAGCTTTTAAGAGACTGTAACTCTCTGCTTGATTGTTCGAACTTATGCCTAGTCCCCAATTGAAGCTGGTTTTATTCGATCTATCCGGGGAGAGAATCAATCCTCCTGCACTTGTAGTTCCTGGGTTCCCCTTAGATGCTCCATCAATGAAGATAGTGGCTTTTGAGGTCCCCTGCCACCATGTGAGAAATTCACCTTCAGTGAGACACAATCAACAAGTTGGAGCATTCATTGGTTTGCTAACTGAATCTTTCCTCTCACCTGGCACGCAGGATCATATCCATGCAGAAGCTTCTGGAGGTAGAGAGGATTCAAAGAATGTTTTATCTACAATTTCCAATAGGATGGCTTTCACTTTGGAAGCCACTTCCACTAAATTCGAGAGCCTGTTGTTGAAAACACAATCATTTCTAGCCAATCATACTTTCCACCAAAGGCATTTTGGAATAGCTTGCCAAATGTTTTTCCAGACTGCATTTTTAGTTTTTTTCTTAGGTTTTGATATGCCTAGGAGGTGAAGAGGGCAACGACTAATATCTTGGGGGGGGTAACACTAAGCCTATGGAGGACCATCTTCCAGACTGCTTGTGTGAAATCACAGTCAACCAGTAAGTGGTTAGATGTTTCGATAGCAGAATTGCATAGGCAACATCTAAAGGGGTCGAGGAACCCTCTTTTGTTCATATTTTCTCTTGTTAGTGCCTTTTTGTGCATGAGTAACCAAGTGAAGAAATTCACCTTTGGTAGACTATAAGGGGACCAAATGGATTTCTAGAGCTTCGGTGTTAGCAAAGGGGCATGTATAGCTTGTAAAGAGGAGAATCCTTGAGCTACAGTATATATTCTGGTTCTTCCCCACCCCCATTTGTCTTTGGATGAGCGATGGACAGGGGCAAGACTAGAGGGTGTTGCACATAACAAGTTTTTTTGGGATTCCAGATGGTCGGGAACCCCTGGAAAAGTCCATCCTGCCCAATTCCATTTTCTGTCCCAAGAACAAATATCTGCTAGCTGAAGGAGACCTTTGTTCTCTAGCCAGATCTTTATATCGTTTCAGGAATTTAGGGTGGCCAAAGGGGCATTCCCTTGTATAGTATCCTCCCATAGTAATGTTATCTGTCCATTGCCTGGAATTCTGTATAAATGTTGTTGTACATGGTCGATGCTTCTTCTAACTAAATTCCATGTTGTTGTTCCTGTTGGAGTAGATGTTGTTGTGAGGTTTCTCAAGGAGCTTCCCTTTAGGTGTTTATTCTAGAGGATCTTACTGACAAGATGATTTTTATCTGCATACAGTTTCCATATTATTTTTCAACCAAGAGCCAGATTTGCCAAGCCTAGATCTCATATGTGTAACCCACCTTGCTAGAGTGGTCATTTTAGGATATCCCAACTTACTAGATGTAACTTGCTCTGGTTGCCCTTGCCTCCGTTCCAAAGAAAGTCTTGAAGGAGCTTGGAGATATGTTCCGTGATAGTCTTGGGTGCTAGCAGGAGAGAAGTCTAGAATATGGGGAGGGTGGAGAGGACTGCCTTTATCAAAACCATCTTCCCAGCCTTTGTTAGCCATTGGCCTCCCCAATATGCTATTTTTGTTTTTATCTTGCTTATTACTTCATTCCAGAGGGAGGGAGGGCTTTGTCCCAGGGTTAAGGGAAGGCCTAGGTATTTGATCTTTTCATATTTCTCATACCCAGGGAAACCCAAAGTGCAGGAAATTCAAAGGATAGTTGGATGATCTACATTCCAGCCGTAGACAGTGATTTTTCTTTTGTTGATCAAGGCTCCTGAGATTAAGCAGCAGTGATGAAAAATTTCTTTCAAAGCCTTTGCTATCTTAATCGAGGCACCTCCCAAGAGGAGAGAGTCATCTGCAAATAGGGCACGATTTATTGGATCCACTCCTCTTGCTGCTTTGATGCCTGGGATAGAGCTTGATTTCATTTCCGCTGTTAGCTTTTTGCTTAGGGATTCTGCCAACAAGATATAAAGAAAGGGTGACAATGGGCACTCTTGGTGGAGCCTTCTTAAGGCTTGAAAAAAGTCAGCAGGTATACCATTGACCAGGGGTGTTATCCAAGGTCTGTGAGTGTAGGCTTTTATCAAGTTGACAAACTCAGCACTAAAACCAAAGGAGAGAAGGATTTTATAGAGGAACGAAAGTTTAACCCGGTCAAAAGCATTTGACATATCCAGCTTGATAAGCACAACTTTTTCCTCCCGTGAGTGGCTAGAGTGGAGGGCTTCTTGCACTTGGATCACATTGTCTATGAGGTGTATTCCTTTGACAAAACTGCCCTGCAAAGGGGAGATTAGGTTCTCTAACAGAGGCTTGCTTCTATTGGCTAAGAGTTTAGCAAGGATGTTGGGTTGTGTTATATTCTTTCCACGTAGTTAATAGGGGGTTTGAAGGGCACCCGTAACCCCACTTTATGGGGTCCGGGGCAGCGCCCCGGAAAATTTTGGTTTTGGACCATATGTTAGGTTGGGCGGACCCACCTATGGTTTTGTGCATGATTTTCGCACATGTTTTTTGGACACGATGGTTTTCGGTCCATGGTATTGGACGCGATGGTTTTCGGTCCATGGTATTGGATGCTTCAGCATGTATAAATATGTATTGTAACATTGAAAGGAACATAATGAAAAATCAAGCTGGTAGTCCCAGTTTGGGATCCAGGGAAAAATCTCTGTGCATATGTGTTTTATGGGTTATGCTCTCGCATTGTTTATTTTCTTTGTTTAAGAATTCGTATGCAGGTAATTTCTGTACAGGGTTAAAACCTACATTTGGTATCAGAGCTGTTTTGGCTTCAAGGGGACGCCTTTGTTGCTGAGGGGTTTCGCTCGGGCCTGTGGTAGACCCTGTTCAGTGGGAGATCTGCGAGATCGATTCTGGTGGTGAAAGAAGATGGCGAGCAGTGGAAAGATAGAGATTGAGAAGTTCAATGGTCAGAATTTTGAGTTGTGGAAACTCAAGATGGAGGATCTGTTGGTGGATAAAGATCAGTGGATCGCGGTAGATCCAGGTACTAAACCATCGGGAGTGACCGATGAAGAATGGAAGAAGTTGGATCGGAAGGCAAAGAGCACAATACGATTGTGTGTCTCGGATTCAGTATTGCTGAATGTATCAGGGGAAGCTACGGCAAAGGCTTTGTGGGTCAAGTTAGGGACTTTGTACCAATCTAAGTCTCTGGTGAATAAACTGTTCCTGCGGAAAAAGTTGTATAACCTGGGGATGAAAGATGGAGACTCGGTGACAGAGCATCTGAATGCGTTTAATATTGTGGTAAGTCAGTTATTATCTGTTGATATTAAAATTTCAGATGAAGATAAGTGCATCAGTCTGTTGTGTTCTCTACCAGATTCGTGGGATAATCTGGTTATTGCAATAGGTAGCAATGCAACTGCTTTGCAGTTTGATGAAATAGTCTCAGCCTTGCTGACGGAGGAGATGAGACGGAAAAATATGGACAACCAGAATGGTGATGCCTTGTCTGTACGAGGACGGTCCAAGAACAGAAACAAAAATAAGTCATCGAGTGGGAGATCTAAATCTAGAGGGAGATCTAAATCTCCAGGAAAACCTACAAAGGTGGTGTGCTGGAAATGCGGAAAGGAAGGGCACTTCAGAAGGGATTGTAAATCTAAAGCTCCTGATAAAGGAAAGGGATCTGATGATGCTCCTTCTGCAGAGGCGAAAACCACCTCAGATGAAGGTGGGGATGTGTACTTGGCTTCTTCAAGTACACATGTAGATCATGAGGCATGGTTGATTGACTCAGGTGCATCCTTTCACTTCACTCCCCATAGAGAGTGGTTCTGCGAGTATGAGAAATACGATGGTGGTGATGTCTTCTTAGGAGATGATAGGAAGGCTAGAATCATTGGTTGGGGAAAAGTAAAGTTGAAGTTGCAAGGTGGAAGGGTTAGAACACTTCTGGGTGTTCTACATATTCCTGCATTGGCCAGAAATCTGATTTCTGTAAGCAAGTTGGATGATGCAGGTGTAAAGACGGTGTTCGAGAAAGATACCTGCAAGATGGTTCGAAGAGCACTGATATTAATGCGGGGAGTTTGGATTGGAACTCTGTACAAGCTGCAAGGTAGCACTGTTGTTGATGGGTGCAATAGTTCTATGGTTCCTGAAAATGGAGTAGAGAATCTAGTGGTCTCTGGAGAGAAGACCATGTTGTGGCATCAAAGGCTTGGACATATTGGAGAGAAGGGCCTTCAAATACTTCATGGTAAAGGTATGGTAGAAGGTATGAATGATAGCTCTCTGGATTTTGATTTCTGTGAAAATTGTGTGTATGGGAAGCAAAATCGGTTGAGTTTCCCCTCTGGTGGTAAGAGGACAAAACAGATATTAGAGCTTGTGCACAATGATGTGTTTGGACCTGTGAAGGTTCCATCACTGGGTAAGTCTGTGTACTATGTATCATTTATAGATGTCTTCTCAAGGAATACATGGATATATTTCCTTAAGAAGAAATCTGAAGTCTTTGACAGGTTTAAAGAATTTAAGGCTCTGGTGGAAAATTAGACAGAGAAGAAGATAAAGGTGTTGAGGACAGATAATGGTGGAGAATTTTGCAGCAAGGAATTTGAAGAATTTTGTAAGAAGTGTGGTATAGCACGGCAGAAGACTACTCCATATACACCTCAGCAAAATGGAGTCGCAGAAAGAATGAACAAGACGTTGATGGAAAGGGCAAGAAGCATGCTCAGTGGTGTCGGGTTAGGACAAGAATTCTGGGCAGAGGCGATGGATACTGCATGTTACCTGATCAACAAATCACCTTCATCAGCGTTGGAGGATAAGACTCCACAAGAAGTATGGACTGGTAAGAAACCCTCTCTTTCACATCTAAGGGTATTTGGATGTGATGCATATGTACATGTTCCAAAGGAGAAACGAACCAAGTTGGATAGTAAATCTGAAAAGTGCATCTTTATTGGGTATAAGGATGGTTTAAAGGGTTATAAGCTTTGGAACCCAGTCACACGGAAGGTTGTGTATAGCCGAGATGTGTTGTTCAGAGAGGTAAAAGATGTTATTCAACATGAAGTCCAACCAAAGGAACCTGAGAAGATAGAGTTTGAGCCAAAGGAGGAAGAATCAGACTCTGCAGCAGAGGAGGAATCAGAAGATGAAGAGCCACAAACTCCGGCCATGAGAAGATTAGTTCGAGAAAGAAGGCAGACAGAAAGGTATAGTCCATCTGCTTTCAGTTCAAATTTTGCTTTGTCTGTTACTGATAATGATCCCAGAACTGTGAAGGAAGCAGTGGATTCAGAGGATGGAAAACTCTGGAAAGAGGCCATGGTCGATGAAATGGCATCTTTGCACAAAAATGAGGCTTGGGATCTGGTGGAGTTGCCGGCTGGAAGGAAACCCATTGGCAGTAAATGGGTGTTCAAGAAGAAGACAAATGTAGAAGGAAAGGTGGAGAAATACAAAGCTCGGTTGGTAGCAAAAGGTTATTCCCAGGTGCCGGGAATTGATTTTGGTGATATTTTTTCTCCTGTTGCCAAGGTAACTTCTATTAGATTACTTTTATCTGTTGTTGCTGCTTTTGATTTTGAGGTAGAACAGATGGATGTGAAGACAACATTTCTTCACGGGGATTTGGAAGAGGAAATCTACATGAAGCAACCTGAAGGCTTTGCAGTGAAGGGTAAGAAAGAACTGGTATGCAAGTTAAAGAAGTCTCTGTATGGGTTAAAACAGTCACCAAGGATGTGGTATAAAAATTTGATACATTTATACGGGGACTTGGCTTCACCAGAAGCAAAGCAGATCATTGTGTGTATTTTAAATTAATTGGTGACCGTATTATTTATCTGGTCTTGTATGTGGATGATATGTTGCTGGTTGGAAATGACAAAGAAATTATCCAGGATTTGAAGACCCAATTGTCCTCCAAATTCGACATGAAAGATCTTGGTGCTGCAAACTATATTTTGGGCATGGAAATTAAAAGAGATCAGTCAAAGAGGAAGCTCTGGTTAAACCAGAGGAAGTATGTCGAGACAATACTCCAGAGGTTTAATATGCAGGATAGTAAACTGGTGAAGGTTCCTATTCCTGTAGGTGTGAGGTTATCTGCTGAACAGTGTCCCAAGACACAAGAAGAGGAAGAGGACATGTCCCGTGTTCCATATGCAAGTGCAGTGGGTAGCCTGATGTATGCAATGGTCTGTACTAGACCAGACATTGCACATGCAGTGGGAGTATTGAGCAGGTTTATGTCAAAACCTAGGAAGGAGCATTGGACAACAGTGAAGCGGGTTTTCAGGTATTTGCGTGGCACTAGTGATTATGGTTTGTGCTACCAAGGAAGACCAGGATTGGACAGAGTGTTGGATATTCATGGCTTTGTTGATGCAGACTGGGCTGGAGATCTGGATCAGAGAAGATCTACAAGTGGGTATGTGTTTAACCTATTTGGAGGTGCAGTTAGTTGGATGAGTAAGAAACAATCTGTAGTGGCACTATCAACTACAGAGGCAGAATACATGGCAGCCACTCATGCAAGCAAGGAAGCAGTTTGGTTGCAGAGATTGTGTTCAAGTATGGGGTTAGTACAGGGAGCTATAAGAATAGACTGTGACAACCAAAGTGCAATTTTCTTGGCAAAGAACCCTGCTTATCATTCCAAGACAAAGCACATTGATGTTCAATATCACTTTGTGAGGGATATGATAGAAGACAAAAAGGTGTTGCTAGTAAAGGTGGACATTTTGAAGAATACTGCAGATGCATTGACAAAATCTATGAGCTCTGAGAAGTTCTCTTGGTGTAGAGAAGCAATGGGAATCTCAGGGCTGAAAAAATGACTAAACTCTCCTGTGGCCCCCTGTGGAAAGAAAACAACAAGTGGGAGATTGTTGGGTTGTGTTATATTCTTTCCATGTAGTTAATATGGGGTTTGAAGGGCACCCGTAACCCCACTTTATGGGGTCCGGGGCAGCGCCCCGGAAAATTTTGGTTTTGGACCATATGTTAGGTTGGGCGGACCCACCTATGGTTTTGTGCATGATTTTCGCACATGTTTTTTGGACGCGATGGTTTTCGGTCCATGGTATTGGACGCGATGGTTTTCGGTCCATGGTATTGGATGCTTCGGCATGTATAAATATGTATTGTAACATTGAAAGGAACATAATGAAAAATCAAGGTGGTAGTCCTGGTTTTGGGATCCAGGGAAAAATATCTGTGCATATGTGTTTTATGGGTTATGCTCTCGCATTGTTTATTTTCTTTGTTTAAGAATTCGTATGCAGGTAATTTCTGTATAGGGTTAAAACCTACAAAGGATCCTATAAGAGGCATTACAAAGAGAGATAGGTTAGAATCTGTCAAAAGTCTCAAGGTCAACTTCTTTTGGGATTAGGGTAAGGAAGGTGGAGTTGGTGCACCATCCCACTTTGGCTTTCTTTTGGAAGGCTTTTACCATTCTAAGGAGATCAAGTTTTATTACATTCCAGCAAGCTCTGTAAAAATGAATGGTGAAGCCATCCGGCCCAGGGGTTTTATCTAGCTCCATTGACCAAATGACTTCCATTATCTCTTTTTCTGTAAAAGGCTTCGATAACCCATCATTTAAATCTATTGTGACAAGTGAGGGGATATTTTACAAAAATTCAATAGCCAGGTCTTCGTCCGAAGAACTGTCCCCCTGGAACAGATGCTGAAAATGGGATGTGGCGGCCTATTTTATGGGCGGTTGTCCTTTGATAACTTCCCCTTCACTGGTGAATATTTCGGAAATGTGATTCCAAGAGAGACGAGCTCTGCATTGTCTGTGAAAGAATGTTGTCTTTCTGTCTCCAGCTTGCAGCTAGAGGCTGCGAGACTGAAGGCGCCAGTATTCCTCTTCCTATTGAAAGGAAAGAAAAGAGTTGAACTGGGTGTTCTGTTCGATGAGCAACTGATCTTTGGTGATTTCAATTCCTTCCATGCCTAATTGAATCTTGGCTAGAGCTTGGATAGTTTTTTGTCTAGTGCTTGTTGGAGTGGACAAGGGTTTTTTTTTTTTCCCAGGATTTTAGAGCAAACTTAGTGTATTTGAGCTTCTTCTCCCACACAAAATTGGGGGATCCTTCAACTGGTTGTGACCAAGCGAGAGCCATTGTGTCCATAAAACCCTCTCTCGATACCCAAAGAGGGCTGAATCTAAAGGGACTAGGTCCCAAGTCCTCCTCTTTTTCTAGCAACAGTGAGATGGGGTTGTGGTTAGATGTTATTGTGGGCAGTATTTTTGAAGAGATTAAATGCTTCCCCTCCATCAAAGTACTTTGAACTAGAAACCAGTCTAGACGAGAAGCAATGTTGGCATTACCAACTCTATTTTTGGTCCAAGTATAACGACCTTTCTTGGGTTTCAGGTCAAGTAAGTCCCATACGAGAATCAAAGACTCCACTGAGACATGGAAGGTATCTTTACCCCATACTCCACCTTTTTTCTTGTTTGGATCTAGTGTGATGTTTAGGTCCCCTACCAAAATGATGTTTGGGGGGGAGTAGATTTCTAGGAAGTCTGTGAGAGTATGCCAACAATCCTTCTTTTCCAGGAAATTAACAGGAACATATAGATTGAAGAGAGCTAAAGAAATATTACTTAGGAGGTGTAGAAGATCTGTGTATATCCAGTGTTGGGTTGCGAAGGAGCTCTTCAGCTGAAACATATCCTCCGGCCATAAGGTTGCAAGGCCCCCTGAAGTACCTTAGGCACTGATCACTTTTCCTGAGTTCTTTTTCCACTTGGTATGACTTAACGATAGAAGAGCATCTTCTTCTATCTTTGTCTCTTAGAGCAGGAGGATATCTGAGGGTTCCATTCTTGATAAATCTTTTACTGCTTCAGCTTTCATAGGGTTCCCCAAACCCCTGCAATTCTAGGAGATCTGCATTATTTACTAGGGAAGGAAGGAGTAGACCCTCCCTTTGTGGGTTAGGTCCTTGTGTTTCTACCTAATGACATTTCGATTGTGGACTGACTGCACTGCATCTTTAGTCGTTCCGCCTCTTCTTCTCTAATCTCCTTACGAGACTTCCTTCCTGCCTTTTTATTGGGTCGCTCGAAAGAGTCATCTTCAGGAGAACCAGACTGTCTATCAGCTTTTTCTTTTTAGTCATTTCTACATAAGGGGGTGGAGAAGTGGTGCCTACTAGAGGGCCCTGATTTTCCTGCTAGGTTACATCTACACAAGGGATTTATGTAGTGGCTTCTCCTGTTTGTTCCTGAGGTCCTGAGTTTATATCTGCATATTCTATCTGTTCCATATACTGTTGCACCTCTCCCTCTTCAAGTTCCGGTTGGTCTTCTAGAGGATTTAGTGCAGCAAAAGGATTTATAGTTATGTTGGCATTTGCTGTGTCTTGATCTTTAGGTAGACTCTTCCCAATGGATGGTCCTCCATTATATGGATTCCCTCCTTTCCTTTTCGCTCTGTTGGTCTGTTTCAATGTGCCTGGTTTTTGGGCTTGTGTCGCCCTTATATTTTTCCCTCCGGAGTCCATGCTGGAAGACTCAAGTTTTTACCAGATGAAGAGGCTCACCACGTAGAGCTTTATTTACTCTCTTTCTGGTTGGCCTCAATAGTAGGAGGCTACCGAGGGAGAGTTTTGCAGTAGCAGCAGTGGCTAGGTCAAGGTTGAGCACACTCTAGAGCTCTGAGAGGCTTTTCATGTAACTGAATCGTGTTGGTTCTGATAAGTGTCATTTAGTGTCATTATGAAATATTTCATATAAAGTCTTGACAAAAATCATTAGCAACCTCTTAAAATTCCACTCAAGAAAATTTATCCCATAAGAGAAAATGGGATTTTCTAAAGGGAAGTATAATCCTATAAAACATTGTAATGGTCCAAGAATACATTCAAAGTAGCCAAATAGATGGAAATAGTGGAATGGCCATAAAGTTAAAAACAAAAATTATTTTTGTAAGTTTGGACACTCTTTCTTATTTCTTTTGCTCCACCCATGCAACTCTTCTCTCAATTATGTAATAAATAAATCTAAATACCTCCCTCATAAAAAGAGCTAGATATGTATTGAAATAATGTAGACAATGACCCATCCAAATCTTGATAAATACAATAGAACATCCCTTTAATATCATAATAAATGGGGCATCTGCAAATGAGGTGATAAACAGATCCTTTCTTGCACTATTACCAAAATAAATGGATCTCATTGGTTTTGATACGTGTCATTTAGTGTCATTGTGCAATACTTGAAAGTTCACTCAAGAAAAATTATCCCATAAGAGAAAAGGGGGTTTCATAAAGGGAAGTATAATACTATAAAACATTGTAATGGTCCAATAATATATTCACAGTAGCCTAAGATGAGTTGTAGTTAGTTCTTAGGTGAACATGGCATAGTCTAGTTGTAGTAGTCCTAACTTGGTTGAGTTGTTGTAGTTGAGGCAAGACTTGCTTGGGTTCCCAAGTCAAAAAAAAAGTAAGGGTAGTTGTGAGGGCATGATAGCTAAGGAGTGCCAAGGCGTGCCAAGGAATGAAAAGGCTTGCTAACACATGCCAGACAATGTCAATGCATGTTGAGGAGTGTTAGGGAGTGCCAAAATATCACAAGGGAGAACTAGGTCAAAATGCATGAATAAGAGCATGTGCCAAGGAGTGTCAACGAATTCTAGGTGTCTCAAGGATAGTATGTTAGAATAACGTTAGAATAATACTTGTAGGAGGCAAGCCTATGGTTACAATAAGGACCTGGACAATTTATTTTTAGACAAAGGGATAGTTTGGGTTGGGCATAACATTATTTTTCCAATGACTTGGTTGGGTTCCCAAGTCTAAAAAAAAGTAAGTCTATCTATTAGGGTATGAAAACTAGGGAGTGCTAAGGTTTTCCAAGGAATTCCATGAAGAACTAGCACATGCTAGACAGTTCCAAGGCATGTTTGGTATGCCAATACATTCCAAGTGCTAAGGCATGGAAAGACGTGCCAAGCGCCAAGGTGTGGCACCAACACATTCTAGTGTGCTTTAGGGCCAAGTGCCAGGGAAACACGAGGGAGTGCTAGTTTCAAATGCATGGAAATGAATGAATAAGAGTGTGAAGGGGAGTGTTAGTAAGTTTTAGGTGTGAAAAGCATCAGGGAGTGCCATGATGTGCTAAGGAGTGCCAAAGCATGCCAAGGAATGCAGGGGATTTTAACATGTGCCACATAGTGTCAATGTTAGACGTGCCAAGTGTTATGGCATGTCAAGATGTAAACTATGTTGCTTAGTTGTTTTGTGACCACGGTTGGATGTGAGCCTTGTATTTGTAACTTTTCAAGTTGTATGATTTGAGATTTGACATGAGTAGCCTAAGATGAGTTATAGGAAGTTATTAGGTGAACAAGGAATAGTCTATTCATAGTAACTGTAACTTGGTCAAGCTGTTGTAGTCAAGGCAAGATTTGGTTGGGTTCGCAAGTTGCAAAAAAAGGTAAGGGTAGCTGTGAGAGCATGATAGCTAAGGAGTTTGAGGGCATGCTAAGGAATGAAAAGGTGTGTTAACAAATTTCAGAGAGTGTCAATGCATGTCGAGGAGTGTCAGGGAATCACAAGGGAGAAATAGGTCAAAATGCATGGAAATGAATGAATAAGACTGTGTGTCATAGAGTGTCAGTGAATTTCAGGTGTCCCAATAACAAAGTGGGTTAGGAAATTTTTCTAATTCTGATGTACACCTTCAAGTGAGAGTACTAAGTCTACCAAAACAATTTCATTGATTTACCTCGTCTCTTGCTAAGTGCAAGTAGTCTTTAGTAACATGCATGTCCAGGGCTCACCAAAGATAAAAATTGTGATTTTAAAATTTATGTGTGATTCTTAGAACATTATTAATATTTTACATCGTTAGAGTTTCACTTCCAATCCAAGAAGCCACTACTGTGTGCAAAAATATTGTGAAACTGCCAAATTCCACAACATGACAAATCAGGCTAGGGTGCCTTCAAAATTTTATATGCCAGAACATAGAGAACATATGGTGAAATATAGAGGTTGATAGCTAGAGTATCTTATGATCTACAACCCTACACAATCAAATTCCCAAGAACAATATCTAAGCATTAGTTATTAAGCATCAACCATAGAAATTTGTTTGGTTTGGCACTTTTCTCCAACTCTAGAAACACACACAGGCTTAAAATAAATTGCATACCATGTTCTCATTATAAATCCAAATTCCAATCCTTGAAGTCTATGGTCTACTAAAGCAACCAAACAAAAATAATAGAGGAAGCTTTACATGGAATCAAAGGTATGAGAGTTAATTATCTTGTTTGCAATCATGGCATTACCTCAACAACAAAGCGAGCCCAGATCATGTCACTGTGAGCTTCCATGACTCCCTTTAAAATCATAAGCCCCAAGCCTCAAATGATGTCATCTATTTCAAGGAAGATCCCCCGCTCCTCACAAAGAATCTAAAATATTGGTGAAAACCAACAGAAGATAACATGATAACATTAAACCATGTCTCAAAATAACAAAAATGAGTTATTGAGTGCAATATAAAAACCCTATTAATACAAGAAATTAACTAACCTCTATAAAAAATTCTCGTGGCTGACTCATATTCTCCACTATGATAGGGCACCCCATAGTTTGAAGATCCAATTCCACTGCCCAACTTGCACCAATTTCAAGGTTACATTTTGAAAGAAATCCACCATCCTTATCAGGCACCTACATACTTTCCAAGGTAATAAACAATTATACTTGACTGCCAAGTTTACGGTGATATTTTTCATTTTTTAACTGCTGGAAGAAGCAATTTATCAGTTGGAGCAAAATAATCACTCCATGGATGGACAATACATAAAGAAGCACAAGAAGATCGAAATTGTAAATTTAAATCCCCAGTTTATCATAATGGTAATGTAATATTTTAAAGCACCAATAAACACCAAGAATGGAGATGAAATACCACTCAGTATTATCTCAAGGACTAGAAGGAAAATGCAGAATTATTAGATTATGCAGTACCTTAAAGATACAACCTTTAGGAAATGAAACAAGAAATATTAAGATTGAAGGTAGATATTATCCTACAACACTGTTGGCATAGAAACTGAGAAATGTCAATGACACTTACATTTTTGTAAATGTTCATCCTTGTTTTTGCCGACCTGCATGGAGAAAAATGCATAATGATTCAGTGTGCACATTTTACTTAGCTGAGTTGCCTGAGACTAGTTCCCATTAAGATTTTTCACTTTAAGGGAAAGTTATATTAGGCTCTTACCTTGCTTGACCATCATAGGCTACCTAAGGGTTACTTTCCATTACATGTAAGAAACTACTATAATTCAATTTTATATTGCAGAGTAACCTTTACTACATGAAATTTGTCATCAGGCTTATAGCCTCTCAGAGAATTCATTTGATCATTTCAACTTGTGCATCATATTTTTTCTATTGGATCTAACATGTGACAACTATCAAATCTGAAAAATCCTTGTAGTAGAACTGTCTAAAATTTAGTTGATGACATCTTTTTCTTTATGAAAACAAAGTTATGGATCAATGTAGCACATAGATCCATGTGCATGCAATACTTTGTGCTATCATGAAACAGATATGAAGACATGTGCTTGACCTCCAACATTGTTCATTATACCTTGTAGCTTTTACATGGAAAATAAAATCAATATTCTCTATGCCAATACAAGATGTAGGAAGAAAAATTCTCAATGAAGCTAGTAAACAAACCTTATTATAGAATTATCTACAATAGACATGTTTCACATTCTGGATAATATCTCAATGGCTATTACTTTATATTCTCTTATAGCTGATTATAGACTAGTACAATGGCTTAACTTTTATGTATTCTAAGGCAGCCATGTTGCATGTTTATCAGAATTTGAATCATGGGATTCATCCTACAACTAAATTAACATAAATTTTATCCAAAATTGAAATCAAGAAAATTATTTATAGAAGCAGTAGCTATATTGTAGTTGTATGTTACAACCCATGCTAAATTAGGTAAATAAAAGAAAATTAATTGTGGATGCATAAGTAGCGAATATGGTGTTCAAAATAATTAATGAAAGTTTTGATAATGGAAAAGAGACCATATTATTCTTAGAAGGCAGCCCACACATGGATCCTCGACCTCCAAGTTATTCCAATGCAATTGAATTTCATTAGTATTATGACAAGGAAAGTTGTAAGGACTCGTTCCCTTTCTTTTGAGTAAAGGATTTTCCAGAATGGTAATAAAATTACAAATTTGGAAAGAGGATTTTTAGATGCTTTAATAGCCTCTATTTCAGCCTAAAGGCTTGCTGCAAATTAATTCATACTTGGGTTGTGGCTTGTCTGGAAAATATTGCAAACATGTTCACTGAAGACATGCTGGTATGGTGCTGCCATGCTACTTCCTTTTACACTAGCAACTAGAAAAGATATATGCCCAGAACATGTCATGAATGGTCAACATTCTAAGGTCCTGACTCATAAGTGCTGACTGGGCATGTTTCTTCTTTTTGAAGCTTAAGGAGCCAGGAGTAAACAGTCCCATTGATGCCAAGTTATAAAGTAGTGATACAAGTTCTTTGACAAGAAAATTCGTGCATATCCATGTGAGATGGTAACAACCACCATTTTCCCCTTTTAAAGGACCCTTATTTATGTTTCATAGCATTGGAGCAGTGACAAGGACGTTGCCTTTTTCGCAACAAGAAGAATTTCTCACTGATGATACATTGACAAAGATTTTTTTACCTCAGAGATGTCCTCTTGCAGTCATGGTATGTTATAGAAATAGTCTTCTAGCAGGAAAGGATCAAAAGGATCCTTGATGAGAATGTTCTTCAATATATGGAAGAATCTTAGAAAGAGTATATTCCACTAGAAGTTTATGGATGTAGTCTAGAATATTATGGAAGCAAGCATGAAAGAAGTTTACTAGTTTAGTTACAACATGAAGGCATAATTGAAGTATTTTATCATCATGAGAAAGGAGCCTCATCATAGACATTTTCTTCAAAGAAAGAGGCAGTTCATGAAAGAAGTTGAATAGATCACAAAATCAAGGAAAGTGGTATGCACATCTTTAGATAAGAGCTATTCTTTAGAAAGTAGAATTCATGTATTCAGAGATATGGCGGGATATATTTGGAATCATGCACATTGTATGTCTTGGTTAAATACTAGATGAAATAAGGACTCTTCCGTATGGGTACTCAATGTATAGAAGCATGACGGTTGTGCATAAAACTTGGTGATATTGATCAACATCCGATATGGTCTCTTGAAAAATGAAAATGAGCCATGATAACTTCAGAGGAGATGCAAAGACCTTGATGGATATGATGTTGAAGCTCGCTGATTGATACATTTTAGGAACATATTGATTGATGTTTGCAAGCTCAAGAGCATGGAAAAGGGAACTTTGATTATTATGTGAAAATAAACCAAGTAAATGGATGTTGACCTTAGAGGAAGCAAGTAGTATTATTTGAAATCATGACTACATGTTTTATGACTTAGTAACTCTAATATTGATGGTTCTTTTGAGATGTGATTCGACTACATGTTGTAGGAGTACATTCTAGAAAGATAACAATTGAGATAATATATTTGTATTTGTTTGTATTAACTCTTAAGAAAGGAAAAATCAAGTCTTGGAAAATCAAAAACCTTGGAAGATTGAGCTAATCCATAACCATATTCTGGAGAAAACAATGCCTAAAATTATACTATGATTGGATGGATTTGTGGAGAAGTGTAAACTGGAGAAAAATTATCTTACTCCTACCCATACAAATTCATGCTATGCATCATGGTCCATGGCATATATTCAATCTGATATGTTCAAAGCCATGTATGATGTAACTATCTAGCATAACGAAACTGTCATTTCCAAGGACCAAAACAAGAAAACTTGTTGATTTATTAATTGACATAGCTTGCGCAACTTAAATAATCAGTTTTCTATGTCAATGAAATGATGTTTTATTTATTTACAAGTGAAGTAATAACACATGCTAGATAGTTCCAAGGCATGATAAGCAAGCCAGGATGTGTCAATGCCAAGGTGTGGCTTGAATGCATGCTAGGGAGTGTGAGGGCCAAGTGCCAGAGAAACACAAGGGAGCACTCATTTCAAATGCATGGAAATGAATTGTCAGTGAGTTACAGGTGTGCTAAGGAGGGATTGAGAAGGTATGCTAGACAGTGATGAGGCATCACAAGGGAGAACTAGGTCAAAATGCTTGGAAATGAACAAATAAGAGTGCAGTGTGTCAAGGAGTGTCAACGAATTCCAGGTGTCCCAAGGACGAAGTGTGTTAGAAGAAGTTTAGAATAGGACTTGAAGGAGACAAGCCTATGGTTGTGATAAGGTGTGTACAAAATAGTTTCAGACAAAGGGAGAATTTGGGTTGGGCACAAAATGTTTTTGTCAATAGCATGATTGGGCTCCCAAGTCACAAAAAAAGTAAGGCTATCTATGAGGGCATGATAGCTAGGGAGTGACAAGGTGTTCCAGGGAATGCCATGAAGTACTACCACGTGCTAGAAAGTTCCAAGGAATTTTAGGCATGCCAAGACATGGAAAGTGCTAAGGCATGCCAAGATGTTCTAGGCACCAGGGTGTGGCACCAACACATGCTAGGGAGTGTTAGGGCCAAGTTACATGGAAACAAAAGGGAGAAGTAGTTTGAAATGCATGGAAATGAATGAATAAGAGTGTGATAGAGATTGTTAGCTATCGAGTAGGAGGTGTGTTAAGTGTCAGGGAGTGTTAGGATGTGCTAGGGAGTACCAAAGCATGCTAAGAAATGCAGGGGATGCTAACACGTGATACATAGTGCCAAGGGATTATTAGGCATTCCAGGTGTTATGGCATGTCAAGATGTAAAAAAAATTCTTCGTTGTTTTATTTTATGACCACGGTTGGATGTGAGCCTTGTCTTCGTAGCTTTTTAAGTTGGATAAGTTGAAATTATACATGAGTAGCCTAAGAAGAGTTATTGGAAGTTCTTAGCTGAGAAAGGCATATTTTAGTTGTAGTAATTGTAACTTGGTCAATTTGTTGTTATAGTCAAGTTGTTGTTATAGTTGAGGAAGGATTTTGTTGGGTTCCCATGTTGTAAAAAATGTAAGGGTAGTTGTGAGGGCATGATAGCTAAGGAGTCCCAGGGTGTGTGAAGGAATGAAAAGGTGTACTAACACATGCCAGACAGTGTGAATGCATTCCAAGGAGTGTTGGGGAGTGTCAGGGCTAGGCACAACATTATTTTTTCAATGACTTGGCTGGTTTCCAAAATCGCAAAAAGGATAAGGCTATATATAAGGGAATGAAAACTATGGAGTGCCAAAATTTGCCAAGAAATATCAGGAAGTGCTAACACATGCTAAATAGTGCCAAGGCATGTTAGGCATGTTGTTGGGGCCTTCGTTTTGAGTTTTTGCAGAAAGACAAGATAGGAACAGGCGGCGGGGATGACCGGTTGAGTTGCAGAGATGACAGCCAAGGGGGGGACAGGGACCAAGTGTAGTCCAACAATTGCGGAAAGGTGGTGGGGAGAGCAAGAGAAACTGAGAAAGTAGAGAGAAAAGGCAACCAAAGGCAGAGTCAACTGAGCAGGAAATAAATGGAACTAACAGTCTAGGTGCAGAGCATAGGATAAAAGGCAAAAGAAAGGATGGGAAAGGGTTGGTGATTACTAGATATTGATGAACCAAGCGAGCCAGGAATCAATGCAACCTTCCTTGGTTGTGAAAGGCGGGTACACCCTTGCTCTGTTGGTCTCTGATCTGTGGGTTGGGTCATTCTTGTTATTGATGATCAGGCTTCGAGCCTTCTATACTTATTTATGTATTTATTTCTATGAAGCGTAATGAAAGAGATAGTTTTCACCTATGATGTATTGTTGAGTTCTATATTGGTTCTTTAAAATGTTTAAATATATGTATATATGCTATATGATTTCCTAAGGTAATGTGAGTAGAATAGTGTGGTTGGATTACAATAGGTGCTTGATTGCTATGATTTAATATCGGTTTTAGGTTGTGCTTCCCTTGGTTCCTCGTTCTACCCCCTCACACTTCAGTCATGGCACACCTTGAGTGAGACTCCTTACCCTCTCTGGGTAAGGTAAAAATGCTGACATTGTTCTAGACTATAACGAAGCCTTGTTGGCCCCTTGTACCTAAACCCATGGTCTCTTCCTTGTTCCCATTTTCATGCCAATACATGCCAAGTGCTAAGGCATGCCAAGATGTGCAGGTGTTAGGTTGTGGCACCAACACATGCTAGTGAGTGTTAGGGAGTACTAGGAAACACAAGGGAGCACTAGTTTCAATTGCATGGAAATGAATGAAAAAGAGTGTGTGATAGGGAGTGTTAGCATGTTCCAAGTGTGCTAAGGAGGGAGTGACAAGGTATTCTAGGTAGTGCGAAGGCATGCTATAGTGTTAGGGAAGCATGCCAAGATGTACCAAGTTGCAAGGTGTGCCAATGCGTACTAAGGAGTGTTAGGGAAACACAAGGGAGAACTAGGTCAAAATTCATGGAAATGAATGAATAAGAGTATATGACAGGGAGTGCAGTTCCAGGTGTGTTAAGGAGGGAGTGACATGGTATGCTAGGCAGTGCTAAGCCATGCTAGAGTGTGAGGGCAGCATATGACCAAGATGTTATGAAACCAGCTCAAGAAAAGATAGAAAAGATAGATCAACACCTTAGAATTCAGCCTCTTCGAGGGGGCAACCTCCTTTACATTACATAAATGAAAAATTCTTGGATGATACAAATGACAAAACCTCCTTTCTATATATAGGAGTCTAAGGAGTCACAATATAATCCAGCCGACCTAACAATAATAATATAAAGCCACAAAAATAACAATAGAGGGATTCTATGGGGCACAAAAATAACAATATGGGGTAATAGGGGCACAACAATATAAATAAGGGGTATAACTACAATAGTAATGGGGTAATCACTAGTATTATAGGGACCCAACATGCCCCTCTCCTTCAAAAAAGTGTTGTCCTCAACGCTTGAGTAGTTCTGGATACTTTTGCATAAAATTCTCATCCTCCCATGTGGAATCTTCAGCGGATAAGTTCTTCCACTTGATAAGATACTCTGAAATTGATCGATTTCGTAGCTGTCGAGTTCTTGTTTCTGTGACTGCTTCCGGTTCCAATATAATTTTTCCTTCCTCGTCAAGTTCTGGCAATATTGTTTGAATTGGGAGCTTGTCACCTATAACCTTCTTTAAACATGAAACATGGAAAACTGGGTGCAATCGAGAAGCTGCAGGAAGCTCCAATTTGTATGCCATAGTACCAATCTTTTCCAACACCTTGTATGGACCATAATACTTTGGTGATAATTTATTATCCTTCTTAGCTTGCTTTAGGGACATTTGCTTATATGGTTGTAGCCGTAGGAATACCCAATCACCTACATCAAAACTTCTTTCACTGCGATGTTGATCTGCCTGTTGTTTCATTCTATTTTGTGCCAACACGAGGTTATCCTTTAAGAGTTGGAGGACTTGTTGTTGATGTTCGATGTGATGTTCCACTGCCTGAACCTTAGAATTTTCTCTTAAATATGATGTGATGGATGGTGGTTGATACCCATAAAGTGCCATAAATGGGGTCATTTTTGTTGCTGTATGGAAGGAAGTGTTATACCACCATTCAGCCAGAGGCAACCATTTGACCCATTGTGTCTGTTTATCAGATACAAAGCAACGAAGATATCCTTCCAAACATTTGTTTACTATCTCAGTTTGCCCATCAGATTGAGGATGATAAGATGAGCTATGAGCTAACTGAGTACCAAGACAAGAAAATAATTCTGTCCAAAAATTTCCAGTGAAAATGGGATCTCTGTCACTTACAATAATCTTTGGGTTTCCATGTAGCTTTTGAACTATTTCCATAAATGCAGTAGAAACTGTACTGGCTTTAAATGGATGTGATAATGCACAAAAGTGTGCATACTTGGTAAGTCTGTCAACTACCACCATGATGACACTCTTTCCCTCAGACTTGGGTAAACCTGTGATAAAATCCATTGAAACCTCCTCCCAACGTTGGCTTGGAATGGATAAAGGTTGTAATAGACCTGGTGTCTTAATTGTTTCAACTTTATTTTGCTGGCAAACCAAACATTCCGCCACAAACTTTTGAATATCTGATTTAAGGCCATCCCAAAAAAATTCCTTCTTAACCCTGTGGTAAGTTTTTAAAAATCCTGAGTGCCCTCCTAAGGGAGAAGTGTGCAATTCCATAAGAATCTTTTGTTTTAGCTGGGAATTCTTACAGAGGTATAAGCGATCTTTGTACCATAACGAATCATTTTGCCAGCTAAATGTATCAGAAGTACTGGAATCTTGTTGTAGCTTTTGAATAAGTGCCCACACTTCTTCGTCATTCTTCCATTCCTCCCTTGCTTCGTTTATCCAATCTGGTTGGATAATAGAAATGGCACACAACAATGCTTCCACATCCTCATCCTTTCTTGAGAGTGCATCTGCCACCACATTTTGCTTCCCTTTTTTGTAGATGATTTCAAAGTCATAACCCAACATCTTTGTGACCCACTTTTGTTGCTCTTCAGAGGATAATCTTTGTTCTAAAAAGTATTTAAGGCTATCATGATCCGTTTTTACCTTGAAGTGTCTTCCCATTAGGTAGGGTCGCCATTTCTTAAGTGCATGGAGTATTGCCAACATTTCCTTCTCATAAATAGCTTTGCTTAAAAACTTTCCCTTGATTGGACGACTTTCAAAAGCAATGGGTCTTTCATCTTGCATTAGAACAGCACCAATTCCATTTCCTGAAGCATCACATTCCACAATAAAGGTTTTTGTGAAGTCCGGTGTAGCTAAGACCGGTGCTTGGCACATTGCCTCTTTAAGATGTTCAAAGGCCTTTGTTGCTTCCGGAGTCCATGAAAATGAATCTTTCTTCAATAATGTTGTTAGAGGTGCTGCTATTCTCCCATAATTCTTAACAAACTTGCGATAATACCCTGTCAACCCAAGAAATCCTCGCAGATGCTTTATGGATGTGGGGATTTTCCATTCCTTAATGGCTTTAATTTTGCTAGGGTCTACCTTAACTCCTTCATGAGATACAATATGACCCAAATATTCCACCTCCTGGACTCCAAAGAAACATTTGGATCTTTTTGCATATAATTGTTTCTCCTCCAATAGTTGTAGCACCCTGTCAACATGTTCAACATGATCCTTCCAAGACTTGCTGTAGATTAGTATATCATCAAAAAATACTAACACAAATTTTCTAAGGAATGGTTTGAAAATTGAATTCATCAAACCTTGAAATGTTGAAGGTGCATTGGTAAGGCCAAAAGGCATGACCAAAAATTCATAATGACCCTCATGAGTTCTAAATGCCGTTTTCGGAATGTCTTCAATCTTCATTCTGATTTGATGATATCCCGAACGAAGATCCAACTTGGTGAAGTAAATTGATCCATGCAATTCATCCAGTAATTCATCAATAACAGGAATGGGGAACTTATCTTTAATAGTGAGCTTGTTGAGCTCCCTATAATCCGGACACATGCGCCATGATCCATCCTTCTTGTGCACCAATACTACTGGAGCTGAGAAAGAACTTTGACTCGGTTGAATTATACCAGCCTCTAGCATTTCTGCAACCATACGTTCAATTTCACTTTTTTGGACATAGGGATATCTGTACGGCCTGATGTTTGGAGGAACACTTCCTGGAATCAGATGAATAGCATGATCATGATCACGCATAGGTGGGAGACCTTTGGGAGTCTCAAATACCTTGGAATGATTGTCCAGGACTTTTTGGAGATCTGGAGAAATAGATGATTCCAATGTGGAAACATCTAGCGAACATAATTGTGCAATTACACCTCTTTGCTCCTTTTTTAGAAGCTTTGTCATGCCATTAGAGCTGATTATCTTTCCTGGTTTCCCTGCAATACCCCTTAATTCAACTTCCTTTCCTTCCGTAGAAAATTTGATGAAAAGTTCTTGAAAATTAAAAGCTATTGTACCCAAGGATTGTAGCCATTGGACTCCTAGTACAACATCAGCACCTCCCATTGGAATGGAAAGCATTGGGCTAGTCAATACATATTCTCCCATGGATAGCTTGATATTATGGCACTTTCCAGAGCAATTTATTGTTCCTCCATTTGCAATCATCACTTGACACTCTGGTGCTGGATATAGGAAGCAATTCAATTCTTTTGCTACCCTACAATGAATAAAATTGTGGGTGCTTCCTGAATCAATCAACACTATTACCTTTTTCTTCTTGATTTGTCCTTCTATCTTGATGGTTTGAGGAGTGGTAATTCCCGCCAATGCATTACAAGATATGGTCGGATTTATTTGTTCTTCATCTAGGCTTTGTTCCTGGAGTATATCTTCTTCTTTTGACCTTTCTTGCTCCTTTTCTTCTTCCTCTTCACAATCTATGTAGAATAATTTCTTCTCAGCACACTTATGACCTTTAGTGTATTTGCTATCACAACTGTAACAAAGCCCTTTTGCTCTTTTTTCTTCCAATTTTTGTGGTGTCAACCTTATAGGTTGTGGAAGACTAGGGGCAACAACACTTCCGTCTTTATAGTTGTGAGTGGTATGCTTCCTGGTTGCCATAATTTTGCTTTCCATTTTTCTTGCTAACCTGAATGCCTTCTCTAATGAATCAGGTTCCCAAAGGCGAACATCATGTTGGATATTATCCTTTAAAGACCCTATGAACACATCAATCCTATGCTCCTCTGGAATATCTTTTACCCTTATGTTCAATTTTTGGAACTCCTCAATGTGCTCCATTATTGAACCCTTTTGTTTGAGACTTATCAATTGGCTAAAAAAAGTGTTGCTTTTTGTATCCTCATAATGTGCTATCAATTCTTCCGTAAAAATTGCCCAAGTGATAAATTTTTTACGAGAGCAAAGCCATTGATACCATACAAACTGATTTGGTTCCAAATATAAAGTTGCCATACGTACCTTTTGTGTGTTTTGCACATTATTGAGATCGAAGAATTGCTCCATCTGTAATATCCATGTGGCGGGATCCTTGCCATCAAACTTCCTCATATCGATTTTTGGAATATGGTGATTCTTCGATCCAACATTAGAGTCTATGGAATCATGATTAACATTTCTTTTGTTCTCATCATGAGTTTCCTTTACTACCTTTTCACCATTAGTGACCCTTTCTTGTAGCAACTTCTTCAATTCTTCCATGTCTGTCTTCAAATCTATCCTCAAATTTGCCATCGAATCCTCCATCTTAGCTTCCATGCCCTTTATCTTAGATTCCACTCCATTTACCTTAGATTCCACACCATTTATCTTAGATTCCACGCCACTTATCTTAGCTTCTGTTAGCTTTTGTGAGCGTGACATTTGTTGCACTTGTTCTTGTAATTTTGATATATCATGTAGCATTTCTTCCTCTTCTTCATGAGTCATGCTAGAGCTTTCAGGTTCCTTACTAGGTGTTTGCATTTTCTTTCCTCGGGGCATCAGTTACCGATAATAATGCTTTACTATGCCCTTTGAATTCCGTTAAACCAAGCTTACACAAAAATTTAAAAAAAACTACACACCTTTTTTCACTTTATAGAAGCCTGATATTGAATCTGATGTATCTCTGTAATTTTGAATCATCCAGTTCTGAAATTGCTACTTGTAGTAGCCTTCTGCGTCCTCTTTCCAATGCCACAAGTCTGAGCTAAATTGGATTCTCCAAGAAATAGTTATGCACAATCTCCCGCAGTGACCTGATTATAGACTAGTTCAGTAGAGCGAACTTGTATGAAGTGCCACGTGTCACTGTTTCAACCTTTGACTCTAAAAAATATATAAAAGAAAACTACAGTCCATCCTCTTTCTGTAACTTCTTACGAAATTTCAATCCGATGCTTAGAAAGAAAGTTATGACGATTTTCCCCAGGTCACCTGTTTTGAATGTAATTCAGGAGTCTGCAAAAAGACCAACTTCCTCAGATCATATCTCCGAAAATATCACGCGAAAAGCTATGAAATTCGGACCCAAGGTTCAGCGTCAATTCTTCTCAAATGGGTTTTTCTTGAAACTTCTGAAACGTCACAGAAAAAAAGTTATAGCGAAAATTCCACG
Source organism: Pinus tabuliformis (assembly GCA_031772625.1). Lineage (NCBI taxonomy): Eukaryota > Viridiplantae > Streptophyta > Pinopsida > Pinales > Pinaceae > Pinus > Pinus tabuliformis. The sequence goes on from CM062811.1 coordinate 515,518,029, forward strand.
ATGACCTGTTTGGAGCAGCGAAACCCTAGAATCCAAAGCTCTGATACCAAATGTTATGAAACCAGCTCAAGAAAAGATAGAAAAGATAGATCAACGCCTTAGAATTCAGCCTCTTCGAGGGGGAAACCTCCTTTACATTACATAAATGAACAATTCTTGGATGATACAAATGACAAAACCTCCTTTCTATATATAGGAGTCTAAGGAGTCACAATATAATCCAGCCGACCTAACAATAATAATATAAAGCCACAAAAATAACAATAGAGGGATTCTATGGGGCACAAAAATAACAATATGGGGGTAATAGGGGCACAACAATATAAATAAGGGGTATAACTACAATAGTAATGGGGTAATCACTAGTATTATAGGGACCCAACACAAGATGTGCCAGGTTCCAGGGTATGCCAACGCGTGCTAGGAAGTGTTACAGAGCACCATGGAAACACAAGGGACCACTCGATCAAAATAATGCATGGAAATGAATGAATAAGATTTTGTGAAAAGAAGTGTCAGTGAGTTTCAAGTGTGCTGAGGGAGTGACAAGATATTCTTTGCAGTGCTAAGGCATGCTAGAGGTCATGGCAATGATATGCCAAGATGTGCCAAGTGCCAAGGTGTGTCAATGCATGCCAGGGAGTGTTAGGGAGTGCCATGGAAACACAAGGGAGTGCTAGTTTCAAATGCATGTAAATGAATGAATAAGAGTATGTGACAGGGAGTGTCAGTGAGTTCTATGTGTGTTAAGGAGTGAGTGACAAGGTATGCTAGATAGTGCCAAGGAATGCTAGAGTGCCAGGGCGACATGCCAAGATGTGCCAAGTGTGAGGGAGTGCCATGGAAACACAAGGGAGAACTAGTTAAAAATGCATGGAAATGAATGAATAAGAGTGTGTGATAGGCAATGTCAATGAGTTTCAGGTGTGTTAAGAAGGGAGTGACAAGGTTATATGCTAGGTAGTGCCAAGGCATGCAAGATTTCTAGAGAATGTGAGGGAGTGCTAGGGAGTGCCAAAGCATGCCAAGGAATGTAGGGGGTGCTACCATGTGCCACATAGTGCCAAGGGATTGTTAGATGTTCCAAGTGCTATGGCATGTCAAGATCTAAACTATTTTCTCAGTTGTTTTATGACCATGGTTGGACGTGAGCCTTGACATGGTAACTTGTAACTTGTTAAGTTGGATAAGTTGAAATTATACATGAGTAGCCTAAGATGAGTTATAGTCAGTTATTAGGTGAACAAGGCATAGTCTAGTTGTAGTAACTATAACTTGGTCAAGTTGTTGTAGTTGAGGCAAGACTTGGTTGGGTTCCCAAGTCCCAAAAAAAGTAAGGGTAGTTGTGAGGGCATTATACCTAAGGAGTGTCAGGGTGTGCCAAGGAATGAAAAGGCATGCTAACACATGTCGAACATTTCCAATGCATGTTGAGGAATGTTAGGGAGTGTTAGGGCATCACAAGGGAGAACTAGGTCAAAATACATGGAAATGAACAAATAAGTGTGTGTGCCAAGGAGTGTCAATGAATTCCAGGTGTCTCAAGGACAAAGTGTGTTAGGAGAAGGTCATAATAGGAATTGTAGGAGGAAATCCTATGGTTATAATTATAAGGGGTTGGTCAAAGCGTTTAAGACAAAGGGAGACTTTGGGTTGGGCACAACATTGTTTTGTTAATGACTTGGTTGGGTTCCCAAGTCACAAAAATAGTAAAGCTATCTATGAGGGCATTACAATTAGGTAGTGCCAAGGTGTGTCGGGGAATGCCAAGAAATACTAGCACATGCTAGATAATTCCAAGGCATGTTAAGCATGCTAAGAAAAGCCAACTACTAAGGCATTCCAATATGTGGCAGGTGCTAGGGTGTGGCATGAATGCATGCTAGGGATTGTTAGGGCCCATTGCTAAGGAAACACAAGGAAACACTAGTTTCAAATGCATGGAATTCAAGTTTCAATGAGTTCCAGGTGTACTAAGGAGGGAGTGAAAATGTATGCTATGCAGTGCCAAGGAATGCTAGAGTGATAGGGAATCATACCAAGATGTGCCAAGCGCCAAGGTGTGCCAATGCATACTAAGGAGTGTTAGGGAGTTCCAAGGAAACATAAGGGAGAACTAGATCAAAATTCACGGAAATGAATGAATAAGAGTGTGTGACAAGGAGTGTCAGCGAGTTCCAAGTGTGCTAAGGAGAGAGTGACATGGTATATTAGGTTGTGTTGATTCATGCTAGGAGAGAGTGACAGGGCATGCCTAGGAATGAAAAGGTGTGCTAACACATGGCAAACAGTGTCAATGGATATTGAGGAGTGTTAGGGAGAATCAAGGGAACACAATGGAGAACTAGGTCAAAATTCTTGGAAATTAAGAAATAAGAGTGTGTGCCAAGGAGTGTCATTGAATTCTAGGTGTCTTAAGGATGAAGTTTTTTAGGAGAAGTTCATAATGGTACTTGCAAGAGGCAAGCCTATGGTTGTGATAAGGTGTGGACAAAGAAATTTCAAAGAAAGGGAGTCTTTGGCTTGCGCACAATATTTTTTTTCTAATGAATTGGTTGGGCTTCCAAGTCACAAAAAAAGTAAGGTTTTTTGTGAGGGCATGACAACTAGGGAGTGCCACGGTGTTCTAGTGAATGTAAGGTTCCCAAGTCATGGAAAAATATAATTCTAGCTATGAGGGCATTGTTATAGACATTTTTGTGCCTTACAGCTCTAAGCATGAAATGTCCATAAACCAAGGGCTCCTAAGTCCCTAAAAGTGTTGTTCTAACTCCTAAAGGAACAAGGTCAACAAATTACAGCTTCTCCCAGAAGTTCTCCACCAAAAACTGCTCAGAACTAGTCAAATTAGGATCATTTCAGCTGCTCCACTAGCCAAGTGCGTTGCAAAGCACCTAAGTCCACTATCTAGGTGCGTTGCAACACACCTAAATGCACTACCAGGGTTCGTTGAGCGGGAAATGACAAGTGGCAGAGTCATTCCACGAGGTGGAGAGACAATGGAAGCTTCCAGAATCTTCTCCAATGACACTTGCCTCACTGAATTCGACCAGGGATGAGTAAGAGGCTCTCAGTCTCCAAGTGGAAGCAAGAACTGACAGAGAGAAGCCACTAATCAATTCATGAGCTGACTCATCCTCCTTGCATACATCTATATATGGATCCCTCATCCAAGAGATCCAGGGGCTGGAATATTGTACATTGCAAAGAATTACTGTTGGTTTTGAGATAGATATCAGAGTATTGGGTGATTTATGCTTTGTTGGAGGTGAAGAGGGGCTTCTTTGCTAGGAGGTTGATGCTGGATCAGGAATCATCGGTTGTAACTCCTCCTAGATCTTCTTGTTATATCAATAAAACTATTTGAGTTTCTCCTACATACTTGTGTATCATTGATGCTTGTTACATTTGTATGTTTAGCTTAAATCTGATCCTAAGCTATTTATGAATATAAATCCATGTCTTTGTGTAGTTTTCTTCTTCTATGATCTTACAGGAACTTGGTGAAGCCTGGGCAAGTAAGGAAGCAGGTAGCTGGAAGCTATCAAAGAAGAGAGAGAGTGGATCAAAGGACTAGCGCAAGACACAGGTTAGTTCATCCTATTCCTCTTTGTTTATAGTTCATAAAGAAGAATACAAAAGTAGTTTTCTCTGTTTGTTTCTAAGGTAACTGTCACGCCTTAGTGGGATAGATTCGTTCTGAATAGACACTTATCCCGATAACAAAATGGCGACTCAACTGGGGACGATTGTCTAGTTAGTTGGTTTGTGTTTCTCTTGTTGTTTGTTTCATAAACTTAGAAGTAGCGAATCGAACTGCATTTGCCATTAACAAATGCAAAGTAGACATCTGCTGCTTCAATCCATTCATTGGATCTGTTTATGATTTGAACAGCTGATTCACAAATGATCTGATTGCCCTTTGTGATAGCTCTTAGACCTTCTTTAAATCTACCCTCTGATTGTGCATTACTGATTGCTTTTACTCGGCCAAAAACCATAGATTAAACTGCAAACCGTGACCCAGAACCCGGATAGAATTCTCGTTTCTACCCCAGCGCAGGTACTGTGAAGAGTTCCTACATTTCAGCGCAGTTCCCGAGAGGGAAACCTGCGTTGCAATCCAGTTTCTCTGTGTAACAAGTGCGCTGATCAGCCTAGCCTTGTGCAGCTGAGGTTCTTTGCTTCATTTTTTCCAGTTTTGTCTCTGATTTTTGCAGCCTGTGATCAGTGTATGTGTCTGTTTAAAAACCCCTTTTCTTTGTTGTAATTCCGCCTCAGTTGTATAAAAGAAATTGTAGATGTTTTTGTGTGTTTGTTACGTCATTTACAGTTTTCCATTGCAAAAGTATAATAATCGTACTGTCGTCCTTTGATTTAGATCTGTCGCAAGTGTCGATTTTGATCATAGGAGAAAGTTTATTTGCTGTTGATAGTCGATTATGCTTTTACTTTTGCCTTTGGCTTGAATTTGTCACTTTCTAGTGTCGAAACGAGTATTTATTTCAAAATCTTAAAGTGTCGTAATCATCTCTACCTTTTGATTTCGAAAAGAAGCTTGTTTGTGTTTGTCACTTGAAAGCAAATTCAGATTTGTACAACAACTTTCTTTTTAGGCATCAATATTAAGAAAGTGAAAAACAAAACACATGCATGTGCATTTGCATATTGGTAGTCTGTTTGGCTTGATTTAGGAAAAGTGCATTTACAGTGTGCTCTTTGCTCTTTGCGAAAAGATTGTGTCTTTCTTTTCCCTTAGTAGCTAGGATTTTCATTGCTGAAAAGAGATAAAAGCTTGTTTATCATCTTTAGATTGCATTTTAGGAATTACATATACATCTCGTGGTGATCCCAAAAGGAAAACTTCATAAGAAAGATCAACCTAAAATAAATTCAATGAACTTAACAATGCTTTGTAACTTAACGCACAACATTTAGAGGTCTAGGCTAGAGACGTATTCCGGCGTCGTAAAGCCTGGTAACTGTTGTCCTCACTGATGGTTGGGTGATTCCTCCACTTTGAGATGATAAGTGCCAGTACGGACTTGTGCTCCCACGTACCGTCGAGTATATATTGGGAGACCCCTATAGGCATAAAACCTTTATCCATAGGAAGCCGTGTCGGCCGCCCTACTAATCGCAATGCACCAAACACAGCATTCGGGAAGATCGACTGTCGTACCGTAAAAAGTATTCTACAGTTTTGCGATTGGTTTGGTACTCCCTCTACTTAGACCTCCAGAGCAGTCCCTTTCGTTCCTTTTCAGACTCCTTAACAGAAAAGGTCCATCTGAGCACTTGTCACTTCAGGCTCATTAAAAATCGAAGGAGACTAGAGTCATCTTTTGTTTTTTCTCGACTCTTAAAAACTGAAAAAACAACTTCTGTCAAAAGCGTCTAAAATTCGTTTAATTTGGAAACATACCTTCCCTTTATTTTAGTTGATCGAGTAATCCGCAATCGTGGAAGAAAGTCAATTGAAACCCCGTTGTTCGCGGAGGCTTACGAGTCAACCGTCTTTGTCTCCGGAAATGAAAACAGTACGGACAAAGTGAACTCATTTAACCGGTTCCAAGTCTCCTATCAAAGTTAGAACAAGTGTTCCAACGACATCAGAGACTCCGGTTACTCCAAACATTTCTGGAATCCCTGCCTCAACAGAAGAAGTTCAACAGCCACAGAAGGACAGTGGTACTGATCCTAGTTTGAGAATAAACACTTGTGTTACTGAACCAGTTCCATCTATAACCGGTTCAGAGAGTCTTACTCTTCAAACATCTGTCGCTGCTTCTTCGGCACCAGAAATATTTTACGGACCTGACGGTCTTCCCCTTCCACCTGGTCTGATTGCGATAGAAGAAATTGTAGAAGATCCTCAAACAAGTACTCCAACGCACTTTGGAGTCGGGATCACTCTATATCCTTCAACATCAAAAGTTAGTCTACCACCAGCGGAAGTTCCTGTAGAATCGCTAGGTAATCTTTTGGATAGACTACAAATTTCTAAACAACCGTCAACATCTAGGACTGTGTCTTCTGACACAGTGACGGCAGAACTCCCTGCTGTCACTTCGACAATGTTCGCCGGCATACCATCTGTCCCGACTAGCTCACAACCGCTAGAAGGAGCCCACTCAGGGGCTATTTCGACAGTTTGGTCTGTTCCTGTTTGTTCATCCGGAATTATATCCAGAAACTCTTATGTTGAGTCTCAACAAATTGATCCATTTGGAGGTCAATTTGGGCAGTCCGGTCCCCAAGGGCAAACAATTCCCTTGAGTTCTGGATTACCACCGTATGGGGGGCAGTATGCCCTGTCATTATCCCCTCTGGGAGGATATCCATACGGGAGTTCACAACAACATTCAGGTTATACTGGAATTACTTCAAGTGGTTGGGTACCTATACTACCTCAACAACCAAGAGTTGTGTATTCAATGCAACAATGTGTACCTATGTCGAACATACTGACTACGCCAGCTATTGTGACGGTGTCGCAAGTTCAAGCGCTGCCTGTTGTATGCCAACCTCAAGTTTCTCAGGTTGTAATGCAACAGCCCCTTGACCCTGCGACTCAACCACAATCGCCGACTAGTGGGTCGACACAGGTCCAGACGGGTACAATTACCCCTCACCTTGGTCAAACGGTTAGTATCAGGCAACAACACATGGCTTCACAACCGTGGCTGGTGCAATACCAACAACCACAATTCCAACAAGTATACCAAGGTGCTGAGCAACAGATCTTTGCGAACAGTGGACAACCGTACATTCAAAACGGTCAAAATCAACCATTCTATAATGGTCAAGTCCACCAACCTTACCAAACATACCAGCATCAAATGCATTATGCCAGTATGCAAAGACCAACTGCTCAGGCGATTCCATCGTATCTTAGGTATGCTTCACCTAACCTGAATCAACAGTTACCATTCGTGGCAACTTTAGAGTTACCTGATTTAAACCGGTTAACAAATGATCCAATTGCTTACGCCCCTTGGTGGCCAGCGATTCCGCATAAACTTCCATCAGATATTCCTAAATTTAATGGAAATCCGGGTGAAGATCCATCGAATCACGTGATGACCTTTCATCTATGGTGTTCATCAAACACCCTAAATGATGATTTGATAAGACTTCGCCTCTTTCAGAGGACGTTAACGGGTCCAGCGGCAAAATGGTACATTGAATTGCCTAGAGCTTCGTTCGACAACTTCAGTACCTTAGCCACAACCTTTTTAACCCATTTTCAATTACCAATAAGGTATGAAACAGGAACAGAACTGCTTACCAACTTCAAACAGACAACGGCCACTCACATATCTGATCATATACATGAGTGGCGACGTCGTCGTAGGATGGTAAAAACGTACGTTCCCGATCAGCTATTAGCTGAATGGTTTATCAAGTCATTACTGCCTTCCATCACGGAAGATGTGGCAAAGGGGGGAGTCGTAACGGAAGAGCAAGTGATCGCTCGTGCACAATATCTGGACTTGATTTACACTCAGTCCGGCACGCTCTACGACAAAATACCTGACGCCCCTAGACCGGAATTCTCAATTCCTCCTCTTCCTAAATCGAACAATGACTCTCATGTCGGCGATGGCGTGATTGGCACAATGGACACGAAATCGACAAAGGCTACATCCAAGAAGGCCCGTAAGATTTCAGGTCAAAATGCAAAAGACGAACTTCTTGCTTCGGAAGTAAATGCCGTATCGACAGATAAGGGCAAAGAAACCAAACAACCAGGAAGCAAGAAGAAAGGAAAAGGGAAGAAGAAGAAACAGGATGAGTCATCTCCTGAAAAACCTTCTTCAAACCCTCCTGGAAATAGGAAACCAAAAACTCCATGCTACATATGCGATGAGGATCACTGGACCTCAGAATGTCCATACAAAGCTGAGCTTAAGAAATTCTTCAAAAGTTCGAAAACCTCAGCAGTGTTAACTGATCCGTTTCCGAATCCAGGAACAAATCTGGTTGAAAGTGGAAATGCTTCCCCGTCTCAAGTGCTAATGTTGTCGATTTCAAAACAACAGAATGATGCTTTTATTTCGACAAGGAACAAAGATTACGGGAATCCGTAGCTATCGAACAACAAGGATAAAGATCAACCAAGTAGTTCGACAACAACTTCGACAGAAGTTGTACCACCCACCATCCCTGAATTGACGATAAAACCGCTGAAGGGAGTAGTACACAAGTCGACATTTAATCCCCGCGCTAGAGCGGCGCAACATTATAACATAGTGGAAGATTTGGCCCAATCGCCATCCACTATGTCGACTCTTGAAGTACTACAAAATTGCCCATCCCAAAGGCAGGCTTTATTATTGGCCATTGGTGGGATTGATCCAGAGGATTCCAATCTTGTATTCTTCGACCACAAGGGGTACGATCCTCAGTTACCAGCTCAATTAGCTTTCCTTGTTCAAGTGAAAGCCCTCAACAAAACTGTTCACCGAACGATTATTGATGAGGGGGCATCCACATGCATTATGTCGATGAGTTGCTGGAAAAATTTAGGATCTCCAACCTTGTCGCGATCTGCGACAACATTAAAAGCATTCGACGGAAGGACATATACCCCGTACGGTATCCTAAATAACTTGAAAGTTGAACTAGGAGGGAAAATAGTAGAAATAGATGTTGAAGTCATCGATGGGAATCTTGATTACAACATCCTACTGGGACGACCATGGATATATGCCATGGAAGCTGTTGTGTCGACCTATTTTAGAAAGATTGCATTTCCCTTCCAAGGAGGGATTACAATCGTCGATCAACAAAACTTCCTCCCCAATGGTTCTCAAGTTACAGGAAGCATTCCCATGATCCATGGAAGCCCCCATTCGCTTCAGAATATCGGAGTAGGCCTACTAAAAGATCCTATACTAATGGGAAATTTCGCTCTTCCACCTCCAATTAATCTGGCGGAAGTAGCATCAATAGGAACCTGCAACATGATATCTTCTACAAATATCTCAGAAAACGATATCAACATGGATCATGCAATGGTTTTTCCCCCGAGCCCAATGGAAATATTATAGCAATCACTGTTTCTAGCATGGGAGGCAAACCCAAATCAACGCTCATCAAGCGTTTGGATAGATAGGTCTAGAGAAGATGGTACTCCTTCAGATCCTTGGTCGCAAGTGCATGGCACCGACGAAGGAATTCTCCAAGCGATGGTAATTGAAGGAGCACCATGGAATGATTACCACCATCGTTCTCTTCTTCCGGATTATGAAGAAGATACTCAAAATGACCTTTACCATCCTTCAGTAGTTGATTTTCTATCAAATACTGTAAATACGGTGGATTCCGAGCGAAACTTATCCAACATTGAAGAGACTATAGCCATAAATATCTCGACCAAAACAGATGTTGTAGAGAATATTTATGTCGGCAAACGTTGTTCTCCTTCAGAGCTGGAAATATATAATGCTCTTTTTCGCGAATTCAGAGATGTATTTGCTTGGTCATATAGTGAAATGCCAGGCATCGACTCGAGTATCGTTGAACATGAAATTAAGATGTATCCAGATGTCAAACCAGTACGGCAACGGCTAAGGCAGGTGCACCCCAAGAAAGCCGCTGCCATTAAGGTAGAAGTTGAAAAACTCCTCCATGCTGGTTTTATCTACCCGGTTCCGCTAACCGATTGGGTTTCGAATATTGTCCCTGTTATGAAAAAACAAGGGACAATTAGAGTGTGCGTCGATTATAGGGATGTAAATCAAGCTTGTCCAAAAGACAACTACCCTACACCCTTCATCGACCAGATAATTCATGAATGTGCCGGATGCGAAATCTTTTCATTCATGGATCGATTCTCCGGGTATAATCAAATAAATATCTGCCCACAGGACCAGTCAAAGACTGCATTCATTTGTCCGTGGGGCACATTCGCATATCGAAAATTACCCTTTGGTTTAAAGAACGCAGGGGCGACGTTTCAGAGGGCAATGAATTATGCCTTCCATGACATCAAAAACATCGTTCAACCATACCTCGACGACCTTCCGGCTCATTCGCGAAAGCGGACTGATCATCCGCAGCATTTAAGAGCGATATTTCTACGTTGCCGACACTACAAGATACAACTCAATCCGCACAAATGTATATTTTGCGTCAGTTTTGGTCGTTTACTTGGCTTTGTGGTCTCCAAGGATGGGATTCGTATCGACCCGTGAAAGGTCCAGGCAATCATAAATTTGCCTCCACCTTCGAACTTGCTTCAGATTCAGAAACTCCAAGGGAAAGCAAACTTTCTGAGGAGGTTCATTCCAAATTACGTTGAACTTGCTAAAGGTTATACTCGTCTCTTGAAAAAGGAGGTACCCTTTATCTGGGATCAGGTAGCGCAAGCTTCCTTTGACGCTTTAAAAGATTCCCTAATGAAAGCATCATTAATGTACGCCCCTGATTATCAAAGAGATTTTAACCTATATCTGGCTGCAGCAGATACGACCATCGCAATGGTTTTAGTTCAAGAAGTCGATGGAATTGAACATCCTATTTATTATTTAAGTAAAAACTTAAATGATACAGAAAGCAAATATTCTAGCGCTTGCAGCTGTTCAAGCGATACAAAGATTTCGACACTATGTCCTCTTTCGGAAGACTACCATTTTGTCAGATTGCAACCCCATGACTTATATATTGTCGTGACAGTCGCTGGGGGGCAAATATTCAAAATGGATATCAATCCTTCAAGAGTTTGATCTGGAATTTGTAAAATCCAAGTCAAAGAAAGCTCTAGTTTTTGCAGAATTATTATGCGATCTCCCATCGTCGTCCAACGATGAAACATCCGAAGAATCAATCGTGGATGAAAATTTGTTTCTGATATCTACAAGCAATGAATGGTATGGGGATATAATCATTTATCTCCAAACCCAAAAATTTAGGCCAAACACCACCCACTCTGAACAAAAACGTATTAGATACCAAGAAAAAGACTACATGATCGTCGGTGATATGCTTTACAGTCGTGGTATTGATACGGTTCTGAGAAGGTGCCTCACCCATGAGGAGGCCGAAAAAGTCCTGAATGAGTGTCATTCAGGCACGTGTGGGGGGCATCAATCTGGATATGCTACAGCACAAAAAAATCTTACGAGCAGGATACTTCTGGCCAACATTGTTCAAAGATTGCATAACCGCAGTCAGAAGTTGCCATGCTTGTCAAATTTTTGATAGCAAAACCAGAAGACCACCCATACCTCTGCAGCCAATAGTTGCTGTTGGGCCATTCGCCAAATGGGGCATCGATTTCATGACATGTAACCCCACCTCGACCGGGGGGCATGGGTATATCATAGTCGCAGTTGACTATTTTACCAAATGGGCCGAGGCGATGCCTACATGAGATAATACTGGTGAAACAGCTGCCCTTTTCTTTTTCAATCATGTAGTCGCCAGATTCGATGTACCATAGGCTGTAGTCACAGATCATGGATCACATTTTCGCAATCACATGATGGTTGAATTAGCTGCCAAACTAGGGCTGTCTCACGACAGCTCTACTCCATATTATCCGCAGGCCAACGGACAAGTTGAAGCGATCAACAAGGTCCTGAAACGCATGCTGCAAAGGATGATCGGAGTTCACAAAAGAAGATGGCACCTAATCCTGTACTCAGTTTTGTGGGCTTACCGAACATCGGTAAGGAATGCAACCGGGTTCACACCCTTCCAACTGGTATATGGCCTGGAAGCAGTCTTACCTGTCCAGTGTGAAATCTCGTCTCTCAAACTCGCAATTGATCTCCTCCCCGGAACTTCAGAAGAAGAGGCTCGTTTCTTGGAATTAATCCAATTGGATGAAACCGGTCGTGACGCTGCGTTGGCTAACGAAGCCCATAAGAAACGAGTCAAGGCGCAGTTCGACAAAAATGTCAAACCCCGTGTCTTCTTAGAAGGTGACTTGGTCTTGCTTTACGACTAAGAATCCGATAAATTGGGAGCAGGTAAATTTAAGTCTTTATGAATGGGCCCCTATATTGTTAAGCGGGTGTTAGCAAAGGGAGCCTACGAGTTGATGAATTACGATGGAATTCCACTGGCGCAACCTCGTAATAGGTTGTACCTCAAGCGTTACTACGCGTAGTAGTAACCAGTATGCTTTTGTTATATTTTTGTTTTTGCTAAAGTGTTTGTTTTGGTCGAGTAATCCACCCTTTTTACATTTATTGCAGATGTCAAACCCATTGGAGCCATGTGTTGGATATGCCGACGGAGCGAGTCGTAGTTCGCGGAACCTGTCCTCCGCAGCCTGGGCCATTTTTGATCCAAACGGCGAGTTAGTAAGTTTCAGAGGTGTATGTATTGGTCGATCAACGAACAATATCGCTGAATATAGCGCGTTGATAGAAATTCTCTCTGATGCCATCACTCATGGTATATGCCGACTAATCGTCAGGCTAGACTCATAGCTCGTAATACTACAACTCAATGGTACATATTCCTTCCGAAACCGAGCTATTTATCGCATGTTCCTAAGGGTTAAGATTTTGGAAAGACAATTTGATCTTATTCAATACCAACATATTTCCAGAAACTTAAACACATTAACCAACTCATTAGCAAACTATGTGTTAGATAGACATTTACAACATTTATAAAAGGAAACACACCATCAATGTTTTACATGTGGATCATATGACTCAGCCAGAATAAAACTCCGAAAATCAAAAATATATATAGCTGTTTATGGTTTACATATAATGTTCTATAACCAAGACAAAATCGGTCACACGACCCAAAAACTCAAAATTCTAGGGGGCACCCTAGTCTAATGATGCTCGTGATAGCAAGTCACAGCCTGTGCGATCATGTGTAGGAGACGAGTCCATCGTCTGGGCACACCAGTAGTATGCCGCTGTAACCGCAAAGGTAGCTCGTTAGTCCTCACATCTGGTATACCAAGAGTGAGGCCCTCAACCTGCTCCTGCAAAGCTGTGAGAGTCTCGGCCACATCGAGGTCGCGAAGAATAGCCCTTCCAGCGGCCTCTCCTGCTGGGGTAGCAGCTGGTACTCTCAGGCGAACTACTGGACGAACAGGACCAACATCTGCATGTACACATGAGTTTGATTAGAGTCTTGATAGAACAAAGCACAAGGACATTATAAACAAAAGCAGTAAACAACAATATGGTCAGAGATTTTACCAATAACACCTCCAAAGCTCCAACAAACCAAGTTCAAATGAAATGGTAAAATGAGAGATAAAAAACACTTTTTAATTACTTTTACGTAGTTCGAAGTAAAATATTAGCGTTTTAATCTCGTTTTCAAGCAAATATTATTCATTTCTAACTAGTTTGATGAAGCAGTTGAAAATACAGTACGATCTTTGGAAGGACAAAGCTATCTATGGTAAAAATCAAAACAAGACCATCTAATCGAGCAGTTTTAGCACATAGTTCAAGCTTGTTAAAAAATAAACATAAGACATGAGCAAATGTTTCCACCCGCGTTTAAGCTCGTTAAAAAATGAACTATCCACCGGTAAATAACCACCATGAATGAAACATTTCAGCCATTAAAGCCTTGGTCGTGTTTGCACCGTCACCTCCACTTTTCGATTGGCCGATCATTCACCTCCATTTGATTGTTTACCCATTTTGAGGAACATCTGCGAAGAGTGATTTCACTAGCCATCCTTGTGACACTGCCGTGATTGGAAAATTCCAAACCTTACCTGGAATCAGCTGCTACCCATTTTATCACTCGTTCCTCAAAAGACGAGTCTTCTTTAAGCTCTTTTCAACTGACTCATAAAACATGAAAAGATTGCCGAGTTTTGACCTTCCAGCTCGTTAAAGCGACCGAAAGTGCTATCCCTCCTCTAGATTTTAATCTTTTTGGACCTGAGGGATTATTGCACAAAAAGATCGAGCGCTTGTTTTGTTCGGCTCGTTAAAACGATCGAAAATTCATCCCTTCTGTATTGTTTTATAATTTTTTTCGGACTTAAGGGATTAGATGACGAAAAAGGAATTTCAGAGTTACCTTTACGTACCTTTTCAGACTCTCTAAAAATGAAAAGGACCGAGTTATCTTTGTCGTTAGACTCGTTAAAAAGATTAATAGCGACAAACTTGTCTTTAGACGAGAACGAGTTTCACTATCGCTAGGCTCGTTAAAACATAGCGATGGGTTTGCCCGAAGGGAAAATTATAGAACAAGCATATGTTATCCTCCTCAAGCTTGACAAAAATAAAGAGGTATTGGTCAGCAATGACTGGGGACAAATTGGGAAGAAAACTCAAAGAATCTTTATTGGTAGCAAGTCGCTCTTGAACATGACACTTCCACTCCATGTCTGAGTCGGGTTGGGTTGTTCCATTCACCGGTCACATCGCCATGGTCTCGCCATACCATCCACATTTGGGTTAAATGCTACCAATCCATCACATAAGTGTCACCGACATGTTCAAGAGAAGTCATCCAGAGAAGTCACCTGTGTCCCATCCACTACCATACATCATACTTCATTCTTTCATGACCGCCACCCTGAACCATATATCATCAGATCGTTTTCACCTCCATCAAAATCATTTGCTCCGTTCCATGTCATTGATGTGGGATTCATTAAGGCCCTCCTTTGACGGATCGCTTCTTGTCGACATCAGCTCATTATCCAAGAAGTTGATCTAGGAACACCCCATTCAGTACTTTGAAGCTTGCATGCCTCAATGGCAAGTTTCTCACTTCCGGCGACAGGTATACATCAATGACCTTCGACCGAAAGATTTTGCGCGGTGTTCGACGCCAAGTCCTTTATTCACACCATGTGAATTGTACTGCAGTACCTTGAGGGTCATTATCATTATCGGTGATTCCTCTCGCGCTTGTTAACAGTTCACATCATTGACTGGTAATCAAGCGATGTCTTTCCATGTTCGACTTCAAAACATTTCTCACATGGATCGACTTGTACTTCGAGTGAAGATCGGACGAGATTGAAGACCCCGGATCTAGTTTCAACCATCTGGGCTGCGATATATATTCAGGAAAATAAAGACATTGAAATGTACAACATTGCAGCACAGATAATCATCCTACCAAAAGGATGATGACTCTATCATAATCATCAGTCTACCATCAGACAATTGTCTGTCCTATGTACATGAAAATGAATTTATAAAGCTGAGCATGGGAATGCCCGCCTCAGCTAGATCATGAAAACAATATGAAGATAATGTATTGTTTTGTATCTTATTACAGGTCTCCTCCCAGCATTGAAAGAACTTCGGATCCTCCTAATAAAGCATTTCACCCGATAAACGGCCTCATACTTTAGGGGGCAACTGTTATAGAAATTTTTGTGACTTAAAGCTCTAAGCATGAAATGTCCATAAACCAAGGGCTCCTAAGTCCCTAAAAGTGTTGTTATAACTCCTAAAGGAACAAGGTCAACAAATTACAGCTTCTCCCAGAAGTTCTCCACCAAAAACTGCTCAGAACTAGTCAAATTAGGATCATTTCAGCTGCTCCACTAGCCAAGTGCGTTGCAAATCACCTAAGTCCACTAGCTAGGTGCATTGCAACGCACCTAAATGCACTACCAGGGTGCGTTGAGCGAGAAATGACAAGTGGCAGAGTCATTCCACGAGGTGGAGAGACAATGGAAGCTTCCAGAATCTTCTCCAATGACACTTGCCTCACTGAATTCGACCAGGGATGAGTAAGAGGCTCTCAGTCTCCAAGTGGAAGCAAGAACTGACAGAGAGAAGCCACTAATCAATTCATGAGCTGACTCATCCTCCTTGCATACATCTATATATGGATCCCTCATCCAAGAGATCCAGGGGCTGGAATATTGTACATTGCAAAGAATTGCTGTTGGTTTTGAGATAGATATCAGAGTATTGGGCGATTTATGCTTTGTTGGAGGTGAAGAGGGGCTTCTTTGCTAGGAGGTTGATGCTGGATCAGGAATCATCGGTTGTAACTCCTCCTAGATCTTCTTGTTATATCAATAAAACTATTTGAGTTTATCCTACATACTTGTGTATCATTGATGCTTGTTACATTTGTATGTTTAGCTTAAATCTGATCCTAAGCTATTTATGAATATAAATCCATGTCTTTGTGTAGTTTTCTTCTTTTGTGATCTTACAGGAACTTGGTGAAGCCTGGGCAAGTAAGGAAGCAGGTAGCTGGAAGCTGTCAAAGAAGAGAGAGAGTGGATCAAAGGACTAGCGCAAGACACAGGTTAGTTCATCCTATTCCTCTTTGTTTATAGTTCATAAAGAAGAATACAAAATTAGTTTTCTCTGTTTGTTTCTAAGGTAACTGTCACGCCTTAGTGGGATAGAGTCGTTCTGAATAGACACTTATCTCGATAACAGGCATGACTGCCAAGGTGTGTTAGGGAATTCTAGGACATGCTAAGATGTGCTAGATAGTACGAAGTCATCTCAAATAAGCTAATATGTGTCAAGTGCTACGGCATGCCAAGATGTTCAAGGGTGTGACAATTATGCATGCCAAGGACTGTCAAGGCAACAAAAGGGAGGAACAGATTAAACTACAAGGACATGAACACATAATAGGGTTAATAAGTCATCAATTTACCTTTTCCATGAGGGGCATGCTAGGCACACCAACATTAGGTGCCAATAGGTGCCAAGTGCCAAGTGTCAATGCATTCTAAGTGCCAAATCTTACTTTGTTTCTTCTCATCTACTTTCCAATAATTGATCTCAAATAATTTTAATATTAAACGATGCCAAAGCATACCAAGTCATCTCAACTCATGACAAACATGCTAAGACTTGCCAAGTGCCAACACGTTCCAAGTGCCAATGTGTTTCAGGGAGTGTGATGCATGCTATGAAGTGGAAGAGCATGTCGAAGAGTGATAAGGTGTGCTAGAGAGTTCCAATTCATGTTGAGGAGTGTTAGGGAGTAGTAGAACAACACATGGGAGCACTAGGTCAAAATGCATGGAAGTGAATGAATATGAGGGTGTGTCAGGGATTGTCAATGAGTGCTAGTTGTCATGCCATGGAGGGAGTGACAAGGTATGCTAAGCATGGGCAAGGCATGCCAGGGAACATCAGGGAATGCCAAGAAGTGCTAGAGTGTTCTAGGTAGTTCTGGGGTGTGCTAACAAGTGCCAAATAGTGCCAAGGCATGCCAGGTGCTAAGACATGCTAGGATGTGTAGGGTGCTAGACTATGCCAATATGCGTCAAGGAGTTTCAAGGCAACAAAAGGAATAAGCAAGCTAAAATCTAAGGAAATGAAAACATAAGAGGGTTAATAAGTCA
Source organism: Pinus tabuliformis (assembly GCA_031772625.1). NCBI lineage: Eukaryota > Viridiplantae > Streptophyta > Pinopsida > Pinales > Pinaceae > Pinus > Pinus tabuliformis. The sequence continues at coordinate 515,535,322 of CM062811.1, forward strand.
AGACTTTATCTTTTTAAAAAGGGGCATATTAGGCACATTAATAATTTGTTTCAATACATGCCAAGTGCCAATGTTTACGAAGTACTAATGTTTGTCAATGTAATATTATGCCAAGGTTTTCCAGGGCATGCTAGGGACTACAGGGAATTCCAACACATGCTAGGGGAGTGCTATGCTATGCTAGGGCATGCTGACATGTGCTTGGGAGTCCTACTCATGGCAAGATGTTCTAGTTACAAATATGTTCCAAGACATGCGAGGTGCCAAGGAATGTTAGCGTATTGTTCCAAATCATGTTAAGATGTTCCATGAGTGTTGAGCGATGCTAGGTCTCTCTCATTAATAGAATTGATAGAGCTTGATTATGTATTAAATAATATAGTTCCTACACACACTAGTGGAACTTTATCTAAAGGAAATTTGCTAGATAATAAACCTAATAGAGATGAATCATGTGTTGACTCATAGGAAAAATATATTCTTATGACTTGAGGGAAATGATACAAGCTAATTGCGTCTTAACAAATTGACTGACTATAACCACTATGACCTTGGACACATAATGAAAAAGACTCCACAACAATGGTCTTAAATCGTTATCTTTTGATGAAAAATATAGTAACAAGTACATAGTGTCATCAAAAACTCATTGGAATGATCAATGATGATGAACATTTTTTGAGTGCCACTAAAAAAAAAAAAAGAGCATTGGTGAGGTTTAATAAAATATCGTCACTAGAAGTGTCATCAAAGAGAGAATTAGTGATGGTCCTTTAATGACCCTAACCAAAAGTGTCACCAAAGAGAGAATTAGTGACGGGCCTTTAACGACCCTCACCAAAAGTGTCATTTAAAATGGCTTTGGTGACAAACCTTAAAGGACCATCACTATATACACTTACAACAATGTTTTTTTAAGGACCGTCACCATATACGACATTGGTGACAAACCTTAAAGGTCTGTCATAGGCATGACCCTCACCAATGACCTTTTTTCTTGTAGTGCATGGTCTACGAATCATGGGTAGATCTCAAAAATTGACTCAATATTTTACATAACGAGGGTAAAAACCATTTTTGACTCTTAACTACCTACGCACTCTGTATCCACAATTCACGAAGACTTTACATCTTTTTATCAAATTTTACATCAAAACTTGTGTTTTTAACCCAAAACTGACCTAGGGGATCCCATCCCAACATTTGCCTACTTTGTGTATTATGTACTACTCAAGCAGGGGCTTATTCTTGCCAGTAAATTATCTATCAGCTCTTGTAGTCCCTCTACTACCTTCTTATCCCTCAGGAGCTTCATGCAGGTTTGTAAAAATGATGCTAATAATGAGGGGTCTATCTCCTGTGTAGTACCGACATCTTTAAGATTTGTAGTGCATGTACTTTGAGTCCTTTATGTAGAAGCTCTTGCATCCGCGAAGCTCCTTTTTTCTTCCATAAACACTTCCTTTACTTTATTCACATCAAATCCAACCTCCTTGTCAATAGCCTTGTGAACCCATACATTTTCTTCTGGTTGTTTTCCTTTATCCTCCCTAGTATCTATGCCACTTCACATGACGATATTAACACTAGGACCCTCTTCGCGCGGTTATAATCTCTTCATCTGAATGTTCTGAGTAGGATGTTGAGTCTGAGTCTTCTCTTCTTACATCTTCATGATGAGCACAGGACAATCTTCTATGACATGATCAAACTGTCGACAATATTGACATGAGGGATCTGTTGGATTCTGACAATATCGAGCAAAGTCACCTGGTTCTCCACAATTGTAACAAATGATTTTTCCATGACCTCGTCCATCTCCTCCTCCTGCTTGAGGGGGTCTGGACCCAGTTTTAGAGTTATATGCGCCAACCAACAAAACCCTACACTGTTGTCCCTTTCAGAAACAACCCATGTAGCGCAGATTGTAGTCTCACCTAAGGCAGTATTGGGGGATGACATAACAAGGTTTCTACATCCAAAGGTTTGTGTGATCTGTTTCTGTTACTCCTAGGGCTTTATACCAACCTTCGCGAACCCTAACCCTTGAAATGCAAAAATTACAGTAACTTATAAATAACATATTTTAAGTCTACGCCAATTGCTTTAAACATTCATAACATAAACTAATAGATCTACCACTTCCATACATATATTAAGTGTTTCTTATGATAATTGCAATAAGAAAAGTGAATTAACAATAAATGTAGAGGTAAACATAAACACACAGATACACAGATATTGCTTCAAAATAGTATTTATTATGTTCAGATATTCTATTACATACTGTTTCTTCCCTGCGCACACAACTGCAAGGGCCCGCACACTCAGCTACAGACTTACCAAGGTCTCCACGCACATGGCTATAGGAGCCTTCCCCTCCACCTTGGTACAAAGTAGCCAATACAGACCGAAAAATTTCCTATCTCCATTCTTCGCTATCTTCTCTTACTTCCCTATGACCTTCTATGACTCTTTTATATCATCTTCTTTTACAATACCATGGTCCGTGAACCATGGGTGGGTCACAAAACAGCTTATCTTCTAACAAACTAAGGGGATTTGACCTTCCTAAATCCCCTCTAACTCCTAACGACCTTCGTGTTCCACTCCTCAAAATTCGAAGACTTTACAAAAATAACAAAACTATTTGCAAAATTGACCCCAGCGGACCTTGTCCCAACACTGTTGCATGTTCCAATTCCTTTTGTTGTTGCTGCTAATTCTTGTTGTCATACTCTTAACTTGAACTGCCCTTTACTCATGCACTGAGCTTCATTTGAGTCTCATATTACCTGTTGGGTTCCACACATCTCTCCTAAAGTTCCATCAACTTTGTTATTTCCCAACCAATTCCCAAGACCCTCAAAACATAAAAGGCAAGAACAAGAAACAAACAAGAATAAAATAATGAAAACCAATAACAATATGACACTACAAAAAAGGTGGCATGATCATGCACTAGACATAACAAAAATTCAAATCAATCACAAGAAAATGACAAGGTACTGAATGCACAAGAATCTCAACAGAAACCATGACTCAATCCCCATGGGTTCTCAGTGCTTCCAAAGGAAAACTCAACATGAACCTTCTTCAAGATTTAATGGAAATTTCTTTCCCATGCAATTCTTTTTATCATACTTCCATAACACATAATTATTAGTGCATAAATAAATGTAACAATATACCAATTCTCTTACCTTGTTGTGCCAATCACGCTACCTTGTGACTGAAAACACATGTCAACCACATGTTCCAAAGATCAAGACAAAATATCTACTAATTTTAAATCAACCTTTACCAAGACTAACAATCCTATCATAATCCATAGTCAACTCGTAGTCATTAGACATAATGCTACAACTGTCACCTACTTACACTCAAGTACATATCAAATATCTCAACACATGTGTGAGTAAAACCATCTTAAAACAAGAGCATTCCTTCGAGAAATCTTACATACACATAGTCATATTATGAAATTCATCAAACATTCAACCAAATTTCAAACATACCATGTTAAATAAATCAACTAGATGACATAATCAAACACTCAAACATTAAATAGATGACATAGTCAAACTCATACCTTAATGTCATAACCCTAACCATCTGCATAGGCCAATCCAATTTAGCATGATACATATAATATCAAGATCTTAATGCAATAACCCTAATCATTAACTAACATATAACAACAACAAGTTAACATATAACATGTTCATCAACAACATATAACATAATCATCAAGTTAACTATCATAAAACAACAATAACAATGCATACAACCATAGGTTACTATCATTCATGACTATCTGACACATGTGCATATGACTACACTAATCAACTAGTATTTATCATACATGTCACCACAATAATAATATAATGGCAAGAATATCAGTAACCCTAATGCTTATAGCGAACATTAACCAACATACCTGCATGCTCGCCATAAAAACCTATATGATGATCTACTCTTACCCTGAAATCTATTGTTGCAACTTCACTTTAATGATTTGCATCGCCTTATCTATCTCAGTTAGCACATTAGAATCATAAGATACCAATATCATCATGATGACCTATGATCCAAGGGATCAGTAAAGTGCTTAAAATTAAAAGTGTTCAAAAGTTCTTGAAACTTGTGCCAATGCGTATATCTCAACGACTTGAATCCAACGCAACTTGAATCGCTCAAAACCGACATCGCATGCTCCTGATACCGTGTTCTGATTGTTTTCCCAAATAGGTAAAAAAATTATAGGATGGATGCAGAACTACTAATTGGGTAGTTTGTACGCTGACTTGGTAGGGTGACTAGGAAAGCTAACTGTACCTCATGGGCCAATGGAACGCTACCAAGTGGCGTTGCTTGATTGGTGGGTGGATTTTTAGGTGGACCAATGGTGGGATTACACATGGCCAGTGATGGGCTGCCACGTGAAACCCCGACACAGTAAAAAATTTGGCATGGGTTGACTCGAGGCTCGATCGGGTTCAAACACGGGGCCTCAGAACTAGCAACACAATGCTCTGCCATAACGCCAATGGTGGAACTTAATATCCATGGCAGTGAAATGGTATATAAATTTTAGGTTCATTTATGTTGGGGGACAGGGTCAAGGCTAAGCCGTGGCCCCAGTCACCTTACTGCCCTTGAGACCACGAGCAGATGGGAGTTGAGGGCTCAAGTTTGGCCCTAACCCAAGGTCCCAGAACCACCATATAAACACATTCAATGGAGTTTGGAGCTAATAGTTTTGGGGCTTGGGACAAGGAAATAGGTCAAGGTCTCATTGCCTATCATATGACCACACAAAAGAGTAGTAGAGCACTAACAGTTGAGGGGGATAGCAGTTTAGCCTGGCCCCAGGTCACGAGATGTGCATATAACTGGAGGTGGAGCACTGGAGTTTCACAAGTTAGGTGCTAAGGTAAGGGAGATAGCCTTAGGGTCATATGTTGACCACATGACCCTCGGTGAAGAATTCGGTGCTTGGAGGTGGTGCAAAGATTTGGGGGCTCAAGGAGTAGCTCAGGTCGAGGAAATATGGAGATTCACCGAACTGTGGTTAAAGTGAAGTCAGAGGTTGCTTAGTAGGAGAGTGAATTTTGTAGATAAATTAGCAAAAAAACTGCTTCAAAGCATAACTTATTCATTTTTTGGCCAAATTGAGTCCAACAAGAGCCCAATTTGTGATTTTTTAATATTATGGAGCCATTTGAGACATATTTTTTACACTCTGAGCACTGTAAATCCATGTAAACACAATTTTCAGTACTCAATGAAAGAGGTTGTTGGAGCCTTCGTTAATTTTTAACATTTTTGACCAGTTTTGACCAACCATAGGGCGGCAAAGGACAAATGGCAGCAATGATTGGGTGGTGGAATGAGAAATTGTGGAAAGGTGACGGAAAGGTGGCAGTGGAAGGAAAAGGTAGCCAAGGAGACGGGAAGGTGCAGAGGCAACCAAGCAAGCAAGTAGCCTAGTGAGAACTAGCAATCCAAGCAGCTGGGAAGGATATAAAAAGGGGAAGAATAGAAAGGAAGAGGTTTTTGTTAATGTTGTTGGGTTTTGTTGATCATCAGGGTTGTTGCTAAGGATGGACCCGCCAGACGCTGAAGGATTGGGTTGTCGAAGAGGTACGCTAACATAAGAGTAGAAGTAGGAAATGCTGGAAACTGAGGAATTGGGTTGCGGAGCAGATCTAACCTGAGCTACTAAGCTGGGTATTTTATGTGTTTTTGATGGCGAGAGGAAAAGTTATAATGTATTATATTTTGTTTCTTTAATGTAATCCGAGTTGATGATTGTTAAGACTCATAGTGCATAGTGCATCATGTTCTGTGGCTTATCAAAATTTTAAATAGTCTCCTTCTTGCATGAAGCTTGTGCTTGCTAAATCGATACTAGAATGTTGTTAGTTCTATGGTATGTATGATGAGTCCTTGTGTATGAGTTTAGGGTATCATTATCTATGTTCCATGTATTATGAACGCATATGTATATGACCACCTGTGTCCAACTTAGATCCCCTCGATTCCATGTTGAGCCCTTCTCCCCTTTTGGTCACAGCGCGCTTCGGGTGAGACTCCTTGCCCTTCGAGGTGAGGTGAAAATTCCACCACTGTCCTAGACTATAGTGGACCATTGTTGGCCTTCCGTGCCTGAACCCGCGGTCTTTTCCCTGATGACTCATTCGAGCCAACAAATGGTTCCGTTGTCAGGACCTGAAATTCGGAGAAATGGTTCAGAATATGGTGTTGGGGGTGTTTAAGAGAGAGATCAAAAATTGGTGGAACCACAAAATAGACCAATTTGTGGCAAAAAGAGCTCCCCACAGGAATCAACTGATCGGTAAGGTGCATAAGCAGATATTATATGCTGATAGCTTAGATGACCAATATGAAATTTTTTGGTACAAATTCCTTGAGGACTTGTACAATTGGTTGAGGGAACTGAAGCAGAAAAGTACTTCGAGCGGATTAGAGAGAGCCTTCCATAGTTGGACTTCGTCTAAGATTGCACTATTACAACAACTAGATAACGAGTGGAGAAGAGCAGTTGATTTTTGGGTGAGAACTGCGGTGAAAGGATACATAGTTGAGTTTGTTGCAGAAAGCTATCAATCCTACTCAAAGGAGGAGGCGGTGTTAAAATCCGAGCTAAGGGGGGTATTGATAGGGGAAACCCTAACATGGATTAAGATGCTTTTGGTAGAAGAGGGACTACTATCTCTATCCACTGCTGGGATGGAAGCATAAAACCCCAATATCGGGGGAAGGAATTAAAGGGGAAAATGTTGCCCACAAGGATATAGGGGTGCTGCAAGGGGATGGATGCAGAAGTATTAAAGAAAGCAAGGGATGTTAGAGCACGGAGAAGGGAACTGCTAGCAGATAAGTGGCAGGCAAGAGCAGCTCAAGCCCTAGGGAAATGAAGGAGAGGGTCCTGCTCGATAAGAGTGGCAATGGAAAAACCCCGAGCTGAGATGAAGGGGGAAGAGGACGCTAAGGCACCAAAAGATGGGACAAAAGGATGTCGAAATCAGGAAGGGGAGGAAAGAAATTCCCTGCAGGTTGTGGAAATACGATCACAACAGGGAACAGGAGGAGGACTATTTCGAAATGTTGCAGATGAGGGATCGCAACCGCGAACATATGGGGGATCCTCCCTGAAGGCTACGAAAGAAGAACCACAAGATCAACACCCATGCTGGCACGAAGATGATGACAACATGGGTGATAGAATGAGGAGCTTATTCGATAAGGAACTAGCATCCACCAAAGTTCAGCAGACCCAACCCTGAAACACAAGTGGTGTTTTCCCCGACCTTCCCCTGGCACCTTATCACAAACCAGAAGAATTCATCTTTAACCTAACCAAAGAAACACAAGTATACAGGGTGCGAGAAAAATACAGAACTGGTCTCAATACTGGGAGTGATACCAGAACCGGTTATAGCAGTAACTTGGGACTACAGGGGTCACTACAGTCGGGAACCAACAATTTTGTGTTATTAGCCAATATTTAGAGAAGTATGGTGGTATCATTTACAAGATACCCGGAGTTTGCAGGTAAGGGGAACGAGGATGTGGAGTAACACGGGTACCTCTGTGAAGCCATCTGGAGAGCTCGTCAGACTCTGGATAACATTTGGGTAGTGGAATTCCATACCACGCTAAGGGAACGGGTTGTACGCTGCTTCATAAAGTGGGCAAAGCGAAACTAGAACGCAACCATAGATGATATTAAGAGGGGATTTGTGCAAGAATTCAAGGTACCACAAATCAATCAACAAGGGCTATTGGAGTTGTGGGAAATTAAGCATAGGGAGGGAGAGACTACTTGGGAGCTCATGCAAAGGTTTAAGGACACCATTGCCAAGCTAAGTTACACTTTGGACCCGAACCACCAGTGGGACTGGTTCATCAAGGCGCTCTTGCCCTTGACTAGGACACCACTGACACAACAAAAGATAGGAACCCTACAGGATGCCTTAGAGCAAGCATCTTAGATAGAAGCAATGGTAGGATATCCCCATGAATACCAGGGAGGCACAAGTCTGCAAGATCCAACAATCATGTGTTTGTAAAGCCAAATCGCGAACCTGACCGAGAAGTTGAGGGATCTTCAACCCATACGACTGGCTAGGCCCAATGTTTGGTGCACTCATTGCTTGGTGGAAGGTCACATTGCGATGGAATGCTCGTGACTACGAGGTCTTAACCAAGCAGGAGGGGTGGCGAGGTCATCGGGAACCACTCCAACCACAAGAGTTGTGGCCATCGGGGTGCAATGACCCTTCCCAGGAAGGAATAATGCAGATTTTTGCGAAATTTGTAGAATGTATGGACACCTACCACGGATGTTTCTAGTGCTACAAAAGTACTCTAGCATCCCCAATAATAACTACTGAGATTTCTCTGCATCAACTACTCATCACACCGATCAATGTCAGGCGCTAGATGCTTTGGCAGAAAGGTTGGACAAATCCACGTTCATAGTCAATAAAGAAAGTTGCGGGGGGTGAGGAGGAAATGGATGCGGAGGGAGATCGGGGGGCAGAGGACCCCTAAGATGCGATAATTGCGATCAAGAAGGACATGTCGCAAGGGAATGCCCACTCCTGAGAAGACCATGGTGTTTGGAGTGTAGAGTTAACACCCACGCGACAAAAGATTACTCAAAGCTCATCACGAAATGGGTAGAGAGGACCATACAATGAGGGGCTAACCCGGTGAATTCCAAGCCTCAGACCGAAGAGGGTCTTCCCGCAAAAATATCAATATAGTCACCCGAGGAGGGAAGAAGACAGGGGAATATCGCTACGCTGAGGATCCGCCCATGATCGTCAAAGCTGCGTCACCACCAAAGGCGTATCAACCCGAGCACCAAAAGCAGTATTACCAAGAAGCAACCAAATTGTTTGAAGGGATGACTGAAGATAGGGACACCCGAGGTCCGCAAGTCTACGGGCCCGGCCCTGCCCAACCCATTGGGGAATGGTTTAAAATGTTCTTAAAAATTGTTGAAGATGAGACCATGCTAAGGGAATTACGGAAAAGATTGAAATCCACGATGTCCATAGAGCGAGAGGACATGGGACAACCTTGTGAAGTCTAGCCAAAGAAAGCCTCCAGGAGGGTGAAGCAAAATAAGAAGAGAAGTGGGAAGGAATTCTGAATCAATGTGTAGGTAGTAGGATTCCTGATAAAGGACACCATGCTAGATCTGGGATCAGATGTAAACATCCTACACTGGAAGACCTGGGAGGAAATTGGGAAGCTGCGACTGAAGTATTCGCCAATTCAGTTGAGAATGGAAAACCAGTCCTGTATACTACCCATTATAAGATTGGAGAATGTAGAGGTCCATGTAGCAAGAGTAAAAGCACACATTGAATTCAAAATAATAGACATTATGGGGGATCAAGACCCATATCCAACACTCCTAGGGATTGATTGGGCATACGAAAACTATGTCGTCATAGATTTGAAAAGGGAACTGATGATATTTGAAGCAGAAGGGCTGGGGGTGATTTAGCCGCTAGACCCTTATCAAGGACCCAGGTTTACAAAGACAATGGATGATAGGGAAGAACCAGGGATGCTAGATTAGTTTTATACTCTCACGGCATGAAAACGGGAAGATTACATAAATCCTACAGCCGGAGGATCAGTTAGCTGGAGGAGCAACCAAAGTTCAGAGGCTGCATGGGATGCATGGCAGCAGGGTGGATACAAACTAACAACCCAACGATGTGCAATGATAAGCAGAGTAAACTGGGGAGATATAGGAAAGGACGACACCCCGAAGTACTGTGGCCTTGAACCGATAGATTAGTTCCTAGATAGGATGGACCAAGATGTACTAGAAGACCAGAGAATTCCATTTTTGGACATTGCACTCATGGAATCACCGGCAAGACGGTGGAAAGAACACTGCCAGGTATTGAAAGTCTGGAAGGATGCAAAGAAAGCAATGAAGGAAAGGTTTAGTAAGAAGGAAGAGAGGCCACCAGACCAAAAAGAATACATAGGGAATTCAAGTCCCGAGGAACATGTCAAAGGGTGCACGACAAACTGGGAAAGCCAAGGGCTGCTAAGGAACCTGTGGGTGCATGCCTTTATACACACCCTCAGCGCCATCCCCCAAGCGTGGTACATCCATGAAGAACTACGACGACAAACAACTGCTTGGGATGCCTTGAAAACACAATTCATTGGCAATTTCTCATTCAAGGATAGTGAAGCACAAATGACAGAAGCACTTCAAGTGGTGAAAGGATTTATGTTCACCCCGGAGACGCTAGTGGAAGGGGAGCACAAAGAAAACTTCCTGCCGTGCTTATTTGACATGGAATCTCCAAAATTTGTGACCTGCAACAGAATCGACGTAGAACTAGAAGAAGACAGATTGGAAGGGCTTAGACACCTAGCCTTTGAAGAAATAGAGGGAGAAAGGGGGATCCCCAAGAGTCCGTCGACAGAAGGTGCCCATCTCCTACCAGTGAAGCTAAGAAAGCAGAATTTAGGGACAGAGGATAAACCCAAGATAACATCAATAGGAGACTACTAGGATGAACAGACCACTAAAGAAATTTTTGAGTTGCTACAAGAATACCAAGACCTGTTCCCAGCTTCGGTAGCTGAACTCAAGGGGATAAAAGGAAACTGGGGAGAAATGAAAATTGTTCTGAAACGAGGAGTCTGACCAGTGAAGCATAGACCATACTGACTGAACCCAAGGGTCAAAGAGAAAGCTAAAAGGGAAATTGATAAAATGCTAGAGGAATCATTTTTTTGGTCAATGAAGCTGACTGGATAAGCACTATAGTGATTCAAAACAAGAAGGATGCGACTGAGATTAGATTTTGCATCAACTATAGAAGCTTGAACAATGCATTCCTGCACTACCCATTCCCCACGTGCTTCAGCAATGAAGTCCTAGACAATGTTTTGGGGAAAGAGGCTTACTCGTTCACAGGTGGCTTCTCAGGCTACCACCAAGTCCAAATAGCCGAAGAAGATAAAAGGAAAACAACATTCACGGCAGAGTGGGGGTCGTACGCATACAATGTAATGCCATTTGGATTAAATAACGCACCATCAATCTTTTCAAGGATTATAATAGAATCTTTCCGAGACTACATTCATAAGTTCCTAGACGTCTACCAACTGAAGAAACATACCAATCTGTTGAGAGTAATGTTCGAAAGATGAAAACAATTACAGATCTCTTTAAATTTGAAGAAGTGCATTTTCGCAGTTCCCTTCGGAACCCTAATGGGCCATATTGTTTGCAAAGATGGAGTCTACGTGGACCCTGCCAAAATAGCAGCAATCGTCCACATGGAACCACCCCGCAACATAAAGCAACTAAGAGCAACTCTAGGCCATACGAGGTACTACAGAAGGTTCATCAGAAACTATGCAACCATAATAGCCCCAATGGAGAGACTGCTAAAGAAGACGGAGGAATTCATTTGGACAACAGATTGTCAAGCAGCACTGGACAAACTAAAAGAAAGGTTAGTAAGTGCACCCATATTGGTGTACCCTGATTGGAACAAAATGTTCCATGTACATATTGATGCATCTGGAATAGCACTAGGAGCAGTCCTAGTGCAACCAGGAGAGAAGATGGATCATCTAGTATACTACGCAAGCAGAAATCTCTCCACAATGGAAAAAACTACACAACAACATAACGAGAAGCTCTAGCAATGGTCTACTCTCTCCAAAAGTTTAGGCGCTACCTGCTGGGTGCGCCATTCACATTTTTCACAGACCATTCTACATAAAAGTACCTAGTAAACAAGCTGATACTAGAGGGAAGAATATGCAGATGGCTATTATTATTTCAAGAGTTCAAATTTGAAGTAGTTGTTAAGACATGGAGACTAAATGTAGGCCCATATCACCTTTCTCGCCTGGAAACAGGGGATGAAGCAATAGATGATCGGTTACCCGATGCCAATTTATTTAGGATAGAAGCCATACTTGACCACCTGCAGGAAATTGCTACTTCGCTCACACCAGGCAGTTGTCCACAAGGCTACACCGCAACATAGAAAAGGCACTTGGTGTTCAAAGCAGCGGATTACCAACTCATAGCAGCACACCTTTACAAAATGGGCTTAGACTAGATACTCAGACGTTGTGTCCTACAGCACGAAAGAGAAGATATCCTATGGGAGTGCCATGTAGGGTCACAGGAGGTCATGTAGGGGGTAAGGAAACGGCAAGGAAGATACTACAAGTAGGACTGTGGTGGTCTACGGTACATAAGGATTCAAAGGCATTCACCAATGAATGCGATGTCTGTCAAAGATTTGGAAGGCATTCTCGATGCGATGAGCTGCCACTACACCCGGTCCATACCGTGCAGATATTCGATAAGTGGGTAGTAGATTTCATTGATCCAATCTCCCCACCAGCACATCACTCCAAAGCCCAATACATAATTACCGCCACAGAGTACTTGTCAAGATGGGCAGAATTCGTGCCAGTAAAATGTAGAATTTTCACCCGTATATCAAACTGATATATGCAATGTACTAAAGCATTTAATACTTGATCTAGTTCTACAAAACATTAAGCGGAAGCATAATCGATTTCATGAGCAACATCAAGCATAAACACATATAATTGATCAAGAGAAATAATCACACATAACACAAGATATATCACTGGGGAAAGCACCAGCATGAAACCCCAACACTGTATTATCAATCAAGTGGAAATCCTCTTCTCTTTACAGAAAGAATCAGCTCAAGAGCTATCCTATACTCTCTGCAATCAAAAGATGAAGATCATAGACTCCCTATGCCTCAATATATAGGCCACAAGTCCTCCAATCCCCTATTTCCTTACAAAATTTTGATTGGGGTCCAATTACAAAACATATGTGAATTGGCCCTAGATCATACCTGCTGTCAACCTCAGGTCCAACTACACAATCCTTGAGGACACTAGTTCCTCCTGCATGCAAGAAATACTTACTAGAAATATCCAAGCATCTGATAGTACATTGTCCCTCATTTGATCTCAATTGGGTCTCTGTCTGAACTGCCATGCGTCAGTTATCCATGAGAGAATACTCATTTATCTGAAAATAATAGTTGTCACATGCATGCAAGCATTAACAGACTATATCTCATTATTTTAACAACTTGTTAAAATAATCTAACTGGACTCGACTAAGTTAAACTAAGTCAACCGATTCTCTCATTATTGAACTCATACTTAATTCCTCAATCAGTGGAGAGGATCAAGGATAAATTCCTCAATCAGTGGGACAACTAATTGCATGTTCTCACAAAGACTTCAAGTTTAATTTTCCATAACTAATTAAATGGAGATTAATTAATTAATATTTTAAACTGCTGGTAAGACCAAATTCGTTTTTACTTCCTATAGTTAGACTAGGGACTGCTAAAAATGGGAATGGACCCATAAATTCTATTTTTAGAAGATTTTATTTTTAGCAGTTTCACCTCTCACCCAAGGTGGCCAAAATGCTTATTGGCCAAACTGCTATTTTTAGCAGTTCTATTTATAGCACTTTCAAAATTTAGCATTTCTTGTTGCACACTTTTCAACACTCCCTCTCAACAAGAAAGGGATTATCAGAAACCCGATATTGTCTCTATGGAACTCAAACTTGCCCTTTGACAATGCCTTTGTCAAAATATCTGCATCCTGTTCCTCAGTTGAAATGTACAGCAACATCATGATCCTCTTGACCACACAATCTCGTAGATGATGATAGCAAATATCTATATGCTTGGACCTGTCATGAAACATTGGATTCTCAGAGAGTTTAATGCAACTCTGATTATCACAATATATCACGGTAGGATCCATCATCTGACCAAACAATCCCACTAGAATCTTCTGCATCCAGATGGCCTCACATGCAGCCTGACTCGCAGCCATGTATTTAGCCTCTGTTGAGCTAAGTGCAACTGATCTCTATATCCTGCTATACCAAGAAACTGCAACTGACCCAAGGTTGAAGATTCCTCCAGAAGTGCTCTTCCTATCTGATGGAATACCTGCCCAATCTACATCCGTGAAGCCTTGGAGCTTCACTCCCTCTGTCCACCTGTACCATAATCCATATTGTGTAGTGCCTCTGAGATATCTCAGCACATGCTTTGCCACCTTCCAAAATAACTTGGTTGGCTGAACCATAGCTTGACTCAGCTAGTTCACCGCAAAGCACAAATCCGGTCGTGTGTTCACCAGATACATGAGTGAACCCACAAGCTGTCGATAAACTGTAGCAGCTACTACCTCACCTGAAGTATCATCCTCCTTCCTCCAGTTACCTATTAGAGGAGTCTCCATGGGCTTGCACATCTCCATGTGGAAGTGCCTGAGTATCTCATTGGCATACTTGCCTTGCGACATAAATACTTCCCCATCTCTCTGCCACACCACCATGCCTAGAAAGTAGTGCAAGAGCCCATGTCCTTCATCTCAAACTCTCTTGCAAGTTCCTCCTTGCAAGACTTGATCAACTAATCATCACTTGTCAAAATCAGATCATTGACATAAAGTACAATAATCAATAGCTTACCTTCTACCATGATGTGGTAGAGGTTCATATCTGCTTCACTCTTGGTGAAGCTCAACCCGGTGAAATAGTTGTCGATCCTAGTATACCAAGCACGAGGTGCTTGCTTCAGCCCATACAATGCTCGCTTGAGCTGGCACACATGTGACTCATGATCAAAGGTCTCAAATCCCTTAGGCTGCTCTATGTATACCTCTTCCTCAATCTCCCCATTGAGGAAAGTTGTCTTCACATCCATCTAATGGATTTTCCAACCCATCTATGCTGATAGTGCTAGAATCGATCTGATCGATGAGTACCTTGCAACAGGAGAAAAAGTCTCATCATAGTCAATCCCCTCTACCTGTGAGAAACCATGAGAAACAAACCTTGCCTTGTGTTTCTCAATATTGCCATCAACTGCCTTTTTTACCTTGTAAAGCCATTGGGAAGTGACCACTGACTTGTCCCCAGTCTAGGAACAACATCCCACACACTGTTCTGCATGATAGAATCATACTCCTCTACCATCGCATCCACCCAAACTGGTTGCTACACTGCCTCCTCAAAAGAAGAAGGCTTGATCGCTACACATTCCCCAACTAGGTCCATGTAGCCAGTGTATCTATCGGGAGATCTCCTTTGTCTGTGATGAGAGGATGGTTTCCCCACATTCTCTCTCGCATCCTGCATCAATATGTCAGCTTCCTGTGAACATTTTTGCCCATCTCTAGAAGACTCTCTAGCAGTGGTGATCTCCACTACTGGAATTTTTGCATGCGGTTGCTCCGCATCATTAGGAGGCTCCTCCTTCTTAGGAACTAATAGTTACTCATCATCACCATGAAACTTGAGCTCCCTCTCAAGTGACACTCGCATGGCTCACTGCTCATTAAACTTCAAATCCCTGCGCACTACGGTCCTTTGACTGGCAGGTAGAAACACCTGATAGTTGTGAGGTGTATCTGTGTACCCCACAAGTATTACCAACTCAGTTGTTGGGTTTAGCTTCTTCCGATCATCTTTGGTCAAATGACAGTAAATTGGTGATCCAAAGATGCGGAAGTGACTCACATTTGGTTGCTTCCCCGAAAAAGCCTCCATAGGTGTCTTCATCCCCAAAATACGATGAGGACTTCTGTTTTGAAGATACGCTGTTGTATTGCGTGCCTCAACCCACAGATGAAGTGGTAGGACTTGGTCATGCAACATCGATCAAGGTGCTCCCATAACAGATCTGTTCTTCCTTTTAGCCACCCTATTCTATTGTGGGTTATGAGGTGCCGTGAGTTCCCATTTAATTCCTTCTAAAGCACAAAAGTCCTTAAACTACTGGGAAACATACTCTCCATCGTTATCACTCTGCAAGGCCTTTACTTTCTTCCCTGATTCGTTCTCTGCCAAAACTTCTTCTTTCTTTTAACTCCCAAAACTTCAAGAAGGTTTGATCCTTCTTTTGCATGAAGTAGATCCAACATCTACGAGAAAAATCATCAACAAAAATAACATAGTACCTATGCTTCGCAGCAGAGGCTGTAGAGAAGGGCCCACGTACATCTAAATGAACTCGCTCTACAACTACTCCTGTTCTACTATCCTAATCATGAAAGAAAGCTTCTGCATACTTACCCAAAGTGCAACCTTTGCATGTGCCTGTTTGCTCTAGCTTGCACTTGGGTAATCTGGTAGAAATTTGTTGCATGATCTTTAAGGCCACATGATGCAATTGGCCCAGTCTCCAATGCCTTAACTCAACAATATCTTGGCCATGCACCACCTCTGCTTTGGAACTCAATGCAGCACAGTCTTCTACCTGTAACTTATAGAGATTCTTAATTCAAATCCCAATCAGTTTGGTTTGTCCAGTGCCGATGCCTTAGGAAAACCTTTCCCAAACTAAAGACCACATCATAGCCTTTATCCTCAAGCATAGAAATAGAAATAGACACAAGATTCTTTTTTAGTCCTGGTACATACATAACATTAGAAAGAGTGAAGGGAGAACCATGCTTGCTCTGAAACATAATTGTACCTTCACCTGAGACATGGTACTTTCCGTCATCGCCCATCTCGATCAGTATCTGGAGATCCTTCTCCTCCAAAGTGCTGAAAATATTCTTGTCACCTGACATGTGGAAAGAGGCTCCACTGTCCGAGTACTAAACACATCCCATGCTGGATGAAACCATGCATGCAATAAGTGAGAAATCCATCTCAAACTGTGAAGCTAGTGCATCACTATCAGATTCCTTGGAGGAACCTTTCTTGGAATTCTTCTTTGGGCAATTATTAGCATAATGGCCCAACTCATGACAATGAAAGCATCTCACCTTCGAGTTGTCAAACTTCTTCCCTACTTAAGAAGACTTGGATTGCGATGCCTTCCCTTTCCCTTTATTAGCTTTAGATGCTAAAGCCAAGTTCTCTTCATCATCATTTTTTGATGAAGAAGCTCCATCCCTAGTGCTCCGTCTGATCTCCTATTGCATCAAATCCGACCATAGTCATTCCCAATCCCGCAATTTTTCCCTTCCATTCATTGAGTCCTGATAGCTATGCTAGCTCTTAGGAAGGCCAAGGAGTGCTAGGCTCATCATATCATCATCAGCTCTAGTGACCCCTACACTTGCAAGCTCATCTCTGCAGGTGGTGAGCTTGTTCAGGAATGTAGAGATAGTGTCACCCTTTTCACACTTGATATTGCGAAGTTTGTCCTTTAGTGCCAACTTCCTCTGATCATTGTTATTATGATATAAATATTTCAATGTTTTCCACATTGCATGTAGAGTCTCCTTCTCATGGAGGCTCAAAATTATGTGATCTCTAACTCCCTCCAGGATGATTCTCCTAGCTCTAGCCACACACTTCTTCCATTCCACCAGTTGAGTAGCATCAATCGGTGTAGGGACTTCTTGATCAATGAAGTCCTTAAGGTCGTTATCTTCCAATACTTCCTCCATGCAATCCTTCCAAGTTATGTAGTTTGAGCTTCCATCAAAGGCATACTCAAGCCTCAAACCATAGAAAGCCATCGGTGAAATAGATGTGATAAGAACTGAGATCTATATCTTGAATAATAAACTTCGGATTTCTCTTGCCTGTATATTGTTCTTCCTTGATCACCTGTGCTCTAATACCATGTATAATTTTCACCTGTAGATCAAAATGATATATGCAATGTACTAAAGCATAATACTTGATCTAGTTCTACAAAAAATTAAGTGTAAGCATAATCAATTTCATGAGCAACATCAAGCATAAACACATATAAATGATCAAGAGAAATAATCACACATAACACAAGATATATCACTGGGGAAAGCACCAGCAAACCCCAATAGTGTATTATCAATCAAGTAGAAATCTTCTTCTGTTTACAAAAAGAATCAGCTCAAGAGTTATCTTGTACTCTCTGCAATCAAAAGATGAAGATCATAGACTCCCTATGCCTCAATATATAGGCCACAAGTCCTCCAATCCCCTATTTCCTTGCGCAATTGTGGTTGGGGTCCAATTACAAAACATATGTGAATTGGCCCCAAATCATACCTGCTGTCAACCTTAGGTCCAACTATGCAATCCTTGAGGACACTAGTTCCTCCTGCATGCAAGAAATACCTACTAGAAATATCCAAGCATCTGATAGTACACTATCCCTCATCTGATCTCAACTGGGTCTCTATCTAAACTGCCATGCATCAGTTATCCATGAGAGAATACTTAGTTATCTGAAAATAATAGTTGTCACATGCATGCAAGCATTAACAAACTATATCTCATTATTTTAACAACTTGTTAAAACAATCTAACTGGACTTGACTAAGTTAAACTACGTCAACTGATTCTCTCATTATAGAACTCATACTTAATTCCTCAATCAGTGGAGAGAATCAAGGATAAATTCGTCAATTAGTGGGACAAATAATTGCATGTTCTCACAAAGACTTCGAATTTAATTTTCCATAACTAATTAACTCATGGAGATTAATTAATTAATATTTTAAACTGCTGGTAAGACCAAATTCATTTTTACTTCCTATGGTTAGACCAGGGACTGCTAAAAATAGGAAGTGAACCAGAAATGCTATTTTTATAAGATTCTATTTTTAGCAGTTTCACCTCTCACTCAAGGTGGCCAAAATGCTCATTGGCCAAACTGCTATTTTTAGAAGTGTTATTTTTAGCAGTTCTAGTAGTTCTATTTTTAGCACTTTCTAAATTTAGCATTTCTTGTTGCACACTTTTCAACATAAAAGACTGCACAATAGAAACTGCCGTGCGATTCATATTTAAAAATATGATCTCAAGGTTCAGATTCCATAGGAGTCTCACAAGTGACTAGGGTACACACTTCCTGAACAAGACAATTCAGGTCCTGTTAACAACTTTTATGGTACAACATCACAAGAGTAGCCCTTACCATCCACAAGCAAATGGTGTAGTACAACCATTCAACAAGATACTGGAAAGAGGGCTAACCAAAATAGTATTAGCCAACAAATATGACTGGGATGAAAGAATTCCAGTGACACTCTAGGCATATATAACAACAGTTAAAATACTCCACAAACAAACTCCATTCCAGCTAGTATACGGCAGAGAGGCGGTGGTGCCAGTAGCGTCCGAACTACCCAACATGTTGATTTTAGCGGCAACAGGAATGACCAATAGTAGTGCCTTGTGGGATAGACTGATCCAGCTGTTAGAGTTCGACGAAATACGGTTCTTGGCGGAGTTACATCAATATGTTGAGCAATGAAGACAGAAGGCTTGGCATGATAGGCACATCAAGAAGAAATCGTTTAGAGTCGGTGAACAAGTGCTCCTCTATGAGAGCAAGTTCCTCAAGTTCCCAGGAAAACTACATATGCACTGGTTAGGCCTGTTCATAATTTCACATATAAAATAATCGGGTGTGGTAAGACTCATGTAACTAGATGGAGTCCTACAGCCAAGATGGGTGAATGACGAATGACTGAAACCATTCCGCAAAAAAAAATAAAAAAAAAATCGCATAATAAGGTTGCGACCAGTAGAGAGATACCGCAACCCATTTGTTGTCCGGGGGTAGTGTTAGTAGAGTCAATAGGCCTAGTTGGAAGGTAGCCGTGTGTGTCAAACACTGTCAGCAGAATGCACATAGGTTCAAACTTTTTCCAAAATTGATGGCCGCACATGCACCTGTCCCATCCACCGTACCAACAGTTATTTCCTGATTAAGTAATCAATAAGGAAACTATCAAGGTAGGGTCGCAAAATATTTCCTGTTAAGCATAGAATTAGTTAATAAATAATCCCATCATGATAGAATAAAGACGCCATGCAGCCCACTCTGTAATTTCCAAGCCCGCGTCAGAGTTGGCACGTACCAGTCAGCCGACGATGGCAAAAAGATAGCTAGAATACATGGAAAAGCCGCTAGAGTAATTAGTTGATTAAAGACTCGTCAGTCAGGGGATGTCGTTTCAGAGCTGGCTACATAAAACTCAGGTGAATGCATGGATTGGTAGAATTTCAAACACTAGAAGGATTCCAGGAGCACTCAGAAGAACAGGAGCAGGACAAGAGAAACAGAAGACCACCAGTGCAAATTGTTTACAAAAGAAGGGGAACAATGGCAAAGAGAATCATATCAGTCCCACAAACCACTCTAGATGCAAGAATCAAAGTTCTGGATGACCTGTATGGGAAATATGACCGATCGAACCTCATCAACAATGACTTCACAGACGGGTTCCAATTCCCAGCAATGAAAAGGGAGGTATATGCAGAAGAATTTCAACGGGAGGATGGCACCAGGGCCTCCAGAATCAGGGGAGACTTCAAAGGGCTACAGAAATCCACGTTGTTCAACTTGAGAAATTTTCCTGTGTTTGGCACCCAGCTGGCCGCCATGCAGTGTACCAAGCTATTAGTGAGCAGGATGCATGGAGGTTTGCTATGGCTGGACAAAGAATACCCGATCCATGCCGAAGATATCTATCGATTGACTGGGTTGGAAAACATGGGGAATGCAGTAAGCATAACATTCTAGGCTAGGGCCAAGTGAGGTATGAAACTGAAAGAGGACAACATCTACACCCGTTATGGGACAGAGTGAGGAAGAAAAGGTGTGAATCTAGATAGAATCAACAAGGATAACATTCGGTTTTCCTGCTACCTTATTGCAGGAAAGACGATGAGGAACTTCACGAGAAACGAGTGCACCCTAGACACAGTGTCAATAACAGAACACTGCTACTAGGGTGAGATACTCAACTAGGCAGCCTTCATACTCAATGAACTCTTTGAGGCATGTGAAGATGTCTACTGGTGGAGCACTGGCTTTGTGTTAAGATATTTGGTAATGATGTTGGCAATGTGGAAGTGGAGGCCACTACCACAGAGGCAGATGGCAACTATTACTGAAGATCAACCAGTTGCACTCAGAAATGAACCATGGAGGGTATCAGGGGATCCCAACATAAAAGAGATCAATGAAACGACCTTCAGGAGATGGTACACACAGATGGTGGACACCATTCAGTTCGTGGAGAGAATACCCGAGACTCTCCTGGATGAGTTCTCGAGCGACCTCTTGTTCAGGGCTTCACACGTGCATACTTATCTCAAACCACGGGGTATCAACCCCACCACATTCAAATTAAGGCCACAAACATTTATCCTGACAGAGGAGGCCTTGCACAGGAAAGTAGAGTCCTGGCTGGAAGTGGCTTGCAAAATAATAGAAGGGAAGCCTAGGTACCTATTCAAAGCTTTGGCACCATAGAACCAAGAGGAAGATGGGGCAGAAAGAAGAAACAAAAGGGCAGAAACTAAAGTACTCCAACCAATGCTGCTCCAAATGGAGGAGAAAATGTTCGAGGTAAGAAAGACAATCACAAGCTTCGAGCCAAGTGAGGGTGACTATCCCGAACATTTTCAAGGTTCAACTATGTTGTTCCCCATTATAACACCACCCCTATCAATAGCACCTCCTGCGGGTGTAGCCCAGGCCCCCTCCATGACACCAATACCCAAGCCACAAAAGAAGCTAGTTATTCGCACCCCCCAAGTCAAAAATCTAGCTTCCAAAAAGATAAAAGTTAGCACCCCAACCCCAATCATTGATCTCACTATTGAGGTCGAACACCAAATTCCTGTAACTACCATAATCGAGGAAATCCCTAACACCATAGCCATTGCAGTACATCAGTCATAGGAGTCATCCCCACAAAAAGCTTCCACCGGTGCAACGGTGTCCAAGCTCTTCCCCTTCGGCCACAAGATACTATCTGCAAAAGCAGAAGTTTATTCAACTAACTGGAAAGAAGGTGCCACCTCGACCTTAGGGATGCTAACCACCAAGAGTACAACACCGAAGTTGGGACTGGAGCCACTAACTGGAAGATGCCTAGATACCAGTTGGCAGGGAAAAAGGACTGGCCCATACTACTTGCTCTCCCTATAAGAATCACAGTCCCCCCAAACCCTAGTATCACCCCAGCCATACCACATTTCACCCCGCCATCACAACAACCATCCCAGCAAGAGAATTCACCTGCCTCACATTCTGATAAATCCATTGCAAGTGGCCTACCCTTACAACAACAATTTCTAGAACCAAACACAATGAGGGCTGATACACTTGATCACTGGTCAACAACCTAGCATTCAGCAAGCCGCCCACAAGGCTAAGGGTCTGCATGAGAAATTGGCTAAGGAGCATGAGTAGCAAAAGATGCAATCTCTAGTAGTAACAGAAGAACATGATCACCTACAAGAGGCAAATACAAGGTTGCAAGCACAAGTGGATTAGCTTACTCAGAGATTCTAATCTATGTGGCCAACCATCACCGAAGCCAACATGGAAGCACCAGTAGACATGTCTGCTTGCTCCTTAATCAACTATTCCGATCATATACAGATGTCATGCATACACCTAGCAACCACAAATGCAGAAATGAAGAGGAAGCTAGAGACCGTAAGGTCCGCATTTCCATACCCTGTAAAAATTTATGCACGCTCGGTTGAAAGAAAGATACAAGAGCTTGAGACAAAGAAACAAGTGCTAGCTGACGCCCTCACTGATGGATACACCTTAATGGGCAAGGTCCACAACTGGTCAAGCATTCTATCTCTAAAGAATCACCAGGTCTACGCGTTGCAAGAGAAGATTCAATCTCTATTTACCAGCATAAGGGCATGCACAAATCCTACTCAGCTCCAGCAACTAAATGAACAAATCGACATCCTCCAAGCCTAGGTTGACGCAATTGGGGAGGAGTCAATCAAGACGAAAAGCATAATCCAGCACATGCGGCCCCTGGTTCAGAGGCAGGTCCTACTATTAAAAGAGGCATGTGATTCAAGCAGCCAACAATTGGAAGGCCTGCAGATCCAATGGCCGACAACCTAAGATCACAATCAGCCAAGGCATTCACACAAAGTGAAAATCCACTTCTTGAAAACTAGGACTTGGCTATCCAGCGACACAGTGAGTTCAGGCAGCAGACGAAAACATCAATCCCCAAGTTGGAGCCTTCGTTTGGAATGGAGGAGCCAAAAGGTTGAGAAAGGGCCACAGAAACAACTGCCACACAATAGGCTAGGATTGAAATGGAAGATATACATATTCTGCAAGAAAGTATCACAGCAACAGAGGTGCCGACATAATAGACAGTGGAAATAGTGTTGGTAGCAACACAATTGCCACCTGTAGAACCCATGGAAACAACAATAGAGCCACCGGAGGTCGAAATGACTTGACTTGGGGATGAGTCAAGAAATTGTGGTCGGGGCCTATTGGAGCCTTTGTTAATTTTGAAGAGTTTTGACTAGTTTTAACCAACCGTAGGGCGGGAAAGGACAAATGGCAGCAACGGTTGGGCAGCGGAACGAGTAGTTGTGGAAAGGTGACAACAAGGTGGAAGCAAAAGGCAAAGGTAGCCAAGGAGATGGGAAGGTGTAGAGGCAGCCAAGGAAGAAAGCAACCGAGCAAGAACTGGCAGTCTGGGCAGACGGGAAGGATATAAAAAGGGGAAGAATAGAAAGGAAGAGGTTGTTGTTACTCTTGTTGGGTTTTGTTGATCGTTAGGGTTGTTGTTGAAGATGGACATGCCAGACGCTGAAGGATTGGGCTGCCGCGGAGGTACGCTGACATAAGAGTAGAAGTAGGAAGTGTTGGGAACTGAGGATATGGGTTGCGAAACATATATGACCCGAGCTATTGAGCAGGGTATTTTATGTATTGTTGATGGTGAGAGCCCAAGTTATAATGTATTTTGTTCTATTGCTTTAATGTAATCTGAGTTGATGATTATTAAGACTCGTAGTGCATTGCACATCATGTTCTGTGGCTTATCAAAATTTTAAATAGTCTCCTTGTTGCATGAAGTTGGTGCTTGCTAGATCGATACTAGAATGTTGTTAGTTCTGTGGTATGTATGATGAGTCCTTGTGTATGAGTTTAGGGTATCATTATCTATGTTCCATGTATTATGAACGCATATGTGTATGACCGCCTTTGTCCAACTTAGATCCCCTCGATTCCATGCTAAGCCATTCTCCCCTTTTGGTCGTGGCGTACTTCGTGTGAGACTCCTTGCCCTTCGGGGTGAGGTGAAAATGCCAGCGTTGTCCTAGACTATAGTGGACCATTATTGGCCTTCCATGTCTGAACCTAGGATCTTTTCCCTAATGACTCATTCGAGCCAACAGAGGCCCAACATTGGATGTTGGAGCCAGAGATGTAGCCTAGGAGAGGGGTGAATTCCTTTATCATTTTTGTATCTTGTGTTTCTGATATGGTGTATTTGTCTTTGATTTTATGTTGTTAACTAAGTTTTAAAACCATTATTTTACGTACTTTTACAAAGTGATCCATTGCCTAAAAGACATAAAATGTTACTTGAAAATTTTCCCATCACCTTCAAGTTTGCATTACATATTTGTTTGGTATCAGATCTCGAGGTTACTTTGAAGGTTTGATTTTGTTTACAAGTGTTTTCTTATGCTTATAAGGTTAAAGCTCAAAAGCGGAGAAGGAGAACTTGTGGAGCCAAGGTCTCAAATTGTTTCAAGGATAAAACGCATATCTCAAGCTTCACCAATCATGGCAAATGAAGAAGGTCATGAAGGGATTTCTAAAGATGAGAGAACTTTCAGAAAATATTTCTTTGAAATGTCTAAAATGGTCAAAGTTATTTATGAGGAGAGGAACTCAAGGTTGCAAGGAGGGATCTCAAAACCTCCAAAAGGAAATGGAGGAAATGTAAACAAACCTCCAAAGGGGAATGGGGGATATGGTGACAAGCCACCACCTTCACCTCCATCTTCATCCTCATTCTAATCGTCGTTCTCATCCTCCTCCTCTTCTACTTCTTCCCCTTCACAAACACGTCGAAATTCTCCAAATGGACAAGGTAAAACTTCTTAAATTGTTAAATATTGACATAAAGTTTGAATTTCCTATGTATGATGGAGAGGTAAATGATGAGAAATTAGATAATTGGGTTCGTTAGATTGAAGTGTATTGCAAGATACAAAGAATCAAAGATGATGAAACCAAAACTCATCTTGATTCTCTTAGGGTTGAAAGTGCATCACTTATTTGGTGGGAGGTAAAAAGTAAAGAGGACATGAAGAAAAGTGGTAAGTTTTTATCCTCTTGGAATGATTTTGTTGTTACAATAAGAAGACAATTTTATCCATTAGCATACATGCAAAAAGCTGTAATCGGTTGACAGAACTTTAGACAAGATAAGGGTGGAAATGTGCAAATCTATACTCAAGAGGTTAGGAAAAGAGATTTGATTTTGGGTATATATTTGTCCTCCCAATACACTCTACTCAAATACATTGGAGGTTTGCATGGTTATTTGAGACTCACATTTCTCATGTTTAAACCTACAGAGTTAGATGAAGTTTGTGTATAGGCAACTCATTTAGAAGCAAGAGGAAATAATTTTTTTGAAGAAACCAGTGAAAAGCCATTTAAGTCTAGAGATAAAGGAAAAGGGAAGTTCAAAAGCAAGGATAAAAATAATGATTCAATCAAGAAAGAGGGAGAAAAAATAACATGTAAACATTGTTCAAAAGAAGGGCATGATGAAGATCACTATTGAAAACTTTATCTTGAGATGAGACCCAAAAAGTTTAACAAGGAGAAAGAAAATAATGCTACAACTACACAACAAGATTGGGGATCTTATTTCAGAGATGAAACAAAAAACATAGCCATGGGATTGAAAGGTAAGGATTCTATTCCAAGTACTATTTCTTCTAGAAATCCCATTGAAACTAAAAATGAAAGAGAAAGAATAGAGCTTTTCCATATTAGAGTAATCACAAAACATAGCAAAGTAGATACTTTGTTTGATAGTGGATCACGAGCAAACCTTATTTTAGAAGAAATTGTCAAGAAACTAAATTTGGAAACCATTCCTCATTCTAAACCTTATTCTTTGGTTTTTGGTATGTGACAACGCCAAATTGCAAGTGACAAGAAAATGCATACTTGAATTTGCCATCTGTTGGGCATGGAATCCCCCCAAGGCATGTTTTTGGGCTCAAAGCCCAAGTTTTGATCTAATCTTGTTGTAAATACTTTGCGAATTGCAGGTGTGGAGCGTGAAATGTATGATAGAGTCACAAGGTTGTCTGCCCTAGTCTTGTAATGTAATTTCAGCCTACCCATGGTCTGCAGACCATGGGATTGTATAAACAGAGCGAGGCTCTAAGTGTAAAAGATAAGTAATAGATAGTGAAGTAGAAGTGAAGAGCATGAATCTAAGTGTCTAAGTGTGTCTTGGGTCATAGAGTAGGAGAAGTCTCTGCAACTGAGTCAGCAGAGGCCTAGTAGTCCGTAGCTGAGTGCACAAACCCCTGCAGCTGAGTGTACAAGGCAGAGTCGAGTCTGTAATCGAGGAAGAAAATAATAAAGAGAATTTTTATCTTAATTTTATGTATCTGTTTTGGTTTATTACATGTTTGATAGAAATTTAAAAATACTGTTTATTTACTCCACGCACCTGTATGAATGATTTATATTGCTAAGTATACTTTAACGCATACTAGTAGGCTAAGTTAATCAACTAACAGTGGAATACTAGGAAGGTCTTGGGTAATAACAATGTTCAGCCCTCGAGTAGGACTGTGTAAAGGCAGCATCTCAGGCTGCGAGGTACGGGTAAGTACGCGTAGCGACCTGCACGCAGGGTCGAACCGCGGACCACTTGAACTCATCAGACATCTCCAGGGTGTGGAAACCTGGTTCTAGCACCCTCCCATACTACTTTGGGTGAGACCTCAGTCCGCGCTCCATGGAATGTTGCCGAAAGGGTCAGTAGTACCAGGATTTGTTTGGATAAATCACCTCTGAACCTGGGTCAGGCCCCAACAAGCCAACAAATGGTTCTGTTACTGGGACCAGGATCTGCATAAGGGATGTCTAATGTCATTTCATTGAATCCAACAAAGAAAGAAATTGAAGAGTGGTTGGACAGGAAAATTCACGAGTTCGCGACACAGGAAACAGGAACCTGCGAGTATCGAAGAAGGAGTGGTTAGAGTGCTACTTATAAATGGAAATCCATGAAATTTTCTTTGCATCCTTCCCCTCTGAGTTGTACGAGTGGATCACGAAGCTAGCAGACAATCAAGGAAGGTGTAGGCTCGACAAAACTATTGTGTGGACTCCAGAGTTGGTGCATAAACTAGAAGCATCAAAAGACAAGATCACGCATGCTATGGACCATTGGCTTAATTGAATTATAGGAGGGTTTATCACCAAGTTCGCGGTAGATACTTCAATCAGCTACAGCGAGGCAGAACGATGCTTCCTCAAAGAATAGCGAGGTAAGTACATTAAATCTTTGAACACTTGGATTAAAATGCTACTGTGTGAAAAGTGGGTTATGAAAATGATGTTTGGGGCTACGTGAAGTGGGAGGATCTATAGAAACATAGTGGAGAAATAGAAACTAGCCCTTTGATTTCACCTCGGTGAGAAAGCGAGGAAGAGCTCGCGAAAGTTTCACCAAGAAGTGTGATCAGTCTAATAAGGTAGTGAATTCTACGCATACCACCCCCACCTACAACACCACCAGTTTCACCATCTTCACCCCCATCTTTGCCCACAACACCTCTACCACCACCATAGTTCAATATGGCGAGCACAATAATTTTTTTGTTGTTCAAAGGAGTAGGAAACGAAGATCCGGACCAATTATGGTTCATGGTAAAGGCTGTATGGGAAGCACAAGGAGTCATGGATGACAATATAAAGAAGAAAACACTGGTAAGCACATTGCATGATCGCGCACTGACATGGTACATTAAGCATTCCAATGAAAATCCAAATGCAAGGATCGCGGATATCCAAGCTGTGCTAAATAGTGAATTTAGCAGGCCAAAATCAGAGACACAGTCGATTATCGGGTTTAAGGAAATCGCGATGCTTCCAGGAGAGACCGCCTGGGAGCTGCATCAGAGACTGAAGGGTATGATTCATGAAGCCAACATGAGCTTGACGGATCAGCAGCACCGTGCATGGTTTGTAGTGTCACTAACGCCGCATCTAAGGACCGCGCTGTCATAGCAAAAGCTATCCACCCAAGCTAAAGCCTTGGAGATTGCAATGAGACTGCACGAGAACCAAATATAATTTCCTAGTCTGGGAGTCCAAAACATCCACACGCAGTTGAAAAATCTGTGTCTGGTGATGCAAAGTTTCAAATAGGACATGACAAATTGCCTAGAAGCGCACAATGAGGTATGGTGCATAAAGTGCAAAGGCTAGGGACATGACAAGGACCATTGTCTAGTTTTCACAAACTACCTGGTGGGAGGAGGACCAATGCCATTGAGACCAAAGGCATAAGCAGGACCGAGCGCGGTGCCTGCATTATGGTGCATGATTTGTCCGATAGGAGGGAAGCATGCTGTAGATAACTACCACCTATTACAGAAGTATACACAGACGTCCAGAAGTTATTCTGTAATTTCTTTAGATCAGTAGGCCATGATGAGTGCACCTATAGAAATTATGAACTGATGATGGATCGGACCCCTACCTACAGATTTTAGGCCAAAACGTGAGCCCTCGATCAAAATGCAGGGATGGCATGCACTGGATTTCAAGGGTGCAGATGAGGTTGAGCTGGAATGGGAGCAGAAAGGGGATGTGGACAGCTGATTTGTTATAATTGCAGAGGGCCAGGGCATTATGCCCATGATTGTAGAAATCCAGTGACAGCATCATGTTTATATTGTACTCAGTTTGATCATGAGACAGAGGACTTCCCCACACTGGTAACGAGGTTGCATGATAAAGGAACACTCTAGCCTCCCCTGACTCAGAACCTGTAAATTATGAAGTCTGAGCCACGCAAAGAGGACCCAAATGTAAACATCATGCTCCGAAGTAGTATCACGACATAAGATGACAAGGGAAAGCAGCTTGAAGAGAGTGCCTAGTTTCATGAGGCTCCAACAAAGGAACCAGAGTTCGATTTGGAGTGTGCGAAGGAGACATTCATGGAAGCTAAGAAGAGCTTCACGGAGGCCTCCACTTTAGGTAGTAAAGACAAACTGGAACTGGAGATGGACCCATCAATGCTCACTACCTTTCTGGAGACATGCATGAAGCTACTGTGCAACAGGAAGGCTATGAAGGGACTACAAGAACTCATCACTAGGTGCGCTGGGTCAAGAGAACCGCGCTTAGTGTAGAAGCTAGGGAAACACACAACGCAAACAAGAAGGGAGATGAGATTGACTGTGAAAATAGGGGAATATGAAATGGATCAAGTGATTCTAGATATAGGATCGGACGTGAACATCCTACCAAAGCAGACATGGGAGCGCATGGGTAGGCCCGCATTGCAGTGGTCTCCTATTCAATTACGAATGGTGAACCAACAAAATACCCTATCGATGGGAAGATTGTAGGGAATAATGGTAGATATCGAAGGTGTGAGCGTACCGCAGATTTCGAAGTGATGGAGATTGTTGATGACAAAAATCCCTATCCTACACTACTGGGGATAGATTGGGCCACTGACATGAATGGGGTGATAAATCTAAAGAAGCGAAAGACGATTTTTGAGAAAAAGTCACTACACGTAGTAGTACCTTTAGACCCTGTGGAAGGATCATGCCACACAGAGTCAGTGCGTGATGACGAGAGCAACGATGATCTAGATTGTATCTACCAGATAACCACGCAGGAGTAAGACTGGGTGAATCTAACAGCGGATGGCAGGATTTCGTGGGAGTGCAAAAGCTCCTGCAGATCAGATTCAGACGAGAAAATAGAATGATGGCATAACTGGTTACACGAGGTAAGGAGATTTGCCTATGTATGATAGGTTGAGTGAGGTGGATGATTTCCTGAAAAAGTTTGAAAGAGAAGTACCAGAACAACAGTATTTTGATGCTCTGAAATGGGTACTGCGCATTATTCCTGCAAGATAGTGGGGTATGCATCAAAGGAGTTTTGAGGACTGGCGCGAATGCAAAAGGAAAATGCTCATACAATTTGGAAAGCCTCAGATGAGGATGAAAGCTGGGTATGACGAATGGAACAACCTGCGCGCCCACCTCTCCAGAGGGGTATAGGCATATGGTTTGCAACCTACACAAACGCACACTATCCTCGTGATAGGAAACATGACCAGCAAGCAGAAGTAAGCAAGGCGATGGCATGAATGACGAAGTATGATAAAAAAAATTACGTTGAAGATTATCTGCGTGGAAACCTTTGACAAAGTATGTGACGTACTGAACATGATCCACCATGTGAGATGCAATGACTGGGACTTGCGTGTACCAGGGGTTCTATGGGCTTATAGGACCGTGTGAAAAACTCTGACTACATGGGCACTTTCGATGCTGTAGTATGAAGAAGATTTTGTAATCCCTATGGAGCAGGCAAAGCCTAGTCTGCACATGATAGCACCCGTAGATACAATGGTTTGCGAAGCCCGAAAAGAAGGAATCACACAACCGCAAGAGACAGAACACATGAGACTTGAGGAAGAAATCCAACAGGGAAACCTTAGACTTCGCGAACTTGAAAAAGAAAGGGTACAATTAAGAGAGAAAAGTGTTTTGATGGATGCGGAGGTCAAGAAGTTGGAGGGTGAGATAAAGGAAGAGTTTCTCATCGAAAAAACTAGGATGGTAAGGCAAGGTGCATATGATCATACTGAAAAATTTGAGAACTATCGTCGTGAATTGGTTAGTGTGATGCCTTGGCTCTGACCGCATATTGCTAAGCATAGTGACCAAAGTAGCGCATTGCAAATGAGGAAGTGTGCAACCATAGAAGGTGCGGATTCTCCAAGAACCATGATGGAGGATAGGATTATGCTCCACATGGGTGGTGCGACCACCTAACTAGCCAAGGGAAATGGAAGGACAGTCTTAGTGCTCCAAGAAGTTGGAAGGGAGCACAGGACTATAAACTATCCTGCACGGGAGCTGCGCGATGTTGGAAATGCGCGCAGAAGCAGAGAGTCACAATGTCTGCGACCATGTACGGGGGACTGCACTGCCACGCGTATTGGCAAAAAAGTGACAGTTGAAGTCACTGTTCACGAGGGGATGATTGATTTGAGGCCAAATGGAGTAGGAGGAAGACATTATTTATGGGTAAGATTTGGGAAAATATGCTGCCAAGAAAGCATTAATGACTCAGAATTGGGGGGAACGGTCGAATTTGAATTCAAAAGGCACTATAAAATGCAAAGGGCTGCCCAGCAAACAACATTTGGTCATTTGAGAATTAAGTGATTAAGCAGAGCCCTGAGCATTGTGGGCCAAGTGTTGATTGAGCCCATGAATTCACGAGTAACAAATTACAACCCAAATATGATGAAAACAACTAAGGATGGTTTAGGAATAGAAGAGGTAACTTCTAGTGAGGCCGCATAGACCCCAATTGTGGAGGATGTTCTAGAAGGTGCCGAGGTTGTGGCAGAGATCCCCAAATCACCGTGTACACCAACACCCAAGAAGGATAAACAAGAAATGGCTCCAGTATGCGTGTCCCTGAGGAACCCGCTGCACAACAAACTATTAATGGAAGAGAAGGGGAAGTTGTCATGATATAAACAGATGAGGAGGAAGAAGATTTTTAGGCCCTTATCATCATAGGGGATGAAGACGAAGGCATGGAGGAGGATATTCAACCTACACACTTTGCGACAAAATTGCCCGCATATGTTCCCCCGCAAAAAGGGAAGGCCAAAGTGCCCAAGGACCTAGATGAAACCAAGAGTTCACTCCAAAGCCCACTCCTCCCAGATGACATTGTGTTTGAAGGCACGCACCTGGGCTACATGCCAACCATGAAGTTTGAAGATTGGGACCTTGCTGACTGCGAGAAGTTCCCTCACCTGGAGACTGGGAATCTCATGAAGCAGAACAGCGCGGGGGTGGTGACAACGTTAGAGCCATGGAAGTGGCTGCGCGGAGTGGAAAAGGCCAGGCTACTAAACCTGCTATGGGTGCCGCATTTCCACCGCACTCCAATAGCCATTTTCGTCATCAGGCAGCTACTCTGCCTAGCACATGATGGGTATCTATGGCTGGAAGAGACTATCCCCATCATGACAGACCTAATCCATCGCATTTCCCAGCTACCCTAAAAAGGAAAGGACCCCGCGACCATATCGGAAGGGAAGGGTAATGATTTGGCCCTCACAGAGGCCATGAAGATAGAGTACAAACTAGAGAAGAAGAAGAGGGGCTACGCTGTCTCCAACATCAAGGACAAAGTGGCATGCGTAGCAACCCAGATCTTGGACGAAAAATTTATGTGAAAGTGTCACGTAGACGAGGTACCTGCACTGGTGATCACACTGGCCAAGCAATGCGCGAAGGGGGTCCAGTTTAACTAGGCTGAATTCCTCTGTATCGAATTCTTGAATAATTGTCGTGAAGCCCAGAAGCAGGGTAAAACCTTCCACTATGCTTGGTTGTTGCTATCCATAGTGCTCATAGCGAGGGAACTGCCAAAGGATAGTCAATTCCCCACAATTGACAGATATTTACCAGACGCCGCGAAGTACACTTCGTTCTGGGCCGCGAAGGATGCGAAAAGGATACGTGACAGTAAGATATTTTGGGTGCTCATGGAGATGAACATCTGGATGTGGATCAATCGGAAGTCGTGCTTGTCGCCCATGGGGTACAACAGTCTGCAGAGTTTTGCAGAATTCAAAACCGACATGCATAATATATACATCATGGCGTGCAAGGACACAACGAAGAAGTGGATGAAGCTGCCTTTTGTAGCCACTGACAATGCAATTTTCACTGTCTTGGAGGCATGGCCTCCAGAATGGTGCGCCCCAGATCTTGCAAAACTCAAGAGGGTGGCAACACAGAAGAAGAAGGACAATGCCAAGTTGCACGTCACACAGTTGGCCAAGAAAAGGCGGAAGGAAACAACAGCATCTAAGGTACAGACAGTTTGGGAAGTAGCACAGAAAGCTGCCGAGTAGAAAAAGGTTGTAGAAGCAGCCGCAAGATAGGAAGCAACCACGAAGACAGGCGAGGACCAAGCAACGCCATTACGGGGCAGGAGGTAGAGGAAGTAGAAACAACAAAAGGGAGTGCAAACCTAGAGACCACATCCACACAGTTGAAGCGCCCATGCACGGTAGAGAGAGAAGGACCGAGGAAGAAGGTCAAGGCCTCGAAGTTGGCCATTGAACCAATCACCCTAACCGAGGGTGATCTCCATGACATTGACAAGACAGTGCGCAATGTCACCAATGAGGCTCTTCAGGATTTTATGCAGGAGTACAAGACTATGTTGGGGGTCCTCAGGGTGTAGTTGGAGTAGTTACAGGTGCATCCCCCTTAGGTGGGTACCCTTTCAATCCACCTCGTAGCAGGATCCTTGACAGTAGAGCAGATGTTGCACACACAGATGTCAAGCACAATAGTGTTGACGGAAGGGGCCCTAGTGACAACGAATGAGGCCGATAGATTTTCAGTTAGGATGATAAAAGGCCTTGGCCTTAATCTAGATTCCCTTCTGCGTGAGACATTATATCTATTACAAGATGGGATAATGACAGAGCTGTGTGCTAGGGAGACCTGCGTGATCCAAGTCCTCAACAAGAAAAAGATAAACATGGAACAAATCAGATTGCAGCGCGACTACTTGGTATTGCAAAATCAACAATTGGTGCAGGTGGTAGGTGACGCTTGCCGCAGTGTCCCGGATTTGGCTATCCTAGCAGATCTACCAATGAAGGTGCAGATCCACATACTAGTAGTAGGAGTCCGCGAGGCCAGGGAAGAAATGACAAAGGTTCAGCTGGAGCTGAATCTTCAGATCGCCAAGCTGCGGTTAAAGGCATAACTATCCACCCCCCAATAAGTCAGAGAATAGCCCACTAGCACTATCATAGCAGGACTGGAGGAAATCGTAGGTGCAGTGCGAGACTGTACCAGCATGTTGGAACAAGCACTTGAGGTCCTCACAAATTTGCAGGAGGACCCCAACATCCAGCGCTTGGAGACAGAAGTGATGAGCCCCAATTTTTGGTACAATTTGGGCTCATTTGGCCTACTTGCTCTGCTCAAACCATTCATTTTTTATTGCTTATGCATTCATTTCTTGGTTTATTCGTGTTGTTTTTAGGAAGAAAGGTAGGCATTCTATCCACGTGACTAATACATGATGATTTCAGGTTTTGGCATTAAAAGGGAGCAAAGACCACGAGAAAGGAGACAAGGAGACAGTGAGGTGGCACTGCTGGTTTTTAGGAGAGGATGTCCACGGTCTTGGGGACCTTCCTCGTGATTCCCACCATAGCTCCGAGCTCCAATCAATCTCCCCACTGAGCTTAGAGGCAGCCAACTGTTCTACAGGAACAACAGTTATAACTGTTCTACAGGATCAGCAGTTTAACCTTTAGTTGGACAGCCGAGCTCCACAAATCAAGGACACCCGTTGGATGATCATTTTGCATAAATACTGAGGCCGTAGCCTTGGATAGAAGCTTTTTGAACTTTTGTATTGCTCTTGTAATTTGGAAGTACGAGCTACAGCTCGGTGTTTTGTTCCTTTTGTAAGCCAGTTTTGGCATGACATCAGATTTTTGTTTATGAATAAAGGCAGGCAGATTTTGATCTCATTCTGAGTTTCTAAGGGAGATATAGCTCTCAGGTTAGGGCCCAACCTGAGAGCAATAGATCTCCTCGGTGTTGTAATGTTGTTTGCATTTCGTTCCAGCACTTTGAGTTTTTACTTTAACATGCAATTCGAATTTACAGTCTGTTAATTTAGTATTTTTCATGAGATTGAATAGGATTAGTTTATGGTGAATTTGTTTCCAGTTGCTTAGGTTAGAAGAGGATAGATATAATTCATTGGAGCTCCAGAAAAAGGTTGTTAGAGCTCACTGCCATCTCTGCTTAGGGATTGGGGTGCAGTCCATAACCAACCACCAAAAAGAAACGCAGTTCTTCTCACTTCCATGCAAGCTGCAACATAGACATTTTCGTTGAAGATCCATCCATGCACTTTTGATATTGAACCATACTTCTACATTCCACTTCCATGCACGAGTTTCTTTTCACGGTTTTCCATTGCTGTTCATAGGTTTAATGGCACAGTTATCATAAGTTAAT
Organism: Pinus tabuliformis; assembly: GCA_031772625.1. Taxonomy (NCBI): domain Eukaryota; kingdom Viridiplantae; phylum Streptophyta; class Pinopsida; order Pinales; family Pinaceae; genus Pinus; species Pinus tabuliformis. The sequence goes on from CM062811.1 coordinate 515,570,525, forward strand.
GAATTCTCGTTTTTGGTGCATAAGTCATTTGTTTCATTTACACTGCTCCATATCATTCCACTTCATTTTTATTCTTCTTAACTTCTCCTCAAGTCACCTACTCGGCCTCTGTCCAGCTCGTTTACCCTCCAATTCATCCATTGCCACGTAGCTTCATCTTTTTGACCTTTTGTTGATCCCATCCTTCCAGCCATCAACCCACTGCATGCACTCTTCCTCCATCTGATTTCTCTGCTCCTGAGCCATCACCAGCTCCATCTCCATCTCACCTATCCTCCCACACCACTCCAACACTTCACCATCTCCCAATACTTCCACGGTCAAACATCCTGTAGAATTGCATAGACTTCCTGTAGAAATCCCTGAGTTTCCTGTAGGATCCCCTGCAGACTTCCTGTAGAAGCCTGCAAATTCGGTTGCTGAGCATCCAAACATGGTAGACTTCTGTGGACTGATGCTAGAGACCCTCTGGGACCTCCCCTAGCCATCATGACCTTTCCCATGCTTTCCTTCCATTCTAACCGCTCCTGCACAACCAAACCCTAATCAAAAGCATCATCACAATAAACCCAACCACTTAATGAAAAAATACAAAAACATGTCTTTTCAGATGCAAGTAGCTTAGATGCATGTATTTCAGCTCACTACAAGTAATGGCATTATTGGTAGTAGTTTCATTCACAGTTTTGCATTGTAGGGGCCTAGCTAGTCAAATTAGGGTTTACTAGGGTTTTTCATTCTTTGTTGGCTTTCAGTTTCTTTCTGCAGATAGACTAGTCTCCTTTGAGTTAGCTTTCGTCCATCATTCATAAAGCTTCTTCTGTGAGCCTATAGAAGTTGGCTTGAGCCCTAGTGGACTTGTGCCAGCTGACCAAGTGACAGCTGCGACAAGAGCTAGTACTTGTGCATACAGCACCGTCGCTTCCAAGTTTGTACGAACTACCGCGTTGATAAAATTAGAGATAGGAAGCTCCAGGAGTTGTAGCATTATTGCTACAATACTGGAGCCCACCATCTTTTTGGCGCCGTTGCCGGGGAAGCGCCAGAGTATTAGTAATTGTTTCTTTTCTTCTACTTTCTTACTCTTGCCTTCTGCTAAGTAGTTTACTTCATTTCCATTCTGCAAAAGTAGCATAGACATTTCCTGCTTTCCTAGATTAGCATTTCCTGCTTTCATAGATTAGACTTTCCTGCTTTCATAGACTAGCATTTCATTTCTGCAAGCGTAGATTAGTGTTTCAATTCTGCAAGCATAGACTAGCATTTCCATTCCTGCAATTTCATTTGAGCAAAGTAGAATAGTTCTTTCCTGCTTTCAGTTTAATTCTGCATCTTTCATAGTTAGTTGTAGATCAATTTGTCTCAGTTTTGCAGGTACCAAAAGAAAAGCAAAGCAAAAACAATCAAAAGAAAAAGAAAGTCTTTTCCATTTCATGCCTCGTAGGAACCGAGATAGATCAGGCAAATTCCTACCAAACACCCCCACCACATCACTGAGTCACCCTTCTCTCTTCTTTGGTGACAGTGACCCAAAAGAACCTATAGGTGAACATCCTGAGATATACAAAGATCCTATAGTAGAAGAAGAGTTAGAGACCACTCCATCTGAAGCTATGGCTGACAATAGAAGAGAAGATGAGAGAATAGAAGGTGCCTTCCCCATCCGAGAGACCAATGGAGAGATGAAAATGAAGAACATTAGCCCCTCCGCCTTACCTCACTTCCATGGGCTGACCACTGAAGATCCGGATACCTTCCTGTTTGAGTTTGTTGTCCTTTGTAGAACCTATGACTATACTGAAGATGAGCAAAAGTTGAAACTTTTCCCTTCCGCTCTTAAGGATGCAGCACTACGCTGGTTCATGGGCTTACCTGGGAATAGTATCACCACTTGGGCTCAGATGCAACAAGCTTTCAACACCAAGTACCGGGATTACTGTAGGTCCAAGGAAACAAAGGGGGAAATCTTTCGGATGTCCATGGGAAATGATGAGTCCTTAGAGGATTATGAGGAAAGGTTCCAACTAAGCTATAAGCGGGCCAGGTGCACACTTGACCCTGAATCCCTCAAGTTGGTCCTGCTCCGAGGAGTCCCTGAAGACCTCTTAGATACCCTTCACATGTTAGTTGGGGGGGACATTTACCAACTTCCTTATGAGGACATCAAGACTGTGTTTAGAAACCACTCCAGGGCAGCTCGGAAACGAAGTAGAGGAAACCACCTCTCAACTAGTGTCCCTTTCTCCAAACATGAGCTTGCAAATCAATTAGAAGATCTTAAGAGTGAGGTGAGACAGACCATTGCCATGCAGCTTGACACATTCAGGATTCAGCAAAAGAAAGAAGAAGCTGAGAGAGCCTTGGCTGTCTTCTGCCCTAGGTGCACAAGGAGACACCCTAAGAACGAATGTCCATTGCATTCGGTTGAAGTGTGTTTCATTTGTGAGGAGGACCATCCCACAAATCAGTGTCCAACCTTACCTGGGTTTAAAGCCATGTACCAAGGGGCAGAAGCTCCCACTGAACCTCTCTATTACCTCAACCAAAGGAGGCCACAGGGATCTAGACCTTATCAGCAGGGGATTCAAGGGGCATCTCAAGCTTATTACAGCCCCAACCAATCGACTCCTATGCCTTCCTGGGGTCCCCCTGCTCATCCTTCATGGTCCATGCCTCCTCCATGGTCTTATCCACCTCAGTACGCCACTCAACCTACTTCTCATTCATATCACTCACATGCCCAGCCACAACCTCAATGGAATGCACCTCAGTCGGGGTGGAGGCCCGAATACAACACTCCTCCTGCCATCTTGCCTCCACCACTAGTTCAACCTCAGCCATTACCTCCTGCTCCTCCAAGGCAACCTCAAATGCCTGCTCAACTGAACCCGAACCCCAACAATAGACAGGCCCAGCAGGTATGCACTGGGGAAACCTCATGCCCTACCTATGCTGTGGAGATCCAGGAGATCAATCTTCGATCTGCAAGACTCTACCAGATCGCCAACCTCCTCCACCAGAGGATGAGGAAGATAAACAGGAAAGTGAACCGAAGGTTATTCCACCCTTTCTTGAGAGACTAACAACCACCACACAACCCAACCCAGAGGAGGATGAGCTTCTGGGTGAGCTCAAGCAGTTGTGTGTAAAAATACCACTTCTCCAAGCCATCAAGGATGTGCCAATATACAACAAACTGGTTAAGGAGAAGTGTTTCAAACACCCAGGCAGACGGAAGAAAGATGCTTCAACTATCAATGTCATAGGACAACTGTCTGACCTTATGTTAGGACAAGTCATCTGCCCAAAGTACCTAGATCCTGGAAGTCCTGTAGTAGATGTTCACATCAATGGCACCATTATACCTAACACCTTGATTGATCTGGGGGCTGCCATTAATGTGATGACTAGGGATACCATGCTTAAGCTTAATATTCAGGGTTCCTTGAGGAAGACCTCGACAGTACTGCAATTAGCAGATCGCTCCACCGTGACTCCCGAAGGGATTGTGGAGGATGTCTTGGTCTCTATTGACTCTTGGGAATACCCTGCAGACTTCCTGGTTCTGCAACCAAAGGCCAAGCTTACTGGATATCCTCTCATTTTGGGAACGCCTTGGTTAGCTACTGCAGATGCTTACATAAGTTGTCGTGCAGGAAACATGACCATCAAAAATGGTCCCATGTCCAAGCAGCTGGTCCTATACCCTCTTGCCCAACCCTCCTTAGAGCATGACTTACCACTCTGGTTGGAAGAAGGAGAGTAAGACGAGGTGTACTCAGCACCTCTGTGCACCTTAGATACCACTAGAAGAGACCCCCCAACCGAGGATGACTTGATCGAGACCTTGATCCAGAATCCACCTCCCAGTGCACTACCCTTAGAGAAATTGGTGGAGGATGCCCAAGCCAGCACCTTAGCGGATCTTTGTACAACCAACCCCGTTACTCCCAGAGTCAAGAATGTGGAGTTCGGCCCTGAGAAAGCATTGAAGATCAGCTCCTCCATATCTCCTTCCCAGGAAAAGGAGCTGTGTAGTCTGTTGGCCAACCACCTAGATGCTTTTGCTTGGAGCTATAAGGAAATGAAAGGAGTCCATCCTTCGGTCTGTACCCATCATATATACATCAAAGAGGATTGTAAACCGGTTAGGCAACCTCAGAGGAGAATGAATCCAGCCCTTAAGGACATTGTCAAGGAAGAATTGCAAAAACTGTTGGATGCCGGGTTCATCTACCCCATCTCAGATAGTGAATGGGTGTCCCCTCTAGTGTTGGTTCCCAAGAAAAATGGGAAATGGAGAATCTGTGTGGACTACCGAGAACTGAACAAAGCTACCAAGAAGGACCATTTCCCTCTACCTTTCATAGATCAAGTGTTGGATGGACTGGCAGGAAAGAAGTTCTTCTCTTTCCTGGATGGGTTTAGCGGGTACAACCAAATCCAAATCAGCCCAGAAGACCAAGATAAGACCACCTTCACTTGTCCTTGGGGTACCTTTGCCTATCGAGTCCTTCCCTTTGGGCTATGCAATGCTCCTGCTACCTTCCAGAGAGCTGTCTTGAGCATCTTCTCGGAGCTGGTCCATGATGCGGTAGAAATCTATATGGATGACTTTACTCCTTATGGGGCCAACTTCCAGGAAGCATTGTCCAACCTGGGAAAAGTCCTAACCAAATGCACCGAGATGAACTTGTCCCTTAGTCCCGAAAAATGTGAATTCCTAATGACTGAAGGGACCGTGCTAGGCCATACCATTTCTTGCCAAGGGTTGCAGGTGGATCCTAACAAAATTGCTCTCATCAAGAGGGTTCCACCTCCTCAAAAGGTAAGGGATGTCCGAAGTTTCTTGGGATTAGCAGGATACTACCGGAGATTCATTAAAGATTTCAGCAAGCTAGCCTCGCCATTGTTTGGCCTGTTGGCAAAAGATGTGGAGTTTAATTGGACTGACGATTGTCAGAGGGCTTTAAATGAATTGAAGGACAAGTTGGTGTCAGCCCCAATCCTGAGAGGTCCAAACTGGGCCCTACCTTTCCACATCCACACTGATGCCTCGAACAAAGCCATAGGTGCAGCTTTAGGACAAGTTGAGCAAAAACTTCCATATGCCATTTAATTTGTTAGCAAAAACTTGTCCAAAGCTGAGCTGAATTACACTGTAACCGAGAAAGAATTCGTGGCTGTGGTCCATGCATTGAACAAGTTACGACATTATATTACTGGTTACCAGACCTTTGTACATACTGACCATGCTGCTATTAGATATTTAATGAATAAACCAGATGTGAATGCTCGTATTATTAGATGGTTACTTTTATTGCAGCAGTTTGATTTGACCATTGTTGACAAACCAGGTAGAGAAAATGTTGTTGCTGACTTTTTATCTAGATTGGATTTGTCTGCAGATGAGGATGGAACAGTGGATGACCAGATGCCCGATGAACATCTGTTTGCTATTTCAGTACTCTCTCCATGGTTTGCTGATATAGCAAACTATCTTGTTTCAGCACAGTTCCCTCCACACCTATCTTCCAGAGAGAAGAGCAGAATCATCAGAAAAAGTGCCTCATTTACTTGGATCGGGGGCAATCTGTTCAAGCTTGGCCCCGATCAGATCTTAAGGCGTTGTGTAAGGGAGGAGGAAGTCTTTGATATCCTCCTCACTTGTCATGATGGGCCTTGTGGAGGACATTTTGCAGCAAAGAGAACTGCCTTCAAAATCCTGCAGGCAGGCTACTATTGGCCCACACTTCATCAAGATGTCAGAAGATATGTCAGTCAGTGTGACCAATGCCAAAGAATGGGGGAACCGACCCAAAGGGATGAGATGCCTCTCCAACCTCAAGTGACTCTTGAGCCATTTGAGAAGTGGGGCATGAACTTTGTGGGCCCAATCAACCCCTCTTCGAGGCAAAGGACTTACATCATTGTGTGTACTGACTATTTGACAAAGTGGGCAGAGACCAAAGCAATCAAAGCAGCAACAGAAGAAAAGGTGGCCGAGTTCCTAAGAGAAAACATCTTCTATAAGTTTGGCTATCCAAGAGAGCTGGTCACTGATTAAGGGAGCCAGTTCACCTCCAACCTGGTTGAAGATCTACTAGCCCATCACAAGATCAAGCATAGGACTTCCACCCCTTATCACCCTCAAGCAAATGGGCAGGTGGAAGTCACCAATAGAGCATTAGAAGGGATCTTGACTAAGGTGGTGAGCAACAACAGAAAGGACTGGGCAGATCGCCTGGTTGAAGCCACATGGGCTTACAACACCACCTGGAAGACCACCACTGGCTTCACACCGTATGAGCTGGTCTATGGGAAGAAAGCTTTGCTGTCCATTGAGTTTGAATACAACACTTTGAGGATGGCAGCTCAGCTGGACCTGGATCTCAGCCATGCACAACAAGAAAGGCTACTGCAGCTGAATGGCCTGGATGAGCACCGAATGCAGGCCCTCCTTCACTCAGAAGTGGTTCAACTTCAGAGAAAGGTGTGGCATGACCAACATCTCCATGACAAGCAATTTCAGCCGGGAGATTGGGCTTTGTTGTATGACTCCAGATACAAAGACTTCAAGGGGAAGCTGAGAACCAGATGGCTAGGACCATATGCAGTGGAGAAATGCCATGACAATGGATCTGTCCTCATTCGAACCATTGATGAGGAAGCCATTCCCATGCTTGTCAATGGGCATCGATTAAAGATCTACAGGAGACCTCTCTCAAGACAAGAGTTCATCAAAACCGTGGAGAAATCTGTATTGGTCCTAGAGAGGGGTTCTGCCTCTGCTTTTGGCATACCCTGAGGGATATGAAAAAAAAAAAAAAAAAAAAAAGGAAAAAAGAGAAAAAAAAAAAGAAAAAATAATAAAGATCCTTGGGTGAAAACCTCTCTGAGGCACCCAAGGCAGGTGGTAGGGGTGAAAACCTCATTGAGGCGCCCCTATTGTCTTTCAAAAAAAAAGGAGAAAAGGTTTGAAAAAGATCCTTGAGTGAAAACCTCTCTGAGGCGCTCAGGGCAGATGGCACGGGTGAAAACCTCTTTGAGGCGCCCCTGTTATCTTTCAAAAAAAAAAAAAAAAAAAAAAAGAAAAAGAAAAAAGAAAAAAACAATAAGCAAAATATGGTAAAATTGCATGCAGGTTGTAGATGTTCTATGGAGGAGAGGAAGCCCTTCAACTCAAAGCCAAGGGTCCTTATCATGCTGTCAAGAGACCTCACCAGCACCTCCTCCAAGGGTACCCATGTTTTTTTTTCAAGGTATGTGCAATTTTATCATGGTTTGAGTCCTCTACAGGAAGATGTAGTCTTTCTACAGGAAGGCGCGGATTTTCTACAGGAAAGTACAGACTTTCTACAGGAAGGCCGAACTTTCTACAGGAAGCTCTGTGTTCTACAGGAAACTTCCTGTAGAAGTTTGGGACGGCCCAGAATTCATCTTAAAAGGAGATTTAGCGACTACGGATTGGTTTGGATGCATGCAAGCCTCTGTTGGCACCCTTGCACATCGCGGTCACCTTGCTCCACCATCCTTGTCGACATGCAACCGAGTTCCCTGCACCAACAAAGCAGATCGATGAGTTCTCGCGGGAAAAGCCATTTTCAAAGTTAAACAAATGCTGGGATCTCATACCGCAGGCATCAAGAGCTCCGGGAACGTGATTGAAAGGCCAGATCCTCCGTCGTGCAGCATGCACCCAAGGAGGAAGAACTGTTACGAGACACCTCGCGGGAATCCTGTAACAGTTCAACCTGCTAGAGTGGATACCATTCACAGCACCGCCATCTGCAAGGAAACGGGGGCGCATGCAACCCAAGCATCCACTCCACCGTCGGCAACCTGTAACCACGAGCCTCCGGGTCTGTGTAAGTTCGCATGCAGCAGGTAGATCCACTCACCATCGTCCAAAGACTGGAAAAATCGTGTGCAGCCACGCAGGTAAGTGTCTCGACCCTTCCTTCCATCAAATCGCATGAATTTTACTTTGAATTGTTTGCATGGCGTAAAAGTGAATGGTTGTGCGGCCGTATGGCCAGTCGACTGGCCACGTCGGCTAGTTAAAGTGTAATTGGATGTTTGGGTGGCGGCCACGACAAAGAGAATGAGCGGCACTCACGTGAGAACACTCCCGTCGGAAACAATGAGTTTAGCAGAAAAAGGCGGCGACAGATCTGTGGGAATGGATGCAGCAGCAAGTGAATACGCAGGCGAATGATGGATGACGTCGCCCAACGGTCCGGCAGGGACAGCTCACCCCCAGTGCCACAGATTGCGCCGATTCAAAATCTAATCGGCTAGATCATGCGCATGCATTTATCAACCACCACTTCAAACTCGAGTGGCTATTCTGATCTCCTCTGCACTTTGATACGCCGAGCTGTTGGCTACCAGAACGCCGGTGAAGCACACCTCGAGCGCGGGCCAACTACAGTCCTCCCCGAGAATTGCGCACTGCTCCTACAGGAACACAGTTTCTACAGGAACGCAGTTCTACAGGAACGCAGTTCTACAGGAACGCAGTCTCTACAGGAACGCAGTCTCTACAGGAACGCAGTCTTCTACAGGGAAGCGGGTGCCTCACGGAAAAAAGGTGGCCAATTAAAGAGGTAACCCTGAACTCTTCATGCAACTGGTTAGTAAGAGTGGCAAGACCATCGTCCACAGTCTGGTCATAAAGATATTGGTGGAATTGTTGTTTGCTGTGCCTATGCTGTCATTCTACAGGATGTCAGTATAAGTAGACTGTGTTGAATTTTGTGGATTATGTGCATGCTCTGTCTTAATAGACCAAATCTCTTTTGCATTTGCCACCTTTAATTAAAACAACCGTGTTCATCATGCCGGGTGGGTTTATAAGACGGGAACCCACTGATTCAACCAAATTAAGGGAAAACCCGGCAGTGGTAGAGCTCTTCACCAGAGCACAATGGATGCCTTTTTGTGATAAGCTGCAGGGTTACGATGATGAAGTGGCTGAAGAATTCTTGCAGGCTCTGAAGCCTAAATCCCAAACACTGGCCACAGTGAACTTCAGAGGTCTAAGCCTCAAGCTCACCCCGGAACATATCAGTCGGATCACAGAACTTCCTATGGGTTTGCCGTGGGATAAGGAAGAAAGAAAGCTGAGCCAGCAGGAAAAGAAAGAATTCTTTCCACCTGAGGAAGAATTCTCGGAGGACAAAAATGGGTTGCGAAGAACGAGCCTGTTGCCACCATGGGATGAAGTCAGTTTGCAAATCATGAAATATATCACTTGTGAAGGCCGTTTCAGCATCGTGTATGCATATCACTTTCAGCTGCTCACTGAATTGAGGCACCGAATTGATCTTCCTGTAGAACAAAAACTGAGCATCCCTTATTACCTACTGCAGTCTCTAATGGAGTGTGCCACAAAGCTGAAAGAGGGCATACCAGATCAGATAGCCCACCATGGGTTGATCAAGCTTCTTGTGGAGGATGCGCTGCACTCATATAAGGTCCCCCTCTCATGGGAATCCTTCCGGAATTTAACAAAAGATGGAGACATTAAAATGTTGATCGAAGAAACGGGTTCCTCCAGCAGTGAGGAACAAGAAGCAGTGGCCGAGGGACAGAGAGAAGAAGGCCAGAAGACCCCGACCACAGTACAGAAGAGAGAACAAAGGAAGAAGCATGAGGAAAAGGAGGACAAAGAAAAAGGTGGCACACCTATCTTGTCAGCAAGAGAAAAGAGGATGAAGAGCAGAATGGACAAAGCTGAGGTGGTCCACGTCAGCCCAAGTACCTCAACAGCACCTGCAACCAAAGCAAAAAGCAAAACTCAGGCAGGTAAGCAAGCGGAGGTGGAGACACCTGTGTCTACAGGAAAGCAGAAACAGGCTTCTATAGGAAGCCCGAAAACAAAAACAAAGGCTTCTACAGGAAGCCCGAAAATCATTGAGAAAAAGGCTTCTACAGGAAGCCCAAAAACAAAGGCAAAGGCTTCTACAGGAAGCCCAAAAACGGAGACAAAGGCTTCTACAGGAAGCCCGAAATTGCAGAAACAGGCTTCTACAGGAAGCCCGAAGACTACCAAAGCAGGGGCTTCTACAGGAAGCCCGGGAGTGGCTAAAGCCGGGTCTTCTACAGGAAGCCCAAAATCGGGAAAGAAAGAATCTTCTACAGGAGGCCCGGAAGTGGGCAAAGTAGGGTATTCTACAGGAAGCCCGAAATCTGAAAAGGAGGGGCCCTCTACAAGGAGCTCTGAGAGAGAAAAACGCAAGAAAGAGAAGGCTGGTATTCTAGAAAAGGAGGTAGCAGCGGCGCTGGCCGCCCTCAGTACACCTCCAAAGCCGAAGGAGAAGAGAGAGAGGGAGACCCCTCTACCATCTGAAGCCAGGAGAAGCAAGAGGATAACCACGAGCAAGCCACAGCCTCCACCCAGCAGCCAAACCATTTTAGGGGATGTCCCTACTTCACCCAGTGCAAGAACCCCCTCTAAAACATCAGCCACCCCCGAGAAGGGAAGCCCAAAAATAACTTCCTGGACACGAAAAATAGGTCAATCGCCTTCCGAAGCCCGACTCAAGGAAATAGAAAAGGGGGAAGAAGCACCACCTTCGTCACCACCAGGGGCAGAAAAGGCAGGGCCACCAAAAACAGGAAAGGAAAAGCATGCTCCGGGCTCTAGTTCTCGGCCAAAGACGAGGAGCCAGAGCAAAGTTGCTCAAGGATGAGCAAATAGTTTAGCTGGGGGGTGATGATGAGCCCCAATTTTTGGTACAATTTGGGATCATTTGGCCTACTTGCTCTGCTCAAACCATTCATTTTTTATTTCTTATGCATTCATTTCTTGGTTTATTCGTGTTGTTTGTAGGAAGAAGGGTAGGCATTCTATCCACGTGACTAATACATGATGATTTCAGGTTTTGGCATTAAAAGGGAGCAAAGACCACGAGAAAGGAGACAAGGAGACAGTGAGGTGGCACTGCTGGTTTTTAGGAGAGGATTTCCACGGTCTTGGGGACCTTCCTCGTGATTCCCACCATAGCTCCGAGCTCCAATCAATCTCCCCACCGAGCTTAGAGGCAGCCAACTGTTCTACAGGAACAACAGTTATAATTGTTCTACAGGATCAACAGTTTAACCTTTAGTTGGACAACCGAGCTCCACAAATCAAGGACACCTGTTGGATGATCATTTTGCATAAATACTGAGGCCGTAGCCTTGGATAGAAGCTTTTTGAACTTTTGTATTGCTCTTGTAATTTGGAAGTACGAGCTACAGCTCGGTGTTTTGTTCCTTTTGTAAGCCAGTTTTGGCATGACATCAGATTTTCGTTTATGAATAAAGGCAGGCAGATTTTGATCTCATTCTGAGTTTCTAAGGGAGCTATAGCTCTCAGGTTAGGGTCCAACCTGAGAGCAATAGATCTCCTCGGTGTTGTAATGTTGTTTGCATTTCGTTCCAGCACTTTGAGTTTTTACTTTAACATGCAATTCGAATTTACAGTCTGTTAATTTAGTCTTTTTCATGAGATTGAATAGGATTAGTTTATGGTGAATTTGTTTCCAGTTGCTTAGGTTAGAAGAGGATAGATATAATTCATTGGAGCTCTAGAAAAAGGTTGTCAGAGCTCACTGCCATCTCTGCTTAGGGATTGGGGTGCAGTCCATAACCAACCACCAAAAAGAAACGCAGTTCTTCTCACTTCCATGCAAGCTGCAACATAGACATTTTCGTTGAAGATCCATCCATGCACTTTTGATATTGAACCATACTTCTACATTCCACTTCCATGCACGAGTTTCTTTTCACGGTTTTCCATTGCTGTTCATAGGTTTAATGGCACAGTTATCATAAGTTAATGAATTCTCGTTTTTGGTGCATAAGTCATTTGTTTCATTTACACTGATCCATATCATTCCACTTCCTTTTTCTTCTTCTTAACCTCTCCTCAAGTCACCTACTCAGCCTCTGTCTAGCTCGTTTACCCTCCAATTCATCCATTGCCACGTAGCTTCATCTTTTTGACCTTTTGTTGATCCCATCCTTCCAGCCATCAACCCACTGCATGCACTCTTCCTCCATCTGATTTCTCTACTCCTGAGCCATCACCAGCTCCATCTCCATCTCACCTATCCTCCCACACCACTCCAACACTTCACCATCTCCCAAAACTTCCACGGTCAAACATCTTGTAGAATTGCACAGACTTCCTGTAGAAATCCCTGAGTTTCCTGTAGGATCCCCTGCAGACTTCCTGTAGAAGCCTGCAAACTTGGTTGCTGAGCATCCGAATGTGGTAGACTTCTATGGACTGATGCTAGAGACCCTCTGGGACCTCCCCTAGCCATCCTGACCTTGCCCATGCTTTCCTTCCATTCCAACCGCTCCTGCACAACCAAACCCTAATCAAAAGCATCATCACAATAAACCCAACCACTTAATGAAAAAATACAAAAACATGTCTTTTCAGATGCAAGTAGCTTAGATGCATGTATTTCAGCTCACTACAAGTAATGGCATTATTGGTAGTAGTTTCATTCACAGTTTTGCATTGTAGGGGCCTAGCTAGTCAAATTAGGGTTTACTAGGGTTTTTCATGCTTTGTTGGCTTTCAGTTTCTTTCTGCAGATAGACTAGTCTCCTTTGAGTTAGCTTTCGTCCATCATTCATAAAGCTTCTTCTGTGAGCCTATAGAAGTTGGCTTGAGCCCTAGCGGACTTGTGCCAGCTGACCAAGTGACAGCTGCGACAAGAGCTAGTACTTGTGCATACAGCACCGTCGCTTCCAAGTTTGTACGAACTACCGGGTTGATAAAATTAGAGATAGGAAGCTCCAGGAGTTGTAGCATTATTGCTACAATACTGCAGCCCACAAAGAAGCTTAAGAACTCAAATAGCAATATGATAGTGTCCAAGGAACTGCGCAAATAGTAGTCCTCACCCAGAGGCTTACGAGGATGTAGCAAGCCAAAGTGCTGATGGAGTAGGTGGACATAGCGCGACACAAGGAGGTAGTTCTCAAAGCACATGTTTAGCCTTGGATTGTTGAGGCTTTCACTATCACGACAAACATCGAAGGAAAGTTCATGCACATACAAGGGATGCACACATTGATGCAGAGAAGCACCCTAGACACAGAGATCTCAGAACAGTGGATGTAGCAGATACAGCATGCAGTAGCTCAGTGGATTGTGGACCTCAGCACAGTTTGAGAACAGTTGGAGGGACTCCGTGCCAAGATCACCGCACTGACCGAGTGACTTGAGGGTGAGTCACGATGTTTGTGTTGGGGGCCTGTTGGGCATGGAATCCCCCCAAGGCATGTTTTGGGGCTCAAAGCCCAAGTTTTGACCTAATCTTGTTGTAAAGACTGTGAGTTGCGACCACGGAGCACGAAATGTATGATAGAGTCATAGGGTTGTCTGCCCTAGTCTTGTAATGTAATGTTGGCCTACCCATGGTCTGTGGACCATGGGATTGTATAAATAGTGTGAGGCTCTAAGTGTAAAATATAAGTAATAGATAGCGAAGTAGAAGAGGAGAAAGAATCTAAGTGTCTAAGTGTGTCTTGGGTCGTAGAGTAGGAGAAGGCTCTGCAGCTGAGTGCGCAAAGGCCTAGTAGTCCGCAGATGAGTGCACAGACCCCTGTAGTTGAGTGCGTAGGGCAGAGTCGAGTCTGTAACCCAGGATATAGAAGTTTTATCTTAATTATGTGTATCTGTTCTGGGTTATTACATGTTTGATATAAATTGCAAACATACTATTTATTTACTCCGCGCACCTGTATGAATGATTTATATTTCTAAGTATACTTTAACGCATACCAGTAGGTTAAGTTAATCAACTAACATCAGAATACTAGGAAGGGCTTGGGTAATAACAACATTTGGCCCCCGAGTAGGGCTGCGTGAAGGCAGCATCTCAGGCTGCGAGGTACGAGTAAGTGCACGTAGTGATGTGCACGCAGGGTCGAACCGCATACCACTTGAACTCATCAAACATCTCCAGGGTACAGAAACCTGGTTCTAGCACCCTCCCATACTACTTCAGGTCAGTGCAAGCTCTACGAACTGTTTCCAAAAGGGCTAGTAGTACCAGGATTTGTTTGGCTAAATCACCTCTGAACCTAGGTCAGACCCTAACAAGCCAACACCATCACTCCAATTTTTATTGATGAGGTAGGCCTTGATGTAGTACCACTTGACATATGCGGGATTGTTTTGGGAAGCCCATACTTATATGATAGGAAAGCCATCTTTCATCGCCATGAGAACAAATATCATTTGTTTAAAAATGGGATTGAGTATATTATTAGAGTAGATTGCAAGAAGTTGAATTTGTCTCTTGTGAATGCTAGACAAATCAAGAGGTTTGTAAATGCTAGTCAAAATTTTGCAGTGTTAATGATTAAACATAAAGATATTGAGGAATCTAAAGCCTTCCAAGGATGTGAAGCAAGATTAAAATCTGATTTAGTTGAATTTGTTAATACATGTTATAAGATGTTTCAGGAATATGACATGTTGCCTTCTAAAAGAGGAAAACAACATGAAATTTAATAGGAGCAGGATGCATCACTTTTGAACATTGGCATGATCAAGATGATAGTGTTAGAGAATGCAAGGATCAAGAAGAAGATGCAAGAGCTACTTGACAAAGGGAACATTAGTTCTAATACATCTTCTCGTGGGTCTCCTAATGTTTTGGCTTTGAATAAGGATGGTTGTTCTGAAATTCACCCTATGAGTGACATCAGTTGAAGATTTATTAAACAAAGGTATTACAAACTCATGTGCTGATGTGTGTTCTATGTTATTTAAGCAACGGATTGATCAGATTGCCAATACACAGACATTTAAATGGAAAGACAGCAAAGAAATACAGTAAGAAAATACAAGAACACAAGAAATTAATAAGGAGTTCACGCTATTCTCCAGGGCTACATCTCCAGTCTAGCTCTCAGTGGTGGCCTTGTTTTATTGTCTTTAAGCAGAGAATTACAATGCAGGAGCTCAATATGAGTCACTTGAAGTAGATTTTCTTGGCATAGTGGTTCTTGGATTCCCCAAGCCACTGGAGTGCACAAACTCTTCTGCCTACCAACTCTGTGACCTTCTGGTCTATAGTGGAGAGAGCCCAATGTGGTGCTCAGTTGGGACAATTCCTCTCTAGGATGGCTTGAATCTCTCAAGCTCTTGGATGCTCGATGATGCCTTTGGTTAGCTCGGCCCTTTGTCTTCTGCTGCTTTTGCTTCACTGTCTTCTTCTCTCTATTTTCCCGTCCTCCTCTTAGGGTTCTTGTGTCTTTCTCTATCTCTCATGGTTCTCTGTCCCTTTCTCTGACTGATTGTGTATTCTATCTCTATTCATGGCTTTTAGGCCATTCATTCCAAGACTGATCATTTCCTCTGTCGCCTCCATCGATTTGCCTTCTGTAGTTGCGCTTGGAGTTCCCTGTTCGGCATCATCATCAGTGCTCAGGGAGTGGCCACATGTCCTCCTCTAAATGGCGCCAGCATGCTTCATCAATTTGTTTATTTGGTTACATCGTGAAATGAGTACTCCCTCCACCATGGCAGTCAAACAAACTTCAAATCCTTCTAAATCGTAGCTCATTTCCCTCGTCGATTCTGCTTCTCCATCAAGCACAATCTCAGCAGTTAGATCTAAGGCCTCCAGATCTGATGCCATACGCATGTTTCACATGGTTGACTTGCTCAACCATTAGTGCATGATCAAGGTAGTTTTCTCTCACCTCCGCTTACCACGCATCGATCGTTGAGTGGGATTGCTCTACTTCCATCCAAAGCCGCTTACTGTTTGAGGGCACCCTAATCAATACCACCAGTTTCTAGAGCACGGTTCAAGCCTTTGTCCTTTAGCACTTTTTTCCTTTCACCCACAGTTCTCCGGCTCTCCTCAGGACCAAGCACTCAAGGCTACTCCATTTCGGCCCTGTTTGCCTAGCGATGGTGCTAATCGCATATCAAAAATGACCTCCATTTCCCGATCCGGGGCTCCCAGGGGCTAATTCGACCTCCCACATAGTATCCATGGGCCTTGGTCAGCGTGCTTTGACCGAGGTCCTCATCGTTCCACACTGGCTACCATTGCCACTGGTTCAGGGTGTTTTTGATTGCTGTTTTGGAATTTCTTGATGTTTGTCCCGACCTGATACAATCATGGTTCTTTGACAATCTTTATGGATCCAATTCAGATCATGGCCTTCCAACCGAAAAAGCTTTTGGATCACCAAAAGTTGGTTTTGAAGCATCGACTAAGTGAGGGTATTGCTTTCTCACTTGTCCAATCTCAATTGACTTTGCACTACTCGGCTTTGAACCTTTGAGCCCAGTTCTGAGGTATTCAACATCTCCCTTGCACATTGTCCTTACCTTCTTGCCTAGCACTGTGTCTTCCTACAATTCATTAAGGTATTCATGTAGAAGGTCATCAATAGAAGGCAATTGGCTCTGCTCTTTAGGGTCCTCAATCATTGAAGGTTCAAACAATCTCAAGCAATCTACATTTACAACTGAGTATATGTGCATGTAAGCTGGTAGATCAAGGCCAAAAGCATTTTCACCAATATTCTCAAGTATCCTAAAGGGTCCATACCTAATACATTTTAGCTTTTTACCTTCACCATGCATCATGTCCTTGCTGATATACATCCAGACTTGGTCTCCAACTTGAAAACTATGCTCCATCCGATGCTTATCATGCCTAGCCTTGTACTTGGCTTGGATCTTTTCTAGTTGTTCTTGTACTGCCTGGTGGATCTCCTGGATCTGTTCAATGAACCTAGTTGCCTTATCCACATCACTGTGTCCATCAACCATGGTATCTTTACCAAAGACAAAATCCAAAGGAGACCTTGGTGTGAAACCAAAATAGGTCGCAAAAGGAGATCTCTGTGTAGAAGAGTGCTTTGCTCTATTGTAAGAATGCTGCACATAACACAAGTGTTCATCCCAAAGCTTAGGATGTTTGCAGCAATAACCTCTCAGTAACTGGATCACTATCTTGTTTACTACTTCTGTTTGGTCATCTGTTTGTGGATGAAAAGCTATGCTTTTCTTCAGTTTGGTGTCCATGAGTTCCCACAGACTCGACCAAAAATTCCCCACAAATCGGGTGTTTCGATCAGATACAATGGAAGTGGGTAATCCAAAATGAACCCATACATGTCCAAAGAATAATTTTGTAGTCCGTTCAGCTGTAATCCGTTTACTACAAGGTATCAAAATACACATTTTACTGAACCTATCCACAACAACATATAGATAATCATGACCTTTCCTAGATTTAGGCAGTCCTCCAACAAAATCCATGGAAACACTTTCCCAAGGGTGAGAAGGAACTTGAAATGGAGTGTACAAGCCTAGTTTTGTGTTTTTGGGCTTGCTTTTAGCACACATAGCACACCCTCTTACATATCTAGAAACTGGCTCATTCATTTATGGCCAATAGCAGAACCTTTGCAGTTGTGCAACTTTTTTACTTACCCCAAAGTGACCTGATATCAGAGAAGTGTGTGCTTCCCTAACTATCTTTACTCTCTCAGTTTGTGGAATGCAAAGTTTCCCACAATGATATAAGAGTTGGTCCTTCGCCTGATAGTCCAATTCTTCTACTCTTTTGCCTTTACTCAAAGTTGCATATACATATTTAAAGTCCATATCTTGAGCATATTGTTCAATGTAGCTTTCATGTAGCACATAATTATGCTTAAGTATGGTAGATGCATTTATAATGGGTCTAGATAACATGTCTGCAACCTTGTTATATATGCCCTTTTTATATCTGATGACTAAATGAAACTGTTGTAGGAAACCCATCCATCTCTATTGTCTTGATTGCTGCAACTTAGTTTGGGAGTCCAGATATTGAAGTGGTGGATGATTAGTATGTATTACTGTCTCTTTGCCCATTAAGTAATGTTGCCACTTTTCACACTCTGAACTAATGCATACAATTCTTTATCATATGTAGGATAGTTAACTACTGCAGGACTAAAAGTCTCAGAATGATAACATATGGGTTTACCGTGTTGTGTCAACACTGCTCCCATGGCATAGTCACTGGCATCAGTTTGGATCTCAAATGGTCTTTGTAGATTAGGCAGTGCTAGTACAGGTGTTGTACTAATCTTTTCTTTCAAGGTGTCGAAGGCTTTCAAATGTTTGCCTCCCCACTGAAACACCTTATTGAATCCTGTTAAAGCATGTAAGGGAGCTACAATTGAGGAAAAGTTAGAAATGAACTTCCTTCAATATTATGCTGCTCCTAAGAAGCTTCTCACTTCCATAGCAGACCTGGATTTAGGCCAGTTCACAATGACTACCACTTTAGAGGGATCTATTTTCAATTCACTTCCCCCTACTATATGACCCAAGTAGTTTAGAGATGTTTTGCCAAATTCACATTTTGAGAGTTTAACACAAAGTTTTTCTCTTTTCAAAACATCTAATGTCTGATTAACATGCTTTAGATGTTATTCCCACGTTTTACTAAAAAACAGAATGTCATCCAGGTATACAATAACAAAATAATCAAGAAAAGGTCTGAGTACATCATTCATTAATCTAATGAAAGTAGCAGGAGCATTGGTTAAGCCAAAAGGCATAACTAGCCATTCATACAATCCTTTCTTTGTTTTGAAAGCAGTCTTCCATGCATCTTGCTCTGCAACTCTGACCTGATGGTATCCATTGTGCAAATCCAACTTGGTGAAATAAACAACTTCCTTCAATTGATCTAGAAGATCATCTATGTGAGGAAGGGGATAACGATTTTTTATTGTTATCTAATTCAATGCTCGGTAATCAATGCACATTCTCCACGAGCCATATTTCTTTCTCACCAAAATTATTGGTGACCCACATGGTGATGTGCTAGGCCTAATGAACCCTTTCTCGAGCAACCCCTACACCTGCTTCTTGATTTCAGCATTCTCTAAAGCAGACAACCTGTACATCCCAATGTTAGGCAATGGAACATCTTGCTACAAAATAATATCATATACTATTCCCTTTTTGGGTGGCAGACCTTTAGGTTCTTGAAATAAGACATCTTACTCTGAAACAACCTTTTCTATATCAGCTTGTTGTTCAGCATTACAACCCTCAAATACATTGGTTTTATCAAGTTTCTTTTCCTTTATAACCATCAGTAAGAATTGTTTGCATGAATTTATCATTCTTTTCATTTGCCCCGAGTTTATGAGAGTATGATTATTCTTGAGCTTATGAGCTCTTACAAAGTATTCGATTCCATCTTTAACAAGTAGATGCTTGTTCTCAGCTCTATAGAAAATAGCCTTTCTATCATACAAGTAAGGACTTCCTAAAACAATTCCACATATATCCAAAGGAATTATGTCTAACTCAACCTCATCTACAAATGCTGACCCAAAAGAAAACTTGAGTTTGCACTGTCTAGTCACTTGTAGTTGTGCTTTATCATTCAACCATCCTAATTGGTATGGTTTCTTGTGATGTGTAGTTGCTAATCCCAATTTCTTTACAATTGCTTAAGAAATTAGATTTACTTGTGAGCCACTATCAAACTAAGTATCAATATTTTGATTTTTGGAAATAACTCGAATATGGAAAAGCTCATGCCTTTTTCTCTCATTTTCTTCATCAATAACAGATTAAGTAGAATTACTAGTAGATGCTTCAGAATTCTTACCTTTTATACCTATGGCTACTACAGTTGTTTCATCTCTTGAGTCCAATCCCAAATCTTTCTGAATAGCTGCAGCAGTCTTCTTCTTCTTTCCCTCAAACTTCTTAGGCCTCAGCTCTAGATGTAGAATCCAACAATGCTCATCATCATGCCCATCCTTTTTATAATGAGTGCATGAAGCTTTGCATTTTTGTGTATTGTTAGCCTTCCTTGCTTTCCACTTCTTCTTTATTTTCTCCTTGCTCTTGCTTACAGTGGGTTGGAATGGTCCCCCAACTTCTGGATTTCCATTCTTTCCTCTAGATTCTAGATGAGTAGCTTGTACAAATACCTCGTCTATACCAGTCTGATTAAAAATGAGGATGGTATGCCTCTTGTAGTTGTGTAGAGCACCAATGTACTTCAAAATAGTCTCTGGTGAGTCTAATAAGACACCCAACATCAATGCTATCTTTCTAAATTCTTGAGTATACCCTTGCACACTTTGCCCTTTCAACTATCGAAGAGTTTGCCAACTCATCATGGTTTGTTGCATGTAGGCCAATGGATAGAACTGCTTTTTGATTGCAGCAACAAATTCACTCTAGACAGAGATAGTCTTAACATGTCTTTTCATATCAGCTTGGGTTCTGCCTTCCCACCAAACCAAGGCAGTGCCTCCTAGGCGTAGGCTTGCTAGCTGAATCTTACTCTTATCTGAGTCTATGTTGTGTACCCTGCAATACACATCAATTTGTCTAATCCAGTTGTCCAAATTTTCAGCATTTAGCTCTCCATCATATATAGGCAAATCAAATTTAACATCTAACTTGATCAAATATGATTTCCTATTATGCATAGGGTTATTAGGAGGCATGAGAAAGCTTTCCTCTTTCCCTTTTCCTTTAGAGTGGTCATGGAAGTGAGACTAATCTTCTTCTTTATCTTGTTTAGAACCTGATGAATCCTCAACCTTATGCTTTCTAAAGTCCCTATACATTTCTTCTACCATAGACCTTATAGCTAGGAAACTTTCTATGAATTGAGGGTCTGGCCCCACAGAACCTTCCTCTGACATTGTCTTCTGAGGATAGACTCTCCCAATTTCAGAATTAGTTTCCACCAACTCTCCTTCTCCTAATTTGAGCTTTGATCAAGTAAGCATTCACAGCTAAACCAACAGAATCTTGTCTAACCTTACAACCTAGAGCTCTGATACCACTTGATCCGATATTCACCCTATGAGTGACATTAGTTGAAGACTTATTAAACAAAGGTATTACAGACTCATGTGTTGGTGTGTGTTCTGTGTTATTTAAGAAACAGATCGATCAGATTGCCAATACATGGACATTTAAATGCAAAGACAGTAGAGAAATACAGTAAGCAAATACAAGAACACAAGAAATTAATAAGGAGGTCACCCTATTCTCCAGGGCTACATCTCCGGTCCAGATTTCAGTGGTGGCCTTGTTTTATTGTGTATTTAAGTAGAGAATTACAATGCAGGAGCTCAATATGAGTCACCTGAAGCAGATTTTCTTGGCAGGGTGGTTCTTGGATTCCCCAAGCCACTAGAGTGCACAAACTCTTCTGCCTACCAGATTTGTGACCTTCTGGTCTACCGTGGAGAGAGCCCAATGTGGTGCTCAGTCCGAACAAATCCTCTCTAGGATGGCCTTTCGCTCATGGTTCTCCGGCTCTCCTCGCACCAAGCGCTCGGGGATACTCCATTTCATCCCTGTTCACCCAGTGATGCATGCATCAAAAAACACCTCCATTTCCTAATTTGGGGCTCCTAGGGGCTAATTTGGCCTCCCGCGCAGTCTCCATGGGCCTCGGTCAATGCACTTTGACCGAGGTCCTTGTCGTTCCACGCTGGCTGCGATTGCCACTGGTTCAGGGTGTTTTTGATCGTTGTTTTGGAATTTCTTGATGTTTGTCCCAACCTGATACAGTCATGGTTCTTTGACAGTCTTTATGGATCCAATTCGGATCAATGGTGCATGGCGATGGTGATCACATTTGGTGAAGAGTGAAGCCAAGTACAAGGTTAAACATGATAAGCATCGTGTTGACCACAATTTTTAGGCTGGAAATGAAGCATGGATTTTTATTAGCAAAGAAAAGATTCAAGGTGAAAATAAATTGAAATTGGGTGAGTCTCCTTTGATTCAAGGCTAAGGAGATAATTTTCATATTCTTTCAACAAAATTTTTCTCTCCTGAATATCTTGAAGAATGGCATCAAGATCCTATCCTTAACAGAAAAACAAAAACTTCAAAAAGAAGGAATGTGAAGTACCTTCATATGGGGCTCAAAGGTACAAATACAATAAAACCCAAATGGATTGAGTGAGGGAACTATACCGTCATCGGTTTGTTGACTGAAAATAGTCTTTTGGAGGCAAAAAAGCTTCCAATGGGGAGGAGTGATCCAAGGGAATAGTAAAGTGCTCAATATTCAAAGTGTTCAAAAGTGATCAAAACCTATTCCAAAGTTTATATCTTAACGACCTGAATACAATGCAACTTGAATCACTCAAAACTGATATTGTATGCTCCTGATATTTCTGATCATTTTCCAAAACAGGTAAAAAATGTGTAGGTTAGATGCAAAACTACTGACTGGGAAGTCTATACATTCATAGGGCAGGGTGACTCAGAAAGCTAACTATACCTTGTGGGTCAATGGCACACTACTAAGTGACCTCATGTGTTTGGTTGATTTATGGGTGTATTTGATTGGTAGTTGGAGTTTTAGGTGGACCAATGGTGGGATGCCACGTGGCCTAGTCATGGGATACCACATGGCACCCCAGCACAGTTCAAAATTTGGCATGGGTCGATTGGAGGCCCAATCGGGTTTGAACACGAAACCTCAGAACTAGCATCAAAATGCTCTACCGCAGCACCAATGGTGGAACTTAACAACCATGACAATAGAATTGTGTATAAAGTTTAGATGCATTTATATTGGGGGACGAGGTCAGGGCTAAGCCCTAGCCCTTGGTGTTATAGACATTTTTGTGCCTTACAGCTCTAAGCATGAAATGTCCATAATCTAAGGGATCCAAAGTCCCTAAAAGTGTTGTTCCTACCCCTAGAGGAACAAGGTCAACCAATGACAGCTTCTCCCAGAAGTTCTCCACCAAAAACTGCTCAAAACTAGTCAAATCAGGATCAATTCAGATGCTCCACTAGCTGGCTGCGTTGCAAAGCACCCAAATACACTGGCTAGGTGCGTTGCAACGCACTTGAATGCACTACCCAGGTGCGTTGAGCGGGAAATGACAAGTGGCAGAGTCATTCAACGAGGTGGAGAGACAATGGAAGCTTCCAGAATCTTCTCCAATGACACTTGCCTCACTGAATTCGACCAGTGATGAGTAAGAGGCTCTCAGTCTCCAAGTGGAAGCAAGAACTGATAGAGAGAAGCCACAAGTCAAAACATAAGCTAACTCATCCTCTCTGCTTACATCTATATATGGATCCCTCATCCTAGAGATCCGGAGGCTGGAATTTTGTACTTTGCAAAGAATTGCTGTTGGTTTCGAGATTGAGATTAGTGCATTGGGTGATTTATGCTTTGTTGGAGGTGAGGAAGGGATTCCTTTGCTGGGAGGTAGATGCTAGATCGGGACTCACTTGGTTGTATCTTCTCCTGGATCTTCTTATTATATCAATAAAACTATTTGAGTTTCTCCTACATGCTTGTGTATCAATGATGTTTTGTTATATTTGCATGTTTAGCTTAATCTGATCCTAAGCTATTTATGAATGTAAATCTATATCTTTGTGTAGTTTTTTCTCTTCTGTGATCTTGCAGGAACTTGGTGAAGCTGGGGAAGTAAGGGAGTAGGTAGCTGGAAGCCGTCGAAGAGGAGAGCGATTGGATCAACAAACTAGCGCAAGATACAAGTTAGTTTATCCTTCCTCTTCATTTACATTTCATAAAGAAGAATACGAAAGTAGTTTTCCTTGTTTGTTGCTAAGGCACTGTCACACCTTAGAGTGGGATAGGGGCGTTCTGAATAGATACTTTTCCCAACAACAAAATGGCGACTCCGCTGGGGATCGTGTCTAGTTAGTTTATTTGTGTTTCTCTTGTTGTTTGCTTCATAAACACAGAAGTGGCAATCGAACTGCATTTACCATTATCAAATGCAAAGTAGCTGCTACTTCAATCCACTCACTGGATTTGTTTATGATTTGAACAGCTGATCCGCAAATGCTCTAATTGCCCTTTGTGATAGCTCTTAGTCCTCCTTTAAATCATCCCTCTGATTGTACCTTACTGATTGCTTTTACTCGGCCAAAATCCATAGATTAAACTGCAAACCGTGACCCAAAACCCAGATAGAAGTCTCGTTTCTGCCCCAGCGCAGGCTCTGTGAAGAGGTTCTGCATTTCAACGCAGGTCCCGAGAGGGTTACCTGCGCTGCAATTCAGTTTCTCTGTGCAACAGGTGCGTTGATCAGCCCTTGCCCTGTGCAGCTGAGGTTATTTGCTTCATTTTTTTCAGTTTTATCTCTGATTTTTGCAACCTGTTATCAGTGTGTGTACCTATCTGAAAACCCCTTTTCTTTGCCTTAATTCCGCCTCCTTTGTACAAAAAGACTGTAGGTGTTCTTTGTGTATTTGTTACATCATTTACAGTTTTCCATTGAAAAGTAAAATAGTCATACTGTCGTCCTTAGATTTAGATCTGTCGTAAGTGTCGATTTTGATCTTAGGAGAAAGTTTCTTTGCTGTTGACAATTGATTATGCTTTTTACTTTTACCTTTGGTTTGAATTTGTCTCTTTCTAGTGTCAAAACGAGTGTGTATTTCAAAATCATAAAGTGTCGTAATCTTCTCTACCTTTTTTGATTTCGAAGCTTGTTTGTGTTTTTCGCTTGAAAGCAAATTCAAATTTGTACATCAACTTTCTTTTTAGGCATCAATATTAAGAAAGTGAAAACAAATACATGCATATGTGCATTTGCATATTGATAGTTTGTATGGTTTGATTTAGGAAAGGTGCATTTACAGTGTGCTCTTTGCTCTTTGAGAAAAGATTGTGTCTTTCTTTTCCCCTTGTAGCTAGGATTTTCATTGTTGAAAAGAGATAAAAGCTTGCTTATCATCTTTAGATTGCATTTAGGAATTACATCTACATCTCGTGGTGATCCAAAAAGGAAAACTCCTAAGAAAGATCAACTTAAAATAAATTGAATGAATCTAACAACGCTTTGGAACTTAATGCACAACATAGAGGTCTAGGCTAGAGACGTGTTCCAGCGTCGTAAAGCCTGGTAACTGTTGTCCTCACTGATGGTTGGGTGATTCCTCCACTGTGAGACGATAAGTGCCAGTACGGATTGTGCTCCCATGTACCGTCGAGTATATATTGGGAGACCCCTATAGGCTTAAAACCTTTAATCCATAGGAAGCCGTGTCGGCTGCCCTACTGATCGCAATGCACCGAACATAGCATTCGGGAAGATTGATTGCCGTACCGTAAAATGTATTCTGCAGTTTTGTGATTGGTTTGGCACACCCTCTACCTAGATCTCCAGAGCAGTCCCTTTCGTTCCTTTTCAGACTCCTTAACGGAAAAGGTCCATCTGAGCACTTGTCACTTCAGGCTCATTAAAAATCGAAGGAGACTAGAGTCATCTTTTGTTTTTTCTCGACTCTTTAAAATTGAAAAAACAAGTTGTGTCTAAGCGTCGTAAAATTTATTTTAAATGGAATATTCACACCCTTTTCCTACGTTGATCTTAGGTTGAGAAAATGGAGTCTACCAACCAAGGAATTCCCCTTGGTGGAAATCCTAGTCCCT
Organism: Pinus tabuliformis; assembly: GCA_031772625.1. NCBI lineage: Eukaryota > Viridiplantae > Streptophyta > Pinopsida > Pinales > Pinaceae > Pinus > Pinus tabuliformis. The sequence goes on from CM062811.1 coordinate 515,595,991, forward strand.
TCTCCTCTTGGGGAGATGTTGGTGCACCCCATATGGCCACATTGTTGCTTCCAGGACTGACAATTGGCTTGCAAGTCTGGCTCTTCTCAACCAATGTCGTTCAGAACATCACTATTCCTAAACAATCGAATCAGCAGTTAGACCAGTCCAGAGTTACCCACCAACCTTCTACTTCCTCTAATTCTTCCTCTCCTCCTTCCTCTTCGCTTGATGGGGCTGGCAAAGCTAAAAGTCAAGTTCCTAAGGAGAAGAAGGAAAAGAAGAAGAAAGAGAAGAAGAAGAAGGAGCCAAAAGCGAATGGGGGCAAACGAGTGTCGTCTAATGAAAATCCACACACTGCACTGACCAGGCCTAAATCGCCATGTGTCATTTGCAAGGGAGACCACTTTCACAGAGATTGTCCCTGCATCCCTCGGATACTAAGGGACTGGTCTCCCCGTTTGCACAATCCGGTGTCGTCAACCTCTGATTGCCATGTTGAAAGCACACCGTCAACTAGTGAAAGTGAAGTCCCAGGACAAAAAGGGAGAGCTAGATCTCCCTGTAAACTATGCGAAGGCGATCACGCCATCCACCGTTGTCCCTTCTTAGACGAAGCTAAAAGAGTTTTGGATGATCGTTCGGTTTCACCATTACGACTTCCTCCTGGATATAAAAAACTCTTGTCGAGTCCTTCGTTAGTTGAGAATCCAGTCGGCCCGCTCAAGTGGTCAGCTGAAGCACCTGTCATTGAAGATGAACCAACTGAATCCATACCTGACGAAAGTCAAAAGGTCGAGGCGGCAGTTGACCCGGTCTTGCCTTCAAAGGTTTTATCTTCGAATGACACAGTCACTGGAGAGAACAAGGATGACACCGTCCAAATTCTCTTCATCAACACAGACTCCGACGAACACGGGGGCAACCTACCCATTCCTTTACCGCAGGAAGGAAGTTCGTCAGAGCCGTACCCGGCCGTCTACTCGGTCCCACCTCCAAGCAACCTAGTTGTCTCCTTCGACTGGAATCAACTAGGCAGACCCCATTTACCAGCAAGCATACCATTCAGAATTATCGTCCAAATATATAGAATGGTCATGGCTGGTACCATCATAGATGAGGGGGCTTCTGTGAGTATCCTTTCCTCTACTGCTTGGAAAGCGCTTGGTTCGCCATCGCTTTTGCCTGAGATGAGAAATCTGACAGGCTTTGATAAAGGAACCAGTCGACCTTTAGGGATCCTCCCCAATGTGCCCATAACATTGAAAGGGAAGACAGTTCAAATGAACGTAATGGTCATTCAAGGACCCTTGGATTATAACCTACTCCTTGGACGAGACTATATTTATTACATGGGAGCCATCGTCTCCTCACTCTTTAGAGTAATGTGTTTTCCGCACGAAGGAAGAATGGTCAAGCTCGTGGACCAGCTTTCATTTCCCGGATCACGCATCGCAAATAGTCATATACCATCCCTAAATTGTCTCTTCACGCAAGAAATGTCTCAACCCACGGTCCGTCCTCCCGATGAGCGCGAGTAATTCGGAGGGATATGACTGGAACCCAGGGGGCATGCGTCCTGGTCTGCTTTGGCAGGAAAACTTCGGGTATAGGGTAGGTTTCTGCGGGAGAATATGACTAGTCTGTACCCCGTCCGTGATTGAGATAGGGGTTATTCTAGAATAAGATTCTCTTGTCAAAGTTATGTGTGTGGCGCTCGTTGTCGCTCACCTTTGTTTATCTCGGTAGACATCGCCGAAGAAGTGTTTCATTTGTGACGCAAATGAAACAATCTTTGGTAACCTGAAAGAGGTAGGCCTTTCCTGATAGAACAAATGTTTTGTCTGCAAATTGAGGGGTAACCTTGAAATCGTATTTTATACCTGGGGGCATGCAAACCTTTTGGAGTGCAAGCAAGGGGCGGCTATTTATTTTTTAAATTTTTAGGTCCTCCCTTTAAACCCGTAGGCTAACCCTTTAAACTCGTAGGATTAGTCGTTACCTAACTTGCATAAAGAAAGGATGTGGGGCAAAAATCTAAATGTTGCCGTTTTATATGAGACATTCTTATCATATGACTGGATTATCGAGAAGTTTTAGCGCATAGTTCATGCTCGTTAAAAAATAAACATAAGACTGAGCAAGTGTTTCAATCCGCGTTTAAGCTCGTTAAAAAATGAACTATCCTCCGGTAAATAACCACCGTGAATGTAACATTATCAGCCATTAAAGCCTTGGTCGTGTTTGCACCGTCACCTCCACTTTTCCATTGGCCGATCATTCACCTCCATTTGATAGTTTACCCATTTTGAGGAACAACTGCGAAGAGTGATTTCACTAGCCATCCTTGTGACACTGCCGTGCTTGGAAAATTCCAACCCTTACCTGGAATCAGCTGCTACCCATTTTATCACTCATTCCTCAAAAGACGAGTCTTCTTTAAGCTCTTTTCATGTGACTCGTAAAATATGAAAAGATTGCCGAGTTTTGGCCTTCCAGCTCGTTAAAGCGATCGGAAGTGCTATCCCTCCTCTAGATTTTATTCTTTTTGGACCTGAGGGATTATTGCACAAAAAGATCGAGCACTTGTTTTGTTCGGCTCGTTAAAACTATCGAAAATTCATCCCTTATGTATTGTTTTATACTTTTTTGGACTTAAGGGATTAGATGACGAAAAAGGAATTTTGGAGTTACCTTTATGTACCTTTTCAGACTCTCTAAAAATGAAAAGGACCGAGTTATCTTTGTCGTTAAACTCGTTAAAAAGATTAATAGCGACAAACTTGTCTTTAGACGAGAACGAGTTTCACTATCGCTAGGCTCGTTAAAACATAGCGATGGGTTTGTCCGAAGGGCAAATTATAGAACAAGCATATGTTATCCTCCTCAAGCTTGACAAAAATAAAGAGGTACTGGTCAGCAATGACTGGGGAAAAATTGGGAAGAAACTCAAAGAATCTTTATTGGTAGCAAGTCGCTCTTGAACATGACACTTCCACTCCGTGCCTGAGTCGGGTTGGGTTGTTTCATTCACCGGTCACATCACCATGGTCTCGCCATACCATCCACATTTGGGGTAAATGCTACCAATCCATCATATAAGTGTCGCCGACATGTTCAAGAGAAGTCATCCAGAGAAGTCACCCGTGTCCCATCCACTACCATACATTATACTTCATTCCTTCATGACTGCCACCCTGAACCATATATCATCAGATCGTTTTCACCTCCATCAAAATCATTTGCTCCGTTCCATGTCATTGATGTGGGATTCATCAAGGCCCTCCTTTGACGGATCGCTTCTTGTCGACATCAGCTCATTATCCAAGAAGTTGATCTAGGGACACCCCATTCAGTACTTTGAAGCTTGCATGCCTCAATGGCAAGTTTCTCACTTCCGGCGACAGGTATACATCAATGACCTTCGACCAAAAGATTTTGCGTGGTGTTCGATGCCAAGTCCTTTATTCACACCACGTGAATTGTACTGCAGTACCTTGAGGGTCATCATCCTTATTGGTGATTCCTCTCAAGCTTGTTAACAGTTTACATCATTGACTGGTAATCAAGCGATGTCTTTCCATGTTCGACTTCAAAACATTTTTCACATGGATCGACTTGTACTTCGAGTGAAGATCGGACGAGATTGAAGACCCCGGATCTAGTTTCATCCATCCAGGCTGCGATATATATTCAGGAAAAATAAAGACATTTCCATGTACAACATTGCAGCACAGATGATCATTCTACCAAAAGGATGATGACTTCATCAGAATCATCAGTCTACCATCAAACGATTGTCTGTCCTGTGTACATAAAAATGAATTTATAAAGCTGAGCATGGGAATGCCCGCCTCAGCTAGATCATGAAAACATTATGAAAATAATGTATTGTATTGTATCTTATTACAGGTCTCCTCCCAGCATTGAAAGAACTTCAGATCCTCCTAATAAAGCATTTCACCCGATAAACGGCCTCATACTTTAGGGGGCAATTGTTATAGACATTTTTGTGCCTTACAGCTCTAAGCATGAAATGTCCATAATCTAAGGGATCCAAAGTCCCTAAAAGTGTTGTTCCTACCCCTAGAGGAACAAGGTCAACCAATGACAGCTTCTCCCAGAAGTTCTCCACCAAAAACTGCTCAAAACTAGTCAAATCAGGATCAATTCAGATGCTCCACTAGCTGGCTGCGTTGCAAAGCACCCAAATACACTGGCTAGGTGCGTTGCAACGCACTTGAATGCACTACCCAAGTGCGTTGAGCGGGAAATGACAAGTGGAAGAGTCATTCAACGAGGTGGAGAGACAATGGAAGCTTCCAGAATCTTCTCCAATGACACTTTCCTCACTGAATTCGACCAGTGATGAGTAAGAGGCTCTCAGTCTCGAAGTGGAAGCAAGAACTGACAGAGAGAAGCCACAAGTCAAAACATAAGCTGACTCATCCTCTCTGCTTACATCTATATATGGATCCCTCATCCCAGAGATCTGGAGGCTGGAATTTTGTACTTTGCAAAGAATTGTTGTTGGTTTCGAGATTGAGATTAGTGCATTGGGTGATTTATGCTTTGTCGGAGGTGAGGAAGGGATTCCTTTGCTGGGAGGTAGATGCTGGATCGAGACTCACTTGGTTGTATCTTCTCCTGGATCTTCTTATTATATCAATAAAACTATTTGAGTTTCTCCTACATGCTTGTGTATCAATGATGTTTTGTTATATTTGCATGTTTAGCTTAATCTGATCCTAAGCTATTTATGAATGTAAATCTATATCTTTGTGTAGTTTTTCCTCTTCTGTGATCTTGCAGGAACTTGGTGAAGCTGGGCAAGTAAGGGAGCAGGTAGCTGGAAGCTGTCGAAGAGGAGAGCGATTGGATCAACAAACTAGCGCAAGACACAGGTTAGTTTATCCTTCCTCTTCATTTACATTTCATAAAGAAGAATACGAAAGTAGTTTTCCTTGTTTGTTGCTAAGGCACTGTCACACCTTTTGTTGTTTGTTGCTAAGGCCTTCTGAATAGATACTTTTCCCAACAACACTTGGTCACCTTACCACCCATGAGATCATAGGTAGATGGGAGTCTAGGGCTCGAGCTTATCTCTGACCCAAGGTTCCAGAACCACCATATAATCACAGTCGGTAGAGTTAAGGCCCAACCCTCATCCCTATGTGGCCCATATGGCCATGATTTTTGGAGTTAAGGGATAAAATGGAATTTAAATTGTTCAACAAAATGCACTCGAACCAATGAGAATATCACCTACACCAGGTGAAAATGGCACTTGGTGGTTCCTAAGAAAGCACAATTCGTAGGACAGTTTGTATGAGAGTGGATTTTGTAGATCCGTTAGCAACAAAACTTCTCTAGAGCATAACTTCTTCATTTTTTGGCCAAATTGAGTCCAACAAGAGCCTAGTTTGGGGTTTTTGACTATTCTGGAGCCATTGGAGACATACTTTTTACATTTTAAGCACTGTAAATCCATGTAAACATAAATTTGAGTACTTAATGAAAGAGGCCCAACATTGGAAGTTGGACCAGGAGATGTAACCCAGGAGAGGGGTGAAATCCTTTATCATTTTGTTGTTTTGTGTTTCTGATATGGTATATTTGTCTCTATTTTTATGTTGTTAACTAAGTTTTAAAACCATTATTTCATGTACTTTTGCAAAGTGATTCATTTCCTAAAAGGAATAAAATTTTACTTGCGAAATTTCCCATCACCTTCAAGTTTTCCTTATAGATCAACCTAATTGCATACAATGACCTTATGCACAACTTTAACCATGAAAATGAATGCATAGCAACATATAGACATTGACATGCATAAAAAATGCATATACAACCATACATTCATGATGACACATCCCAAAACAACGCCATCAACCTTCACATGACGACATCACTACAACCATGATCAACACCATGCAAATGCAATAAGCACATAGTCTTAAAACACAAGAAACACATATGCAATCGACATGAATGCATGACCAACACATAGCCCATCCAGTTCAAGGGGTGAAAAATGATCTGGTACCACTCTTTGTTATCAAATATCACCTAAAGAGAGCGCAACATGCTCTGATACCACTTTGTGGTATCATATATCACCCAAAGAGAGCAAAACCCACTTTGATACCACTCTATGGTATCATATATGACCCAAAGAGAGCACAACCTGCTCTAATATGACTCTATAACACCCTCCTCTCACATCTACCCAAGTAACCAGCCAATAGGGGTAAACATGCGGCAAGAAGTTACTATGATATGATTTGTCTCTCTATGTGTCTGTTAAGGAAGTGGAACAGGTGGAACACATCACGCAGACCTTCCACATCAACAACATAACTCCCTGGAGCCATCCCAATCACTCATGTAACCAGCCCCTGAGACCAACTAAATTTTTAGTGCATCAAACCCATGGATGCTCCCTTGATATGGAAAAGGGTGCATCTATGGAAAAGGGAGCATCTAGGAGGCTTTGAAAGCTCCCACAGCAAGGGAAAGGGTGCTTTTGGGGACCTTTTTCCCCAGTGTTGTTCTTGTGACTCTGGTGTTTGTGCCCCTTTTTCAAGCCTAGACCCCAGGTCACTGCCTAGAACTCAATGACACCTTAAGAAATGATTTTTCACAGCAAAACAAATATACATTTGCAAAAACATCAATAATGACTAGACTGGACCCCTACTAGCCATCACAGGAATTTTGTCAAACATATCACAAATATGACATCTACAGGTCTTAACAACAAAGCTAAGCATAGGGGTCTCATAATTATCTGAGATTCGCTAAGAAGCTTTGATGCCTTAAAACATTAGCTGCAATTTCATATATTAGGCCATAGATACATTGTTCATTCATTTAAAAGTAAAAAATGAAGGGAGCTGATCTAGATTTAAACATGAACGTAAAAAATTACAGATATGACCATAAATATAGAGATGCAATAGAAATAATACTTCATTTCATTGATGTAAAACACTGAAATACGCTTACAAACAGAAATGGAAATAAACTAGCTCAGGTGATGGTAGCTTATCTCTGAGAAGATATGTGGCAGCTACATGCCTCTGAGATGTCTTACAATGAGGCTCGAAGGCCTATTTATTGTTGAGAAACAATGGAAAACCCTAAACATAAAAAAATATAGCCCTAGTAGATGAAGCGCCAAACTATGGGCCCCGTTTTGGGTAAATTGGTACATCAACTTCCTGGGGTGATAACTTTGGCATACAATCTCTGTTTGATGCGCACAATATCTTTTTATAAATATCTATCCAAGGACTACAACTTTCAGATGAGAAACATCGGTCCATGGACCCATGTTGCTCCCATTGTTCCAAAGAAACGTCGTTTAGGGCCTCAAAATGGCTTCGGAAGTTCAGGACTTGAAAAAAATGCCAAAAATAGTAAATTGTGCTACAAATAAGGAAACTAAAAAACTGAAAGAAAAAATGGTGGAGTTCCAAGTGGAATAGGCGGGTGGCCACCAATATCCACCTGGATCAGGAGCCATACATCCCCACTATCATAATACATAGTCATAACCAACATAATAACAACATAAATACCAAGAAAACAACAACAATACAATCCACATATGGAACAATATAATAATCATGAAATAAAAAGGATAAATAACCTCATATTAATGAATGCAATGACCAACTAGGTTTGGTACTTCCATGAACCACCCGACCATAGATTGGCTCAACCAAATATTTCTTTCATCTAATCACCCCTGTGCCATATTCCAAGCATGAATGTGGGATCTCATGGAACTATCGATCAAAACTGAATCATGGATTCTACAGACCAAACCACCTCAACCCATCAAACAGTGATTCCACCTCCCGGTTAGACATGAAAGATCATTGCCAGATTGGTCTCTACCTAAGCCTTCCAGGGCTCCAAAGCGTTTGTTCCAACCAAAGCTTCCAAGACTAGTAACTCAACCCATCGTTGTCACCGATCTTCCAGAGTGTTTGTCCAACCAGGGCTTCCAAGACTAATAGCTCAACCCACCAAGGGATTCCATAGCATTTTTCCAACCAATGCTTCCATGACTAGTAACTCAACCCAAGCTGTTACAGGGCTTCCAGAGCATTTGTCCAACCAAGGCTTCCAAGAACTAGTAACTCAACCCAAGCTAAATGAAACATGAAAACCAACCAGAAAAATAAAGAAATGAACCCACGACACCATGGTTATCCTCAAAATGGAAATGCCAGGTAAATCCACTGCTATGGGGTAAAATGCACAGGATGAAAACTACCCTCGAAATTCTTCCCGGGACTTTTGACAGACCGTAAGGTTATCTGCAAAAGGTACCTATTACACACATGTTCATCTATCTGACATATATTGACAACATATGGAGAAAGGATCACCTTTGGTTCTTTCTAGATTCACTTGGGGATCTCCGTGTGGTAAGAAGAACTCCTCCTGACTGGCTCCAAGAGGATTCTTGCAAAAAAGAACGAAGCAAACCAATCACAGCATATACTTCTAACAATTAACGAAAGAATCCATAACAAACATGTATAAATGTGTAACTTATCTACTCAACACAACAAGCATCAGAATGGAAAAATAAATGCACAATATCACCGACACTTTGAGTAGTGGAACACAACCGCAGTCCTATATTCAGAAGAGAAGAGTGATTACAACAACCCTGTTGCATCAACCTTCCTTATGACTTCTTCCTCTCTCTCTCTCCTTCTTTCAGCTAGCTCCTTCAAGAATATGACAATATCACAACAGCACCATGTACTATCCTTCTAAATGCTCTGACCATTTTGCAATGGCCCTCTTGTTGCTTAAATAACAATTGAGTTAGGGCTTCCCAACTCCACCTGTAGTTCATTTGGGTAAAAACCATGAACCTTCCTCTTTTACCAACTTTTTCCCATTTACCTCTGTTTCCAGAATAGAATTGTTCCAAATATCTTGATTTTTAGAGATTCCCTACTTTTCTTGCATAAATTTAGGGAAATAATATCTAGATATTTTATGGCAGATTCGTTGGCATAACCACTTGAGCATCACTAGATTTCACTAATGCTCCCCCTGGTCTAACAACATGAGTTAGCAGGTAGACTAATGCTCCTTTATGCTTGTAAACAAGCTTTATAAAGTAGGTTGTCAATGTACAAAGAGCGTTTGTGTGGATTTTGGGCCTGCAACTGTCGTCATTCTTTCAGTCATCATGTCTTTCTCCTATAAGTTGATTAGGAGGTCAATTTTTCCTATAACAGATGTCCCCTAAAGTATGAGAACAGAGGCAGAGATTATGGCCGAAATACTTTATGAAAATACTGTAGTTTCCCATCAAAATATTTGTAGAGAGAGAGAGAAGTTTCGGGCAATAAGGAAAACTTGATACAACATATATATGAATTGCTAAAATCATGTCCTGAGTCGGGCATTCCCATGCTCAGTAGCTATGCCAGAGTAACTTTCTCCTCAGAGATATAACAATGCTGGCCACCAATATGGCACAGGGTGGATCCAGTGTCATAATAGATTATCCTGAAATGGTTGTCTTCAAAAAACAATATCGTAGCTTGGGAGAGGAAAAAAGGCTGAATGATGCAAGCCTTTACCCAAGGTCTTGATTCCTGCTTCACCGAACAGCATAGATCAGTACATGTGATAAAGTGAGTTGATGTAAAACATGCACGAAATCATTTTATTACTAGCCAATAATGGATATGGTTAATAGATGCGAAGAAGGCCACCAATAACGGTGATGGTCTCCAAGATGCACAGTGTGTTAGTGCCTAGATTTACCTTAGGCTGAAAAGTTAGGATCCAAGGCCAACATCAAACCATGCTCAACCTGGTAGCTATCCCTACCAGGTCAGGAGAGGGCTCTCTCTAGGTCAATCTCAGTAAATAATGATCTATGGGGGCTTGAGATGACTAAAATATCTTCTGATTTTAGGCTAGGTATGAAGTGCAAGGATTTGATTTTATTTTTGGGGGGTTTTGTTGGAATCAAGGGAAAGGAAAATTTGGGTCCGTGGATGAAGGCAAGTTTTGCAGAGTTCTGATTGGGGCAAGAAATGCAATCATTTTGATGCTTTGATTTGTAAATATGCAGGGTTCAGACTGGTGAGAAGCTGAAGAGGGAAAGAGGGTATCAAGAATCCTCTTCAAACTGAAGAAAACATTGAAAATTAAACAAAACTAAAAGGCAGAGCACAACAAGCTAATGAATTCTACCTTTGTCACTCATTTGTTTAATTTCAGAAACAAAAGAGAAAGGAAATGGTACACATAAATATCAGTGAACTCACAAACTACATAGAGAAGAACACCATTAAAACACAGAGCCACAAGGATCCCAAAAAGTGCTGCAAACCCTGGTCTTTCCTTTGCCAAAAATGCAGAAATCAAATGTACAATGGAGTGCCAAGCAATCCCAAGTGTCCAACCCTGAAAATGACTAAGAATTTACATGATATAGACAAGCTTAACTCCTTCCCATGCCTCTAGGGTCGAGCTCATCATTCTAAGAGTTGTTTCAACCATATCTAAACAAGGAACTAAAAAATAGGCAATGAAACAACTTGCCTCTATATAAAAGGAAACTGATTCATTCACTATCTTTTTACTTTTTAGTGAATGAATCTACATGGATGAGTAAAAATGTGCCAAAATTACATCAAAGTCATGAATTTACATCAAGATAAATTAAGAGTTACATGAAAAAGTGAAACTAGTCAAAACTAGGTAAAATTCTGAGCTACTGAGTGAAAAATAGGCCAAATTTCCCTATGCGTCGTGCCTGAAACCTGTATGTGTAGCATGACTTTGAGGCTAATTTTGAGGGCCTTCCCATAGTCAAAATTGAGCTCATGATAGCTCGTTGGAAGGACCTGCCCGTCTACTTTCCAACCCATGTGGAATTTCTAGATTTGGTGTCCATTTACCCCTCCAAAAATCCAATCTCCCAACACTGCTTCCTGTGTGTGCAAAAGGTGGCAGAAAGGTCATTATTTGTGTGTTTTTTTACCCTTTAGGCAACCCAGAACTTGATGAAATCCTTATGTAATTCATGAGCATGAACAAATTTTCATAAAAAATCCAGAAATACAATTTTTTCCTCCAGAGGATCTCCCAATTATAAGCACGCACCAAGTGGCGCTATGCGTTGGGCAGGAAAATCTATTTTGAAGCCCAAAAAATTCAAAATTGACAAAATTTTCTCCAAATTTGCTGAAATTTGGACTGAAGGTCCATCATCAAGTATTGTGCTCAGACAAAGAAGCTTCGACTAAGATTTGGAGCCTATCATGCCTTTTGCGTCATTTTAGTGCCCTCCTTAGTCTTGCCTTCAGGATTTTGATCCTTGCTTTGCAAACATGAGTTCGTGCCCAATAATGGTTTTTCATGTGCCTGAGCATGTCCTTGTCCTTGTTTGCCTTCGCCAACAACTTCTCAAGATGAATGTTGACCCTCTCAAGCCAAATCTCTCGATCAACCTCTATCTCCTGCTGAATGGGTGTCATCTCATTTAGGATTCTTTGGGCAGCCTGCTGGTCTTCACGGATGTTTTGCAACTCCATGACTGTATGCTGATCCTCCAATTGTTTGTTTTGCTGCTCCAAATAGTTTATGACCCATTGAGCTCTCTGCAACTTATTGGTCAATGCATCTATCTCGACCTTCTGCTCTTGAATAATCTCCCTCAGCTTTGAGCTAGGAGAGCTCACATCATCATCGATGAGTATGAAATCAGTGTCTTGGCCTCCTGAAGGGCCCTCATCCTACATAGGCTTCTTGCCTTTGTCCTGTACCTGTACCTGTGCTGCTGATGACAGCAACAAGACCCCTTCCACCCCAGTTGGAGATAGTACTTATCGGGTTGCTGCAAACAATCCTCTCATGCCTCTCTGATAGGTGACATATGTCGGCACACTAGTAGTCTCCACCTCCTGACCTCCATACTGATGTGAAGGTTTACCCGCATCATGGACAACCCCCTGATGAGCTGCTGAAGTTGTCAAGAACTCACGAGAAATGAAGTCTCCCCATGTGATACCCTGCAAGCCAAGCTGATGTACAACAATGATCTTGATGATCGCATAGTGGTAAATGTTTTTGTACTGTTGTTCAGGAGTCTTCTTCTGTACAAGAGTAGTCATCCTCTCGATGTTTCAGCACATGAAATATGGAATGTTCATCATCCTCACTCTCGTGAAATGCATCAATAATCTGATATGGTATGCATAGAGGCATGAGAAGCAGCCCTCACAACTGAAGTATCTGATAATGAGTCTCATCAACGGTGCATAGGATTCTTTCAAAAACCGGAATGGGAACACCCTACTGAGTTGTCTCACATAGCTAGGCCTGATGTATGGTTCATAATGTACTCTTTCTACCTGTTGTCTTTTGTTCCACTCCTCACCTACATTCGATATTCCTGTTGCTTGAGAAATGGTCTCTGGTGTCAAGGTGAAATTTACACCAGTAAGAGTTACCTGACCATCATGCAAATGTAAAACAAACAACCAAGCCAACTCCTGATGATGCTAAATCTGAGCAATCATCTCACAATACTGAAAGCATGACTGTTGTTGGAAACACGCCATGGCAAGTGGGTAGGCTTGCAATTGAGTCAATGAGGTGGGCTCTTCTCTGACATGTTTGCCACCCTTACGAGGCCTCCTCGGTGCATGAAGCTCTGTGGTAGAATCACTGTCTTGTTCATATGATGACTTAGTGTCTGTCATGGTGTTACAAGTCTATGCCAAGTGAATGTTTGACTTGTTGAAAATGAGAATTTGGTGCTTTGTTTCCAATTGCAAAATGTGTGCCAAATAGGAAAGGACTGTGGGAAATATGGACAAGGAAATATGGACAGTGGGTGTAGTGGAGCTTTGTCAAGTGAGATTTAAAATGTAATTACAGTCAAATGTAATAACAGTCACTTGACTCTATTTAGGAATCTGGGGTTTGGGGATTTTTTGCAAACGATATGGAAAAGTGATAGTGATGGGAAATTGTAGGGTTTAGGGATAGGGATAAATGGGAATGAGTGACTTGGGATTATAAGGGAATAGGGGATTGAAAATGATGATATGATTACAGTGCTGGGAAAGGGAAACATGTAGAACTTTTGAATAATATAACACTTATTCACAGAGATTATCCTGATTATACACTATTTGCGGAATGCATGCATAATACATAACCTCCTCTACGTTGATCATCAATTTGCAGAATTAAAGAAACAATCACATGCGCACATTGAAACATCAATCACACCAAAAAAGTATGTAACGGGGAAATCATACAGCTGAAAACCCCCAACTATCTGTATATTATAATGATAGATAACATGTAACAATACATAGTACAATACTCCTCACAAGTACTCAGTACTATCACCACTTGCTACACACAAACTAGCTCAGATCTGAATCAAGTCACAGGTTCAAATCTCCTCCACTATTTGCTTGCCTCTACTGCGCAATCCAATGTGAGAATAGATCTGATCCAAGCTCATTTTCCCTTTGGTAGTACTGTGCAATCCTCATTGGCAATCTCAATCAATGATTGTGCAAATCTCATGCATAATTATAGTCACAACTAATAGTAGTCTCACCCTTTCACCCACCTCTAACACTTGTCTCCATTGAACTGTCCATGCACTGAGTTAACTGATTTATTCTTTAATTGATTTATGAGTTAATAATTAGTGAATTAATTAATAATTAATTCACATCACTCATCACTAGTGTATTTGGCAGTTAGACTAAATACAACTAGTTCAACTAAGTCAAACTGAACACAACTCCATCAACTCCTCAATCAACTCCACCAAACTCAACCACTTGAGTCCTAACTGAAGTCCATCATGCAATAGCTCAACTAACCTATAAGAAAAGCATATTTCCTTCTGGCAGTTGCATGTGCAACATCCGTAGCTCGAACTAAAGTGCTGCAAGAGGATAAGATAATATTTATAGTCCAAATATTATTAAGAGCTAATAATATTCGACTGTTCTATTTTTAGACTTGCAGTCTAAAAATAGACTCCACCCATATGTCTAAAAATAGAAACCCATCTATTTTTACCAACATGACCAATCATCCATAAATAGCATCCTGCAACTCATAGACCATGATCCATATGTATAAAAATAGACTTTGCGCCAAAAAAGCCTGCGGGCCCATTTAGTGAAGGCGACTTCTTTTCACTAAGCTCCATCATCTTGTTGCATTTTCAACACTCCCTCTCAACAAGATATGGATTATCTGCAACCCCTATCCTGCCTCTGTGGTATTCGAATTTTCTCCTGGTGAGCACCTTCGTCAAGATATCAGCATCCTGATCCTCCGTGGGAATGTATGAAAATAACATGATTCTTTGTTGCACACAATCTCTGATATGATGGTACCTGATGCCGATGTGCTTGGATCTATCATGAAATACTGGATTACCTGAGAGTTTAATGCAACTCTGGTTATCACAATAAATCATAGTAGGCTCCAAGTGTGACCTGAACAACCCGACCAGGATCTTCCTCATCCATATAGCCTCGCATGCAGCCAGAATCGTTGCCATATACTCAGCCTCTACTGAATTGAGTGCCACGAATCTCTGCTTCCTGTTGTACCAAGAAACTGTTTTCAACCCAATACTGAAGATCCCTCCAGATGTTCTCTTTCTGTCCGTTGGGCTCCCTTCTCAGTCTGCATAGGTGAAGCCACATAGCTTCACCTCATCCTCCTGTCTGTACCACAATCCATATCCCGATGTGCCTCTAAGATAACACAATACATGCTTGCCTGCCTTCCAGAAGAGCTTGGTTGGCTTAACCATAGCTTGTTAATAGCATATCATATATCGGGTCGTGTATTGACCAGATACATAAGCGACCCCACCAACTGTCGATAAACAGTGGCATCCACTACCTCCGCTGAAGTAGCATCGTCCTTCCTCCAACCTCCAGGAAGAGGATTACCAACAGGCTTGCAGCCATGCATGTTGAACTTCTCCAGTATCTCCCGGGCATACTTACCCTGAGAAACAAATAGTCCATCACTGCGCTGCCAAATTTCCAATCCCAGGAAATAATGAAGGAGGCCCAATTCCTTCATCTCAAACTCTCTAGCAAGATCCTCCTTGCATGAAAGTATCAACAGCTCATCTCCCATAAAAATCAAATCATCTACATAAAGTTCAATGATCAGCAACTTACCCTCCGGTCTCGGGACAATCTCCCATGCACTGTTTCTGACAATCGAATCATATTCTTCCACCATGGCATCTACCCATGCGGGATCCTCCATAGCTTCCTCGAAAGAGGATGGCTCAGTCACGACACATTTTCTCACAAGAGCCATGTATCCAGTGTACTGATTAGGTGACTGTCTCTGTCTGTGCTGTGCTGTAGGTGGTCCTACAACCTTCTCTGCATCTTGAGCCAGTCGCTCAACTTCTATAGTGCGCTTTCACTCTTTGATGGTTGGTGTTGCATGAGTGGTCTCTTCCACTCCATGAACTTCATCTTGTGGCTGGTCCACATCCTAAAGCTCATCCTTAGGAACTAATAGCTCCTCATCTGTATGCAAGTGTGGCTCCCTCTCAAGTGAACACTTCATGGCTTTCTCCTCCTAAAATTTGATATCTCGTCGCACAAAAGTCTTGTGACTATCTGGAAAATACACACGATAGTTGTGGGGTGTATCAGTGTACCCCACAAATATCCCAACCTCTGTGGTTGGCTCCAACTTCTTCTTGGCATCCTTCGTCACA
Source organism: Pinus tabuliformis (assembly GCA_031772625.1). Lineage (NCBI taxonomy): Eukaryota > Viridiplantae > Streptophyta > Pinopsida > Pinales > Pinaceae > Pinus > Pinus tabuliformis. The sequence continues at coordinate 515,611,760 of CM062811.1, forward strand.
TGCATGTAAACATGAGAACCAAAAATCCTCAAATGGGAAATATCAGGCCTCTTACCAGAATAAGCCTCCTCGGGTGTACTCATGCCAAGTATCTTGTGAGAACAACGGTTCTGCACATATACTGCAGTGTTGCATGCCTCCACCCACAAGTGAAGGGGTAGGCCCTGATCATGCAACATCGCCCGTGCAACACCCACGATCGTTCTGTTCTTCCACTCAGCAACCCCATTTTGCTGTGGGTTATGGGGAGCTATGAGCTCTCTTCGAATCCCTTCTGCGCTACAGAAGTCCTTGAACTCGCCAGAGATGAATTCACCACCATTGTCGCTCCTAAGATCCTTCACCTTCTTCCCAAATTCCTTCTCGGCTAGTGCTTTGAACTCACAGAACTTTGAGTATGTCTCGCTCTTCTTCTGCATGAAGAAGACCTAGCACTTTCGAGAGAAATCATCAACAAAGATCACATAGTACTTGTGCTTTGTTGTCGAAGTTACTGAGAAAGGTCTACACACGTCTATGTGAATTCTATCAAGGATCTTCGTGGCACGACTATCCTTTTGGCGAAAGGTGGCTTTCACAAATTTTCCTAAATTACACCCCTTGCACTGATCTGACTGTGCAAGAGTACCTTTAGGAAGCCCAGTAGAAATCTGCTGCAGTATCTTCAAGGCTCCATGGTGAAGGTGGCCCAATCTCTGGTGCCACAGCTCGCCATCATCTCGGCTCACCAATCCTTCTGCCTTGCATGCCATTTTTGTGTAGCCATCTACATGAAATTGATAAATGTTCTTGACTCGAACCCCTATCTTCCGGGTTTCTCCAGTTGTCTTACTGCGCAGGAAAGCCTTTCCCTCACTAAAGACAACATCATATCCCTTGTCTTCTAACATTGCCATAGAGATAAGATTCTTCTTCAATCCTGGAACATGCATCACTTCCTTCAACACGAAGGGTTTACTAGACTCCCTCTCAAAGGAAATGGTACCAATACCGGTCGCACTGTATCTACCATCATCTTCCATCTCGATGTGCACTCCAAGATCTTTCTCATCCAGATCAAAAAACAAATCTCGATCTCCTGTCATGTGAAAAGACGAACCACTGTCCAAGAACCATACTGATCCCATCACACTTGATACCAAGCATCCGATCAGTGAAAAATCCAGCTCAAACTGCAAGGCTAAGACCTCTCCCGCTGCAGATCCAGCAGCTTGCTTATTTTTCTTCTTCTGCGGACAATTTGTGGCATAATGTCTGTGCTGGTGATAGTGAAAGAAATTCACCTTGGACATGTCCTGCTTCTTTCCTTTCGTACCAGAATGATAATCTTTCTTGTTCTTCCCCTTCTTTGCTTTGGCAACCAAAGCGCAATTTTCTTCATCAGATGCCTTTGATGAAGATCCGTCCCTGTTATTCTGCCTAATCTCCTCTTGCACAAGATCTGACCAAAGTCTCTTCCATCTTGGCAATTTCTCTCGACCATTGATAGAGTCCTGATAGGAATGCCAACTCTTTGGAAGACCAAGGAGAGCCAAGCTCACCAAGTCCTCATCATCGATAGTCAGCCCCACACTTCCCAGCTCATCCCGGCATTGGGTGAACTTCGTGAGATACTTGGGCATACTGTCTCCTTTCTCACACTTAATGTTTCTAAGTTTATCCTTGAGCGCCAACTTCCTCTGGTTGCTCTTGCTTTGGAATAAATCTGTCAATGCTTTCCACATCAAGTATGGAGAAGCCTTTCCATGCAGGCTGGATACAATGTGATCCTTCACGCCCTCCAACAGAATCTTCGACACTTTGCTTTCTTCTTTTGCCAAGCCTCAACGTGAGAAACATCATTAGGCTTTGGGACCTCAGCATCTATGAACTCCTTCAACCCATTTTCATCTAACACCGCCTCCATCCTGTCTTTCCATGCAATATAATTCAAGCTACCTTCAAGGGCATACTCCAATCGCAATCCGTTGAAAGACATTTCAACTTCGACACCAAGAATACACTGCTGCAAATTCAAATTCCACCAGCTCCAAACTCAACCGCTTCTGATCTAAAATTCATGAGAACAAAGTATTTCTCATACAGAGATTGACTATATGGGAATTTACCGAAAATCTCACCTTCCAAAAGAAGGATGAATCCAGAGGCTACCTGGCCCGATTACTGACTCTGCCTGAAGAAATAAAATGTAATCACTTCCTGAATAATAGATCTGATGATCAAATTTGTTCCGATACCATGTAGAAATTTTGAATAATATAACACTTATTCACAGAGATTATCTTGATTATACACTATTTGCAGAATGCATGCATAATACATAACCTCCTCTACGTTGATCATCAATTTGTAGAATTAAAGAAACAATCGCATGCACACATTGAAACATCAATCACACATATCAACATAGTATGTAATGGGGAAAGCATACAGATGAAAACCCCCAACTATCTATATATTATAATGATAGAGAACATGTAACAATACATAGTACAATACTCCTCACAAGTACTCAGTACTATCACCACCTGCTACACACAAACTAGCTCAGATCTAAATCAAGTCACAGGTTCAAATCTCCTCCGCTGTTTGCTTGCCTCTACTGCGCAATCCAATGTGAGAATAGCTCTGATCCAAGCTCCGTTTCCCTTTTGTAGTACTACGCAATCCTCATTGGCAATCTCAATCAATGATTGTGCAAATCTCATGCACAACTATAGTTACAACTAATAGTGGTCTCACCCTTTCACCCACCTCTAACACTTGTCTCCACTGAACTGTCCATGCACTGAGTTAACTGATGTATTCTTTAGTTGATTTATGAGTTAATAATTAGTGAATTAATTAATAATTAATTCACATCACTCATCACTAGTGTATTTGGCAGTTAGATTAAATACAACTAGTTCAACTATGTCAAACTGAACACAACTCCATCAACTCCTCAATCAACTCCACCAAACTCAACCACCTGAGTTCTAACTAAAGTCCATCATGCAATAGCTCAACTAACCCATAAGAAAAGCATATTTCCTTCTGGCAGTTGCATGTGCCACATCCGTAGCTCGAACTGAAGTGCTGCAAGAGGATAAGATAATGTTTATAGTCCAAATATTATTAAGAGCTAATAATATTCGACTGTTCTATTTTTAGATTGGCAGTCTAAAAATAGACTCCGCCCATATGTCTAAAAATAGACTCCGCCCATATGTCTAAAAATAGAAGTCCATCTATTTTTACCAACATGACCAATCATCCATAAATAGCATCCTGCAACTCATAGACCATGATCCATATGTCTAAAAATAGACTTTGTGCCAAAAATAGCCTGCGGGCCCACTTAGTGAAGGCGACTTCTTTTCACTAAGCTCCATCATCTTGTTGCATTTTCAACAACAGGAGTTGGATTATTTTGGCACCAAAGTCAAATTTTAATACTCAAATTCAAACCCTAAGAGCAGTTTTTCATAAGAGGATATGGTTTAAATTTCAACATTCAAATTCTCCAAATCAAACTTCGAAACCACACCAAACACTATTCAATAACAATTGCAAGATCAGTTAGACTTACTCGGGGCAAATGGGAGCGAAAGATTTGAAATTTCTTTGAAGGCAATGACAAAATCTACTTGTTGGCTCTGTGCGCCGCGTGCACAACCTAGTGCACCGCGACTAGTATGTGCGCCATGCACATTGTAATTTATACAGTGATGTGTGGCTCTAGGTGCCGCGACTTGCCAATGCACTGCGACCTTCTTCCTATGCGCCATGACTTGCCAATGCGCTGCGACCTCCTTCCTATGCGTCGCGACTAAATTTCACCCACTCGGTTCTTCAAAACCATGTTTTCGTTCCTCCACAATTTGACTCGGCTTAATGATGTCTTTGGCATACCAATGGATTGTTCAAACACCACAAATATCTTATATGCCCAATGACTTTGATTTTTAATTTCAAATAACCCACTTTTTAATGTTTGTAGAACTTTGGCACTTTCACTTTTAATACAAACTATGATTTTGTTTCCACTTGATTTTTGAGCTGAATGACGAAATTCTTGTCTATTTTTTTCAGGGATAGCTGACATGGAATTTGGCAAAGGCAACCAGGGCTGCGCCTAAAGAATTTGACAACTGAATTTCTTTTGGAATTACATGGCATTTATTACAAAAGACGAAATTGATGATTTTTCTTCAAAACAGAGTTTTGAAGAAAAGTCATGATCGAGCATTATTACGATGAAATTTTTACAATGAAATATTATTTGAAAATTCCTCATGTGCATTCTGGAATTATTAGACATTTTTCAGACTGAATTAAGCGAAATCCTAAACCTAATGAACCCTAAAACCTTAAAATGACTCTTTGGCGAACAGAAAGCCAAGCATGACTGCAACTGACTTGAAAATGATTTTGATGAACTAAATTAGACCAGTAGGTACAAGACATGAGGAACATGAGTGAAAAGCCTCCTCCGTCAGATGATTGATGCTCCCAGTGGAATGCAGTTGACAGGAATGAATGAGACACATAAGATGAAATGCAATAAACGAGATTTTGAGCTCTGACGGAGGGATGAAAATACTGACTCTAACACAGTGCAAACTAGCGAGTGTGAAAGATTTTTTGTCGTTGAACACTTGTAGAATCGCTTAACCAGGAGCCAATGATGAAGACCCGTGATAAAGCACAAGGTAACCTGCCACTAATGTCTGCAAGCACCAAGTCACTGAATGTGTTTCTGGGTTATCTTCCTAGATAGAGTGTTGAAGTCGATAGGAAGGAACCTGTCGAAAGGTAGGCAATGATGTGTCCTATATCAGTCAACACGAAACTGGACAAGGATGATTTTGTTTTTTGAAGAAACTTTTGAGCTTTTGTGTCTAAACAATGGCGTGCATGATGAAAGGATATGTAGGGTCAGTTGATTGAGGAAACAAGTAGGGACCCTTGAACAATAGAAGGCACCACAACGGTTTTAACCAGACAGCACGAGACTGATGAACACTACAGAGTGTTTAAGATATGGAGATGCAACGAAATCAAGGTATATAGGCTAAAAACTCATAGGTTGGTAGCGTTCATATTGAGAGGCTATCAAAATGACGGTTTATCTAAGGGAGTGCCATGTTAAGGGAACTTTTGCTGCCAAACCACGCTTCAGAATAAGGTTGTATTTCCATTTTTCCCCATCTAATTTTTAATGAGTCCAGACAGGTAAACTCATCGATCTTTTCATGTTTAGACAGTTTGAAAAGGATCGAAAACAGAACAACTCTTTACTCTATCTGATTAGTTTAATGAGTCCAAACAGGAAAACTGTCGATTTTTTCATATTTTAAAAGTCTAAAAAGTATCGTAAAAAGAACGACTCTATATCTTTTCTGTGTATTGAAAAAGTACAGACTAGACAACTCGGTGATCTTTTCATATTTAGAGAGTCTAAAAAGATCGTAAAGAGAGACTCTATGGTGGTCCCTTTATCATAGTTATTAAACGGGTGTGACAAAAGGTTAATAGTATACCCGTATTGGTTACTTTTCCATATTTAATCTACTAGACCCGGATAAAGAGAAACCTTTTTCCAATAGATGTTGACCTCATTTTGTTATGAGTATGAGGCGGCAGACTAAACTCGTGATTTGTTGTGACACTTTAACGAGCTCAGTAACCAAAACTTGGGATTTTCATTTTTTAACGAGCTTGAAAAAAGTACCGGAAAGAATGCTCAGGTCATCTTTAGCATGTTTAATGAGCAACAAGACACAGCTCGAGATTCTTTCAGTTTAAAGAGCAAGAAAAAAGTGCCTAAAAAGGATGTTTCATTGGTCTTTTTCAGTTTATGAGCTAGAACTAGATCAAAAAAGAGGTGCTCAGAGCATCGTTTGCATATATTTAACGAGTGCAAATGATGAAAAACTCAGGGGTGTTTATATTGTTTAAAGAGAGATAAAATATCGCACAAAAGTGCTTTACGGATTGTGGTATATATGTTCAATGAGCTCTACTACAAAAACTCGGAGGTGTTTATATTTTTTGAAGAGCGATAAAATGTCTCCAAAAGTGCTCTATTTATCGTTGCATAGATTTAACGAGCACAAGGACAAAAGCTTGGGGATGTTTATATTTTTTAAAGAGCAATAAAATATCCCTAACAGTGCTCTAGAATGTCTTGCATGCAGCTTTTACTGCTTTTCATTCCTGAAGTACTTTCATCAAAAGCAATAAAAAAATAGCAATTCCTATTATCTGGGTTCATGCATGATAAAAAATAATGTAGAATGGACTATTCCTCTTTAATGATTTTTCAAAAAATCATGTCTCTCATAGTTATATAAATAAATGCTTTAAGCTTTCACATGCATCATTTTCACTATTTTGAAGTTTGTGAGAGCTAGTTGGAGCTAAAGAGGAGCAGATTTTCCACGGACCTTTGCAGGAGATCCAGGCTACCATTCGACGTGTCGTCAGTCCTAGGTGAGAGCTAAAACCTTTCTCTATGCTTTATTAAACCTTTTTTTAATCAATTTTGTGGGTGGAAATTTGCAGATCTTAGATGCCCTAGAGCCATGTTTGTGCACTAACACCCTCCAACAGGCCAGTAGGGAGTGTTAAACACTCTATATGAACTATGGAAGGGCGTTAATCCTCCTTGTGTAGCACTGGGAGGGGCGTTAAGGCAGTAGGGCGCATTTGAAACCCTCATGCATGGATTCCTTAAGTGATTTTGCCCCATTTTAACTGATTTAAGGGTTATTTTGTGCAGGTTTTGAGCTGAAATGACTCACCTATGGAGAGAACGGGCCCATGACAATGAGGAATTACTGATGCGAAATGATCCAGCTTGCATACTTGCATTGCGCCGTTGCGGTTTGTTGAAGTATGCAAGGCTAGAGCTGATGAAAGGACAGGAAGAGCTACTGATATGGATCATACAGCGCTGGGATGAACACGAGCAAGTGTTCAGGATTAAAGATCAAGAGATGGCAATTGACCAGGATGAAATTTACTTTTTGACTAGTTTGTCGTGCCGTGGGGCACATGCAAACCTTACCAGTGGTAGGTCAAATCTACTTCAGAGCTGGTAGATATCTATTGTATCCCTAGGAGTGGATTAGTCAGCAACAGAGTCCCAATAGAGAGGATTCAATCTCGGTCTATTAGGGCAGTTTTATGGTTGATTGTACGTTTGGCAGGGTCAAAAGTCCCCACGTAGCAACAAAGTCCCAATTGTTGCTTGCCATTGATTATGTCCAACCCCAGATGTTCAACTGGTGTGAAGCATTGCTTCGCCAGTTGAAGGCAGAATTGACAGCATGCAAGACCCATACCCAACACAGTTTCGGGTACAGTACTATCATAGTCTCATTTATCATTGAGAGGGTACCTGTCATGCACCCACGGGTGAGCTTAGGTCCCTTTGATCTGAGGGAGACAAGGCAGGGTCGCTGGTCATCACTTGATCCTCGCACAGGAGGAGGACCACTCCAGAATTTCTTTGACAAAGACTTCTTCTAGTGGCTTCGCAGCCAGATCGTGATTGTTGATGACTATGCCTATGAAGGCATGGACTTTACTGGTGACCCATACTTGATGCTACTGCCCGGGACCAACTGGGGTCCTCAAGGTGAGAATAATGTTGATAGTACTTAAGTATTTTTGTACTTTTGAATGTATATGTAATGTTTTTTAATGATGAGATAAGAACTGACATGAAACTTTTATGCTTTAACGCAGATGTGGCGCCAGTACGACCTGCAGCCCAACCTCGCTATGTGCGACGAGGCGACCAACTACATACTGGAGGGGGTGATGCCGACAGTCTCCACGAGGTTCTAAGGAACCTAGAGGGTTTGACTATGGGTGTCCCTCCCCTTCCTATGAGGGAGATTCCCGCTCATATGCAGCGACACACTGTTGGTGTACCTGAGCGGTTTCTGGTTCCTCTTCGAAGGGTAGCTAGAGTTGTTTTAGCTTTTCTAGAGCAATAGGCTCATTTTAGCAGGTGTTCTGGCGTAGCCATATGAGCATTTATAGCTGGGCTTTGAGCCATTTTGTACTTAACTCATCCAAGTTTTGGAATATTTTTTATGTAAAAAACTGGATTTCTATCTATATATATATATATATTTTGGTATTTTTTGGTGGTGTAAATGTGTTTTTAAAAAATATTTTTTGTGACAAATTTTTAACTTTAGTAAATATTTTTACTTCTCATGCATGCTTATTATAACAAATGTGACAAATGCCAATCTAATACATAGTTAGCTAACGAATCAGCGACAGTATTTGATTCTCGAGGAACATGCTCATATGTGATTGTGTCAAATCGGTGTTCCAAGAGGCGTACCCTTAGATAGTTACGTAACAAGGTTGGATTGTGGATGTGATAATGATTGGTCAATTGCATAACAATTAGTTGGGAGTCTAACCTGACCACCAGATTGGAGATGCCCCTTGATGACGCTTCCTTGAGAAGTGAAACGATGGACATGTACTCAACAATGTTGTTGGTGGCAGTACCAAGAAATACTCCCTTGGAGCAAAATAGTTCCGACTCGGGTGTATAGATGACCCAAGCAGCTGATGCAATGTGCCGTGTGTGATGACTGGAACCATACGCATATCCTATGTATGCTAGGGGCAACCACGACATATGCATTGCGAATAGAATGTATGAGACAAGTACTCCACTAAATAACAAAAACAATCCAATCACATCAAAAAAAGGGATGCAAAACTTATGAATACATAAAATTACAAAGGACCTACCCAGCATGACACTAGGCAAAATACTTTTTCAGATAGAACCCATATGTGGGCTCCTTGAGTGGGTTTCCGTCCTAGTCTTGTAGTTCATATGCCCCTCAGGGGAGAAATTTAGTTATGACATAGGGACCTAGCCAAATGGGTCGAAGCATGCATGCCTCCAAGAGATTATCTTTTGGATGATAGAGTGATACGAAGTCACCCTCTTGGAAAGAAGAAAACCTAACCGCTTGTGCAAATTTGGCTTGTACCTGCTCCTTGTGAGCTGCAAGTGCTAAATCAATAGCTCTACGGGTTTTATCCAGTTGTTTGAGGTATAGTAGGCGTTCCTCTTCAGCCATAGGGCTAGGCATGGGTTCAACGAATATATCGAGGGAAGGAAGTGGCCACCCATTCCGTTTTGCTTTGTTGTAAAGTTGGATCTCATGCGCGACAAATGATGGGTTAAAGTCGGGCATTTCCTCTTGAGACCAAACAAATTCTTCATGGAATTCCTCATGTAGGCAGGTGGAGTTTGCAATTTCCTCAGGACTACAATTTGCACTCATTTGGGTATCTTCCATGGTGCCTATCGTGACTGAAATATCTATGGGCAATGACTTGGAAGTTTCATCCATATTTTAATCCATCCCAAGAGTTTGGATGCTTGTATAGGGTGGGGAAATGATTTCGTTTGTGTCATAGGAGAGGACTTGAAGTGGCATCATGTCCGAATCAGATGTTGAACCCAGAATATGGCATTCTTCCCAATGTTTCTCTCCAAAACTCATGATTTCTCTAATGGTTTCATCAGTTGAGGGGAGTTGATCACATGGATCTAAAGAAAGAGTGGTTATGGGAAGGAGGGGTGGTATTGTTGGCGATAGCCAACTTGAACGGAGATGTGGATGCTGATTGAATGCCTTGGTAGGCTGATTTAGCTAATGACAATGGCATCTGGTCTCTGAATGTGTCAAGGTCTGAAGGCACCATTAGGATCCAGGGATCGGTCAGTTCATGAGGAATTGATGAAAGCATGTTGACCGATTGTGGAACCTGTGGCGACGGAAGAGGAAAACAACCCATCAGGGAGGAAGCCTTCAATAGACTGGTACCAATACTGACAAAACTGTCAGTTACACCTCCTACTAGGGGTATGGAGCCATTTGGTAATGGTGAATAATCAGAGGTGCAGAAAGACAATTGATCCACTGTTATGACCTTTCCATCCAATGGAAATAGGATGATACGAAAGATAGTAGATACGACAGCCGTCATGGAATATGTCCAACTATGACCTAGCAACAGATTATATTCAATTTTTCGGTCTATGACTTCTACATCCACCGTTACTGTTTTCCAAGCCAAAGTGATGGGAAAACTAGCTAAGTATCCTTTTGGGACAAAAGTGTGGCCGTTGAAAGCTTTAAGGGAGTTCGACGGCGGTGAGAGGGTTGGGGAACCCAAGGTGAGCCAACATGAAGCTGACATGACGCGGGTTGAAGCACCTTCGTCGATGATAGTTTGGTGTATACCTTTCCCTTTCGAAGTGATATGCACTTGAAATGAAAGCTGGTGTGAAAGGGGAGGTTTACATTTGTCCATGTTGAAAATGGCAAGCATGGAATCCATAGGGTCAATACCACCAATATCGAAAGTAAAGCTTTCCTTTGGCTGGGGCATGTTTGTAATACTTCAAGCATCGACATAGCTGATGGCACTTGCGCTAAATCCTCTACAATGTTGTAGTGTTGAGTGGCATGTGCAGATGTGTTGTGCATTGTACGTCGAAGTGCCCCCTTGGGGGGTCGAACTACAAATTCCTCAACCAGATTTTCGATTCACAAATCGTTGGGTGGAGATGGGTTTTGACCTGCGGATGATTCTGCTACTGGCGCGATAGGAGCTTCATATGATTTGGCTCTGGTTGTTAGTTCTACTGTTTCAAATGTGTAAACGGTAGAACTTCCTTCACCAACTGAAGGTTGTTGCGAACCATCACAGCCCCCTGACATGGGTTGTGGTTGGTTGGCAACGAGATGTTGCTACTTTTGATTAGGAAAAGGATTTCTAAGGACAACAGGTGCCTTACGAGAATCTTTCTTGGTAAGGTAATCCATGCATTCTTGAAGACGCAGACAACGCCAGGTTACGTGATCTTCAAGACAGAGTTTGCACGAATAGTTGGTGCCTTTATCCTTTTCTGTATTAGTAGGCACAACGGCCTTTTGTTTCAGGTTGGGTTGCTTAGATTATTGCTCCTCAGAAGGAGCTACCTTGTTCTGTTTCTTCTTGTTCTTTCTACTGGATTTCTGTGTAGACTACACAGAGTTAATCGCAGTGGCAGGAAGAGCAGCCGTTTTTGTAGAGGGGTCCACTGCCAACTTGGCAACGGACCCACTGAGTTGTTTTACAATGCTCATGGAGGTTGCGCCAACGATCCCGTTGGTATGTGCTCCAGGGCGCTGAGTGGTGGGAGGATTAGGGTTACCGGGAGCATAGGGGATAATGTTGTAGAGAGTGCCAGATTGTGAATAAATTAAATCCAAGTGTTGGGCATGATGTATGGATTGGTCCTCCGTGACTGCACCACCTAGAGTGACATCTCTAGCGATTTGTGGGAGTAGTGACTTACAGAACCATTCTGTTAAGAGAAAGTCAGGGATGGGAGCTTTGACTAACCTCTGCCTATGTCTCCATTCATAGATATGATCAAAGATGTGGGTGGCGGTATCCTGATGAAACGAAGTAAGGAGCTCCATCCCTATCTCATAACGGATAGGTAACTGAAAGTGATTTAGGAACTCCATCGCTAAAGCATCAAATGTATTCACTGACACACGTGGTAACTCAATATACCACTTTGTAGCATTGCCAGTGAGGGTGCAGGGAAAAAGATGCAACCGGACACTGGCATCCACCATGGAGTTGGAAACACACCATAGATGGTAGGTGGTGACGTGAGTGCTTGGATCCTCCCCTTGTTTTTCATCGAACTTAGGAATATCCACCGGTATTTTATGCGGGATCGGCGGCCACTGTAGGTTATGGTAGATGGGGTCGTTAGTCAACTTGTATAAGTTGGGGATATCCAATGTTGCCAAAAAGGAAAATTTTTAGGTGCCCTCGACTCGGACCATTGTGATGACGGATGACCTGAGGAGCTCTACGCTCCACCCATTGTTTGGTTCTCTATGTTGTACATGGGCTACGAAGTGTAGCAGTTGCTTTGTGGTACGGTGTTGTAAAGTGGATTACCATGAGGATTTTGATACTGGGGTATGAAGTTGTCCCCAGTATAAGCGGTGCCCCCTTGACTCATCTGAGCTTGTGAGTAGGGTGCCCCCATGGATTAGGTGGGGATCCCTTGTGGATTCCCAACCGACACTAAACTAACCATATGGTTTTGATTGACAGAGGGAAAACTCATATCAATCAGTGACTGTCTGTGCATGCCTGAGAAAGGCGAGGGAACTGTGACATTCCTCACTGCATGTGAATATTTGGAGCCACCCTAGATATCTGAATCTGGGGGTTATAACCATACATTAGTGGCGACCTTGGTTTTGGTAAACTGGAACCACACCCATAGTGCCACATTGAGTGTTATATGGAGCACTATATGTGGCACTAGTCGAAGGTATTCTTTGGCGCACCATAGGAGTGGAACCTGGCATCTATTGGGTTTCGCTGATAGAGGGCGTTGTGTGAGTTGCAGTACCTAGGACAATGGGGATTGCCGGGTTCCACATTTCTGGTGTTATGATGACCGTCGACTAGGGAAGTGGTAGAGGACTCACAGTGTCTTTATAATTCCACAACCCTTGAGGTGCCGACTGAATAGATGGGAGAGTTCCTCCCAGTGAAGACTGAAGTACTAGTATGATGGGATCAATAACAGGATCTGACAGATTTGTAAGGGGAGTGTTAAAATGAGGAAGGAATCCTTTCGTGAAGAAATCCTTCGGCAAATCAAAATCGTCGGTCATCCAGAACGATCCCATGTGTGATTTAGGAGACTCATTCCTTGAAGATGAGGAATCCGAGTCAGTGGATCTTGGCAGATCTTCCACAGTGAGTGGAGGAAGTCCTAATAACCGTCTAGATTGACGGTGAGGGCCGGATGTAGCCACAGTGACTGGTAAATTTTATTAGATAAATTTTAAGGTGATATTCTTTAAGTGTTAAAAACAATAGCACTCAGGTACCTAAAAAGAAAAAATACACTAAAAATGACAATCAACAAACAAAGTGAAATTACCTTGTCTGATCAACACCGATTACTGGAGATGAAACCTAGTCTATCAATGAGTAATAGAGAATGATGGCCAAATGTACGGTTACGATTACTTTTGAGCTTCACCCAAACCTCAAATTAAGGGGCCAAGTACTCTTGTGAAGATGAGCACCCTCCCAAAAAATGAAGACAAAGTAGGTCCATCCGTTTGAGGTACTAGGACAGCCTATCCCAGTCACCTTAGGTAAGTACCTAGCAGTATTGGCCACTAGAGATACCTCAAATCATAGACATTACCGAGGGGGACATAGTCGCAGACAACACACTGTGTGGGCAGGATACCTGAGTCCCCGACTCAGTTCCGAAATCCCCGAAGGGACCCCCGTTACACAGAATGACCAAAGGAGTTGTAAAATAAGGCAGGCTACCTTTGATTACAATCCGATGTTGTCTCATATTTAGCTCTGTTGTGAGTGGAGTGGTCCGGGTAATATGAGTGCAAAAGGATTTTTCACTCTTTAATGACACTAGTTTTATTTTCAACCTTGGGTAGTTGACTCACTCTCTTAATGTTGGTTTGCTCTAAAAAAGAGTATCTGATTGATTTAGTGTAAATTTTAGTGTACTTTTTATTTGTATTCGGACGGGGTGTTGACGTATGAATATTATGAGACTGTCGACTCGATAAACCATGCAGAACAATGCTTTAAAAAAAATTCAATTTCTTATGCAAGCAAGTTTTATTCTACACATGTATTATTTCACATATTCATGTATTCGTCAGTGCATCTAAAAATCATTCAACACTTTGCATAACTGAAAGTTCCTTTTCTCAATATTCCCTAACAACTATTGAACCAAAACAAGTAGCCTACAACTAATTTGACAGAAGGAGATGTACAGTTTATTAGCAATTCTTTCAATAAAAAATTCTTTTATGAGAGAAAAACTAAAGCATTTTCTTAAAAAAAAATTTTAAGACACCAAATTTGTTAGCATGATACTATTGCAGATCTTAATTTAGCCCTTGGGACAAGTTCCCCCACTTTGTGTCCACAAAATCTCTTGAAAAACATGGAAATGGGTCACTAACACTCTGTCTATGTGTAAACAAAGCTTTAGTTTGGCCACTAACACTCCCTGTGCACAGTCAAAGAGCTTTATAAAGCTCTATGTAGACCAGCAACCTGCGTTAGTGAGGGAAAGAGCTCAAAAAGTGGGCTTTTGGGATCAGTTTCTGAAGAGAAAGCAACTTTGCAGGATGCAACAAACTAGATGGTGGATCAGAGAAGGATATGAAGAAGCAGGAAGCTCATAGAAGAGAGAAGAGATCTAAGAGGAGTCCAGATAACCAGGAACTAAATGTATAGTCCCCAGCAGAGTCGCTAGTTCTGCTATGGGGTAAAATGCACGGGATGAAAACTACCCTCAAAAGTCTTCCCGGGACTTCCGACAGACCGTAAGGTTATCTGCAAAAGGTACCTGTTACACACATGTTCATCTATCTGACATATATTGACAGGATATGGAGAAAGGATCACCTTTGGTTCTTTCTGGATTCGCTTGGGGATCTCCATGCAGTAAGAAGAACTCCTCCTGATTGGCTCTAAGACGATTCCTACACAAAAGAATGAAGCAAACCAATCACAACATATACTTCTGACAATTAATGGAAGAATCCGTAACAAACATGTATAAATGTGTAACTTATCTACTCAACACAACAAGCATCAGAATGGACAAATAAATGCCCAATATCACCGACACTTCGAGTAGTGGAACACAACCGTAGTCCTATATTCAGAACAGAAGAGTGATTACAACAACCCTGTTGCATCAGCCTTCCTTGTCCCTTCTTCCTCTCTCTCTCTCCTTCTTTCAGCTAGCTCCTTCAAGAATATGACAATATCACAACAGCACCATGTACTATCCTTCTAAATGCTCTGACCATTGTGCAATGGCCCTCTTGTTGCTTAAATAACAATCGAATTAGGGCTTCCCAACTCCACCTGTAGTTCATTTGGGTAAAAACCATGAACCCGCCTCTTTTACCAACTTTTTCCCATTTGCCTCTATTTCCGGAATAGAATTTGTCCAAATAAATTGATTTTTGGAGATTCCCTTCTTTTCTTGCATACATTTAGGGAAATAATGTCTATATATTTTATAGCAAATTTGTTGGCATAACCACTTGAGCATCACTAAAGTTCACTAACGCTCCCCCTGGTCTAACAACATGAGTTAACAGGTAGACTAACGCTCCTTTATGCTTGTAAACAAGCTTTATAAAGTAGGTTGTCAGTGTACAAAGAGTGTTAGTGTGGATTTTGGGCCTACAACTATGGTCATTCTTTCAGTCATCATGTCTTCCTCCTCTGAGTTGATTAGGAGGTCAATTTGTCCTATAACATCCACTATCAATCCAGGCCATGCCAATGATATATCATGACCGATAAACCACATGCATATGTCATGCATGCCAAAACCAGTGAGGAAAACATACATGAAACTTGGTACCTGCAAGAAAAATCCATTGTAGTTACTAATCCCAATGTCCTCTTGCACTTTCCTACTCTTCCTTTTCCTTCCTAATCTAAGCATCCAAATATGCCACACTCTCCAAGAGTGCTCCAACAAAACTCTAAGTGTCCAAGAGTATGAGAGAGAGAGAGAATATAATGAGAGCTCCAAAACTAAACTGAAAAAAAATAAAAATAAAAAAAAATAAAAAATAAAAATAAAAATAAAAAATAAAAAATCAAATAAATAAAATAAAATAAAATAAAATAAAAAAATAAAAAATTTACACTAACCAAACCTTGATTAAAAAACTTACCAAATGATCCTCATAATCCTTTTTATTAATGAGGCCTATATTTTCATAATTTTCCATAATTTTCCTTCATTTCCTCCTCACATGAAATATATGACCTTTCACCTTCCTTTTCTCCTAATTTCCTTTATTTTCATAAATAAATGTGCCAAAAATTTCATTTTTCCTTTCCAAAGCATTTTCCATTTTCCTTAGCCCCAATAAACCAATGAACACCCGCACTAGGATGTCTTACCCAATATTTAACTTGGAATAAGTGCCCCATGACCTTGGTTTTATTTTTCCTTTATTAACTTTTTCATGGAATTTTGACCAAGGTTATTACAATAACTATAATTAGATCCAGGGCCAATCAAAATAGAAACAACTTGATCATAAATCTTACCATCCATCTTGATAATATACGCCTTGGGATCTATCTGCATGTTCTCCAATGTTGCATAGATTTGTGGAAGACTCTCTCCATCACCCCCCATTGTCTGTGCTTCCTGTACACTGTATATTTGTGGTCTACCACCGTCATGATGTGGAAAATCTCTTCTATGATGCTCTCCATCGCAAGTCCAACATTGCAAAGGTTTCCTGTCATCACCCTTTTTATGCTCCTCAAATAAAAATTCTTGTCCTCTATCAGATGCATTGAAATTCTTAGGTGGTGTTGCATTCTCTTTGTTACCTATGTCCTAAGTTCTAGCTCTCTTCTTATCCCAATTCCCATTATTATTCACATTACCTTTCCAATACTATCTAGTCTCTGATCTGCACTTTGATCATTAAGAACGATTCTTTAGCTTCCTGATGACTTCATCTAATGATATAGGCTCATCAAACTCAATCCTGTCCTTGAATTCTACCAACAACCTACTGATGAATCTCTGAATCTTGGCCTTCTCCTCCTTGAGGTAAGGTACATATCTCAATATCTCCAAGAATCTTCTAGTGTACTCCTCATCAGTCATAGATCCCATCATCAACCCATATAATTATTTTTCCCCGTTATCATAGCATCTCTTCGATAGATACTTCCTGAAAGGTCTCTCAAATTCACTCCAAGTCAACTCCTCTTCATGAATACCTCTAACATTTTGTACATCTTCCCACAAAATATTTGACTTACCTTTAAGACTGAATGTAGTTATTCCGGCCTTCATGTTCATTGATTAATCATGCAATCTAAATAATTTATTCATCTAAAGCAACCCCTCTTATGCATCCTTTGAATTCTTCATTTACCCGTCAAATGCAGGTGGCTTTGATTTCGTGAACTCGTTCAGCAATTATCCCCTCTCACTCCTCCTATAAGGATGATAATGATGATGACCATGATACTTGTCTAAACCAAAAATAGAGTAAAGGTCATGTCCACTGCCTTGTCTATTCGATGTATCCAAGAATTTTCCATCTCTGACTGTTTCATCTCTATCTAACCTGTGCCCACCTGTTGAGGGCCAAAAATGTCTGCCTCAACATTGGGGGATAACCACCCGGTTAGGGACTTGAATATCATCCCTTATCCATTTGGATTAGTGGCTCCGACTGGTTTAACTAGGTCCAGTTACATTCTCTCAATCTCTGATGACTTAAAATATGACTTTCATTCATCAATGGAGAAGAGACATCAGATCAACCCTCTTGCTGATTAGGCAAGAAAGTGATTCTTAAACTGATTTGGGGCTCAACTAAGTCATGACTAAGTTATGACTTAAAATTAACCTAACTTATTCTAACCTAACTAACTCTATGGTATTAAGTTAATATTAATTGTTAATCCTATATGATACTATGATAATGTTATCCCTATGAAACTTGTTAATTTAATACTATTTATTGATCCTAAAGTAACACAATGTTAATACTGCACTATCATTAATGTCTTGTTAGGTACTAAAGTACTCCTATTTATCTCATATGCCAAATCTAAACTAATATATCATATGATATTATACTAATTAACTAACTATACTATATAAATAAATATACCTTATACTATACTAATACTATTTTATAATAAAATCACTATACTATAATATATCCTAAATATTACTAATATAGTTCTAACAATAAAACTAAATATTTAATCTAGTTTATTACAAGATTATAATATATCTATGATAAAATATAAAATAAATGTTAATTAAACTAAGTGATGTTATTATTATTCTAAGAAAACATTTAATAAGATCTAATTAAATACACTACCTAAGTAAAATTAAAATCATTCTAATTCTTTTAGGTTAATATTATTTATTTAAAGTTAATATTAGAAAACTAATTAATAATTAGTATGCTAAAGTTAACTCTAAAAAGAAAGAAAAGTAATTTCAAATTTTAAGTGTTATTGGTTAAAAATAAATAAATTTATATACAATATATTACATTAATCCTCATGATTGATTTTTTTAATGTTTTGAATAAAGATTAAAATCAGTCAAGAAGTGTGATTGATATAAGGGCTCAATCACGCCACTAAGGACTAGGATGTTTGCCTCTAAAGAAAGAGGAATTTATGTAGAATTAATTTACAAATGCGAAACTAATTTAAACCGAAAATCCTATCTCGAACTAGAATGGGATAGCTCTTTCTTAATCGAGAGCAAATGAAATAAAACGGGGAGAAGGACTGGTTTATGAGTGAATGCACCATGTGATTTCCATTAACCAAAAGAAATAGTTCACATTAATTAATGGAATAAAAAGAAAAATATATTTGCGATTAAATGATAAATAGTTATCATTTATCTCATATATACTTCAATGAATTCATTATAGATTCGATCTCGTTCTGTCTCTTGGAGATAGCTCCTGTAAAGATTCAATAACATATCAAAATTGAACCAACAATAGTGTTAGATATCAACAAAAAATACTATTTAGAATAAAGATGGAAATCAATTACAAAACTTGGACAAAAATAAAAACAAAAATTCAATTCCAGTAATAGTACACATGAATGGAAATTCATTTAAACAATTCCAAAGATTTTTACAAAATACGCAGTCCTTGAGAATTTGAGACCTATGCTCTTAGTGCCTGCAATAGTGCTAAGCAATAAAACAGGGCCAAAAACCCTTTTTCAATCTCTACAATCACTGTCTCTGTGCAAAACAAAAGTGCATGAACACAAATTGAATCATAGTAAAAATTTCTCACTCTGATCCTTCATGTAGTGTAAAAATTCCTATATCTCTCGATCCCCTTTGTTGTTGTACCCATGCTGCTTATATAACCATATAAGTTTGTTTCCTTCTCCTTGAGCTGAGGCTTCAAATGCTCCATTGCCCCGATAATTCAAACCAACCAATCTTTTATTTTTGTTTTTAATGAAAATAATTTAATTAAATAAAATAGAGTCCAAATCTGATATATAAACTAAATTTAAATAACTAGAACTAATATAAGAATAAGGAATATAAATTCTAATTTAAAATTAAGTTTAAAACAAAAACAAAACCAAAAGTATATTGAAAAGGGCGTATTTGACATGTCGAGCCGCTTTGTTTTCATCGTTAAATTTACAGCTTTGTTTGAAAAGTATGAAGGCTGCTTCCAAAGCTTAATCTGTTATGCCAAGAATTTACTTTCCAGCGATATATTTGAGTTCTGGTGCGGTTAAATTATTTTCTTGTATCCCAATATTGAAATTGTTCCTGCATTTTTTCCTTGCCAATTCTACATTGTTCGGACTGGTAAATGGGCTGTTTTGATGCGATGCATATGGAAAACCGATCAATTTTGTTTCCAACTGACAATAGTTGTTGCTTATTTCATGGGATCTGATTATTGGGGCAGATCAGAGATTATTTCATGCAAATCCTTGCCATCGGCGTTCTTTCAATTAGGCGTTCGTTATGAGACTCGCGTTCGAGAATGAAACTGGAGTGTGCCATTGATCCTCGTGTTTGCATGGGTATTGGGAAAGAGCTAATCAGTCATATATTGGGTATTTAAAGCCTTCAGAGCAGCACGCGACTTAACTCGATAACACGGGAGCCGGCAAATTCAGCATTAAATAATATTTGCTCGCTCCGGTATTATCGGGCTAAGTTGCGAACTGCTATGAAGACATTAAATACCCAATATATGGCTGATTAACTCCAGCCATTAAGTGGTTGTAGGTGAAACATTTGGCACGAGTTTTTTTTTTTTAATCCAGAATTGTGTGCCAAATCCCGTTCCAAACGATGCAGCCTGCACCTTCCACTGCGCGTTTCTCGTCAGTTTTGAAACTAGAAGTTGCCAGAATCTTCGTTCCTGTATGAGGTAGTTTCAATGTATGTGGCGCAATAATTTGATTGGAAAAATTGCTCTTATCCTCAGACCTGCAATATAACGAAACTAATCATCATTCAACAGCTTAGAAACTTCAGCATCACTCAAAATCATGTGGCAATAAATGAATGCAATCGGTATTTAAAATGCATCCCTGAGATCTAGTTTGACGGTAAATTGGCATTTGATGCTATTTGGAATGAATGCAGAATTGCCATGTGAGCTGCATAAGATGGACTGGGCGATGACCTGTCACGAGTTAGTTCAGATTGCGCTCCATGCAAATTAATGTGCATTTGCGTGAAGAGAAATGGGATGGATAAATGAACGCCGATATTGTTTTGCCAGAATTGCGGTAGTTTGTTTTAATGTATGCTTTTTTATTTTTATATTTCTACCCTTCTTAATTCAAAATTTGGCCCGAAACCAAATTTTCCAGGCACAAAATGTAAACTTTTGGCTTGAACGTCTGCCTTTTGCCTTGAAAGCTGGTTCAGGCCGAATTGGGAGAACCACGCCTCTAAATTTAGCGGTAAGATTCGCAATAAAAGGTCCCCTCAGCCTTTCAGTAAATTTGGCGATGACCTGTCACGAGTTTAATGGAATATTTGGATGTGTTTTGCAGATCGGTCCGAGCTCATCTCGCCTTGACACTACCAAATTTTGATACATATGGAAAAGTCAAACCAAACTCCAAAAGAACTATGTTTATTGCCACCGTTTGGTTAAAATAAAATGTGTGTGAGAAGCTCATCTATATAAAGAAAATATATAATACATCTAAGTTAAAGTATGTAAAAAGTATGAATTATTTATAAGGTGAATGTAATTGTTTTACTTTAAATATGTGTTTGAATATATATACGTTTTAACAATAACTTTGTTATTTTGTTATTTTTTTATATTAAATTTCATTTATTATATATATTATATTACAATAAATTCAATTTATATTATTTACAAAAAGCTCTAATTTATTATATATTATATTTACAGTATGATGTTTCATATATTCAAACAAGAAATATTCACAACCATCTAATTCAAATGAGCTCAAACATATTTAGCTAGACAGATAAAGACACGTTGAACTCACTTAGGTCATCCACATTCTACAAATCCAATAATAATATTACCAAACGATCAGTTAAAAGGGTCCCCATGTGAGATTTGAAAGTGAAAAATGGGGGGGGGAGGCGGGGGGTTGTGTTTTACCACAACAATGGCGACACATGGGAGAAGAACCAATTATCTCTGATTGAAGGCAATGAACTTTAATTTACCCAAAGGTTAAAAATAATGGAGTTCATGAAACCGTCTAACAATAAAACATTTCCATAGGTCCCACATAAATAGATTAAGTAATATGAGTTTGTAAAGATAAGTATTCAAAATTCGAGTATATGTCATGAATCCAAATTTGGGAAAATCTATTTTAAAATTACCTCATATAAAAATAGAAGAAGGTAGAGATAGGAGTTTTTTTATAAAACATATATCTATTTTATGATTGTCTCTGACATCACTTCGCTGCCAGCGAGCCTGAACAGTACCTCGGCGAAGTTTTCTTTTATGCCATACAAGCCTAGTCCTACTGCCAACGAGCGTCCATAGCCTCGACGGGCTTACTTATATTTCCCATGCTTCCTCTTTAATCACTCTTTTGATAAGCGCATTTGCAAGCTTTTAGTTTATGATGTATTTGAGTGAAAGAGGTGGGATGGTAATAGAGATTTATGTTTAATGGGCATAATACTTTCATAATGTTTACTCCAAATTCTTTCCCTAGAACTATCAATTAGAGGTTTTTATGTGGAGGGGTGGGAAGGATTCATTGTGTTAAACTCAAATCAATTCTTTCCTTGAAAAAGTAAACTCAATCACTTAGTAAGGATGTGTGTTTCCTTGTGAAAAATATTTGAAGCAAGATAGTCTTATGATTCCATAAGGATATGCCTTTAACGATAAATGAAATTCACTGGAATAGATAGAGTTAAGAGATTTCCCATGTATGAAACCAGAGTTGGATTGAAAAGTCCTCTAGCTGAAAGTTAATAATATTACTAAAAGAATATGGAAGAGGATTTTTTTAAAGGATCAAAAAAATATATCGTGAAATCAACTGCATGAAAAGGGGTGAAAAAGAAAACAAACCAAATCAAAATGAACAAGTCGATAAAATCAAAAGCATGGAATGAAAATGACCCAAACAAGATGATGATGACTTGACATGAAAGCATTAAAATCGTTTATAAATATTCGTCAAGTTGAATTATTGTCTTGTTTAAAGAATTATTGTGTTCCTCAGTTTATTAAAAAAGAACTAATGACAAATTGTGATTAAAAATTTCTTTTGTGGGTTTTAATAGGGATAATTTTCCTTAATCATGACTTACTTTAAAAACATATCATAACAATGATAAGGGAAATATCAGATTAAGAAAAACTCCCTGAACAAGTCTTTAAATACTTCTCCTTTAAGCATTTTGTTTTCATCACAGCCGTCTTATTCACAAAAGTTGAGTTAATACAAACCTGCAAAAAGAACACCAAATATAAGAAAGAAAAACAGAATGGGAACAAACTGAAATAAAAACAAGCAGATGATAATAATGATACATACCTGAAAGAATTCGAGAAATGATTTACCTCATAGATGTTCGTTTTCTTCCATGTATCTTTTACAAATCATCTTTTATTCAAGCTATAAAACAAAAAGAAATTTAAACTATTCCTAAGCTAATCGAAAAAGAATTATGGCTACGTAAGATCAAACTTCCAATGTAACCAAGTGAATTCCTTATTATCTGCAGAAATATACATTATGTACATTAGTAACAAAAATTCAACAAATATTGAAATATTAAAGGAAGACTTATGTGCATATATTGTTAATATATTTACAAAAAGAATTTTATTTGCAATTACCCTTTCTTGAAAAATGTCCTCCAACCAAATTTCTAATGGATCGTAAAAGTATGGATGAATATTCATTAGAGAGTGAAGGAGATTAAATGGAAGAATGGATGAACAAACGTTAATGTTATGTACATAAGTGAAATTATGAACTGAGTCATCCAAATGACCTTCAAATGAATTCTTAAGGGGATCATTGGATGAGTGAGGTGATTGGCAGAATGATGAATTTATATTATCAAGTGTTTGAAAAAATAAGTGTTGATTAATTGGATTCTGAAGTCTATGCACTTTTAATGATACACTCGATAAGTATTTAATGTTCGTTTCTTCAGACTGCCAACCATTAGTATTTTCCCTATGGTTAAATGACAATTGAGACTGATTCACAAAAATTTCCTTCCCACAAGTTTCGATTTGAATGATATAATCATTAACAGTGTAAACATCAACTTGTGAAAATGATAAAGGTTGAAAATCAAGATCAAAGATAAGAAGTTTAGAATTGAAAATGGGACGGGAAAGGTCATTACAATTTGATGCAGTTTCAAAATGAAATTCTTCATTGGTAACATTGGTAAAAGGAAAATATTCATTTTGAAACATACATGAGTTATGAGAGATATGAAAAATTGATTTAATTATTTCATCTTTTGCATAGCTATGACGAATAAATTGACCGAAATTTTGCTTTGGAAAACATTTAGATCCATCAAAATGATTAAATTCAAATTTAAGAGAATTCTCAAAATCATGAAAATTGTAGTCTCTTGATAATTCATTACCCTGATTAAATTTGTGTGATGGTTCATTACTAATGATTTCTAAAGTAATTCCTTTGTCTTCTTTAAAATCATATGCGTCAAAAGGAATCAATAATGATTTAGCAAAAGAAACGTCTTTGTAGATAAATCTAGGTAAAGGTAGAAATAATTGTTTGAGGAGATGAACTTGAAATATTCTTTATCTGAACATGTTTCATACTCATCTAAACAACTTCGAGATTCATGCTTTTGTAAAACATTTTCATTTTTCTGAGAATGAATTTGTAATTGAGTCTGGTCAATAGCATGAGATAAATCAAAAGTATCATTTGTATAATGCACATCATTTTCATTAATAATTTCCACTTGTTGATTTGCTCGATTAATAGTAATAGTGGATTCATTTAAATCGTCAACAATATTATCAAGAGGAAGATTAAGATCAACAGTAGGATGTAGATCTATGCATTGCTGAGATTTATTGTTTATAGATTGTGCATTGTTAATTTGATTTAATTTGGACATGCTATTTAGAATGGATGGATCTTCAATTACCAATACCTTTTCCTCACAGGGAGAAGGAAGAGAAAGAGATTCTTCTAACCATTCTATAAATTCGTCATTCGTAGGTTGATCTTCATAATCGAATTTTAAACATACCAATTTGAATCTGAGAATGAAATCAACTAAGTCTTTGTTTTCTAACTTTCTCAAATTTTCAATTTCTTTGCATACTTGATCATGATTACAATTTGCAAATGTATGAAGGAATATTGATGCGTACTCATCCCAACTGTGGATCGAGGCAACCAGGAGCGATTCACACCAATGTTTAGCAACTCCTGTAAGAGTCATGGTAAAAATCCTACATAAGATAAGTTCATCAAGATCAATATTTGAATCAGAAAAATCTAAAGAAAATTGAAGAATATGTTCAAATGCAGAGGTATTACCTTCACCGTCGAATTTTACCTTTGTCAAGCGTTTTGTGATTTCGATCGGAATGTTAGAATTCAAGGGTTGAGGGATACAACTCCAAACAAAATTTTTAGTATGAGTCATCTAGAAGAATCAGAATTTACTATTCAAGACTCAACAAATACACTTTTCAGAGGCCCTCCTTCTAGCACCAAAAATGTTTAGGACCAAAAATGTCTGCCTCAACATTGGGGGATAACCACCCAATTAGGGACTTGAATATCGTCCCTTATCTATTTGGATTAGTGGCTTTGACTGGTTTAACTAGGTCCAGTTACCTTCTCTCAATCTCCGATGACTTAAAATATGACTTTCATTCATCAATGGAGAAGAAACATCAGATCAGCTCTCTTGCTGATTAGGCAAGAAAGTGATCCTTAAGCTGATTTGGGGCTCAGCTAAGTCACGACTAAGTTATGACTTAAAATTAACCTAACTTATTCTAACCTAACTCTATGGTATTAAGTTAATATTAATTGTTAATCCTATATGATACTCTGATAATGTTATCCCTATGAAACTTGTTAATTTAATACTATTTATTGATCCTAAAGTAACACAATGTTAATACTGCACTATCATTAACATCTTGTTAGGTACTAAAGTACTCCTGTTTATCTCATATGCCAAATCTAAATTAAGATATCATATGATATTATACAAATTAACTAACTATACTATATAAATAAATATATCTTATACTATAATAATACTATTTTAAAATAGAATCATTATATTATAATATACCCTAAATATTACTAATATAGTTCTAACAATAAAACTAAATATCTAATCTAGTTTATTACAAGATTATAATATATCTATGATAAAATATAAAATAAATGTTAATTAAACTAAATGATGTTATTATTATTCTAAGGAAACATTTAATAAGATCTAATTAAATACATTACCTAAGTAAAATTAAATTCATTCTAATTCTTTTAGGTTAATCTTATTTATTCAAAGTTAATATTAGAAAACTAATTAATAATTAGTATGCTAAAGTTAACTTTAAAAAATAAAAGAAAAGTAATTTCAAATTCTAAGTGTTATTGATTAAAAATAAATACATTAATATACAATATATTACATTAATCCTCATGATTGATCTTTTTAATGTTTTGAATAAAGATTAAAATCAGTCAAGAAGTCTGATTGATATAAGGGCTCAATCATGCCACTAAGGACTAGGATGTTTGCCTCTAAAGAAAGACGACTTTATGTAGAATTATTTACAAATGCAAAACTAATCTAAAACGAAAATCCTATCTCGAACTAGAATGGGATAGCCCTCTCCCAATTCGAGAGCAAATGAAATAAAACAGGGAGAAGCACTATTTTATGAGAAAATTCACCATGTGATTTCCATTAACCAAAAGAAATAGTTAAATACTTAATGGAATAAAAAGCAAAATACATTTGCGATTAAATGATAAATAGTTATCATTTATCTCATATATACTTCAATGAATTCATTATAGATTCGATCTCGTTCTGCCTCTTGGAGATAGCTCCTGTAAAGCTTCAATAACATATCAAAATTGAACCAACAATAGTGTTAGATATCAACAAGAAATACTATTTAGAATAAAGATCGAAATCAATTACAAAACTTGGACAAAAATAAAAATAAAATTCAGCATTCCGGTAATAGTACACATGAATGGAAATTCATTTAAACAATTCCAAAGCTTTTCACAAAATACGCAGTCCTTGAGAATTTGAGACCTATGCTCTTACTGCCTGTAATAGTGCTAAGCAATAAAACAGGGCCAAAAACCCTCTTTCAATCTCTACAATCACTCTCTCTGTGCAAAACAGAAGTGCATGAGCACAAATTGAATCATAGTAGAAATTCCCCTCTCCTGAATCACGATCCTTCCTGTAGTGTAAAAATTTTTGTGTCTCTCTGGATCCCCTTTGCTGTTGTACCCATGCTGCTTATATAACCATATAAGTTTGTTTCCTTCTCCTTGCGCTGAGGCTTCAAATCCTCCATTCCACCTATAATTCAAACCAACAAATCTTTTATTTTTTATTTTTAATGAAAATAATTTAATTAAATAAAATAGAATCCAAATCTGATATATAAACTAAATTTAAATAACTAGAACTAATATAATAATAAGGAATATAAATTATAATTTAAAATTAAGTTTGAAACAAAAACAAAACCAAAAGTCTATTGAAAAGGGCGTATTTGACATGTTGAGCCGCTTTGTTTTCATCGTTAAATTTACAACTCTATTTGAAAAGTATGAAGGCTACTTCCAAAGCTTGATCTGTTATGCCAAGAATTTACTTTCGAGTGATATATTTGAGGTCTGTTACGGTTAAATTATTTTCTTGCATCCCAAGATTGAAATTGTTCTTGCATTTTTTCCTTGCCAATTCTACATTGTTCGGACTGGTAAATGGGTTGTTTTGATGCAATGTGTTGGCTCCCCATTAATGGTGGTGTAGAAGGTCAACTCTCCCCATGTGTTTCGTGGCATGTGCTTAAATCTAGCGATGTGTTTGTTTACTAACACCTGCAGGTTTTGGTGTAACGACAATCGTGACTCCAACACAATGCATACGGAAAATTGATCAATTTTTTTTCCAACTCACAATAGTTGTTGCTTATTTCATGGGATCTTATTGGGGTAGATCATAGATTATTTCATGCAAATCCTTGCCATCGGTGTTCTATCAATTAGGCAATCGTGACTCCAACACAATGCATATGGAAAACCGATCAATTTTGTTTCCAACTGACAATAGTTGTTTTTTTTTCCAAGGAAAAAAGTGAACTTTTCATTAAACATAAAAAGTTACAAGTATATGCCAAAGGCATTCCGTTTGCTGTATGACAAAGTCATAGAGCTGCTACAAAAAGAACAGACCTTTCTGTGTCTCAAAATCTAGCTTAAGGTTAGCTGAAAGGAACGAAGCTGCTACAAAAAGAACAGACCTTTCTGTGTCTCAAAATCTGGCTTAAGGTCAGCTGAAAGGAATGAATCATTAGTTTCGTTTTCAGCCCATTATGTACTCAATACCAGTCAAAATGTAGAGATCCCACTGTGATTGTCCACTTACTATTTCCTGGGCTTCCTCTTAAGAGGAAAACAACCCAAAACGAAAATAGCAAATGACATATTCAGAAACTGTGACATTGTTTCACCAACAAGTAGTTCAGAACATAATATCGTATGTACCAATTGTTTATGCAAAAACATATGAAAGAAACAAAAATTTAAAAGACAGGATGATAGACATTAAGAGCATGGAGGCTGATCCGACACACGGATCTGTCCCTGATCTTCTTCCACTATTTTCCAACTGCCCATAGCTTGTTGTAAACCTTCTTTAGAAAGGGTATCCGCTGTAACGTTTCGCTCCCTGTAGATATGACAGATTGTGAATACATTAAAAGAGATTTTTAAGGACATAATTTCTTCAAGCAAAGGTCTAAGCATATAATTGTGACATCTACTTTGTCCGTTGACCCAATTAACAACAGATAAAGAGTCTCCAAAGATCTGAACTGTAAGAATGTTCCTGTGAATAAGCCAGCATAGAAGAAGTTTTAAGGCTGTAAGTTCTGCATAATTATTTGTCCCTGTGCCTAGCCCTACAGAAGCTTTTAAAGACTTGGTTTTGCTTAAATATATGATCATTCCTGCTCCTGCTGTGTTGTTCTGTGAGGCTCCGTCGAAATATGCCCAAGGAATCCCTTCTCGGATCTGCTCCTCCCTAATCTGCCTGGTGTTGCTTCCTTCCTCTGAATCTGGAATGCTTTCAAGGATAGCAGAGCTTTGAATTGCAATTGATTCAGCTGTGGTTTCCTTCTCCATGAAAATACTCCGATTTCTTGCAATCCATATTCCCCAGCATATGATAGGAGGAAGGTTTCTCATTTTCCAACTGGGATAGTTACGCCACCATTTATCCCAAACCTCCTGAACATTTCCTCCCTCCCATTCAATCCTTTTCCCTATGAGCTTCCCGACCTCTGCCCAGACTGTTTTGACGAAAGGGCATGCAAGGAAAATATGATTTATATTCTCGGAATCCGACTTGCATAGAGAGCATCTCCCCGGCCCTTGCTTGTACCTAGCTTGAAGCAAGTCCCAAGTAGGGACTTTTCTTTTTAAAATGCACCAAAAAAATAGTCTAGCTTTTGCTGGGCATTTTAATTTCCAGATCAGCTTGTCCCACCATTCTGGTTCCCCCCATCCTTTTCTGTTCATTAGATATTTATATCCGAATTTTGGGGAGTACGATCCATTTTCCGCGTGTGCCCAGACCAGCTGATCCTGTCTGTCCCTTATCCTTACATTGGACCGAATTAATTCCTCGGTGTATACCTTCCATTCATTCCACCAGGCTGGTCGAAGACCTAGCTCTTCACCAGATTTCCAGGATTGCCCCCAAATCATTGAGAAACCAATTTTCTCAACTTGACTTAGATGCCTAATTCCTTTGGATTCTAGATGTCTGATTAAACCTGGAGAGAGAGCATATTTTTCATTACATCCAACCCAGGGATCTTTTCCTATCTTTAGGCTTTCCCCATTCCCAATCTGCCATGCCAGCCCTTGTTCTATCACCTTGAAAGCCTCCACAGTGGCTTTCCACACTACCGAACCATTTTTCTCCTTCTTACTTTCCTTCCTTATCCATTCTTCTAGTGGTGTGGGGTCAATATATTTCCTTTTTACCACTTTTGTCCAGAGGTTCTCCATCTTGATTATTCTCCATCCTGATTTTGCTGCCAGAGATGTACTGAAATCTGTAAGGTTTTTTATCCCCCATCCACCCCATTCTTTTGGTCTTGCTATTTTATCCCAGGCTACCCATGGAAGAACAGATTCCTCCTTAGAGCCTGCCCAGAGGAACCTACTGCATATCCTATTTATCTTCCTTAGAATCCCCTTTGGAACCCATGTTAATGCAGCCCAATAGACTGGCATAGCTAAGAGGACTGATTTGATTAGAGTCAGTCTTCCTGCTCGGGATAGCCATTTGTAACTCCATTGAGATATTCTGGATTCAGTTTTGGCCACCAGCCAGTTCCAATCTTGGTTCCTATATGCGTTAGGCTTCAGCCAAAATCCTAAGTATTTGAAAGGATTCTCCATGCTGTGCACTTCAAAGGGAAGAATGGCGGAGATCTGGTTTTTCTCATTTCTATTTAAACCTTCAGTGATAAGCTGGGATTTTCTATAATTTATTTGCATTCCAATCGCTTTCATGAACAGATCCAGGATGTTTTTTAATTCCTTAATTTCATTCAGACCTCCATTTGTGAACAGTAAGATGTCGTCCACAAACAGGAGGTGTGTGATAAACATATTGACTGCAACTTCCAATCCTTTTACTGCTCCCTCTCTTTTGGCTGATCGAATCAGGTGGCTCAGGCCTTCTGCCACCAAAAGGAAAAGCAAGGGTGATAAGGGGCACCCTTGTCTTAACCCCCTGAAGCTTTTGAAGAAAGGAGTGGCTGCACCATTTATTAGAATTGCAAAGTTTACATTGGAAATGCATCCCATTATCCATCTGATGAATTCGTATTTAAATCCTAAATGGGTGAGTAGCATCCTTATATAAACCCAATTTATTCTATCATATGCTTTTGATAAGTCAATTTTTATCACTGCTCCCTTTCTTTTCATTTGCTTGACACTATGGATAGTTTCCTGAGCCACTCCTATAGCTTCATGTATTTGCCGACCATCCAGAAAACCAAACTGCTCATTTGTAATGCATCTTGAAAGAATTGGTTTAATCCTTACTGCTATCAATTTGGCAATGATTTTGTAAATACTGTTGCATAAAGATATAGGCCTGAAGTCTTCAAAAGAGTCCGGATTCTCCTTCTTTGGGATAAGTGCTATAAATGTTGAGTTGAAGGGGCTGTATACCTCTCCTTTCCTCCTAGACTCTTCCACTACCTCTGTTAGTTCTGTCCCAATTTGATCAAAAAAGTGTTGGAAAAGCTCTATGGTCCATCCGTCCGGACCTGGGCTCTTATCTTTTGCCATTGATTTTATAACACTTTCTACTTCCTCCTTTGAGACTTCATACATTAGACTCTCTGCCTCCTTGTCCTCGATATATCTAGGGAAACATTGGGCAGTCCTGATAATTTCTGCTAATGTGATTTCCCCTTGATCCGCAAACAGGCTCTGAAAGTGATTCCTCCCCAGGATCGAAAGTTCCTTGAAAGAGTTAACCTCTTCACCCTCCTCGTTTTTTAGCTTCCATATTGTATTTGCATTTTTCCACCCTTTTGCATAGTTGTGAAAAAACTTTGTGTTTTCATCCCCAGCCTTCAGCCATATTGCCCTGCTCTTTAGCCTCCATTCCTCTTCTTTTTCCAGTAGAATTTGGTCAGTCTATTTTTCTAACAGTAAAATTTTCTCTTTTGACTCCTGTGATCTGTAACCGTATGACTCTGTACATTCCATCCTTTGGAGCTCTTCATTAATGAGGACTAAATCCTCTTTCTGTCTCTCCCTCCTTGACTTTGCCCATTCAATAGTTGCCCTTTTTAATTTTTTTAAATTTTCCATGAACAGAAAACCTTTCCCCTCCTGGGATCTTCCATCTGGATGGATCCAAGTTTCCTTGAATAGTTTTTCATAGGATTCCTCTTGCAGCCATGTTGCATTGAATTTGAAAGGTGCTGCTGGTTTCCTGGGTAATTTGGATAACTCTAGAAAGATCGGGAAATGGTCCGAATTTCCCCCCTCTCCCACCCACTGCCGAAACATGGGAATACTGGCAGTCAAGTCTTCACTCAAAAGAAATCGATCCAGCCTCTTTGCAATTCTGGCCTCTCCTACTCTTCGGTTCCTCCATGTGGGTTTCATTTTAATGAGATTTATGTCTATTAGATTATGAGAGGTGATGGAGCTTTGAAAGAATTCTGATAGCATATCTTCTCTAGCCGCCGGACCCCAGGTTTTGGCCCTCCCTAAAGAGAAGTTCATGTCTCCACCCAGAACCATGTTGCTTCTTCCCATTATATCTTTTGACAGAAGGTCATTCCAGAATTCCATCCTTCCCTGACAGGGCCCATATATATTTACAATTGTAAGAGGAACATCAAGATCTGTAGATTGAATCTCTGTTCCCATAGCACGTTGCAAACCCCACTGATTTAAAATTCTCACTCTTCCTTCCTTGTATCCTATAGCCAGACCTCCCGAATGGCTGATAGAGTCCATAGCACAGAACCGCCACCCCGGAAGTAGGGCCGTAAGAGCTTTTTCTACTTCAGTGCTGTTGCCTAAAGTTTCTTGCAGAAGGATATAATCTGGTTTCGAACTCAGTACCAACTCCTTTAAGGCCAGTTTTTTGGGTTTACTGGCCCAATTTGTTCACTTGATTACCAGAGATTAACCGATGAACCTATGCTAATCAAAGCATATGGGTGAATAAGGAGAATCCACATTACTACCTACTTAAGGGGCCATATCAAATAGAGCTCATATCAAGCTGGATAAGAAGAGTAAGCCGAGGTATGTCCTTATTATACGTATTACTTAGTACCTGTATCACGTAATGTGAATGGACATCATAAGTATTACCATAATAACAAGGAGCTTAAGCAATGGAGTGAAGTGTTATGATGATTACAATAAGCTAGGTTCTTAGTACTATCCCTAAGCTTCTTACACGTATTCCTTACATGGTGACCTTATGTATTACTTACAACTCTATTCAACCAGTGTTAGTTCCAGCTAAGAGCTTAAACTAGTACGATTCGTGTATTTTACATAATAAATGAGGATAGTGAGCTATGTTACATGCAATGATTATGGTAACTACAACACCTGTTATCAAACGTATTGCACATTACTTACAGCTTACTTAGCCCATCTAATATGGAAACATCGTGAGCTTAGATTACCATTACAAAGGTTAAGAGATATGGTAATTCCCTACAGTTCCAGGATAACAGGATCATTTAATTACAGTCTCTTGGGGGTTCACAGCTCTAAGCGCCCCATGAATTGTCATTTGTTTCCCATCTGCAACATCAATCTTTGCTCTAACCTTGGCATTAGATAAACTCGATTTCCTACCCCTCACTTTCTTTATTTGAGGAGAGGTTCGACCTATCCCTCCAAACGATCCTAGACGCTCAGGCTTTTTATCTAGGGATCTTAGGTTATAATGGCAGGTAAGGGAGGCCGAGACCGGTTTAGCTTCCTCAGGGGGTTCATCCTCACAGTTCAGATCAATGGAGGGGATGGCAGCCGTGATATTTTCAACAGAATTTTCAATTTGAAATTGATCATCAAGCGAGCGTTTTTTAGTATTCAAACTAGTAATCAAGCAATCATCTTTAGATTCAGAAAGAGTTAAAGATGGGTTACTTGAGTCTAGTCTCATACCCGGAAGGTCTTCAGCTGGCGATGTACTCAAAGAAGCTGGACATTCATTGATAGGCTTCTGAGTCTGGCTTTCATTGACAGGCTCTGATCCAGGCGTTCTTTCTTTATCGGGTTCTGTTCCGTTCCTTCCATCCCTGCCTGGAGGGCTGACTGGGATCTGTTCTAATTCCTTCTCCCCCAGCTGATAGTCCACCTCCATCGACTCCATCATCGGGTTCTTCTTTATTTCCAATTCCTGAACCTGAGGTTCCTGAGCCTCGTACATGCCTTCTTCCTCCGACGATTTCTGGTTTCTTCTTCTGCGCTTCCCCATGGGACAGTCTCTTGCTAGATGTCCATAGACATGGCATCTATGGCATCTGAAAGGGAGATGCTCATAGTCAAGAATTTGCTCAAAGACGTATTCTCTGTACTGGATGTTTATCTTTTCCGCCAGTCCTCCCCTTGGGTTTAGATTTACCAATATCCGGGCCATCGCCATATTATGAGTTTGAAGAAACGACATGTCCGCCTCCAGGAAGGTGCCCAGCCTGTTCCCAATAGACCTAAAAACCGATTCTACCCAGAGGAAAGAGGGCAATCCTGGGGCTCGCACCCAAACTGGAAATGTATCAGTCCTTTCATGCATAGCATCAAACATTGGGCTCCATCTCTTGAATAATATCGGATAATTGCCAAAAGCCCAGTTTCTCGCCATCACCCAGTCCGCCGCTTCTTTATTTGCAAATCTCACCCTGAACCATCCTTTTGCCAGAGCCGCGACCTTGAATTCTTTGACTAGGTCCGTCTGCCATACCTGCTCTCCCTACTTTTTAATGAATTGAGTTGTATGCTTCTTCCCTCTTGCTCTTCCAACTAGGGTGCATTCGGCCACTTCTATTGCCTCCTCCACCTGAACATCCATACCCAGCACTAAGTTGTCTTCAATGTCCTTCTTCTTAATGGGTTTCGATTTTTTCCTTTTCTCTCCTGACTTATTTACCACCAGACCCTCCTCCCCGGCCTGAGTGTTTACGGTCTTCTGGGGTATCCCTTCTTGTTGTTCTGAGGATGCCCTCTGCGTGCTAATTTCTGGATCTGCATCACCTCCTGAAATTTCCTTTAACCCACCTATAGGTTCATGCACCTCTTCGAGTCTCTCATTG
Organism: Pinus tabuliformis; assembly: GCA_031772625.1. Taxonomy (NCBI): domain Eukaryota; kingdom Viridiplantae; phylum Streptophyta; class Pinopsida; order Pinales; family Pinaceae; genus Pinus; species Pinus tabuliformis. The sequence continues at coordinate 515,646,040 of CM062811.1, forward strand.
CCTGATCTAATGAGGCTGGATCTCGGATCCGTATACTCTCCAGTTCCAGTATTAGCCACAGCTGGGATCCGGCTAGGGTTTACTAAGATCTCGGCATTAACGGCTTTGATTACTGCCGGGCTTCGTTCATTACCTGCACTGGTTCGGATCCCTCAGGCCGCCCCAAAGTTTACAATATCCTCAAGTCCCCCTGAAAATTTCAGGCTCGAGATCAAACCCTTCCCTTTCCTTCCTTGAATCGGGTGAGGGATAGCGCAATGACTGTATTCATTCCTTATGCTCTCCTCCTAAATCCCCTTTGTGTCGGATTTGCTTTGCACCTCCAGATCGAAACTTTCTTCCAGTGAAATTCTAGGGCTTGAATTGTAAACAGTTCCTTCCACAGATGGCTTCACACACCCCTGGCTGTCTACTGCCCGAAATACCAATCCACATTTTGAGTTGTAAGCTCCTTCCCCCAGACAGATAGGATGTCCTCCGGCGATGGTTCCAGGTCGAGAGCCTCCCAATGTTTAACCATGGTTAAAACCTGCATGCAAACCCTAGAAACCGCCAGCGGCTTGTTCCTCGCTAAACGAAATGGATCGTGACTTCCGGTTCCGGTGCCAACACATGGGTATCAGACCTTTTGGGAGGAAACCCTTTTCCCACCAAGAAACCCTATTAAAAAAAACCCCACCTGTCACAGTCTTGTCTTCCTTCTGTCTATCGTTTCACGGCTTCCACGTTGTCTTCGTTCGTACTGACACCTTCCCACATCAAACCTTCCAGCTCCTGCCAGGTTCCATTGCCCTTGGCCAGGGCGGCCACGCCTACCCTACCCTGGCACCTGCCTGTGATCCCCTTTCGGCCCCATGTGCTCCCTTTTTCAATATTAAAAGACTTTATGACTTGCACGCAAGGCATTCATCAACTGACAATAGTTGTTGCTTATTTCATGGGATCTGATTATTGGGGTAGATCATAGATTATTTCATGCAAATCCTTCCCATCGGTGTTCTATCAATTAGGCGTTCACTATGAGACTCGTGTTTGAGAATGAAACTGGAGTGTGCCATTGATCCTCGTGTTTGCATGGGTATTGCGCGGTTGTAGGTGAAACATTTGGCATGAGTTGTTTTTTTTAAATCCAGAATTGTGTGCCAAATCACGTTCCAAACGATGCAGCCTGCACCTTTCACTGCATGTTTCTCGTCAGTTCTGAAACTAGAAGTTGCCTGAATCTTCGTTCTTGTATGAGGTAGTTTCAATGTATGTGGCGCAATAATTTGATTGGAAAAATTGCTCTTATCCTTAGACCTGAAATATAATGAAACTAATCATCATTCAATAGCTCAGAAACTTCAGCATCACTCAAAAATCATGTGGCAATAAATGAATACAATCGTTATTTAAAATGCATCCTTGAGATCTCGTTTGACAGTAAATTGGCATTTGATGCTATTTGGAATGAATGCAGAATTGCCATGTGAGCTGCATAAGATGGACTGGGCGATGACTTGTCACGAGTTAGTTCAGATTGCGCTCCATGAAAATTAATGTGCATTTGCGTGAAGAGAAATGGGATGGATAAATGAACGCCGATATTGTTTTGCCAAAATTGTGGTAGTTTGTTTTAATGTATGCTTTTTTATTTTTATATTTCTACCCTGCTTAATTCAAAATGTGTTGAATGAGTAAATATAATATAAGACATCTATTTATGTGAAGATAACTAACTATTATAAGAAGATAAGTAAGATTGCGTGTGTGACTTAGGGGAATAGTGTAGATCACTGCTCCAACAGCGCGAAAGCCCACAGCCTTTGGTTAGGGCTGCGAAGGCAAATATATCAGGGCGAGAAGGCCAGGAAAGTGTGCAAAATAACCTACATGAAGGGACTCACAGTTGGATGGAATCAAACCCTCAGACATCTCAAGGGTGCAGAAACCTAGTTCCAGCACCCCCCCCCATACTACTTCGGGTAAGTCTTCAATTCGCGCTCCGTGGACTATTGCTAAAAGGGCTAGTAGTACAGGGATTTATTTGGCTAATTAAATCCGAACCTCGGATAGGCCCCAACAAGCCAACAAATGGTTCCATTGTCAGGACCAGGATCTGCATAGAGATGTCTGATGTCATATCACTGGAATCCAACCAAGAAAGAAATTAAAGATTGGTTGGATAGGAAGATTCACGAGTTCGCGGCGTAGGAGAATAGGAATCCACGACTATCAAAAGAAGAGTGGTTAGACTGCTACCTGTACACAGAGATCCACAAAATTTTCTTTTCATCTTTCCCTAATGAGCTATACGAGTGGATCACAAAGCTAGCAAATAGCCAATGAAGGTGCAAGCTCGACAGACCTATTGTGTGGACTCCAGAATTGGTGCACAAATTGGAAGCATCGGAGGATAAGATCGCACGTGCTATTGGCTTGGTCGAATTATAGGAGGATTCATCACTGAGCTCGTGGTCGATATTTCAGTCAGCTATAGCAAGGCAGAACGACGCTTCCTCAAAGAACCGTGAGGTAAGTACGTTAAGTCTTTGAACACTTGGATTAAAATGCTACTGTGTGAAAAGTGGGTTATGTGAATACATTGATGTTTGGGCCTATGTAAAGTGGGAGAATTTATAGAAATGAAGGTAGTGTAGAACTAGAAACTAGACCCTTGATTTCACCTCCGCAAGGGAATGATGAGGAGTTCGCGAAGGTCTCACCAAGAAGTGTGATCAATCTGATAAGGCATAGAATTCCATGCATACCAACCCCACCCACACCATTGCCAATTTCACCGTCTTCACCTCCATCTTCACCCATACCACCTCTGCCACCATCACGAACCAATATGGAAAGTGCAATAAAGTTGCCAGTGTTCAAGGGAGTAGGCAATGAAGATCCAGACCAGTTTTTGTTCGTGATAAAAGTTGTATGGGAAGCATAGGGAGTCACGGATGATAATATAAAGAAAGAAGCATTGATCAGTGCTCTGTAAGATCATGTGTTGACCTGGTACGTTAAGCATTCTAATAAAAAACTGAATGCAGAGATCGCAGACATCCAAACTGCGCTGAACAAAGAATTTAGCAAGCCGAAGTCAGAGGTGTGGTCGATCATTGGGTTCAAGGAGATCATGATGCTACCAGGCGAGACTCCTTGGGAGTTAGATTAGAGATTGAAGTGCACAATTCATGAAGCTAATATGACTTTGACATATGGACAACACTGCGAATGGTTTGTATCATCGCTAATGTCGCATTGAAGGAACGCATTATCACAGCAGAGGCTAACAACTCAGGCTGAGGCCTTGGAGATCACGATGACACTGCATGAGACCCAAATAAAGGATCCTAACCTAGGAATTCCGTAGATCCATGCACAATTGAAAAACTTGTGCCTTGAGATGCATAGTTTGAAACAGGACAAGACAGCTCGCCCCGAGGTGCAAGGCGAGGTATGATGTGTTAAATGTAAGGGTTAGGGTCATGACAAGGACCATTGTGCAGTGTTCCCGAATTACCTCGCAGGAGGAGGACCAATGCCGTTAAGACTGAAGGCCCAAGAAGGACCTAGCACGGCACCTGCATTATGGTGCACGATTTGTCAAATAGTAGGAAAACATGCTATGTACAACTGTCACTTATTCCAGAAGTACACGCAGTGTTCACAACAGATGTTCTATAATTTCTGTAGATCAGTGGGACATGATGAGTACACATGTAGAAGCTATGAACTGATGATGGATAAGACTCCCACCTACAGAGTTCAGGCCAAAATGCGGCCCCTTGACCAGAATGCAGGGATGGCACGAACCAGATTTCAGGGGCGCGGATGAGGCCAAGGTGGAGGAGGACCTGGAAGAGGTCGCAGACAGTTGATATGTTACAATTATAGAGGGCCAGGACATTATGCCTATGATTGTATGAATCCAACGTGTCCATTGTGCTTTTATTTTATATTTTTTTATCATGAGACGAAGGATTATCCCACACTCATAGCAAGGTTGCTCGGCAAGGGAGCTCTCCAACCTCCCCCGACTCAAAACCTGCAAATTATGAGGTATGAGTCACGTGAGGAAGACCTTAATGTGAACATTGTGCTCTGAAGTGGAATTACGACAGGGTTTGATAAAGGCAAGTAGCTTGAAGATAGTACTTGGGTTTGAAAGGCTCCAACGAAAGAACCATAGTTTGATTTGGAGTGCACGAAGGAAACCTTCATGGAAGCTAGGAAGAGCTTCGCTAATTCCTCCACTTCAGGAAGAAAAGACAGACCAAAGCCGGAAATGGACCCATCGATGCTCACGACATTCCTAGAAACATGCATGAACTACTGCACGACAACAAGGTTGTAAAGGGACTGCAAGAACTTATAAATAGATGCGCTGGGACCGCACCAGGAGAACCACACATAGTCCGGAAGATCGGAAAGAACGTGACAAGGACGGGAAGAGAGAAGAGATTGACCGCACAAATTGGAGAATATGAGATGGACCAAGTGATTCTAGACCTTAGGATTAGATGCAAACATTCTACCGAAGAAGACATGGGAGCGCATGGGAAGGCCTACGCTGCAATGTTCTCCTATCCAACTGCGGATGGAAAACAAACAAAATATCCTACCTATGGGAAGATTGCAGGGAATCACCATGGACATTGAAGGAGTAAGCACGCTAGCAGATTTTGAAGTGATAGAGATTGTTGATGACAACAATCCCTACCCTGCGCTATTAGGGATAGATTGGGCCACTGACATGAATGGGGTGATAAATCTAAAGAAGCACAAGATTATTTTTGAGAAAACATCTCTATGCGTAGTCGTATGTTTGGACCCTACAAAAGGATCACGCTACATGAAGCCAGTGCGCGAATATGAAAGCGACGACGACTTGGATTGCATCTACAAGATACTCACACGAGAGCAAGACTGATAAATCCAACTGCGGATGGATGAATCTCATGGGAGCACCAAAGCTCTTGTACATCGGATTCTGGCGAAGAGATAAAGCGATGGCATAACCGATTACATTAGGTAACCATGTTGAACTATAAAATGATGACAAAATCACTGCGCTGCATATCAATGGAGGTAAGGGATATGCCTACGTATGATAGGTTAAGCAAGGTAGATAACTTCCTGAACAAATTCAAAAGAGAAGTGTCAGAACCGCAACGTTTCGAAGCTTTGAAATGGGTACTGCACGCTACACCCGTGAGGTGGTGGGGTACACACCAAGGAAACTTTGAGGACTGACGAAAATGCAAGAGAATGTTGTGCATGTGGTTTGGGAAGCCTAAGATGTGATTAGAAAACAAATACGACAGATGGAACGATCCACGCACACACCTATCTAATTGGATACAGGAAAATCTAAAAAAACCTACACGAATGCACACAGACTTTGCGTTAGAAGACACAGTCAGTAAGCATATACAGGAAAGCAAATGGCATGAATGACCCCTCCAGCTGGAACAATGGAGTATAGAAAGAACAAGTGCATAGAAGGTTATCCACACATAAGCCTTTAACGAAGTATGAGAAGTGCTGAATAAGGTACACAATTCGCAGCAAACTGACTGGGACCTGCATGTACCAACATTTCTATGGGCTTATAGGAAAACGTGCAAGAAACTGATGGGGCAGACACCTTTCCGGTTGGTCTATGGAGTGGAAGTCATAATGCCAATAGAGTATATTGTGCCTAGTATACGCATAGCAGTGCTCACAGGTATGATGGACCACGGAGCCCTAGAGGAGCGGCTTGCGCAATTGGAGGAACTTGATGATGAACAGTTTTTGGTTGGATTCCATCAACAGGTACAAAAGCAATGCAAAAAGGCCTGGGATGATCAACATATTAAGTTGTGCACCCTCAAGAAAAACGATTTGGTGTTACTGTATGAGAGTAAGTTTGATAAATTCCTGAGAAAGTTCAAAATGCATTGGTTGGGATCATATGTTGTTAAGGAGGTCACAGACAGAGGCGCAGTGCAGCTGATAAAGCTAAATGGATAACATTTCCCAGGCAAAGTGAATGGCAGCCAATTGAAGCCATACACAGGTGGCCCAACTATCTGACTAGCCGACAGAACCACAGTCTTCGCACTCCAAGTATCTGGAAGAAGGCGCAGAACTATAAATGGAAGCAGGGAAGCAGTTCTGACACCATAGTCTCAAAATAACGTGTACAAGAGATTCAGTAAACAGCCACCCAGTGCGCTTCCAACCTTGCAGCTGTTTGAGCAAAGCTGGAGGGTCTTTGTGTAAAGATCTCTGCACTGACAGAGTGACTCAAGGGCGAGTCACGATGTTTGTGTTGGGGGCTTGTTGGGCATGGAATCCTCCCCAAGGCATGTTTTGGGGCTTAAAGCCCAAGTTTTGACTAAGTCCATTATAAAGGCACCGTGAATTGTGGGCGTGGAGTGCAAAGTAATAATAGAGTCATAGGGTTTTCCGCCCTTGTTTTTGTAATGTAATGTCGGTTTGAAAGATCTACCCATGGTCCGTGGACCATGGGATTGTATAAATAGAGTGAGGATCTAAGTGTAGAAAGAGGAATGAAGCATGATGATCTAAGGAATTGATTGAGTCGAAGTGTAAGTCATGTCTTTGGCTCGTAGAGTAGAAGAAGGCTCTGCAGTTGAGTGCACAGAGGCCTAGTAGTCCGCAGCTGAGTATGCGGATCCCTGCAGCTGAGTGCGAAGTGCAGGCAAGTCTGTAACTGTGGGAAGAATTAATAAAAGATCATTTTTACCATATTTCTATGTATCTTTTCCTGCTTATGCGTTATTGGGTATGAATAGCAAGTTTGTTATTTATTTACTGTGCAAACTCATATGAATGTGCTAAATGAGTAAATATAATATAAGACACATGTTTATGTGAAGATAACTAACTATTATAATAAGATAGTAAGATTGTGGGTGTGACTTAGGGGAATAGTGTAAATCGTTTCTCCAGCAGCGCGAAAGCCCACAACCTCTGGTTAGTTCTATATGAAGGCGAATATACCAGGGCGCAAAGGCCAGGGAAGTGCGTGAAGGGACTCACGTTGGATCGAATCAAACCATTAGACATCTCAAGGGTGTGGAAACCTGGTTCCAGCACCCCCCCATACTACTTCAGGTGAGACTTCAATCCACGCTTCGCGGACTGTTTCCGAAAGGGCTAGTAGTACAGGGATTTGTTTGGCTAATTAAATTCAAACCTGGGTCAGGCCCCAACAAGACAACACTACCATATGCTCCATTAATCCTATCCTCCTTTCCAAGACTGATTCTAAGTAGTCCCTATCTTTGTAACTCTGACAAGCTCTGAAGAATCGCTACATTGACCTCTTTTCGTTTCTCTTATTCCCTAGAAAGTCTCTTTTGTGATTAAATTATTCGATCATTATCTTCTTTGAAACTCCTTATTTATGCCTTCAAACTTCTCAGAGTGTCTTCTATGTCAAAGGAATATCCCTCACCATGATGGTCATTTGATCTATAGGGAGAATCTCATGATCTATAGTCTACCATCTTGCTAGTCAGATTTGATCTTCTCTTCCTACAAGGTATATCATGTCAGCTAAATCAAATCATAAAAAAACCAACATACCTTAGTGGAGTTTAGGGGAGGATATCGCATATGCAAGATTGACCAAATTAGCACAATACATGTATAATCATAATCATCATAGTATATAGACATCATCTCAATCATCATCCAGTTACCATACCTGATGCCACACCTACAACACCAACCTGACACAATGCATGCATAATAACATATGTACAACAGGCATGCATACAAAATGCATACAAACACTAACATGCATTCATGACAAACACATTCTGACAACAACACTATCAACTTCTACATGACATCACAACGGAAACCATGACCACCACCATGCATACTGTTATGAAACCAGCTCAAGAAAAGATAGAAAAGATAGATCAATGCCTTAGATTTCAGCCTCTTCGAGGGGGCAACTTCCTTTACATTACATGAATGAACAATTCTTCGATGATACAAATGAAAATACCTCCTTTCTATATATAGGAGTCTAAGGGGTCATAACATAATCAGAGCCAACATAACAATAATAATGTAAGGGCAGAATAATAACAATAGTGGGCTTCTATGGGGCACAAGAGTAACAATATGGGCACTACATGGGTACATAATATAATAAGTGGGTTGTACTAATAACAATAATGGGTTACACTAGCAGTATAGGGGCCTAACACATACACAACAAGAACATAGGCCACAAGAATAAGGACACATATGCAACCAACATGTACACATGACAACGCATTCATCCAAGGAGAACAGAAACCCGACATCACCCAAGGAGAATGGAACCATGCTCTGATACCACTTTTTAACACCCTCCTCCCAAATTTACCCAAGCTAACCGATCCACCGGGGTTGTTGGCTTGTTGGGGCCTAACCCAAGTTCAGAGTTGATTTAGCCAAACAAATCCCGATACTACTGGCCCTTTCGGCAATAGTCCGCGGAGCGCGGATTGAGGTCTCACCCGAAGTAGTATGGGAGGGTGCTAGAACCAGGTTTCCGCACCCTAGAGATGTCTGATGAGTTCAAGTGGTTTGCGGTTCGACCCTGCGTGCACGTCGCTACGCGCACTTACCCGTACCTCGCAGCCTGAGATGTTGCCTTCACGCAGCCCTACTCGAGGGCCAAACGCTGTTATTACCCAAGTCTTGTATTCCACTGTTAGTTAATCAATTCATCCTACTTGCATGCTTTAAGTTATACTTAGCAATATAAATCATTCATATAGGTGTGTGCAGTAAATAAACAATATATTTGCAATTTATATCAAACATATAATAACCCAAGAACAAATACATAGAATTAAGATAAAACTTCTCTTTATTATTTTCTTCCTCGGTTACAGGCTCGATTCCACGCTATGCACTCAGCTGTAGGGGTCTACGCACTCAACTTCGAACTACTAGGCCTCTGCGTACTTAGCTGCAGAGCCTTCTCCTACTCTACGAACCAAGACACACTTAGACACTTAGACTCTTGCTCTTCGCTTCTACTTTTTTATCTATTACTTGGTTAGTTATCTTTTACACTTAGAGCCTCACTCTATTTATACAATCCCATGGTCCACTGATCATGGGTAGGCCTACATTATATTAGAAGACTAGGGCAGACAACCCTATGACTCTATCATACATTTTGCGCTCTACGCCCGCAATTTACGAAGCCTTTACAACAATATTAAGTCAAAACTTGGGCTTTGAGCCCCAAAATATGCCTTGGGGGGATTCCATACCCAATAGGCCCCTAACACAAACATCGTGACTTGCCCTCGAGTCACTCGATCAGTGCGACGATCTTGGCGCGGAGCCCTTCCAACTATTCTCGAACTGTACTAAGGTCCGCAACGCACTAAACTACTGCTGCTTGTATCTGCTGCATCCAATGTTTTGAGACCTCTGTGTCTGAACTATTTCCATGCATCTATACCAGTATCTACTGCATATGTTTATAGTCCCATGCCTTTGTTCAGCTCCTTGGAGCACGAAGACTGTGCTTCTGCCGGCTAGTCAGATAGCTGGCCCACCCGTGTAGGGCTTCAAGCTGCTGCCATTCACTTTTCCTGGGAAGGGTTCTCTAGTTAGTTTGACTAGCTGGATCGCGCCTCCTTCTGTAACCTTATTAACCATGTATGGTCCTAGCCAATGCATTTGGAATTTTCCCAGAAATTTTTCAAACTTACTGTCGTACAGTAGCACTAAGTCATTTACCTTGAAGGTGCGCAACTTGATATGGCAGTCGTGCCATGCCTTTTCATGCTACTTTTGGACCTGCTAATGAAAACCAGCCAAGAACCGTTCCTCCTCAAGTTCTTCCAATTGCGTGAACCTTTCCTCCAGAGCTTTGTGGTCTGTCATCCCCGTGAGCACTGCTATGCGTAGACTAGGTATGATATATTCCATTGCCATGACAACTTCCACACCATAAACTAACTGAAAAGGTGTTTGTCCCGTCAGTTTCTTACAAGTTGTCTAGTAAGCCCATAGCACTACAGGTACGTGCAAGTCCCAATCGCTTCGCTGCGTGTTGCACACTTTGGTCAACACAGTCTCCAGTATTTTGTTGAATGCTTCTATTGTCCCATAGGCTTGTGGGTGATACGGTGTGATTTTTTGATGATAGACCAGGAACTCTTCTATGAGTACGCTGATGGTTTCATTCAAGAAATGTGTACCGCGATCACTCATTAAGATTTTTGGATAGCCAAATCGGGTCAACACGTTTTCAAACAAAAACTTCGTAGTCGTAGCAATCATGAAGTCTTTGACAGGCTATGATTTTGCCCATCATGTAAGGTACTCTGTTGCGATGATGATGTAGCACACACCCATCTTTCCCTGAGGTTTGATAGGTCCCACAAAGTCGATTTCCCATTTCTTGAATGGCTGCAACATCATTTGTGGATTCAACGGCATCTCATCCCTCCGTGATGGTTTTCCAGTCCTTTAACATATATTGTAGGCCTTATAGTGTGCTTTTGAATCTTGGTGAAGGGTTGGCCACCACAACCCTGCATGAAGAATCTTTTGTGTGGTCACTCATCCTACATAGTGTCCTCCTGCAGCACCCCCATGTGCTTCCACAAGGATCTGAATTCGTTCAAATTCATGTACGTACCTTCACAACATCTCATCATTTCCCATTTTATATAGGTGCCCCGCGATGAGAGAAAAGTCCGTCCCGTGCACCACCAATTCATTCTTCTAATGGATGGAATATTCCTTTAGCGCGGTCCTTGTTGTTAGAAAGTGGATTATATCTTCAAATTTTCCATCCGCGACGCGTATAACAAAGAGTTATGCGTCGAGTAATCCTTCCTCCAAAATTGTAGGTTCCTCGCCTGTCTCAATACACGACAAGTGATCTGGTCCTATGTTCAGGAATCCAAGTTTTACCACGACCTCAAAGTCATATTCTTGGAACAATAAGAGCCACCTACATATGCACCCCCCCAACACAGGCTTATGGACTAAGTACTTTAGCGCGGAATGGTCAGTATACATCTTGAAATGTCCTCCTAGCAAATAATGTTAGTATTTTTGGAGCACGTACGCCATCGCCAACCCCTTGCACTCAGTTGTGGAATAGTTCTTCTCAGCTTTGGACAATCTATGACTTGCAAATGCAATAGGATGATCCAAGTCCTCTCCGCCCTCTTGTGTGAGCGTTGCTCCCAGCGTGATACACGACGCATCAACATGGACATGAAACTCCACATCCCATTTTGGGAAGACCAGGATTGGAGCGGAGGCCAATTTCCCCTTTAGGACATCCAGGCTCTTCATGCAATCATCATTCCAGCAAAATGTGACATCCTTTTTCAATAGTTTCTCCATCGGCGCGATGATTTCGGCATATCTTTTAATAAACTTCCTATAGTACCCTGTGTGTCCCAACGTAGTGCACATATGTTTAACACTTCCCGATGCTTCCAAATTTACAATTACTACAATCTTCACGGGGTCCACCATCAGTCCCTGTTTGCAAACCACATGTCCCAACAGGTTCCCAAAGGGAACAAGGAATGTGCACTTCTTAAGGTTCAGCGCAATCTGGTGTCGTCGGCAAGTATCCAACATCAAGCGTAAGCTTGCTACGTGGTGCTTAACCAATCCAAAGATAGTCCAATCATCCAGATAGACCTCCAGGAACTTGTGGATGTATTCTTTGAATGCGGCAACAACGATGCACGAAAATATGGCTGGCACATTCTTCAACCCAAATGGCATCAGTGTATTGAAATCAGCCCCATTCCCTTTTGAAGGTTGTCTTTCCCTTGTCTTCCAGTGTGATTTTGATCTGGTGGTACCCTGAGAACCTGTTCATGAACGAGTATGCTTCTTGTCTGCCAAAATTTTCCAATACTTCATCTATGAATGGTGTCAGGAATGGGTCATGTACACAGGCGTCATTCAATTTCTTGATGTCCACGCATATTCTTATTTCGCCCTTCTACTTTTCCTCCTACACTACCATAGGACTCACCTAGTTGGATTCTTCCACCGGCACAATAATTCTGGCTGTGAGCATTTTGTCTAGTTCTATGCGGACCTTTTCCTTATACTTCGGATTCAAGCAGTAAGGCCTCTGCTTGACCGGCTTCACGTCGGGTTTTAGGGTGATCTTCATCATCCCTAAGTCACCAACTATCCCTTTTAAATCCGTAATTTTGGTTGAGAATAAGTCTTTGTACTCGCGGGGGGTAACTCAACGACCTTATCCACCATGGCATCATCCTAGTAATCACCAAGCTTTGCATACTTTGGTTCAGCCTCCTTCCCAATGTTTACCTGCTTCATTTTTAGCAGCACGGTGATGTCAGGATCTTCAATCAATGGTCCTCGATCCTCGCGACAACCTTCAGTTTCTGGAATTTTAATTTTCTGTGGATCCTCATCATCCTCCTCAATATTTACATTGTAACACTCCAGCACACAGCTCAGCTGGGTCACCCATTCCGGCTGAAGCTCTTCCATTTGCTCCTGGGGTATCTTGAAGATAGTTGCTTTTACTGCTTGTAGTGCATCATCAACAATATCCCACCAACGATCTTCAAATGTGAAGGTTAAAAAGAAACCTTCACGCATCCATTCACTCGTGCCATGGCGGAGTTCTGTCTCAGTATACCAATTCATGGGTATGACAAAACAAATGTACCCATTTAGGTTGCGGCTTTTCCCTGTAGAACTTGGTTCATTTCGTGAGGTGTGCATGTGGATCATCCCGTCCATTATATTTGTCTGTTAGCTGCATTTGCAGCTTCCCAAATCATAGGTGCATCATCCTTCTGCATCCCTGCCAGTCCTTAAAATTCCACTGGTGCGTACCCCACCACCTTGCGGGCATAGCACGCAAGTGGCCATTTTAGAGCGTCAAAACATTTTTGTTCCAGCACTTCTCTTTCAAACCTTTTCAGAAAATCATCCACCTCACTTAACCCGTCATACATAGGCAAATCTCTTACCTCTGTTGTCACGCAATGCAATGATCTTATCATCATTTTGCAATTGAGCGTGGTTAACTCGTGTAACCAGTTCTTCCATCGTTCTATTTCCTCGTTTGAATCTGATGTGCAGGAGCTTTCGCACTCCCACAAAATCCTGCCATCCGCTGTTGGATTCACCTAGTCCTGCTCCCACGCGGTTATCTTGTAGATATAGTCTATCTCGTCGTCTCTCTCATCATCGCGCACTGGCTCTGTGTAGTGCGATCCTTCCGTAGGGTCTAAAGGTACCACTACGCGTAGTGACTTTTTCTCAAAAATCATCTTGCGCTTCTTTAGATTTATGACTCCATTCATGTCAATGGCCCAATCTATCCCCAATAGTGTGGGATAGGGATTGCTATCATCAACAATCTCTATCACTTCGAAATCTGCAAGCGTGCTCGCACCTTCGATATCTACCATTATTCCTTGCAATCTTCCCATTGGTAGGATCTTTTGCTGGTCTGCCATTCGTAGTTGAATAGGAGACCATTGCAACATAGGCCTACCCATGCGCTCCCATGTCTACTTTGGAAAGACATTTGCTTCTAATCCTAGATCTAGAATCACTTGATCCATTTCATATTCCCTGATTTGCGCAGCCAATCTCATCTCCCTTCCTATTTGCATTGTGTGCTTTCCGAGTCTCCGGACTACGAGTGGTTCTCCTAACCCAACACATGTAGTTATGAGTTCTTGCAGTCCCTTCACAGCCTTGCTGTCGCGCAACAAGTTCATTCATGTCTCCAAAAAGGTAGTGAGCATTGATGGGTCCATCTCTCGTTCTATTTTGTCTTTACTACTTGAAGTGGAGGACTCCATGAAGCTCTTCTTAGCTTCCATGAATGTCTTCTTCGCACGCTCCAAATTGAACTCTGGTTCCTTTGTTGGAGCCTTGCGAACCGAGGCACTCTCTTCGGTCTGCTTGCCCTTGTCATCTCCTATCATGATACCGCTTTGGAGCATGATGTTTACATTCGGGTCCTCTTTGCACGGCTCAGACCTTGTCATTTGCAGGTTCTGAGTCGGGGGAGGCTGGAGTGTTCCTTTGTTGCGCAACCTCGCTATTAGTGTGGTACAGTCCTCTGTCTCATGATCAAACTGTGTACAATATAAACATGATGCTCTCGTCAGATTTGTATAATTACAGGCATACTACCCTGACCCTCTGCAATTGTAACAAATCAGTTGTCCACATCCCCTTCCTGGTCCCATTCCACCTTGACCACATCCGCGCCCCTGAAATCCAATGCACACCATTCTTGCATTTTGATCGAGGGCTCGCATTTTGGTCTGAACTCTGTAGGTAGGAATCTGATACATCATCAGCTCATAACTTCTATAGGTACGCTCATCATGTCCTACTGATCTGCAGAAATTATAGAACAACTACTAGGATTTTTGCGTATACTTCTGTAATAGATGGCAGTTATCTGTAGCATGCTTCCCTCCTATCTAATAAATTGTGCACCATAATGCAAGCGTCGTGCTTGGTCCTTCTTGTGCCTCTGGTCTCAATGGCATTGGTCTTGCTCCCGCCAGGTAGTTCGTGAAGACTGGACAATGGTCCTTGTCATGTCCCTGGCCTTTTCACTTTATGCACCATACCTCCTCGTGCGCTTCTGGGTGAGATGTCATGTCTTGTTTCAAACTAGCATATCTAGACATAGGTCTTTCAACTATGCGTATATCTGTTGGATTCCCAGGTTAGGATCTTGTATCGGGGTCTCGTGAAATCTAATTACGAACTCCAAAGCTTCGGCCTGAATGGATAGCTTCTGCTGTGACAGTGCAGTCCTTAGATGCGGCATTAGTGATGCTACAAACCATGCGCGGTGCTGCCCATCCGTCAAGGTCATGTTGGCTCCACGAATCATACCCTTCAGTCTTTGATCCATCTTCGAGGGGGTCTCTCCTGGAAGCATCGTGATTTCCTTAAACTCGATAATCGATTGTGTCTTTGATTTTGGCCTGCTAAATTCCCTGTTTAGCGCAGCTTGGATATCTGCGATCCCTGCGTTTGGATTGTCATTGGAATTCTTAATGTACCATGTTAGTGCATGATCCTGCAACGTGCTTACCAGCATTGCCTTCTCTATATTATCATCCATGACTCCTTGTGCTTCCCATACAACCTTTACCACGAACCAAAATTGGTCCGGATCTTCGTTCCCTACCCCTTTGAACACTGGAAAATTTATTGAACTCACCATATTGAACTATGGTGGTGGTGGAGGTGGTGTGGGCGGAGATGGGGGTGAAGAGGGTGAAACTGGTGGTGGTGTAGGTGGGGGTCGTATGCGCAGAATTCGCTACCTTATCAGACTGATCACACTTCTTGGTGAAACCTTCGCGAGCTCTTCCTCGCTTTCTCGCTGAGGCGAAATCAAGGGGCTATTTTCTATTTCTATGATACCTTCATTTCTATAGATCCTCCCATTTCACGTAGCCCCAAACATCAATTTATTCACATAACCTGCTTTTCACATGGTAGCATTTTAATCGAAGTGTTCAAAGATTTAATATACTTACCTCGCGGTCCTTTGAGGAAGCGTCTTTTCACCTCACTGTACTTTTTTGAAGAATCTACCACAAACTCGATGATAAACTTCTCTATAATTCAATCGATCCAATGGTCCACAACGTGTGCAATATTGTCTTCTGATGCTTCTAGTTTGCATACCAACTCTAGAGTCCACCCAATAGGCTTGTCGAGCCTACACCTTCCTTGACTGTCTACTAGCTTCGCGATCCACTCATACAACTCAGAGGGGAAGGATGCAAAGAAAAGTTCGTGGATTTTCGTATATAAGTAGCGCTCTAACCACTCTTCCTTCGATACTTGTGGATTCTTGTTTTCCTACACTGCAAACTCGTGAAATTTCCTATCCAACCACTCTTCAATTTTTTTCTTTGTTGGATTTCAGTGACACAACATCAAACATCCCTTATGTAGATCCCAATCCCAGCAACGGAACCATTTGTTGGCTTGTTGGGGCTTGACCCAGATTCAGAGGTGATTTAGCTAAAAAAATCCTAGTACTACTAGCCCTTTTGGCAACAGTCTGCGGAGCATAGACTGAGGTCTCACCTGAAGTAGTATGGGAGGGTGCTAGAACCAGGTTTCCACACCCTGAAGATTTATGATGAGTTCAAGTGGTTCGCAGTTCGACTCTGCGCACACGTCGCTACGTGCACTTACTCGTACCTCGCAGCCTAAGATGTGGCCTTCGCACAGCCCTACTCAAGGGCTGAACAATGATATTACCCAAGTCCTTACTAGTATTCCACTGTTAGTTGATCAATTCAGCCTACTTTCATGCTTTAAGTTATACTTAGCAATATAAATCATTCATACAGGTGTGTGTAGTAAATAAACAGTATATTTGCAATTTATATCAAACACGTAATAACCCAAGAACAGATACACAGTATTAATATAAAACTTCTCTTTATTATTTTCTTCCTTGGTTATAGACTTGACTCCACCCTGCACACTCAGCTGTGGACTACTAGGCCTCTGCGCACTCAGCTGTAGAGCCTTCTCCTACTCTATGACCCAAGACACACTTAGACACTTAGACTCTTGCTCTTCGCTTCTACTTTGCTATCTATTACTTATTTAATTATCTCTTACACTTAGAGACTCACTCTATTTATACAATCCCATGGTCCGTGGACCATGGGTAGGCCAAAATTAAATTACAAGACTAGGGTGGACAAACCTATGACTCTATCATACATTTCGCGCTCCGCGCTTGCAATTCACGGAGTCTTTACAACAAGATTAAGTCAAAACTTGGGCTTTGAGCCCCAAAACATGCCTTGGGGGGATTCCATGCCCAACAAGGGTAAACATGTGACAAAGAGTTACTATGATATGATTCAACTACCCATTTATAGTTAAGGAAGTGGAAATGACACGACAAGACCAAACTAACCTTCCTCAAAAGCTACAAGACCTTCAGGTGTTCAACCACGAAGAGAACTTTCTTTTTCACTACCCTATACCCTCAGTCACTCCCATGACAAGGCATTCATGTGACTGGAACCATCCATTCACTCCCACAACAAGGTATCCATGCGACTGTGGCCTTTCTTAGGTAATTCTGTGCCAGTGACCCCGTATTCTGTGCCACTTTTTCAGTGCTAGGACTCAAGCCACTATCCAGAACTTCATGAAACTTCTAGAAATGAAAAATAACATCAAATAAAGGGTATTAATATAAACACTTGAACAAGGACTTTATATGATCCCTACTAGCCATGACAGGCATTTCGTCAAACATATCATAAACATGTAATCTACAGGTCACAACAATAGATCTCAACATAGGGGTCTAATACTTATCTAAGAATTGTCAAAGAAGATTTATATCTCCTCACAATAGTTGCATTGTTCTCTATTATGTCATTCATTCACTAACATTTCATATACTAACCAAAACATGATGAGAGCCATACATCATAATTGTCATAGAACATACTTATAACCACCAAATAACTAGAGATATATCAATGAGGAAACATCCATTAAAGCCACATAATATCAAGCACTTTTACTCATGAAAATAGAAAAGAGAAAGATACCTTATTAACATAATGAAAATTCAACCAAGTCGGGACTTCCACGTACCACTTGACCATAGATTGGGTTGAGCCGGATCTCTCTTTCATCCAATTACCCCCATGTCATATTCCAAGCTTGAATGTGGGATCTCTTGAAACTGATCAAACAAAACCAAACCAAGGTTTCCAGAGGAAAATCCACCTCAATCCTCCACCATTGATTCCACCTCACAGTTGGACATCACTAACCATCACCAGATCAGTCTCTACCCAAGCTATCCAGGGCTCTAAAGTGTTTGTTCCAACCAAGGCTTCCTGAACTAGTAACTGAACCCACAATTGTTGCCAGGCTCTGGAGCGTTTTCCCAACAATGGCTTCCAGGACTAGTAACTCAACCCACCAAGGGCTCCAAACCATTTTTCCAACCAAGGATTCCAAGACTAGTAACTCAACCCAAGCTGTTACAGGGATTCCATAGCATTTGTCCAACTAAGGTTCCAGGAACTAGTAACTCAACCCACATCCAAAGGAATATGAAAACCAACCAGAAAAAAAAAGGGGTAAAGAAACCCACAACAACATGGCTATCCAATAAATGGAAATTCTAGGAAAATCCAATATCAATCCAGGCAATCCTCCATGGCAATGACAGATCATAACCAAGAAACCACATGCATGTGTCATGCATGCCAATCCTATTGTAGTTGTTGATCCTAATGTCCTCTTGTGATTTTCTACTCTTCCTTTGAATTCTTGCTCTAAATCCAAATTATGCCACACTCCTCCAAGAGTGCTCCAAGAAAACTTTGTGTCCAATAGTATGAGAGAGAGATTAGAAAATGAAAGCTCCAAAACTGAACTGACAAAAAGCTACAAACTTATCCTCAGAAGCTGTTTTATTAATGAGGCCTCTATTTTCTTCAATTTTCCATTATTTTCCTTCATTTTCCTCCTCACATGCAACTTGTGACCTTTCACCTTAATTTTCTCCTAATTTCCATTATTTTCGTAAATAAAATGTCAATAAATGCATCATGCCTTTCTAAAGACATTTCCATTGTCTTTGCCAATTTCCATATCCATTATTTAATCACAAGTGATCCCCATCACTATGTTTGTTCCCAACATTTAGCTCGGAATACGTGTCCCATGACCTTGGTTATTATTTTTCCTTTATTAACTTTAGTACATGGGTTTTTTACCAGGTTTGTTACATTTTTTATTGTATTCATTAATGATATATTTATATATTCTAAGAATGAGGAAGAGCATGTCGAACACTTAGCAACAATATTGATATTGATAAGAGAGCATCAGTTGTATTTTAAGACCAGTAAATGTAGTTTCTTTCAAACAACAGTACATTACTTGGGCATGTGGTTTCCAAGGAAGGCATAGTAGTGGATCTGAAAAAGATCATTGCTATCATGGGATCAGTAGCTCCTAGGAATGTGGATGAGATCATATCATTCATGGGGTTAGTAGGTTATTGCAAGAGGTTCATCAAGAACTTCTCATGGATTTCCCATTCTATTACATCATTTCATAGAAAAGCAAATAAATTTGAATGGATAGAGGAATGTGTAGCAAGTTTTGGGCAATTGAAGTAATTGTTGACAAATGCTCTAGTTCTCAAGATTGTAGGTCTGGATAAAGAGTTTGTAGTATGTAAAAATTATTACAAGGGAGGAGTTGGAGGAGGGACAGGTGGTATGCTACGAGTAAAGGAAACTAAATGAGAACAAGGAAAACTATTTGACGTGTGATATTGAGTTAGAAACGATCATCCATGCATTGAATATGTGGAGGTACTATCTTATTGGCAAGAGGTTTGTATTGATGATTGATCACAATGGATTGAGATATTTATTTGACAAATTTAATATGAATTCCAAGCAAGCTATATGGTTGGCCACGATTAGTGAGTTTCAATTTGAGATCAGGTACATCAAGGGTAAGGAGAATAGGGTTGCAAATGCTCTTAGCAAAAGAGTACAAGTAAATCACTTAACAACTATGAGATCATATTGGATAGATTTACAAGATCATATCTTACAGGTAGGACAACAAGATGACAGGTATATGGAGCTTAAGCATAGGTTACAACAACAAACATCTATCAATGAGATGGACGGTAAGCTTTGTGATCAAGTTGTTTCTATTTTGATTGACCCTGGATCTAATTATAGCTATGTTAGTCCTAACTTGGTGTATAAGTGTGGTTTGAATAAGAAATTACATGCATAATCTTGGTTAGTGAAATTGGCTATAGGAACAAAGAAGAGAGTTCATCATTGTGTAAGATCTTCTACATTTTATTTGAATCATATGCCTACTGCAGCACATTTGAATGTATTACCATTGGGATCATACAATATGTTGTTGGGAATGGATTGGTTGTACCTCCATAGAACCAAGGTGGATTTTTATGACAAAGCAATTGAGCGCTTGGATTATAATGGGGAACCAAGAGTCTTGCAAGGAAAGAAGAAAGCCACATCAGTTAGGATGGTAAGAACTATGCAAGCAAAGTGCAACCGCAAGAAAGGGTGTGTGTTATTCACACTACACATTTATAGAGACAAAGGTAAGGAAGTTGAGGATGTCGATGTGTTGAGCAAGTACCCAGTTCTACAATAGTTTCGACATGTATTTCCTAATGACATTTTAGAGTTTCCACCTCACAGGGAAGTAGACTTTTCTATTGAGTTAATGCCGGGGGCAGCTCCAGTATCAAAAGCACCTTATAGGATGGTCACACCTGAGTTGAAAGAGTTGAAGCTAGAGTCAAAGGAAATGTTGAAGCTATAGTTGAAGCTACACCTTATCATGGGGTGCACTAGTATTGTTTGTGAATAATAAAGATGGTACTCTGAGATTATTGCAAGTGGAACTAGACGAAGAATTCTAGCCAAAGCCTTAGTGAATATTGCAGAAAAAGGTGCTCATGCTTCAGAACCAAGAAATCGAGCAAGTTAAAGTGCAATGGAAGCACTTTGGGCCCAATCAAGCAACATGGGAGATGGCAGATAAAATCTGGGCTATGTATCCTTCCTTGTTTGCTGGTTGAGGCAAAGTAGTTTTGGTATGGTGTTTTGGTATATGTCTTGGTATATGTTTTGGTATATGGTGTGGTATATGTTTTGGTGATGTTTGGTATATGTACATATGTATATGGATGTAAATACCACCATGATCTATGTTATAAATATCCAATAAGCGGTATGGGTGTCATTTCATTATCATGTTATGTTGTTATGTTTTCAAGTTGGTTTGCTTCTTAGCAGGTTGATCATTGTAAATACTGCATTGAGCTAAGTTATAAATCTCCATGGGTAGTATATTTTACTCACAACAATTTTGTGATTATAGGTCTTGTTTAACATTGATGACGATGTTCCTCTAAGGGCGAGGGTTTTGTAACAGCGATGGTAAAAATTCCATGTAATAAAAGTTAATAAAGGAAAAATAATAACCACGGTTTATGGGACACTTATTCTAAGCTGAATGTTATGGAAAATCCTAGTGATGGGGATCACTTGTGATTCTTTAATGGCTAAGGAAATTGGAAAAGGAAATGGCTAAGGCTTTGGAAAGGGAAAACAGTATTTTTGGAACATATACTTATGAAAATAATGGAAATTAGGAGAAAAGGGAGGTGAAAGGTCACAGGTTGCATGTGAGGAGGAAATTTAATGAAAATAATGCAAAATGGAGAAAATATAGGCCTCATTCATAAAATGGATTATGAGGATTAGTTGGTAACCTTTTGTCAGTTCAGTGTTGCAACTCTCTCATTATTCTCTCTCTCTCTCATACTCTTCGATAGTTAGAGTTTTCTTGGAGCACTCTTAGAGGTTGTGGCATACTCGGATTCTTGGAGCAAGAAGGAAAACGAAGACCAGGAAAGTGCAAGAGGAAATCCAGATCAGTAGCTACGGTTGGATTATCTTGCAGGTACTGAGTTGCATGTATGTTTTCCTCACTAGTTATGGCATGCATGGCATATGCATGTGGATTTTGGTCATAATCTATCAATGACATGGAGGATTGCCTAGATTGATAGTGGATTTCCTAGCCTTTCCATTTACTGGATAGCCATGGAGAATGTGGGCTTATTTCCTTGTTTTTTTTTGGTTAGTTCTCATGATTCCTTAGCTTGGGTTGAGTTATTAGTTCCTAGAAGCCCTGGTTGGACAAACGTTCTAGAAGCCCTGTAACTGCTTAGGTTGAGTTACTAGTCCTAGAAGCCCTAGTTAGACAAACACTTTGGAAGCCCTTGGTGGGCTGAGTTACTAGTCCTAGAAGCCTTGGTTTGACAAACACTCTGGAAGCCTGGTGGCAGCTATGGGTTGAGTTACTAGTCCTGGAAGCCTTGGTTGGAACAAACGTTTTGGAAGCCCTTGAAGGATTGGATAGAGACCAATATGATGATGGTTTTGTGATATCCGACTGTGAGGTGGAATCACTATTTGATGGGTTGAGGTGGATCGCCTCTGGAAGCCTTGGATGGTTTTGGATTGTTGTGTTCTATGAGATCCCACATTCATGCTTGGAAAATGGCACGGGGGTGAATGGCTGAAGAGAGATTTGGCTTAGCCATTCTATAGTCACATTTAATGTGGAAGACCCACCTCGATTTTGGATTTTTCATCATCAATATGAGGTTATTTCTCCTTGTATTTCTATGGGTATTATAATGGTTTATATGTGGATCATATTGTTCTGATTCATTGGTATTTATGTTGCTATTATGTTGGTTATATATAATATGTTTTATGACAGTACCTATGTATGCGTCTCATCATGTTTTTACTTGTAAATGAATGAACAATGTATCTATGATGTAATAGATGAAATGGAACTCAATGTGTTGAGTCATCAATGTCTCTTAGATATTCTTAGCTATGTATGAGACCCCTATGCTCATATATGTTATTTACACCTGTAGATTACATATTCATGATATGTTTGACGAAATGTCTGTCATCGCTAGTAGGGGTCTAGTCAAGGTCTTACTCAAGTAATTGCTTTTGTACTTTCCTTTCCCTATTGTATTACTATTCTGAAGATGTCATTCTATTCTCGGTAGTGACTTGGGCTCTGGGCCTGAAAAATGGCTCAAATCCCATAGACGTTGGCACAACATTATGCAAAAAATTCCCTGGATGTTGGCTTGCATGCCTGTGAGAACGTCCAAAGCTACCTGGACGCTGGCATGCCCATAGCATGAGAGAATCCAGAGGTTAAGTTGTTCAAAAGCTTAGTGAGAACTAAGTGATGGTTTGCAAAAAGGTTGGATTGGTTCCTGAGGGTCCTAATGCCGATGTTGAATGCCTGTATGGTGTCTTTCCATCGATCTCACTTCCTTAACATGACTTAGGAGGTCAAATCATATCATAGTGTCCTTTCGTTGCATGTTTACCCCGATTGGCTAGTTACATGGGTAGATGTGGGATGAGGATTTTACAAATTGGTAATAGAGCATGGTTCGCCCCTCGAACTGGATGGGTTGTGTGTTGGTCATGCATGCATGTTAGTTGCATGTGTGTCTCTTACACTTGCATTCCATGTGATTGTTGCATTTGCATAATGTTGATCATGGTTGTAGTGATGTCGCCATGTGGAAGTTGATGTTGTTATTGTGGGATGCATTGTCGTGAGTGTATGACTAGTTACATATTGTTATATGTCACTTACATGTATCATTATTGTATGCTTGGTTACATTCTTGTATGTTTGGTTGCATTCTTGTATGCTTGGTTACATGTATCATTCTTGTAGGTTTTTGTTGTAGTGGCTACAACCACCGTCCAAAATTTTGCCTTAGCTTCATTTTGGAGCCTCCCTACCAACCATCCTTAGTAGCATGTCTTGTGTTGTCAAGTACATAGGCTTCAGCTGAGTTTCAGTGGCCCGACGGCCTATGCATGTCAACTTGCTTCTGCCCCACCCATAGGCTGTGACTTAGGACTTAGGAAATATTCTGGCTGAGATGCTCCCCCTGAAAATTGCACAGTTGTGGAGGGGAACTAGACTTCCCTCCAGAAATTGCACAATCCTCCTAGGCTACCTGTTAGGCTCCAGAATTGTGCAATCCAACCTGATAGTGGGCTTCAACCCAGAAATTATGCAATTCTAGGAGGTAATGACCTATTGACCCTAGTAATTTCGCAATTCCCAAGGAACAACCAACCTCGCTTAGCCTAGAAACTGCACAAATTTCATCCCCAGGCTTGCAGACTACTACATGTGATGTCACGTTGACCGGTTCCCTCTAGGGCTTAGCAATCTGGATTTGCATGCATGGGTTGCTTTTCCTAAAAAATAAAAACACAAAGCATCCGTAGATTTTAGGAATATAATTTTAGCAGCTGGAGGTTACATGTAAATATCGTTTTATAAACCTCCCGCCAAGTGTCACTTTATCCTAGATTTGTGGCATGTGTGTCATAATGTCAATATTATAAAAACTCATTTGACGAATTCTGCAAAGCTCATTCCTCACATCAATCTTGCAGCTCTGACATCCCACATCCCATCTAGGAGTCTTCGACACATTGAGCTCATCTTTTTCAGGGTAAGTCTGCTTTTCATGTCTTGTGTTGTGTTTTTGTCATTTTTTGTATTTCGCCTTGTGTAAGTGATGTTTTCATGATTTCAATGAATTCTTTCTGTCATTTTGATGCATGTTATCTTGTAGAACCATTGTTTAAGCTTTTCTTAGCATCTCACTGTTGTTGCATACATGACATTATTTCTACATTGACGATCATTGTCGCGGTGACTCGCTTCACACACATTCTTGATTTCACGTTTTTTGAGTCCTGCACTCAATGTTTTCATGCATGATCATTCACTCTTGTTTGCACTCAACTTTTCCACGCATTCAGAATTCTCATGTTTCTAGTCGCCTGTTGGCGGGTTCGGGCTTCCTTGGCCCAGACCCTGCCTTGCCCTGCTAGAAAATGCAAATTTTTGGAAGTGAAGGCTCTGCCTTCCCTCTATAAATTGTCTAAATTTGTTCCATCACTAGCCTCCAATCTTGCATTGCGCAATTCTGGGAGGTAGTGCCTCACTGGCCCCAGAAATTGCGCAATGCAATTTGCTTGTTTGCATGTCACTGCTAACTAAAATTTCACATTGCCTAGTTTTATTCCTCAACAGGCCAAGTTGGACTATGCATTGCGTAGTTCTAGCAGTCAGTCATCCTCCTGATAGCCCAAACTGTGCCTTGTGCAGTTTTGGCAGTCAGTCACCCAACCTCCCGATGAAACTGCGCAATCTTCATAGACAGTCACACATGTATGTTGCATGTGAGTCCTCCATTTGGTTTTGGTTTTAACTAACATATTTCTTACCATGAGTGTTACTATGTCTCTAGTTATCATAGGTGTTCGTCTGCCTCATAATAGTAAAGGTACAATGGCTTCCCAGGGAGCAAGGTCAAAGGACACCATTGAGAGTGCAACTGGATATGTAGTTGAGCGAGTGTCGATGAGATTACCTATCTACGAAGACACCAATATATTCATAGACACAAATATCAAGATGAAATGATAGTGGAATCATAGAGAGCATCATAATCAGCAGCAACAAAGGGTAGCAGACCTACACATGACCAAGGCAGGAGGAAGGTTGTTGACAGCGTAGAGGCAGAGCAAAGCTGCAAGTTCAAAGCAGATCCACTTGTGATGAAAGCAGCTTTGGAGATTGAGGCTAAGAGGTGGCAACGTGACAAGAGGATCGTGAAAAGGTAAATAGAGAAACAGAGGATCAAGGAAACAAAGAAGGAGTTGCAGGAGTTGAAGCAGAAACTCAGGGGAAAACAAGAGTTGTGAAGTAGAGAGAAGGAAGCGCAGTAGGAACAAGTACATTAGGAGGTGCAACATACACATACTGATGAAACTATGCCCATATAGGTTATAGACCCATCCTAGTAGCTGGCACAGAGTAGATAGGGTGAGCAGTGATGTCAATGACATGCACGGGTGTTCAAGAGCATGGATGTCATTGTGCACATGCATGCGATCCCATCCATTGGAATGCTCACCAAGGTGAAGACAAAGAACCAATTCCGACGGGAGTTGGACATGTACTTCGACGAGTTGATGCACATAGCCACCGACACAAAATTGGATACTAGCGCAGACACTATTTATCAGTATGTTGTTGGCCTAGCGACACTCAAGACTATGATGCGCATGTTGTCAGATGAGTTGGAATGAGGAGCCAAAGCAGTGTACCCAGATGCAATGGAGGCAAGACTTTTATTCCAGAAGGATGTCACCACAGAGTACACAGACACCATCACAGACTACTAGGCTTGGCATCGGTTCGCCACTGTTGATCATCGCCAGGATGTTGAAGAGTTGGTCTTCCAACAGTTTTCCGAGTCTTAGTGATTTCTTGCATGGCTTACTCAAGCTTATTTTGTCTCAAATGGGTACATGTGCATATTGTAATGTAACATCTTGTAAAAGTGAAAGAACAAGTGTCAATAGTAGAATGTAATATTCATGTAGTAGTTGAAGAGTCATGAGGGTAGGTGAAGAATCACAAAGGGGAATGTCAAGGGTCACCCCACCCTTTGCTATTTATAGAACCTCATAACTCATTGTACGGGCTTTTGGGAGCCAAGATTCCTATAGGTGTATCTTAGAGAAAGCTTGGAGTGTATTGTAATGAACCTTGGCTTCTCCACAGTGCAGAGCTAGTACATCTCTTTGGAGGAGCAGGCAATAGTGACTGTAACATTCCGCTGTCAAAACTAGTGGTTGGTCATGGTTGTATTGTATGATTGGATATTTCACTCTTAATATAATAGAGCCAACACGTTTCATGCATATGTTGTTATTGTATTTCAACTATCTTGGTTACTCTAATAATATATGTAGTTGTTTTCTTATGCATGTATGTATGGAATCTTTATATATATGTATGTATGAATATTACTGAGATGTGTTGTTGGTTTAACCATCACTTTGGATTGTTGGTTTCCCTGCCTTCTAGCTTGTGATGTATCTTTGCTCGTGTGTTCCCTTTCAAGCTGCATGTTTCCATAGGTTTCTAAGGGGCGCACTCATTCCCCTTTCCATGTGTTAGAACCCTTAATGCACCTTCCTTGGCTTGTTGCACTAGTCACACCCTTGCTACCAACAAGGACATCCTACTTGCCTCTGCGTGCAACCGTTGTTAAGGCAATACTATACGACCCACTACTGGGACTCCTACACTAAACAGTCTGAGGTCTAATTGTGACTTCTTACTGGGGAGATCCCCTGACATGTTGGTGGGTCCAGCACTGTCAATAGTTTGGTTTCAGTTATCGTTCGTTCATGCTTGATCATATGTGGTTATGCATGTGTGTGGTTGGTTACATGTTGCTTACGCATGTTCATGTTTTCATGTGGTCAAGTGCACAATGATGTAATGGTTTTCATCATGCATTAGGTCATGGTATGCATTGTTGATAATGTCTTGCATTGATGACTCGACCCTAGCTAGAATGATGGTTGCATGGTTATATACTTATGTGTTATGTTTCTATATGTTCTCATGATTATGTTATACATATATCACACTGATTTTTTGATATTTCAAATAAGGTATCCTCCCTGAGCTATACTAAGGCACATTGGTTTATTGTGATTTGGTTTAGCTGACATAATATACCTTGCAGGAAGAAATATCAAATGGCTAGCAAGATGGTAGACTACAAAGACTCTCGCTATGAATTGAAAGAGAAATATGGTGTTGGGAACTCTTCCAATTTGGCAGATACATCTAGACTATTAAAGGAAGAAATAAGGATTTGTAAGGAAGATACTGACAAAATCATGCAGGCACAGGATAATAAAGCAAAGGTAAATGCAATTATACTTCAGTGTTTGTCAGATTTGCAGCGACAGGGACCACGTCGGATTAGATATGAAGAGGAGGACAAAACTAATGGGGCATATGGTAGTAGGTTGTATGGTGGTCATAGGTCATATAGAGATGACACAGTTAGATATGGTAGATTGTTGAACACTCCAGAGAGGAGAAGGGATAGACATGGGTATTATTCTAGTTCTGATTCGGATAGGCATTATGGTCGTCATTGTTATCATCCTTACAGGAGGAGTGATAAGGGATACTTGCTAGATGAGTTTAAGAAAGAAAAACCACCTACCTTTTATGAAGAGATGAAGAAACCACAAGATGCAGAGGCATGGTTTCTTGGCATTAGGAAATTCTTTAGGTTACATGACTATTCATAGAACATGAAAGCCATAGTAGCTACATTCAGTCTCAAAGGTAAAGCAAACATTTGGTGGGAAGACATGAAGAATGTAAAATGTACTCATGAGGAAGACTCGACTTGGAGTGAGTTTGAACGTCTCTTCAAGAAGAAGTATCTTTCTGATAGATACTTTGATGATAGGGAAAAATAATTCTATGAGCTAAAGATGGGATCGATGATAGATGATGAGTACACTAGTAGGTTCTTGGTGTTACTGAGGTATGTGCCTTACCTCATAGAGGAAAAGGCCAAGATTCAGAGGTTCATTAGTGGATTACTAGTTTCATTCAATGTCAGGATTGAGTTCGATGAGCCTAGATCATTGAAGGAGTCCACTCAAAAATTACGGCATTGCTATGAACAATCAAAGTGTAGATCTGAGACTAATCTAGATTGGAAAGGTAACACAAAGAACAAAGGAAAATGGGACCCAAAGTGAGCAAGACCTCAGCGTACAGATAATAAAGATAATGTTGCATCATCTAAGAAGTTTAATTCATAAAATAGAGGACATGGACATCGATCTGAGGAGAAAAATAAGGGTGTAGGTTGGAAGCCTATAGAGCATTGGACTTGTGGAAAAGATCATCATAGAAGAGATTTTCTATAGAATCAGGGTGGTAGGCCTCAAATATATAGTGCATAGGATGCACAGACTATTGGGGATGTTGGTCAGAGCATTCCTCGTATTTATGCAACATTGGATAAAAATAGGCAGACCATCAGGCATCTACCATTGAGATGGATGGTAATCTTTGTGATCAAGTTGTTTCCATTTTGACTGACCCTGGATCTAATTATAGCTATGTTAGTCTTGACTTGGTGGATAAGTTTGGTTTGAGTAAGGAATTTCATGTTGAATATTAGTTAGTGCGGTTAGCTATAGGTACAAAGCAGGGATCTCATCATTGGGTAAGAACTTGTGCATTTGATTAAATTGAATGGTATCCCTACTATAGCACATTTGAATGTATTACTATTGGGATCATATGGTATGTTGTTGGGAATGGATTGGTTGTACCTCCATAGAACTAAGGTGGATTGTTATGACAAATAAATTAAATGCTTAGATGACAATGGGGAACCAAGAGTCTTGCAGAGAAGGAAGAAAGCCACATCAGTTAGGATGGTAACAACTATGCAAGCAAAGTGCATCCACAAGAAAGAGTGTGTGTTATTCAGAGTGCACATTTATAGTGACAAGGGTAAGGAAGTTGAGGATGAAAATGTGTTGAGAAAGTATCTAGTTCTACAATAGTTTTGGGATGTATTTCCTGAGGACATTTCAGAGTTGCAACCTCACAGGGAAGTAGAATTTTCTATTGAGTTAGTGCCAGGGGCAGATCTAGCATCAAAATCACCTTACAGGATCAACACACTTGAGTTGGTAGAGTTGAATCTACAATTGAAGGAAATATTGGACAAGGGATACATTAGGCCAAGTGTATCACCATGGGGCGCACTGGTATTGTTTGTGAAGAAGAAATATGGTACTCTCAGATTATGCATTGACTACAAGTAGTTGAACAAAGTGACCATCAAGAACATGTATTTGTTGCTTAGGATTGATGACTTGTTCGATCAGTTGAAGGGAGCATTAATGTTCTTAAAGATTGATCTGAGAAACGAATATCATCAGGTATGCATCAAAGAGTAGGACATTTACAAGACAACTTTCCAAACCAGGTATGGGCATTATGATTTTTTGTAGTTCCATTCAGTTTTACTAAAGCTCCAACTACATTTATGTGCTTGATGAATAGTGTGTTGCGTCCGTATTTGGATAATATTGTTATTGTGTTCATTGATGACATATTGGTGTATTCTAAAAATGAGGAAGAACATGTCGAGCATTTAGTAGAAATGTTAAGGTTGTTGAAAGAGCATTAATTGTATTCTAAGCTCAACAAGTGTAGTTTGTTTCAAACTGAGGTACATTGTTTGGGGCATCTTGTCTCTAAGGAGGGAATTGCAGTAGATCATGAAAAGATAAGAGCCATTATGGAGTGGGTAGCTCCTAATAATATAGATGAGGTGAGATATTTTATGGGGTTGGCAGGCTATTATAGGAGGTTCATCAGGAACTTCTCATAGATTTCTCATCCTATCACATCACTGTAGAGAAAAGGTAGGAAGTTCAAATGGACCTAGGAGTGTGAGGCTAGTTTTGAGAAGCTTAAGGAGTTTTTGACACATCCACCAATGTTAAAGATTGCAGATACAGACAAAGAGTTTGTGGTATGCACATATGCTTGCAAGAAATTACATGGTGGAGGCCTTATGCAGGATGGACAGGTGGTATGTTATGAGTCGCAAAAACTGAATGAGCACGAGCATAACTACCCCACACATGATCTTGAATTGGCAGCGATTATACATGCGTTGAAGATGTGGAGACACTATCTTCTGGGTAGGATCTTTACATTGATGATTGATCACAGTGGTTTACGGTATCTATTTGACCAACCAAATATGAATGGTAGGTAGGCTTGGTGGTTGGCTACGATTAGTGAGTTCAATTTTGAGATCAGATATATCAAATGTAAAGATAACAGAGTGGCAGATTCTCTTAACACGTGGATAGAGGAAAATCAATTAGCAACCATGAGCTCCTATGGGACAGACTTACAGGATAGGATCTTGCAGGCAGGTCAACAAGATGTCAGATATATGGATTTTATGCATAGGTTACAACAGAGTACTGGTACAGGTACAGGTGATATTACAGGTGAAGGTACAAGTGATAGTACAAGTACAGGTACATGTGGTAGTATAGGTATAGGTAGTGGTACAGGTACAGGTGTAGGTGCATAGGATGTGGACTATTGCCTTACATCAGATGGATTGCTTAGATTCAGAGATAGAATATATGTGTCAGATAGCAGTAAGCTCAAGAAGGTGATCTTAAGGGAGTTTCATGCTAAACCATATTCGGGTCACCCAGGTTATCAGAAGACACTAGCAGTAGTGACGAGATTTTATTATTGCCCTAACCTGAAGAGGCATGTAGTGGAGTTTGTGGCTAGGTTTTTTTATTGTCAGCATGTGAAGGTAGAGTGTAAGCACCTAGGTGGACTGCTACAACTGATTGCGATTATAGAATGGAAATGGGAGGTCATTTCCATGGACTTCATCACAGGTTTTCCAAGGATAGTGAGACAACATGATTCCATCATGGTTGTTGTGGACAGGTTGATAAAGGTTGTACATTTCATTCCAGTGAAATCTACATTCTCAGCTAGCGATGTAGCACATGTATTCATCATAGATGTGGTCATATTACATGGTGTTCCAAAGAATATTGTGTCAGAAAGGGATGTGAAGTTCACGTCCAAGTTTTGGAAGGAGTTATTTGTAGGTTTGGGAACAAAGTTAGCCTTCAATACAACTTATCATTTGCAAATAGATGGACAAACATAGAGGGTCAAGAGGATATTGGAGGACATGTTGAGGATGTATGTGATGCATCGACAGTGGGTGGGAAGAGTCTCTTCCAGTGGTAGAGTTTTCTAAAAACAATGGGTATCAGGAATATTTGAGGATGAGTCTATTTGAGGCATTGTATGGGCCAAGTTCCAATATTCCTGTCATTTGGAGCGATCTAGTTAACAGGGCATTGATTGGACCAGACTTGTTAGAAGACATGGAACAGGAAATGCAGGTGATCAAGAAGAATCTAAAGGCAACACAGGATAGGTCGAAGAGCTATGCAGATCAGAATAGGTTGTTTAAGGATTTCTAGGTTGGGGAACATGTGTACTTACGCATAAAACCGAAGAAGAGATCCTTACAGATTGGATCATGTGCCAAGCTGGCACCATAGTATTTTGGACCCTTTAGTATTGTTGAGAGGCTTGGGCCAATAGCCTATCCACTTGCACTGCCTTTGATAGTGATTTTACATGATGTTTTCCATGTGTCATTGCTTAAGAAGTATGTTAGAGATGTTGATCATGTGATTAGTTGGTCTATATTGCAGGTGGAACCGTATGGAGAATTCCAACCAGAGCCTCAGTGTATATTGTAGAAAAAGTTGCTCATGCTCAAGAATTGAGAAATTGAGCAAGTTAAAGTGCAATGGAAGCACTTTGGGCTCGATGAATCTACGTGGGAGATGGCGGATCCTATGTAGGCTACGTATCCTTCCTTGTTTGTCGATTGAGGCAAAGTAGTTTTGGTATGGTGTTTTGGTATATGTCTTGGTATATGTTTTGGTATATGTTTTGGTATATGTTTTGGTTATGTTTGGGATATGTACATATGTATATGGATGTAAATACTGCCATGAACTATGTTATAAAGATCCAATAAGTAGTATGGGTTTCATGTCATTATGATGTTATGTTTTCATGTTGGTTTACTTCTTAGCAATTTGATCATTGTAAATACTGCATCGAGCTAATTAGTTATAAAGCTCCATGGGAAGTATCTTTTTCTTACAACAGTTTTGTGGTTATAGGTGTTGTTGAACACCAAGGATGGTGTTCCCTTAAGGGGGAGGGTTTTGTAACAACCCTGGTAAAAATTCCATGTAATAAAACTTAATAAAGGCAAAATAATAACCATGGTTGATGGGACACTTATTCCAAGTTGAATGTTGGGAAAAATCCTAGTGATGGGGATCACTTATGATTATTTAATGGATAAGGAAATTGGAAAAGGTAATGCCTAAGGCTTTGGAAAGGAAAAATGGAATTTTTGGCACATTTACTTATGAAAATAATGGAAATCAAGAGAAAAGGGAGGTGAAAGGTCACATATTGCATGTGAGGAGGAAATTGAAGGAAAATAATGGAAAATTGAGAAAATAGAGGCCTCATTCATAAAAAGACTTCTGAGGATTAGTTGGTAACCTTTTTTCAGTTCAGTTTTGGAGCTCTCTCATTATTTTCTCTCTCTCTCATACTCTTGGATACTTAGAGTTTTCTTGGAGCACTCTTGGAGGGTGTGGTATACTTTGATTTTTGGAGCAAGAAGGAAAAGTAAGAGCAGGAAAGTGCAAGAGGACATTAAGATTAGCATCTACAATGCTATTTGGTTGCGGGAACCAAGTTGCATGTATGTTTTCCTCAATAGTTTTGGAATGCATGGCATATGCATGTGGAATTTGGTCATGATCTGTCACTGACATGGAGGATTTCCTGGATTGATAGTGGATTACGTAGCATTTCCATTTCCTGGATGGACATGGAGATTGCGGTTTTATTTCTTTTTTTTGGTTTTGGTTTGTTCTCATGTTTCCTTAGCTTGGGTTGACTTATTAGTTCCTGGAAGCCCTGGTTGGACAAACGCTCTGGAGGCCCTGTAACATCTTGGGTTGAGTTACTAGTCCTGGAAGCCTTGGTTCGACAAATGCTCTGGAAGCCCTTGGTGGGTTGCATTACTAGTCCTGGAAGCCTTAGTTGGATAAACACTTTGGAATCTAGCAATATTTGTGGGTTGAGTTACTAGTCCTGGAAGCCTTGGTTGGAAAAAATGCTTTGGAAGCCCTGGAAGGCTTGGATAGAGACCAATATAATTATGGTTTTTTGATGTCCGACCGTGAGGTGGAATCAATGTTTGGTGGGTTGAGGTTGATGGCCTCTGAAAGCCCTAGATGGTTTTGGATTGTTGTGTTCTATGAGATCCCACATTCATGCTTGGAATATGGCACGTGGATGAATGGTTGAAGAGATATTTGGCTCAACCATTCTACGGTCGTGTGGAACGTGGAAGTCCCATCCTAGGTTTGGATTTTGCATCATCGATTTGAGGTTATTTCTCCTTGTATTTCTAGGAGTATTATAATGGTTTATATGTGGATCATATGGTTGTGATTTCATTGGTATTTTTGTTGCTGTTATGTTGGTTATATATATGTTTTATGATAGTAGCTATGTATGGATATATCATACTTTTACTTGTAAATGAATGAACAATGTATCTATTACTTAATGGATGAAATGGCAGTTACTGAGTTGAGGCATCAATGTCTCTTACCGATTCTCAGCTAAATATGAGACCCCTATGCTCAGATCTGTTATTTACACCTATATATTACATATTCATGATATGTTTGACAAAATGTCTATCATGGCTAGTAGGGGTCCAGTCAAGATCTTACTTAATTAATTTCTTTTTCACCATCATTTCCCTATTATCGTATTGTTCTAAAGATGTCATTCTATTATGGGCAGTGGTCTGGGCTCTAGGCCTGAAAAAGTGGCTCAACTCCTGGGGATGATGGCATAACATTGTACAAAAATGTCCCTGGACATTGGCCTGCAGGCCTATGAGAGCGTCCAGAGGTCCCTGGACATTGGCATGCCCATAGTATGACAATGTCCAGAGGCCAAGTGGTCCAAAAGCTCAATGGGACCTGGGGGTTGGTTGGCAAAAAGGTTGGATTGGTTCCTAAGGATCCCAGTGTTGATGTTGAATGTTTGTATGGTGTGGTTTCGTTGGTTCTAGTTCCTTAACATGACTTAGGAGATCGAATCATATCATAGTGGCCTCTCATCGCATGTTTACCTCGGTTGGTTGGTTGCTTCGGTAGATGTGGGAGGAGGGTCTTACAGAGGTCTAGATCCTAGCCCTAAAAAGTGGCTCGGACCTCAAGGTCGCGTGCACAGAACTGAGTAATTTAGACTACAGTCGTTGGGAAGCAAGTTTATCCATGCGACTGGAGGCTTACATTTGTTGGATTGCCTTATTATGCAATTGACTAGGATTCCAGGTCAGTGAAAAAGTAGTCTAGCTCAGGGTTTGGGCACCTGGAGTGGGTGTTTAGCTTCCGAGGGTCCTATAGTTGCTAAGGAAGGTTAGCAAAGTTTTGGTTGGATGATTCCACTTCCTTAATTATACCTAGGTGGTTGAGTCATATCATAGTAACTCTCTGTCACATATTTACCTCGGTGGACCGTTGAACTTGGGTAAGTGTGGGAGGAAGGTATTACATTATATATGTGTGTGTGTGTGTGTGTGCGCGCGCACATGCGCGTGTGTATATTTCCTTCTTCTATTACATAGAATACAAACATTAAATATCATATTCTTTTATTCCATAAGGTATTCACAATATAAGAGTTCAAAGTATCAATTTGAAGAATATAGGAGTTGGGAAACCAATACTAGAGCTACCCATCCCCTCCTAACCTTGACACCTTTCTCCTAAAAAGGGTCCCCCAAAGCACATGTATGCAATTTTTTCCTTTATGTTACAAGTTTTTTCCTTTCTTTCAGTTTAACACGATGTGACTCTCTTTTATTCCAATAAGACAAAAATATATTACCCCATTACTAATAAATAGGGAGTTGGTAACAACCTCCACCTCATACAATAGGTGGTAGGTAGTTATCATCTCATTTATGAGCTCCTCGTCCCCACTCCCAAGACAACATCCTGTCTTTAGGGAAGTTAATGGTCAATCATTTCCATGATAATTAATAATCTAATCATTTACATTATATTCGTAGGACTTAATGAATGGGTAATCAGTGTCCAACATTAACATGTAGCCTTATCTCTTTCAGCCAAGAATAGCTTCAACATTAATTTTGAGACTGTTTTATTTCATTGACAACATAATAATTAAAAATTCACATTTAATATTTATCAACAATAAAATTTTGATAAACAAGTTTCCAAATAGGTTCTCAAAATAAAAACAACGTTCACAATTAACCATATACATATTTACATTATAAACTCCAAGTCAGGGGATTATCACATTGGAAGGCCATGAAATTATTCTCAAACCAAAATGAAAAACATAGCTTGATGTGCTCTTCCTATCATCTACACTTCCTGCCCAACCATTGTTGGTATATCCAACCAACCTAAATTCATTTGTTGTGGTGTACAAAATTCCATATTCCTTGGTTCCATAAATATACCTTATAATTCTTTTATCTTTTATCCAATTTGTTTCCTTTGTTGTCTCCATGAGTCTCGAAACCAAACACACTGCATACATTAAATCAGGTCTAGTTTCATTAAAATACATCAAATTTTCAACCATGACTTTGTATAGTGTTGTATTTACATTGTTGCTACAATCTTCTTTACTCAATTTCAAACACATGGCTAATGGTGTTGGTGCAACCTTGTTGCTTTTCATTTTAAACCTCTTCAAGATGTCTATTTCATACTTTGTATGAGAAATAAAAATATCATCTTCCATTTTTTCGCTTTTATGCCTAGAAAATACCTTAACAGCCCCAAATTTAGCATTTCAATCTCATCTTTCATGACTTCTTTGAAATAGCAACAAGGAGATCATGACTCCCTGGGAAAATTAGATCATCTACATATAAAACCACAATTAGAATATTACCATCACTTTCTTTGATGTAGAAGGTAGGCTCACCATCACTTTTGCTAAAGCCATTGTTCAAAAAATATGAGTCTATTATTCTATACCATGTGCATGGCATTTTCTTCAACTCATAAAGAGCTTTCTTTAGTCTATACAATTTGTCTTCTTCCCTTGAACTTCATAACCAGGTGGTTTCTCCACATACACTTCCTTTTTCAATACTTTATTCAAAAATGCTAGTTTCACATCCACTTGATATATCTTCCACTTATGTTGCATTATTATTTCTAAAATTGTCCTCATTGTTTCCATTCTTGCAACTAGCACAAAAGTTTCAGCGTAATCTCCTGGAGATTGTTATTTGTATTCCTTAACAACCAACCTTTCTTTATGTCTTTCTATCCTTCCTCCCAAATTGTTTTTGGTCTTATAGACCCACTTTACACCTATGAATTATTTTCCATGTGGAAGATTCACTAACTCCCATCTATCATTTTTTTTTCTATAGCATATATTTCGTCATCCATTGTTGCTACCCATTTTCCTCCTTAAGTGCATCTTTAAAACTTAGTGGATCATCTACAAGTGAAAATAAAACAAAAAGAGAATTCAGACTTGCACTACTTTCACCTTCATTTTATTCATAAATATCACTCAAATTTATGAATTTTGGTCTTCTCAAGTTCGCTAAAGTTGTGTTTGATGTGTCACTTGAAGTTGAACTTGTAGAATGTGGAGTTGTTGTCCCTGCATCAAAATATTTTGTTGTTGATGATATTTGTTGTCCACTTGGAAGAGTATTTTCTTGAATGATTGAGGTTGTCCTATTACTTGTTGAATGTGTCACTTGAGGACTAATTTGTTGAACTTTAATAGGTGTAGGAGAAGCACCATTGAATAAGTTCCTATTGCTGGTAATTCCTCTTTATCTTCCTATGGTAAACGTGTTGCTACATTAATTGTCTTTTTCAAAAAGTCCATGCCATGCTTCCTCTTCAACGAATTGTACATATTTGTTGATTACGACCTTTATGGTTATTGGATTGTATAACTTATATGCCTTGGATTCATAACAATAACCAACAAATATACATTTCTCCCCCTTGCAGTCCAATTTATTTCTTAACTCATTTAGGGCATGTGCATATGCCACACATCCAAACACTCTCATATAAGTAACGCTATGTTTTCTTCCACTCCATATTTCTTCATGAATCATGTTCTTTACACTTTTGGTTGGAAATCTATTTATGATGTGAGTTCTGAATGCTACAGACTCAACCCAATAATCATATGGAAAATTCTTTTCTTTTAACATACTCCTTGTCATTTCCATAATTGTTGTATTTTTTCTTTCAACAAAACCATTTTGTTGAGGTGTGTACCTTGTTGTGAATTTTTTTGTGAATTCCATGCTCCCTACAAAAATGTAGGAAGTAATTTGAAATCTATTCACCACCTCTATCAATTCTCAAAACTTTGATGTAGTGTCACCCACTTTTGTTTTCAACAAGTGCCTTGAATTGATCAAGTGTTCAAACACTTCATTTTCTTTTCTTAAAAAATAGACCTATGTCTTTATTTTGTAATCATGTATAAATGTAAAGAAGTAATAACTTCCACCAATTGATGGTGTATGCATTGGTCCATACAAATTTGAATGGATGATTTCCAAGGGTGCCTTTGCCCTTACTAACTTTCCTGCTGGAAATGATTCTATGTTGTTTGCCCAAGGTGCATCATTCAAATAAGTTGTCTAGTTTTTCTATAAGTGGAAAACCATTGCCATGCATTTCCTGTGTAGTAAGTTTAGACCTCCAAAGTTAATATGCTCATATCTTAGATGCCATAACCAATTTTCATCTTTCATTTCTACTTCAAAGTTTTTTGTGTGACTGTTACAATTTTTCTTTCATCTTATTGTGGCTTCATTGAGAGATGTGCTTGAGCACCCTCTACCTTCAAATCCAGTTTTATCCTTCGAGGAAACATTCTATTACTTGTCATTTTAACTTTTGCTATTTTATGTTTACTTGGAAGTTTATTTTGGATAGTGCATTCTCCATTTTAAAAAATACTTTATACTCGTTTTACATAAGCTTCCCAATACTTATCAAATTGTGTTTTAACCCCAGAACAAAACACATGTCTTAAATATACTTTTTCACCCCCTTCTTGTTAGAATAATGAAATTTCCTTTACCCATGACAAACATTTTGTTATTAGTCTCAAATGTGACTTTTGATTTTACACTCTCATCCAAATTGGAAAATATTTCTATGTTCCTTATCATGTGATTGTTGCAACCTGAGTCTAAAATCCATATATCCTTTTGCTTCTCTTGTGCTACACTGCAGGCCAAAAAAATGTTATCTTGGTTTTGATTTTCTTTTGTAAAATTTGCATTTGGTTTACTAAGATCATATTGTTTCTTTCTACATTCACTTGCATAATGCCCATATTTCTTGCAATAATGACATTAAACTTGAGATTTATCATACCTCTCACCTTGTGCTTGATTATGAATTGTATTTTGACTTGGATTTTGAGTGTTGCATCTTCCACTTGAGCATGAAGAGATGGTTTTTCCACCTTTGTCTGGACTTCTTCCTCTACCCCTAGAACTTTCTCTTCCTCTACCTCTACCTTGATCATTTGAGACTTGTTCCTTGAAATAATTTTCCAGTGAAGTATTTGTTGACCTCTTCAACCTATGTTCATGAGAAATGAGTGAGGCATGAAGCTCATCCATTGAAAAATGTGAGAGATCCTTTGTCTCCTCTATGGCCACAACAATAGAAATAATAGAATCAAACCTTGCTGGTAAACTTCTTAGAATTTTTCAACCATTCTCCTTTCTACAAGTGTTTCAACATGAGATATGATTCGACTTACCAGACTAATAATTTATGTAAAAATTGAGTTTATTGTCTCAAACTCCTTCATAAATATTGTTTCAAAATATCTTCTCAACATTTACAATTTTATTGTCTTTACCTTTTCCATGCCTTGATATGTTGTTTGGAGAATGTCCCATGCTTGCTTTGATTTTTTGTTGCTACAATCCTTGGAAAAATACTCTCATGCACTACTTGGAATATGTAGAAGAGGGCTTTGGAGTCGTTCTTCCTATTATATCTCAAAAAATCTCTCTCTGCTTGTGTCAATGCATTGTATGATGCTGCATTAGCTGGTTCTTATAACTCATTCTCTACTAAAATCCCATATATCATGAGAACAAAACAATGTCTTCACTGTGGTTGCCCAATAATCATAGTTATTCCCATTAAATCGAGGTCCATGTGGATTTGTCAAACTTATGCTTGAAGCTACCATGGCTCACTAATATAAGCTTTCTCCTTTAACTCTAATAAACATCACAATGATAAACCTACTTTGATACTACATGAAATTAAAGACAAAAGATAATATTAATAGAACAACATGCGGATCAAAACGAATAAATCTCACAACATAACAAAAAGAGAATATCTTGTAGATGCAAGTTCGGAGGCAACAATATATGTGGAATTTAATTTCATTAGAACAAAATACTTTCACAAGAATAAATAGAGGTTGCATTTTCTTTCATCCCTAATAAAAACCAAATTTTAGAATATCTTGTAAATGCAAGTTCAGTGAGCAATAACATATGTGGAATTTGATTTCATTAGAACAAAATACTTTCACAAGAATAGATCGGTTGCATCTTCTTTCATCCATAATAAAAACCAAATTTACAGAGTTTTATAAGGCTTTGTTTTAGGTAAAACTTGTATTTAGACGCTCACATTTACCTTCTTATATGTCACAACAAGAAAAACAATAAACTATTAAATATGTCATGAAAAGAAAAACAATATACTATTAAACTATTTAATATGTCATATGACTGCACTATGAAAGACTTATATTTAGACACGCACATTTACTTAATTACATGTCAGGACAAGAAAACAATAAACTATTAAACTATTTAATATGTCATATCACTGTGCAATTCACATATTTACTTGCCCGGAATACATCTCAACACAAATGCCTATAAAATACACATTGCACACTCAACTATATATTTAATAACCATACCAACTGCATTGACTAATATTGACTGCTTATAGGAAACAGGGCATTGGTCAAAAGTCTAATTAACCTGTGTAGCTTCCATTTTTAGAGAGAAAATGATTTCTTTTTTACTCCAGGAATGATGCAGAATTGGGTAATTTGGTGTATTTTTTTTGGGGTTTGTGTTTTCAAGCTTCAGGAGAAACAACCATTTTGTGTTTTGGAGATTTGTACTATTTTTTTCTCGTGTTGTTTAACTATTTTGAAACAACCATTTTGTATTTTGGAGATTTGTTTTTAGATTGGTTAAATAATTTTGATAGTAAAATTATATTTTTTTGTTATTTAATTTTTTTACTAAATACATGAATAAATCTAGTTATTTAAAAACCCTTGCAGCATTAGAATGGTACAAAATTCATATTCACCTACTTGAAACTATAACAACACCCAAATTATACAAAATTTAAAAAACAATTTTGTAATTTTAACAAATTTCTATTAAATTTTGAATAAATTTTTATATATATAAAAGTTAGAACCATTAAACTATGACTTATTTTGAAAATCAAAAGGAATCACTCCCATTATATCAAGTAATTTTGAAACTACATAGCCTGCAACACTAACACAGAAGGCGGTGTTAGTAATCACCATTTTTGCATGGGCATTGTTTGGTTCTTCTGATAATGTAGACGATGCTTATAAGTTCTTTAATGGAAAGCAAAATAATGGACAGGCCTATGAATTCTTTCACAGGCCTTACAGGGACATTCCTTTTGGGGTAGCAAGAGCATAAATTCCCACAATTTTCATATCATTGTTCTCTTTCTGTTTTTTTTCTCTTATCAGCCATACAGAAAGTAATTTCCTTGCTGGGTGAAGCAGCTTACTCACCTCACCTCGTATGTAATTAACGGTACTTATGTTTTTTGTTTTCAAGTTTCTTGTAAATGGTTGGATACTCCAATCAAAAGAGATCCTTTTATGAACTCAAACAGCAGTCTTTTTTTTACTCAAATGAATACACACAGGGTTTGTATATGGAGAATGTAATTTTGAATCATTTCTCAAATGAATGAAATTAAAATTCTACAAGGGTTTCTGAGACAGTCCAACAAGTAAAACAAAATGGCCTTTTGACAGAAGAGAGAACACTATCTGAAAAGCACAAACAGATTACGATTCAGCCATCAGTGAAGGTTTTCCTCCAGGTGTCCTCAGCCAAATTTTGAAAACAAATATTTACACTTGTTCTTTCTCTCCAGTGTAGCAGCAAAAGAGTGATGAAAATTGGCCTTTGCAGGTTGATGACTGAGCTAATTCCGGTGAAGTGTTAGCTGTTGGTTTCTTCAATTTAAATTGTAGTTGGGCATGTGCATTGAGATCTGCTTCCACTTGGTATTAGGTTTGTTTATCTCCTTATTTTTCCTAAAAGTTGTAATAAGATGCAGTGTTTTGATGGGGTAGTGCATATAGCAGAGCATGTGGGAAGAGAAGTTAAAAATTATTGGCATACTGTACATCTATACTATGAAAGTATTAAGTAATATTACAATATTCATAAGGACTATTAAAAGGACCACTTAATATATGTGAGTAATAAGGAGTGGAACATAGAGTTTCCCCAAATAAGTTGAGGAAGATGAAGCCCTAGAAGAAATGCTTATCAAGGCATTCATGGATTGGAGAAGCAGGTCAAAGATGGAAGCTTCTAGCTACTTAGGGTGTTTAAACTCCCATGAATGATTTATTGGATTAGGGATGTCGTAACATTTTCTTGGAAAAATAATACAGTTGAAATTTTTGAGCTTTTCCAGAATTCCACCAGCTTTATTGGTTGTTCTTATTCTCATAACAATTGGTATATGGCCCAAAGATTTTTTCACTATATTCTTTGCATCATAGTTGAGTTGTATTCAAGATATTATAGGGTTGTATTACTCAACGATTATCAATGGCATACCTTAATGTTAGTACTATGATGGGCATTATCACCTTTTGTTGCATCTATCACACAATGTTTTTAATTGCACCAACAAAAGTCATTGAATTGTAGTCATAACAATGCGAGGGTTCTGTAATGAATGTGAGGCATATATGTTCATAGAAATGAGATTGAACAATGAATGGATGGGCAAGCAATATTCTCTTTGCACTTCGTTTTATGATTGTGATATTGTCAATGGAAACTAGATTAAACTTCCTCATTGGTCATATCAAAGATCTCCTAGGAATATGTTTTATTGCCAAATAGAAGTAGATATTCTATACTTTAATTAATTAGTCATTCACCAGTGGAGAGAACTCAAGGATGGATCTTCTTACAATCCTTAGTTTTGGTATTGAATTCACTGGTTGAAAGGGCATTTTCCAGAGGCCAATCATGATTCCGACTGCCATCTTAGTTACATTGCAAGGATTAAAGGATGACACATTTGTTATTTGTTTGTCTCAATTTGCTTAATTTTGAGAAGCTTGACAACAAGTTATAGAAAGGATCAAGAGATTTGCAGATCCACAAACCTTAGTAATTGTATATATGTTAATGCTGTATTGAGATATTGGGGTTCTGAAATTCAAGCTGGAGCTCACGGATATGGTACATTCTACCCAGCTTCCTTCTTATAGAATCTAGATCAATCAATATATCAAATGATGATACGCTTTTCCTATAGTGACTGCAAGTGTCTCTTTTATGTAAATGGATTTTACAATAAACTAGGACATTGCCTTCAAATATTTGAATGCAGATGCAAAAAATTTGCTTACAATGAACAATGACAGTGGGAGAAACATATCACCAGTGATATTTGATCAAACCAATAATGAAAATATGGCTAAGTTGTGAGCAAAGACAGATGTGTGGACAACCAGGGTCCAGTAAGATGAAATTAGTGAAGGTTGAAAAAAATGTAATATGCAAAGTCAGAAAGATAATGTTAGAAATTTACAATTGCAGACACGGTTGACAGAGCCAAGAGGTTCGTTTTTGCTAGGTGTTTAGGTGACCAAAATGCAGTATAAAAAGAGGATGAAGTCACTAGGATTAGATCCATGATTTTGCTGAGAATTTACCAACCAAGTCGCAACAAAAGGGAGCACATTTTTAGTTGGCAAGGCACCCATCAAATCGTTGTATTTAAGGGCCACGAAATGCCGTTGACAGAGGCACGATTTCCCTGGGGAAGCAGCAACCAAAACACAGTAAATTTTAGCACAAATTAGCCGTGGAAATTGGTAGGATTTCGCTTGGTAAAAGGTTCATTGAATCTGCTGTTTGAGAGACAACTTAGCTTCAGAACGTTTGTAAGACAGAAAATGCAAATTTTAGCAAATATG
This sequence comes from Pinus tabuliformis, assembly GCA_031772625.1. NCBI lineage: Eukaryota > Viridiplantae > Streptophyta > Pinopsida > Pinales > Pinaceae > Pinus > Pinus tabuliformis. Next base: position 515,689,630 of record CM062811.1, read on the forward strand.
GAGCTAATAATAAATGCCTTGTGGTGTCAGAACATTGTTTTCTTGGTTTCCTTTGAGCAATATCATTAGAGAGCCATATATTCTTCAAATTGGTGAGGGACCTTCAGCCCAACGCATCAGTGGCTTCATGGGATTAAATGTTCCTCTTCCAATGGTGGCAGATTTATTCAACATATTTGATCATTGAAATTTAACAGATTTGCCTTGCCACCACATTCATCTCCTCCAAATTCAACTGAATTTCTTAATGCTGTCTCATTTTCTTCTTGTAATCCTTCGGGAAAGCTTCCTATTTCCACCACAATCTAAGTGAAGATGGAATGGTAGCATTAAGAATTTCTGAAGTCAGTTTGCCCTTGTTTTCTTATTGCTTTGGGAAATAAATTGGGGTTTATTAACATATCCCTAATTATTCACTGCATACCTCTGTACACAAAGCAAGTTCGTTTGGAGGGGCATCAGTCTGAATACAAAGAGTAGTTTGCCCTTATTTATTAACTGTTCGGTTAGGTTAGATAAAGAACCATCTCGAAGATGGAAGCAGAATATTGAAGAAACCAGTTCTGTTTGTAGATTTTGGGAAATCCTCTAAAGACCCAGGATTCGGCATCGACTAGAGAGACAATTTATTTGATATGGTTTATAAACAAAAAGGAATGAGCTCATATAGAGATATAGCAATTGCTTTTTAATTGAGTCAATCAAATTCATGTTTCTTTAGGTTGAAGGTAAAGCCACTAAAGTGGAAAAAATTGTGATGCCAATAATTAGAGGTATTGTGATAAGAAATTTAATATTCCAAGAAGAGGAGGTAGTAGTAGATTCTAAATAAATTAGCAATGCAACAACATAAATGTTTGCAAAAAATTTAGAGAGATACACCTTGTTGAATAATGCATACACTACATGGATAATGGATTTGCACACTTTATGCTTTACGGCGTTTCCTTTGCAACATCTGGTGCAAATGCTAGTTAATAACCATACCAACTGCATTGACTAATATTGACTGCTTATAGGAAATAGGGCATTGGTCAAAAGTCTAATTAACCTGTGTAGCTTCCATTTTTAGAGAGAAAATGATTTCTTTTTTACTCCAGGAATGATGCAGAATTGGGTAATTTGGTGTATTTTTTTTGGGGTTTGTGTTTTCAAGCTTCAGGAGAAACAACCATTTTGTGTTTTGGAGATTTGTACTATTTTTTTCTCGTGTTGTTTAACTATTTTGAAACAACCATTTTGTATTTTGGAGATTTGTTTTTAGATTGGTTAAATAATTTTGATAGTAAAATTATATTTTTTTGTTATTTAATTTTTTTACTAAATACATGAATAAATCTAGTTATTTAAAAACCCTTGCAGCACTAGAATGGTACAAAATTCATATTCACCTACTTGAAACTATAACAACACCCAAATTATACAAAATTTAAAAAACAATTTTGTAATTTTAACAAATTTCTATTAAATTTTGAATAAATTTTTATATATATAAAAGTTAGAACCATTAAACTATGACTTATTTTGAAAATCAAAAGGAATCACTCCCATTATATCAAGTAATTTTGAAACTACATAGCCTGCAACACTAACACAGAAGGCGGTGTTAGTAATCACCATTTTTGCATGGGCATTGTTTGGTTCTTCTGATAATGTAGACGATGCTTATAAGTTCTTTAATGGAATAATTTATAGGAGTTATTATTATTTTTATTCTTGGTTGGGATTAGTAGATTAATCTGTTTTAATTCAATTTTTGTCTTATAATTATAAAAATTCGTTCAAGTAATCGCTGATACATGTCGAAGTTTACCAACCATAGCTTAGCCGACAGTGGTAGTATTATGAAAACGGATGTTAGCAAGGGAAAAATCCATTACCATAAACGGCGTAACTAAATGTGTCTGCTCGGGAGATAGAGGCAGGCAAGACGACATTCATTAATTAATCATAATCGACTTATCTTTCCTTTTCCTCGCAGAAATCTAACTGAAACCCAACGGAATCGAGGCTAATTCTCGGTTTCCATACATACCCGATTAACTGCTATACCCCAACCAACTGTGACTCTACAACTGTCAGTGCCCCAATTCGCCAACCTTATCGATCACCCAGGGGCCACCCGACACCGGATTATATACCCGAAAACCATGAATGATTATCGGAATACCGGGTGGTTTTTGTGTGAACACCGGAGATTTAAGGAGTGCCAGCGTATAATGAGGACGAGTGGACATCATGCGCCGGACCATCAGCTCTAGACAGTTAGAATTATCGTTTGGATGAATCCGAGCATTTTTCGATTCTAAATTCCGCCCGATCCTCTCCCCCACCCCCATTACCTTATGATAATATAATGTTCCACTGTTCAATTCCAGCATACCGGCAGCATATTTTTTACAGAAAATCTGTGGTGTATGGCTGCAGATTTGATGATCATATCGGTAAATATTTGTGTTTTTCTACTGTACTGAGACCACCCAGCTTATTTGAACAAAAGCCATATATATTGATCTCCCGTTGCCACAGAATGAACTTGAAATTTGAATGGTGAAGTTCTAGTTGTCAGTAGTATGATCTATCCTTTTATCTCTGGTGTCTCAGTAGAATGAGAATATATTTGAGAGGCTAGCAGCTAATTGCAGTGGCTTTTTTTTGGGTGCCTCTCATTCAATTTTTTGCAGCTATTGTGTTAGCATTTATCAGAGGAGATGTTCGTTGATTTGGAGAACAGTAAAAAGAGGAAACGAGGGGAGAGAATTTTTGGGTTCCATACCTTTGGTGACCCAGGATGCCCAGCAGATTTTTTTGGTGCTTTTCGTGACAATATTAGAGCTTTTCTCCAGGAATATGCAGAGAGGGAAGATTATGATGTGGAGGGAATGCCTCTGTGGTCGATCATGTTGCAGGAAGATTCACTTGCTGCTCGGATTACTGTTTTTATTATCGAGGAGTCCATGCAGAATTCGCTTCATCCACATTGTGATCAGTGTCGATGTATAGGTAGCTCTCAACATTTTTTATTTTTATTTTCATATGCCTGTTTTTTTATATCCCCAGAACCGAGGCCATGACATAAAACGCTATCAGGTTATCAGAACATAGCCATTTCATCAACTGGATTTTGGTTAAGCAAATATATAGAATAGTTTTGTATAGTTACAGGGAGTAGGATTTATTGCTATGCAATTCTCTATAGAATGTATAGAATAGTTTATATAGTTACAGGGAGTAGGATCGACCGAGTTAACAGTTTTTTCCCTTCAAAACACTACGTCAACATTATCAATGTTATGCATGTAATTATCTATCTAAATTTCTTAAGTATAAATTTCTTGTAACGTAGGCATAATGGTTATTTTTTCGTTTGTGTTTGTTTAGAAAGTATGAAGGTCCTGTTTCATTTATATTTTATTCCAGGATTTTCATTAGTGTTTGATGGAAGTTTAGCCTACGAAATAATTATAAGAGTTTGTTCTGTTTCATTTATATTTTATTCCATGATTTTCGTTGGTGTTTGATGGAAGTTTAGCCTGCGCAATAAGTACAAGAGTTTGAGTGTGAAAATTTTGATAGTTGGGCATATTGTTGTTTATAGTATTTTTTAGAGTGAGTTGTGTATAATAGTTTGAAATGTCTACAAGAGATTGAGTGTGAAAATTTTGTTAGTTGGGCATATTGTTGTTTATAGTATTTTTAGAGTGAGTTGTGGATAATAGTTTGAAATATCTAAGATTTCTGGTCGGCACTCCGCCCATTTCTAGGAATTAAATATGTCTCACTTGAAAGTTGGAATATTCAAAATTTATGTCTCACTTGAAAGTTAGGAATATTCAAAATTGACACACTGTTTGTAAAATACTGTGAATAGAAATATAAATGTTTGTGAATAGAAATATAAACATTTAAATGTTTTTTCATTATATTAGTTAAAAAATAAAAATTATATATATAATTGTTGACATAATTGATCATATTAATATTTCATTTTCTAAATCTTTCTAGCACTAAACATGATTTATTGTGTGTGAAACAGAAACCATGGTTCTGTTCACAGTTGGTCATATTGATATCCCATTTTCTAATCCATTTGACCCGTATAAATTGTTTGTTGTACACAATGCCTCTCGTTTAATATTGTAATTTATTATTAGAATGTGAAGCAGCAACCATGATTCCGTTCACAGTTAAAGCTCCCTTCAATGGATAAGTCCTAAATGTCCCAAGGGTATCAGGATGGAAATTGTTTTACCCCTCAACATTGTTTTTTGTACACAATGCACATTGTTTCTTGTGTAATATAACAATTTATTATTAGAATGTGAAGCAGCAATCATGGTTCTGTTCACAGTTAAAGCTCCGTTCAACAGATAAGTCCTCAAGGCCTAAGGGGTATCAGGATGGAAATTGACCTCAGAAGCACTGTATCAATAATAAACATGAAAACAAAAATTGAAACCTCAGAAGTGGCTGGCCAAAGGGTATCAGGAATGACACTGACCTCAGAAGTGGCTGGCCAAAGGGTATCCGGAATGACACTGACCTCAGAAGCACTGGATAAATGATGACCATTAACTTCTTCTTGATACAACAAAAGTGGCTGGAAATAGTGCGTCTTAGTTAATCTTAATACAATGCCATAGGGTAGGGTAAGGAATTTAGAATGGAATTATTCTGAGTACTATTCTGGAATTCCATATTGAAATTCTGTATGTTGGTTGAATTGTATATGTGCAGGGTGGAGCCACCATTTTGTGTCGAGCAGTCGCTATCACTTCATAATCCCATGCCCAGACCTGGACGATCGGGCTTTCGGATTAGAGGGACTGGATAGAGGAAAGGTGTGCACAAACTGCCATATTCCAGTGCCTTCAAGCCAGATGAATTGCGAAATATGTTTCTTACCGGCAGTGCAAGCGAGTGTTCTCGATCTACAGACCCCTTTATTGCATGGCGTCATACACACGAATGGTTTTGGACACTTGCTGTGCATTAATGGACGAGAGAAAGGATCCAAATATGCCTTTGGAAGGGACATCATGGACCTGTGGGACCGAATTTGCGCCATGTTAAGAGCCAGGTTGTCATTTTTTCTTCAAACGCTTTGTCTTCCTCATGGAACCGTAGGGACTTCTTTGGCGCTGTGTTTAAGTGACCCTTGCTTTTATTTTTATTAAAAATAGATCAATATTGAAAGACTTTCTGCTTATGTGACTGTGAAGACTATGTTTGGATCCTATGCAGCTTTCGAATTTCAAATTTATTTCGTCTGTTCATTGGAAATTTGATAGTGGTCATTTGGGTTTCATGTTTGTTTTTAAATGTCTTATATAATAGTTTGGTTACTAAGCAGCTTTCGAATTTCAAATTTGATAGTGGTCATTTGGGTTGAATGTTTGTTTTTAAATGTTTTATATAATAGTGGTAATTTGGGTTTAATGTTGTTTTTTTTAGGTATGTTTTATATAGATTTACTAGGGATAAATTTTTTTTAATGATTATTTGTAAATTTTTATAACAGTTGGGTGGGAGATTTGAAGGTAGTTATTATTAAAAGAAAAAAAAAACATAATAGCTCACTAGTCTAATTCTATGATATCAAAAGATTGTTTTTGAAATGTATGTCAATGTGTCTAACTAGACATCAATACTCCAATGTTTCTCAAAATTCATTTTTTTTGTTTATAAGAATCTCACTTCCCAACTGATTGAAAAGGAAAGTTGACAAGAAATATGTTCAGATTTTCTAACATAGCCTCTATCTAAATCACTCATTAGAATTTAAGCCATTCATTAGAATTTAAGACTCATTAGAGCAAAATTTAAATACTGATGAAATTTAGGGTTTCAAATATCAAATTGCAACCTTCTAAAAGTAATTTCACAAATTTATGGCAGTGTATTTAGAAATTCAAAATAGATAAATATTGAAAGTGACAAGTTATTGATATATTTGGTTTGTTGGTAGTTGAGATCTACTCTTAATTCTAAAAGAACTTCAAATTACTCCAACAAATTAATTTTATTCAAATTCAAGTTTTTGTGATTTATATTTGGAATATTTGAAACTAACTTTGGAAGAAATCACATTGGTAGATTAGATTGACACTATCTACCTAAATCTACCAATATATAATTTCTTTGAAAATTAGTTTCAAAAATTAATTATATTCACTATAATTTAAAAAATGATAAATAAATGAAAATATCAAACTTTTATGAATAATTTCAAAAGTTTAGAAAAAATGTATTTCAAAATTCAAAATAAATAAATATTGAAAATAGCAAATTAGTGGTATATTTGGTTTTCTGGTAATTAGGTTTACTCTTAATTCTAAACAAACTTCAAATTAACTATCACCATAATTAAAAAAAAATGATAAATATAGAAGTTTCCAGTAAAATTGGTCTCAAATATAAAAATTCTCGGTGTATATCACTTCAGGACCTTACACTTTCTTAGAGACAAACTAAAAAAATGGTCTCAAATATAAAAATTCCCAGTGTATATCACTTCAGGACCTTTGTTCGATTTTTGTTTTGGTAATGTTTTAAAAGTTTTTTTTGTTTTCCTTGATATAAATTGAAAATGGTGGTCTTTGTTTAAGCTCACTGTAGATTAAATTATAAATTCAATATCATTTGTTTAATTATGTTCGTAAACCTTTTCCCGCAAATGCAATGTTTTTCTGGAACTTATTAGAAAAATAATCCCAAGTGTCAATCATGGGCATCTCTCTTACAAAATTTATCCCGTGCAGGAAGGTTAGCGTTGAGGATGTTGCTAAGAAGAGATCAATGGAGCTAAGACTATTGCATAGCGTGGCTTATGGAGAATCCTGGTTTGGCCGGTGGGGATACAAGTTTGGGCATAGCAGCTTCGGCGTATCTCAGCAAATGTACACCAAAGCTATCGAAGCAATACGAGGAATGCCTCTAGCAGTAATGGCTCAGCATTTCGAAGAGGTCGATCAGAAGGTGATCGGGATAGTAACCATATATCAGAGAATCAGCGCACAAATCCTTCAGACTGTTGGAGACTTAATCCGTTTCATGGTGGAACTAAAAGCCCGTTTGCCTCTGCACCCTAATCCCTCCAGCTTCAACAATTCTCAAGCAGCATTAATTAAGCCACTGCCTTCTTCTTCCAAGCACCAGTACAATAACTATTACATCAAGGCTGCTCCCAATTACACTCCCATAACAGCCGACCTGCCATGCCGCTGGTCTGTCAAGAGACTCGAACTCGCGACGCAGGTGATTGTGGAAGCACTAAAGAAGTGCGAGAAGAAATGGATGCCACGACAGGACGTGCGGGACGCGGCCCGGGTTTTTATCGGCGACACGGGTCTCCTGGATTTTGTGTTGAAATCTCTGGGGAACCGTGTGGTCGGGGGGCACGTCGTGAGAAGGGCTGTTAATCCAGTCAGCAAAGTGCTCGAATACAGTCTGGAGGACGCTGATAAAAGCCTAACGAATCCATATGTGGAAACTCAAACCCTAGCCCTAACGAATCCAAATGTGGAAACCCAAACCCTAACCCTAGATTCTTCTGCTGCTTTTTCTTCTGCTATTACTTCTCCGTATGTACCTGCTGCAGATTCGATCTGTGATCTCAGCAGATCACAGGTAACTAAAGATATCCTCTACCTGTATAAACATGTGTTGGAAAATTACAAGCCTGCAGGGAAACTTGGTACTAAGGCCGTTATCACAGCCATTCCCACTGCAACAAGAATTATTCTTGACACGAAGCAGTTCATCAAGGACCACAGAGGGGAAACAACAAGAAAAGGAGCCAACAATGAATTCGGAATCGACGACGACGAAATGCTGAGAGTCCTGTGCACCATGGCCTTGTCTAATGATCACAATTCTGATGATTCCAGGCATAACATCATCATGAGGCCACTTCCTCCTCCAGATTTGGTAGTCGTGCCGCCACATTCCACCATTGGAGACCTCAAGAAACAAGCGCAGAAGGCTTTCAGAGACACCTATTATATCATGCAAAGCTTTCGAGTGGAATCGATCCCTGATCTCCAGGGCAATGATGAGGATCTCCTGTTTGGAGCCATAGAGTCGGGGTCGACTGTGATAGTTCAGGGGAGTGACATCGATTTATCTAGTGATTTGCTCTACGAAGGGGGTAGCGATAACTGGACTGTAGATTGCCCTTGTGGTGCTAAAGATGACGATGGTGAACGTATGATTGCATGTGATATGTGTGAAGTTTGGCAGCACACACGCTGTGGAGGTATTTCAGACATGGACGCCATTCCCCATCTTTTCCTTTGCAGTCGTTGTCGACCTGGCTTGTTCCACACATAATAGTTTGAGAATTGAAGGCCCTGCTTCTGATCTGAGGCCTGAGAATAAGATTAACAGTAGCACTGAGAAACAGAAAAACCTATTGCTTCTCTCCTTTATGCTTGAGATTTGATAAGCAGCTAGGAAATGAACACAAAATTTATTATAAGTTGTGTGTCGATTTCAGGTTCAGTCGTTTGAGGTTTGAAACGTTGAAATAGTGGTCAGGAAGTAATTATTAGTCACACTATGTATTTAGCAGCGAGCATTGGGTGGTTTGATAATTAAAAGCATTTATTTTGTAATGAATATTGGCATGATTGGAATAAAAGCCTTTGATAAACTTTTAGTTTGCACTATCTTTTGTCATCTAAAGAGAATGATTGATTGACAAGAATGAAGATCGAAATACGTAAAGTAATCCCTCATCTAAACCAGAGGGGTGTGGCAGTTTATTTATGTGGCGGTTTATTTATTAGCTAGCATTTAAAAAGATTAGTATTCTTATTTAGTTTATTATAAGTTTTATAATTATAAAAAAATATATTATGATTGATATTTTTGAAGTTTTTAAAGTTTAAATTTTTTTAGTTTGATACATTAATTATATAATTATTTTATGCTGACTAAAATTATTATAAAATCATTAATGAGAGTCAAATGGATTTTTTTTATTGGATACATTATAAGTTTTATAATTATAAAAAAATATATTATGATTGATATTTTTGAAGTTTTTAAAGTTTAAATTTTTTTAGTTTGATACATTAATTATATAATTATTTTATGCTGACTAAAATTATTATAAAATCATTAATGAGAGTCAAATGGATTTTTTTTATTGGATACATTATTAAGGTTGTTTTTTTTTTTTTATCTAATATCATGTTGATTATGGTTTTCATAATCGACTGATGTGCTGCACTGAATTTTTATAATAGATTTTAAAAAGAATGAGTTGTAAAAAGTATAAATTGGTTTTATTTTAAATAACATAGATTTAAATAAAAATACAAAATTATATATATATATATATATATATATATATAAATAAAAAGAGTAACTCACTTCTATTTTAAACAATGATGTATTAATAATACTAAATTTTCCATAAGTTTAGTTTTTAATTGATAACTTTTTTATATAAATAGAAATTAATATATAATATTAAATTAAATAATTAAAAAAATTGATATTATTTAATAAATTAGTATATTAAAATTTTAATAATTTTAATCATATATAGAGAGGGATATATTATAAAGAAACCGAAAAATGTAGAGTAAAAAAATAATTTTACATATTTGTTTTAATTTTTTTAAATATAATATTTAATTTAATAATATTTTAGATTTCTATTTATTATCATTTGAAATATAAAATTATAATTAAAAAATATTATAAATATATAATTAAATATTATTATTAAATATTATATATTAATATTTTTTTATTATGTATTTTTAACTGTAAATAATTAAATATTATGGAGTTTCAAAATTATAAATCATGGGTTGACTTTAAGATGGTTATTGGTATGTTATGAATTTTATGATATTTAGGTAATAAAAAAAATACTTTTCCTTTCCATTATCTTAAATATTTATCTTTCCTTTTATATAATAGGGTAGTCTTTCTAATATGTAAAGAGGTTTTAATGATAAAAAAATGGATTAGAGTTTGTTTTAAATTAATGATTAAGGTATGTAAAATATTGTAGAATGTTTATGTGAATCATTTTATGGTTATATATATTAAGTTTTGAATTATATTGTTTTAATGTATATTTTTTTATTGGAATATAATAAGTTTTTTTAAGGTAAATATATCAAATAATTTATAATTATAGATAATGTTTAGAAATATATGGTACAATTTTTAAGACATATATTTATATTTAAATATGCATGATTTAATTTTTGAAATAAATATATGAAAAAAAAATTATTATATTTCAAATTTATATATTTATATAGTATTTTATCCAAATTATATTTTTTTAAGACTTTCATGAATTCTATTGTTTGGATATTTTATATGGATGTGAAGTTTGGGGATGCACTATCTTCATAGAATTATGGAGAAAGATATATAAATTTTAAAACTTTACAATTAAATTATGTATATACAAATTTTTTATAAATCTAAAAGTAAATAATGAAAATCACTTAGGATATCTAAAGATTTGGATACCTTTAATTGGAAGTTGCACCTTTAATTTTTATTATCATTTTTCATTATTTACATTATGATATATAGGGGGATTCGTGGTATCCAAAACCGCTAATTCATTGCCCCAGATTAAATTATACAACCTTAACTCATGGGCTCAAAAACTAGGTATCACAAAATCATCAAAAGTTGAAAAAAAATGTATATTGAAAACCATAAAAATGGATGTAATTTTTTTTTCCAAAATAAGGGAAAATTCATTCTAGGTGGTCATTTCCCCCCTTCAATGCCCTGCCTCTAGACAAGGGATGCCACCACCCCCACTCATGGGGGCTTCACTCAATGAACCTTTGACATAGCACGTATTTTGTGGCATACTAAATAATACCCTTGATTTGAATACATACTGGAAAATAGCTCTAAAAAACACTTTTTATAACCTAAACACTTTTTATAACCTCCTACTAATACGAACTCAATACACCTTCCCGATTTAAAAAATCCCTACTTTCACTAAATATTGTAGGTATCCATTTTTTCATTAACATTTTTTTTATATCCCTTAATAATTTTTCATTAACTTTGAGCTCCATTTTTTATACACAACATATATAAATCATTTATCCCCAATTATATGCTCAATATATTATGTAATTTTTTTTTCAATATATATCCCCAATATGAATGCGCATAGTATGGTATTGCTCCCCAATAAATCCCCGTGCCCCACTATAACTCCCATATTGTACTTTCCACATAAAAATAAATTTTACACACTAAAAAAACCTACTTATAAATATTTAAGGAATATCTTCCATTAAATGTCAACACATGGCTTAAAGTACTTCGCATATCTGAATGTAGGTTTCACCATTCAAGAGATAATGCAGACCCTTCAAGATATTTCACATGAAAGTTTGCACTCACTTAAAGGACCAACCTTCTTTGTAGGAGGTTATGAAATTCTATGTGGATTCAAATACAATTTTACAACATTAAAACACATATTACAAAGGAGCACTTAATATTGGATTTGGTTCGATGACCCAAGTGTAAGTCTTCTCATCAAAACATATATTCTTCAAGGAAAATCTCATTTTCTTGAAGACACGTCCCATTGTGGACTCGATGGTTTCCTAACAAAAGACCTACTTATCTAATTGGTACAAAGCACAAAAATGCCCCTCGTAGTATGTGTGCAAACCATGACTTCCATTTTGAGACCCTCACTAGGGTCTAAATGTAATGATCGTAATAAAAATGAATAATTATAACGAAAGAAGATTTGTATTCAACACTAGGTTTTGGTTTCAAATTTTTCAATTTATTTTTTGAGTAGATTTGTAGATGTCATACCCGTGTTTTTCCATTAATAAAATTATTACATTAGCATTCATAGGCTTAAATTATTACATTAGCATCTATGGATTTAAATTGGACAAAAATATAAATATAATTTTTAACATAAGAATCTCATTGATCAATCTAACACAAATTTCACAAAATTTACATATAATTGTTTAGAGGTAATGTACTTAAACAATAGTTAGCAATCAAGATTTTGAAATATTCCTTTCAATATTAATAGTTAGTCAATTAAATTTACCTTCTAATCAAATAGGGAAAAAACCTTCTAAAAATTCCCTATCCTTTTATGCTCAAACCTATAAAATCCCAACTAACAATATCCAATATCATTTAAAAATTCCAAATCTTCCTCAAAATTGTCCTCCCAAAATAATCAACCCCTAACTCTCGCATCTCCTTTCCTTGTAAAACCTCTTTCCACTACCTTCCTCCTCTCACAACCAAACCACATAAAATATCTTTGATCGCTCTCATAAATTCTTTCACCCAACATTGATTTCATTCAACCTTAAAGCCTCAAAATATATTGGGTTTCAAGTCATAAATTTTCTAACCCGGCAATCATTTCATTAAAAGAGAATCGAAACTAATTTGAGCTATTATAACATTAAAAGTATTACTAATATTACATTAAACTTAGCCTATGATTAATCATAAATTTACTTAAATTAATTAATCAAATTACTTAAATTAATAATGATACTAAATCTTAATAATTTAATGAAGAAATAATACACTCAAAACTACTTAAATTAATAATGATACTAAACCTTAATAATTTAATGAAGAAATAATACACACAAAACTACCACTCTTATTGCTTATTATAATACATCGCATCTATATAGATTGATCATTTCATTAAAAGAGAATCTAAACTAATTTGAGCTATTATAACATTAAAGATATTATTAATATTACATTAATTTAATATATAATTAATCATAAATTTATTTAAATTAATTAATCAAGTAACTTAATCAAATTACTTAGATTAATAATGATACTAAATTTTATTAAATTAATAATTTAATGAAGAAATAATATATTCAAAATAACTACTCTTATTGTTTATTGTAATACATCATAATAATACTATCATTAGTGCATTCATATAAATTGAATAGTGGGTAAACAATTATAGACATAAATCCATGATATATATAAAAACACTTACTTTATGATACATCTCATGTTGTTAAAATTTAAAAAAATCATGAAAATTAACTAAATTATAACTTTATTTCAAAGAATTAATATACAAGTTAAACATGTATACCTTTAAAAAACATGTAATTAGATTTTTAACCATGGAGATCCATCCCCTTTATCATAGAGATTCTTAATCTATAAATAGGTTTTGTTAGAATATTATAGTCCAATACTGTGGTTTATTATACCACATGCCCAAAAAATCATGATTCATTTCATATGACACTAGTTCATATGACATTTTTTTTTAAATTAAACAATTTAATTAAAAGGAAAAAGGGGCATCTCGGAGGGCAATGCAATTGGTGATCAAAGTAATGTGAAATCTGTGAAAATTAAGAGATCCAAGGTTCAATCCCACTGATTGTGACTATCTTTACGAAGAGGAGAATAGGTCTTTGACCCCTAGAAGATTGTGACCCGGTTTAAATTAAATTATTATTATCATTAGCATAACCATATAAATTAAATGGCTAGTAAACATCAAAACACAATAATTCATGTTCATATGATATTTTTTTAAAATTAATCAATTTAATTAAACAAAGAGAAATGGGATAACTATGTTTGAGATAAATCTCAATCTTTGATTTGTGACTACCACTAAGAATATTATATAATACTCCATGGAGATTAAACCTCTATCATGCACCTAATAATTATTGATAATTAAATTAAAATTCGAAAAGCTTCATTCCAAAATAGACACACCTATGTGTGTGACTATAACTTTATTTTAAATTATTGTTGTTAATTATAAAAAAAATTAATATATGAGATAAACATATATATACATTTAAAAAAACATGTAATGATATTCTTAACCATGAATATTCACCCTCACTTTACTATGGAGATTATTAACTTGTAAATATACTTTGTTAAAAAATAATGAGTGGATACCATGACTTACTAATAAAACATGCTGAAAAAATCCTAAATCATGTTTATATGACATCTTTTTTTAATTAGTCAGTCGAATTAAAATGGAAGAAAGAGCGGAACTGCTTTGGAGATAAATCTCCACCTTTGATTTGTGACTACTACTAAGAATATTAGAATACTCCATGGAGGTTAAATCCATACCATCCACCTAACCCTTGATTGGGGTGCGAGCCACCTGGAGATTCGCATGGGGATCGTAGCCATGCTTAATCAAATTAATGTAAGGGTCGGTGGGCGGACTCCCCCATGCCCTCACATGCACCATCTCCTTAATGAAAAGAATGGAAGCGAATCACAACGGATCCACAACACAAAGTTTGGCAGCATCTTAAATCTCCAATTGGTGGGAGTTGGGGAACATATGCAACCATTTGTCTGGAATTCAATCTAGAGCTATAAGTATCTTAGGTGGTCTGAGACAATAGTTTTCTGGTTTGTGGCATCGAGAACGTGGGGAGGAAAATTTGTTGCAGTTTATCTTGGCTCGTGAATGGTGCAATTGGTCTAGTATGTTCTTATTATTATCCTTTTCCCTAGGTTGGGGGTTGACATTAGTTATCTGCCTTGTGTTTGGAGGGGAAAAGGAACAATGGTGAATTGGAAAGTTTATGTGATAACATGTATTGGCTTTCTCGACTATGTTATGTTGATCTCTGTCTTTTTTGGCAATTTCTATCTCGTATGGGCATGTTTCATGGGTTCTGGGTTTTATTTATTCTGTTTACTCTGCATGTTGAATGTGAGTTCCACAATTCTGAGTTTAAGTTTAATTGGAAAACCTTGAGGAAGGTAAGGGTATAGGCATTTGGGCCAGGTCGGGTCTGTGGACTTCAGGCTAAGGAGTGCAGGGGGGTGTTGTTAACAATCAAAAGGTGCCTCACACTCTGGGATGGTTCTTGATTTTCTCTGAGTATTGGTTCGGGTTGTCGATTCATGGTGTGGTGCAGTGCAGTACAGTGATGCCTATTTCCTTCAGTCCTTTTATTAAGTCTAAGTTTGATTGTATGTTTCTTTTATGTATTTTTGTTAATCTAGGTCTGCCTAAGTTGCTTCTCTCTCCGACCTCTACATAGTGGGTTGGGTCTCGAGTACATGTAGATGAGAGCAAGTTGACGAAGGTTGGTCTAACATCATCCATCATGGTGAAGACTTCTCTTGGTGGTGGTGCCTTTGGGTGCAAAGGTCGTGGTTGCAAAAATCAGGGTGGTAAGGGCAATGAAAAAGATTTGCCGTCTTGCAAGCCTCAATGCCAACACGATAGAAAAATGGATGCTCAAATTCTGCAAAACACTATTCAGGCCTATTATGAGGGACCCCGACTTAGGTAAAGCATCTGATCTCAACTTGGGAGGATGAATTAAACCTGGAGTGGTCTAATCCCTGATATTAGTTACACCCATAGTCACCTCACTCTGAATAAATAGTCAGTTCACCTTTTCTAGCTCATGAAATGCATTGTTGTCGAACATAGAAAATTTTGGGGGCAAATTTTAGCCCATGGGAAAAATTTAAGGGGTTTTATATTTTGGAAGGGTGAATTTTTTATATTGCACCCATTTTCTATAGTTTGCCCAAAATTTATTTAAAATACTAATAAATATTATATTTTAGCAATGAAAAATAAAGCAAGTAAACATTCAAAGCCTCAAATTCTCCTTTGTTTTTAGGTGGGGTTTGCTTCAATCGCCCCCAATTTCTATGAATGAAGGTGGGTGGTTTGCTTCCAATTGCCAGATGTTTAGGAATGGCACCCCTACCATTCTTGGATGCGCGGGTTTCGTTTGGAAATCAAAGGTAGGGTTGAATTCACGTGTTTGGTTTGATTCTCCTATATAAGAAGCAATTCCGTGATTGATTGAGTCTCCATAGCAAGAAACAACTTTGTCATTGATTCAGTCTTCATATCGAGAAATAACTCTGTGATTAATTGAATCTTCATAGTGGGCAGAGTGACAGAGCCGAGTGATGGCCTCTTGCTCCTCAAATTCTCTTTTTCACTATTTCTCAATCTTCCAACAACTACAGAAGGACTGAAAGAGGGAAGGTCACAGGCTCATTGCGAAATCAATCCCAACAGAACCTATAGATCCACTAGCAGAGGATCCAATCAAAGAATCTATTCCAATTGATACAAATCGAGAGCCATACTCTGATGCAGAGGCACTTTACTCTACCTTCAAAGAATACGATACATGTGAAGCTACAACTACTGTAATGGCTTCTTAGTAAACAACTACCTTTGGGTCTCGATTTCCCAATCAATGAATCAAAACATGAGACAACCTTTACTTCGATATCATAGATTCACTTACTCTCTGTCTAAGGCTAAGTAGAATTAGGCTTTCCCTCAGTATCAGAAGGATAGGTTTCTAGGTCAAAGTAATGGTAGTATTCTAAGCCTCTGTTGTGTATTCTGTGGGGCTTAAAAGAATTCATTCAAATCTTGTATCAGAGAGGGGCCTAATCATGCGCCCAAATTCAAATCTGTTGTTAATTTCAATGCAGAAGTATTTGAGAGCCCAAAATACTACAGCACATTGAGACATGTTGAACATGCCACTACAGAGGTGGCACTTAATACTCTTTCCCAGAGAAGCCCTTCTCAAGCTCTTGCTGCAAGAATCCTGATATGACTTTTGTTTTGCTGCAAGAATTCTGGTATGGCTTTTGTTTTGGTGGTGTTTTGAAACTTATTTTCTAGATGATCTATTACCTTTGATGGTCACTGTGTGTGGTTTAAATAGGATGAGATGGGGCATACAAAAATTTGTTGCAAGAGATATCTCAAATAGCATGAGCAACATTGCCTGTATACTACTGTGCGGTCTGATCTAGGCAATATTCCCTATTTTTCTTGCACTAGGAAATATTCCCTATTTTTCTTGCACTGTGCAGTTATGGAATGGACTTGTAATAGTGCGTTGAAGAATGTATTGAGACATTGCCTTCACATTATGTCTCTATGGCTGGCTTTGTTTTCTTTACATGAAAAATTGTGTCGATTAAATTGGAAAAAACTTATCCCAATCACCTTTACGCTTTTCTAATTTGTTTTTCTAGTGTAGCTTCAATGGATTTACTAAATAAATTTTGAGATAAAAGTCAGCATTATGTTATACTAATAATGTACATACTGAAGTTCCTGCATAGAGTAGATATGGTAGTTGTATGACTTTTCCTAATTGATTATATTGACACTTGCATGAAAGAATGTATTTGATTGATAGGGGTCAAGCTAGCATCAATTTTAGTTGTTTCTAATACGTTGGACTATGGTGGAACACTTCATTTTCCATGCTGATTTGATTTTTTTCGTCCGAGATTACAAAGCATATTAGTGCAAAAGTTTCTGGTATTTTCACCTTTTGTATTTTATTGGAATATCAGTAAATCAATTCATAAATATGATGCTTACCTTTTTATTTCTTTGCATGAATATTTAAATACCTTATTGACAATTGTAGATTGAGTCAAACATTGAGTATGTTGGGAAAAAACAGACATAAATCTCCTTCTCACCAAAGGATCATGTTCCTGTATCATCATTTCTTCAGGTTTATTTTTGGTGTTTCTTCTTTTTGGCAAATTTTGTATTTTGAAATATGGTTTAAGTTTATTTGATAGATATTATGATGTAGCCAACATTCATTCTATTGGTAGGCTGAGAAAGAATCTGGCACAAGCCCACTTTCTCAATATCCTCTAAATTTGTGACAAAGAGCTGAACAACGTAAAGTTAGTTTGCGAAAATTCAGGTTACTCTTTTTTCTTCTTTTTGTTTTTTCTTCTGGTGAGCAATTGGTTTCAACATCAATACTTTTGCAAGGTCTAATGGCATCAATTCCAAGTCATTTACTAGTAATCTGTATCAGCCTATGTGCCCGGCATATAAATTATTGTCATACGTGTTTCGTTATTTGGTGCTATGTATTCATATTTTCCACTGATGTATAATCGGTTATCTTTGATTAGTGTGTCATTGCATTTACCTTCTGGAATTGGTTTACAGAGATAACCAGACAAGGGAGTTATCAAATCTACTTCAATGTGATGGTAATAAAGGCAATAGCAACTAAATGAGCTTACCAAGTCGGTAGTTATTGTATTATCAAAAATGATATAATTTTTTTTGTTGTTGTTTTTATCCTTTTCACCAAGAACATCTCAGCCATGAGCTAATATCGTAAAGTTGTTACATATTTAAAGGTCAGTAGTCGTTATTGTTTACTTAAAGTTAGGCTACACTGGTTATAAAGTTATTGCAAAAGGAATTCTATTTTATGTTTTGTAATAACTAAATATTTGAATGAGAAGGACATGCGTATTGAAGGGATTCAATCTTTTATGTTTAAGGTTAGATGCTTCATTTACAGAAGATTGCAGTTGTCGTTGATTTTTTTGATGTTGTCTTATGGGATATGTTCTTTATTTTCATATATTCATTATGCAATATTGGAATATTACTGTCAGGGCAGACTTTAAATAAAATTCTCCTATTGATGATTTCTTTCTGGTGTTTTTTTCAAAACCTTGCTAAAATTGCATAATTTTCATATAGGACTTGTATATTCTTTGTAAGGTTTGATCATTGGCCAGATTCTCTTATATTTATTGCATGACATTTATATCAAAAGTATAATTCAATAACATAGTTTTAGCTAAGTGTGTGTTGCTTCAAGGCCTTGTAAATTGGTGCATATTTTTTTTTTAAAAAGGTTGGGTAGTTTGTATATTACCAAAAGATTTGATGGAGCATGCTCCTATTACAAAACACTGTACCATGAAGATCAACAAAGCCATGAGATAGGAACGCAGTCTCTTCTCCTAGGCTTGTGTTTAGGACTTCATGTATTTTTATGTGTATTCTAGAGTATTGCCTAACAAAATGACCTACTAGAAAGATAAATTTGCATGTCATGGGCTCTACAGTTTTTCAAGGCCTGTAGATTGATTTCTCCTAATTTGACTGACTCTTCTTGTCATAATTGTCTGAGTTCTCTCCTTTAGTGGGTTGAATTCCATGTGGTCTGTTTGCTTGCTTCTTCCTTTGTCTCTGCTCCAAATTTCGTTGTGCTTATTTGATTTTGTGTTGCCTTTCTTTTGCTGTTGTTGACCACTTTCCTTTCAACGAACGAGGATCTCTGAAGAGTAGCAGCCAATATTAAACTGCAAAGATTGGAATCAGGGGATGAACAGTGCTGATTGTCCAGAGGTGCTGATGGGAGAGGAGACTGGAGAAGCCATCGCAACCATCGATGGTTGAGATCTACGGTTGTCGGGGCGCAAACAAGTCCTAACCGAGAAGAAAGGCGGGAATAAAAGTGGAGATTGTATTTCGGGCATGTTATAAACCATAAGTGGTAAAAGGGAGGGGTCGCATTCCACTGAACCAATCTCGCTCTTCCTGTTGAGGTGTGTTATAGTCTGTTGGAGTTGTTCCTTTGACATTGAGTATTTCAAAAGTTAGATCCCATGTTTTTAAAAGGGTCTTCCCTATCCTTGGAATTTGATTTTTGAAAATGCACTTGTCAACCAAATTTTCCAACATAGTACCACTAGAATGCATTTCCATATTCTCTGAGTTGTGGCTTTTTTCTTTGTTTTGTATGGTAGGCCTTCTCAAAGGTTTGAAGAAAATCCGGCAAGGGATTTTCGAAATTTATTCTTATTTCCAAAGGATTTATCAGCTGCTGCTAACATTCATTAGCAAAGATACATTCTTGGAAAAGGTGTTGTATGTTTTCTTCAGCCTGCATGCATAATGGGCATAGTGTTGGACCTTGGAAGCCTTTTTTTCTTAAGTTTTCACTGGTCAATATCCTCCCTTTTAAAAGAGTCCAGATGAACATTTTTATCTTAGGCAAACTTTCTGATTTCCATGCTATTTTCCAAGAATCCCACTCTTGTTGATTTGATTGTTCTTGAAGGATTTTATATCCAGTTCTAACTGTATAACGTCCACCGCATGGGTCCCAGAGATATTCATCTTCCTCATCATGGTGGATTGGCGCTGCCCCTTTTAAGAGCTGCCTGATTTTGCTCCATTGCCCTTCTAGATCTGCAGGAATTGTTGAGATTTTCCAATCTTGCCACTCCTTTTGGTTCCATAGAGAGATTGAGTGTAAAGTATTGAAACCTTTACCTTTCATCCACTCTTGTATGTCTTCAATTTCTGGATGAGTCTGAAGTGGTTCTTTTCCCATGATTCTGTCCTGCCAAATTGAAATTGTTTTTCCATTGCCTGGGATTTTAGAAATGTATCTACTCATTAATGGAATTGTTTTTTAACCAGCTTCCAGACTTGGGTACATTGTCTTATTGGGATATTTCCATTAAGCAATCTTTTGCTGGTGCCATCCATATATTTTGATAAAAGAGTATTTTTCCACTAGCTCTCTTTTCATGTAATTAGCCTCCATATTATTTTCATTCCCAGTGTTGCATTCATGAGCCCAAGTATCCGTATTGATAGTCCTCCTTGTTCATAAGGTAGTACTACTTGCTCCCACCTAACCAGGCTAAATTTTTTGTTTTCTTGCTTCCCCTCTACCACAAAAAACTTCTTAAGATTAACTCCATTTGTTTGTGGGCACTTGATGGGGCCATGATTATTGCATATTGGTATATAGGTAGTGCTGCAAGGAGTGCTTTGATTAGTATTACCCTTCCTGCCATATTCAACCACATCATACCCCAACTTTGTATTTTGTTTTTCATTTTTTCAAATTTTTTAGTCCACGTTTCTGTCTTCATGTTCTCTTTTGAGATTGGAAGTCCCAAATGGAAGAAGTTTTTCCATTTTTCTTATACAAGGATGTCTAAGATTTGTGAGATCCTTTGCATAGTTTTGGGGGGGTATTCAATCCATATATCCTACATTTTGTATTTTTTAATAGCCTACCTGAAACCTGTAAAAAATCATCTAGTACTTTTTTGAACCTCCTTGCTATTATTGTTGAAGCCCCTCCCAGCAGCAATGTGTCATCAACAAAGAGTGAGTGGTTTATTGTTTTTTACTCCTTTTTCTATTCTAATCCCTATGATGTTTCTTTCCTTTCTTTGATTTTCCAAAGCCTGCTTAAGGTTTCCGCCATTATAATATATAGGAAGGAAGAGAGAGGACATCCTTGCCTAAGGCCTCTTGTGCTTTGAAAGAAGTCACTGGGCATTCCATTTATTAGGGGGGCAATCCAAGGAGTAGAAATGCATGCCTGTATGACTTCCATTATATCTATTGAGAAACCAAGTTTCTAGAGGACAACCATTAGATATGGATGGTTGACCCTGTCAAATGCATTAGCCATATCTAGCTTGATTATGAAGCCTTTCTCTTACCTTAGCATACTAGAGTGTACAACTTCCTGTACAATAATTACATTATCTATGATTTGCCTGTTGGGTACGAATCCTCCTTGGTTTTCAGATATGATTATTGGAAGTATTACCTTGATTCTATTTGCAAATATTTTTGTTATTATCTTATAAGATGAATTGCAAAGAGAGATAGGGAAAATTTGGTGCATATTTTACTTATTCAAAGGAAATTCTAAATAGATATTGAGGAATAATACTTGTTTCCTTAAATTGCATATTATGCTTTGTTTAATGGTTTGTAGCTTTGTAGATTGTGAATTGACGACTTTTATTTGTGATTAGCATGCATAACGTTTTAGGTTTTAATTCCTTTTAATACTCATGTTTAAAGAAGTGTTCTAGTTGGCATAAAAGTCATGGTACATGCCTTGTAAAATTTTCCTAGCCCTTTGAAGATAATTTTTCCTCATTTTTAAACACTGAAGATGTATTTACATAAAGATGTCCTTTCAACTAGTAAGATGATTGATTATTTTCTCTTACACTAGAGAAAAAGGTCCACAATATTGTTAACTTGTTTATAAAATTCAATATTTGACATGGATCTCTACCAGATGCAGGGCCCTTTATACCACCATCTTTAGACATGGAACACAACTAGCACTGTGGAATCTGGATACGATGGAGAGAAACTCAACATCCATGATTTCTTCCCAGCTTGAGTTTTCTTGTATGAACATCCTTAACCAGGTTGTGGTGACTTCAATGACACATGTTAGCTAGTTGTTTGTTACTCAACTTATTATTTATTTCTTTGTATTCCATCTCTCTGGAGAGATTGGGTATCGTGTACTAAGTCCAATGTAGCTAGGCTTTAGTGAATACTCAGTAGTACACACCATATTTTTCCTCTTTGCTTCACTGATATAGTTTAGTCAGCTCCTCTCTCTCTCTCTCTCACTCACTCACTCACTTTAAGATTATACTTGATTAGATATAATTTTCTTTAGAGATGTATTAAGGATTCCCTCATTGGTTGTAGCTTATATGCTAGTTTGTTTTTCAGTTGCATGAATCATGTTTTTTGTGAATGGTGTAAGCTTCAGTTGTAGTTGTGACCAACTATTATTGTACTATTAATAATAATTTTATATTTCTAGGCTTGTTTAAGGCTAACCTAGTCAATTGTGGGCCCATAACTCCTCTTAAGGAAGACACCCTGAAGTTGTATACATAATATAAACAACCCTCATTTTTGTAATTCAATCATGACATGATCTTCTTGATCTCTCTAATACAAATGATCTAGCTAATGGTCACCCTAAGCTCTCTTATTCTTGATTTTCGTCTTCTCTCTAGTTCTCACTTATGGATTCCCACCCTACTGCACGTATGGATCACCTCTAGCATAGTTATGGTTTTATGTTGTGCTGCCATAGAACTATTTTTCCCCTTGTTCATTACAGGAATTAGGTTTTCCTAGTTAGCTATGTTTGATCCTTTCACTCTGCAATGGATCTAACATGGTATGAGAGAAGGTTTGAACTTTGAACCTCCCTTGCTCATTTTGTTGCTAGTCAAGGTTTTCTTTCATGATCAGAATTTGCATGTGGAAGAGTGCCTAACTTGACATGTTTTTGGGGTTGTTTTTTCATAGTGTTATTGGTGTGAGAAAGGCACCATATTTTGGGATATTTAACATTGTTGTATGGGCATATTTGGAGGTCTTGCATATAAGGTTACACTGTCGTATGGCCATATTTGGAGGTCTTGCATATAAGGTTACACTATTGTATAGGCATATCTGGAGGTCTTGCATATAAGGTTACACTGTTGTATGGGCATATTTGGAGGTATTGCATATAAGGTTGTAGTGTGCAACCTAAGGGTTTACTAGCTGATTTATTTCAATCCATTTTCTGCAGCTGATTTGAGGCTTTTGTATGGTAGCATAATCACTATCTTCTGACTAGGGAACCAAGGTTTCAGATTTTTTGTAGTTGACCTAAATTTTTTAGTCCATTGCCTTCCTTTTACGGTACTCCTAGGCTTTAAATCCTCCTTCAAGGTCAATACTTGTTTTCTAGGCAGGTAACTTTTTTGCAGATTCCCCCAAAGAAGCTAGTACCTCTCTGTCATTTTAGTCTATAAAGGTGAATTACGGAAGACTTATGCAGGATTCTTCTCTATTTGTTTTACCTATGGGCTCATAGTGCACATTTGCCTTGTTGAATAGGGTTACTTATGATATTTAGTTAGAGAAAACCATTTTACTGTTTAGAGTGAGTGGTTGTCGATTCATAGGGAGAAAGCCCTTCCTCTTAATGATTAAGACATGACTTTATTAGATTTGCACTTTAGTTTTTTTGGATCAAGTACATGGCCCCATATTCTTGTATGCTATCTATATAGGCTTTCAGTCACCAATTGATTTAATTGTGGAGATTCACTTTTTGATGAAGTTCCTATTTATGATCTGTTAGGATCTTTTCCATGTTATGTCGTTTTAACTTGGTCCATTATGTTTATTTTTTGGTAGCTCCATTATTATGATTTAGAAAAACGTAAGCTAATCTTTGTACCTTAATTCTACTATTATGTTTTGTTGATTTTTTTTCTTTGTGATGTTATTACTTCTCTAGTGCCTAGGCAAACATATGATGAGTACCTTATTCATGTATTATTTGGATTCCATCCTACAGACTTTCTCCACAACATTTGATAACCTCATTCTTAGGGATAGCTTGTGCCAATATTTGTTATTTAAATAGATCAACTTGTCACATCTTCATAAAACCTCTTACTAGATTGTGGAATTGTGTGGATGTGGAATATATGGTGTTCAGGGGAACTATCTATTTGGATACTATTCAACATTAAGGAGAGATGTAGCTTGTGACAGAATGTCTTCTCTCAATGATCCCTCGTTTAGATTAAGGGGCCTTTTGAGTGCAGGATTGTAATCTTCTTTCTTGGTCACAATCGACTTTGTATTGAATTGGGTATTCATGAACCCTCTCTCATTTGTGTTAAATTGGGTATTCATAAATCCACTCTTATTTGTATTCCAGCTATGACCAACCTTGTATCAAGCCAAGAATTCATAAATCCACTCTCATTTGTATTGAGTTGGGTATTCATAAACTCACTCTGATTTTTACTATGGGGATAATTGACCCTTATTTAGGTCAAAGAATCCACTCCTATTTCTGCCCACGACTAAAATTATATTGAGTTTGGTATCTAGAAACCTACCTTCATTTGTATTTATCATTTTTGTTCATGTTTCATTGTTTAGCTTAAAGGGCCTATCGAGGATCGTGTAATCTTAACATGTGGCCAACATTGACTCTTATTGTACAACGCATTGTAATTTTATATTGTATTTCCAAGCTTGGTTAAGGCTAACTTAATCAATTCAATGTGGGCCCATAATTCCTCTTAGGAAAAGTGTCCCATCCTTATGTATATACTATATATACACAATTCTCATTTGTAATTTATTTGTTTGTTATCTTGATATATCTAATACAAGTGATTTAGCCTACAAGTATCTTAAGTTCTATTGTTCTAGGTTTGTGTATTCTCTCTAGTGCACATATGGATTCTCTCTCTAGCCAACATTCATTTTATTCGTAAGCTGAGAAATAATTTGGCACAAGGCCACTTTCTCAATATCTTCTAAGTCTATGACAAAGAGCTGAACAACGTAAAGCTAGTTTCGAAAATGCAGGTTAATCTTTTTTCTTCTTCTTTTCTTCTTTTGGTGAGAAGTTGGTTTCAACATCAATACTTTTTCAAGGTCTAATGGCATCAATTCCAAGTCATTTACTAGCAATATCTTTTCTCCAGTGTTCAATTTTCCAATGAAGAAACCAAACACTCAGCAAAGGGAATCTCTATGGCTAGTGGTGAGGATGACTATGGTGACATTGAAGAGGGTACTGAAGTATTCAACAAGGATTGGCTACCTGAAAAGAAGTCAAATAGGTGAGAAAGCATGTTTTTTTTATGGTAAATATACTTTTGATTATCTTCTAAATGGTTCAAATTCCAGAACATTTGACTCCCCTGTCATTTATTACTTAAGAAGACAAATGAATAGTTTGTTAAATAGCTGCCAATCCTATTTTCAATCTGAAATGAAAAACAACTGAGAATAAATATCTAGTCAAATTCATGGCTGGAATGAATGTCTACTGAAAATTCTCTTTGATACTATCTCATAGAGAGGATACCTCGAAGTCCATAATGGAAGCCAAGTCTCATACACATGGTGCAGTGAGTAATGAAGAGGATGATATTGTAGAAACACTAGAATTCTCTTCAGATGAAGAGGATGATGATGCTCAAGAAGAAAAAGATGATGATGATGATGATGGTCTTGGTGATTATGTAGATGATAGTGAAGACCTGGGAGATCAACCATCTGATAAAAAACAGAAGAGAAATAAAGGAAAATCAAAGAAAAAAATCATGAAAGCAGCAAATTCACATGTAAAATTCAAGAAACCTGGGCAAAGGAGGATATCACGAAAGAAACAAAAATTTTCTTAGTGAGAAACTTCCCAAAATCATCCTCTAGAATAACTAGCAGTTTTGTAGAGTTCTAATGCTATTATTTACCAGTTCACTACACTAAAAAAATTTGGAGAGAACTTGCTGATTGGAGATGCTGATAAGGCTTGAGAAAATATCAATCATAAAAAAATATCGATTATTACATCTAGACCAAACATTTTCAATTGTGACATGTTGCATAACAATTTTCTTTAGCAATGAGTACGAGTCTTTGTCCATCGGCATGGTAACATTTTAACATGATTTATGTAGTATATGAGAGAGAAACATCCTTATTATAACAGATTTCTTAGGAGATTGATTGTAAACATTGTGTTTATTATCAATTGTCTACATAATGATATGCAAGTATGGCTTTGGAATCATATGGACTGAATCAATTATTATTTTTTGATTTATGGTTTCAGTTATATCTAGACAAGGGTCTATAGGTATGACCTCAGTATCATATGTATTGGAAATATTTTGACATTATCTTTGGCTTTTTTTTTTTATAATTTCGGTAGCTAATATCCCTTGGTAGCTCTTTAGTAGTTGTTGAAACTTGATATAGAGTCGGATTGATCATAGGACTTGTCACGTTGGGAATTGGTAGAAGTTTAATATTGACAGGGGTATGATAATGTATTTTTCTTTCACACAAAAATAGAAACATTAACATGATTATAGTGCTAATCAAGCACCTGTATCAGGCTATGTGCTAGGTTAAGCGTATAAATTATTGACAAACAATGCTTTCCATGGCCAAATTCCTGTTCAAATCACTAAAGCAGCCAGTCTATGGGCATTGGAGATATCAAACAATCAATTCAGTGGAATTATTCCCTCTGGCATTGGACAACTGTGGAATCTCAGCAGCTTTATGGCCAGTCACAACAATATATCAGGGACTATTCCAGTGGAACTCACTAGATTATCCTCACTGTCGAGGCTTTCTCTTGATCACAATATGTTGTATGGGGAGCTTCCTGAGACAATAATATCGTGGAAAGGTCTCTCAAATCTTAACCTTTCTAACAACTGCATCACAGGATCAATTCCTGCATCGCTTGGGTTGCTGCATGTTCTTAACAACCTTGACCTCTCAAACAATTTTCTTTCAGGGAATATACCTCCTAAGTTAGACAATCTCAAGTTGAGTTTTCTGAATGTGTCTGACAACCTTTTGTCTGGCTCTGTTCCTCTTGGTTACAATAATCTGGCCTATGACAAAGGTTTTCTTGACAATTTGGGCCTTTGTGGAGGCAGGCCATTAATGCTACCTTCATGTTTCCAGCAGAAAGGAAGATTTGAAAGTCATCTATATAGGGTATTGATTTTGGTTATTGTTCTGATAGTATTACTCTGCTTTATTGGTATAGGTTTCTTGTATAAGACATACAAGAATTTTTCTAGGGTTAAATCAAGTACAAAGTCGTGAAAGCTCATAACCTTTCACAGGGAAAAATTTGATGAGTTAGACATTCTGAAGAGATGACAGAAGATAATGTTATTGGAAGTGGAGATGTGGGAAAAGTGTACAAGGAAACATTGAGAAATGATAATATTGTTGTTTTGAAAAGGATCTGGAACAACAGAAAACTGTAGTCTTCCCAAGACAAGGGATTTCAAGCATAGGTAGAAACTCTATGGGATATTAAACATGCCAATATTATCAAGCTACTATGTTGCATATCTAGCTTAGGTTCTAATTTGTTAGTACAAGCCAAATGGTAGCATGTATGAACGACTTCATAGTTCTCAAGGGGAACATTGGATTGGACTACTTGTTATAAGATTTATTTTGGTGTTGCTAAGTCCAATAATACATAGGATGTTAAATCGTATAATATATTGTTAGATTCTAAATTGAAGGCCCATATTGTTGATTTTGGTTTAGCTAGAATTGTAGAGAAGTTGGGTCAGAAGAACATAGTGTCAGGTGTTGTTGGAACATATGGATATATTGCCCCAGGTAAGAATTTACAACCGAATTGTTAATGCCTATGAATATATGTGTGTATATATATGCCTTAGTCAACAGAAAATAAACAATTTTATATGAACTGATTTAATTGATGGACATGTGTGCATAGTATTCTTACACCCATAAAGTGAATGAGAAAAGTGACATATACAACTTTGGTGTGGTCCTGCTAGAGCTCATGACTGGAAATAATCCCAATTGGAAATGATGTAGAATTTGGAGATTACTCAGACATTGTTACGTGGGTTTGGAATCAGATTCACATCGATATCAATAACATCTTGGATGCGCAAGTAGAAAAATCATATAGAGAAGAAATGATGTTGGTGTTCAGGGTGGCTTTGTTATGCACTAGCACTCTACCCATCAATAGGCCTTCCATGAGGGAAGTTGTGAAAATGATGCTTTTTCACAACAAAGATTAACGAATTATAAAGGAAGCAACTACCACTTTGTCTCTCCAACTCAAGAGGAATCCCTGTTCTTTTAGATATTATTCCCCTTCTGTATACACTAGCACATGTCCATTTAATGTGGCATAGAATTGTGACCTTTATCTTAATTTATATCTGATATTAAAATCATTGTTCAATGATTCCCTTTACGTTGTTGAACTATAGGAGAATTTGATTCAAAGAGAAGTACTAGATCTCTATCTTATATTGGCTTTATTAGTTTGTTCCAAATAGGAGATACATCTATCCTGGTGGAAACATTTCACCAATCCCTTGCACAGAAGTAGTTGTTATCCCCCAAATCACCAAGAACAAAGTTATAGGAAAATAATGGACCTGTTGGGTCTTTAGCAAAGACATCAACAGATCTGCCAACCATATTTGGTAACAATTCATAACACAGCTAGAATCTCACTTTCTCGATAACAGCACATATATGAGCTATTGTTCTGTAGCATAGCCTTCAAAACAAGAATCAATTTTGAGTTCACATTCCCTTTAGTGTATATAATAGGGTATTTTTACAGCCCAACTATGAAACATCTTATGCAGGGTAGCCTGTTTTGAGATTGTTCTATCAAAGAGATGATGAAAAAGGAATATATGTAGAACAATGTGGTATATATATCCTTGATCTCATCATCATGGATGAATGTTTGATAGTAACTTCTGTGAATCTCTTCTATCATTTAAAGGAAGTCATGAGGCTTTGTTTTCTGGTTATTGCATTGAGAATTGTAGTGTAGGGTAGTGTATTGTAGTGTATGTGCAAATGAAGAATTGTAACCACAAAAATTAGTAGCTATCAAAGGAGAATATACAAACAACCTACTAGAGTCTGAAGATACCTCCAAGAGTTGTATGAAGTAGAATAATGTTGAGTAATTTTCATTTTTTCAATGAAGTTTGTGTCTATATGGGATGTTTTATTACATACTTCATCTTTAATGCAAGTCAAATATTAAATTGGTGAATTCATTTTGTGAGGTTGGTTGAGAGAATTTATTTTTTGAATTCTGTGGGGATTCACCATTTGTTGCAAGGGTATGATGTTTCTCACTTTCTTTAAGAAATAGAAATTGAAATTTTAGCCTCCAGTTCGTCTCCTAATTGTGTTATTCTCAGGTCACATTATGCTTCGATTTATTTTTTATTATTTTTGTGGGATGCCTCTTCCTCTTGTATGGTAGATTGATGTTCCTTGAGCTGACCTTCCAATCAACCCTTTTTTTAGTATCTAGATGTTTTCCTCAACAAACATGTATATATATATATATATATATATATATATATATATATATATAGATATATATATATATATATATATATATATATATATATATATATATATATATATATATATATATATATATATATATATATATATATATATATATATATATATATATATATATATATATATATATATATATATATATATATATATATATATATATATATATATATATATATATATATATATATTCTTCTGAATATAATGAAGTTGAAGACACAATTGAAATGAAAAAGATATGTCAATTTGTAAGATGTCATTAAGATTGTAAGAAGTTTGATTAAGCCTCAAAGTGTTGTAGAATAATTTTTATCTACTCATAACAGACTCTTATCCTCAAATCCTTTTCATGAAATTTAAACTAAAATCGACAAGAATCTACATCTAATGAGTTTGCTTAAAATTTATTTTTGGTATCATTATCTTCACCAGAAAGGTGAACCTTCTACTACGATGTGACATAGATCCTTTTCATGAAATTTAAATTTGAAACTTGGTGACTAAAATCACAGAAATCTACATCTAATGAGTTTTTCTAGATCCTTTTCATGAAATTAAAATTTGAAACTTGGAGACTAAGGGTCTTGACAAGGACCTGGTATTTATTATTTATGTAAGGAAATCTCCAAAAGTGTCATGCATCTCTTCTTGAATTTTCCCTTTACCAAGGAAGTGTGGAGTCTAAATAGTCTTAAAATCTCACAGTGGTGGAAAAGGAAGAAATATGGGAAGGAGAATCAATTGAAGAAACCCTGGAAACTTGGTTAAAAAACAATGAGGCTAGAAAGATCCACCATTCCCTAGCACCTTTTGTCCTTTGGGAAATCTAGTTAACAAGGAATGAGAACTTGTTCCAAGACAAAGTAGTCTCTGCTGGGAACCTTCCCTAAATTCAAGAGAGCCTACCTTTTCTACCAAAAAGTCTCAAAGCAAGAAAAACTAAATAAATCTAGAAACCCCTGACATCTCTCCTAAAATTTAATACTCCTCATGGATTCTTCGATGAGGCAACAAGCAGAGACTCAAAACAGAGTGGAGGTGGGGGGATTCTAATTATTCCATAGAATTTGAACACCAAGCCAATCACCTTTGAATTTGGATTATGTGTTGCCACATATATTTTTGTAGAAGTAAAGGCTACCACCATTGTAATGAACTTTGAATGTGGATTAGGTGCTTCCACAGATATCTTTACAGAAGTATAGGCTACCACCATCCTAATGAACTTAGCAAGAGGATGAGGTCCTAGAAGCCTAGATATATATGGGGACTCCAAAATGGCTATTGACTAGATGTAGAGCTCCAGCCTCCAAAAATCAAATGTTCAATTACATAGGTGCCTCCACTTTGCAAAAGAACTAAAGAATACCTTCAATTTTGTATCCTTTCACCACATCTACAAAGTATAACCAAGAAGTTGATATTGTCTCAAATCAAGCACACAATACAGGGATACTATCTCAAATCAAGCTCACAATACAACAATCAAGCACACAGAAGAGAACATGGTTCCTTGCCAATCAAAGGATCAATTGTGAACTCATAGCCTCAATACAGGGATGGCCTACTGTAGAAAGACTCAGTTCAATAGTGCCTATGGCTGAGAGGAATGTCCCACGTCCCTAGCAAGTTATTGTACATTATTTATAAAAGATAAGTGTTTTGGTTATGGATTTTATGATGTGTTAAATTATTGTGTAATTATTGTTGAAAATGCTATAAATATTAAATATTTATGAGTTATTACAAATCTGCAATGTTTTCTTAGGAATTGCAAGTAATTGTTCGTCTATTTGTATGTGTAATG
The DNA here is from genome assembly GCA_031772625.1 of Pinus tabuliformis. Lineage (NCBI taxonomy): Eukaryota > Viridiplantae > Streptophyta > Pinopsida > Pinales > Pinaceae > Pinus > Pinus tabuliformis. The sequence continues at coordinate 515,721,054 of CM062811.1, forward strand.
TTTTATTATTTGTGAAGGAAAAACAATTATGATATTAGAGATGTATAGTATGTTGCAATGACGGAAATTTGTGAGAAATTTTTAATGCCTCTCCATCCCAGTAGGCACAGTGGTGGACATGCATGTCACAAAGTGGTATCAAAGCCCTATTGGGCATAAGTAATTATAGTGTCAAAGTATGGCAAAGCCATATTAAAAAGGAATTTTAAAAATTCATCTTTTATAGAGGTTGAAATTTTGTGACATATGCCTGGAAGTGAGTTTTGGGTGTATTACAATGTGGTATCAAAGTCAAGCTACAACAATGGACCTACATAGGGCAAAATCAATATGTGAAAAAAATAATTACATAGATGAAATATTTCGAGGATACTTGGAAATCATTTGTCAAAGTTTCTTGTGAGAAAATTGGGGGAAATTTCTATGAAATTAGAGGAAATGGAATTCAAGGGTTAAAATATTTGTTGTTAATCTCTGCTTGAGTGACTACAAGCCTAGAATTGGTTGAATTTAAAATTATAGAACAAGGAGAAGGAATGGAGAGTATGTTTGCAAAACATTGGAGGAAAGTCCTTGGATGAAATTGGGTAAAAATTAAAGGAAAAAACCCAAATTATGGATAAATTTGGGGAAATTAGAAAAATATTAAATCTTCGTAGTGAATTTAGGTTGAAATCATGGCCATCATTTTCAAAGAGTTGAATATGGTAGCAATTCATTGTTTGTAAGGCTAAATTTGGCTAGGGAAGCCAAATTACAAAGTTCCATGGTGGCTGAGGGAGAAATTTTAAAACTAAGCAATTTTGAAATTTTGGAAAATTTTGAAAATTCTTCCATACATATTGATGTGAAGGCTATGCACCAAGTCATGTGGACAACCACAATGGTAGACGGAAATGGTAGGTTACATGTGGAAAATTCCACAAAGGTAGAAAAATGGCGTTCTGGTGCATGCTAGTGGGGCCAAGGGATGTTGTAGGGGTCACATAACATAAGTGGTGTCAAGACTTTAGAGTAATTGTTTTGAAAAACATAAACAAAACCCTATGACCAATTAGATGGTGATGTATGGTACCATTGTGGTAAGTGGTATTGGTACTTGGAGGACAAGATAACCTCCTTGCAACTCAATCCCTTGTGATGCTTCATGACCATCAATTTCCACTCAATATCCATCATTTGATAAAGTGCAAGGGAAACTTATCTGCCAAGATGAAAAGGATGTGGGATTGGCCTTGCATGTCACTAGCCTGTGAATAGGGGATAGGTGGATGAGCGATAGAGGATGTGAGACCCTTGTCCCATTTGTAACAAAGGTGGCAAAGGAGGTGATGTTACAAGTTCTTAGGGTGAAATGTGGACCTAAGGTGCCACATTGAAAACATCCTAGATCAACAAAAGTTTCCCTATATTAAAAAAAAAAAAAAAAAAAAAAAAAATTGGATAACAATAAAGATGTCATTGAAGATTTTGAAATACATTAAAAGCACAATAAAAATGTAACTGAAAAGAAGACATATTCTTAAAATACAAAATTAGCTATCTAGGTTGAAAAATAAACACCTAACTATATAACAACACAAAGGATATTGTTGAAGTATGTCAAGTGGAGGGATGGAATATTGGGAGCAAAAGATTAAATTAATGAAACATATCAAAAGTTTATGTTGAGATTAAAAGATTTAAATCGTTGAAGGGTATGGATAGGCTACAATAATATTCCTATCATTGACCTTTGGAAAGTTCATTTCACATAAAAATCAATCATTGTCTTTATGGTTGCTTAAAAAGTAACCAAATCGTGTTATAACAAGCAAATATGTTGATGAAAGACAAATAATCAACTAGAAAAGCTTGAATGTTTGTTTATTAGCTGTAACCTTCCTCCAAGTTCAAGATGGGTAAGAACCAAACTTCTCTCATGCCATATTTATTCTTTGCACCAACAAAAGCAAGGTGCCTGATAGCCCAGGGTGGGGAAGATCCCCATGTGTGGGTAAGTCACTAATACAATAAATTGAATAAAAAAGGACCTGAAATCTTATTATTTAAGGAATTCAACATAAAATAACAATTAAAGGACATCATATTTATTTCAATTTCTATATTTAAAATTTATGAAACTATAAACCAACATAAATCCATCTTATCCTTGGATCTACTAAACATCGATAGGGATAAAAAAAGGAAAGGTGAAAACCTCAAACATCTTTTCTCACACCAATGGATATTGTTTGAACTAAAATTAGGGGGTTGTAGCTATACCTGTACAGCTTGTTACAACAAAAAATGGGAGAAATCAATCTCCAATACTCGTATCCATCCATCTCCATCTCAATATAGGCAGGGCAGTGAAGACATTTTTCACAAAGTCCATGTTCTAACATAGCTACTTGGAAACTATTTTACAAACTAATTATATAACAAGATACATAGATAGATCATACCTAATTTTTCAATAGGCCTCAAAGGAAGTAGCCAAACTTGGCAAGCAAGGATTGTAATCCCAATGCTTTGTTCCATTTCAATTCTAGTTCTCACATTTATTTCCCACATTTCCTCCCTCTCATGACTGGCATAGAGCTTAATGTTTATTTAACTACACTTGCATAAGTGAGAGTTCTAATCTCTGCCTTTGTTACCCCTAGGTTAAGGGAATATCTTCACTCACTATCTCTAATCATTGTTCCTCCCATGGATTGTGAATTTTCCATTTCACCATTTTCCTCCTGTATTTCTTCTCCTTTTTTGCATTTTTCACCTTTATTATTTTTTTCGCTTATCTTCTGCCTGTCAATTTTCTAAGGACTTCTTGTGGCTAATTTTTGTTACACAGTGTTTTGTCACCGACCCCGCATTCCCTAATCCTGGACACTGCCGGTCTGTGTTATTGACATCTTCTTTATGTCATGTTGCAAAATATGTGTCGATGTCTTCCTTGTCATCTCAAGAAGAATACTTCAGTTCGTTACTCCTGGAGCATACCCTTTTTTACCTATGTTTATGGGTCATCGCGTGTCATCGGTTATTCCACCTACGGACATGGCCAAGATTGAACTATCCCTAGCAACATCGTCGCTTTGTCTCTGTGTTTCACTCATGATGAGCTACTTTTGGCGAGTTTTTTAAACATATTGTCGAAGCTTTGGAGTGTAACAACTTCATGGGCGGTCCTATGGTTGGTTGTTGGATCAGATGAGCTCGCCTCTCTCCTTTGGGATGGTTGTTCCACCTTTTGTGCAACCTCCCAAAGGGATAAGCTCTTTCTCGCATCTCTTATGGAAGATCCTCCTCCTATAAATTCCTCCTCCATGGCTGAGATTAGTTAGCTTCAGAGTTCAAGAGTTCAGTTGGTTTGGAGAAAGTTTTAGTGGATTCTGAAAGTAGCTTAGCCTGGGATAATTTTGAGTGGGTTTGGCTTGATTGTAAGAGTGTTCTAGCATCGTAATTTTTCCTTTTGGGTAGGAGAGATGTTAGGATATTCTGACACATAGGAAATAGTTAAGTATAACTTGGTCTAGTGTAGAGTTAGGTAAAGTATGTTTCTTTACTATGTACTTTTGTAACTTACAATCTGACAGTCATGATATGTAGTGATCTGATGGTTCATTCTCTCCTCAGTATTATCGACACTTGATCTGTGGCTTAACACCCGATTGGTCCTTGATCTCTATTTAAATAGCATGGAGGTTCATTTGTAGGGTAACCATTCATGAGAGAAGCTTATGTAAATTTTCATTCTTTTATTAATAAATTGCCTAAAGTGGCCGCGTTGGCTCATGCCGTGGACTGTTTCCCTCTTAGAGGATTTTAACCACGTCAACAATATTGGTGTATTGATCTGTGATCTGTTTGTGAGAGGTGTCCTTTGGTGTTCTGTCTGAGGAACTTACCCTGTATATTCCTACATGGTATCAGAGCAATTTGAGGGCCGCATCCGTTGGTGATCCAAATCTGAAGCCGGTAGAACTGCATCCAATTGTTGTTTCCTAGATCGATTGTTTCTGACTGCATTTGGGCCGAGAGTACTGCTCTATTGTGTTAGGAGCATCTGTTCGAGTGAGGAACCCCTTTTGTTTCACATGAAAAGGTTTCTGATAGACTTAGCTACGTCATTTTTAAGATCTGGAGGTATACAATGTTTATTTGTAGTTTTCAGTTATTTTCTCTGTGTTTATTTTGATTTATTTAGCTCTTTATTTTTTTATTACCAGATCTATACCTTTCATTTTTGTGAATGCTCTTTGCCCCGCAACTCTGTGTGATCTAGGCAAATCAAAAACATAAAGGAAGGATTTTTCTCATGCGTATGCTCTTTTCCACCGCGCCTTAGTGTGATCTTGGAAAATCAGAAACATTGAGGAAAATATTTAGTTTCAAGCTAAAGCTAACTTCAAGTCGTAAGGTTTGTTTTTTCTTGTACGTCCATGTTGGATTTTGTGTTTTTTGTTTTGTAGGCAAAAAGAGCTTTCTCAAGTAAGCACGCACCCCAAGCTTCAGTGACTAAACAAAAACAAAAAACAAAAAGAACCCCCCTTCCTCTTTTCCAAAAATTACTAACCTTTTAATCTAGCTCACTTGGTCCAAAGCTACTTTATGAGAGTAGAGGTCTTGAGTTCAAGTCTTTCTCTTTTTTGATCTAATTAGATTAAGTTTGGAAAGGGGGCAGATATTTTTTATAAATATAACATTATTATTCATTTCTACACATTCCCGCACTTCGCCAGCATCTTCAACAACTTTTCTTCAAAAAGCCATAACTTCTTCCTCCGGAAGCCATTTTCAGAGCCCTTTTTTTTCAATCAGCCTATTTTTTCGAGATCTTTCCATTGGAACACTTATTTTCAGCATATACAGCTTCAATTTCTATTAAAATGGAAAGTCCATGCCAAGTTTTCTTGATAGCACCAACTACTTCCAATGGTGGTCCTACGTTGTGGATTTACTTAGAAGTAAAGGTCTTTATAGAATAGCCTCAGGCCAAGAAACCAAACTGAAATATGAAGATAAGGTAGCCAAATGGGAAAATAGGCAAGAGCAGGCACGTGGGTTGATAAGGATGTCTATTTCTCTAGACGTTAGATTCCATATCGCAGAACTTGATACTCTTGATGAAGAAACGAAACAGATCACTAAAGTTTTTGGAATTAAAAATGAACTTAGAGCCCATCAACTCGAAAATGAGTTGCTTACATTGGACCCCCATAATTTTTCTTCAATTGAAGATTTTTTGTCCAAGTTCAAGACCCTTAGACTTCTCTTGGAAGGTGTTAAGGTTAAGAAAGAATATGGTAACCTTATGTATTCCATTCTTACTAAGTTGGGACCAGCCTACTCTGTGTTTGTTTCCACCTTCCATTCTACAAGAGAAGCCTTCATTTCTCAAGGAAAAGACTACAAGTCCCCTTCCTTTGATTCCTTTTGTGATTCTTTAATAAGAGAACAAGAAAAATTCTTACACCATGGTATTCTTAATCTTGGAAACTCTTCTAAGAAAGCCTTAGCCGCCCAGCAACAACCAAATTCAAAGAATCCTAAGAAACCGTATCCTAAAAGGAATGGTCCTAAACCAAACAAGGGTCCTAAGCAATTTCAGCCTCCAAATGACAAATAATTTCAACAAAATGATAAGGAAAATAAAAACAAAGGGAATAAAATTGATTGACATTGCCACTTTTGTAATCAAGATGGCCACTTAGAATCCAAATGCTTTAAGAAGATGGAAGCCTTGGAAGCAGCAATGAAGAAACACAACATCCATTTGGAGCACTCTTCAACTTCAACTTCATCTTCAAGAATAGCACTTTCTGCATGTGGTTTTCAAACATCTTGGTCTGGATATGCACTAAATGTATCTTCTACTTCTAATTCTCATGATTGTCTCATTGATTTTGGAGCTTCTTATCACATGGCCAAAAACAAAGCCATGTTTTCTTATTTAAATGATTGTAACACCAAAAATATATATGTTGGTGATGATAGATCTCTTAGTGTTGTAGGGACTGGAACTGTTCATATAGAAAATGGTCAATTTAATGATGTATTATGTGTTCCAACCTTATCCTGCAACCTTCTATCTGTATATCAGATAACTCATTCAGGTGAAGGTAAAATTGTTGAATTTTCAGCTCACGATGTTGTAATTAAGGACCTAAGAGATCCTAGACAAATTTTAGCTACTGGCATTGCTGATGATTCTACAAGGTTGTATAAGTTTAACAAATTTGGGTCATCAAATATTCCCTCGGTATTTGTTGCTCATAATGATGAACTGAGAAAACTTTGGCATGAGCGATTTGGTCACTTAAACTATTGCTCCCTTCAGAATCTATGTAAAGAAAATATGGTGATAGGTCTTCCAATGGTATCTTGCAGAGATGGTGCTTATTCTGGATGTGTACTCGAAAAAAATCATCGGTATAGTTTTGAAAAACGTGCCTCTTGGCACGCCTCAGTCCCTTTACAGCTTGTGCATAATTATTTATGTGGCCCACTTCTAGTTGTTTCATTATCTGGCTACAAGTATTTCTTAAATTTCATTGATGATTTCTCCAGATGCAATTGGGTATACTTCTTAAAACTCAAGAGTGAAGTATTTAACATGTTCTTGGCCTTTGTTGAAAAACAAACTGGACATCAAATTCTTAAGCTAAGATCTGATAATGGCGGAGAATATGTTAACAACAAATTCATCAACTTTTGCACTGAGAATGGAATTCAAATGCAACATATTGTTCCATATACTCCACAACAAAAGGGTGTAGCTGAAAGGAAGAATCACACCTTAAAGGAAATGGCTAATTGTATGCTTCAATCTAAAGGACTTAGTCTTAATTTTTGGGCAGAAGAAATTAACTATGAAAATTACATAATAAATCACACTCCTACTAAGGTTTTAAAGAATATTACTCCAGAAGAAGCATGGAGCTCAATTAAACCAGATGTAAGTCACTTTCATGTTTTGGAAGTGAAGCATGGTCCCATATTCCAGATGAGAACATAAAGCTTTAGAACCTAAAAGTGAAAAATGTATTTTGTTGGATATTCTAAAGATGTCAAAGGATATAGACTTATTACACTTAAGTCCAAAAATGTTATCATTAGAAGAGATGTAAAGTTTGCTGAAAATCTATCGGCCTATGAGCCTAGTTCGGCGGATGTGCCACCTCTCTCTATCTCTTCTACTTTTGAAAATATTTCTTCTTCAGATGATGAAAGCGAGGATGCCTCCTCCACCTTCTCAGGATCCTCATTTCACTCCTCAACTTCCAAAATGGGTCCATGCTACTCAGGATGTAGCAGGCGCTCTTGCCAGTGATCCTACAGATCAACGACGTACACATTCTCAGTTTGGTAGAGCCTCTTCTTTACTGGCTCAAGCTTCAGCGAATTATGATCCTAACACCTTTGCAGAAGCTTCAGGCCATCCAGATTGGGATGCAGCTATGAATGAAGAATATCGTTCATTATTGGCAAACGATACATGGGATCTTGTTCCTCTACCAAAGGGACGAAAACTTGTTAGATGCAAATGGGTTTACAAAACCAAGTATGGACCAGATGGAAAAGTTGATAAACATAAAGCTCGTCTTGTTGCTAAGGGTTTTTCACAAGTTGAAAGCGTTGACTATACTGAAACCTTCTCCCCTGTTGCCAAAATGAACTCTATTCGCCTTGTTCTTTCCCTTGCTGCCTCTTTCAAGTGCGAAGTCCATCAGATGGATGTTAAATCTGCCTTCTTGCATGGGGACTTGCATGAAGAAATCTATATGGAACAACCTACTGGCTTTATACAAACAAACTCTAGCCTTGTATGCCGGCTTAAGAAATCCCTTTATGGTCTCAAGCAAGATCCTCGGGCTTGGTATGCCAAAATGGATAGCTTTCTTTTAGAAACTAGCTTTTCTAGGTGTCATTCTGACAATACTGTCTACACCAAGAAAGTGGGCAAGTCTCTTATCATGTTCTTTATGTTGATGATCTTATCCTTACTGGTAGTGATCCACACCTTATAAACCCTGTGAAGTCTAGACTTAAAAGGAAGTTTGAAATGACAGACTTAGGACACTTGCATTATTTTCTTGGTCTTCAAGTCTTGCAATCCAAGGAAGGTATTTACCTTTCCTAGTCCAAGTATGCATGTGATCTTCTACACCATTTTCACATGGAAGAATGTAAGCCAGCCCCTTCTCCCTTTCAGTCTGGAGCCAAACTTTCAGTCACTTGTACTTCCCCTGAAGTTAATGCTACCTTATACCATCAACTTGTAGGAAAATTTTTGTATCTAACCCATACTCATCCTGACCTTTCCTTTGTTTTTGGCTTTATTTCTCGGTTTATTCAAAACCCACATGAAAGTCATTGGAAAGCAGCTAAAATAACACTTCGTTATGTTCGAGGTACAGTTCAGTTTGGGATTCATTACAGTGCAGAAGCATCTCCTCTATTGGTTGGTTTCACTGATTCTGATTGGGTCAATGACCCTAATGATCGGAAGTCCATTGCAGGTTATGTGTTCACTCTTGTTTCAGGACCTATTGCATGGGCTTGCAAGAAACAAAGTGCCATTTCTCTTTGTTCAGTAGAAGTAGAGTATCGTGGTGCCATAGAAGCTAGTAAGGAAGCCTTGTGGATTCGTCAGATCCTGTTAGAGTTTGGCTTTCAGCAGCAGCATCAGACTACCCTTTGGTGTGATAATCAAAGTGCCATTCAACTATGCAAAGATTGAGTCCAACATCAGCGCAGCAAACACATTGAATTGCACATGCACTTCATCAGAAAGCTCATTCACGACCATGTTCTTGAAGTGCAATATTGTTCAACAGATGATCAAGTTGCAGACATCTTTACAAAGGCTCTCACAGAGGCAAAGTTTACTAAACTTTGATTTATGGTTGGAGTTCAGGAAGTTGTCACTAAGGGGGGATAGGGTCTAGTGCCTCCTTCCTTCTCCTATTGTGTCATATTTGTACATCCTTCAATCCTATCCCAAGTTGTTCTTAAGGGGGGATGTTAGGATATTCCGACACATAGGAAATAGTTAAGTATAACTTGGTCTAGTGTCGAGTTAGGTAAAGTGTGTTTCTTTACTATGTACTTTTGTAACTTAAAATTTGACGGTCACGATATTTAGTGATCCGACGGTTCATTCTCTCCTCGGTATTACTGACAATTGATCCGTGGCTTAACACCCAATTGGTCCATGATCTCTATTTAAAGAGCATGGAGGGTCATTTGTAGGGTAACCGTTCATGAGAGAAGCTTATGTAATCATTCTTTTATTAATAAATTACCTGAAGTGGCCGCGTTGGCTCAAGCCATGGACTATTTCTCTCTTAGAGGGTTTTAACCACGTCAACAATACTCGTGTATTGATCTGTGATCTGTTTGTGAGAGGTGTCCTTTGGTGTTCTATCTGAGGAACTTACCCTGTAGATTCCTACAAGAGAGAGTTATTTATCCTCTTGGGAGACACTTCATAAGTGAATGCTTGCAGAGACATGCTGACAGGACCCTTCAAGGATACCTAAAACGTCAAGGCATGGTTGTAAGTTTTACTTCATTTTACATTAATACAAATCAATGGTCTATTTCCTATATCTTATGTCAAATTGCATATTGATAGCGTGAAGTTCCTTGACCCTTTAAGTAGATCGTTTTTGTCATACTCTATTATGTTCGTTATTGTTCTCTGTATGTTGTTTTCAGGTACAGAATTGATTAGAAGAACGAGCGCTGGAGCAACACAACGAGAACTTCATAAAATGAGGATTTGAAGGTAGGCCTTCATGACATCAACTATCTAAGGAAATTTGCTTTGGTAGTATCTTTGTTGTGACTAGACCCACTCTAGGGCTAGAGGGGTTGCCTCCGTCCATAGAGGGAACTTTCCTGCATCACAATTTCCCACTCCTCGCTCATATATTTATATTCTAATACATGAGAAATATCTTTATATTCCATAAGAGGAATATACATATTTCAGTCCTTGAGGGATTTCTTAGACAACAAGGCTCATAGCCATTATAATAAATACTCATTATGAGTTCAATACATTGTCACATGTAGGATTTCTTCCTACCACCTGTGGTAAACCTAATTGACTTTCCATGAGAAATATCTTTATATTCCATATAAGGAATATACTTTTTTTGGTTCTTGATGGATTTCTTAACAAGGCTTGAAGCCATTACAAGAAATACTCATTATGAACTTTGTTAGCCCTTTACAAAGCCTTTATGATTCAATGAAAGATTCACCAAGATCTTACAAGATTTTATAATTCAGTGAAAGATTCACCATGATTTTACATGATAACATAATTTGGTGAGATTCGCTAAAGAAATTATATATACATATTATATTATTGATAAAATCACCTTCCATTTTTCCTATGTATCATGGGGATTCACCCATTTATTATACATATAAATTTAGAGGGTTCTTAAATTTTCCCTGTTTCCAAAGCAATGCTTCCTCTCTCAATATTGTTGCAAATGCATATCCTAATCCTGGTCTTAGTGACATTGAGAAATAATTTCAATTAATTCAACTCTAGCTTCAGCCCTGGAACGATCGTCTTGGCTACATTGAGCGCCACATTCCTTGTCTGCCTCAATCTGAAATGCTAGGCTCAAGTTCAAAAGATCCCGCTCCAGTGGAATCTTCATATGATTAGATGATGGAAGGTCATGTCTGTTGCTATTTTTTCTTATGGTTTGATGTATATCTCGAGTAGCATGTATGTTTACAGTTTTATGCTTAGTATATGGTTTCCAGACTATAAGTCCTATAAGGATTTAAAAGACATACTCAAACTATTTAAGATTTGGATGGAATATAATACGGTTCGGTGGCCAACAGACTTGGTTTCCCACTGGGAAGGTTGAGGTCATAGAACGTTTCTCATGTTTGTAACTTGCCTGATTATTGAAGTGAATGAATGGATAGGTATTGCCAAGCTTACAAAAAAAAAACTCTACCATCCACCTAATAATTATTGATAATTAAATTAAAATTTTAGAAGCCCAACATGCCTATCAACTTTATTATTAATTATAAAAGGAATTGATATATAAGTTTTAAAAAACATGTAACAAGATTCTTAACCATGGAGATTCATCCCCACTTTACCATGGAGATTATTAATTATAAATAGGTTTTGTTACAATATCATGAGCCAATACCTTGCCTTATCAAATACCACATGCCCAAAATACCATAACTCATTTCATATGGCACTTGTTGATATGACATTTTTGTAATTAATCAATTTAATTAAAAGGAAAAAATGGTATAACTACTTTGGAGATAAAGTGTTCAACCGTTAACTTGTGAATACTACTAGGAATATTCTACAATATTTCGTGGAGGTTAAATCCTTATCATCCACCTAATAATTATTGATAATTAAATTGAAATTATGGAATCATTATTCCAAAATAGATACACCTATTTGGGTAATAAACATGCAATATATGTTTGTGTAGCTAACACATACATATCTCGTATGTGTACTAATAATATTAAGAACCACACTTAATGCAAGTTTCCTATATGCTCATTACTAATAATTAGTGCAACAAATCTCACAATGAAGTAATTAATCACATATACCAATCCTAATGCCATCATTTTATTAGTCACAACAATAGAACATAAATGCCCATGGGGCTTTGGATTGACGGTGAATGGGTGCGCTGTTAAGGCACTCCTTGCGATAGGTCACCGGTTCAAATCCCCGTGGGCGCGTAGGTTAGTCTTAACAAGAAAGAAAAAAAAAAAAAAAAAAAACAATAGAACATAAATAAAAAAAATTCTAGATTGTCATACTTGAGTTAAGAATTTAAACAAAGAATAAGTTAGGCATTATGGTTATATGATCAAATCTAATACCGCTCTCAACTACTCCTAGCACACTACATCCCTAACCTACTTCCATTCTCCAAGTCCTAACTCTCCTTTTCTATAATATACTAGAGTGTCAACTATATTGACCTAACTCTAAATAGAACCCATAAGTGGATGTGTCAATGCATTGACCAATCTTTCCTAGTAGGCAACTAGTCATTGCCATCACACATCTAAGGGAGCATGATTGAGCACAAATTCTCCCATGACTCTAGGTTTCATAGGATACAAGGGGGGGAATGCTTCCACCCATATTCATAGCACTAGGTTTAATACCCTATGATAGACCATATTGGGACACTAGTTATGGGAGATTTATCACTGATTTACCCAGATAGGTAGCTTTGTTACTTGAAAACTACACTTTCCCAAGGTCATAAGAATGAATATCAATAATATAATTACATAAGGATAATTATTATCATACCATTTCTCCTTTGATGTTTTCAACATCAACCACTTATTAGTACATTTATCTAGCTATTACATATCCCATTCAACTTGTAAGTTAATTTCAAAAAAATATTATGCATAAAAATATATATTGACATGTGATCATAATTAAAACATATCGTCATAACCAATATCCACACACCAAGATATTCTAGTCGACATTTTCATGTTAGAAGCAAATTATATGAAATCTATCCTTAACACATAACAATGATAAATTTAGTGTTTTATATACATAAGTCTACATTTGTAGAATTAGAAGTGCAAATATTAAATTGTGTTTATAAATAATGTATATGAAAAAATATTGATAAGCCATAAGTACAAGTAGCTACTTAGGTCAAAATGGAGCATTACATACATCCACCCTTTGGGAAACTTTTTCCCAAATTTATGCTAAAAAATATGAGGAGTAATATCGAAGTAAGGTCTCTACATTATCCTAGGTAGTTGATCTTGGGCTATACTTATCCCACTAGACCTTAACATGGTCCATCGAATGGTGTCAAAGTTGTCAAGCTCTACAATCCTGTCACACACCCAACCACCTAACAATTCGTTAGGTTGTGAGGAATCACATTTTTATCAAACCCAATACCTTAATGCCTAATTAAGAATATGGAGTATCAATATTTTTCCTATTTCTTTTATGCTTTGCTAATATAACATTTTGTTCTAATTTTAGGAGCATTAAGGAGACCCAACTTCCTTGAGGCATAAATTTGAAATTATAGTGAACCAAAATATGAAACTTCTACTGCAAGTAACTTGAGATATATTCTTTGTCTCCTCCAAGTTTTGGGGTCTAAAACCTCAAACAAATAAAGTTATAATGAAAATACCATGTTGACATGTTTGAAGCAAAATTTCAGGAGCATTCAGGATATTCGTCTTCCTCATAGTATATCTTTAAAATTATATAAAACCAAGATCTAAAAATTTTACCATATGTTTAGTGTAATTTCCCCTCATTATGGTTCAAGTTTCAGCCTCTAACATCTCTAAAAAGAAAAGTTATAGTGAAAATTCCAAGATGACCTCTTTGAAGAAGCATTCAGGAAGCCCAAGTTCCACAGATCATATATCCAAAAATATAGCAAACCAAGGTCTAGAAATTAAACCAAACGTTTAGAAATATTGTCTCTCACTATGGCCCAACTTTTAGCCTCTAAAACGTCCCAAAATAAATTATAGTGAAAATTCCAAGATGACATGTTTACCTCACAAATCACATTTTAGATTTACCTTTAAACTCTAAGAATGGACACAAAACTCTTCCTTAGATTCTTTTTCTCACCCTCATATTTCTTTAAATTAGTATTTGAATCAAATATTTAAATAAACCTTTAAATCATATATCTTTGATTTTTCATAAACAAGTCTCATAAAAATAAAAAACTTGTTGAGAATAAACAATTTAAACTATTGTAATTTCATACATATATTGCTACAATAATCATTTTCATTTACCAAGCATAAAAGCACTTACTAGATTTAGAAAAAGTGAATTTTTAACTGAAAAATGGTGAGCCACCCTCCACCCAACCATATGCAAGATTGTGTTGTAGTATTTCTTGTAGCCAACCACCCTTGAGAAATATTCTTGAGTCCTTGAGAGAAAACTAAACTCAAGGATTTGGGACATAATTTTAGACCAGATTTGAAATGAATCTGAAGGTCACTCTCCTTCATACACAAGAAAAACTCAATGTCAAACCTTTCCCTCTTTGACCAGGCTCATAAATATTGCTGGCTTGTTGGGGCCTGACCCAAGTTCAGAGGTGATTTAGCCAAACAAATCCAGGTACTACTGGCCCTTTCGGTAACAGTCTGCGGAGCGTAAACTGAGGTCTCACCTGAAGTAGTATGGGAGGGTGCTAGAACCAGGTTTCTACACCCTAGGGATGTCTGATGGTATCAAGTATTCTACGGTTTGACCTTGTGCACATGTCGCTACGCGCATCTATTAGTCCTTCGTAACCTAAGATGCTGCCTTTGCGCAACCCTACTTGGGGCACAATCTGTATTATTACCCAAGTTCCTTACTATTAACCTGTTATTATTCGGTTACTTAGCTTATCTATGTAAGTCTAGAGATAATTAACAGTATATCCAACATTCATATAATGGCACGCGATAAACAAAATAGTATAAATGCACAGAACGTAATACAGAAGCAGATACATAGCAATTGGAATCAACTTCTCTTTATTATTCTTCGTTCAAGGTTATAGACCTGACACTGCCCTGCGCACTCAGCTGCAGGGGTCCGTGCACTCAGCTGCAGAGTCTATGAGGCCTCTGTGCACTCAGCTGCAGAGCCTCTTCCTACTACTACGACCTAATACACTTAGATGTTGGAAATAATACTGAGAGGGGGGGGGGTGAATCAGTATTATCAGATCAATCAAACTTTTCAATCTCATACTCAGAAACATATACGCTACTTCAGTTAAGTGAACCCGCGTGTACACGCTACTGTGTCTAATGAAACTCGCGTATATCCAGAGATCTTATAATTCAGTTAGCTTAATCTTCAGTAAATGCATCAGATCATTATTAAGCATATTAACAGTAAACAGGTGCAGAATAACAGAACAGAACATCACACAAGAGCCACACACATGAACACAAAGATATAAGGTGGAAACCCAATGTGGGTGAAAACCACCTGCTGCAAGTCATCTCAATCTTCTTCTTAATAAGAAAATCCTTTTACAATGTTTGTACTGGTGCAGTCTTATACCAGTACGGGAGCTACAACCCCCTTTGCTCTTGTACTAGCCGATCCATTTACTAGTATGCAGGCTGCTACCTGCTACAATGCTCCAAAGATCTCCTTTAGCTTTTGTACTAGCTTAGATACTAGTACGTAGGTGCTTGCCTACAATCTTCTCTCCTCCAGGTACCACGTTTCATCAATTTTCAGACTGGATACACTGAAGCACAACACATAATCTGTAAGGCCACTTTTCATCCAATTTTCATACTAGACCCATAACTATCATTGAAGCTCAAAACAATCATCAAACCCTGAATCACTGAAACCCTGTTAACAACAGTCACCAGAACACAGAGCAGACACAGAAATCTGTAATAACCATCAGATCCATCTGCAACTTCAAATATCAAGCTTTACGATGTATACGCTACTTCGATGAATCAAACCCGCGTGTATACGCGCTTTTGACAAGGACAACCCGCGTACAGATCTAAAAATAATTTCTCATAACTTGCAGCTGTACCAGACATCAGTCATACTCATAACACTTATAAAACAATACATGCGTCAGTATGTAGATCTAGAATAAGCATCATAAAGATAGTTCATTTCAAACCATTTGATCCCGATCTCTCCTTAGATCTTGTTCTCCATCAACCGGTGAGATCTCTCCTTAGCTCAGATCAAGCAATGCATCATCAACCCATAACCCTGCATATTGGATCTAATGCTTCATCAGATATTCAAGACATTTCAGATATCCTTGCCTGATGATTTCCTTCTCCTTATATAGCCTTAGGCCTTGTTCAATACCAAGGGCCACAACCATAGAAATCCAATACCATCAACTTCAAAACTAGGGATCAACACGTCCGTCGAGACACCAAGGTCCAAAACCATAGGCACAACTTCCAAGGAATAACCGTCGTGGACCAAAGATAAGTTTTCCATATACACGCTCTTTTACTGAAGCAAACCTGTGTGTACACGCGACTTGAGCTTAATGAACCTGCGTGTATGAACTTTCTCTTCTTCTTATAGTCTGATCATCAATTCCTTGCTGCTGTCCTTCTGCACTATGATTTCTCATCAGTGTGGTTTGCCATCAAGGACAACACTTGTCTCATAATGCGAACAATCTCCCCCTTTGGACTTGATGGCAAAGCTAACTTGTCACACTTAGAACTATCATCTGATTCCTTTGAGCCGTCCTCCATTAGTCACATCTGATATCTCTTCTGAAGATTCATCCAGTTATACATAAGTGAGATATTCTTCTATGAGAGGGTTGCCATCAAGTACAACACATGCATCATAATGCCAACAATCTCCCCCTTTGGACTTGATGGCAACCACCACACCAAGTCACTCTCCCCCTTTGACATCAAGGGCAAAGGGTGGACCAAGATGTTCTCTTCTTTTGCTGAACATACTCCCCCTGAGTGCCTGCTGCAATCTCCAAATGTGCTCCCCCTTTGTGTATGCCAAAGTGTACCAATCTGTCCATGCTCCCTCTGAGTACATGCTGAATCTCTGTACTGCTGAAGTGTGCTGTTCATGCTCTTCCTGACTGAAGGCAAGATCTGCAAAAAGATGTTCTTCAAAAAGAACCATGACTTATACATTATAAGAGACCTTCCTATCACCAAAAGACTCACTACATACAACCATCACCCAACCAAGTGGGGATATGCTAGAATAGACTCATCCGCCCAACCAAGTGGGGATACATCAAAAATTTACACATGATAAAGCAAGAACATTACATCTTCATCCCAGGCATAGTGGGGAAACCAATATAGGCCGTTACATGACCTTGACACCATGAAAGAGATACCACACAAGAGATATATGACATAGAGATGAAATATCAAGACTATGTAGATCATCAATAACTACTATCAGCAGCATCTGTCAATCACTGTATATATCAGCAGTCATGTTCTCCTTCTGATCTTCTCTCTGCAGCTGATCCATGTGAACCAAAAACAACTTGAGTACTAGAACCAAGAGCTTCTAAGGTAATGCCAACAATGCATTATTAGAAGATTATCTGCTCCCCTTGAACCTGTGCCTGATGGTCTCTGTCAGACCCATATCAGAATCTTCTCATTATGAGTTTGACCCACTGATTTCCTTCAAATTATCATATACGCGACTGTATCTTCATAAACAAGCGTATATACGCGGATAGGCCTTATGAAACTCGCGTACAACCATTTTCATATCAGCAACCTGTAAATGTCCTGCAGCAAGGTATGTCTGAAGATAGATGTCAACTCCTCCTTTTAAACATCATCATGAAATCATTCACATTACATGTGAAACCATCATAGCCATTACATCAACGTCAAGATCTACATGATCCAAGTATCATTACTTGGGAACATCTGCATCAATCAACACATGCAAGTATCAACCTATCATCATATAGATAAGAACTCATCACCATGTCTCCAACAAAGAAACCTTGAGTAGTCATCCATGTATCAGCACTATGTATCTTGAGCTCAAGCTCATTTGACAAAACTTCTTGATATCATCAACAGCAACAATCCTTATCCACAAGAGTGCCTGCATCATAACTGTATGATCTTTATGCATATGACAACAACAGTATATAAGTGACTCATCATCAAATGAGGAAGATGTGTATTCAAGCTTTGTACTTCTCCTTGTCCTTATGAAGATCACCATGTAAGCACCATATATGCATCATCAAAGAATCAACCATAAATCTGATCTGAACATCTTCTATGTAACCCCAAGAGTCATATGAGATTTTATCATTGACAACTCATAACCACATCATTGCAAGATATATCATAAGCATCATCACCAAGGCTATTAACCATAATGCCAACAATGAAATAGTAAAGGCATATGCTCCCCCTCAACCTGTGTCATCTGTTAGATCTGATCATGCATATATCAGCAGTAAGCATCAAGACATCATCATCATCATCAAGTTAGGATCAAAATACTTCTAGACATCTTACAAGTATCAAAACATTTTCACACATCCTCAGCAGACTGAAACTATTAACCAATAGAGCAAATAATGGACTGAATCATATCAGATCCCTTTTCTGAGCCTGTCCCCACTGCTTTTCCTCAGACTGACATATACGCTACTTTTCAGTGTCTAACTCGCGTATATACGCGACTTCCCTTTAAGGAACTTGCGTATGAGATTCAGGACACTGAAGGTTTACACTTTCAGCTCCCCCTGAGTCTGATATGTCTGTGCTGTGCTGTGTCTCAGTACATTGTGCTGACTGTACTTCCTTCTTCCTCCATATCTTCAAGTGTGATGTGGTTTTCTCCTTTTGGTGTGATGTCCATCCTTTGTTCCTGCATTCCTTTGCTATATGTCCAAGCTTGTTACATGCATAACATCTAACATGTTTCATGTTCCTCCTGTAGCAATCAGCAGCTTTGTGACCAAACATATTGCAAGAAAAACAATATCCATTAAAGTACCTTGATTGAGATGACCTGTTCGCATAATGATCTTGAACTCTTCTTCTTCTACATCTAGCTGCAATATGTCCAAGATTATGACATACATAACATTCAACATTATTCATAGGAGGAGTAAAGGATTTTCTTTGAGGAGTCTCTTTCCTTGCTTGTTGATGGGATTGACCTTTCATCTCCTTGTTGATCATTTTGGTTTTCTCTTTAGAGTTCCTTGCCTTACCTTGTGAGCTAGATTCACCTTCAACAAATTCATGAAAACCAAGACCAGTCTTGATAGCAGGAGACCTTTGACTACTAAGAATATCATCCAAGGCTTTAGTACTATCTTGAAATCTCAAAATTTTATCCTTTTCTTCTAATTTACCTTTCAAGATATTTACCTCAACTTGAAGTTGTTTCTCCTTTTCTAAACATTGCTTCTTCATGTCTTCTCCATCTTTCCTTCCTTCTTCCAACTGATGCCTTAGTTTGAGAATCTCCTTTTCTTGTTCTTCATTCAGATCCTGCTGCATTTGACGAACTCGGAAGGCACATTCTAGTTGAGATTTTAAGCTGGTGACTTTGTTTTCTTGTTTTGCAATAGCTTGGAGTAGATCTGTATTCTGCTTCTTTGATTCTTCAAGATCTCCTTTTAGTGAGGGGATTGTAGCTTCAAGATTTTCATAGTAGCTGGATCTATCTTTGAGTTTCTTGATGGTTGTGCTTCTTTCGTTGACTTCTTTTCTTAATGATGTCACTTCATGCTGCAATTTTTGACATTGGTCTTCCTTGTCCTTGAGTAGCTTTCTTACTTTGTTTCCTTCTTCTAGTTGGGCCTTTAGTTTGGTAACTTCTTCTTTGAAAGCACATTCCCTTTTGTTCAATAGATCTTGTTGATCTTTAACTTTGTCTGCAAGCCTTCTAAATACTGCCTCTATTTGACACTTTTCTTGCTCACCCATAAAAGCATGTTCAGTAGTTTCACTATCACTTCCATCTCTTTCACAAGGAAATATAGCTGGAACATCAGAGGATAACACATTCATACCTGATAATGATTCTGAATCTGATTCTGAATCTGAAGAGCTTCTTATACCTAATCCCCAATCGACTCTCCCACTGTCATAGTCCTTCTGAGATGTCTTCTTCTTCTTATGAGCTTTCTTCTTAAGCTTCTTTCCCATTGTTCCACGGATCTCCTTCAAGCGATCAAGCTTCTATCAAAGGACCTGCTCTGATACCAATTGTTGGAAATAATACTGAGAGGGGGGGGTGAATCAGTATTATCAAATCAATCAAACTTTTCAATCTCATACTCAGAAACATATACGCTACTTCAATTAAGTGAACCCGCGTGTACACGCTACTGTGTCTAATGAAACTCGCGTATATCCAGAGATCTTATAATTCAGTTAGCTTAATCTTCAGTAAATGCATCAGATCATTATTAAGCATATTAACAGTAAACAGGTGCAGAATAACAGAACAGAACATCACACAAGAGCCACACACATGAACACAAAGATATAAGGTGGAAACCCAATGTGGGTGAAAACCACCTGCTGCAAGTGATCTCAATCTTCTTCTTAATAAGAAAATCCTTTTATAATGTTTGTACTGGTGCAGTCTTATACCAGTACGGGAGCTACAACCCCCTTTGCTCTTGTACTAGCCGATCCATTTACTAGTACGCAGGCTGCTACCTGCTACAATGCTCCAAAGATCTCCTTTAGCTTTTGTACTAGCTTAGATACTAGTACGTAGGTGCTTGCCTACAATCTTCTCTCCTCCAGGTACCACGTTTCATCAATTTTCAGACTGGATACACTGAAGCACAACACATAATCTGTAAGGCCACTTTTCATCCAATTTTCATACTGGACCCATAACTATCATTGAAGCTCAAAACAATCATCAAACCCTGAATCACTGAAACCCTGTTAACAACAGTCACCAGAACACAGAGCAGACACAGAAATCTGTAATAACCATCAGATCCATCTGCAACTTCAAATATCAAGCTTTACAATGTATACGCTACTTCGATGAATCAAACCCGCGTGTATACGCGCTTTTGACAAGGACAACCCGCGTACAGATCTAAAAATAATTTCTCATAACTTGCAGCTGTACCAGACATCAGTCATACTCATAACACTTATAAAACAATACATGCGTCAGTATGTAGATCTAGAATAAGCATCATAAAGATAGTTCATTTCAAACCATTTGATCCCGATCTCTCCTTAGATCTTGTTCTCCATCAACCGGTGAGATCTCTCCTTAGCTCAGATCAAGCAATGCATCATCAACCCATAACCCTGCATATTGGATCTAATGCTTCATCAGATATTCAAGACATTTCAGATATCCTTGCCTAATGATTTCCTTCTCCTTATATAGCCTTAGGCCTTGTTCAATACCAAGGGCCACAACCATAGAAATCCAATACCATCAACTTCAAAACTAGGGATCAACACGTCCGTCGAGACACCAAGGTCCAAAACCATAGGCACAACTTCCAAGGAATAACCGTCGTGGACCAAAGATAAGTTTTCCATATACACGCTCTTTTACTGAAGCAAACCTGCGTGTACACGCGACTTGAGCTTAATGAACCTGCGTGTATGAACTTTCTCTTCTTCTTATAGTCTGATCATCAATTCCTTGCTGCTGTCCTTCTGCACTATGATTTCTCATCAGTGTGGTTTGCCATCAAGGACAACACTTGTCTCATAATGCCAACATTAGATTCTTACTCTATGCTCGAACCATTCGTACTCATCTATCTCCCATCTTCTTAGCTATCTTTACAACTTAGAGCCTCACTCTATTTATACAATCCCATGGTCCGCAGACCATGGGTAGGCTAACATGACAATACATTACATTACAAACTTAGGGCAGACATGTTAGGATATTCCGACACATAGGAAATAGTTAAGTATAACTTGGTCTAGTATAGAGTTAGGTAAAGTGTGTTTCTTTACTACGTACATTTTGTAACGTACAATCCGACGGTCACGATATGTAGTGATCCAACGGTTCATTCTCTCCTCGGTATTACCGACACTTGATCCGTGGCTTAGCACCCGATTGGTCCATGATCTCTATTTAAAGAGCATGGAGGGTCATTTGTAGGTTAACCATGCATGAGAGAAGCTTATGTAAATTTTCATTATTTTATTAATAAATTGCCTGAAGTGGCCGTGTTGGCTCAGGCCGTAGACTATTTCCCTCTTTGAGGGTTATAACCACGTCAAAAGTACTAGTGTGTTGATTTGTTGTGAGTGGTGTCCTTTGGTGTTCTGTCTGAGGAACTTACCCTGTAAATTCCTACATGGTATTAGAGCCATTTGAGGGCTGCGTCGGTTGGTGATCCAAATCTGAAGCTGGTAGAACTGCATCCGACTACCGTTTCCTAGATCTACTGTTTCTTACTGCTTTCGGGCCGAGAGGACTGCTCTGTTGTGTTGGGAGCATCTGTTCCAATGAGGAACCCCTTTCGTTTCACGTGAAAAGGTTTCCAGTAGCCCTAACTGCGTCATTTTTAAGATCTGGAGGTATACAGTGTTTATTTGCAGTTTACAGTTATTTTCTCTCTGTTTATTTTGGTTTCAGTTTATTTAGTTTTTTTTATTACCGGATCTATACCTTTCATTTCTGCGTATGCTCTTTACCCTGCGACTCTGTGCGATCTGGGCAAATTAGAAACAAAAAGGAAGGATTTTTCTCATGTGTATGCTCTTTTCCGCTGCGCCTTAGTGTGATCTCGGAAAATCAGAAACATTGAGGAAAATATTTAGTTTCCGGCTAAAGCTAACTTCGAGCCACAAGGTTCATTTTTTTTTGTATGTCCGTGTTGAGTTTTGTGTTTTTTGTTTTGTAGGGAAAAAGAGCTTTCTCAAAGCAAGCACGCAACCCAAAGATTCAACCCCCCGCCCCTCTCTCTCTCAAACTTTTTGTATAGCTCACTTGGTCCAAAGCTAATTTATGAGAGTAGAGGTCTTAAGTTCAAGTCTCCTTTTTGTGGGGGCAGATTTTTCATTTCCGCACATTCCCGCACTTCGTCGGCGACTTCATCAAATTTTCTTCAAAAAGCCATAACTTCTTCATCCGGAAGCCGTTTTCAAAACCATTTTTTTTGAAACAGACTAATTTTTCGAGATCTTTCCATTGCAACACTTAGTTTTAGCATCTATAGCTTTAGTTTCTGTTAAAATGGAAAGTCCATGCCAAATTATTCTTGACAGCACCAACTACTTCCAATGGTGGTCCTACATTGTGGATTTACTTAGAAGTAAAGGTCTCTACAGAATAGCCTCAGGCCAAGAAACCAAACTGAAAGATGAAGATAAGGCAGCTAAATGGGAAAATAGGCAAGATCAAGCACGTGGGTTGATAGGGATGTCTATTTCTCCAGATCTTAGATTCCATATTGCAGAACTTGATACTCCTGATGAAGCATTGAAATAGATTACTAAAGTTTTTGGAATCAAAAATGAACTTAGAGCCCATCAACTTGAAAATGAGTTGCTTACATTGGACCCCAATAATTTTTCTTGCATTGAAGATTTTTTGTCCAAGTTCAAAACCCTTAGACTTCTCTTGGAAGGTGTTAAGGTTAAGAAAGAAGATAGTAACCTTATCTATTCCATTCTTACTAAGTTGGGACCAGCCTACTCTGTGTTTGTTTCCACCTTCCATTCTACAAGAGAAGCCTTCATTTCTCAAGGACAAGACTACAAGTCCCCTTCCTTTGATTCTTTTTGTGATTCTTTAATAAGAGAACAAGAAAAACTCTTACACCTTGGTCTTCTTAATCTTTGAAACTCTTCTAAGAAAGCGTTAGCCGCCCAACAACAACCAAATCCAAAGAATCCTAAGAATTTGTATCCTAAAAGGAATGGTCCTAAACCAAACAAGGGTCCTAAGCAATTTCAGCCTCAAAATGAAAAATCATTTCAACAAAATGATAAGACAAATAAAAACAAAGGGAAGAAGACTGATAGACATTGCAACTTTTGTAATCGAGATGGCCACTTAGAATCCAAATGCTTTAAGAAGATGGAAGCCTTGGAAGCAGCAATGAATAAGCATAACATCCATTTGGAGCACTCTTCAACTTCAACTTCATCTTCAGGAATGACACTTTCTGCATGTGGTTGTCAAGCATCTCGGTCTAGCTATGCACTAAATGTATCTTCTTCTTCTCATTCTCATGAGTGGCTCATTGATTCTGGAGCTTCTTATCACATGGCCAAAAACAAAGCCATGTTTTCTTCTTTAAATGATTGTAACACCAAAAATATATATGTTGGTGATGATAGATCTCTTAGTGTTGTAGGGACTGGAACTGTTCATATAGATAATGGTCAGTTTAATGATGTATTATGTGTTCCAACCTTATCCTGCAACCTTCTATCTGTATATCAGATAACTCATTTAGGCGAAGGTAAAATCGTTGAATTTTCAGCTCACGATGTTGTAATTAAGGACCTAAGAGATCCTAGACAGATTTTAGCTACTAGCATTGCTGATGATTCTACAAGGTTGTATAAGTTTCACAAATTTGGGTCATCAAATCTTCCCTCGGTATTTGTTGCTCATAATGATGAAGTGAGCAAACTTTGGCATGAGCGATTTGGTCACTTAAACTATCGCTCTCTTCAGAATCTATGTAAAGAAAATATGGTGATAGGTCTTCCAATGGTATCTTGCAGAGATGGTGTTTGTTCCGGATGTGTACTCGGAAAACATCATCGGGACAGTTTTGAAAAACGTGCCTCTTGGCACGCCTTAGCCCCTTTATAGCTCATGCATAGTGATTTATGTGGTCCACTTCCAGTTGTTTCATTCTTTGGCTACAAGTATTTCTTAACTTTCATTGATGATTTCTCCAGACACACTTGGGTATACTTCTTAAAACTCAAGAGTGAAGTATTTAACATGTTCTTGGCCTTTAAGGCCTTTGTTGAAAAACAAACTGGACATCAAATTCTTAAGCTAAGATCTGATAATGGCGGAGAATATGTTAACAACAAATTCATCAACTTTTGCACTGAGAATGGAATTCAAATGCAACATACTGTTCCATATACTCCACAACAAAAGGGTGTAGCTGAAAGGAAGAATCGCACCTTAAAGGAAATGGCTAATTGTATGCTTCAATCTAAAGTACTTAGTCTAAATTATTGGGCAGAAGCAATTAACTGTGCAAATTACATAATAAATCGCACTCCTACTAAGGTTTTAAAGAATATCACTCCAGAAGAAGCATGGAGCTCAATTAAACTAGATGTAAGTCACTTTCGTGTTTTTGGAAGTGAAGCATGGGCCCATATTCCAGATGAGAAACATAAAGCTTTAGAACCTAAGAGTGAAAAATGTATTTTTGTTGGATATTCTGAAGATGTCAAAGGATATAGACTTATTCCACTTAATTCCAAAAATGTTATCATTAGAAGAGATGTAAAGTTTGTTGAAAATATATCAGCCTACGAGCCTAGTTTGGCGGATGTGCCACCTCTCCCTATCTCTTCTACTTTTGAAAATATTTCTTCTTCAAATGATGAAAGCGAGGATGAAAATCCTCCCCCACCTTCTCAGGATCCTCCTTCAGCTCCTCAGCTTCCAAAATGGGTCCGTGCTACTGGGGATGCAGCAGGTGATCTTGCCGGTGATCCTACAAATCAGCGACGTACACGTTCTCAGTTTGATAGAGCCTCTTCTTTACTGGCTCAAGCTTCAGTGAATTATGATCCTGACACCTTTGCAGAAGCTTCAGGCCATCCATATTGGGAAGCAGCTATGAATGAAGAATATCATTCATTATTGGCAAATGATACATGGGATCTTGTTCCTCTACCAAAGGGACGAAAACTTGTTAGATGCAAATGGGTTTATAGAACCAAGTATGGACCAGATGGGAAAGTTGATAAACATAAAGCTCGTCTTGTTGCTAAGGGTTTTTCACAAGTTGAAGGCATTGACTATACTGAAACGTTCTCCCCTGTTGCCAAAATGAACTCTATCCGCCTTGTTCTTTCCCTTGCTGCCTCTTTCAAATGGGAAGTCCATCAGATGGATGTTAAATCCGCCTTCTTGCATGGGGACTTGCATGAAGAAATCTATATGGAACAACCTATTGGCTTTATACAAACAGACTCTAGCCTTGTATGTCGGCTTAAGAAATCCCTTTATGGTATCAAGCAAGCTCCTCAAGCCTGGTATGCCAAAATGGATAACTTTCTTTTAGAAAATGGCTTTTCTAGGTGTCATTCTGACAATACTGTCTACACCAAGAAAGTGGGCAAGTCTCTTATCATGTTCTTTATGTTGATGATCTTATCCTTACTGGTAGTGATCCACACCTTATAAACCCTGTGAAGTCTAGACTTAAAAAGAAGTTTGAAATGACAGACTTAGGACACTTGCATTATTATCTTGGTCTTCAAGTCTTGCAATCCAAGGAAGGTATTTACCTTTCCCAGTCCAAGTATGCATGTGATCTTCTACACCATTTTCACATGGAAGAATGTAAGCCAGCCCCTTCTCCCTTTCAGTCTAGAGTCAAACTTTCAGCCACTTGTACTTCTCCTGAAGTTTATGCTACCTTATACCGTCAACTTGTAGGAAAACTTTTGTATCTAACCCATACTCATCCTGACCTTTCCTTTGTTGTTGGCCTTGTTGCTCGGTTTATGCAAAACCCACATTAAAGTCATTGGAAAGCAGCTAAAAGATTACTTCGTTATGTTCGAGGTACAGTTTAGTTTGGGATTCATTACAATGCCGAAGCATCTCCTCTATTGGTTGGTTTCACTGATTCTGATTGGGCTGGTGACCCTGATGATCGGAAGTCTACTGCAGGTTATGTGTTCACTCTTGGTTCAGGACCTATTACATGGGCTTGCAAGAAACAAGGTGCCATTTCTCTTTCTTTAGCAGAAGCAGAGTATCGTCGTGCCGTAGAAGCTAGTAAGGAAGCCTTGTGGCTTCGTTAGATCCTGCCAGAGTTTGGCTTTCAGCAGCAACATCTAACTACACTTTATTGTGATAATCAAAGTGCCATTCAACTATGCAAAGATCCAGTCCAAAATCAGCACAACAAACACATTGAACTGCACATGCTCTTCATCAGAAAGCTCATCCACGACCATGTTCTTGAAGTGCAATATTGTTCAACAGATGATCAAGTTGCAGACATCTTTGCAAAGGCTCTCACAGAGGCGAAGTTCACTAAACTTCGATTTATGGTTGGAGTTCAGGAAGTTGTCACTAAGGGGGGATAGGCTCTAGTGCCTCCTTCCTTCTCCTATTCTGTCATATTTGTAAATCATTGAATCCTATCCCAAGTTGTTCTTAAGGGGGGATGTTAGGATATTCCGACACATAGGAAATAGTTAAGTATAACTTGGTCTAGTATAGAATTAGGTAAAGTGTGTTTCTTTACTATGTACATTTTGTAACTTACAATCCGACGGTCACGATATGTAGTGATCCGACGGTTCATTCTCTCCTCGGTATTACCGACACTTGATCAGTGGCTTAACACCCGATTGGTCCATGATATCTATTTAAAGAGCATGGATGGTCATTTGTAGGTTAACCGTGCATGAGAGAAGCTTATGTAAATTTTCATTCTTTTATTAATAAATTGCCTGAAGTGGCCGCGTTGGCTCAGGCCGTGGACTGTTTCCCTCTTTGATGGTTTTAACCACGTCAAAAGTGCTGGTGTATTGATCTGTGATCTGTTGTGAGCGGTGTCCTTTGGTGTTTTGTCTGAGGAACTTACCCTGTAAATTCCTACAAGACAACCCTATGACACAACCTATACTTCGCGCTTCACGCCTGTAATTCACGAAGTCTTACAATACATTTGACCCAAAACTTGGGCTTAGGCCCCAAAACATCTTGTGGGGGGATCCGATGCCCAACATGCCCCCAACACAAACATCGTGACTCACCCTCGAGTCACTCTGTCGGTGAGGCGATCTTAGCGCGGAGTCCCTCCAACTAGTCCCACACTGCTCGAAGGTCCACAGCGCACTCTTCTGCGGTTTGCTAGACCTGCCGCATGCGCTCTTCTGATGCTTCTTTGTGAGGATAAAATCCCTACCTTAGCGCGTAGAGCCTCTGCATCTATGCGAGCTTGCCCTCGATACCTCCCGTAAGGGTGAAGGCATCATTAATCCATGGTTGGACACGCGCTTTGAGAAGTGCCTCTTTCTGTCTTGTGGCATCCACCTGCTCTTTCAGTGCCCTTGCTTGCTGCATCTTTGCATGCCGTTGAGTGAGAAGGACTGTCTGCACAATTCCTCGAACACTGCCATACTACTAGTGAAGTTCGCGCACCTCTGTTTCCAGGTGTTTTATGTTGGGGTCCTCCTATAAGGATGTGAGGATTCCAAAGGCTTGGTCCAACATATCAGTACAGTCCTACACTTCTCGTCCAATTTCTTCCAACCCTGTTTGAATAGCACGTTGTTTCCTCGCACGCGTTTCGGACTCCACTTGCCAAACAGTGGATCTGTACTTTTGAAGGCAGGTCTGCAGCGATGGACAACTCTAGGATGCACCGGTATGCTTCATTAGTTGTCTGCACTAACTGTTGGTTCTGTGACACCAGTTCGTCACGCTGTAGGCTAAGTTGTTCAATGTTGATATTTTTCTCACTTAGCGCCTGCATCGTGCGACCCTCCCTGGCACAGATCTTTGCTGTTATTCCATCTTGCAGTTGGTACAATGTGTCTCACAAAAGGGCAGTCAAATTAAGGCCAAGTCCCTTGATCCTACCAACCACAGCTCTATCAACCTCATTCTCTACTGTGATCTCCCCTTTCGGTAGTACTATGGTATTGGCCATCTTGGCACGTAGCATCTGTTCTACTGCTGATGTGCCTACTGCGACGTAGGTGGCTACAGTTCCTTCCTATGGGGGCCACACCTATAGTTCCTACAACTATGCCCTTAGGTCCCCCAACACAGTCTACTGCCCCAACATGACTTCTTGGGGCGCTTCTTGGTGACATCACGAACCGTCTCACCAATGTCATAGAGGTCACTTTCTGTTAACGTGATTGGGTCGATGGCCAATTTGGAGGCCTTGACCTTTTTCCATGGACCTGATCTCTCTTTGAAGCGCAACCTTTTGAGTTGGGTGGAAGTTATGCCTGGGTTCGCGCCCTCATTTGCAAGGTTTGTGTCCTCTGTCTCCTGTCCCGTAGACAATTCCTGGCCCTCCTCTGCCTACGTTGTTGTGGCCCCTGTTGTTTGTGTTGCTACTTCTGCTTTGGCGGCCTTTGTCTGCTCCACAGCTGCTTGTGCTATGTAGTGGACTGTATTTACCTCTGCTGCCACTTTTTCGTTGCGCCTATTCTCGGCTAGCTGTGTGACGTGTAGCTTGGCCTCCTCCTTTATTTTCTATGCTGTCGCCTTTTCCATTTCTGCTAAATCAGGGTTCACCACTCAGGAGGCCATGTCTCTAACACTGTAAAAATTGCATCATCCATGGCGATGAATGGGAGCTTGGTCCACTGCTGCGCCGGATCTTTCTGCACCTTGATGTAGATATTGTGCATGCCTGTCTTGAAATCTACAAAACTCTGCAGACTGCTATGCATTGTGGGGGACAGGCGTGGCCTCCTATTGATCCACACATAGGTGCTTGCCTCCATGAGTATCCAGAAAACCTTTGTATCATGAATCTGCTTCGCGTCCTTGGTAGCCCAAAGCGACGCGTACTTCACGACCTTAGGTAAGTCACACTCAATGTCTGCAAACTGACTGTCCTCCGGTAGTTCACCTACAACCAGCAAGATGGACAAGAGAAACCACGTGTAGTGGAAGGTCTTACCCTACTCCTGGGCTTCCTTGTAGTTGATAAAAAATTCTTCACAGAGAACTTGGCCCAGGTGAACTATACCCCCTCCCCGCATTGTTCGGCCAACGCAATCATCGTTGCTGGTACTTCATCGGTGTTGAATTTTCTCATTACCTTACCGGCCAGGAGTTGGGTGGCTACACGCACCCCTTTATCCTTGATACTAGTGATGGCATAACCCCTCTTTTTCTTTTCCAGCTTGTATTTGGCCTTCATGGATTTCGCGAGGGCCAAATCGCTTCTTTTTCCTGCTATCGTCATGGGGTCTTTTCACTTATAGGGAAGCCGAGAAATTCTATGGATGAGAGTCACCGTGATCGGAATATGCTCCTCCAACCATAAGTACTCATCATGCACTAGGAAAAGCAACTGCCTGATGACAAAAATGCTGATGGGCACACAGTGAAGGTGTGATATCCACAACAGATGAAACAACCCGGCCTTCTCCACACCACGCAGCCATTTTTGCAGCTCTAACGTGATTACTAGCCCCTCCTTATTCTGCTTCATGAGGCTCTCCATCTCTAAGTGTGGGAACTTCTCGATGTCTGTGAGGTCCCATTCTTCAAACTTCATTGTGGGCACGCAGCCCAGGTGCAAGCCTTCAAACACAATTCGATCAGGGAGGAGCGGGGTCTGGAATGTGCTCTTTGTGGCGTCCAAATCCTTTGGTATCTTGGTTTTCCCTTTTTGCAGAGGGACGTACTCAGTCAATTTTTCTGCAGAGCGCACTGGCTAGATATCTTCCTCTATGTCCTTTTCTTACTCTACCTTGGCAATCAGAGCCTGTAAGTCCTCCTCCTGTTCATCTGACTCAATGGTGACAACCTTGCCCTTTTCTTCCATTGAGAGCTTACTAAACCGTGGATTCCTTAGGGACATGCGGACTGGTCCCGCTGCCTGCTTATCTTTTTTTGGTCTCGACATCCGAGGTGATTTTTGGATTTCCAGCGCAACCCTAGTACCTTCGGGAACATCGTGTACCATGGGGTTCTGCACGCCCTCATCTGCGGTTTCTTCTACAAAACCAAAACCTCTCCTCGTAGCCGCCATATTGTTTGAATTGTATGTGGTCTTTCTCGAACTTAGGGGCTCAGATATTGCTCGATGCTCAACACTCTGTGTTCTAATCAACTGATCAAATCTCAAGTGAACAAGTGTTGTCTCGTGGCTAGCCCCTGGATTTTTATAGTGCCTTTTGAATTCAGATTCGACCGCTCCCCCCAATTCATGAATTCAAATGCTTTCTTGGTGGCAGATTGTCCCAAATATTTCCCATAATTCACGTCTTAAATGCCTGCCACTCGCTCCATTTGGCCTTAAATCAAACATCTCATCATGAACAGTGACACCAACGGTCACCTCCCAGCTTATCCACATGGTAGCATTGTCCCTTGTGTGCGGGCGTGAACCTTGTGATATGTTTATTCTGCATGCACCTCCCTTATCACGCACCTCCCAAACAGACTTTTTTTTAGTCCCACCCTCTCTTTCAACTACCTGGAGCTCTGAGATTGTGCTTCCTACGGCTAGTCAAGTGATCGCACCACCTGTGTGAGGCTTCAGCTCGCCTTCTAGTATAGTCCGCAAAAATCCTCAATTGCCCTTGCGACAGCTGTCACCACGCGTTTTATCGTATGTAATGCGCTCCCCTGGTTATTGCGTTTGGTGAGATGTGGTCATAGCCATGGCAGTAGAGTCATCAATTCTCGGCGATAGTCTTTTAATTTAGTGGTATGATCATCCGCACCTTGCCTTGTCATCCTTGGTTTACCGATGAGACATGCTTGCTTGATCTCGTTTTCTAGCCTCTTGACGTCTGCGTCCATCAAAATTCTTTTCTTCCTCAGTCATACCCAGTCTTTTTCGAGTTCGCGAATTCTAAAGTTCCCTCGTCGAATGGCTTCCTAAAGCCTTATGTGTTCAACCTCGTGTAGCTGTGTGATTTCTTCGTCTTGGGCTTCGTGCACTGTCACATCTGTGAGCGCTATTATGTTTGGATTCCCTTTTTCATTCTCTTCTGAAATTACGGTCCCTACTTTGTTCCAAACCTTTGGAATCATTTCTGCGGTCAAGTTTTTGCACATGGTCCTATAGGCCCATTGAACCGCTGGTACGCGTAGGTCCCAATCAGTGTGTCTCGCCTGGTGAACCCTATTCAGTACTTCGCACACCCTATCGAATGCTTCTTTGTGGATAATTGGTAGTGCGTGTCACCTTTCCTGATGCTGCGTTTGGTTTTGATTCTCTATTCTGGGAGTGATCTGCGCTGGTGCAAGCTGTACGGCATATGTCCGTACCCATCGTGAAAGGTGGGCACGCAAGTTGTTCTTCCCTTGGTAACTGGCTCTCATCTTGAGCTGGGGTTTTCCAAATCGTAGGCACATAATCCTTCTATATCCGTGCCAGTCCTCAAAACTTCCTTGATGCGTACCCCACCATCATGTGGGCGTTACGTGCAATGCCCACTTCAGATCACTGAACCGCTACTATTTTGGTACTGCGCTTTCAAATTTGTTCAGGAATTCATCCACCATTGTCAACCCATCATACATAGCCAGCTCCCTTTCCTTTGTTGTTACATAGCGTAGTGACCTTATCATCATGTTGCAATTGAGTGTGTTTACCTCATGTAACCAGTTCTGCCATCGTTCTACTTCTTTGTTCGAATCTGAAGTGCAGGAGTTGTTGCACTCCCACGAAATCCTACCATCTGCTGTTGGATTCACCCAATTCTCACGTGGTTATCTTGTAAATACAATAGATATCATCATCACTATCATCATCATGCACCAGTTCAGTGTATTACACTCCTTCAGCTGGATCTAGCGGTACTACTACGCGTAGTGACTTGTTTTCAAAGATCATTTTGCGCTTCTTCAGATTTATAACTCCATTCATATCGGTGGCCCAGTCTATTCCTAGTAGCGCGGGATAGGGATTACTGTCATCAGCAATATCTATCACTTCAATATCTACTATCACCCCTTGTAATCTTCCCATGGGCAAGATCTTTTGTTGGTTCACCATTCATAACTGAATAGGAGACCACTGTAGAGCGGGTCAGCCCATGCGTTCCCATGTTTGTTTTGGCAGTACATTCACGTCTGATCCGAGATCCAGGATTACCTGATCCATTTCATACTCATCGATTTGCGCAATCAACCTCATTCCCCTTCCTCTGCGCAATGCATGCTTTCCAAGTTTATGAACCATGTGCGGTTCTCCTGACCCCGCACACCAAGTGATAAGTTCATGTAGCCCTTTTACTGCCTTGCTGTCACATAGCAGTTTCATGCATGTCTCCAAAAAGGTAGTGAGCATTGAAGGATCCATCCTTGGTTCTAGTTGATCCTTACTACCTGAAGCGGAGGCCTCCATGAAGATCTTCTTAGCTTCCATGAATGTCTCCTTCGCGCGTTCTAAATCAAATTCAGGTTCCTTTGTAGGAGCCTTGCGAACCCATGCACTTTCTTCTGACTGCTTACCTTTATCATCATCAGTGGTCATACCGCTCCTGAGCATCATGTTTACATTCAAGTCTTCTTCGCGTGGCTCAGACCTCATTATCTGTAAATTTTAAGTAGGAGGGGGCTAAAGTACCCATTTTTTGTGCAGTCTCGCTATCAATGTAGGGTAGTCTTCTACCTCATGATCAAACTGAGTACAGTACAAACATGATGTCCTTGTCAGGTTTGTACAATCGTGGGCATAGTGCCCTGGTCCTCTGCAATTGTAACAAATTAGTTGTCTGCGACCCCTTCCTGGTCCTCATCCACCTCGACCTCGGCTGCGCCCCTGAAATCTAGCACTCATCATTCCCGCATTTGGGTTGAGGGCTTGCGTTTCGGTCTGTACCCTGTAGGCAGGAGTTTGATCCATCATTAGTTTGTAGCTACTGTAGGTGCGTTCATCATGGCCTACCGACCTGCAGAAATTACAAAAAAAAAATTGGGATGTCTGCGTATAATTCTTAATTAGATGGGAATTATCTGTAGTGTGTTTTCCTCCTATCTGATAGATCGCACACCATAATACAAGTGCCACACTTGGTCTTGCCTATACCTCTAGTATTAATGGCATTGAACCTCCACCTGCCAGGTAGTTCGTGAAGACTTGAAAATGGTCCTTGTCATGCCCTTGGCCTTTGCATTTTATGCACCATACCTCCTCACGTGCCTCTGGCCGGGGTGTCCTATCCTGTTTTAAACTCTACAACTCTAGACACAAATTTTGCAGTTGCTTGTGGATTTTTTGGACTCTTAGACCAGGGTCTTGTATAGGGGTCTCATGCAATCTCATTTCCATCTCCAAAGCTTTGGCCTGGGTGGAAATTTTTTGCTGTGACAACGTCATCCTTAAGTGTAGTGTTAGTGACACTACAAACCATGTGCGGTGTTGTCCATCTGTCAATGTCATGTTGGTTTCGTGAATCATACCCTTCAGTCTTTGGTCCAGATCCTAGGGGGTCTCGCTCGGGAGCATCACGATCTCCTTAAACCCAATGATTGATTGTGTTTCCAACTTTGGCCTACTAAATTCCCTATTCAGCGCGGTTTGGATATCTTCCATCCCTGCGTTTGGATGGTCATTAGAATTCTTAATGTACCTTGTCAACGCTCAATCTTGTAACATGCTAACCAGTGTTTCCTTCTTGATATTA
Source organism: Pinus tabuliformis (assembly GCA_031772625.1). NCBI lineage: Eukaryota > Viridiplantae > Streptophyta > Pinopsida > Pinales > Pinaceae > Pinus > Pinus tabuliformis. The sequence continues at coordinate 515,755,149 of CM062811.1, forward strand.
TCATCCGTGACTCCTTGCTCTTCCAATACAGCTTTCACCACGAACCAAAATTGGTTCAGATCCTCATTTCCTACTCCCCTGAATACCAGAAACTTTATTGCACTCGCCATATTAAACTATGGTGGTGGCGAAGGTGGTGTGGGAGAAGTTGGAGGTGAAGATGGTGAAACCAATGGCAATGTAGGTGGGGGTGGTATGTGCGGAATTCATTGTCTTATCAGACTGATTGCGCTCCTCGACGAAACTCTCGCGAGCTCCTCCTTGCTCTCCCACGGAGGTGAAATCAAGGGATTGGTCTGTAATTCTTCGTTACTTTTGTTTCGATAGGTCCTCCCACTTCGCGTTGCCACAAACATTAATTTATTCACATAACCATATTTTCACACAATAGCATTTTAATCCAAGTGTTCAAAGATTTAATGTACTTACCTCGCGGTCCATTGAGGAAGTGTTGTTCCGCCTTGCTATAACTGACTATTGTGTCTATCGCAAACTCAGTGATAAATCATCCTATAATTCAATCGAGCCAGTGGTCCACAACATGTGCAAGATTATCTTCTGACGCTTCTAGTCTGCGCACCAACTCAGGAGTTCACATAATTGGTTTGTTGATCCTACACCTTCCCTAACTATCCACTAGCTTTGCGATCCACTCATACAACTTAGAGGGGAAGGACACAAAGAAAATTTTGTGGATTTATTATTTCCTACGCCACGAACTCGTGAATTTTCTTGTCCAACCACCCTTAAATTTCTTTCTTTGTTGGATTCCATTTGGACGACATCAAACATCCCTTATGCAGATCCCAGTCCTGGAAATGAAACCATTCATTGGCTTGTTGGGGCCTAACCAAGGTTCATAGGTGATTTAGACAAACAAATCCCAGTACTACTGGCCCTTTTGGCAACATTCCGTGGAGTGCAGACTAAGGTCTCACCCGAAGTAGTATGGGAGGGTGATAGAACTAGGTTTCCACGCCCTAGGGATGTCTGATGGTATCAAGTAGTCCGCGGTTTAACCTTGTGCACACGTCGCTACATGCATCTATTAGTCCTTCACAACCTATGATGCTACCTTTGCGCAACCCTACATGGGGTGCGATCCGTATTGTTACCCAATTTCCTTACTATTAACCTGTTATTATTCGATTACTTAGCTTATCTGTGTAAGTCTAGAGATAACTAACAGTATATCCAACATTCATATTGATCCAAAATGGATCCGAAAAGCTCTAAGTCTTCATGTATATTAACTATCGAAAACACTATCACAAGGGAAAACAGTGAAAGAATGGCAGAAAACAAAGCTAAGCGAAGGTGGAAGAAATCTTCACAAGAGTCGTTGGATCGGACCAATCAACAGTCCAGATCAAATCAGGATATCGCAATCGAGAGAAGCCAGCGGAGTACATCGAAGGTAGCCATATGGAAATCGTGATAGCAATCAGCACGATTTAACGAGGACCGTTGATCGAGCACATAGATCAACGGCCCAGATCAACTCACAATATCGCATCACCATAACACTAAGGAGGACTTACCAAAGGCCTAAAGACCATGCGATATGCGATTGTGATATATTGCATCACAATATCACATTGCAGTGATACAAAGGAGTGGGGCCTATACAATATGCGACTTGCAATAGCCGGAACCGATGGGGTTTATACATGCGGCCCTATAAATTTTGAGTTCCGATATAAAGGTGTTGTCGGGCTTTTTCTGTGTATTTGTGCATTTCCGTTATAAAACCAAAATACAAAAGGAAATGACCCGAAGCGATAAAGTCGAAATCGAAAGTTTTATAGATGTGGCTGTATGTTATTTGAGTTCCGTGGTAACAGAGATTTCGAGCGGGCCTAGGCGGTAAGTGGTATTGGACGGGCTCTGCCCGATCCCATACACTGGCCAACATGTGGCATGGCGCAGGAGAGAGAAAGCCGCCTTTTTGGGCGGGTTATCTCCATGCACATAAGCCACCTGAAATGGATGTGAACCATTGGATCGGAGATCAAGCAGATCAACGGTGTGAAATACAAAGGGGCTTGCGACAGCCATAAAAGGCGGACCCGATAGGATTATAGGGTGGATCCAATATTATTTGAAGTCTAATAGAAAGTGTTTTGTTGGATTTTTCCATAATTTTTGTGTATTTCTCTGTGTAAATAGAGAAATGACTTTTTGGGATTTCACCCATGCCAGGGGTCCTTTCTGTTTCAAAAATAGGTGGCCACCATACCTTAGAGCATTTAGCAATGATTGTTAAACGCTCCAGAAGGCGATGATGGGACAGTGGCTGGGAGCCAAAGGGCCTGAAAGGGGAGATGAACAGACAAGCATCGATAGGCTTAAAAACCATTCAATGGCAAAGACAGAGGGAAGCAGTTGCTGAGACAAAGAGAAAGCGGAAGATAAAGAGCAAGAGGGAGAGTATGTGTAGACTTGAGGATTTCAAGTAAATCCCTGTTGTTTTATCAATGTTGTGTTGAGACTCGGTTTTAGCTCACACTTGTAATAATCTACTCTTGAAGACATAATATATAGGTCGACACTGAAAGCTGGACTAGGAGACATAGCCAGGAAGTCTGGTGAACTCCTTGATTATTTATTCTGTTGATGTGTGTGACTGTTATGTCTTTCTAACTACTCATTGTCTATATTATTCGCAATATTTTTGATCCGTTGCACTAAGTAATATAGGCATTCCTACACATGAGTCTGTAATACCTTTATATCGATTTAAGATCTCATTTTTAGATCAAGTGGTATCAGAGCTTAAGGTTTTGTTAAGGTTAGACAAGCTTGTGCTGGATTTTGAATTCTAACTAGATTAAAACTCAAACTAGGAGAAGGAGAACTTGTTGAGGCTTATCCAGAGATTGGAAGAGTCTATTCTTAGAGGGGAATGGTAGAAGAAACTCCATTGGGATTAGAATCTCAATTTATGGAAGGTTTTAAGGCACTCCAAGCCATGGTCGAAGAGATGTATCTAGAATTTAAGAAGGGTCAAGGTGAAAGCCCCTCAACACCTAAACCAAACAAAGGAGAAGAGAAACATTTTCTAGTTGCCTCTCCAGAAGGCAAAGGAAATGGAGAAATGCCTCCTCCACCAACTCCTCCATCATCACCTTCATCATCCTCATCATCATCTTCGCATAAAACTAGCCCTGATAAGAAAAAGAAGAAAACTTCATTGATTAAATTAGATGTGAAGTTTGATTTGCCAATTTATGATGGAGAACTATATACAGAGAAGCTATATAATTGGATAAGACATATTGATGTATATTGTAGGGTACATAAAATTGATTCAGAAAGGATAAAGATTTAGCTGGCTAGCCTTCGACTTGGAGGAACTGCACTAGTATGGTGGGAAGGCAAGACACAAGTTGATCTACAAAAACATGGTAAAATCATTTCCACTTGGAATGAATTTGTTTCTTCTATCAAAAATAAATTCTACCCTTTGGCTTACATGCAACAGACAATGATGAGTTGGCAAACTCTTCGCTAGTTGAAGGGTCCGAGTGTATAGAGTTATACTCAGGAATTCAGAAAGAGAGCTTTAACTCTAGGAATATCATTAGACTCACTCGAGACTTTATTGAAGTATATAGGTAGTCTTCATTGCTATTTAAAGCATACTATTCTCATGTTTAATCCCACTAGCTTAGATGATGTATCAATTCAAGCAACACATCTAGAGGCTAGAGGTAAGAATGTAAACCCAGAGATTGGGGGAACATCTAAATCTTCTGTAAGCAAGAACAAGGAAAAGAAGAAATTGAAATGGAAGGAGAGGAAAGAAAACATAGTAAAGAAGGATAAACTTTCATGCACTCATTGCAAGAAATAAGGACACGATGAGGCATACTGCTGATCTTTCCATCTAGAACGGAGACCTAAGAAGTTCAGTGGTAAGTTGAAAAAGAATGTTGCAGCTATTCAATAGGACTTGGGATCAGATTCGGGCGATGAAACAATAGTTACAACCACATGTATTAAAGGTAAGGATTCTGAAGCATCCACAAGTAATTCTGCACAATCTGTTGATAATCAAAGTAATGAGAGGGAAAGAAATGAGCTTTTTTCTATTAGAGTAATTTCCAAGCATAATAAGATTGGTACTTTGTTTGATAGTTGGGTCACAAGTAAATTTGATTTCTAAAACAATTGTAAAGAAGTTTGGATTACAAACAAAACCTCATGAGAAGCCATATCCATTAGGTTGGGTGTGTGATAAAACAAAGCTACAAGTAACGAGACAATGTAAACTTAGGTTTGCTATTGGATCAACATTTGTAGATGAGGTTGAGTTAGATATAGTGCCATTGGATATATGCGGTATTGTTTTGGGAAGTCCATACTTGTATGATAGGAAATTTATTTTCTATAGAGCTGAGAATAATTATCAACTCAATAAATATGGAATTAAATATATTCTAAGACTTCATAAACTCAAAAATAACTATTCTCTCATAAACTCTGGACAGATGAAATGAATTGTGAATTCAAGTAACCAGTTTTTACTAATGGTTGTAAAGGCAAAGGATCCAAAAAAATCCAATGCATTTGAAGGCTATGATTCTAAACAGAAAGTTGATTTAGTTAAAGTTGTTTCAGAGTATGATGTTCTATTTCAAGAACCAAAAGGTCTGCCACCCAAGCGAGAAATAGTACATGATATTTGTTTGCAACAAGATGCTTTGTTACCTAACATTAGAATGTACAGGTTGTCAGCTTGAGAGAATGTAGAGATAAAGAAGCAGGTACAGGAGTTGCTCGATAAAGGGTTTATACGACCAAGCACATCACCATGTGGATCTCCAATCGTGCTGGTGAGAAAGAAAGATGGATCATGGAGAATGTGCATCGATTATAGAGCACTAAATAAAATAACGATCAAGAATCGTTATCCTCTTCCTCATATTGATGATCTATTAGATCAATTGAAAGAAGCAGTTTACTTTTCTAAGTTAGACTTACGAAGTGGTTATCATCAGGTCAGAGTTGCGGAACAGGATGCATGGAAGACTGCTTTCAAGACAAAGCAAGGACTGTATGAATGGTTGGTTATGCCGTTTGGCTTAACTAATATGCCTGCTACATTTATGAGAGTTGTGAATGATGTACTCAGACCTTTTATTGATGATTTTGTAATTGTTTATTTAGATGACATTCTTGTTTTTTGTAAGACATGGGAAAACCATGTAAAGCATGCAAAGAAGACTTTAGATGTTTTAAAAAGAGAAAATATCTATGTAAAACTATCAAAATGTGAATTTGGCAGAACATATTTAAATTATTTGGGTCATATTGTAGGGGTTGGTGAATTGAAGATAGATCCCTCTAAGGTTGAAGTCGTTGTCAACTGGCATAAACCCAAATCTGCTACAGAGGTTAGGAGTTTCCTAGGGGCAACACAATACTAGAGAAAGTTTATTCCTAACTTTTCACTGATTGCAGCTCCATTACATGCTTTAACAGGATTGAAATAAGTGTTTCAGTGGGGAGGAAAACAGCAGAAAGCCTTTGACACCTTAAAAGAGAAAATTAGTACAGCACCAGTACTAGCACTACCATATCTTCAACATCCATTTGAGAGCAAGATAGATGCCAGTGATTATGCCATGGGAGCAGTGTTGATGCAACATGAAAAACCCATATGTTATCATTCTAATACATTTACTTCTGCAGTAGTTAATTATCCCACATATGATAAAGAATTGTATGGATTAGTACAAAGTGTGAAAAAGTGGAAACATTACCTAATGGGTAAGGAAACAATCATACATACAGATCATCAACCACTTCAATATTTGCACTCAAAAATTAAATTTCAGCAATCAAGACATTATAGGTGGATGGGTTTTCTACAGCAATTTCATCTTGTCATCAGATATAAGAAGGGCATACACAATAAGGTTGCAGACATGTTATCAAAACCAATCATAAATGCATCTACTATTCTTAAGCATAACTCAGTAATGCATGAAAGTTACATTGAAAAATATGCTCAAGATGTAGATTTTAAAGATGTATATGCAACTTTAAGTCATGGCAAGCAAGTAGACAAATTGGATTATTATGTAAAGAACCAAATCTTATATCATTTGGGAAAGTTATGTATTCCACAAACTGAAAGAGTTAACATAATTCGAGAAGTGCATTCTTCTCTTATATTAGGTCATTTTGGTGTAAGTAAAACAGATGCATAATTACAGAGGTTCTGTTGTTGGCCCAGAATGCATGAGGCAGTTTCTAGATATATCAAAGGGTGTACTATGTGTGCTACAAGAAAGCCTAGTAATAGAAAATTAGGCTTGTACACTCCACTTCCAATTCCTTCTCATCCTTGGGAAAGTTTTTCCATGAACTTTGTTGGGGGATTGCCAAAATCTAGAAAAGGTCATGAATATTTGTATGTTGTTGTGGATAGGTTCAGTGAAATGTGTATTTTGATACCTTGTAACAAGAAAGTTATAGCTGAACAAACAGCAAAGTTGTTCTTTCAGAATGTATGGGTTCATTTTGGTTTACCCATTTCTATTGTATCTGATCGAGATTCTCGATTTGTTGGGAAGTTTTTGTCAAGTTTATGGGAGTTGATGGACACCAGGTTGAAGAATAGCACAACATTTCATCCACAAACAAATGGTCAGATGGAGGTGGTCAACAGGATAGTGATCCAGTTTCTCAAAGGCTAATGCAGCAAGCATCCCAAGCTTTGGGATGAGCATTTGTGTTATGTGCAGTATGCTTACAACTGTGCCAAGCACTCTTCTACTCAGAGATCTCCTTTTGAGACTTGTTTTGGTTTTATACCAAAGTATCCCTTGGATTTTGTCTTTGGTAAAGACATAGCAATTGATGGACACAGTGATGTGGACAAAGCAACCAAGTTCATTGAACAAATCCAGAAAATTTACCAGGCAGTACAGGAACAACTGGAAATAAGTCAAGCCAAGTACAAGGCAAGACATGAAAAGCATCAGGTTGAGCATAGTTTTCAAGTTGGTAATCAAGTCTAGTTGTACATAAGCAAAGACCGAATGCAAGCTGAAGGTAAGAAGCTAAAACCAATAAGGTATGGACCTTTCAAGATACTTGATAAAATTGGTGAAAATGATTTTCGCCTTGATTTGCTAGCTTATATGCAGATCTACTCAATCGTTAATGCAGAAAACTTGAGATTGTATGAACCTTCATTGATTGAAGATCCTGAAGAGCAAAGTCAGTTGCCTTCTATTGAGGATCTGTTGCCTAAATATCTTAATGAGTTACAGGAAGATACAGTTCTGGACAGGAAGGTGAGAGCTATGCGTGGAGGGGATGTTGAGTACCTGAGAATAGGGCTCAAAGGTTCAAATCCAAGCAAGGCACGATGGATAGAAATTGCAAAAGTGAGGGAGATGTATCCTCACTTGATCGATGCCTAAAAGCCAAATTTTGGTGGTCCAAAATATTTTCAGTGGGAAGGCGTGATCCAAAATGGATCCTAAAACCTCTAAGTCTTCATGTATATTAACTATCGGAAACACTATCACAAAGGAAAATAGTGCATGAATAGTAGAAAACAGAGCTAAGCGAGGATGGAAGTAACGCTACACAGGAGCCATCAGATCAAACCGATCAACTGTCCAGATCAAATCAGGATATCGCAATCGGGAGAGGCCAATGGAGTACATCATAGGAAACCTGTTATCGGGAAAACTAGTGTCTATGCAGAGCTGCTAGTCCCACTAAGGCTGGTAGCTACCTTAGAAACAAACAAACTAAAACCACTTTCGTTTTCCTTTATGAGAAGTAGATGAGAGAAGAATAAAGGAGACCAACCTATGTCTTGCGCTTGGTTCCTTGCTCGATTCCTCTCTCTTTTAATAGATTTTTGCCGCTTGCTTCCTCGTCTACCCAGCTTCAAAGAGCACCTGTAGAATCCAAGCAGCATAACACTATCCAAGAACAGAGATCTACTATCATAAAAAATATAGGACCATATATATATTGACCACACAAATGCATAAATCATCAATCATACAAGAATGTGGAGGAAAACTTGAATAGCTTTATTAATAATCAAGAAAGAGCAAAGAGGATTACAACCAATTGTTCTAACCCAGCATCATCCTCTCAGCTAGAAATCCCTTCTTCACCTTATGAAAAGCTTATATCACCCAACACTATGATGTTGCACCCAAAAACCAACAACACTTCCTTACAAGATACAAAATTCCAGCCTCTGGATCTCTGGGATGAGGGATCCATATATAGATGTTTGCAAGGGAGGTGAGTCAGCTTCTGAGATTTGATTAGTGTCCTCTCTCTGATAGTTCTTGATTCCACTTGGAGATTGATGATCTCTTACTCATCCCTGGGCGAATGCAGAGAGGCAAGTGTCACAGGAGAAGTTTCTAGAAGATTCCATGCTCCTCCAACTTGCGGATTGACCCTGCCATTTGTTCACTCTCACCCATCGCACCCCATAGAAGGGTTTTTCAACATGCATCGCACCTATTGTGTGTATTTAGGTGGGATGCAACGCACTTTGACCATGGAGCAGGTGAAATGGTCCAGTTTTGACCAGTTCTGAATAGTTTTTCATGGAGAACTTCTGGGAGATGCTGTAATCAGTTGACCTTGTTCTTTTAGGGGTTGGAAAAACACTTTTAGGGACTTAGGAGCCCTTGGTTTATGGACATTTATGATTGGGGTTGCAGTGCCCAAAAATGTCTATAACACAACCCTATGGAAATCGTGATAGCGATCAAAGCGATTTAACGACGATTGTTGATTGAGCGTGCAGATCAACGACCCAAATCAACTCACGATATCGCATCGCCATAAAACAAAGGAGGACTTACCAAAGGCCTAAAGACAATGCGATATGCGACTGCGATATATCGCATCACAACGATACAAAGGAGCGGGGCCTGTACAACATGCGACTTGCGGTAGCTGGACCCGACAGGGTTTATAAATGTGGCCCTATAAATTTTGAGTTCCGATATAAAGGTGTTGTTGGGCTTTTTCTGTGTATTTGTGCATTTCCATTATAAAACCAAAATGCAAAAGGAAATGACCCGAAGTGATAAATCCAGACCCGAAAGGTTTATAGATGTGTCTGTATGTTATTTGAGTTCCATGGTAAGCGGGATTTCGGGTGGGCCTCAAGCAGTAAGTGGTATTGGATGGGCTCCGCCCAATCTCATACACTAGCTGACACGTGGCATGGTGCAGGAGAGAGAAAACCTCCTTTTCGGGCGGGTAATCTCTATGCACATAAGTCACCCAAAATGGATGTCAACATTGGATTGGAGATCAAGCAAATAAACGGTGTGAAATACAAAGGGGCTTGCGACAACCATAAAAGGCGGACCCAATAGGATTATAGGGTAGATTCAATATTATTTGAAGTCCGATAGAAAGTGTTTTGTCGGATTTTTCGATGTTTTCTGTGTATTTCTCTGTGTAAACAGAGAAATGACTTTTTGTGATTTCACCCGCACTAGGGGTCCTTTCCGTTTGAAATGCAGGTGGCCACCATACCTTAGAGTGTTTAGCAATGATTGTTAAATACTCCAGAAGGAGATGAAGGGACAGCAGCTGGGATCCAGAGAGCCCAAAAGGGGAGACGAACAGAGAAGTGCTGATAGGCTTAAAATCTATTCAATGGCAGAGACAGAGGGAAGCAGTTGCTGAGACAGAGAGAAAGCAAAAAACAAAGAGCGAGAGGGAGAGTCTGTGTAGACTTGAGGATTTCAAGTAAATACCTGTTGTTTTGTCATTGATGTGTTGAGACTCGGTTTGAGCTCACACTTGTAATAATTTTCTCTTGAAGACATAATATAGAGGTCGACACTGAAAGCTGGACCAGGAGACGCAGCCAGGAAGTCTGGTGAACTCCTTGATTATTTGTTGTGTTGATGTGTGTGACTGTTATGTATTTCTAACTACTCATTGTCTATATTATTCGCAATCTTTTTGATCCGTTGCATTAAGTAATATAGGCATTCCTGCACATGAGTCTATAATACCTTTATATTGATTTAAATCTCATTTTCAGATCACATATAAGGGCACATGATAAACAAAATAGTATAAATGCACAGAACGTAATAGAAAAGCAGATACACAGCAATTGGAATCAACTTCTCTTTATTATTCTTCGTTCAAGGTTATAGACCCGACGCTGCCCTATGCACTCAGCTACAGGGGTCTGCGCACTCAGTTGCGGACTCTACCAAGCCTCTGCACACTCAGTTGTAGAGCCTCTTCCTACTACTATGACCCAATACACTTAGATTCTTACTCTATGCTCGAACCATTCTTACTCATCTATCTCCCATATTCTTAGCTATCTTTACAACTTAGAGCCTCGCTCTATTTATACAATCCCATGGTCTGTAGACCATGGGTAGGCCAACATGACATTACATTACATTACAAAACTTAGGGCAGACAACCCTATGACTCAACCTATACTTTGCACTGTGCACCCGCAATTTACGGAGTCTTACAATACATTTGACCCAAAACTTGGGCTTTGAGCCCAAAAAAATGTTGTCGGGGGATCCGATGCCCAACAAATATTCACAAAAATACCATGCATATCTATACAACACAAGGGAGTCCATCTCTAAACTCTATAGTCCCTCAATCCTCCCCTCTTTAGCGCTATATGTGCTACACACAAACAATATCATTCCTAGTTCTCAGAGCCATCAAGTACAAAGAAAAATTTCTACAACACATCACTTCCTATCACATAAGTTGTCACTCACAACTCTTAGCCGGTCACAAGATCTAATCCTCTCTAGGTACTACAACCAACTCTCTTTTCAATTCAAATTTATATGTGAGAGACAAAAGAATGTATGAGAGAGAAAATGGAATAGGGTGAAAGCTAAAGGGAGAAGAACCTCGTAATTGATCCTCCCTCTCATTTTTATAATCACACCTTGATCCTTCATCTTTTAAACCTCTTACTAGATGCTTCTTTGGAATATTAACTATCTCATCAAAAGGTAAAACGAAATCAAGGAAAATTTTCCTCTCTAGGCATCACAATCCATTAGATATCCCCCTTCCTTCAACTCTAGAATTTTTTATTTTTATTTTTTTTGTAGAAACAAACATTACATCACATCTTAGAGTTTTAACTCATAGCATGTTGGTAACCTAGTAAGTTCCTAATTACATCACAAAATTGGGAAAATAAAAAGGTTGTCACAATCCCATCCCCCTTTAAGGAACATTGTCTTCCATGTGCTATTATTAAGTAGAAAATAAGGATATGCCACACTAATGGCATTCTCCAATTCCTATGTGGCTTCTTCTGATCCATATTATTTCCACCGTACTTTAACCTACACAATGTTTTCGTTCCAAAATAGTGTCGCTTTCCTACCTAGTATGCATTTTGGTTTTGGCTTGAACTATCCCTTGGGTTCCACCTAGATCACAACCAAATCAATAACATTATTATACTCATAAACATACTCTTTAAGAAAAAATACATGAAATACATCGTGAGCTTTAATGTTTGGAGGTATGAAAATCCTATAAGCCACTAGCCCCACTCTTACCAAAATCTCAAATGGTCCACGGTAGCAATGTTCAAGAATACCTTTCCAAAGGTGCAAGAATTGCATCAATCATAGTTCATATGAAAAATTTATGCCTCTTGGAAGTTGACGTATTATGATTAATCACTGTAGTTAAGAGGATGCTACATCAGCCCCTATTAATCATGGGAAAAGGGATATCCATGTGGGAACTATGAATAATATTATATAAGGGTTGAGTTTGAACTCATATTGAGGGTTGAATGGGTTAAGTTTAACCCCTGTTTGGCTCTCAGGTTCTGTTATAACCAGTCCACTAGGAGAAAAAGGGGTTATATTATATTCGAATGCATTTTGTTCCATACTAGAGTAGAGTAGTTGAAAGTTGATAGAGAGAGAGCAGAATAGAGAGGGACTATGTTATATAGGATCCCATTGGCCACATGTTTCATGTAACTCCATAGAAAGTGCATTCTCCTTTATATTTGCATCATGTCCATTCAAACAAAAGAGAACAAATTAGCCTCAACTTCTAGTTTTCGTTTCTCCCAAAAGGGTTTCCCAAGTCATATCTTGTTGTCTATTATGATCGATGTGTGTTTGTAATTCATTGTTATCTATTTTTTTCACTTTATCTATTACATGCATAAGAGGAAAAATAATACATAATAAATCCATAAATAGAAGGAAAACTTAATCCTCATAATATATGTATTTCACATTTCAATCTAGTTTTATCATATTTATTGTGATGAACTATCTAGTGGAATATCCATCTAAGTTTAAATATTAAATGTATAAGTTACTAGAAGAAAGTGAGAAGTCCCCTATCCAAGGATGTAAAGTTACTATGAGCACCATATTTTTCACTAACATTCCACTTGGTTGAGGCACCAATTAAATTTCATTAAGAGTCTCAAATGAATTGAGTCATTAAAGATACTGTTGTAGGAACATCACAATTGATAGGTCATAATGTGATTTCATGGGTCTTCTCCTAGATTCTCTTTAAATTTTGGAATGTCCAAAGGGAGTTTGGTGGGAATGGGAGGCCATGCACCATCATGCATGATGGGGTCATTTACGTAATTCATTAAAATTTGGGAAATTTAATGAAGTGAAAAATGGAAAGTTGGGGGTCCACCATTATGTGAGTGTGGTGATTGTAAGGAGGAGAGTTAATGCCAAGGTGATGTGGTATTGAGAAAATTTACTTCTAAGATGGATGGAACTAACAAGGTCGCTTCAATTAATCATGGTTGAGGGTAGATCAAATTGACATTGTAGCAAGACCTTAAACATCTTCCATTAGTGGTGGGAGGAGTTGTAGGTGACAATAATGTAAAGATGTGAGAGGATCCCCTATTTTTCTCAATAGATGATGGAGTGTGTGATTTTTTTGAGAGAGATATTTTTAAGTCATTTTTGTAGAATGGATTGGTTGAATCAAAACATAAAAGTCAAGGAAAAGAAAATTTATGTGAATATTTTTTTAAACTCTATATAGCTTAAATGTTTTCATCAAGTGGAAAATATTTTTGACTTGGTGAAAAGAGAAGAAATCATAAAATCTCAAATTCCTACGAGACTTAGTATCCTTCCACTCAAAATGTAACTAAGCATTCCAAAGGTTTTCAATAAAGAGGCATGAATTCACCAGGAGAAAACTAGTGAAGGTTGAAAAGAGGGTTATAATGAGGGGTATTGGGGGAACATTTTGAAGTGTTGGAAACATTCCTGATATCCATTCAATGATTGAATCTAGGTGCAGTTCCATCCCACAACCATCACCTTGGGTAGATTCTTTATGGTTAGGCCACTAAACTACCTTCATCTAGTGTGACAAAGAGAATCTCAAGTTCTAGGTATCAACCTTTGATCTACAACCATGACAAAGAACTTGGATATTCAAGGAGGTTCAAAAAATTGTAGCTCTAAGTCTTATCCCCTTCATGGGTTTCTTCTCTCAATTAGATTTTCTAACATTAGATTATGAATTATTCAAAACTCCCTATAAATACAATTTCTATATTTTGAATGAAAATTACTAAGGGGGGTTATTTGGAAGCCTACCCCCAAAGTCCTAACCAAGCTACAATCTTTTTATGACCACTAAATGGGGGATATTAGTTTGTTAAATTACAGTTTCTTTTAAAGGGACTTAGAGGTGGGATGGTCATCCAACTTGTTGAACTTAGTAAGTGAATGAAACAAGTTCATTATAGATAATCATCAACTTTCTTATTCCCCCAAATCACGCATGAGTGCAAGGGAAAGAACATTCTCATAAATAATAGTCTTAAAATATATTTTTATGTATGATGTTGAAATTTTACAAGTGAATAGTATTAATCTCATATGTTAAATTGTCAAGATGTAGATATTTTTGGATCCTTACTAATTTGATAATTAAACTTGTTGAGATTGTACCCTTGCATGAAAGAAAACATGTGTGCATGTATGGGTGCATTACTTCCTTCCTAAATTAATTTATGTGATCTTTTGAAATAACTAATGTAGTTTTACAGTAGCCTTAAAACCATTCTGATTCATCTAGCTCTCTAGAGGTGGAAGATGAAGAACATACTAGTACTCAACACTTCACTTCTAGCCTAATTTTAAGAAAGAAAAAAATTGAACTAATTAACTCAAATTATTTTTCAAATATGGTCATACATGTGGCAAAGGAAATAAATAAACTCTTCCTTTTAATCCCTTTTATATACTATGTGACCTACTTAATCTTGTAGGAATAAGTAAATAACAAAGCCATATAATTAAGGAGGTGGATAAAATTAATCATTGCATTCTCACAATAAAAAAAAGTAGATATATAAGCTCTTGAAAACTACAATAATGAAGATCCATGAAGGTCCCAAAAATAAAGGTGTGAATCATGCAAAACAAAAAATCAAAATGTGCATGAACCACATGTTTTTTCCTTTGATAGTCACACAAATCAACTATGATTGTAAAATAAAGGAATATTTCTAAACACATAGCCTAAGAGAGTGATTTTAAGGTTTGATTACCCCTTGTGGTTACCTGTAACACAATTGTTAGTGAAGAAGGTTATCCAACCAACCAATAAGGGATGAAATGAAGTAAAGGACCAACTGCAATCACCAATATGTTGGGTTATTTTGGTCAAGGAGGAGGACAACATCAACTTCATTATAAGAGGTGGCTACTAACCTAAAAAATTTACAACAAAGGATTAGTAATAACTGTTTAGTCAATTTAGTGTTGTCTAAATTGCTAGTATTAATTGTCAACCCGGGGCTCGTAAGCTGATGAAGTGAAGGTGTACTATATGTACTTAAGTAACCTCTTAGAGTTTTCTTATCGTTGGGGGTGTTGTTGTGGTTAATTATGTTCCTAAGATGGAATGATGATTTATAAACAAGTGAGTGATGGTGTGTGTGTAGTGTGAATCCTAAATGGGTGAAAGTGTGTGATTAGTGATTTTTAACTACTTACTTGAAAGGAAATGCTTGAAAGAAATAAATGACTTGAAAGATCTTGAAATAACTTTGAAAGCAAATAACCACTTCCAATGGCACTAGACACCATTCATGCAGCTGCAAATAAAAGAAAAGAAAGTCACTTTTAAAACCAAAGATAAAGATTATCTCTCTCTAACTCGCTGCTTCAAACACATGTACTGTGTAAAGCACGGAAAGAAAGTAGCTTAAGTTGAATTAGAAAAGTGATTAAAAATGAGAAAATCTGCTTTAAAGACTAGTGACAACGTTTTGCTCTTTCTAACTCTCTACTTCAGCGATATGTACTATGCAAAGTATGATTAGAAAGTAGTGAAAGAATAGTCTAAGAAGCACTTAAAACCAAAAATCTACTTTAAAGACTAGTGATAACGTTTTGCTCTTTCTAACTCTCTACTTCAGCCATATGTACTATGCAAAGTATGATTAGAAAGTAGTGAAAGAATAGTCTAAAAAGCACTCAAAGCCAGCTGCAAGTTAGTGGTATTTTGATCTTAAAAGATAACAATTTATAATAGAAGATCATTCATGTGTTAGCATCTCTTTGAGAAATAAGATTAAAAATCAGCTATAAAAACAAAGGCAGCAACTTGAATCTGTCAACTTCAAATACCATTAGTTTGTAAAGCAAACACACACACATAAAAACAAATCCCGGGCTAAAAGAAACCTGCAAAGAAGTAATATTGATCAGCTTGAAAGAAAAGAAATCAAATAAATGAAACTATACATGCTTAAAGGAATGCTGAATGAGAAAATAAGTAAATACTGAACATAAAATACTTTACAGGGGCTAAGATGAACAGGGGCCCTCTATTCATTCAGCCACAAGAAAACTCAGAGATCTGGAAGCTTCAAAACAGTACTATGTCTATTCCTTCATTTGCAAAAGTGTACAAAACAGAGTGCTAGAATAGCACTAAAAAAACAGAGTTCACAACGCTCTTAAAATTAACACAAGTTCAGAAATTACAACTGATAAAAAGTCTGTTGAGTGTACGCAGACGCAGCTATTTATAGGCATTTCTAGGATAGCCTAACACGTACAGCTACTAACTGAAAAACAACTAACTGTAATGCGTAATTATGGTTCCTAGACACATCATACGGCTGCGTGGATGAGCTGGTGCTTCTGTCGTCATGGGCAATGAATCCCATGTTGGATCATGTCCCCTACCATCTGCAAAACGTGGACAAGTCACCGTTTAAGCTGACGTGACCTAGCAGCTCACAATCACCGTTAAACAGCCTTTAGTTGACCGTAACTTGACCAGCTTTGACCAGGGGTAAAGATGACGTGGATGGCTGGAAAAATGGGACAGGAACCTCGAGCACGTTGATACCTAAGTGCCCATGTGGCTCATCTGGCAAACTGACACGTGGAACCTTGCGTTTAACAAAAAGGCTGCAGGATCATCAGATAGCTGCAGGATCATCAGATAGCTGCGGGATTCCTGCAAGTATGTCAAAATCTAAACAAACAGTCACCCATTAGCAAAACTTACTTGATCATGCCTAATGACACCTAATGTAATGATCTGGGTGGTTTTACAGTGAAGATGAGGCAAAAGTGAAGAAAAGCTGAGGAAAAACTGAGGGAAATGATAGTCAAGTAGGTGTAAAGTAGAGACTCTACATACCCCCACTACGAGGGTATTGCATGTCCTCATGCAATGAAAACACAGCTCAATCCATCTGTTGGGATGCCTCTGCTAGGACATCCAACCTCCTCTTCTTCCTCTGTGTAGAGATATTGACTTTTGGTCTTTTGAACAAGCATCTGAATTTCAAATTGATTAGTGCTCTGTTTAGCCTTCTACATTTCTTCTTCAGTTCACTGCTTTTCTTTTTGCAGATGGCTAGGTGCAGCATGGTGTTATTATGAAGCATTTTGTCAATGTTTGCTTGTTCCTTCAATTTCTCATTTTCCTGCCTAATGTGGCGATTTAGCACTTCAAGTTCAAAGATCTCTTGTTTGAGTACATCTATTTGCTGCTCATGAGGTAGGATATTACTTGGACCAGCAGTGGTCTGCTCCAATGTTTCAAAATAATTGTATGCTTCTTGCTGCGCTGGATCAATCATTGGTGATTTTCTTGGACTGTGTGCATGCTCAATTTCTGTTTCAAACTCCTGCTGAAATGGACTGTCCTCCCTTGGAGGGGTAGCTTCATCATGTTGTGGACTACCTTCAAAATCTGATTTTATAGCACCCTTCTCAGGTGTGCTTAGATCAATGAAAAGTGTCCTTGTGGTTTTATCTTTATTCTGCAATCTGCTACTCCTTCTTACAGTGGCAACACTCTGTGTTTCTCTTTGTGCCTTTTTCCTTGGTTTTTGTACTTTTACTTTCTTGGGGAGGGCAATTTTCTCATGGAGTTTAGCTAACCTTTGTGCTAAGGGCTGGCTATCTCTCTCTTCATCACTAGAATGCTCTGGAGTCTGATAAGTTTCTTGAACTATGGATTTTCCCTTGTCTTGCTTTTGTTTCTTTTTATCTTCTCTTCTCTTTTTGGCAGCTTCTTTGGCAAGTTCAGAGAGGGTTTCTGAGATAATCTCTTGAGCACTGTCCACAGTAGGTTCAGGCTCAATCTCATGTTCAGGATGATGTACTTCTATTTCCTCTACAGTCTGTCCTTGGACAGTTCCCTCTAAGATATCAGTTTCAGGGGTATCCTCTTTTCTTTTTCTTCTACTTTTTCTAGGCACAGAGGTTTCTCCAGCTTCTTCAAAATGATTTCTCACAAGGAATCTCTCCCAGGTGTCTCGTTTGGCTTTTAATTGTTCCTCCACTAATAACTTGACAAGACTATGATGACCAAGATATGCTTCAATGTTTCGTGGATTCTTTTGAGCCATGGAACACATTTTTCTAAGGCTTTGGAATAGAAAGTAGGGAAGATTTATATCATGTTCTCCTTGAAATTGCAGCATAATTTTACCATGATAAACGTATAAAACCCCAAATCTCCCTTCACATGTGAAAAACTTTTGCACTAACAACAGTAAAATTTTCCATTCTTCTTTAACATCAGAGACAGGGATTCCTTTGGTGAAGATACTTGTGTCCATACCTGGGTTTTTTAAAAATCTGCTTCCATTGTTGATCCTGGACTGCCCGGTTTTTGAACCACCGTTCTCCGGTTTGTGGAAGAGATGTAGCTTTTGCTATGCTCCCCTCACTGACTGCAAATGTTAAATCACCCACCTCCACTTGACTGTCTTTATCTTTGAATGACCTTGCAAAGGCTTTTGTTACTTCCTTGTGGTAGCCTTTAAACTTCTTGATGCACTGTAGCCAATTGGCTTTTTGCAATGCCTCCTCAACTTGAGGATATGCCTCCAAGAATTTTGAACCTTCTGGTTCAGCCCTTAAAAGTTTTCCCATTGACCCTACGGCTCTTTCTTAAAACACGATTTTGATGGTGGCTTTACACAGAAAATCCTCAGCTCTTGTTCAGAATTTTATGGAACAGAGGATGTATGGGTTCAGCAACAGCCTTAGACTCAGAGAATTTACGGCTTGAACAGAGTTAAATGGTGGAAAAACAGTGTGAACACAGTGAAACGGTGGCTTTACTGGCTATACGTATTCACTGTTTCTCAGAATGAGCAGAGAGGAAAAACAGAGTATGGTTTATGGAGGCAATCGTAGTGGGTGAAACGGAATGAGGGAGATGAGAGAATGGAACAGCGTGAAATGGAGTGTTATAAGCGTAGAGGGTTTCGAAATAATGAGTGAAACGGCTAGATTCTCAGATTTCGGTTGTAGGTTAACACATGGCTGTGGGATGAGGACTGAGAGAGTCGTAATACGGTAGGTTACGTCACTAGGGTACAAAAGCCTTAATGACAGAAGCAGCTGACGGTGATTTTCGAAATCATGGTTATCATGAACTGATAGACGTGGAGGATTCGTGGATATGTGGTCGCATGGTAGAGAAAATGGGTAATCATTACAATTAGTGGCCAAAAAGACATAACCCAGAAAATTCTGCGTAATGAAATAACTATAGGTTTAAGATTTAAAACGTACCTCAGATCCGCGTTTGATTTGCTTTCTGATAATTTGCCACTAACCCTTTGTCAACTTTATTGCTATTACATGATTCTTTCCTACTTGTCATTGATGATTTTTTGAACTGTAAATATTTCTCAGACAGACTGTGTTTCTCTGTGCAGGTGCAGAGGGCTGCAGAAAGGCTAAATGGCTGCAGAATTGCCAAATAGCTGCGGGAACTGCAATGGTGTCCTTCAGCTGCACAAAATAACTTTAGTTCCTGAAAAAAACTTTATTAATGAAATGAAATGGAATGAATGAATGGATGAATGGCTGGAAAACAGTGAGGTGAAGTGAGGATGGTGAGATGGAATGAGATGGAATGGCGAAATGAGATGAGAGAGAGAGATTTTTTTTTTGGAAAACATGAGGTGTCAGGTGACCCTGATTTTCACCTTATGTTTTCTGCATGAGACTGCCAATCAGAGATTGGTTTTCAGGCTCATACATTTATTCTTTTTTTCTTTTTTTTTTTCTTTTTTTTTTTTCATTGAAATTGAAAGAAACAGAGATTAGGCTGATGGAGGAGAAGAATTCTTCTCCACCAGCCTCATTTCAGAATCGCCTTGGAACAACTTAACAAACTCCTCTTTTGAGAGTGGCTTGTGGTAAATTTTCAACCGGTGGCCATTCACAATAAAGGGAGTTTGAAGTTCATCAATAGTCTTCACTCTAACTGCTCCATTATTAAAGACTTCATCAATCTCATATGGCCCAAGCCAATGAGTTTGAAATTTTCCTTTGAAGTCCTTAAATTTTGAATCAAACAAGAGTGCCCAATCACCCTTTTGAAACTTCTTTTCTTTGATATGTCGATCATGCCATTTGCTTCTTTGGTGTTGAACTAGATCGGTCCTTAGAATTGCATCTTGTCTCATTTCATCTAGTTCATTTAACTGGTCCATTCTGTGCTTCTGGGCTTCTGATAAGCTCATCCCCAATTGAACTGCTGTCTTGAAGGTCTTGATTTGGAACTCAATGGGAAACAGGACTTCCTTCCCATAAACAAGTTCATAGGGAGAATGTCCTGTGGTGTTCCTCCATGTAGTTCTATAGGCCCATAAGGCTTCAGGAAGCCTTTCCGCCCAATCTCTTCTATGAAGATGAACAGTCTTTGTGATGATGCTTTCAAGAACTTTATTTGTAGATTCTACTTGACCATTCGCTTGCGGATGGTATGGAGTAGATGTTCTATGCTTGATCTTATACTCCTCCATCAGCTTCTCCATCATTCTTGATGTAAATTGGCTCCCCTGATCTGTTACAATTTCTCTTGGGACACCAAAACGAGTGAAAATATCCTTAAAAAGAAATTGAACAACTGAATTTTCAGTAGCAGAAGTCAATGCTATAGCTTCTACCCACTTAGTAACATAATCAGTACAAACCAATATATATCTGTTTTGCTTGGATGGCGGATTAATTGGTCCAACAAAATCTAGAGCCCATTTCTCGAAGGGTTCGATGCATACCTGTGGCTGTAGTGGCATTTCATTTGAAAGAGTTGGTCTCCCAACTCTCTGACAACTGTCACACCTTTTAACATATTGCTTTGCATCCTTAAAGAGAGAAGGCCAATAATATCCTAATGAAAGGATTTTATAAGCAGTCCTCTTATCAGCAAAGTGTCCGCCACAAGGTTCGTCATGACATGCCTTAAGGATGTCAGGCATTTCATCCTCCCGTACACATCTTCTGATCATCAAATCTGGCCCTGTTCTGAACAATTCATTAGAAATCCAAGAATAATGTGAACTATCCTGAATGATTTTCCTTTTCTCATTAGGAAATAAATGTAAAGGTAACTTTCCAGTAACTAAATAATTAGCAATATCAGCATACCAAGGGGTTTTGGTAGTTACTGCAAACAAATACTCATCTGGAAATTTATCCTCTACAGGAAAGTAAAAGTACAAAAACCAAGGAAAAAGGCACAAAGAGAAACACAGAGTGTTGCCACTGTAAGAAGGAGTAGCAGATTGCAGAATAAAGATAAAACCACAAGGACACTTTTCATTGATCTAAGCACACCTGAGAAGGGTGCTATAAAATCAGATTTTGAAGGTAGTCCACAACATGATGAAGCTACCCCTCCAAGGGAGGACAGTCCATTTCAGCAGGAGTTTGAAACAGAAATTGAGCATGCACACAGTCCAAGAAAATTACCAATGATTGATCCAGCGCAGCAAGAAGCATACAATTATTTTGAAACATTGGAGCAGACCACTGCTGGTCCAAGTAATATCCTACCTCATGAGCAGCAAATAGATGTACTCAAACAAGAGATCTTTGAACTTGAAGTGCTAAATCGCCACATTAGGCAGGAAAATGAGAAATTGAAGGAACAAGCAAACATTGACAAAATGCTTCATAATAACACCATGCTGCACCTAGCCGTCTGCAAAAAGAAAAGCAGTGAACTGAAGAAGAAATGTAGAAGGCTAAACAGAGCACTAATCAATTTGAAATTCAGATGCTTGTTCAAAAGACCAAAAGTCAATATCTCTACACAGAGGAAGAAGAGGAGATTGGATGTCCTAGCAGAGGCATCCCAGCAGATGGATTGAGCTGTGTTTTCATTGCATGAGGACATGCAATACCCTCGTTCGATCCCCGACAACGGCGCCAAAATGTTTAGTCAATTTAGTGTTGTCTAAATTGCTAGTATTAATTGTCAACCCGGGGCTCGTAAGCTGATGAAGTGAAGGTGTACTATATGTACTTAAGTAACCTCTTAGAGTTTTCTTATCGTTGGGGGTGTTGTTGTGGTTAATTATGTTCCTAAGATGGAATGATGATTTATAAACAAGTGAGTGATGGTGTGTGTGTAGTGTGAATCCTAAATGGGTGAAAGTGTGTGATTAGTGATTTTTAACTACTTGCTTGAAAGGAAATGCTTGAAAGAAATAAATGACTTGAAAGATCTTGAAATAACTTTGAAAGCAAATAACCACTTCCAATGGCACTAGACACCATTCATGCAGCTGCAAATAAAAGAAAAGAAAGTCACTTTTAAAACCAAAGATAAAGATTATCTCTCTCTAACTCGCTGCTTCAAACACATGTACTGTGTAAAGCACGGAAAGAAAGTAGCTTAAGTTGAATTAGAAAAGTGATTAAAAATGAGAAAATCTGCTTTAAAGACTAGTGACAACGTTTTGCTCTTTCTAACTCTCTACTTCAGCCATATGTACTATGCAAAGTATGATTAGAAAGTAGTGAAAGAATAGTCTAAAAAGCACTTAAAACCAAAAATCTACTTTAAAGACTAGTGATAACGTTTTGCTCTTTCTAACTCTCTACTTCAGCCATATGTACTATGCAAAGTATGATTAGAAAGTAGTGAAAGAATAGTCTAAAAAGCACTCAAAGCCAGCTGCAAGTTAGTGGTATTTTGATCTTAAAAGATAACAATTTATGATAGAAGATCATTCATGTGTTAGCAGCTCTTTGAGAAATAAGATTAAAAATCAGCTATAAAAACAAAGGCAGCAACTTGAATCTGTCAACTTCAAATACCATTAGTTTGTAAAGCAAACACACACACATAAAAACAAATCCCGGGCTAAAAGAAACTTGCAAAGAAGTAATACTGATCAGCTTGAAAGAAAAGAAATCAAATAAATGAAACTATACATGCTTAAAGGAATGCTGAATGAGAAAATAAGTAAATACTGAACATAAAATACTTTACAGAGGCTAAGATGAATAGGGGCCCTCTATTCATTCAGCCACAAGAAAACTCAGAGATCTGGAAGCTTCAAAACAGTACTATGTCTATTCCTTCATTTGCAAAAGTGTACAAAACAGAGTGCTAGAATAGCACTAAAAAAACAGAGTTCACAACGCTCTTAAAATTAACACAAGTTCAGAAATTACAACTGATAAAAAGTCTGTTGAGCGTACGCAGACGCAGCTATTTATAGGCATTTCTAGGATAGCCTAACACGTACAGCTACTAACTGAAAAACAACTAACTGTAATGCGTAATTATGGTTCCTGGACACATCATACGGCTGTGTGGATGAGCTGGTGCTTCTGTCGTCATGGGCAATGAATCCCATGTTGGATCATGTCCCCTACCATCTGCAAAACATGGACAAGTCACCGTTTAAGCTGACGTGACCTAGCAGCTCACAATCACCGTTAAACAGCCTTTAGTTGACCGTAACTTGACCAGCTTTGACCAGGGGTAAAGATGACGTGGATGGCTGGAAAAATGGGACAGGAACCTCGAGCACGTTGATACCTAAGTGCCCATGTGGCTCATCTGGCAAACTGACACGTGGAACCTTGCGTTTAACAAAAAGGCTGCAGGATCATCAGATAGCTGCGGGATTCCTGCAAGTATGTCAAAATCTAAACAAACAGTCACCCATTAGAAAAACTTACTTGATCATGCCTAATGACACCTAATATAATGATCTGGGTGGTTTTACAGTGAAGATGAGGCAAAAGTGAAGAAAAGCTGAGGAAAAACTGAGGGAAATGATAGTCAAGTAGGTGTAAAGTAGAGACTCTACAATAACTTCAATGGAAAAGAGATTGCATTGAGAAATAATAAGAAGTGAACATTCGTGAGATTAGAATCAATAAATAAACATAAAAAAGAATGAATATGGAAGCATACTCTTATTTCCAATGGAGAAAGAAAATGGGACTTTGAATGAGACACCAAAGAATGTTTGGATGGAAATTGGGAATCATGTCCAAGCCTTCCAAGGGAGGGTCCTTTTCTAAATTTTGGATTTCTCTCTCACTACAAGAAGATTGAAAGCTTCCACAATGGTGAAGCAAGTCTTGAAGACAAAAAACGCTACCATAATGGTGCTTCAAAAGAGTGGGAATTCTCTTGAAACTTGGGTAGCATATTTGTATTCAACTTATCTTATAAAATGCTTAACCATGGCTCTTATTTATAGGTTCTTATTAAGCTCCATTAAAATTGGTTCAATGTGTGAATGCTTAACCATGCCTCTTATTTATAGGTTTTTATCAAGTTTCATAAAAATTGGTTCAAAGTGTGAATGGTGCTCTAGGCCACTGGAGCTTCCCATACATGAAAAGGACATTATAGGAGCCTTAAGTTTCCAAAGTACTTATAAGTAATGTTTTAGAGCTTTGAACCAGCCTAAATTTCTCTTGGTACTTGAAGTTTTATGAGATCTCCATTATTTCGCACGTTGTTAATTAACAAATTGTCCACATCGTTGTCGAAGGGACAATTACATGGATCATACAAAAACTATAATGTGACTTTGCGAGGATGAATAAGAACTAACTCCATAATGTTTTTTCAACTACTAGGTTGTTGACACGAATAACGTTTGTATTAGTGTATTCATGACATTTTTTAGTAATCACCTATATGGTTTGGTGAGTTATTTTTGGGTGATAAAAAGTACGCTTTATTTAAATATACTTACACAACACTCATACAATACTCATCACTATACAAAATTATAATAAAAAACAAGGTCTAAGATCAAGATTCTTTATGCACGATGCATCACCCACAATCAAAACTTAGTTTATTCACAAACTCAACTTCTTTAACATTGTTACACAAGAGTCATTAACTAACCCTCTAGCCGTACATTTCCATATGTTTAAGTAATGTGAAAAAATCAATAGTAGTCACAAACATGACTATACATTGCTTGATAAATATATGGTTACATGCAATAGACGAATGCACATTGGACATCTCCAAATTTTATGGGAGTTCCCTAGCATGATCATGAAAGTAATGAATAGGTCTTAGGTGTGCACTCAAAAGGCAATAATATCTATAGTATCTTAAAACAAAAATTAGTTAACCCTAAAAGTTCTTTGATACCTTGTTAAAATTAGTGGCTCATAAAATTCAAAGATAAAGACAATGTAATTACATGATACAACCTTAAAGAGTGAAAAATCTAAGATCCAACAAATAAGTGGTACTATTACTCATAGAATGATTTACTTATAATACTTCACTCTATTGTCCATCATGAAATGACATATCGACATCTAACCATCAATGAGAAAACACCCTCTAGTATTTTTTAAAAGGACATTATGGAGTGATGAGGTGAAACATCACTAATCAAATGTCTTGAATACCAAGAATAGGAATACCATCGAATCACCTACACACAATATAGAATGTTAATTGTTAGAATACTAAAGTACAAAAACAAAAATAATGTATTAAAGAAATATAGTAGAAAGAATAAGTTAACCTGAAAATTAGACCATATTGGTCTTAAGGAATCATATTATGTGTGGGAATGGATTATGATCAAACTTTTGACATGAGATAGGATATGAAGATGAAGGTGGAAACCACTAAAGTTGACAATTTTGAATTGTCTTACTCCCACATCATTACTTGAAGAAGTCATTACTCCTATCACTCAATCGAAATGCTTGCCATATGAGAGAGTTGAATGGTGTTTTTTAATTATATTGTTAGAAGAAAGTTGAATTATACAACCTAGTATGAATGAGATGATCAAATATATAAAATTTATACTTATAAATCAAAATGGGAACAAAAAAATGCAAAGAATAAATAAGAATAAATAAAATATATATATATATATATATATATAGAGAGAGAGAGAGAGAGAGAGAGAGAGAGAGCATTATTAATATATATATAATGCATAAACCAACATTAATCCATATTAGATTTGAATCTTTTAACATTGTAACTTGATTTTTTTTTAACCCGCTCAATGTTTGATAAAGACATTTAAACTATTATAAGTAATATAATTATGAGAACCAAGAATTATCTTAAGCGATGTTACTTGCAATTCCAAAACAATACTAATCAAGGAGGTCATGTCTCAATGTCGAGTAGGTAAATCTCCTTTGCGGACAGAGGTGATCCCTCTAGCCTAAGAGTGGGTCTAGCCGCAAACAGAACAACCTAATGAAAACTTCCTTAGACTAGAATAGAATAAGAGGGCCTACCACTTAGAACGCTAATCCACTTGATGGTGACCTCGCTCCTCTGCTCCAGCTTCCTTTCATTCTTCTCCTTCAAATACATGAAACAAATACACAAGAGGCAACAACAAATGTGATAGCATACAATCACATTCAATCTACTTAAAAGGTCAAGGAATATTAAGCCATCAAATGTAATATGACACTCAATGTAGGAAATAAACCATTAAGTTGTATTCATAGAAAACTCAGAAAGAGATACAACAAAAGCCTTGATGTTGCAGGTCTCCTCCAATGTATCCGGGTTCCAACACCACTACTAGCATCTCGTGGTTAGCCTCAACAATGGAAGTTTAAGGCTTCTTCCCTTTAGTTCTAAAACAAAACAAACACACTATTCTCCCTTCACAAACATAAACTAGAAGGCTAAAGCTATAGATATCTTGTTGGTTATTCAAGCTCCAAAAAAGACTAGTTCAGCTTGGAAAAGGAGGAGTTTATATAGCTTTGATGGAGGGGAGATGGTTCCTCTTATTATGGGAGAGGGCTTATCTCTTTGGTTTGTTCCATATTAATATGGGAAAGGAGCCTAAACAGACTCTCTCTGCCCTATCCAACCCAACCATTTACCAAACTTCTGTTCACGAAGCTTCTAGACCTGGAAGCTTCGACTCCATTTTTAAAAACTTGCCAAAATAGGGTCGGTGCAAGTGATTAAGGGCTCACTTGCGCTGTTTGGCACTAGGTTTGGTTCCAAACTCTAAAAATCGGTGCGGGGAAGGAACTGATCACTAGCGTCGATCTTGAAAACTAGGATTGAAGGAATATTCTTGGGAAATGATGCAAGACGAGAATGTTCTGCACATGAGTAGGGATGTAAAGGCATGCTCTTCATGATGGGAAAGCATATATTGTTCACTATAGAGGTCATCCAAGATCGAGGAACAAGGAGTATAGGGACAGTGACAAAATGTTATGTAACAGATGCCCCCTCAAGCGTGAAGGCCGAACTAGATTGAGGGGTGAAATGATTTACAAGTAGATGCATGGAATTGGAGACAGTCGTCGAAAAACCTGCAAGCAAGCATAGATACATATACATCACTAAAAACTCTAATAAATGATACATGAAACGTTTTATGGGTGCAACCATCCAGTAAGGAGGATCATATCAAATCCAAGGTATGGTCGCAACCATCCAATAATGAGAAGGATCACATATAACAATTCATGGTATGGTTACAAACATCCATCTGAAAGGGACATGTATATTAGCACGATCATGTCACATCACCTTGCAACCTGGACTTTAGTAATCTGAGCCCAAGGTCTTGTGCTCCAACACGACCCGATCAAAGTACAAATTCTAACATGTGAATAGATATGTCGAAGTTGAACATGATAGAAAGTTGCTTGATTATCGGTCAATGATGTGAACCGTTAACAAGAGCGAGAGAAACCACCAATAATGACAATGGCTCTCAAGGTACCAGCAACGCAATCCATGAAATTTGAATAAGGATATGAATTCGAACAGCCGTGAAATCACCCGATCGAAACCCAATGATGTGAGCTTGTCATCGAGTGTGAAAAACTTGCCATTAGGGCATGCAAGCTCCAAGGTACTGGAAGGGAGTCTCTCGGCCAAATTCCCGGATAATGAGCTGAAGTTGATAGGAAGTGACCTCGTCAAAGGAGGGCCATGATGTATCCCACATCATCAACGCGAGACAAAGGGATGTAATTGTTAGTACAGTTCTAGGCTAAGTCATGAGTAGGTTTTGAAATTTTTATTTTTTAGGATTAATTTTGAAAATTTCAAAAAGAAAAAAACTCTACCAAAATTTCCGGTAGCACCCGATTTTCTCATTCAAATAGTCTCGCCTGTTTTTCAGACAGTATTTCAGTTATTGTTTTATTTCCTGTTTTCTTTATAAAAAAATCGATGCTACCAAAATTTCTGGTAGCGTTTCTTGTTTTTTAAAATAAATCCGAAAACACAACCGATTTTGATTGTCCACGTGTCATGGCAACAGAATATCTAATCCAAATCATGATATTTTGTGATTGGATAGGTCACAAAACCCCAAGTCAAGTCAAGTGGTAGTCATTAATCATTTTGGTTGATCATGTCTGCTAGGTGTCAGCCACACCCAGAGCCATCTTTTGTCTACCCCACCTATCTCAAATAACTCGTGTTTCCCAAAATCTTAAGCATGTCTACAGCATCAGTCTTAACCATATGTTTAAATTCGATGTCCATTATTTTTGTTCCGCATAATGCGCTACCGGAATTTCCAGTAGCACCTATCACAACATAAATATACAGCTGTCAACAGCAAACCTCTGGGGCAGTTTTGGAAGACAACAACTCATAATGATATGGATAAGAAAGATGATGGATATAAGACAATCATGAGGTTGTTGAAGGTTGTATTTAATGAAGCCATATGGTCATTAAATAGTCAAGAACATAAAGAGAAAAATCAGCAGCAAAAGGGGCAGCCAGTCAACTTTTCCAGCAAAAAAGTGTCATTTTTCCTCTTCTTCTCATCTACACTTGTACTTTCTGTTGCAATTCGATGGAAGATGATCTTAATATCTAAAAGACACCTTTGTAACAAGGAAATGGTGGAACCACCAATTTAGGAGAGTTGGAATTTGTGCCTCTCTCCCTATAAATACCTTTTGTAAATATCATTTCAGGGTTGGATTTTGGTTGACCTGAGGACTTAGCTTAATAAAATAGCTTTTTCTACACTTCATGCTGGAGGATTCTATGATTCAAGTCATATCTAATGTGTGGTTTGTCTATCTCCTATTTTCAACTTTCTGAATTATAAATTTGTGGTAGCTAGTATAGTATGAGTGAGAATCATTAAGAGGATCTAATGATGACTTATCTACTGTCTAGTTTTCTGTAAATTATAATATGTGTTCAAGTAGAACTTGCTAGTGAAGGTTTCACAAAGGATTTGTGAGATACTTTATACCTATTTTTACATCCTAATTGTTTTTTTTTCCTTATCAAGCCTGTTTTAATCTTTTAAATGATAAATTACAGCAGCTAGTATAATATGAGTGAGAATCATTAAGAGGATCTAATGATGAATTATCTACTATCCATTTTGTTGTAAATCATAATATCATTTTAAGTACAAATTGTTAGTGAAGTTTTCACAAAGTATTTGTGAAATACTTTATACTTTTTCCTACTTTCTAACTATTATTATCCTTTTCAAAAAAGAGAGTTTGCTAAAGGCTTTATGTAGTTGAAGTGACTGTCTTAAGATACCCAGTTTCTTAGGATAAGTATCAGCTACCTGTTCTCTTTCCTCTGCTCCCCTATACTACTCACTTAACCATACAATTTATGCTTGCCACAACTTGCCAAATGCATGAAAGTTAAAGAGGAACTCAATCATTTCAAAACTCCTTCAGAAACCATCCCACCACTCAAAAAACCCTTTTAAATTTTGAAATGAAATCATGATGTGTAAGGCTTACTCCTTTTGCAGTCTAGGAGTAACTCCTTGCGCTAACATCTTTGGCGTCATTGTCGGGGAGGCGAATTGAAGTTTATCCCTGGGTAAATGACAAAGTTATAAGTCTGGTTCTGAGGTGTACAGTTCCAGCTGTCTTTTTAGACTACTTTACACTTGGCGACTCCATTGTTGAAGTTCTGGCTCCAAGAAAGGCTAGAACTAGGGCAAACCCATATTCTCCTTTGAAAAACCAAGTCCCTGATCCTAAGAAGCTAATCAAGAAAAAGAGTAAGCGAAAGCTTGTTTCTTCTATTTCTAGTTTTTCAAAAGTTATTCCTAAAAAAGTACAACAAATTTTGTCTCCTGATTTTACAAAAAAAATTGTACCTCTCTCATTTTCCAGTCAACAAATAGCCTCTACATCGAGTGTTGGTGCTTCCTCATCTACTGTTCAAAATCCTCAAATTTTTATTCCACAAATCCCAATAACTCCAATTGTTATTCTATAAATCCCAGTAACTCCAACCATGGCAGGTCCTAATCTTTCCCCTAACTAAATGGATGCAATTGTTGTTGCTAGGTATGCTCCTTTAGTTTTACCTCAGCCTATGAATGCATTTCCTGCAGGAGATTATCTCAAGTATATGCCTAAATTTAATGGTGATGGGGAGGTAACATCTGAAGAACATCTTGTTGATTTTTATGCCTATCCTGATAATCTGAACATTGAACATGAAGATGTTTGGATGATAGTTTTTGTTCATAGCCTTTAGGGTGATGTAAGGAAATGGTTCAGATCTTTGACAGTTGGTAGCATCACTGGAATTGAAGTCCTATATGATACATTTTTAAGAAAATGGGGTGACAAGAAAGAATTTTTGTATTATATCACAAAATTTGGTGCAATCAAAGGAAATGAAGGAGAATCGGTTTCTGATTTCTCCAAGAGATTCAATAAAATGTATAGCAAGATACCTACTGAAATCAAGCCTACTGAGGCCTCTGCTAAAATCACTTATGCTGGCGATTTTGATCCTGACTTTTGTTTATTGTTGAGAGAAAGAATATCTGTGACGCTATCATAAATGCAAGACAATGCATTGGAGGTAGAAACAAATATATTAGCAGCTAATAGACTCAGAGGAGGGATTAACAGAGAAAAAATAAAGAAAAAAACTGAAGTTTCTACTTCAGGAACTTCTGACATAGATCCTAAGCTAGATGAGCTTACCAAGATGTTCAAATCATTGAATATTGATATGTCTAAGTTGAATATGGAATCAAGACCATCTACTACCAAAAATGTTTTATTTTATTTGCCAAATAGACATCAGTTTAGAAGACCAAATGCTCCTCAAATTCTGCAAAGAGAAATAAGAGATGCTGATGATCAAAAGGTGCAACCTCCTTTGCAGAATGTTATATTTGAAGTTGAAGAAGAAACTGAAGGGTTGGAAAGAGGTGCTGATATAAATTTTCTTAGAGACAAAGAGGGGATGATTGATCTTACACAAGCACAGTATGAAGACTTCATGTCATATGCTCGGAATAATGAAGTGATTCCTAATCATTCCATGATTATAGTTGATCATCAAAGTAGATACAATCTCAGATCAAAGAAAATTGATGACACTTCTAAGCCTATTGCACAACCAAAGAAGAATAAAGATGTAGTTAAAGTTTCAGCGGAAAAATATCACAGACCGGAAATTCTGGTAGCATCCGATATTCCAGCAGAGAAACAAGTGACTAAACCCGACAAACCGGAAGTTCCGGTGGCGTCTGATTTGCCTTCACTTGAGGTAAAAATTGCTCACAAACCACACTCTTCTTTCAATTTTGAAAATGAGATTCAGAAGATCAAGATTCCTGTTCCCCTTATTGAACTCATGAAAAATCAAGATTTCATAAATACTTTTATGAAATATTTGCAGCCTTCACCTACTGAAGTAGTCTCTAATTTTGTTAACCCTCAAGATGATAAGCCCATTGTTATTTTCGGTCCATTGGTAGAAGAAAAAGATGACTCTTCCCCTCCCTTCTATCTATCTCTGAATATTCATGAAAAGACCCTACATAATTGTCTTATGGACTTTGGAGCTTCACAAAATCTAATTCCCTAGGTAGTTATGGATGAACTAGGTATTGAAATAACTAGAGTACCAAGATCTCTATTCTTTTGATTCTCAGAAATTCAAATGCCTTGGTGTCGTCAAAGACCTTGCAGCAAGTCTTTTTCAGTTACCTATGAGAGAGATGGTAATGGATATTTTTGTAGATGATATCCCTCCCAGATTTGGTATGTTACTTTCTAGGTCATGGATTAAAAGGTTAGGAGGAACCTTGCAAATGGATTTAACTTATGCTAATGTTCCTATTTTTGGAGGAGAATAAAGAAGACTTTACAGAGAAGCTCAACTATCATATATCATTAGTGACAGCAAATACCCTACTAATCATGCGATATATGCTAGAACAACTGGAGTTGGTT
The DNA here is from genome assembly GCA_031772625.1 of Pinus tabuliformis. Lineage (NCBI taxonomy): Eukaryota > Viridiplantae > Streptophyta > Pinopsida > Pinales > Pinaceae > Pinus > Pinus tabuliformis. Next base: position 515,787,191 of record CM062811.1, read on the forward strand.
CAAGCATTCTACATATGGTTGACTTCGCCTTACCTACAGAAAATTTTCAAATTTTAAAGCCCGCTGAAAATCAAATCAGTCATGAAGGATCGAAGGTATGGAAAATGTTTTTTGATGGCTCATGTTCCAAAGAAAGTGCTAGTGCAGGGATTGTTCTTATTTCTCCTTTGAAGGAAAGTTTCACTTTTTCTTTCAAACTTGAATTTGAGACAACTAATAATGTGGCTGAATATGAAGCTCTGTTAATTGGTTTAAAGAAGGCAAAAGATATGAATATATTAGAAATTTCTATTTTTGGATATGTTGAACTTATTATTCAGTGAATCAGAAATGTTTATCAAACTAAGCATCCTAGACTCAAAGATTACAGGAATGCAATATGGGACATTGTAGAAGACTCCTTCCTGGCCTTTAACATTTCTTTTGTTTCAAGAGAAAGAAATTTTCTAGCAGATTCACTCTCTATTTCACCAGCTCATTCAAAATTACAATGCAGGTAAAGTTGAAATATGAATTGGAGGTTAGGTTCAGACCTAGCATTCCTGATAATGTTATGCATTGGAATTTTTTTGAAGATTACCAAGAGATTAGAAAATTCATTGAAGTTGTTGAAGAGTTTGTTGTTCTAAATATTGATAAAGAAGAAGACCTACCACAAGTTGATGTTGATCATCAAGATTCCATAAATCTAAAGAAACAACTTGTTGATCAGCCTATCATACAGCTGCCTACCAATCATATTCCCAAGGGGTTAATTCCACTTGAGAAAATTTTTGATAAAAATGATTTTGCAGTCAAGCCACAATTAGCAGAAGCAGATGTTGAATTAGAAGATTTCAACTTGGGTACAACACAAGAACCAAGGTATGTGAAGTTGCCAAAAGATTTACTAGATGAAAGAAACATGGAATATCACAAGCTGTTTTGTGAATTTGTTGATGTTTTTGCTTGGAAATATGAAGATCTTAAGACATATGATACCTCTATCATTGAGCATAGAATACCATTGAAAGATGGTTCTAAACCTTTCCAGTAGATGTTAAGACAAATCAATCCACTATTTCTACCAGTGATGGAAAAGGAAGTGAAGAAACTGTTGGATGCTAAAATCATTATTCCATTGAGATACTCAGATTAGGTTTCCAATCTAGTACCAGTAAGAAAGAAAAGTGGTGAAATAAGATTGTGTGTGGGTTTCAGAAATCCTAACAAAATCTCCAAGAAAGATAACTATCCATTGCCGAAGATGGAGCATATTCTTCAAAAGGTGACTGGGTCAGATAGAATTTCCATGTTAGATGGTTTTTCTGGGTACAATCAAATGTCTGTTTGGCTAGAAGATCTAGATAAGACAACATTCACTACTCCTTGGGGTACATTCATGTATGCAAAGATGCCATTTGGGCTCATGAATGTTGGAGCTACTTTCCAATGTGCTATGGACTTTGCATTCATTGGAGAAAAGGACAAGTTCTTGGTCATCTATTTGGATGACATTATTGTTTTTTCAGCTTCAGATCAAGAACACCTTTAGCACTTGAGAAAAGTATTTGTTAAATGCAGAAAATATGGTATATCCTTGAATCCGAAGAAGTCTCATTTTTCTCTCAAAGAAGGTAAGATGTTGGGTCACATAGTTTCTAAAAATGGAGTGAGGATTGATCCAGAAAGAGTGATTGCAATTAAAGACTTAACACTTCCAAGACCCAAGAAAGAGATTCAATCTTTCCTTGGTAAGATCAATTTTCTTAGAAGATTTATCCCAAATTTTTTTGAAGTGGTGAAACATATTACTTGTATGCTAAGGAAGGACAAAGAAGTCAAGTGGATAGTTGAATCCAAAAATTCATCTAAGTTGATAAAAAAGGCTATCATTGAAGCACCTTAATTGGTAAGTCCTAAATATTCAAAACCTTTCTTAATCTTCTCTTTTGCTTCTCAAGACACCATTGTTGTTGTTTTGTTACAAAAAGATTCAGAAAATAAAGAAGCGCCCATAGCTTTTGTCAGCAGAGCTCTTCGAGATGGAGAATTAAAGTATGAAATTTTAGAAAATCATGCTTGTGCATTAGTTAAAGCTCTGAAATATTTTAGAGTTTATATTATGCATGCTCAAGTGATAGCCTATGTCCCTTCATCTGATGTTAGAGAGATACCAGTTCAACCTGATATTGATGGAAAGAGAAGTAAATGGGTTACTAAAGTTCTTGAAATTGATTTAGAGATAAATCCTACTAAACTAATCAAAGGTCAAGGACTAGCTAAACTACTTGTTGAAGAAAATTGTACAGTGTTGGGTTTGAATTTCATGGATGATAGTCTAGAAGGGAAAATTTCAGAGCCTGTTGATGATATGACAGTAGATTCAAAGCTAGCTGAGTGTAGTTGGTACAAAGATGTTGTTTATTTTCTTAAATATTTTAAACCTCCTCTAGAATATGATAAAAGCAAAGTCAGATCTTTGAATTTGAAAACCATTAAGTATTGCATCAAGGGTAACTATTTGTATTAGAAATATCCTACAGGAGTTCTATTGAGATACATTGATCTTGAGGAATCTAAGAAGGTCATATTTGAAATGCATAGTAGTGTTTGTGGATGTCATCATTATTGGAAAACTACTGCATACAAAATATTGAGAGCTGTCTATTTCTAGCCTAGCTTATTCTCTGATGTATATGTTGAGTTGAGAACATGTGAAAAATTTCAAAGGTTCACTGGTAAAAAGCATATGAAGTTATTACCTCCTAAGCCCATAATCGTTTCTACACCTTTCCAGCAATGGGGATTAGATTTCATTGGTGAAATTCATCAACCTTCAAGTGGGCAGCATCGTTGGATTCTTGTTGCTACTGATTACTTCACCAAATGGATCGAAGCAATACCTACCAAGAATGCCACTCATAAAGTTATCATTAACAATATGGAAGGAATCATAACCAGATTTGGATGTCCATCAAGACTAGTAGCAAACAATGCAACTGCTTTTAAAGCCACACCATTGGTAAATTTCTATGAATATTATGGTATTCAGCTTACTCATTCTACATCTTATTATCCACAAGGGAATGGTTTAGTTGAATCATCTAATAAAAGTTTGGTAAGTATCATCACCAAGTTTCTAGAGAAAAATAAGAAAGCTTGGGACTCAAAACTCAAATTTGCTTTGTGGGTTGACGGGGTGACAATCAAAAAGTCTATTAATACATCACCTTTTCATATGGTTTATGGGATTGATGTTGTTTTTCCAGTCCAATTAGCTATTCCTGTAGCAAAACTATTGCAAGATCATGAAGATGAACCAAATGACATGACCAGAAGAATGTATCAAATCATAGAAGTGCAGCAAAAGAGAGAATAGCAATATGATTTGGTAAAAAAATATCAGCAAGTTGTGAAGGATGTCTTTGATAAAGGGACTAAAAAAAAAGATTTTCATATTGGAGACCTGGTGTTGAAGTGGGATGCACAGCACCAAGATCCAGGTAAGCATTCAAAATTTGATGCTTTATGGCTCGCTCCTTTAAAAATCTCAAATGTCTTGCAGAAAAATACTTTTGAGTTGCAGAATCTTGATGGGATAGAACTATATGCAGGCCCATTCAATGGGAATTTTCTCAAAAAATTCTTTTCCTAAGGTTGTTGGTAACCTGAGTTCACTATAAATACCAGTGTGATTTCATAATAAGACTCCACAGCCCAATGACAAGGTACTGAAACTGCAAAAAGTTCTTAGAGCCTCACTGGGAGAGTTCTATCCCCTGTGGAGCCAATGTTAGCACGATTCTAGGCTAAGTCATGAGTAGGTTTTGAAATTTTTATTTTTTAGGATTAATTTTGAAATTTTCAAAAAAAAATTAAAACACTACTGGAATTTCTAGTAGCGCCTGATTTTCTCGTTCAGACAGTCTCCCCTATTTTTCGAACAGTCTTTCAGTTATTGTTTTATTTCATGTTTTATTTGAAAAAAATCCGATGCTACCGAAATTTCCAGTAACGTTTTAAAAATAAATCCGAAAACACAACTATTTCTGATTATCCATGTGTCATGGCAGTGAAATATCTAATCCAAATCATGAGATTTCGTGATTGGATAGATCACAAAACCCCAAGTCAATTCAAGTGGTAGTCATTAATCATTTTGGTTGATCATGTCTGCTAGGTGTCAGCCACATCCATAGCCAGACGTTTTCCACCCCACCTATCTTAAATAAATCGTGTTTCTAAAAATCTTAAGTGCATCTACAACGTCGGTCTTAACCATATGTTTAAATTCTAACGTTCGTTCTTTTTGTTCCGCGTAATGCGCTACCAGAATTTCTGGTAGCACCTGTCGCAACAAAATTATATAGTTGTCAGTAGCAAACCTCCGGGCTAGTTTTGGAAGACAGCAACTCATAACGATATGGATAAGAAAGATGATGGATATAAGCCAATCATGAGGTTGTTGAAGGTTATACTTAATGAAGCCATATGGTCATTCAATAGTCAAGACCATAAAGAGAAAAATCATTAGCAAAAGGGGTAGCCGGTCAGCTTTTCTAGCATAAAAGTGTCATTTTTCCTCTTCTTCTCATCTACACCTGTACTTTATGTTGCAATTTGATGGAAGACGATCTTAATATCTAAAAGACACATATGTAACAAGGAAATGGTGGAACCACCAATTTAAGAGAGTTGGAGTTGGTGCCTCTCTCCCTATATATACCTTTTGCAAATATCATTTCAGGGTTGGATTTTGGTTGACCTGAAGACCTAGATTAATAAAATAGCTTTTTCTACACTTCATGTTGGAGGATTCTGTGACTCAAGTCATATCTAATGTGTGGTTTGTCTATATCCTGTTTTCAACTTTCTGAATTATAAATTTGTAGTAGCTAGTATAGTATGAGTGAGAATCATTAAGAGGATCTAATGATGACTTATCTACTGTCCAATTTTCTGTAAATTATAATATGTGTTCAAGTAGAACTTGCTAGTGAAGGTTTCACAAAGGATTTGTGAGATACTTTATACCTTTTTTTACTTCCTAATTGTTGTTTTCCTTGTCAAGCATGTTTTAATCTTTTAAATGATAAATTACAACAGCTAGTATAGTATGAGTGAGAATCATTAAGAGGATCTAATGATGACTTATCTACTATCAAGTTTGCCATAAATCATAATATCAGTTTAAGTAGAAATTGTTAGTGAAGGTTTCACAAAGTATTTGTGAAATATACTTTTTCCTACTTTCTAACTGTTATTCTCCTTGTCAAAAAAGAAAGTTTTCTACAAGGATTTATGTAGTTGAAGTGATTGTCTTAAGATACTCAGTTTCTTAGGATAAGTATCAGCTACCTATTCTCTTTCTTCTACTCCCTTAACCATACAATTTATTCTTGCCACAGCTTGCCAAATGCATGAAAGTTAAAAAGGAACAAAATCATTTCAAAACTCCTTCAGAAGCCATCCCTCCACTCAAAAAACCCTTTTAAATTTTGAAATGAAATCATCATGTGTAAGGCTTACTCCTTTTACATTCTAGGAGTAACTCCTTGTGCTAACAATAATGATTATGGATGATACAGAGAATTAGGAATGAGTGTAATTGTAGAAGGATAACTCTTGAACATATCAGCGACACAACTCCGGAGTCTGGTAGCTTTTGGATCCAAAGGATCGAAGGTCATGATGACATGGCAGAGATCAAATGGAAAGGCAAACATGAATGGCCCAACCCAGGAAAGTCAATGATGAAGTGTTATGAAACCAGCTCAAGAAAAGATAGAAAAGATAGATCAATGCCTTAGAATTCAGCCTCTTCGAGGGGGCAACCTCCTTTACATTACATAAATGAACAATTCTTGGATGATACAAATGAAAAGACCTCCTTTCTATATATAGGAGTCTAAGGGGTCATAACATAATCAGAGCCGACATAAAAATAATAATGTAAGGGCACAATAATAACAATAGTGGGCTTATATGGGGTACAATAGTAACAATATGGGCACTACATGGGTACATCAATATAATAAGTGGGTTATAATAATAACAATAAGGGGTTACACTAGTAGTATAGGGGCCTAACATGCCCCTCTCCTTCAAAGAGCGTTGTCCTCAACGCTTGAGTAGTTCTTGATGCTTCTGTATAACATTCCTGTCCTCCCATGTGGAATATTCAGCAGGTAAGTTCTTCCACTTGATGAGATACTCTGAATTGATCGATTTCGTAGCTGTCGGGTTCTTGTTTCTGTGACTGCTCCAAGTTTCAATATGATTTTTCCTTCCTCTTCAATTTCTTGCAATATTGTTTGACTTGGGATCTTTTGCAACTTTTGAATAAGTGGCCATACTTCTTCGTCCTTCTTCCATTCATCCCTTGCTTCGTTTATCCAATTTGTTTGGATAATATAAATAGCACAAAACAATGTTTCCACATCCTCATCCTTGAAGAGTCTTCCCATTCGGTAAGGTCGCCATTTTTTAAGTGCATGTAGTATTGCCAACATTTCCTTCTCATAAATAGATTGCTTGAGATGTAGCAGTAAAAATACCCAATCACCTACATCAAAACATTTTTCACTACGATGTTGATCTCCCTGTTGTTTCGTTTGATTTTGCACCGAAGTGGCGTTATCCTTTAAAAGTTGGAGAACTTGTTGTTGATGCTCGATGTGATCTTTCACTGCTTGAACCTTTTTCTTCTTGATATGTCCTTCTATATCTAGAGTTTGAGGAGTGGTAATTTCTTCCAATCCTTTACAAGATATGGTCGGATTCATTTCTTGATGCTTGATGTGATCTTTCACTTCTTGAACTTTTTTCTTCTTGATATGTCCTTCTATCTTGATAGTTTGAGGAGTGGTAATTTCGAACAATGAATTACAAGATATGGTTGGATTCATTTCTTCTTTCTCGATGTGATCTTTCACTTCTTGCACCTTTTTCTTCTTGATATTTCCTTCTATATTTAGAGTTTGAGGACTGGTAATTCTTGCCAATGCTTTACAAGATATGGTCTAATTCATTTCTTCTTTCTCTGGGGTGGGGTCCTGGCGTATATCTTCTTCTTTTGATGTTTCTTGATCCTTTTCTTCCTCCTCTTCATATTCTATGTAAAATAACTTCTTCTCAGCACACTTATGACCTTTAGTGCATTTGCTATCACAATTGTAACAAAGCCCTTTTTCTCTTTTTTCTTCCAATTGCTGTGGTGTAACCCTTGTAGGTTGTGGAAGGCTAGGAGAAACAACACTTCCATCTTTATAGTTGTGAGGGGTACGCTTCCTGGTTTTCATAATTTTGCTTTCCACTATGTCACAAAGCCCTTTTACTCTTTCCAATTGTTGTGGTGTTGCTCTAAAGAAGGTGTTGCTCTTTGTATCCTCATAATGTGCTATCATTTCCTCCGTGAAAATTGACCACGTAACAAGTTGTTTACGAGAACAAAGCCCTTTGTACCATAAAAATTGATCTGGTTCTAAATATGAAGATGCAATACATACCTTTTGTAACAGTTTTACACCATGTAGATCAAAATATTGTTCCATCTGAAGTATCCAATTTACCGGATCCTTGCCATCAAACTTCCTCATCTTGCTTTTTCTTGATTTTAGGAGCTCAACCTTGAAACGACTGTAACTCTGTACTTTCGAATCTTTAAGTTCTAAAATCATGAGTTATAGTAGTTCTCTGTGTCCTCTTTCCAATGCCACCAATCTGATCCAAATTGGATTCTCCAAGAAAGAGTTATGCACAATCTCCCAAGATGACCTGATTATAGACCTTTCCAGAAGAGCGAAGTTGTATGAAGTTCCACGTGTACAATTTTCGATATCTAGTTCTAAAAACGATATACAAGAAACTACAGTTCGTCCTCTTTCTGTACCTTCATACGAAATTTCAATCTGATTCCCAGAGAGAAAGTTATGACGATTTTTCCCAGGTCACCTGTTTTGAATGTAATTCAGGAGTCTGCAAAAAGACCAACTTCCTCAGATCATATCTCTGCAAATATCACACGAAAAGCTCTGAAATTTGGACCCAAGGTTCAACGCGATTTCTTCTCAAATGGGTTTTTTTTGCGACTTCTGAAACGTCACAGAAAAAAGTTATAGCGAAAATGCCACGATGACCTGTTTGGAGCAGCGAAACCCTAGAATCCAAAGCTCTGATACCAAATGTTATGAAACCAGCTCAAGAAAAGATAGAAAAGATAGATCAACGCCTTAGAATATAGCCTCTTCGAGGGGCAACCTCCTTTACATTACATAAATGAACAATTCTTGGACGATACAAATGAAAAGACCTCCTTTCTATATATAGGAGTCTAAGGGGTCATAACATAATGAGAGCCGACATAAAAATAATAATGTAAGGGCACAATAATAACAATAGTTGGCTTCTATGGGGTACAATAGTAACAATATGGGCACTACATGGGTACATCAATATAATAAGTGGGTTATAATAATAACAATAAGGGGTTACACTAGTAGTATAGGGGCCTAACATGAAGTATGGATATCCCAACCCAACACGAAGAAGAAAGTTTCATGTTCAAGAGTGAGCTGCTGACACAACTAATAGAATTTCCCATTTTTCCCCACCATTTCTGGCAAGTGCCCCAATTATTTTTTATCGCAAGCTTGAATGGGATAGCATGTGCTTCCACTTTAAGTCCATCCTTCAAATGAATCCCACCTAGTAAGATTAATGAGCCCTAGGAAGGAGAAGCTCATGTTCGTCATGGTGACGAATCTGATGCCGTTTAATTTTTTAACGAGTCCGACAAAGATGTAACTCGATATCTTTTTCATATTTAGAGAGTTTGAAAAAGACACAGAAAAGAAAACTATAAAAAGTCCCTTTTCGTATATTTGTGTCTATCGAGTCTGAAAAAAGTAGAAAACAACACTTGAGAGAACCGCTTGACCATGTCAGTCAAGGAGTACCTTTTTCATCAATAGTTTATCCCAGCCAGAAAAAGGGGTAAACATATACTAGGTAAATGACATGTCGCAACCTTTAACGAGTTCAAAATGACAAGAGCTCGACAATATTTTTTTGTTTTAAGGGTTGAAAAAGAGTTGAAAGCAGACCCCCCATTTTATTCTCTTTAAAGAGTCAAAAAGGGAAAAATATTGGGCGATCTTTTCATTTGAGTTTTTAAGAGTCGAGAAAAGATCTTAAACATGACTCACCACCATCATCAGCAATCCATCACCTGTTGTTGTAGAAGAAGCAAGTGCATTATCTGATTTCCAAGGTAAAAATAGGCGAAAAAATGATATTAAAACCCTAAAATATCATGAAAAGTGAATAAAAAGGGGAAAAGTAAATCATCTTTTACCATTTACCATTTTACCTTGTTTGAGCAATTTTTACCCACTTGTGCCCTAAAACTTCAGGAGAATATTGTGACAGATCCAGGAGGTCGATCGACGAAACGTCACTTGCAGGTTAGAGCTAAGACTCTTAGCTTCATTTCCATACCTGTTTTTCTTGTTTTTAACCATTTTTCAAATTTTTCGAGGAGATTTTGGTAAAAAAAAATCACCCTCGGTCGGCGAGAGATCCAAGCTCAGGATCGCGTCGATTGAGGGTTAAAATCACAGGAAATTTCATTGTTAGAACTACTATTTTAAAACAGTCACATCGGTGCAGAGAGGAGAAAATATTTCATTTTCGCCCAAATTCTTTGCTGCAAATCTGAAATTTCTTGGTCCAAGACTAATGTTGACTTGAATATTTGGTGTTTGTAGGAAAAATACAATGAAAAAATGGTTGATTGGAAAGAACATGAGCATGAGGCAATTGATGCACAGGCATTGGAAGATCCAAACTGTCTAGATGCTCTGAGGAACTGTGGGCTCCTCAAATTCTTCCTCACACCGGGCCTTCGGGCTCAACCTGAGCTGTTACAATATTTTATTAGTCTTTGGGACATTGGACGAGAAGTCTTTGTGATTCAAGACCAAGAGCTAGAGCTAGAGACTTCAGATATATACTTCATCACCAAATTGTCCCGAAGAGGGGAACTAGTCAATCTATATGGGTACAGGCCCATTGGGGCAAGTGTGAACATTATGCTGGCAGAACATTTCCTAGAAGCACTGAAATCAAAAAGTGGCAAGGTTGATATCATGAGTGTTAACGAACTTGTATTGAAAGTGTTGCCCTTGAACATAAATAGAGTTGTTGGGGCTCAGGAATTGCATGAGTCCAACAAGTCCAAATTCTAGTATTCCATAGACTGCATGGCGCCCACTGTCTTCAATTGGGCAGAAGCCATGAAGGTGAACATGAAGTGCTAGCTATCCAAAGACAAGGTAGGGAACCTCAAACAGTTTGGATATGGTTCCGTTATGGTGACTTTATTTTTGGAGTGGATCCCACTATTTCACTATCAGTTGGCAGAGGTAAACCCCCCATTTCCACGAGACCTACGAATGGTCCAATGGATTGAAGTGATGCCCAGAACCAACGGGGTTCAACACATGTCATACAATCTCGCCTTCTTTTCGTGGTTGAGGCATCAGCTGATTGTGGTAGAGGATTAGCCATATAGTGGTACTAACTTCCACAGTGATCCTAACATGCTGCTCCCAAAAGGAGAAAATTTTGATGATGGAGGTAAGAAAAACAATTTTGATTTTGATTTTTTATTGTTTTTGAAATATATGTATTTGTGAAATTTTGATTTTATAATTACATATGCGGGACCAGAGCGACCAACCAGGATGTCCCTGATCGCTAGACGCATTGCTCGATAGTTTGAGATTGCTCCTTATCAGGAAGGAGTCGATAATGAGGAGGAGATTGCACGAAACCTTGACAACTTGACCAGAGGCATCCCAGAGTATGCCTGGGTGGGTGACATCCCATGCCAGTATCAGCGGCACACAGTGGGAGTGTCAGACCAGATCCGCCATTTACTAACTCGAGTAGTACGAGCAGTGACATGCTATCATGAGCACCATGCCGAGTAGTCCATAGTTTTAGCATTTACAGTTTTTAGGCATGTGAGCCACGGATGTACTAAACACATATATTATTTTTTGGGTTTTTATGTATGACACTGAAACATTATCGAAACACACAAATACAAACATATATATATGCTATATTTCATGTTTACTATGATACAATATTTTGTTTTTTCACATATTTAGCAAATGTCTATCTAACACATAATTAGCTAATGCATTTGTTAATGTATTCATATGCCTAGGAATATGCTGATATGTGATGTAATCAAAATTTCTTTCTAATAGACGAATACGCAAATACATTCTCAATATGTGAGGGTTTTTGATGGAATATTTCCCATTGAGTTGAAGAACAACAAGTTATGAATCAAGGTTAACAACCATTTCCCGAATGTCAAGAGCACTAGCTTCTGATAAGAGTTCGATAACTGAGCTATATTCAACAATGTTATTAGTTTTTTGAACCAAACAAATATCATGAAGATCAATCAACTCACCATTGGGAGCGTAGATAGCCCATGTTGCAGAAGATAGATTCCAGTTACAATGACAAACACCATCAGCGAAATCGACGTAAGGAGTCACAGACATCTGCAAAGCTGGTGAATACATAATATGAAGGAAAGATGCTTGGAAAAACACACCAAACCAAACTTGCACAAAAATGAATAACACACTTATGTACAAAAGTAACCATGTGATATGACTCAAGCATAGTCCTTTTTTAAAGAGTCCATTTCCAGACTCAAGTAATCAATCAACAGCAAGGAAAACAGGAGTTTTACCATTGACATGATGTGTAGGCATCGACTTGGACAAATAATAGATTAAAACTCATAAAATTTTGTTCCCCTATGCCTCCTGGGCGACTGAGGGTTACGAGTCATAAGATGAAAACAACATTGCAATAATGGGTCAACGGTAGAAACTTGAGGAGACGAGGCAAACCTAAACTCATGATGAGAAAAAGGTGCCCCAAGTTGAAATATCTTGTCAATATCAGGGTAAACTGAAATGTCAGTAGGTAGCGTTGGGGTAATATTACCCATGTTCCCTTCTGACCAAACTTCATGAGTCATAATATGCGTTTGAAGTGGTTGGGTCGGGAAACGAGAAGAGAAATTCTCAATACAGGTAGACATGACTGTTGGGCTAGGCAAGAACGAGGAACGATGATGAGTATCATTCCATGGTGCTTCCTGAAAACAAAATAATGAAAAATTCTTTCCACTTTCTTTGCAAAACTAAATATTCTGGTTTTGTCCCCAATGGAGTCGCCAATTTGTGGAGTAGGTAAATCTCCTCTACGGAAAAAGGTGATCCCTCTAGCCCAAGAGTGGGTCTATCTGCAAATAGAACAACCTAATGAAAACTTCCTTAGACTAGAATTAAATAAGAGGGCTTACCTCTTAGAATCCTAACCCACTTGATGGTGACCTCGCTCCTTTTCTCCAACTTCCTTTCGTTCTTCTCCTTCAAATACCTAAAACAAATACACAAGAGACAATAGCAAATGTGATAGCACACGATCACATTCAATCTACTTAAAATTTAAAGGAATATTAAGCCATCAAATGTAATATGACACTCAATGTAGGAAATAAACCATTAGTTGTATTCATATAAAAATTAGAAAGAGATACAACCAAATCCTTGACGTTGCAGGTCTCCTTCGACGTATCCAGGTTCCAACACCACTGCTAGCATGTCATGGTTAGCCTCAACAATGGAAGTTAAAGGCTTCTTCCCTTTAGTTCTAAACCAAACCAAACAGACTATTCTCCCTTCACAAACATAAACTAGAAGTCTAAAGCTATAGATATCTTGTTGGTTATTCAAGCTCCAAAAAAGACTAGTTCAACTTGGAAAAGGAGTTTATATAGCTTTGATGGAGGGGTGATGTTTCCTCTTATGATGGTAGAGGGCTTATCTCTTTGGTTTGTTCCATCTAAATAGGGTAAAGGATCACAAATAGACTCTCTTTGCTCTATCTAGCCCAATCATTTACCAGACTTCCATTCACGAAGCTTCTGGACCTGGAAGCTTCGACTCCATTTTTAAAATCTTGCCAAAAGAGGGTCAGCGCGAATGGTGAAGGGCTCACTTACATCGTTTAGTGTGTGTTACAGGTATATTTGGGCACATCACTCCCGACAATCAGATCAGTGAAATTAGGGCTCATCAAACCCTAATTAAGTTTCTACATGCCCTAGACAGGTCATCAAATTGAATGCTTTCATCCATGAAAGTTTCCTAGCTTGAAACCCTGTTGAAATGCCTCCTTGGGTCACCAGCACAGCCTTGGTCAGGGGTAACTACGTTGTAGAGCAGGTAGGCCCATTCAAACCTACATTGCAGTGCAATTAGGCCCACTTTGACCTGCGTTGGGTGAGAATGAGCAAAATTATCATAGGATTCTGGGAATATTCCTTGATTCTAGAGCATTATAGAAGGATGCCCAACTCTTATCTCATCATATGAGCTCAACTTTGGATAGGATATGGATCAATTATCCCTCTATCCTCTCATACCTTTCTCCATGGAAACTAACTCCAATTTTAGAAAACCATTCAATGCCCAATTTATGACAAAACCACTTGCATTTCCCTATAAATTGAACACTCATCATAGTGATCAATGGAGTTGGAATTTGAAGATTGTAGAGAAATATGGTTGGTTTGATATTTGAGTTCATGTAAGTAATGTTATGCTGCTAGATTGATGTGATTTTGGTATGACAAGGGTTTTGGCTGAAGCTAGATGAGTGACACGGGATCGAACCGCATTGGGTGTAACTCCTTCTTCTACATTAATAAAGGTGTTTGTTCCTTTTCCCATATTCTTGTTCATATATATGATGCATATATGATTAAATGTTTGTTACACAAAAATATCGTCACCATGATTATTTACAATCAGTATGGGTCTATCATCACTTGTACTATCCTCCTAAGCAAGTCTAGAACCTCAGCTCTTCAAATCAAGCTTTGGAAGTGGGAGAAAGACATTAGAAATCAATGTAACTCTGGTTCCGCACTTTCTCCCATGGTCACCTGCGGTCCCGCACCTTCTGTGTACAAAAGCTGCGTACCTGCCCGCTCTGTTCCTAACGGTACAGGTGTGGACCCCTGTGAAATTCAAAAGGCGCAATTTTTATCTTAAAAAACTCACTTTGGGTTAATTCTAGAGTTTTCTAGAAGGAATTTTGACGTGGATTGTTCGCTCTGAGGTGGTTCATGCATCCCAAAAGAGAAGGAGCTAATCCCTTGACTAAAGGAGCTATCCCTTTGAAGGAGGGCTTTATCCCTTTAAAGGAGGACCTAGTAACTTCCCTCCATTGCACTATAAATACAGGCATTGGGGTGAGGACTAGGGAGGTTAGAAGCTGAACATTTTGAGGGTAAATGCTGGTGAAATTGAGACTCTTTGGTTGAGCTTGAGAGGAGAGATCACATACCTCTTGGTTCTATTAGAGAGTGAGTGAAACTTGTCAAAGTAGAGGAGACATCTTGTTGGACCCTGGGAGGAGCTTGTACAACGTCAAGGCAAAGGTTGTAAGGTTCTTCTTCTTTTGAATTAATACAATCAAACTAATTTTTCTCAACAAGTATCTTATGTTATTTGTTTCATGGACTCCTTGACTTTCATGTTAAATATGTTTCATGCAATTAGTTTTTCAATTGGTTTTTCAGGTGCTATGTAATTTGTTTGCCTTGTTTGTGTTTGCAGATTCGCGAAGAGGAGCTCATTTGGATTGAAAGAGCGAGGGCATCCACAAGCTTGCGTTGGACCAAAGGTAGGCCCTAGAAACCTTTGTTTGCTATCATTTATTGAAGCATATTTAGAGAAAGATAGTGTTTGGTTGGTTTGCTTGTTGTTAGGTCTTCTTTAGATTCTAGGAAGGTCTATCTTGTCCGCAAGATCGCCTCATTCCGCGCGACAGAATGGCGACTCCACTGGGGACTTGATTGTTTTCTTTGTCTATACTTTGACTTGAGAAACTGTATTTTCTGTTTCTGTTTTTGACTTGATGACTGTGGGATTGGGTGTATTTAGTTAATTTTGAGTTAGTCTTCATTTTTCATAGTTTTGGGAGAGGTACGCACCCTCTGAGTTAAGCACAGTGCGTACTTGTACGCACTTTTGCTTTGTGCACAGAGCGTAGATGCACCTGTGTAAACAGGTTGCCTGCGTACCCTGTCAAAAATTTGAAAAATTTAAAATTTTCCTCTTTTTTATCAGTTTAGGATTTGTTCATAAGTTTTAGCCATTGCCCAGACCTGCTTGTTCCCTGTCAAAAACTTTCCTTGGTTTAATTTCATTAGCATTAGGGTTTTAGGTGGAATTCCTAGGAATTTTGCTTGTTGGGTTTGTTTTTCGTTTTGGTTGTGTAGTGGCTCTGAGCTTAGAAGCCCTACAGACCTCAGATTACCTTGGTGTCTACTAGTCTTCTTGTGAGTCTGACCATTTATGAAATCTCCCCTTGTTGAGGAATTCGCTTTGAGTTTTCTCATTTCAAAATTTCGAAAAGCTTGTAGTTGAAAGTTTGGAATTTTCATTTTTACAAAAAGAAAACGAAAGATTGGTTGTTTTTTGACTAATTGTGATTCTGCATACATTAGTCCTTAGCTCACATTTAGCTAAGTAAAACATCCTCAAAAAGACTTTTAGAAGGCTTTAACTTCAACTAGCTTTTTATAGTTTATAGCTCTCAAAGTTAGTCATTTTCATTAGTTTTGAGTGTCTTTTTTACAAAATATAAAAAAACAAAATCTCTTTTGGAAAAGTTTGTCTTAGGTAGTGATTTTTTGCTTTGAAAAGAAAAGGGAAATTTGTGTGAAATAGCTTGTTGTCTCGTTTTGAGTGCTTTGGAAAGGAAAAACTCGTCTTTTAATTTGCTTAATTGGGAAAGATTTGTGTTTACAAAGTAACTGCATTTCTCAAACTCTTTCTTAAGTTTAGAAGTTCATCGAAGAGAAAAGACTGTTTAAATCATCCTAGGTGCATATTTTTAGTGATTTCGTGTCGAGTCTTTACACCACAAGTTTCATCTCCGCCACCTCTTGACTTAAATAACAACCACTAAAATTAATGCTTAAAGTAAAATTCACCTAGTAACATTTTATTTCTAGGGTTCTGATACACCAACTTAGCTTAGGCTAGTGTCTTGGAGTAGGAGAGTAATTAACTCTACAAGACAGTAAAAACAAACAAGTAGCTGTATCTTGTGGTAGGAAGAAATCCAATTGTTGCATTTATGCTCTAGGAAAGCTCCTCTTAAAGGAGAAGCACGAGATCGTGTCCGAACCAGTGTGGGAATCAATCCTTCCTCATTGGGAACGACGCCAGATATTCACGTATTAAAAATGGTAAACCTCGGATTAACCATTGTCGAGGAGCCTGGGGTCACTTGTTGGTAAACCTTGGATTATGTCAAGGAGCCTTCAAGGGGATTGAGCTTGCTACTCTGCCCTTGCGTGCGTATCGGATCGTAGATTGTTCCCCCAGGTGTATTTGTCTCAGTTGGTAGCCTTAGTGACCATATTCTTTAGGATTCTTCCTAAGGTGACAGTGGTGGGAAGATCCCACTGTACCTGGAGCAGACGTCGACTAGACTCACTTGGATTTTCTGGGGGGTTCACTTCACTCGAGATGGTTAAAGTGGAGGAACTTGGTCCAGTCTATTCATTAAGCAGGTTGCCGGGGTAACTGTTCCAACCGCCATTTCTGTACTGAATTCTGCGACGTTGGATTTCATCACCAACTAGTGTTTTCGGTCCGGAAAGTTACTGTTTGTGTGTGTTTAATCTCTAGATTCTTTAGGCGTGTGATTCAAATTTGTTTGGTTCTTTAGAGGCTTTAGGTGTTTTTCATTGAGATTTTACTTTATTTGCGTGTGAAGTAGTTAAAAGTTTTTAACTGTGGCTGAATTACCAAGACAGTCCCGTAGACTTCGGGGCCAGTCTCCTGAGTTTGTAATCGTGGTTGATTTACTGAGGAAGTCCTGTAGACTTCGGGGCCAACCTCCTGAAGAAGTCCCGAGCCATCTTGAAGGCTTGAAAGTCCTCGTAACTCCTAGTGGCAGTAAAGTTGGGTCACCTGAAGAGGGAGAGTCTTCGTTGGTTGTACATCCTGATTACCAAACTCTAGAAACAGGTTATAATCCTGAAGCTATTTCGGTTTCCGAACTTGCTGGTAGCTTTTCATCTACTAGTGATATAGGCAAAGAACCTGAGATATCCGAGCCTGTTACTCCAACATTGGGGTTTGTCTCTCCAACTTCTAGTGGTCCTAATTCACCTAGGGTAGAAAGAGTAATCACCGAAAATCTTCCTTCTGGTTTGATAGCTATTGAAGAACTTGCTCCAAAAGAAGAAGTAGGCATCCCTATCCCGGAAAATCAACCTGTTATTGATTTAAGGGAGCGTGAATCAATTTTTTACAGTCCACCTAGAAGTACTACTTGGTATCTTTCTTTGACTAATTACTTGGAAAATTCAGTGTTAAGTTTTTCACCACCTCGTACTCCTTATCATCCTAGAGGTTTTTATACTCCCGTAAATATGTCAGGTCAGTCGTCCATGTTTACTCAATCGCCTAAATCTTTTTTGTACGGCGGTCCTTCTGTTCCCGTTGGGTATCAG
The DNA here is from genome assembly GCA_031772625.1 of Pinus tabuliformis. Lineage (NCBI taxonomy): Eukaryota > Viridiplantae > Streptophyta > Pinopsida > Pinales > Pinaceae > Pinus > Pinus tabuliformis. Next base: position 515,804,811 of record CM062811.1, read on the forward strand.
TCACTTTCTGGTACTTTTTCGGGAGCATCTCCTCAACCCATTGAACAAGGGTTATTCACTGGAAGCAATGGTGCAAAGCCGTTGAGCGTAGAAGACATTAGATTATGATGTCAGGTTCTATTCCCAATTCTCAACCTCAAGGTGGCCAGTTACCGCTTGGGGGGCAACCTCATTTAACACCTGGGGGACAACCTCAAGGTACACAATTTGCATCTGGGGGGCAACCTCAAGGACAGTATGTGCCTACGGTACAATACGTTCCTCAAGGTCAACCCCAGACTCAATATGTACTCCAAGGTCAACCCCAGTATCAATTTATACCTCAAGGTCAGCCCCAGTATCAGTACGTGCCTTAAGGATATCTACCCCAAGGTCAGTACTCGAACCAAGGTTTCCAACCACCCCAAGGTCAATCTTATGTTCAAGGGACGGGAAATGTACCTTTCAATTATTCAACCTACCCTCAACCCGGTTATGGTCCTCAATATTCTCAACCTATTATTGGTCAATACCCCAGAACGAACATAGTGTGCGATCCATCGCAAACTCAACAGGTGTTGCAGCCAGGTGTACAGTTGTCATCTCAAACTGGACAACCCTTAGTTTCTGGTTCACCCCAACAACCAGTCCAGTCTAACATTCAAACTTCTATACCTTCGGTAGTTTCACAGTCTGGGCCTACTGCGCTTCGTACTCCATCTCAAACGACTGCTGCAACTACCGCAACATCTGTTCCATCTACCCCACCTACTTCTGGAGTATCGACAGCTCCGGTTTCTACTGTTTCTGTATCTACTCCTCAGACATCTTTACCACCGTCTGGATCCACCATTCAAACTACGGTTCAGATGCCTGTAGGACAACCTGGTTTAAGTACGGTTGTCACCAGTCAACCTCAATTCACCTATCAACCGTACCAGGGACAGTACCAATTCGGTCCTGCTGTCCAGCAGCCAGTTTATCAGTATCAACCGTATCTTGGGTACACTTATCAACAACCTCAACAACCCCAGTACGGTAAAGTTAATCCTGGTTTTCCAGGAGGATACAATATCCCGAACGCGATTCCTATTCCTAGTTATCCTGGATATCCTCCTCCTGGGGCTGGTCTCATGACCCAGAGTTTTAGGGATCCTAATCGGCAGTTACCATTTATCGCAACTTTTGACTTACCAGACTTGTCGCGCCTAACGAATGATCCAATTAATTATCTTCCGTTTTGGCCGCCAATGCCGAATAAGTTGCCCAGTGACATTCCCATGTTCGAAGGTAAATCTGGAGAGGATCCGTCAAACCATGTGATGACTTACCACCTCTGGTGTGCGTCTAACTCCATCACAGATGATTCGATCCGTCTTAGACTCTTCTAGCGCACTCTGATTGGTCTCGCGGCCAAGTGGTACATTGAGTTACCGCGAGGCACTTTTTATAATTTTAGTCAGATAGCTACCTCGTTTTTAACTCATTTCCAGTTGCCAGTTCGATATGACAATGGCACGGAATTGTTAACTTCGCTAAAACAATCGACATCCACATATATTTCAGATCATATTCATGAGTGGAGACGTCGACGACGTTTAGTGAAGGTATTCATTCCGGATCAAATCTTGGCTGAGTGGTTTGTAAAACCTTTGTTGCCAAGGATCACTGAAGATGTTGCTAAAGCCGAAGTTGTTACTGAGGAGCAAGTCATTACTCAAGCACAGTACCTTGACTTGGTCTATACTCAGTCAGGTACGTTACACGAAAAGATCCTCGATCTTCCCAAGTCAAATCAAATCACTGCAGCTCCTTCGGGATCTCATGCCGCTGACGGTATGATCGGTACGGTTAACACTAAAAGTAAGAAGAAGTCTTCCAAGAATTCTTCTCCTATCATAACCTTGCTTGATTCTCCGACAGGAGATTCTTCTACAGAGGTTTCCGCCGATGTTCACGTTGTAGAATCATCTACAGCTAAATCAAAATCAGGCGGGAAAAAGAAAGGAAAGAAGAAGAATAAAACGGACAAAGGTTCCAAGGAGAAACCTGAAAAGGCGGAATCCAATGATGAAAAGCGCAAACCTCGTTATCCATGTCTCATTTGTGACGAAGAACATTTCACAAGAGACTGCCCTCATCAAGCAGAGGTTGCGAAAATTGTCAAAGGTTCCCAAACTCCTGCTGTTTTGAAGGATCCATTTCCAAATCAAGATAGCAAAATGATAGGTTCTTCCTCGAGTGCAAATGAAGAACCCATATTGATGATGTCCCATGTAAGGATTGCGACTCGATCGCAAGATTATGGCAGTAAAAGTCCTGTTGATGGCAAAGGAGCAGAATCTTCTCATTCTAATCCATCAACCTCAGCTCCCGGTTCCGATCCACTACAGATCGAGAAACCTAATCCAGACTTAGTAATTAAACCGCCCGCCAAGGGTGTACTTCGAAGGTCAGCTTTCAATCCACATGCGAGAGCGGCTCAGAATTATAACATTGTTGAGGATTTAGCTGTTTCACCCTCAGCAATGTCAGCTTTGGAAGTGCTGCAGTCATGTCCAGCACAACGCAAATTACTTTTGTCGACTATAGGAGCTGTTGATGTTTAGGACCCGAACCTAATAATCTTTGATCTAGAAAATAGTACACCGCGTTTGCCTCACCAAATGGCTTTCCAGATTCCAGTGATAGTCAAAAACAGACCTATTCATCGGACTGTAATTCATGAGGGAGCCTCAACGTGTATTATGTCGATACAGTGTTGGAGATCACTTGGTTCTCCTTCACTAAATCAATCCCCGACGATTCTTAAGGCCTTTGATGGCCGTGGGTTTCACCCTTTTGGCATTCTACAGGACTTGCCTATAGGGGTTGAAGGAAAAACCTTTAGTCTAGATGTGGAGGTAGTTGATGCCCCTCTAGACTACAACCTTCTCTTGGGTCGAAGTTGGTCTTACGCTATGACAGCGGTCGTTTCATCGGTCTTTAGAGTCATAAAATTTCCACATAATGGAAAGATCGTAACAATAGACCAGCTGACTTACTTTTCATCCGACCCAGCCTCTTCAGAGAGTATTCATCATGTTGGTAAAACGATTATCCCATATAAGGATGTTGGAGTAGGATTAGTTAAAGATGTCGGTTTACTTGGAAATTTTCCTTTTCCTCCAATCAACGCATCATCTTCATTTGCAACTATTCATATGATTACATCAGACACTATTTTTTATGACGATCCTTGGATCGTTCCTTCTGAATCTGACGTAGACTCATTTGGTAATTCCATGCCTTTGAGTCCATATGAAATGGCTTATGAAGTTGTGCAGTCTTTTGCCGACCCGTGTTCAACCGAAAATGACTTAATGAATGTGGTCCGTGAGGAATCATTTTTCACATCAACCTCAGATTTAACTACGTTTTCTGAACTTGTTCACTCTGATGAGAAAATTCGTGAAATCCTATGTGTAGATGATTTACCATGGGAAGATCTCCATCACAGATCTTCGTTTTTACCTGAGGATGATCGTTTTGAAAATAATTTCTCATCAATATTTACAACCGAATATGTCAAGGAACCTCAAAATCCAATGAAACATCCCGATTCAGAGTTAAATTTGGGAAACATCTCTCGAACTATTCCCATTGACATTTCGGTTAAGCCCGGAATTGTTGAGAACATTCATATAGGTGCCTCATGTACAGATGACGAAATTCAATTATATAAGGCCCTATTTCAAGAATTCCGCGACGTGTTTTCCTGGTCCTATGAGGAAATGCCAGGAATTGATCCCACAATTGTTGTTCATGAGATCAAAACTTTCCCGAATGCTAAACCCGTCCGGCAACGTTTGCATCAGATTCCCCACGAAAAGCTGCTGCAATTAAAGGAGGAGTTGAAAAACTGTTGAAAGCATGTTTCATTTATCCAATCCCGTTAACGGATTGGGTATCGAATATTGTTCCGGTTAACAAAAAACAAGGAACAATAAGAATATGCATCGATTATAGGGACATTAATCGAGCCTGTCCAAAGGACAATTACCCAACTCCCTATATCGATCAAATCATTGATGATTGTACCGGTAGCGAGATATTTTCCTTTATGGACGGTTTTTCCAGATACAATCAAATCAACATTCTACCTGCCGATCAACCAAAAACGGCTTTTATTTGTCCATGGGGGACATTTGCTTATTGCAAATTACCTTTTGGGCTTAAGAATGCCGGAGCAACTTTTCAGAGGGCGATGTCTTATGCGTTTCATGACATCAAGCACATTGTGCAACCTTATCTCGATGACTTTCCTGCTCATTCACTACATCGATCTGATCACCTCGTCCACTTACGAGCAATCTTTATGAGGTGTAGGCATTATTGTATTCGGTTGAACCCACATAAATGTGTCTTCTGTATAGAAAGGGGTCGATTGCTGGGATTTGTAGTTTCGAAAACCAGCATTCGCGTTGATCCCTCGAAGGTTGAAGCTATTATCAATTTGCCTCCTCCTTCGAGTCTTCGCCAACTCCAAAGTTTGCAGGGGAAAGCAAACTTTTTACGACGATTCATTCCTAACTACGCCAAGGTTACAAAGGGTTTTACACGGTTGTTGAAACAAAATACTCAATTTTCTTGGGATGAGATAGCTCAGAAGTCTTTTGATGCACTCAAACACGCGTTAACCCATGCACCGTTGTTGCATCCTCCCAACTACAACCAGGATTACTTTTTGTACCTCGCCGCCTCTCATTCCACCATTGGAATGGTTTTAGTTCAGGAAGATGAATTCGGAATGGAACATGTGATATATTACCTTAGTCGCACGTTAAATCCGACTGAGCTAAAATACTCACATGTGGAGAAATTAGCATTGGCAGCCGTTCAAGCTGTCCAACGCTTTCGTCACTACATTTTACTACGTAAAACTATAGTAATTTCGGATTGCAACCCTATGATCTACATGTTGACCAAACAATTGCTAGGGGGCAAGTACTCTAAATGGATCGTTATCCTGCAGGAGTTCGATTTGGAATTTGAGAAATCCAAGTCTAAGAAATCTTTAGTTTTCGCGGAGTTAATGTGTGACTTCCCACGTGCTGACACAGAAACTGTGGCAGAGGAGCCCATTGCGGATGAATCTTTGTTTCTAATCAGCACTTTAGATCCGTGGTATGGGGATATCATCGTCTATCTCCAAACCCAATCCTTTCGGATAGAAATTTCAAGATCGGAACGTCGGAAAATTCGATTCCAGTCCCAACAATTCAAAATTATTGGAGATACTCTTTATCGCCGTGGGGCGGACTCTATTTTTCGACGTTGCTTAACTCACGAAGAGGCTGAAAGGGTTCTAAATGACTGTCACTCTGGAGCATGTGGTGGTCATATGTCTGGGTATTGTTGTGGGGAAAAATGCCTATGCAGGACGATCCTATCCACCTAAGGTGTGACAGTGCCTTAGCAACAAACAGAAACAACTATTCTAGTATTCTTCCTTTATGAATTAAGAATGAAGAGAGATGGATGGACTAACCGGTGTCTTTCGTTTGTCCCTCGATCCGGTGTCTCTTCTCTTTGAGAGTTCCCAGCTACTTGCCTTCTCGCTCGCCCAGCTTCAACAGGTCTCTACAAGATCACAAGAAGAGAACACTACACAAAGACATAGATTCATATTCATAACTAGTTCAGGATTAGAAATAAACTAAACATACTAATGCAATCATACATCAAAGATACATCAGTATATAGGAGAAACCAAGACAGCTTTATTGATGAATAACAAGGTTCAGGAAGAGATACAACCAAGAAGGCTCCAATCCAGCATCTCCTTCCCAGCAAATGGAATTCCTATCTTCACCTCCCTTCAAAGCATTAAGCACCCAATGATTCCAATCTCAAACCAACAACAATTCTTTGCAATAACAAAATTCCAGCCTCTGGATCTCATGGAGGAGAGATCCATATATAGATGTTTGGAGAGAGGATGAGTCAGCTTGAGATCTGACTAGTGTCCTCTCCCTCTGTCAGTTCTTGTTTCCACTTGGAGGTTCTTGCTTCCACTTGGAGGTTGAGAACCTCTTACTCATCACTAGTCGAATTCACTGAGGCAAGTGTCATTGAGGAAGATTCTGGAAGCTTCCAGGGTCTTGACACCTCGTTGAATGAACTTGCCATTTGTCAATTCCCGCTCAGCGCACCCTGGTAGTGCTTCTACCTGCATTGCAGTGCAGGTAGCCAGTTCAGACTTTGCATTTCAACGCAGACAGCTAGTGGAGCTCTTGAATTGATCCTGAATTGACTTGTTTTTGAGCAGTTTCTGGTGGAGAACTTCTGTGAATTGCTGTGGTTTGTTAGCCTTGTTCCTCTAGGGGTAGGAACAACATGTTTAGGGACTTTGGATCCCTTAGATTATGGACATTTCATGCTTATAGCTGTAAGGCACAAAAATGTCTATAACAGTTGCCCCCTAAAGTATGAGGCTGTTCATCGGGTGAAATGCTTTATTAGGAGGATCCGAAGTTCATCCAATGCTGGGAGGAGACCTGTAATAAGATACAATACAATACATTATTTTTCATACTGCTTTCATGATCTAGCTGAGGCGGGCATTCCCATGCTCAGCTTTATAAATTCATTTTTCTGTACATAGAATAGACAATCGTCTGATGGTAGACTGATAATTCTGATGAAATTATCATCCTTTGCGTAGGATGATTATCTGCTGCAATGATGTACATGTCAATGTCTTTATCTTTCCTGAATATATATCGCAGCCCGGATGGATGAAACTAGATCCGGGGTCTTCAAACTCGTTCGATCTTCACTCTAAGTACAAGTCGATCCATGTGAGAAATGTTCTAAAGTCGAACATGGAAAGACATCGCTTGATTACCGGTCAATGAGGTAAACCGTTAACAAGTGCGAGAGGAATCAGCGATAATGATAATGACCCTCAAGGTACTACAGTACAATTTACGTGGTGTGAATAAAGGACTTGGCGTCGAACACCACGCAAAATCTTTCGGTCGAAGGTCATTGATGTATACCTATCGCCGGAAGTGAGAAACTTGCAATTGAGGCATGCAAGCTTCAAAGTACTGAAGGGGTTGTTCCTAGATCAACTTCTTGGATAATGAGCTGATGTCGACAAGAAGTGATCCGTCAAAGGAGGGCCTTGATGAATCCCACATCAATGACACGGAACGGAGCTAATGATTTTGATGGAGGTGAAAACGATCTGATGACATATGATTCAGGGTGGCGGTCATGAAAGGATGAAGGATAATGTACGGCAGTGGATGGGACACAGTTGACTTCTCTGAACAACTTCTCTTGAACATATGGCGACACTTATGCGATGGATCGGTAGCATTACCCCAAATATGGATGGTATGGTGAGACCATGGTGATGTGATCGGTGAATGAAACAACCCAACCCGATTGTGGTACGGAGGAAAAGTGTCATGTTCAAGAGCGACTTGCTACCATCAAAGTTTTCTTGAGTTTCTCCCAATTTTCCCCAGTCATTGCTGACCAGTACCTCTTTTTTTTTGTCAAGCTTGAGGACGATAACATATGCTTGTTCTATAACTTGCCCTTCGGGCAAGCCCATCGCTATGTTTTAACGAGCCTAGCGATAGTGAAACTCGTTCTCGTCTAAAGACAAGTTTGTCGCTATTAATGCTTTTTAACGAGTTTAACGACAAAGATAACTCGGTCCCTTTTCATTTTTAGAGAGTCTGAAAAGGTACGTAAAGATAACTCCAAAGTTCCTTTTTCGTCATCTAATCCCTTAAGTCCGAAAAAGTATAAAATAATACAGAAGGGATGGATTTTCGATAGTTTTAACGAGCCGAACAAAACAAGCGCTCGATCTTTTTGTGCAATAATCCCTCAGGTCCAAAAAGATTAAAATCTAGCGGAGGGATAGCTCTTCTGGTTGTTTAACGAGCTGGAAGGCCAAAACTCGGCAATCTTTTCATATTTTACGAGTCAGACGAAAAGAGCTTAAAGAAGACTCGTCTTTTGAGGAACGAGTGATGAAACGGGTTAGCAGCTGATTCCAGGTAAGGCTTGGAATTTTCCAATCACGGCAGTGTCACAAGGATGGCTAAGTGAAATCACTCTTCACAGCTGTCCCTCAGAATGGGTAAAAAATCAAATGGAAGTGAATGATCGGCCAATGGAAAAGTGGAGGTGATGGTGCAAACACGACCAAGGCTTTAATGGCTGATAATGTACATTCGCAGTGGTTATTTACCGGGTAGTTCATTTTTTAACGAGCTTAAACGCGGATTGAAACACTTGCTCGATCTTATGTTTATTTTTTAATGAGCATGAACTATGTGCTAAAACTGCTCGGATATTGCGTTTATTTTTTAACGAGCATGAACTGTACAATAAAACTGCTCGATTAACCCAGTCATATGATAAGAATGTCTCATTGAAGATGTTATTTTTTATGGAGCTTAGATCTTACAAAGCTTTGCTCCGGATCCTTTCGTTATGCAAGTTCGGAAACGACTAATCCTACGAGTTTAAAGGGTTAGAGGTCCTAAAAATTTAAAAAATAAATAGCCGCCCCTTGCTTGCACTCCAAAAGGTTTGCATGCCCCCAGGTATAAAATATGATTTCAAGGTTACCCTTACTTCATCTGCCAAAACATTCGTTTAAGCAGGAAAGGCCTACCTCTTTCAGGTTACCAAAGATTGCTCCATTCGCGGCCACGAATAAAACACTTCCTCGGCGATGTCTACCGAAATAGACAAAGGTGAGAGACTCCGTCTGTCAACTCACATAACTTTGACAAAAGAATCTTATTCTAGAACAACCCCTCTTCCATGCCGGACGGGGTACGGACTAGTCATATTCTCCCGCGGAAACCTACCCTATACCTAAAGTTTTCCTGCCGAAGAAGACCAGGACGCATGCCCCCTGAGTTCCAGTCATATCCTTCTGAATCACTCGCGCTCATCGGGAGGATGGACCGTGGGTTGAGACACTTCTTGTGTGAAGAGACCATTTAGGGATGGTACATGACTATTTGCGATGCGTGACCCGGGAAATGAAAGTTGGCCCATGAGCTTGACCACTCTTCCTTCGTGTGGAAAACACATTACTCTAAAGAGTGAGGAGATGATGGCTCCCATGCAATATATATATAGTCTCGTCCAAGGAGTAGGTTATAATCCAAGGGTCCTTGAACGACCATCACGTTCATTTGAACGGTCTTCCCTTTCAATGTGATAGGCACATTGGAGAGGATCCCTAAAGGTCGACTGGTTCCTTTATCGAAACCTGATAGATTTCTCATTTTAGGCAAAAGCACTGGCGAACCAAGCGCTTTCCAAGCAATAGAGGAAAGGATACTCACAGATGCCCCCTCATCAATGATGGTGCCAGCCATTACCATTCTGTATATTTGGACGATAATTCTGAATGGTATGCTGGCTGGCAAACGGGGTCTGCCTAGTTGGTTCCAGTCGAAGGATACAACTAGGTTGCTTGGTGGTGGGACCGAATAGACGGCCAGATATCGCTCTGACGAACTTCCTTCCTGCGATAAAGGAATGGGTGCATTGCCCCCGTGTTCGTCAGAGTCTGTGCTGATGAAAAGAATCTGGATGGTGTCATCCTTATCCTCTTCAGTGACTGTATCATTCGAAGATAAATCCTCTGAAGGCAAGACAGGGTCAACTGCCGCCTCGACCTTTTGACTCTCGTCTGGTATTGATTCAGCTGGTTTATCTTCAATGATAGATGCTTCAGCTAACCACTTGAGCGGGCCAGCTGGATTCTCAACTAACGAAGGACTTGGCAAGAGTCTTTGATATCCAGGAGGAAGTCGTAACGGTGAAACCGGACGATCTTCCAAGACTCTTTTGGCCTCGTCTAAGAAGGGACAATGGTGGAGGGCATGATCGCCTTCGCACAGTCTACAGGGAGGTCTAGTCTTCCCTTTCTGTCCTGGAACTTCACTTTCGCTAGTTGACGGTGTACTTTCAACATGGCTATCAGAGGTTGACGACACCGGATTGTGCAAACGGGGAGACCAGTCCCTTAGTATCCGAGGGATGCAGGGACAATCTCGGTGAAAGTGGTCTCCCTTGCAGATGACACATGGCGATCTAGGCTTGGTCAGTGCTGTGTGTGGGTTTTCATCAGACGACACTTGTTTTCCCTTATTTGCCTTTGGCTCCTTCTTCTTTTTCTCTTTCTTCTTCTTTTCCTTCTTCTCCTTAGGAACTTGGTTTTTAGTCTTACCAGTTCCGTTACGCGAAGAGGAAGGAAAAGAGGAAGAATTATAAGAAGTAGAAGGTTGGTGGGAAATTCTAGACTCGTCTAATTGTTGATTCGATTGTTCAGGAATAGTGGTGTTATGAACGACATTGGTTGAGAAGAGCCAGACCGGCAGGCCAATCGTCAGTCCTGGAAGCGACAATGTGGCCATATGGGGCACACCAACATCTCCCCAAGAGGAGAAAGGACTAGGATTTCCACCCAGGGGAATTCCTTGGTTGGTGGGCTCCATTTTCTCAACCTAAAGATCAACGCAGGAATAAAGGGTGATTGTTCCGTTTAAAATAAATTTTTAATGACGCTTAGACACAACTTGCTTTTTCAATTTTAAAGAGTCGAGAAAAAGCTAAAGATGACTCTAGTCTCCTTCGATGTTTTAACGAGCCCGAAGTGACAAATGCTCGGATGGACTTTTTCCGTTATAGAGTCTGAAAAAGGCGAAAAGGAACTGCTCTGGAGTTCTAGGCAGAGGGTGTGCCAAACTTTTCGCAAAACCGCAGAATACTTTTTAGGGTACGGGCGGTCGATCTTCCTGAATGCTGTGTTTAGTGCATTGCGATCAGTAGGGCGGCCGACACGGCTTCCTAAGGATAAAGGTTTTATGCCTATAGGGGTCTCCCAATATATACTCGACAGTACGTGGGAGCACAATCCGTACTGGCGCTATCGTCCCTCAGGAGGAATCACCCACCATCAGCGAGATCGACAGTCACCAGGCTTTACGACACCGGAACACGTCTCTAGCCTAGACATCTATGTTGTGCGTTATGTTGCAAAGCGTTGTTAAGTTCATTCAATTTATTTTAGGTTGATCTTTTTAGAAGTTTTCCTTTCTGGATCACCACGAGATGTATGATACAATTCCTAAATGCAGTCTAAAGATGATAAGCAAGCTTTATATCTTTTCAACAATGAAAATCCTAGCTACAAAGGGAAAAGAAAGACACCATCTTTTCTCAAAGAGCAATCAACACACTCTAATGCATTTTTCCTAAATCAAGCATGCAAACTATCAAGATGCAAATGCACAATGCAGGTGTTTGTTTTCCGCTTTCTTAATATTGATGCCTAAAAAGAAAGCTTTTTGTACAACTTTGAATTTGCTTTTAAATGACAAATACAAATAAGTTTACTTTTTCGAAATCAGAAAGGGTAGAAGAGAATACAACACTTTACGACTTTCGAAATGAACACTTGTTTCGACATTCAAAAGAGACAAACTCAAACCAAAAGCAAAAGTAAATGTATAATCAACTGTAAACAGCCAATGAACTCTCTCCTAAGATCACAATCAACAGATCTGAATCAAGGGCTACAGGACGATTATTTCACTCTTGCAAAGGAAAACTGTAAATGACGCCACAAACACATAAAAACACTCACAGTATTTTTGTACAAAAGGAGGCGGAATTTAAGCAGAGAAAAGGAGTTATCAGACAGGTACCTATGCTGGTTACAGGCTGCAAAAATCAGAGATCAAAACAAGGCAAAAGAGAGCAGAGAACCCCAGCTGCACAAGGCCTAACTGGATCAATGCACCCTTAACACAAAGGTTTTGACATTCAGCGCAGGTAGCCTTCACGGGACCTGCGTTGAAATGCAGAACCTCTTCACAGAGTCTGCGCTGAAAGAGAAACGAGAGTTCCTCACTGGGTTCTGGGTCACAGTTGCTGATTAATCTACGGTTTCAGGCCAAATAAAAGCAACAAGCAAGGTACAATCAAAGGGATGCTTTGAGGGAGGACTAAGATCTATCACAAAGGATCACCAAATCATTTGTGAGTCCATTGTTCAGATCATAGACAAATCCAGTGATTGGATCAAAGCAGCAGCTGTCTACTTTGCATCTGAGAATAGCAGATGCAGTTCGATTATTGCTGTTGAGTCTATGAAACAAACAATGATAGAGACACAAATAAAATGACTAAACAGATTTCCCCAGTGGAGTCGCCAATTTGTTGTGGGGAAAAATGCCTATGCAGGACGATCCTATCCACCTAAGGTGTGACAGTGCCTTAGCAACAAACAGAAACAACTATTCTAGTATTCTTCCTTTATGAATTAAGAATGAAGAGAGATGGATGGACTAACCGGTGTCTTCTGTTTGTCCCTCGATCCGGTGTCTCTTCTCTTTGAGAGTTCCCAGCTACTTGCCTTCTCGCTCGCCCAGCTTCAACAGGTCTCTGCAAGATCACAAGAAGAGAACACTACACAAAGACATAGATTCATATTCATAACTAGTTCAGGATTAGAAATAAACTAAACATACTAATGCAATCATACATCAAAGATACATCAGTATATAGGAGAAACCAAGATAGCTTTATTGATGAATAACAAGGTTCAGGAAGAGATACAACCAAGAAGGCTCCAATCCAGCATCTCCTTCCCAGCAAATGGAATTCCTATCTTCACCTCCCTTCAAAGCATTAAGCACCCAATGATTCCAATCTCAAACCAACAACAATTCTTTGCAATAACAAAATTCCAGCCTCTGGATCTCATGGAGGAGAGATCCATATATAGATGTTTGGAGAGAGGATGAGTCAGCTTGAGATCTGACTAGTGTCCTCTCCCTCTGTCAGTTCTTGTTTCCACTTGGAGGTTCTTGCTTCCACTTGGAGGTTGAGAACCTCTTACTCATCACTAATCGAATTCACTGAGGCAAGTGTCATTGAGGAAGATTCTGGAAGCTTCCAGGGTCTTGACACCTCGTTGAATGAACTTGCCATTTGTCAATTCCCGCTCAGCGCACCCTGGTAGTGCTTCTACCTGCATTGCAGTGCAGGTAGCCAGTTCAGACTTTGCATTTCAGCGCAGACAGCTAGTGGAGCTCTTGAATTGATCCTGAATTGACTTGTTTTTGAGCAGTTTCTGGTGGAGAACTTCTGTGAATTGCTGTGGTTTGTTAGCCTTGATCCTCTAGGGGTAGGAACAACATGTTTAGGGACTTTGGATCCCTTAGATTATGGACATTTCATGCTTATAGCTGTAAGGCACAAAAATGTCTATAACAGGTATGCCACAGCCCAAAAGATATTGCGCGCTGGCTATTTCTGGCCGTCCTTGTTTAAAGATTGTATTACGGCGGTCCAAAAATGCCACAACTGCCAGATTTTTGATCGTAAGATGCACGCTCCACCTGCTCCTCTCCACCCTATAATTGCCGTTGGTCCTTTTGCTAAATGGGGTATCGATTTTATTACATGTAACCCTCACTCGGCTGGGGGGCATGCGTATATCATCCTTGCGGTAGATTATTTTATTAAGTGGGCCGAGGCGATGCCTACATTCGAAGCAGACGCCAAGACAGCTGCAATTTTCATGTTCAATCATATAATTGCTAGGTTTGGTGTCCCACAAGCGATAATCACTAATCATGGGCGTCATTTTCGAAACGTTATGATGACCGAACTTACAGGCCAGCTTGGTTTACGTCACGATAGTTCAACTCCTTATTATCCACAAGCAAATGGTCTGGTTGAATCCATCAACAAAGTTTTAGTTATCATGATCCGACGAATCATTGGGATTCATCAGTCGAATTGGCACAACATGCTATTTTCAGCGCTTTGGGCGTACCAAACTTCAGTAAAAACATCAACAGGGTTCACTCCTTTCCAACTAGTTTATGGTTTGGAAGTCGTGTTACCCATTGAGTGCGAAATCCCGTCACTACAAATGGCCATCGAGTTACTTCCAGCTACTTCCGAAGAGGAAAAGCGTTTGTTATACTTAGCTCAATTAGATGAGAATCGACGTGATGTTGCATTGGCGATCGAGACTCACGCAAAACGTATGAAAGCTCAGTATGATCGAAATGTGACCCCTCGAAATTTTTCGGAAGGAGACCTAGTGTTATTGTATGATCAAGCTAACCATAAGTTAGGTGCTGGAAAATTCGTTCCTATGTGGCATGGGCCCTATGTTGTCAAGTGAAAGCTAGCCAAAGGGGCTTATGAATTGGTAAACTTTGATGGGGACTCTTTGGGTAAACCAAAAAATGGTCTTTACTTGAAGAGGTACTATGCTTAAAAGAATGGGGTATGGAGATTTTTCGTTAGGTTAGTTTTTCTTTCTAGCAAGTGTGTTTTAGTTGAAAAAGTGTGCTTAGCTTAGAGAGTGTTTTTCGTCATTATTTCTGCTTATCTTGGTTTTACTCTTGATATTGCAGATGGTGATGCCTCTCCAAACATACATTGGATTTGCTGATGGTGCTTGTCGTAGTACACGGAACATTTCTTCCGCAGCTTGGGTTATCTATTCACCCTCTGACAAGTTAGTTTCTATGCATGGGGTAAGCCTCGGTCAAACAACAAACAACATTGCCGAGTATAGTGCAGTGATTGAGTTATTATCTGAATCTATTTCATTTGGGATTCGGAGTTTGATAGTGAGGTTAGATTCTGAACTCGTTGTATTACAGCTTAATAGAGTGTATGCCATTAGAAATCTAGTGTTATTAAGATTATTTTTGAGAGTGCGTCTCTTGGAACGTGAGTTTGATTACATTGAATATCAGCATATTCCAAGGTCTTTGAATACATTAGCAGATGCAATTGCTTCTCGAATGTTAAATAGACATTTGCAATAATCATACATGTAAATTTAAAACCATTCCATAACATGATTTACAAGAAAAGCCGGTAAGAGTGATATATATAAATAGGAGTGTGTCAAAAAATACATCGTCTTCGATCATAGGTTGAAAAACACCTTATGATCGGCAAAAATGATAAGTACAAAAAACAAAAATGTCACATGTGCCCACGAAAGGCGATCATCCTATCACTGGTGATGATCTCTATAAGAAACCACTGCCCGAGCCACCTTGCAAAGGAACCTCCTAAAAGGTCCCGGGACTCCAATCACATAGCGCTGAAGTCGACGAGGAATGTCATCGATAGTAGTCTCAGGAATATCTCCTGTCAAGCACTCAAGATGACTCTTCAACTCGGCCAAAACCTCTGTTGATTCGTCCTGTGGGGCTGGCGCGGGTGCAACTGGTTTCCTCCTATCGACAGGCTGGAGAGCGGCTGGTCACTGTGGACCCACATCTGCATTTGAAATTTTTACTATCAGTTTTGGGACGATGAAAAATATAAAAAGAAATTTAAATAGGGAAAGTTGAAAAGGATTTTACTTGACTCGTCCCACTGCTCTCCCGGTGGAAGAACCATGTCTGGGTCACCACGGAAATCTATCCCAGCGTAAGGGAAATCCTGAATGCAAAAAACCTGGTTTTATAACCATTGGAAATACTCAGGTTTGAACAGAGCAACCTCTGTCCTCTCGTCCGGGTGACGGGCCATGACTGCGACCCATCGCATCAGTTTGGGCTCTCGAGGAAGCCCAGCTCCAACAGTAAGATGCTGTGGGATCAGCATAGGAACCCTCTCCAGGCCAAAACTCACGACCAAAGCCCCATAACCAAAGGTCTTTAGTCATCCGTTCTTGGCCCTGGTCAGTTGGCCTTTCACATTGGCCAGAACAGCATTGCACCAATTGAAGATGGTGCCCTGAAAGAAATCAACTGCCATACGCATCTGGGATCCAGTGGCAACATGTAATGTGGCAGCTCCGCAAAGTCTGGTGACAGTAAACGGAATCACCATGAGCTCAGGACAGGATATGGTCTTTATGTCTATCCCTTTGTCTTTAGCCTGGCTGTGGCAGTACTCTAGCCGGAGGCTATCGACAGACTGGCCACCTAGCCTAGTCCCGAATAGAGTCAAGTCCTCGCCTCTCTTAGGAAAACCAGTCAAGAAATAAATGTCCTCCAGCTCGATTTCGAGCTGGTGTCCGCCAATGAAAAAACACTGGTCTTGTACACTCCACCTGTCAACCGGCCACTGTAAGAAATCTACCTGAGCCCTCATGTCACGAATGGTCCAGAACTTGTACAGTCTGCATGCCCTCAAAGCATCAAGTGAAGGTTGATGATTCCATGCGGCAGTATCCACGTCCTCATGCTCCTGTTCTCGCCAATCTAGCATGATATATCCTCTGCATCAAGTATAAAGTTTAATTAGATTGCTAGAAAACTATTTGATTGGTCCATTTTTTAGGAATCTTAGGTTCAAAACCCTTGCTGCGGGGTACGCACCCTCCACGTTAGACACAGTGCATGGGTCCACACTTTGTCTACACGGAAGGTGCAGACCCCGAGCTTTTTCCCAATGGAGAAAAAGTCAGGGTCCGTAGGTCCGCAATGGTAAACCTGCGGACCCCCGCGCGCGGGTTTTGTGCCTAAAAACTCTCCCAAAAAACAAAATAAAGGGCCAAATCAAACAACTAAACGGTTGAAAATGAAGAGTAAGGTGGTGTGGATTACCTGGAGAAGACGGCGCTCAATTTCGACGGTTGGATTTTCCACAATCTTCACGGGAAGTTTTCTAAGCAAAAGCACTATTTTCTCACCCAAACTCAAACGGTAAAAATGAATTGACAAAGGCCCTTTTTATAAGTTTTTTGAGTAAATAAATCGCAAATTTGTTTATGTTTCACTTTGAAAAGGTATTTTGCAACGTTTTTATCCATTTCAAACAGATATGAGTAATATTTGTGTCTTTGTGCAGAATACAGGATTATTCAGGCGAAATCTATCATTTTCAACGAAAAAACAAGTAGAGTCATCTTTAAGCCCTTTTCTGACTCCTAAAACATGAAAAGATTGCCGAGCGTTTCTTTTACACTCGTTAAAACGGAATTAAAAGACGGTCCACTTACAGCTCTTTTCCGACCGTAAAAACATGAAAAGATTGCCGGATTTTTGTCGTTTCAAATTCGATATTGGTTATGAAACGACATGTCATTGATCGCTTTTTTACTTTTTCGGGTCAGTGACACTAATAACGAAAAGTACTCCTTGGTCGTAAAAGATCAAGCAGTTCTCTCAAGTATTATTTTTTACTTTTTCGGACTTGGGAGACACAAATTTACGAAAAAGGTCAACCCTAGAGTTTTCTTAAGTTTTTTCAGACTCTCTAAAATTGAAAAACGCCGAGTTTCTCCTATACTGGACTCGTTAAAATTTCACAGTAAAGGACCTGTTCAATTACAAACAGGAACGAACCACTCCTTCTTAGGGTTCGAATTTAAACTAAGTTGGACTCATCCGAAGGATGAGCTTATAATCAAGCAAATGTTATCCTCCTCAAGCTTGTCAAAAATAAAGAGGTACTTGCCAGAAATTGTGGGGGAAAAGAGAGAAAAATGAGTCTGTTTGTCATACCTTGTAACCCCTCTTAAACACGACACTTTTATTCACCTGGGTTGGGAAATCCTTTGCCTAACAGTTGATCAAACCACATTGAAATTCTTTAGCCAGTTTTTGGGTATTAACTTTGGGTCAATTGTCACCAAGCCATCTGTCGTGTCGTTATGTGTTCAAGAGGTCACTGCCAATAAGCCATTCATTTGCAAAATATCTGTCATCCATCTTGACCATCCCTGAGTTAGTCCTTGCAACAAAATTTCTTCAACTTGATCTATGATTTTGTGTTGTGGGCTTTCCTGCAACGGATCGCTTTCTATCGAATTCAGCTCATTATCTAGAAAGATGATCTAGAGATCGTCAGTACCTTGGGATCTGCATGCCTCAATGGCAGGTTTCTTGCCTTTGACGACAGTTTACATCATTGACTTTCAATCAAAGGATTCCATGATATGTTCGACATCAATACATTTACTCACATCTCATGGATTGTACTGAGTACTTTGAGAGCCATTGACATCACTGGTGGTTTCTCTCACACTTGTTAACAGTTTACATCATTGACTGGTAATCAAGTGGTTTCTACCATGTTCGACATCAACACATTTATTCGCATGGATAGAATCGTACTATTTCGGGAAATAGAAATGAAGACCCTGGATCTAGTTTCCACCATCCAGGCTGCGAGGAATTTTGTACTCATTATGTTGTGGACTATTCATAAAAGATGGCTGCGTCCATACTGTGTTCACACGAGTCTATACTTATGATGTTTTACAAGATCATTCCTATATCGGAGCAGTAGATAGGTTTCTAGTTAGTTTTGATCTGAGTATGGGAATGCCTACCTCAGCGATGATATGATCTCATATATATATCTTGCATTGAATGTTTTTACAGGTTCCGACCGGGCTCTCCACAAGATAATCCTTGAAATGATAAAGTACTTCACTCTTCCTATATGATAAATGAAATCCTCATCTACTACAGACTTTGCACTTTAGGGGGCAATCTGTTACACAAAAATATCGTCACCATGATTATTTACAGTCAGTATGGGTCTATCATCACTTGTACTGTCCTCCTAAGCAAGTCTAGAACCTCAGCTCTTCAAATCAAGCTTTGGAAGTGGGAGAAAGACATTAGAAATCAATGTAACTCTGGTTCCGCACTTTCTCCCATGGTCACCTGCGGTCCCGCACCTTCTGTGTACAAAAGCTGCGTACATGCCCGCTCTGTTCCTAACGGTGCAGGTGCGGACCCCTGTGAAAGTCAAAAGGCGCAATTTTTATCTTAAAAAACTCACTTTGGGTTAATTCTAGAGTTTTCTAGAAGGAATTTTGACGTGGATTGTTTGCTCTGAGGTGGTTCATGCATCCCAAAAGAGAAGGAGCTAATCCCTTGACTAAAGGAGCTATCCCTTTGAAGGAGGGCTTTATCCCTTTGAAGGAGGACCTAGTAACTTCCCTCCATTGCACTATAAATACAGGCATTGGGGTGAGGACTAGGGAGGTTAGAAGCTGAACATTTTGAGGGTAAATGCTGGTGAAATTGAGACTCTTTGGTTGAGCTTGAGAGGAGAGATCACATACCTCTTGGTTCTATTGGAGAGTGAGTGAAACTTGTCAAAGTAGAGGAGACATCTTGTTGGACCCTGGGAGGAGCTTGTACAGCGTCAAGGCAAAGGTTGTAAGGTTCTTCTTCTTTTGAATTAATACAATCAAACTCATTTTTCTCAACAAGTATCTTATGTTATTTGTTTCATGGACTCCTTGACTTTCATGTTAAATATGTTTCATGCAATTAGTTTTTCAATTGGTTTTTCAGGTGCTATGTAATTTGTTTGCCTTGTTTGTGTTTGCAGATTCGTGAAGAGGAGCTCATTTGGATCGAAAGAGCGAGGGAATCCACAAGCTTGCGTTGGACCAAAGATAGGCCCTAGAAACCTTTGTTTGCTATCATTTATTGAAGCATATTTAGAGAAAGATAGTGTTTGGTTGGTTTGCTTGTTGTTAGGTCTTCTTTAGATTCTAGGAAGGTCTATCTTGTCCGCAAGATCGACTCATTCCGCGTGACAATGTTGTCGATTCCATTTTTTTATAGTATATAGATCGTGTGCTTTGATCATTGTCATGTTTTGTTTCTGTTGATGGGTGGTACCAATTGAGCGAATTTAGTTCAAGCAAGAGCGATGGGAGAAAATTCAAAGGAGATCAAAGGAAGCGAAAGATCACAAGTAGGTTCCTTCATCTCATCTATCTATTATAGGAAAAGGTTAAACCACTTTCTTTCTATTGTTCTAAGTGTAACTACCCACTTGGGGAAGATGTACTTATCCGTAGGTATAAATTCCATATAACAAATCACCACTTTCTTTCTGTTGTTCTAAGTGTAACTACCCACTTAGGGAAAATGTACTTATCCATAGGTACAAATTCCATATAACAAATGAGTAGCTAGGTTCATAAGAGGATGTATGCTTTGATATACCAGCAAGCCTAGCAACAAGAAATGGGATATATATCATCCCTTAGCTACACCTACTCGTCCTTGGGAAAGCATTTTCATGGACTTTGTGAGAGGTTTACCAACAACCACGAAGGGACATGACTACCTATTCATGGTAGTTGACAAGTTCAACAAGATGTGTGTTTTGATGCCCTGTAAAAAGACCATCAGTGGGCAGGAAGCAACTAAATTGTTCTTTGAATAGGTCTAGGTGCATCGTTTCAAACAAGGATACACTATTTCACAATGCATTTTGTACTACATTGTGGGAGAAGATGGACACAAAGTTGAAGAGATCTACAACATTCCAACCACATACAGATGGGCAGACAAAAATAGCAAGCAAGACTTTGGTGAAACTTTTGTGGGGATACAACCAGAAGCATCTAAAGACTTGGGATGAAAATATGATATATATACAACATTCTTACAACAGAGAAATCCACACTTCTACAAGAAAGTCCCCATTTGAAACTTGTTTTGGATATTTTCCACCTTCACCTTTGGATATTGCATATGGGAAGTAAGGAGTTAGGGAAGATCTTACCAGAGGATATTTGAGGGATGAAAAATTTATAGAGAAGATCAAACAAATCCATCTATAGGTAAAAGAAACACTACAGAAGTTGTAGGAGAAGTGTACAACTAAGCATGATCAACATAAAACAAAGAAATCGTTCAAGATGGGAGACTAAGTATGACTACAGTTGAATAGTGAGAGGCAGCAAGTGCCTGGTAAGAAATTCAAGGCTTTAAGATATGGTCCCTTTGAGATACTAAAAAAGGTGGGTGATAATTCCTATCGACTCGGTTTACCACCATATTTGCACATTTACTCAGTTTTGAATGTGGAGAATTTGAAACTCTATGAGTCTTCCATGCTAAATCAGGAAGAGGAACATGTCCTACCTTCTGTGGAGGATTTGGCAGAATATGCTCAAGCAGAGTTGACAGAAGATATAGTTTTGCAGAAGAGATCCATAACTACAAGGTAGGGGCAATATGAACTTTGACAGATTAGGTTGAAGGGACAACTTCTAGGCAAAGCTAAATGGTACACTAGAAAGAAGGTGGAGGAAAACATTCCTCACCTCATTCAGTAGAATATTTTAGGGACCAAAAGCCTCCTAAAATGGGGAGGTGTGATCTAGATTGGATTATTGTATTTTTTTTCATCCATCTCAATGCATTTAGAGTGGAAAAATTGGAGGAATTAGCTCACTAGACTATTTTTATCAAGGGGACCTAGTTTGGAAAAATGGGTCTGAAACCTTCCAAGAGAATTTTGAGGCATCAAATGATATTTTTTGGGGGTAAAACTTTGCTGATTTAGTGCCACATCTTTTCATTCTATTTTACACACAAATATATTTATAATGGCACAATAAGTGCATCAATCAGAGTCAGTATGTGAAAATTATGCCACTCGGAAGTTGACCTTCCTATTTTCAAACCTATAATTCGGGAGTATGTCACGCCAACCCCCATTATTCATGGAAAAATGGTCTAGCCACATGATTATGATGTAAAATACTCTAAAAAAGTCTATATTGTAACTCTAGTTAAGAGTTGATGTAGTCAAACTTAACCACTAGTAGGCTATCGTGTTGTGTTATAATTGGGCCACTAGGAGGAAGAGGCATTCAATTCTTTCGACTGCATATGTTCCATACCTGAGAAAAAATAACCAAGAGGGATAGGAGGTAGAGAACACATAGAGGATTTGTGCACTGTAGCAACCCATCGGACACAAGCCATACTTCTCTGTACCTACAACCATAGTTCCAAACAGGGAAAGGGAGTGGAGTGACCTCACCTCCCAATTGGATTTTCTCCTGAAAGGGCTTCCCAGAGCATATCTTGTGTCTTATGTGTGTGTGAGCTTTTATTTTTTCATTCTCTATTTTTTGCATAATTTCCATTTGCATGCATGCACTGATTATAATAACATTTACAGATCTAGAAATTTAATAAAATTGTAATAGTGTAGAATTTCAGATTTTTAATAATATTATCAGATCTATTGTGATGAATTGTCTAGTGGGATATCCATGACTGTTTATGGATCAGTTGCATACTTTTGATGGACCATGCTACACGAAAAATGATAAATACATGAAAACATGTTATTGCAATCATGTTTTTTCATGTATTTCTCATTTTTTGTATAGCGGGGTTTATCAAAAGTATGCAACATGGGTACTCCTTGGATAAAGAATTAATTTTTTCATCCAATGAGTGCTCCTACTGGAAATTTGAGTAAAAATGTAGAGAGATAAGTTGAAAATATGAGTCGAAAAAGTGTTTTTTGTTCTTTTTTTAATCCAAAAAGGGTGAATTGTCCCCAATGTTTGACATCATCATATTGAACCCTACTAGTTCTTATCAAGTTAATTTTGATTGTACATTTTTGGTTTGAAGCCCATTTTAGGCCTCCAAATTTATCTAATGAAAACAGCCCTCTAACAATGATAAGGCACCTTCTTTATCACTATCCTTAGGGATTATTTAAGCGACCCAAATGTAGCCCCCAAAACAACCCTCTAACAATGATAAGGCACCTTCTATATCATCATCCTTAGGGCTTCTTTAAGAGACCCAAATGTAGCCCCCATTTTAACACAAAGTATGACTGAACTAGGGAAACTATACAACCGCCGCATAATAGTGATTTTGCACCTCCAACATCATGGTCCCTAGGCATCAAATAATTGTTGTTTATCACCTATGAGTAGACCTAAACAAACTAGAAACTCTCAATGATTTTTTCACTTAGATGGTCTCTTCTTCTGTCAATATGAGATCCATTACTTTATACCCATAAGCTCGCGTCACTATACATATTTTGAGCCTGAATGCGGCCCACTTGAAGATCAAATTATCCTAGAAATATTGCGTAGGTCCTAAGATTTTGCAATCCTAATCACAGAAATAGGGAAGATATATCCTCACTTCTCTTAAGGTCTAGGCCCCTCCATTTTCTGAATAGATTTTGAGCACACAACCACAAACTTTAGGATAGATCCTTCAAGGGAGACATATCATAGAAGGAACCATAAAATAGGGCACAAATTTACATAGAAAATGTCCTCAAAACCCTTGCTCAATAGACCTACACAAAGAAAAAAATCATATGAGGAATATGTCCTCAAACTTTAGTAGAACTAGACCATCCCACAAACTAGAGAAGACCAAAATTAATTCAAAATTTATCCTTCATTAGGTGTTGTGGCCTCCTGAGGCACTCATACTGTTAAGTCCCTTTAATACTAGTGTATTCCCTTATTATTATTGTCATTATACCACTTATTGTTATTTTTGTGCCCATTTTGTCCCCATATTGTTATTATTGTGCCCCATAGAAGCCTCTTATTGTTATTGTTGTGCCCTTACACTATTATTATTATGTCGGCTCTGATTATATTGTGACTCCTTATGCTCCTATACATAGAAAGGAGGTATTGTCATTTGTATCATCCAAGAATTTTTCATTTGTGTAATGTAAAGGAGGTTTCCCCCTCGAAGCGGCTATGTTTTAAGTCATTGATTTATCTCTTTCTTCTATTTTTTGAGCTGGTTACCTAATAATTGGTATCAGAGCCTTGGATTCTAGGGTTTCACTACTTCAAATAGGTCATCGTGGAATTTTCGCTATAAATGTTTTTCTATGAAGCTTCAGAAGCCGAAATTAAAAATAATTTGAGATGAAATCGTGATGAACTACATGACCAAATTTCAGATCTTGTCTCACTATATTTTCGGAGATATGAACTGAGGAAGTTAGGGTTTTTGAAAGCTCCCGATTTGGATCTCAAATAGGTCATCTTGGGAAATTGTCATAACTTTCTCTCTGAGCATCTAATTCAAATGTCATAAAAATTGATAGAAAGAAGACAAGCTATATTTTGTTGGGTATCCTTTTTAGAACCTAAGGTCGAAACAGTGACACATGGCACATCATACAAGTTAGCTATACTAAGCAAGTCTATAATTAGGTCATCGTGGGAGATTGGGCGTAACTCTTTCTTCTAGAATCCAATTGTGATCAGAATTCTAGGGTTGGAAAAAATACTCAGATGGCTGTCATAGGCTAAAATTTCAGAACTTGGAGATCCGAAATTATAGACTTACAGGCATTTCAAGATCGAGCTCATACAAACCGGGGGAAAAAAAAAAGGTTGTGTAGTTTTTTTTTTTTTAATTTGCATAAACCTTGTTTGAGAAAGTAGTTTGAAGTGATTCAAAGGGCATTGTGAAGCATAATTATCATTCATTGATGACCCAAAGAAATAAAATGGAAACACCTAGTAAGCAACCTGAAATCTCTACTATGACACATGAAGAAGAGGAAGAAATGTAACATGATATATCAAAATTACGAGACCAAGTGAAACAAATTTCACTCTCACAAAAAGTAACTTAAGCTAAGATGGATGGTTTAAAGAATGGAATGGAAGCTAAGATGGATGGTATAAAAGAAAAACTTAAAGGAAACATGGAAGATTTTAAGATAGATTTGACAAAGTTGCTACAAGAAATGCTTACTAATCGCGAAAGGGTAGTAAAGGAAACTCGTGATGAGAAAAAAAGAAATGTTAGTCATGATTTCATAGACTCTAACGTTGGATTGAAGACCCACCATGTTCCAAAGATCGATATGAGGAATTTTGATGGCAAGGATCCCGTAACATGGATACTACAAATGTAGCAATATTTCGATCTCCATAATGTGCAAAGAACACAAAAGGTACGCATCGCAACTTTATATTTGGAACCCAATCAGTTTGTATGGTATTGATGGCTTTGCTCTCGTAAACAAATTGTCACTTGGGAAATTTTTATGGAAGAAATGGTAGCACATTATGAGGATACAAAAAGCAACTCCTTTTTTAGCCAATTGATAAATCTCAAACAAAAGGGTTCAATGGTGGAGCACATTGAGGACTTCCAAAAATTAAATATAAGGGTAAAAGATATTCTAGAGGGGCATAGGATTGATGTGTTCATAGGGACTTTAAAAGAAAACATCCAACATGAGGTTCTCCTTTGGGAAATTGATTCATTGGAAAAGACATTCAGGTTGGAAAGAAAAATTGAAAGCAAAATTATGGCAACAAGGAAGCCTCCACTCACAACTATAAAGATGGAAGTGTTGTTTCCCCTAGCATTCCACAACCTACAAGGTTGACACCACAGCAATTGGAAGAAAAAAGATCAAAAAGGGATTTGTTACAATTGTGATAGCAAATACACTAAAGGTCATAAATGTGTTGAGAAGAAATTATTTTACATAGATTGTGAAGAGGAGGAAGAAAAGGAACAAGAAACACCAAAAGAAGAGGATACACACTAGGAACACACCGTACAGAAAGAAGAAATGAATCCGACCATATCTTGTAATGCATTGGCTGAAATTACCACTCCTCAAACTATCAAGATATAAGGACATATCAAGAAGAAAAAGGTAATAGTGTTGATTGATTCAGGCAATACCCATAATTTTATTCATTGTAAGATAGTCAAGGAATTGAGTTGCTTCCTATATCCAACACCGGAGTGTCAAGTGATGGTTTCAAATGGAGGAACCATAAATTGCTCTAGAAAGTGCCATAATATCAAGCTATCCATGGGAGAATAAGTGTTGAATAGTCCAATGCTTTCCATTCCAATGGGTGATGTTGATGTTGTACTAGGAGTCCAATGGCTAAAATATTTGGGTACGATAACTTTTAATTTTCAAGAATGTTTCTTGAAATTTGTTTTGGAAGGAAAGGAATTTGAATTAAGGGGTATCACAAGGAAACCAGGAAATATAATCAGCTCTGATGGCATGATAAAGCTTCTAAAGAAAGAACAACGAGGCTTAACTGCACAATTATGTTCACTAGAGGTTCCCACATTGCAATCATCTATTTCTCCATATCTCCAAAAAGTATTAGACAATCATTCCAGGGTATTTGAGACCCCCAAAGGCCTCCCACCTGTTCATGATCATGATCATGCTATTCATTTGATTCCAGGAAGTGTTCCTCCAAACATCAGGCTTTACAGATATCCCTAGGCCCAAAAGAGTGAAATTGAACGTATGGTTGCATAAATGCTAGAGGCTGGTATAATTCAACCTAGTCAAAGTTCTTTCTCTGCTCCAATAGTATTGGTGCACAAGAAGGATGGATCATGGCGCATGTGTCTGGATTATAGGGAGATCAACAAGCTCACTATTAAAGATAAATTCCCCATTCCTGTCATTGATCGATTATTGGATGAATTCCATTGAGAAATTTACTTCACCAAGTTAGACCTTTGTGCAAGATATTATCAAATGAGAATGAAGACTAAAGACATTCTGAAACCAACATTTAGAGCTCATGAGGGTCATTATGAATTTTTGGTCATGCCTTTTGGCCTTACCAATGCTCCTTCTACATTTCAAGGTTTGATGAATTCCATTTTCAACCCCTTCCTTAGAAAATTTGTGTTAGTATTTTTTGATGATATACTAATCTACAACATGTCTTGGAAGAATCATGTTCAACATGTTGACAGAGTGCTCAAACTATTGGAGGAGAAACAATTATATGAAAAAAACTCCAAATGTTTCTTTGGAGTACAAGAGGTGGAATATTTGGGTCATATTGCATCTCATGAAGGTGTTAAGGTAGACCCTAAAAAAAATTAAATCCATCAAGGAATGGAAAATCGCCACATCCATAAAGCATCTGCGAGGATTTCTCTGGTTTACATGGTATTATCACAAGTTTTTTAAGAATTATGGGAGAATAGCGACACCTATAACAACATAACTGAAGAAAGATGCATTTTCTTGTACTCCAGAAGCAACGCAAGCCTTTGAACATCTTAAAGAGGCAATGTTCCAAGCACCGGTCTTAGCTACGCCAGACTTCACAAAAACCTTTATTGTGGAATGTGATGCCTCAGGAAATGGAATTGGTGTTTTTTTAACGCAAGAAGAAAGACCCGTTGCTTTCGAAAGTCGTCCAATCAAAGGAAAATATTTACACAAAGCTACTTAGGGGAGGGAAATGTTGGCAATACTACATGCACTTAAGAAATGGTGACCTTACCTAATGGGGATACACTTCAAGGTAAAAATGGATCAGATAGTCTTAAATACTTTTTAAAAAATATATTATCTTCAGAAAAGCAGCAAAAATGGGCCATACAGATGTTGGGTCATGACTTTGAAATCATCTACAAAAAAGGGAAGAAAAATATTGTTGCAGATGCATTCTCAAGAAAGGATGAGGATGTAGAAGCATTGCTTTGTGCCATTTCTATTATCCAACTAGATTGGATAAATGAAGCAAGGGATGAATGGAAGAATGTTGAAGAAGTGTAGGCACTCATTCAAAAGTTGCAGCAAGATCCCAGTACATCTGATACATTTAGCTGGAAAAATGATTCGTTATGGTACAAAGATCGCTTATACTTCTGTAACAATTCCCAACTCAAACAAAAGATTTTGAGGGAATTGCACACATCTCCCTTAGGAGGGCATTCAAGATTTTTTTTAAAGTACCACATGATTAAGAAGGAATTTTTTGGGATGGCCTTAAATCTGATATCCAAAAGTTTGTGGCGGAATGTTTGGTTTGCCAACAAAAT
Source organism: Pinus tabuliformis (assembly GCA_031772625.1). Lineage (NCBI taxonomy): Eukaryota > Viridiplantae > Streptophyta > Pinopsida > Pinales > Pinaceae > Pinus > Pinus tabuliformis. The sequence continues at coordinate 515,832,437 of CM062811.1, forward strand.
AAAGTTGAGACAATTAAGACCCCGGGTCTATTACAATCTTTATCCATTCCAAGTCAATGTTGGGAGGAGGTTTCAATGGATTTTATCATAGGTTTACCCAAGTCCAAAGGAAAGAGTTTCATCATGGTGGTAGTTGATAGACTTACCAAGTATGCACATTTTTGTGCCTTATCTCATCCATTTAAAGCCAGTACAATTGCCACTACATTTATGGAAACATTTCAAAAGATACATGGAAACCCATAAATTATTGTAAGAGAGAGAGATCCTATTTTCACTAGAAATTTTTGGACATAATTTTTTTCTTGTGAGGGTACTTAGTTAGCTCATAGCTCCTCTTATCATCCTCAATCTGATGGGAAAACTAAGATAGTGAACAAATGTTTGGAAGGGTATATTCGTTGCTTTGCATTTGATAAGCAGACACAATGGGTCAAATGGTTGCCTCTCGCTGAATGGTGGTATAACACTTCCTTCCATACTGCAGCAAAAACGACCCCATTTATGGCACTTTATGGATATCATCCACCATCCATCACATCATATTTAAGAGAAAATTGTAAGGTTCAAGCAGTGGAAGATCACATCGAACATCAACAAAAAGTTCTCCAACTCTTAACGGATAACCTCACTTTGGTGCATAATAGAATGAAACAACAGGCATATCAACATCATAGTGAAATAATTTTTGATGTAGGTGACTGGGTATTTCTACGGCTACAACCATACAAACAAATGTCCCTCAAGAAAGCTAAGAAGGATAATAAATTATCACCAAATTATTATGGTTCATACAAGGTGTTGCAAAAGATTGGTACTATGGCATACAAATTGGAACTTCTTGCATCTTCTCGAGTGCACCCAGTTTTCCATGTTTCATGCTTAAAGAAGGTTATAGGTGACAAGATCTTAGTTCAAACAATATTTCTAGATCTTAACGAGGAAGGAAAAATCATATTGGAACCTGAAGAAGTCACAAAAACAAGAACTCGACAGTTGTGAAATCGATCAATTTATCAAGTGGAAGAACTTACCCATTGAAGATTCTACATGGGAGGATGAGAATTTTATACAGAAGCATCCATAATTACTCAAGCGTTGAGGAAACCACTTTTTTTAAGGAGTTAGGTCCCTATAATACTAGTTTACTCCCTTATTATTATTTTCATTGTACCCCTTATTGTTATTGTTGTGCCCATGTTGTCCCCATATTGTTATTATTGTGCCCCATAGTAGCCCACTATTGTTATTGTTATGCCCTTACATTATTATTATTATGTCGACTCTGATTATATTGTGACCCCTTAGACTCCTATATATAAAAAGGAGGTCGTGTCATTTGTATCATCCAAGAATTGTTCATTTGTGTAATGTAAAGGAAGTTGTCCCCTTGAAGAGGGTAAGTTTTAAGTCGTTGATCTATCTCTTTCTTCTATTTTCTGAGTTGGTTGCATAGCACAAACTTCCTTCTAAGGTAGATTCACATGAGAGATTCTCCTCTTGGATGTCTCAAACATACTCCTCATTTCTTCTTATATATTTCTATGAGGGTAATGATTAACCCTCAAGGGGCATCACTTAAGCTCAAGCCTACTTGAACTATCTTGACAAAACCCCAACTATCATAAGAAACGAGATTCTTTCCATTTGATTTCACCACATCATGATGTCTTAGGTGCCCCTTATCCCTTCAAGGGTTCCCGTCATGCATCCATGAATAAAATATCAATTCTCCACTTGGTTTTGTGCCTACAACCTTTGGTGTAAAATCCAATGGCTTGGATACACTACCCACAAACCACTTTGTAGGTCAACTTCTCCCAAAACCGATACCCTAGGGTTGTGGGAGTACCTTCCAAGCTATAAAAATAAACACTCCCTCTTAGTGAGGGAGGTACTTCCACCACTTGGAAGTATCTCATCATCGTCGGTGACACCAACCCAATATCATGTGTTCACCACTACAACATACCCTATAGAATGAACCATACTCTTCTCGGTAGTGTCTCTTCCTAAATATCGTCAGAATATGAAGATTCAAACTACGACAGGGCATCTCCCTCTAAATATATATTCCCTCTAAGTATACACAACCTCCACTAGCTCACAATGTTATTGAACTTATGTCCTTGCAAGGTCAGTCTAAGTTGTGGTCAAATACTATGCCACATTTAGACTACCACAACTAAATTCAGCAAGCGATCTCATCCTCATGGGTCAAACACCTCATCTGCACATAGCTCCAATCTTGGACGTGCAACATCACAACCCAATGAGGATACTAGCCTGCCATCATCTCATCCTTCATACAAATCCAACTCATCCATGCTAAAGAAACCCTTAGGTAGTCCCAACGATCCATGAAATGTCATCAAAAGTCCATTATCTGCAACCTTCCAAACAAAAAACTATTTTTTCACCAAGTTCTCCACCGATCCACGAAAAATCCTAGCCCATCTTGCCACCTAGCCAGTTGAGACCACATATCCATGTTTTCAACTGGATCTTCAGCTCCATGCTCTAGGAAATACTCATCTCCTTCTGAGCTACTTTGTTGTGAACACTTTGATCCACTGTCCCTTCAAAGTATCTCTGATACTATGTTTATTTTTCCATGACACTTCAACTATAGCTCTATGTCTAAGAACATGTTCATAAACACACTGAAATTCCACGACACTAGCATTTTGCACAACATAAAATGTACAACAGTGAATCAATTTAGTACACGAGACAATTTTAACCCAAAACTTGTTATATTACAAATTTTAATATAACAAACATAGGGATCCCATACTAGGGATCATCTCCCTTACATACAACCCTAATACACAAACAACTAGGGCTTGGAGTCAAAAAATTATGACTTCCAATCTTTCCTTGATCAAATTACACTTGAATTATTTGTTGAAGGAGTGCTCACTCAGCCCTTTCATTCCACGTGCCTTGAGCACATCTGGCAGGTCCTTTTCCACCTCTTCTACTACTCACAAGACTTCCACAACTTCAAAATTCTTGCATCTTCAGCTGCTCAAACTCCCTCTATCAATCACTCTTATTTCTCCAAGGATGACTAATCTTAGGTCTTCAAACAAAACTTCCCTCTAGCTTCTCTCCTACTCCTTCAAGATTTCCAACTCATAAGGACTTCCAAATTTTTCCTCTTATCAGTGATTTTCACCAACAAATCCTTAAACTAGGGAATTACAAAAATATGCCTTCTATAAAAAAAGTGACTCTTCAAACATACTGATCATAAGGAATTCATCAACCAACCCTCACATCAAGGATATTCCTCCTACATACACTGATATTATGGCTCCAAAGACTGCCCTCTTAACAGTGAAAATTTTTCTCCTTGTTCACTATGCTAAGGCACACAACTATTTTTCTTGACTGACTTCTAGGCTGCTCCAAGACCAATCCTTAGAACATAATAAAACAGCCCTCTAACAATGATAAGACACATTCTTTATCACTATCCTTAGTACTTCTCCAAGCAACCCACACACAACCCCTTTTTAACACAAAGGATGATTGAACTAGGGAAACTATAGAGCTGCCTCCTAACAATGATTTTGTACCTCCAACATCATTTTTATTGGGAATCAGTTAACTGTTGTTAATGACCAATGAACAAACCTATCCAAAAAAAACCTCTCCAATGATTTTGTCCCTTAGATGATCCTTCTCATTTCACTATGTGATCCCATACTTTCTTCTCATCATCTCATTTTGTTGTACATATTCAGAGGCTGAATGAAACCCACTTGAAGATCAGATTATAGTTGGAAACAGTGTGTAGGTCCTGAGATTATGTGACCCTAATAAAAAATATAGGGCATATCTATCCTCACTTCCCTTAAGGTCTCGACCCCTCCATTTTATGCACAGATCTTGAGCACATAAGCACAAACTTTAGCATAGATCCTTTAGGGGAAACGTATGATAGGAGCCATAAACTAGGGAATGATTTACACATAATATTTCCTCAAAAACCTCGCTTGATAGATCTAAACAAGGTAGAAAATCACATGAGGAGTTTTTCCTCAAACCTTAGTAGAATTCAACCTTCCCATAAACTGGAGAAGACCCCACTTGCTTCAAAATTTGTCCTTCATTAGGTGTTGCAGCCTCCTCAGGTACTCAAACTTTCTTCTAGGGAAGATTCACATGAGATATTATCCTCCTGGATGTCTAAAATGAACTCCTTATTTCTTCATATAACTTTCTATAAGGGTAATGATTAACCGTGAAGGGGCATCATTTAAGAGCAAGCTAGCTTGAAATATCTTGAAAAAAACCCTAACTATAATAAGAAATGAGATTATTTCCATTTGATTTTTCCACATCATGATGTCTTAGGTGCCCCTTAGCTCTTCAAGGGTTCCCCTCATGCATCCATGAATAAAATATGAATTCTACACTTGGTTTTGCACCCACATCTTTAGATACAAAACCCACTGCTTGGGTACATTTCCCACAAACCACTTTGTGGGTCAACTTCTCCCAAACCCAGTACCCTAGGGTTGTGGGATTACCTCACAAGATACAAAAATCAACACATGTATAATTAACCTCAAGGGGCCTAGATCCATTTGATGTTGAGTGTTACACAACATTTTGTCACTTTCTAAGTACTCCTCGTTCCTCGATCCTGGAGGACGTCTACAGTGTACTCTATATACATTCCCATCATGAATATCATGCCTTTACATCCCTATTCATGGTGAGAACATTCTCCTCTTGCATCATTTCCCAAGAATCTTCCTTCAATCCTAGTTTTCAAGACCGACGCTAGTGGTCAGTTCCTTCCCCGCGCCGATTTGAAGAGTTTGAAACCAAACCTAGCGCTATTATATGGAATTTGTACCTACGGATAAGTACATTTTTGCTAAGTGGGTAGTTACACTTAAAACAATAGAAAGAAAGTGGTTTAACCTTTTCCTATACTGGATAGATGATATGAAGGAACTTACTTGTGATCCTTCACTTCCTTTGATCTCCTTTTGGATCGCTCCCGTCGCTCCCGCTCAAACTGAATTCACTCAATTACTACCTGTCAACAGAAACAAAAGATGACAATGATCAAAGAATATGATCTATCTACTATAGACAAATGGAATCGACAATGTTTAAACATATATGCATCATAGATATGAACAAGAATATGGGAAAAGGAACAAACAACTTTATTGATGTAGAAGGAAGAGTTACACCCAATGCGGTTCGATCCCGTGTCATTCATCCAGCTTAGTCCAAATCCTCATCACACCAATAGCACATCAATCCAGTAGCATAACATTACTCAACAATGAACTCAAATCTCAAACCAACAGTTTTTCTCTACAATCTTCGAATTCCAGCCCCTTGATCACTATGATGAGTTGTCAATTTATAGGGAAATTCAAGTGGTTTTGTCATAAATTGGGCATTGAATGGTTTTCCAAAATTGGAGTTAGTTTCCATGGAGAAAGGTATGAGAGGATAGAGGGATAATTGATCCATATCCTATCCAAAGTCGAGCTCATAGGATGAGATAAGAGTTTTGCATCCTTCTAGAATGATCTAGAGTCAAGGAATTTTCCCAGAATTCTATGCCAATTTCACTCATTCTCACACAATGCAGGTCAAAGTGGGCCTAAGTGCACTGTAGTGCAGTTCTAAATGGGCCTACCTACTCTGCAGTGCAATTACCCCTTACCAAGGTTGCGCTGGTGTCCCAAGGAGGCATTTCAGCAGGGTTTCAAGGTAGGAAACTTTCATGGATGAAAGCATTCAATTTGATGACTTGTCTAAGGCATGTAGCAACTAAATTAGGTTTTGATGAGCCCTAATTGTACTGATATGATTGTTGGCAGTGACGTGCCCAGATAGACCTATAACATCGTTATTGCATCTTGAGCTAATACACATACCTTTGCAAGTTAGTTGCGGTCTTCCCTACACCAAAGTGCCCTACAACCTTAGAGGTGTGACCCTTTCTAATCAGTTGCAATCATTCACCTTTAGGAACACAACCTTATCCATCCTATAGAGTAACCCATCTGGGAGATGGTAGTCAATGGTTTTATCGTCATCGTGCACATGAATTTGAGTTTGCAACTACTGATACACCTCCTTTAGGTCCTCATCCTCTGAATATGCCTCTCTGCATCATGGGTGAATGGATCCATGTGCATAAGAGTCCCCAAGGTTGTGATTTGTGATGTGGGTTTCCTTGAAAGCATGTCGCCCAACATTTTTGTGCTTCCCTTCTTATACTTGATCACCAAACGAAATCGTTGTTAAAACCCCATCCACTTGTAATGTTTGGTCAGTTGTAGCATACTTTGGGCTTACAAGTAATGTAACAGTTGGTGATCTGTTTGGATTACTGTCTTCTCTCCCATAATATAGTGCTTCCACTTCTTCACAGATTGCACCATGGCATAGATCTCCTTGTCATGGGTAGGGTAGTTTAGAACTACTCCATGACATACTTCAAAATGCTAGCATATAGGCCTTCCTCCCTGCATCAAGACAACTTTTGTAGCATATCCACTCACATCAATCTCCACTTCAAAGGGCTGTTGCAAGTTTGGTAATTCTAAAATGGGTTCTTGACTAATCTTCTACTTTAGCTCCTCGAAAGCCTTTTTCTGACCTTTCCCCCATTGGAAACTCTTTCCATTTGCTATTATGGCATGGAATGGTGCTACTACCACTGAAAATGAGGCTATGAATTTCCTCAGGCACTGTGTCGCCCCAATGAAACTCATGACCTTAGAAAAATTAGTAGGCACCAACCATTTCATGATTCCTTCCATCTTGGAAGTATCTATCTTCAACTCTCCTCCACCGATCACATATCCCAGATACACCAAATATTGTTGTGAAAAATAACACTTCTTGATATGTGCTAGCAGTTGGTGCTTCTTCAATGTTTCCAACACTTGCATCAAATGTGAAATATGCTTCTCCCAAGTAGCACTATATATCAACATATCATCCAAAAAAATAATGACAAATCAATATATAAAAGGGTGCAGTACATCATTCATTAATCTCATAAATGTAGATGGTCCATTACATAGGCCAAATGGCATAACTAACCACTCATACAAATATTTCTTAGTTTTTAAGGAAATCTTCCATGTATCTTCTTCTTTGACTCCCTCGTGATATCTAGAGTTCAAGTCCATCTTGATGAATTATTTTTCTTGTTTCATTTGATCCAGTGGATCATCTATTGGTTACCTATTATTGAGCCTCATTTTATTCAACACCCTATAATCTATATACCTCTTCCAAGTACCATCCTTCTTTGGCACAATGATGATGGGTGACCCACATGGTGATGTACTTAATCAAATGATACCCTTTTCCAGCAGATGTTGCAATTGTTTCTTCACCTCACTTGCTTCTATAATAGATTGCCTATATAACCCAATATTTGGCAATGTGGAGTCTGGAAATAGTTGGATATCGTGCTCCACTTCTCACTTAGGTGGTAACCATTTAAGATCTTAGAACACATCCTTGTATGCTCGTAACAACTCCTCCAATTTTTGTTTTTGTTTCTTAGTACACCCCTTGTTGGCTTGAGGGGACCTAACCCAAGTTCAATGTTAATTAGCCAAATAAATCCCTACACTACTGGCCCTTTCAGCATCAGCCCATGGAGTGCAGACTAAAGTCTCACCCGAAGCAGTATGGGGGGATGCCGGAACCAAGTTTCCACACCCTGGGATGGTTGTGATGTAGTTTGATTTCCTCTATCCCTGCCTTCGCACAGGTTGCTTCGCTCTAGGGCTTGCAAGACAATCCCTCTCTTCCAGTGTTTAATACCTCCGCAAAAGGATATGATTGTCCTTCGCGCAGCCCTAATCTACTGCTCAGGTACTTTCGTGCTGTTATGGTAGCGTGTCGTGCAGATTCCCCAATTAATCTAAGAAACTTGCTTATCTTATCAAATAATCATAGTTAACACCGCGTAAACAGATATCCATAAATGCATTCAGTTATTTGATGTAATTACATTCATTCGTGCATCACATAAGCATAATAAAGGAAATTCATACATAACATATGAAGATGCATCAACATAACAAAGACACAAAAGTTGCAAAATATCTTTGTTTATTAATATCTTCAAGTGTTTACAAACTCTGTCCACCCTATGCACACAACTGTAAGGGTCCGCACACTCATCTACGGACTTCTACACTAGGCCTTTTCGCACTCAGCTACAGAGCCTATACCTACACTACAACCCAAGACTTAGACCTTTTACTTCAGAGCTATGAGTCTCTTACATAATTCATCATTCTATGTCTCCCAAACTACTTCGAGCTTAGATCTTTTTATACAATCCCATGGTCCGCGAACCATGGGTAGATCTCTTACAACCGACTTTACTTTACAAAACTAAGGGTGGACTACCCTTTCTGACACATGACACCTTTGTGCTCCGCGACCACAAAATGCAAAGTCTTTACAACTTTATTACAAAATTTGACTCAAACATGGACTTTTAGCCCCAAAACTGCCCTTGGGGGATCCCGCTCCCAACACCCCTTCAGGGATGCCTTGCTTCTTATTGACTCATCTTCAAACTAACTTTCTCTTAAAAACAATAAAACATACCTCTTGTTGGAACTGATCAATTTCTTAGCTTGGTTAGCACTTACCAATGAGATTTTTGACTTACCTTTGTGCATGCTGATGATGAACGATTTTCCATCCTTGACGAGATGATACTGATTATCTCTCCTCATGAATATTTCATCTTACATGCACATGTATGGACCCCCAAACACTAATCCACATACATCAAGGGGAACCACATCTATATCTACCTCACCAATATAATTAGCGTCGATAGCAAATCTAATTTTTCATTGTTTTATTACCTTCATCTTTTAATCCTTATTTACCCATCCCAGTGGATATGGGTTTGGATGATCATGAACTTCCAACCCCAACTTCTTCACCAACACTATTGCAATGAGATTCACCTGCAATTCTAAGTCAAACAAAGCATCAATCTTTGTATTCTTGACCTGTTTCTTTATATGGAAGAGTTTGGTCATTCTTTCTCCTCCTATTGCTAAAGGATATTCATATTCACCTTCTTCTACACTGATGTACATACAATCTTCTCATCCATGTCTAAAATTTTTTCAACTTGGTTGCTCGATTTTGTGGCCATGAGTTTCTTCTTCATATTATCTTTCTTTTTTTTCTTCAAGTTCAACTCTAGATGCAACTTCCAACACTTCTCCTTTTTATGGCAATCAATGTTGTAGTGGTTGTTGGGATCTTTGCATTGATGTGTTGTGGCTGCTGTCTTTTTATATTTTTCTCACTTTTGTTTCTTCTTCCCCTCCTTAGAAGCGTCATGTTGCTCATTCTTCTTTGATACACTTGATTTCACTCTCTTCGGGCCTATGTTCTCTAGGTACTGTGCTTATACACAAACCTCATCCACTGATTTGAGCTTGCACAACATCACTTGCTCTTGCAAATGGCGGCACAGACACCCCAAATATTTGAGGAGTACATCTAGGTTCTTTGGAGAGATACCCAACATTATAGCCATCTTTCTGAACTCCATGGTGTACTCTTGCACACTTTGGCCTAACTTCCTGAAGTAGTGCCACCTGATCCACTAGTCATCTATGTACCTATTGAATCCTTGAAAATCATTGCAACAATATGGGGGAAAACGACTCGGTCGGGGACTTGAATACTATCCTTTTTATGTTTGGAATAGTGGCTCCGACTCGATATAATGGGACCAGCTTCCCAATAAAAATGTGATAGAATGGATAGAGTGTTTATGACCAAAAAATAAGTGATAGATGGGGTGGTTTATAAACTAGAATACATGTATACTAATATATTTACTACCCGAGGTTACTTATGTCTATGTGATCTAGAATAATTGTCCATAGTGCATGATAATAAAGATTAATCAAACACTTACAGAAATGAAAATCTTTTAAGATAATTATTTTGATTAAATAGTTAATCAAAATAATTGATGAAACACATATCGCAATCAAATAACATTCAAAAATTGCTTATATATGTATTAAGGATGACAATTCTAGCATGTTTAGAAGTGAATTAATACAAAACTACATTAGAAAATATACATATAATAAGCAATATAAAGAGGAATGACTATCAATTCATAAACAAAATATAAATACAATGATAAAAGTACCGATGTATATTACTCTGCTCATGAAATAAATAGTTTCGGTCTAGTCTTTCTCATTAAGATGGTTTCAAAAGTACAAAAGTGCAAGCTTCCAAAGCCTTCTCTACAAAACTTCAGGACCCTGATCTGGTGGTTCTACTAAGATAAACTTCAAAAGTACAGTAGTGCAAGCTTCCAAAGTTTTTCTTTATAAAATTTGGGGACCTTTTCTTTGTAGACATGAAAGGGTTTATATAACAAAAATAAAGTATAAAAATAGACAATACATGAAATTTCTGAGGAGGTTAAAACAACTCTCCTTAAAATAAGTGACAATAATACAGAAATAGAAGTTGTTGAAATGACGAGCTCATGAATGCAATTGTGTCTATTCTTTCATTCACTGCTTGAGCTCGTAAATATCCATCATTGGCTTAACTTTAGGAGGCTGACCTGTCCTCATGCGTAGCTGTCCCATGTACACTGCATATGAAAGTGTAGTAAGCATATGGGTGGATGAGTCAGCAAGGAAACGAAGCATTAGCCACTGATTGTGTGGCTTCACAAGATATTTCCAATACATTTCCTAGTCAAGTTTGGTAACTTTCTAATTGCTTCTTACTTTGCTTTTGAAGTTTCTTAACATTCCCTATCTAGAAATTTGATATCATGAATATTACTAGGTGGGCATTCTTGAATCAGGTTGGCATTATGCAGGTTATCATTGATAGTTTCAATTATATTATTGGTAGCATCGGTTGCCCTAGAGACTGCTCTCTCTGCCTATTTCAATTGAATGTTCCAATCAGTAAAGAAAATTTCCTTGTGAGATTCCTCTATTTTAGGAAGGTCTGCTACTTTGCCTTCTGGTGTATCCTTCCATGTTATAAATCCTGAGATTTTATCATCAATGTCATTGAAATTTAACCTCAGATCAGATGATTGATTCATCAGTGAATCACTTTTAACACATAGTGGATTTATGATAGATAACTTTTGATAGAACATTGCTTGTTGCTTTGATAACAGAGTGTTTCGCTATAACACTTCATTTATAAAGTCCTCCACTTTAGGATTTCCCTTCAACTTATCAAGTGAAAACTAGAGCTGTCAAATTTGGACATCCTTAGTACTGGTCTCTGCCTGATATTGGAGCTTTAATTGATCAAAGCTTTGTTGAAGTTGAGACAATTATGTCTTTACTTGATGGTCAATACTTTGTCTTTATTCTTCCAACTGCTACTCCAATTGTTGAATTCTCTTTTCTTTTTCCCTTACCAGTTGTCGAACCTCTGTTTCTTTGTCAATCGTAGAAAATGTATAAGCACCTGTGAACTGTGACAACTTTGTCAATTTCTCTAAAGGGTTAGTTTGTGTATCCTTCCATACTATTTCCATTAGTATATCACCAGGAATGACTGTTGATGATGGTTTTGTTCTTCTCTTGTTTCTCTGTCTTTTCACCACAACCTGTTCTCTGTGACTGTAAAATATGTCAAGAGGAGGGATTTCTTCCACTTTAAGGACAATTTCAGATGAAAGGAATGTCGGGATGATTTCAATTTCCTCTGTAGTGACAGCTTTATCAGAAGCACTATCAATAAACGAGATTTGTTTAGTGTTCTGGGGTGTGTTGAATGTTTTATCCATCTAAATATTTTCTTCCCCTTGCTATCCTTTAAGCTTCTGATCAAACTATTTCCAGGCTTCATCCAGCTGATTATTGAAGGGTGTTTTATCAATATCCATTTCTGTAGATTTATCTTCCATTTCAATATCCTTAGAATCCTGTTCTAAGTCCTATTCCAAATTTTTTTCTCAACTCTTCTCTGAATTCTTCTATGAATTCTCCTCTGAACCCTGTTTTAAACCTTTTTTTGAATCTTGCTCTGAACCTTGTTCCAAATCCTGCTCTTCTTGGGTGATCGGTTGAGGAATCCTCAACATATCTAAAGGGACATTTTGTAGTCTTCTTTCTCTGTATTCTTGGAATTGTGCCACCCTTTCTGGATTTAGTTTCGATGTAGCCAGATGTTGTACTTGTGAAAACACCATGGAAGATTCAAATAGGTAATCATAGTCATCATCCTCATGACTAAATTGCCTAATATTTACTTGGGAAGTAAAATTTTGTGCAACTTTGTTGGGATCAAACTATCTACCAGGAATGGTAACAAGATTTAAACACGTAATATTATCACTTTCAAGTGAAGCATGCTTGAAGTAATTTAGAGCATATACACCACATTGGATAGTGAATGAATGCCAAAGATATTTCTTGGCTTCCTTTAGGGTGTTTGTCATTCCATCATGTTATAGAAATTTTTGGGCACTACAACCCCAAGCATGAAATGTCCATAAACCAAGGGCTCCTAAGTCCCTAAAAGTGTTTTTCTAACCCCTAAAGGAACAAGGTCAACTGATTACAGCTTCTCCCAGAAGTTCTCCATGAAAAACTTCTCAGAACTGGTCAAAACAGGATCATTTCAGCTGCTCCATAGGCAAAGTGCGTTGCATCTCACCCAAACACACTGTGTGGGTGCGTTGCATTTCAAAAATCCCTTCTATGGAGTGTGATGGGTGAGAAGTGACAAATGGCAGTGTCATTCCGCGAGGTGGAGAGGCATGGAAACTTCCAGAAACTTCTCCTGTGTCATTTGCCTCTCTGAATTCGACCAAGGATGAGTAAGAGATCATCAATATCCAAGTGGAAGCAAGAACTATCAGAGGGAAGACACTAATCAAATCACAAGCTGACTCATCTCCCTTACAGATATCTATATATGGATCCCTCATCCCAGAGATCCAAAGGCTGGAATTTTGCATATTGTAAGGAATTGTTGTTGGTTTCTTGAGCCAACATCAGATCGTTGGGTGATCTAAGCTTTGTATGAGGTGAAGAGGGGCTTCCTTGCTGAGGGGATTATGTTGGGTCTGAACAATTGGTTGTAACTCCCTTGGCTCTTTCTTGTTTATCAATAAAATCTATTCAAGTTTTCCTCCATACTCTTGCGTCATTTATGTTTTCTGCATTTGTATGGTCAATTTACATCTGATCCTAGATTGTTTATGACTATAGATCCATGTTCTTGTATAGTTCTATGCTACTGTGATCCTACAGGTACTCTGTGAAGCTGGGTGTGCAAGGGAACAAGTAGCGAAAGACTATCAAGAGAGAGAGGAATCGAACTAGGAGATTAGTGCAAGACAGAGGTTGGTCTTCTTTGTTCTTCTCTCATCTATACTTCATAAAGGAAAAACGAAAGTAGCTTTACCTTATTTTGTTTCTAAGGTAACTATCATACCTTAGAAACAAAATATTATGAAGATAATGTATTGTATTGTATCTTATTACAGGTCTCCTCCCAGCTTGAAAGAACTTCAGATCCTCATAATAAAGCATTTCACCCGACATCAAAATATTAACGACCTCATGCTTTATGGGGCAACTGTTATAGACATTTTTGGGCACTACAACCCCAAGCATGAACTGTCCATAAACCAAGGGCTCCTAAGTCCCTAAAAGTGTTGTTCTAACCCCTAAAGGAACAAGGTCAACTGATTACAGCTTCTCCCAGAAGTTCTCCATGAAAAACTGCTCAGAACTGGTCAAAACAGGATCATTTCAGCTGCTCCATAGGCAAAGTGCGTTGCATCTCACCTAAACACACTGTGTGGGTGCGTTTCATTTCAAAAAGCCCTTCTATGGGTTCCTATGGGTGAGAAGTGACAAATGGCAGTGTCATTCCGCGAGGTGGAGAGGCATGGAAACTTCCAGAAACTTCTCCTGTGACACTTGCCTCTCTGAATTCGACCAAGGATGAGTAAGAGATCATCAATCTCCAAGTGGAAGCAAGAACTATCAGAGGGAAGACACTAATCAAATCACAAGCTGACTCATCTCCCTTACAGATATCTATATATGGATCCCTCATCCCAGAGATCCAGGGGCTGGAATTTTGCATATTGTAAGGAATTGTTGTTGGTTTCTTGAGACGATAAGCAGTTCTGTGTAGACACTTTTACCTGTAACAAAATGGAGACTCTGCTGGGGATGAATTAGTTTGTTTGTTTATCTTCCTTGTTGTCTATTTTATAAACTTACAGACGGAGCCTGAAGTCGAGCCAGGTAGCTTTCGAACTGCATTTGCTATGCAAATGCAAAGTAGATAAATGCCGCTTCAGTCAATCTCCGGGATTTGTTTATAAATTAAACAAATGATTTACAGACTCTCTGATTGCCCTTTGTGATAGCTCTTAGACCCTCCTTAGATCTACCCCTGATTGTTGCATTACTGATTACCATTTTCTCGGCCAAAACCCATGAACTAAACTGCAAACTGTGACCCGGAACCCAAGAAAAGTCTCGTCTCTGGCCCAGTGCAGGTACTATTCTGTGAATCTGAAATTCAGCGCACTTCCCGAGTGTAGTAGGTGCACTGCATTTCAAATTCCCTGTGTTACAGGCGCACTGATCAGACTAGGCATTGTTTAGTTTTGGTTTCTGTGATTCATTCTTTCCAGTTCTATTCATGGATTTTGCTGCTGGTGATCAGTATATCTCTATTTGAAACCCCTTTTCCTTGTTGTTATTCCACCTCCTTTGTACAAAAGAACTGTAAATGTTTTTGTGTGCTTGTTGAGTCATTTTCAGTTCTCCTTTGCAAAAGTAACGTAATCGTACTGTCGTCCTTTGATTTGAAAGCGTCGCAAGTGTCGTTTTCAGGCATAGGAAAGAGTTTGGTTGCTATAGATAGTCGATTATCCTATTACTATTGTATTTGGTCTGAATTTATAATTTTTCTAGTGTCGAAAGCAAGTATTCATTTCCAAATCGTAAAGTGTTGTGATTGCCTCCATTTTTTATTTCGAAAAGAAACTTGTTGATAATTGTTGCTTGAAAAGTAATTCATATTTGTGTAGTAGCTTTCTTTTCTCCATTCACATACTAAGAAAGCCGAAAACAAATACATGCATGTGCATTTGCATTTAGATAGTTTGATTGGTTTGATTTAGGAAAGTGCATTTAGAGTGTGCTCTTTGCTCTTTGTGAAAGAATACTGTCTCTCTTTCCTTAGTAGCTAGGATTTTCATTGCACAAAGAAGATAAAAGACTGTTCATCATCTTAGATTGCATTTTAGGAATTACACATCTACATCTTGCGGTGAACCTGAAAGGAAAACTTCATAAACAAGATCAACTACAAAATAAATTCAATGAATCTAACAACGCTTTGGAACCTAACGCACAACATTTAGAAGTCTAGGCTAGAGACGTATTCTGGCGTCGTAACACCTGGTAACTGTTGTTCTCACTGATGGTTGGGTGATTCCTCCACTTTGAGATGATAAGTGCCAGTACGGACTTGTACTCCCACTTACCGTCGAGTATATTTTGGGAGACCACAATAGGCTTAATCCTTTATCCATAGGAAGCCGTGTCTGCCACCCTATCAATTGCAATGCACTGAACATAGCATTCGGGAAGATTGATTGTCGTACCATAAAAAGTCTTCTGCAGTTTTGTGATTGGTTTGGTAATCCCTCTACCTCAATTTCTAGAGCAGTCACTTTCATTCCTTTTCAGACTCCTTAACGGAAAAGGTCCATCTGAGCACTTGTCACTTCAGGCTCATTAAAAATCGAAGGCGACTAGAGTCATCTTTTGTTTTTTCTCGACTCTTAAAAATTGAAAAAACGAGTTGTGTCAAAGCATCTAAAAATCATCTAATTCGGAAACATACTTCCCCTTTATTTTTAGTTGATCGAGTAATCCGCAATCGTGGAAGAAAGTCAATTGAAACCCCGTCGTTCGCGGAGGCTTACGAGTCAACCATCTTTGTCTCTGAAATTGAAGCTAGTACGGACAAAACAAACTCGTTTAACCGGTTCCAAATCTCCTATTAAAGTTAGAACAAGTGTTCCAACAACATCAGAGATTTCGGTTACTCCAAACATTTCTGGTATCCCTGCCTTTACAGAAGAAGTTCAGCAGCCACAGAAGGACAGTGGTATTGATCCTAGTCTGAGGGTAAACACTTGTATCACTAAACCAGTTCCATCTACAACCGGTTCGGAGAGTGTTGCTCCCCAAACATCTGTCGCTGCAGATTCCATACCTTCTTCGGCACCAGAAATATTCTACGGACCTGACGGTCTACCCCTTCCACCCGGTCTAATTTCTATAGAAGAGATTGTGGAAGATCCTCCATCTAGTACTCCATCGCAATTTGGGGTCTGGATCACTCTGTATCCTTCTTCATCAGAAGTTAGTCTACCGCCAACGGAAGCTCCTGTAGAAACTCTAGGTAATCTTTTGGATAGACTAGAAATGTCTGAACAACCGTCAACATCTAGGACTGTGTCATCTGACACAGCGACGGCAGAACTCCCTGCTATCACTCCAACAGTGTTCTCTGGTATACCATCTGTCACAACTAGCTCTCAATCGCTAGAAGGAGCCCACTCAGGGGCCATTTCGACGGTATGGTCTGTTCCTGTTTGTTCATCTGGAATAATATCCGGAAACTCTTATGTCGAGTCTCAACAAATTGATCCATTTGGAGGTCAATTTGGGTAGTCCGGCCCTCAAGGGCAAACCATTCCCTTAAGTACCGGATTACCACCGTATGGGGGGCAGTATGCCCTTTCATTATCCCCTCCGAGAGGACAGCCATACGGGAGTTCACAACAAAATTCGGGTTATGCTGGAATTAGTTCAAGCGGTTGGGTACTGATACTACCTCAACAGCCAAGAGTTGTCTATTCGATGCAACAATGCTTACCTATGTCAAGTATACCAACTACGCCAGCTATTGTGACGGTGTCGCAAGTTCAAGCACTGCCTGTTGTATGCCAACCTCAGGTTTCTCAGGTTGTAATGCAACAGCCCCTTGACCCTGCAACTCAACCACGATCGCCGACTGGTGGAATGACACAGGTTCAAACGGGTACAATTACCCCTCATCTTGGTCAAACAGTTAGTATCGGGCAACAACACATGGCTTCACAACCATGGCTAGTGCAATACCAACAAACGCAGTTCCAACAAGTATACCAAGGTTCTGAACAACAAATCTTTGCGAATAGTGGGCAACCGTATATTCAAAACAGACAAAATCAACCATTTTACAATGGTCATGCCCACCAACCTTACCAAAGTTACCAGCATTATGCTGGTATGCAAAGACCAACTGCTCAAGCAATCCCATCTTATCCTAGGTATGCTTCACCTAACCTGAATCAACAGTTACCCTTCGTGGCAACTTTAGAGTTACCTGATTAAATCGGTTAACAAACGATCCAATCGCTTACGCCCCTTGGTGGCCATCGATTCCGCATAAACTTCCAACAGATATTCCTAAATTTAATGGAAATCCGGGTGAAGATCCGTCAAATCATGTGATGACCTTTCATCTGTGGTGTTCATCAAACACCCTAAACAATGATTCGATTAGGCTTCGCCTTTTTAGAGGACGTTAACTGGTCCGGCAGCAAAATGGTATATCGAATTGCCTAGAGCTTCATTCGACAACTTCAGTACCCTAGCCACAAGCTTTTTAACCCATTTTCAGTTACCGATAAGGTACGAAACGGGAATAGAACTTCTTACCAACTTCAAACAAAAGACGGCCACTCTCATATCTGATCATATACATGAGTGGCGACGTCGTCATAGAATGGTGAAAACATATGTTCCCGATCAGCTCTTAGCTGAATGGTTTATCAAGTCATTATTTCCTTCCATCACGGAAGATGTGGCAAAAGGGGGAGTTGTCATCGAAGAGCAGGTTATCGCTCGTGCGCAATATTTGGACTTGATTTACACTCAGTCCGGCACACTCTACGATAAAATACATGACGCTCCTAGACCGGAATTCTCAGTTCCTCCTCCTCCTAAATCAAACAATGACTCTCATGTCGGGGATGGCGTGATTGGCGCAACAGACATGAAATCGACAAAGGCTACATATAAAAAGGCTCGTAAGATTTCCGGTCAAAATGCAAATGAAGAACTTCTTGCCTCGGAAGTAAATGTCGTATCGACAGATAAAGGCAAAGAAACCAAGCAACCAGGGGGCAAGAAGAAAGGAAAAGGGAAGAAGAAAAAACAGGAAGAATCATCACCTGAAAAATCTTCTGCAAACCCTCCTAGAAATAGGAAACCAAAAAATCCATGCTTTATATGCGATGAGGATCATCGGACCGCAGATTGTCCACACAGAGCTGAGCTTAAAAAATTCTTCAAGAATACAAAGACCTCAGCACTATTAACTGATCCGTTTCCAAATCCAGGAACAAATCTGGTTGACAGTGAAGATGCTTCCCGGTGTCAAGTGCTAATGTTGTCAGTTTCCAAACAGCAAAATGATGCTTTGATATCGAAAAGAAACAAATATTATGGGAATCCACAGCTGTTGAACAACAAGGATAAAGCTCAACCTAGTAGTTCGACAACAACTTCGACAGAAGTTGCGCCACCCATCATTCCCGAGTTGAAAATAAAACTGCCAAATGGAGTAGTACACAAGTCGACGTTTAATCCCCACGCGAGAGCGGCACAGCATTATAATATAGTGGAAGATTTGGCCCAATCGCCATCCACTATGTCGACTCTTGAGGTACTACAAAATTGCCCATCCAAAAAGCAGGCTTTATTATCAGCCATTGGTGGGATAGACCCAAAGGATTCCAATCTTGTATCCTTCGATCATAAAGGATATGATCCTCAGTTACCAGATCAACTAGCTTTCCTCGTTCAAGCGAAAGCCCTCAACAAAACTATTCATCAAACAATTATTGATGAGGGGGCATCTACATGTATTATGTCGATGAGTTGCTGGAAAACTTTAGGATCTCCAACCTTGTCGCAATCTTCGACGAAATTAAAAGCATTTGACGAACGAACATATACCCCATATGGTATTCTAAGTAACTTGAAGGTTGAACTAGGAGGGAAAACAGTAGAAATAGATGTTGAGGTAATCGACAGAAATCTCGATTACAACATCCTACTGGGAAGACCATGGATATATGCCATGGCTACTGTTGTGTCGACCTATTTTAGGAAGATTTCATTTCCCTTTCAAGGAGGGATTACAATCGTCGATCAACAAAACTTCCTCCCCAATGGTTCTCAAGTTACGGGAAGCATTCCAATGATCCATGGAAGCCCCCATTCGCTTCAAAATATCGGAGTAGGCCTACTAAAAGATCCTATATTAATGGGAACTTTCGCCCTTCCACCTCCAATCAGTTTGGCGGAAGTAGCGTCGGTAGGAACCTGCAACACGATATCTTCTAAAAAGATCTCAGAAAACGATATCTACATGGATCATGTGCAGGTTTTTCCTCCAAGCCCAACAGAAATATTGTAGGAATCAATGTTCCTAGCATGGGAGGCAAACCCAAATCAACGCTCATCAAGCGTTTGGATAGATAGGCCTAAGGAATATGGTACCCCTTCAGATCCTTGGTCGCGAGTGCATGTCACCGACAAAGGAATTGTTCAATCCATGGTAGTTGAAAAGGCACCATGGGATGATTACCACCATCGTTTCCTTCTTCCGAATTGTGAAGAAAATACTCCTGATGACCTTTATCATCCTTCAGTTTTTGATTTCCTATCAAATACTGTAAACACGGTGGATTCCAAGCGAAACTTGTCCAACATTGAAGAAACTATCGCCATAAATATCTCGACCAAAACAGATGTTGTAGAGAATATTTATGTTGGCAAATGTTGTTCTCCTTCAGAACTGGAAATAAATAATGCTCTTTTTCGCGAATTTAGAGATGTCTTTGCTTGGTCATATAGTGAAATGCCAGGCATTGACTCGAGTATCGTTGAACACGAAATCAAGATGTATCTAGATGTCAAACCAGTACGACAACGGCTACTGCAGGTGCACCCCAAGAAAGCCGCTGCCATTAAGGCAGAAGTTGAAAAACTTCTCCATGTTGGTTTCATTTACCCGGTTCCACTAACCGATTGGGTATTGAATATTGTCCCTGTTATGAAAAAACAAGGAACAATTAGAGTGTGAGTCGATTATAGGGATGTAAATCAAGCTTGTCCAAAAGACAACTACCCTACACCCTTCATCGACCAGATAATTGATGAATGCACCAGATGCGAAATATGTTCATTCATGGATGGATTCTCCGGGTATAATCAAATAAATATCTGCCCACAGGACCAGTCAAAGACTGCATTTATTTGTCCGTGGGGCACGTTCGCATATCGAAAATTACCCTTTGGTTTAAAGAACGCAGGGGCAACATTTCAGAGGGCAATGAATTATGCCTTCCATGACATCAAAAACATTGTTCAACCATACCTCGACGACCTTCTGTCTCATTCGCGAAAGCGGACTGATCATCCGCAGCATTTAAGAGCGATATTTCTACGTTGCCGTCACTACAAAATATGACTCAATCCACACAAATGTGTATTTTGTGTCAGTTATGGTCGTTTACTTGGCTTTGTAGTCTCGAAAGAAGGGATTCGTCTCGACCCATGTAAGGTTCAGTCAATCATAAAATTGCCTCCACCTTCAAATTTGCTTCAGATTCAGAAACTCCAAGGGAAAGCAAACTTTCTGAGGAGGTTCATTCCAAATTACGTTGAACTTGCTAAAGGTTATACACATCTTTTGAAAAAGGAAGTACCCTTTGTCTGGGATCACGTTGCGCAAGCTTTCTTTGATGCTTTAAAAGAATCCCTAATGAAAGCATCATTAATGTACCCTCCTGATTATCAAAAAGACTTTAACTTGTATTTGGCTGTAGCGGATACAACCATCGCAATGGTTTTAGTTCAAGAAGACAACGGAATTGAACATCCTATATATTATTTAAGTAAGAACTTAAATGATACAGAAAGCAGATATTCTTATGTTGAAAAGCTAGCGCTCGCAGCTGTTCAAGCGATACAGAGATTTCGACACTATGTCCTCTTTCGAAAAACTACCATTCTGTCATATTGCAACCCAATGAATTATATATTGTCGCGACAATTGCTGGGGGGTAAATATTCAAAATGGATAGCAATTCTACAAGAGTTTGATCTAGAATTTGTAAAATCCAAGTCAAAGAAAGCTCTGGTTTTCGCGGAATTATTATGTGATCTTCCATCGTCGTCCAACGATGAAACATCCGAAGAAACAATCGTGGACGAAAATTTGTTTCTGATATCTTCAAGCAATCTGTGGTATGGGGATATAATCATTTATCTCCAAACCCAAAAGTATAGGCCAAATACCTCTCGCTCTGAACAAAAACGTATTCGATACCAAGCAAAAGACTACATGATCATCGGTGATACACTTTACCGTCGTAGTATCGATACGGTTCTGAGAAGGTGCCTCACCCATGAGGAGGCCAAAAAAGTCCTGAATGATTGCCATTCAGGTGCGTGTGGGGGGCATCAATCCGGTTATGCTACAGTGCAAAAAATTTTACAAGCAGGATACTTCTGGCCAACAATGTTCAAAGATTGCATAACCACAGTCAGAAGTTGCCATGCTTGTCAAATTTTCGATAGCAAAACCAGAAGACCACCCACACCTCTGCAGCCAATAGTGGCTGTCGGGCCATTTGCCAAATGGGGCATCGATTTCATGACATGTAACCCCACCTCGACCGGGGGGCATGGGTATATCATAGTTGCAGTTGACTATTTTACCAAATGGGCCGAGGCGATGCCTACATTAGATAATACTGGTGAAACAACTGCCCTCTTCTTTTTCAATCATGTAGTCACCAGATTCGGCATCCCACAAGCTATAGTCACAGATCATGGATCACATTTTCGCAATCACATGATGGTCGAATTAGCTGCCAAACTAGGGTTTTCTCACGACAGCTCTACTCCATATTACCCGCAAGCCAACGGACAAGTTGAAGCAATCAACAAGGTCCTGAAGCGCATGCTGCAAAGGATGATTGGAGTTCACAAAAGAAGTTGGCACCTAATCCTGTACTCAGCCTTGTGGGCTTACCGAACATCGGTAATGAATGCGACCGGGTTTACACCGTTCCAACTGGTATATGGCCTGGAGGCAGTCTTACCAATCCAGTGTAAAATCTCGTCCCTCAAACTCACAATTGACCTTCTCCCCGGAACTTCAGAAGAGGAGGCTCGTTTCTTGGAACTAATCCAATTGGATGAAACTCGTCGTGATGCCGCTTTGGCTAACGAAGCCCATAAGAAACGAGTCAAAGCGCAGTTCGACAAGAATGTCAAACCCCATGTCTTCTCAGAAGGTGACTTGGTCTTGCTTTATGACCAAGAATCCGATAAATTAGGAGCAGGTAAATTCAAGTCTTTATGGATGGGCCCCTATATTGTTAAGCGAGTGTTAGCAAAAGGAGCCTAAGAGTTAATGGATTATGACAGAATTCCACTGGCACAACCTCGTAACGGGTTGTACCTCAAGCGTTACTATGCATGATTCAGTATAGTAACCTGTATGCTTTTGTTATGTTTTTGTTTTCACTAAAGTGTTTGTTTTGGTTAAGTAATCCACTTTTTACATTTATTGCAGATGTCAAACCTATTGGAGTCATGTGTTGGATATGCCGACGGAGCGAGTCGTAGTTCGCGAAACCTATCTTCTGCGGCCTAGGCCATTTTTTATCCAAGCGACGAGTTAGTAAGTTTCAGAGGGGTATGTATTGGTCGATCAACGAATAACATCGCTGAATATAGCGCGTTGATAGAACTTCTCTCTGATTCCATCACACATGGTATACGCCGACTGATTGTTAGGCTAGACTCACAACTCGTCATACTACAACTCACTGGTATCTACTATGTCTGAAATCCAGCTATTTATCACATGTTCCTAAGGGTTAAGATTTTGGAAAGACAATTTGATTTTATTCAATATCAGCATATTTACAGAACCTTAAACGCATTAACTGACTCATTGGCAAATTATGTGTTAGATAGACATTTGAAACATTTATAAAAAGAAGCATACCATTAATATTTGCATTTGGATCATGTAACTTAACCAAAATAAAGCTTCGAAAATCAAAAATATATATATAACTGTTTATGGTTTAGACATAATGTTCTGTAACCAAGACAAAATTGGTCAAATGACCAAAAACTCAAAACGCTAGGGGGCACCCTAGTCTAATGATGCTTGTGATAGCAAGTCACAGCCTGTGCGATCATGCGTAAGAGCCAAGTCCATCGTCTTGGCACACCAGTAGTATGCCGCTGCAACCTCAAGGGCAGCTCGTCAGTCCTCACATCTGGAATACCAAGAGTGAGGCCCTCAACCTGTTCCTGTAATGTTGTGAGAGTCTCGGCCACATCAAGGTCGCGAAGGATAACCCTTCCAACAGCCTCTCCTGCTGGGGCAACAGCTGGCACTCTCAGGCTTACTACTGGCCGAACGGGACCAACATCTGCATGAACACATGAGTTTAGTTAAGTCTTGACAGAATAAAGCACAAGGACATTATAAAAGAAAAACGATAAACAGGGATATGGTCAAAGAATTTACCAATGGCACCCCACTATTCGCCAGCCGGCAGTACTAAATCTGGATCACCCCAGAAGTCCATACCAGCATATGGATACTTGGAATAAACCATCTCCTGACGATCAAACCACCCGAAGAAGGTATCAGAAAAGGAAATCTGAGACTGACCAGCATGCCTAGACATATGGTCGACCCATCTCTGCATACGTGGTTCAGTCGGTGAAGGTAAATCGAGTGCAATATACTGCGGCTGCATCAGTGGTATCTTTTCCAAGGCAAAGGCAGTCAAGATAGAACCATAACCAAAGTTCTTCAACCTCCCACTCTTCACCTTGGTCAACTATTCTTTCATCACAAGAAGTACTGCGTCGCACCAGTTGAACACCTTCGGTTGGAGACATTCCAAGGCATACTGCATATAAGATCGGTTGGCTACATGAAGAGCCGCACCACCAGCCATCCTACCAAAAGTGAACAGAATAGTCCTCAGAGACCTATCAGTGACATCACAGATGATGATCTTGCTGTCCTTACTCGGATGAGATCCCTCCCTGCAATATCGACGAACATAATCTCTCACAGATTCACCTCCTCGGGCCGAACCTTATAAAGAGATGGGGGCACCCCGCCTCGACAAGCCAGACAAGAAATAGATGTCCACTATAGTCAAGGGGATGGATTTGCCCCTAATCTGGAACACCTGGTTGGTAGGATCCCAAGCATCGAGCAAATACTGTAGCAAGTTGATCTGTTGTCTCATGCTAGAAATGCGGAAAAACTTCAACAAGCCACAGTTCCGTAGTGCGTTTACTGTAACCGGATCATGTAAAGCAAGCATGTCCTCTTCTTCATGCTCACATTCTCGCCATGTAATAGTCATCTTGCTCCAAAGATATCTGAAAACAAACAAGAGAAGAGTTAGATCCTGATTTTGGTAAGAAACAGGCAAAATTTCCATCAAAAACTGTGCATAAAATTCCTTCCTTGCGCCCATCGCACCTACAGTAGTGCTCTGGGTGCGTTGCATGTCAGATGGCCAGTAGACAGGCCAACATCCAACGCACCTTTCGATACACAAAGGGTGCGCTGAAGACAGGGCGAGTTTTTCAAACCCCAGAGGCTCAGAAAAACCAGGAATCAAGCTCAGAATGAAAAATGGAAAGCATGGAATGAAAAAGCTCAAGTTTAGCTCCTACCTGGTGCAGACGGTGTTGAGAATCATCTACAGAATCTCCCGAAATCAGCTGATGAAAATCAAGGGGGGAAAGCACCTCCAAAGCTCCAACAAACCAAAGTTCAAATGAAATGGTAAAATGAGAGGTAAGAGCACTTTTACATTACTTTTTACGTAGTTCGAAGTAAAATATTAGTGTTCTAACTCATTTCTCAAACATATATTATTCTTTTCTGACTAGCTTGATGAAGCAATTGAAAATGCAGTACAATCTTTGAAAGAACAAAGCTATTTATGGTAAAGTCAAGAAATGACCGTTGTATCGAGTAGTTTTAGCGCATAGTTCAAGCTCGTTAAAAAATAAACATAAGCCATGAGCAAATGTTTCCCCCCGTGTTTAAGCTCATTAAAAAATGAACTATTTCCAGGTAAATAACCATCGTGAATGTAGCACTTCAGCCTTTAAAAGCCTTGGTCATGTTCTCATCATCACCTCCACTCTGTATTGGCCGATCATTCACCTCCATTTGATTGTTTACCCCTTTTGAGGAATAGCTGCGAAGAGTGATCTCACTAGCCATCCTTGTAACACTGGCGTGATTGGAACATTCCAAACCTTACCTGGAATCAGCTGCTACCCAATTTTATCACTCGTTTCTCAAAAGACAAGTCTCCTTTAAGCTCTTTTCAACTGACTTGTAAAATATGAAAAGATTGCCGAGCCATTGGCCTCTCCAGCTCGTTAAAGGGACCTGAAGTGCTATCCCTCCTCTAAATTTTAATCTTTTTGGACTTGAGGGATTATTACACAAAAAGATCGAGCGCTTGTTTTGTTCGGCTCGTTAAAAGTATCGAAAATTCATCCCTTCTGTATTGTTTTATACTTTTTCGGACTTAAGGGATTAGATGACGAAAAAGGAATTTTGGAGTTTCCTTTACATTCCTTTTCAGACTCTCTAAAATTGAAAAGGACCGAGTTATCTTTGTCATTAAACTCGTTAAAACTTGATAGCGACAAACTTGTCCATAGCAGACAAGAACGAGTTTCACTATCGCTAGGCTCGTTAAAACATAGCGATGGGTTTGCCCGAAGGGAAAATTATAGAACAAGCATATGTTATCTTCCTCAAGCTTGAAAAAAATAAAGAGGTACTGGTCAACAATGATTGGGGAAAATTGGGAAGAAATTTGAAGAAACTTTGTCGATAGCAAGTCGCTCTTGAACATGACACTTTCACTCTGCAGCCAAGTTGGGTTGGGTTGTTTCATTCACCGGTCACATCACCATGGTCCCATCATACCATCCACATTTGGGGTAATGCTACCAATCCATCATGTTAGTGTCGCCGATATGTTCAAGAGAAGTCATTCAGAGAATTCACCTGTGTCTCACCCGCTACAATACATTTACACTCCATTCTTTCATGACCGCCACCCAGAACCGTATGTCATCAGATCGTTTTCACCTCCATTAAAATCATTTGCTCTGTTTCGTGTCATTGATGTGGGATTCATTAAGGCCCTCCTATGATGGATCACTTCTTGTCGACATCAGCTCATTATCCAAGAAGTCGATCTAGGAACACCCCGTTCAGTACTTTGAAGCTTGCATACTTCAATGGCAATTTTCTCACTTCCGGTGACAGGTTTACATCAATGGCCTTCGATCGAAATATTTTGCGTGGTGTTCGATGCCAAGTCCATTATTCACACCACGTGAATTGTACTGCAGTACCTTGAGGGTCATTATCATTATTGGTGATTCCTTTCGCGCCTGTTAACAGCTTACATCATTGGCTAGTAATCAGGCGATGTCTTTCCATGTTCGACTCCAAAACATCTCTCACATGGATCGACTTGTACTTCGAGTGAAGATCGAACGAGATTGAAGACCCCAGATCTAGTTTCATCCATCCAGGATGCGATATATATTTAGGGAAATAAAGACATCAAATGTACATCATTGCTGCACAGATAATCATCCAATCAAAGGGATGATGGCTCTACTAGAATCATCAGTCTACACTCAGACGATTGTCTGTCCTATGTGCATGAAAATGAATTTATAAAGTTGAGCATGGGAATGCCCACCTCAGCTAGATCATGAAAATATTATGAAGATAATGTATTGTATTGTATCTTATTACAGGTCTCCTCCCAGCTTGAAAGAACTTCGGATCCTCATAATAAAGCATTTCACCCAACATCAAAAGATTAACGACCTCATGCTTTAGGGGGAAACTGTTATAGACATTTTTGGGCACTACAACCCCAAGCATGAAATGTTCATAAACCAAGGGCTCCTAATTCCCTAAAATTGTTGTTCTAACCTCTAAAAGAACAAGGTCAACTGATTACAGCTTCTCCCAGAAGTTCTCCATGAAAAATTGCTCAGAACTGGTCAAAACAGGATCATTTCAGCTGCTCCATAGGCAAAGTGCATTGCATCTCACATAAACACATTGTGTGGGTGCGTTGCATTTCAAAAATCCCTTCTATGGGGTGCGATGGGCGAGAAGTGACAAATGGCAGTGTCATTCCGCGAGGTGGAGAGGCATGGAAACTTCCAGAAACTTCTCCTGTGACACTTGCCTCTCTGAATTCGACCAAGGATGAGTAAGAGATCATCAATCTCCAAGTGGAAGCAAGAACTATCAGAGGAAAGGCACTAATCAAATCACAAGCTGACTCATCTCCCTTATAGATATCTTTATATGGATCCCTCATCCCAGAGATCCAAAGGCTGGAATTTTGCATATTGTAAGGAATTGTTGTTGGTTTCTTGAGACAACATCATATCGTTGGGTGATCTAAGCTTTTTATGAGGTGAAGAGGGGCTTCCTTGCTGAGGGGATGATGCTGGGTCAGAACAACTAGTTGTAACTCCCTTGGCTCTTTCTTGTTTATCAATAAAAGCTATTCAAGTTTTCCTCCATACTCTTGCATCATTTATGTTTTTTGCATTTGTATGGTCAATTTACATCTGATCCTAGATTGTTTATGATTATAGATCCATGTTCTTGTATAGTGCTATGCTACTGTGATCCTACAGGTACTCTATGAAGCTGGGCGTGCAAGGGAACAAGTAGAGAAAGACTATCAAGAGAGAGAGGAATCGAACTAGGAGATTAGCGCAAGACAGAGGTTGGTCTTCTTTGTTCTTCTCTCATCTATACTTCATAAAGGAAAAACAAAAGTAGCTTTACTTTGTTTGTTTCTAAGGTAGCTATCACACCTTAGTGGGATAAGCAGTTCTGTGTAGACACTTTTCCCTGTAACACATCCCCTACAGTTTGATACGCAATATCCCTAGCCAGTAGTTTATCAGGGACATACAATGGAAGAAAATGAGGAGGTGCTAGACTTCAATAGACTCTAACATAGGTAAATATCTCTTCTCCAAACCACCTAGCTATTGGTATGAAATAAATGTTGGCCTCTTCAGATAGTCTTGGGGCTCTTTTGTCAAAAACGGCTTGGTGAATTGGTAGCATGACTCCTTGGCAAATTTTATAGAATTGGGCGTGGAAATTAGATTCCCACAATATTTTATGATATATATGGATGGGAGTGGGATCTGAATGGTCCATTTCCATCCCATGGTTGGCAAATTTGAAGTGAAACAGACAGCATCCATGATATATGCACTCATAATGAATGGTTGAACTACTCTGGTAGTAACATACCAATGTTGCCTAAATTCTCGAATTTGGGAGGCAATGTTATTTGAAAGGATAGTGCCCCAATCCATTATATAAGAATTGACTATTGCCTCAATAAGAGTAACCCATTCGACTGAGAACTTAGTTGTATTAGGGTGCCCGAATAGTCTACACATCTTAGCTGCAATATAAGAATAGGGAGCAACAAGAGAAGATATAGAGTACACACCCAATTTCTCATGCTTATGTTTGTTCGGTTAGGATATCCATCATTTAATTGTATATTAGTCTACCTCATTCTCACTTGCAAAATGTTTGGGGAAAGCTTTGTCATACACCTTCTGTGGGTGAGGTATATGGTACATTTTTTCAAATTTTCAGCTGTAAAGGAACCGATGACTATTTTTCTTGAAGTCAAGAATGTCCTATCGACGATGCTAATGTTCTCAATTATCCATTTTATCATGTTGGTATAAGGAAGGATCTTGGGTCGAGAAGTGATCCTGTGAAGAAAAGATATGGCAGCTTCATAGTTAGAGGCTTCAGAAGATGAAGCAGCATCGGTTGTTGCCACTCTTTGAATTACCTTAGGTCCTTCACTTTCAAGAAATTGGTACATGGATTCCCATGAGAATGTTCCACTATCTATTGTTCATGTAGTGTCTAAGAAAAGTGGGGACATTTCTGTTACATCGGAAGGAGAAGGTGTGGATTGTGAAGTCTCCATGGCTTTATTTCCTTTCTTTTCTTTGGTCATCCTATTACACTCTATCTTCTTGGGTTTAACCTGCAATTGCAAACACAGAGGAATGAAGGGAAATAGGTTTGAGATGTGGGAGTGTTTGATCATACAAGGCTTAAAATGATGAAAACATAGTTTAAATGTGAACTGATCTAAAATATCTATATACAGGCCATCAAATCACCTTGGGGCTTTAAATCATAAATATCGTTAGAAATCTTTAATAACTGAAATCATAGCTTCGCGTGATAATTTATTATCTCATTAATAGATCGTATCAAAAAAACCTTTCAAACGGTATTTAGAACCTATTTCCATGTGTTTTCCCGATATGTGATAATGATATTATTATATCGGTTCTTTGGGTTATGGGAAGTCTGCGATGCGGTGATTACAATATTGCAATCGGAAGTTTTTAAGCAAAGGGAAATGGATATAACCAAAGCCCTTTTGCGATTGCGAAATCACGGGGAATGATGTGGAATTAGAGTGGGACCAACTGATGATTTAATAAGCGTACTTTTCATTTTAGTTTTCATTCTTATGATTTTATTAAAGTCGCACCTTTTAACAGAAATATTTATCACAATCGGAAGATCGGAAGTGAAGGGAGCGACCTGCCTTTTGTTAATTTGTGATTCATCTGGACGCGACATATTTATAGGTTGCATTTATTGTTATTTCGGGTCTAGATGGTTTATCACATATCGCAATTGGAATGGTCCTCGGGGTTTTTCTATATTCGCTTTAAATTTTGCGATGCAGGCAAGTTCCTATATAGAGTATCTTTTTAACAATACCTAAGCCTTTTAAGATTTAAGCATGTTTTGATCTTGGGAGCTATATTTTATCGCATCACAAATTTCAAAAGGACAAAACAAGGAGTTTTTTTATTAGGACTCGTGAAATGAAATACGTTGGGAGTTGTTTAAGACAGGCTCATTCGAGTTGTTCGGCCCTAATGAAATTTGTATTTCTTTATTCAAATAAGTTCAAATTTGTCCTTTTAAAACCCCAGAATGTTTTATTTTCCTATGTTTTTAAAATTTAAAAGGCCCCCATTTATTTATATAATAATTTCGTAAGATATTTATATATAAATAAATGGGGGGTTGTTGCAAGCACAATAATTAGCATTCACTGGAACAACTAGTTAGCTTTGATTTAAAATAATGAAACTTCTAAAACTTCACTAAGTAAAAATAATTCAGGAAAGGAAGACTATTTTCGAAATATTTAGATAAGTAACAATACTCTGAATATATAAAAAAACTCACTTAATCATAATTCCTTTTAAACCCTTTTATAGATGAAAATATTTTTTATCTATATCAGTCCTTAATTGGTTGTCAAGATAAAGTAGGGGGATTTTACAACTTAGTGTTTTAATATACTCATTTGTCATAGGTAGAGCTACTACTATTAGCAATCATTCATAGCCTCAACAGGGTTACCTTTTAACCATCAATGATTCAGAATCCCATCCATTTAAGAGTGCAGTCTTTAGAGATAATTTCAAAAGTATATGTGTATTTCATTTTTTCCTTATTTATTTGTTTACTTTTCTTTTTGTAATTTTTTGCAGTACCTAAAAGCCATTTTCCTGGTTTGGTGACTAGAAAGTGACAATGCCATTCACTGGTTGTAATTGAATTGAACAAGTTGGCTTGTGATGAGACCCCTTGTCTTAAGATTAAAATAATCATAAGCCATTACCCTGGTTTGATATTTAGTGTTGGTAATGTCAGTCTATTATTTCCCTATGATCATGGTAAGCAGGCTCGTGATGAGACCCCTTATCTTTTAAGGTTAATATATTTTTGAATTACACTCTAAAAAAATTAAAGTTAATGGATGGGGAGAATCATTGACTCCTTAAGAGTTTTGGATGACAATTTTAGAGTTGGAGATGCTTAGTTGTAAATAGTCTTTACTTTGTTAAAGATAACCTTTCTTGACTAATAATAGAATAAAAGGATTTTATAAAGTTTGAGGCTTCAAAGAATTTACAACTTCAATGGAAAAATAAAATTTCAGAGTTTTATGACACTTATCTAATTTTCAATGTTGTGATCATTTCCTTAAGAATTCTTACTTTCAAAGCGGAATATCATAGTTTTGTTTTTAGAGATTTTATTGTAAAGCCAAAAGTATGCTATTTAACATTATTTTCTAACAGAACTAAAAATGTAAATGCAATAATATTACAGTAGAAGATATCATCTTCCGAAAAAAAAAAAAAAATTCAAAATAAGCCCATTGACAGGAAGATAATCTCTCTTTCATGATAAATCTTGCAATATGAATGTTGATGGGCCTATTTGTTCAACAATTTGAAATGGTCCAAGCCACATTTTCTGGAATTTAGTATGCTTTCCTTTTTCCTCATGTGCCTTGTCCCATTTAAGGATGAGATCTCCAATTTGAAAAGATTTTGTGGAAACAAAACTTGAATCAAAAGAAGATTTGACTAGTTGTTGATGGCAAGCATGTGTTATGAAACCAGCTCACAAAAAGATAGAAAAGAAATATCAACACCTTATAAATCAGTCTCTTCAAGGGGGCAACCTCCTTTACATTACACAAATGAACAATTCTTGGATGATACAAATGAAGAAACCTCCTTTCTATATATAGGAGTCTAAGGGGTCACAATATAATCAAAGTTGACATAACAATAATAATATAAGGGCTCAATAATAATAATAGTGGGCTTCTATGAGGCACAATAATAACAATATGGGGACAATAGGGGCACCACAACAACAATAAGGGCTACAATGACAATAGTAATGGGGGTTACATAACAATAATAATATAAGGGCACAATAATAATAATAGTGGGCTTCTATGGGGCACAATAATAACAATATGGGGACAATAGGGGCACAACAATAACAATAAGGGCTACAATGACAATAGTAATGGGGGTTGTGACCCCTTAGAATCCTCTATATAGAAAGGAGGTTTTGTCATTTGTATCATCCAAGAATTGTTCATTTGTGTAATGTAAAGGAGGTTTCCCCCTCGAAGAGGCTGATTTCTAAGGCATTGATATCTATTTTCTATCTTTTTGTGAGCTAGTTTCATAAAATTTGGTATTAATTATATTTTTGTGTAAGCTTGGATTTTTATCTTTCTTCTTCTAATTTAATAATTTGAGATTGTCTTAGTTGTAAAGAAGAAGAAGGTGTTTCTTTGATAAATTGGACTAGGGCTAATGAGGGAAGAGCTAGATTCGAGGGAATGATAGCCTCTTTCCCATATACTATATTGAAGGGAGAAGTGCCTATTGAGGACTTCTGGGTTATTCAATTTGACCATAGAGCAAATGTCAAAGATTTGTGTCAATTCTTTTGGCTCTGATCAACAGTTCTTTTAATAATTCTTATGAGGTTCTTATTGGTTGATTCTGCTAGACCATTTCCTTGGGGGTAGTAGTTAGAAAGGTACTTAAGTTTAAAACCCCTCTTAAGAGAAAATTTAGTCAGATTATTTCCTAAAAAGTAAGATGCATTATCAAACATAAGTGCAGTCAGTAAGCCAAACCTAATAATAATGAACTGATTAATGAATTCAATGATGGCACCAGAATTGGATACATTTAGTGGAATTGCTTCCACCCACTTAGTAAAATAGTTTGTAGTTGTAAGGATATACTTATGAAACTTTTAAGAATGAGGAACAATCTCACCTATGATGTCCATACCCCATTGTTTAAAAGGTTGTTCAATGTTGACCAGTTTTAGAGGTAAGGTTAGTTTCCGTTGTCTTCCAGTACCAGTCTATCATATTTTGCATTTCCTAACATATTCATGGGTATCCTTGAAAAAAGTTGGCCAATAGTTACCAACATGCAGGATCTTATGTGCAGTAGTATCTCCTCCAAAATTTCCACCAGCTAGTCCATCGTGGAGTTCCTGCAAAACCTTTCGTGCTTCAAACTTTTATAGTCATCTTAATAATACAGAATCATAATTTCTTATGAATAACACGTCATCAATGATCTCATATTGATTTTCTTTTTATCTTAAAGTCGTTTTCCTTTTGTGATTGAGTTCAGGGGGAGCATATCCATTTTTTAAATAGAAAATGAGATCAGCATATTGGGACTCTAAATCGTTTAGGCTTACCTCATATATGTGTACAGTACTACCTGAGTCCTCATCTGTTGGTAGGTTGGAAGCTCTTGTAAGCAATTTGAAAAAACCTTGTCCTTTGACAATTTTAGCTGGTTTAATGTCAATATCATATTCTTGCAGGGTTGTTACCCAATTGGCCCTCTTTTCCCCTAATTCCCTTTGCATTTCCAATTGTCTTACTGCCGAAAATGAGACTTATATTTTAGTGTTTTTTAGGAGAAAAGGCCTAAAGTGCTTTACAGATTTAAAAATAGCAAAAACTTGCTTCTCCACCTCTGAATAATTTAGTTCAGCACCATGAAAATTAGAACTAAAGAAAGAGATGTGTGCTTCAATTTGTTGATCATTAAGTTGTGTTAGTACAACAACATAAGATGTCTGAGAATCAAAAGTGTACAAGATGAAATGATTAGAAAAATTTGGAGTTGTTAAAGAGGGAGCATTCATAATGGATTTTTTTATTAAATAAAAAGCTTCCCTTTCATTATGTACCCACTTGAAGATCAAATTTTTCTTAATGATGGTTTGTAATGGTAAAACAATTTGGGAAAAGTCAGGGACAAATCTTAACAAAATTTATCTGACCTAGAAAGGACTGCATATATTTTTTATTTTGGGGCAAAGAAATTTCATAAATTTATTTTATTCTATCAAGATCAATACATATGCCTTTTTGGATATAATAAACCCTAAAATCTTACCTTCATTTAGAGCAAAATAAGATTTCTTTGGATTTAATGAAATTCCATACTTCTTACAGCATTCAAAGATTTGTTTCAAGTCATGTAAATGGTTGTTTCTCTTCTTGGAATAAACAGTTATGTCATCCAAGTAAACAACAATAATTTTGTTTATCAGACCCTTGAAAGCTATATCCATAGCTCTTTGGAAGGTTTCCCCTGCGTTTATTAAACCAAAAGGAATTTTCTGGTAGGCATAGGTTCCCCATTTAGTCTTGAACGTAGTCTTTAACCTATCATTTGGGTGGACCAAGATTTGGTTATACCCTGAAAAACCATCAAGAAAAGACATTAGTTCGGAACCAGATACTGATTGCAGTATTTGTTCTGTGGTCAGTAATGGTAAATTGTCCTTCTGACAAGATTTATTAAGATTTCTAAAATCTATGAAAATAAGAATGTCACCATTCTTTTTCCTGAAAGGTACTAATTTTGAAACCCATTTTGAATTCCTAACAAGAAAGATAATCTTAGCTTTAAGGATTTTATTCAACTCATACTTGATTTGGCTTTCTAGATTAAGGTGAATTTTCATTAATTTATGTTGTACTGGTTTTTCATTGGATTTCATGGGAATAATGTGTTGTATGATGGAGGTGTAATATGTTTTAAGATCATCATAGCTCCAAGCAAAGATACATTTAAACTTTTTTAACAAATGAATAAAGGCTAATCTCTCATGAAGTGAGAAACCAAGTCCTAGATTGATGTTTTGTGGTTTGATATCAATTCCAAGGTTTACTAGTTCAAACCTTAAGGTTGAACTTTCGAGTTTGGAATTACTAACCTACTTAAATTTGTCTTTTAGATCATAAATATCTTCAAGTTTTACCACAAATTTAGGTATGGGATTTTCATTGGATTTCTATTTCAACTGATTATCATGTTCATTTTCATCAATTATCTGATCATCATATGATCCTTCAGATGTTAAAAAGCTTAGGATATCTTCGTCGTCATTAAACACTCACCAATTGGTGAAATTATCGAGAATTGATGGTCAAAAAATAATTATGTGGAAAACCTATCTAGACTGTAGTATTCTGATGGTATAAGCTTGGATTCTATATTAGCCAGAAGGTCAGCACTTGCATTTTGAAGCCTAGGGATAGGAGAGATGTTGAATGCTAAAAAATGTGAAGTTAGGTCATGAACCAATGATTGGTAATGTTTTAAATGTCCCAAGAGACAATGAATGGTGTTTCTTACTTGTTTGATAACAATTTTAGAATCTCCAAATACTTGAATATATTTGATATCAAGACATTACTTTATACAAACTCTGGATCAGTGCCTCATATTCAACAATATTATTTGTACATTGAAATTCCAACCTACATGCTAGCATTTGTTTTTCTCCTTCTAGACTAAGTAACATACAACCGACTCCTACACCATCATTGGATATAGATCCATCAAAATATAATGTTCAAAATAAAGTTGTAACTAATGGTTTATCTACAAGATTTATACATATAGAAGAACATGTTTGAGAAAAGTTTTCAATCTTGAAAGTAACAAAGTTATTCAAAAATGGTGACTTCTGTGCATTGAAATTTCCTAAAAATGACTCAGCAAAGTAGTTTCCAATGATATTATTGTTAAAAGCTACTCGTTCATTTTCATCTTCAAAATCAATCACTGTATCCTTCAAAAAAATTCTCGGCCAATTCTGATTTGATTTGGATTTCCATTGTAAGGGAGCCACATGTGAGACCAATTTGTTGCAAAATAACCATGAAGTTTCTCAGACCAGTCTCTGCTAAGAATTAAACCATAAAATTCAGGAATATCAACAACTAGTATGTCAATTACTTGACAAAATTTTGGATTAGAAGAAAGTCTAATGTTGACTGAATTCATTTCCCCTAAGACTTTGACTTTTGTTCTATCAAGTTGGACAATGTGGACTGTAGACTTTTGGGGTGAAACATTTAATTTCGTGCAGACTGATCTTGGAATTATGTTTGAAGAGGCCCCTGATTCTATTAAGCAGTTGTGTAGATTTTTATTGAATATTTCATAATTCAAGAGGAAAGGGGGAGTGTGTGAGTTAAATATATCACCAATTAAGATAGCATCGATGGAATCAACCTTATTTGATGAATCATTAGGAGGCTTACCCATTCCTCTAGAATCTTTGGATAAAACAACAACAAGAAGAGGAGAAGCAAGAACTGCATTTAATTCTTTTAATAATAGCTTCTGTTGATGTTTAAGCTTACTGAGCTCATGAAGAGAGATATTTTCTCTCACTTTCTTCATGTCTTCCACTATGTTATATTCCATGGTATCAACAACTACTAAGGTTTTGGATGAAGATGGAGGATTAGATGAGGATGGGATTGGCTGAGGAGATGTAGAAGTCTTTTTACTGGCCACTTTCTCCTTGGCAGCATTGGTTGAAGGCTTTTGCTTTTGGGTTGACTGTGTTGAATCGGCAGGGCCTTTACTCCTAGTGCTAACAGGTAAATCTTCTTGCTCATCTTCATTATCAAAAGTAGCTAGGATAAAATCCCACATCCCATGTACTTCAACCAATTCTTCATCTTCATTTTCATCATCAGATAATGTCGTTCCTTCATCATCTTCGTCTAAATCAGACTCGGCATTAGATATTGTATTTGGAGGCTGAGGATTAGATGTTTGACCTATTTTGAAAGATCTAAAAGGTTTTTTAGAAGAGGACTCAACTATTTGTTTCTTAATTTCTACCATCTCATTTGACGTGGTTTTAAGGAATTTTTGTAAGCCTTCAAGATCAAAGGAATCCTTAGGGGCTTTCTTCCTTGATTCATCCTTAAATGTAACCTTTTTTGTCTTTCTTTATTCCTAGGTAGTCTTCTTTTCTAATGCAACTATTCTCTTTTCTACAGACAGGGCTTCTTTCATGTTTTCTACTAAAGTAGCCTTATTGGCTCTATCCACAAAAATCACTATATTGGAAGGAAGAGAAGAAATATACCATTCAATCTGAACATCAACACCAGGGCTTGATGTGATTGGTATTTTGTTTAGCAATTTATTAAATATGGAATTGAAATCTTTGAGATTTTCACCTGACTTATCGTTTAAATTAGAAATATCATTAATAAGGGATGCAGTTGTGTGGTCATCACCGAATTTAGCTAATAATTGTTCTTCAAACATGTCCCAATTAGTAATAGACCCTGGTGGTAATGAAAAATACCATGAACCTGTCGATCCTTGGAGGGTGTAGGGAAATAATCTTCCTACACAATATTCTTCAACTACTCCATTAAGATTAATGGCTAACATTTAATTGTGGAGATGTTCTTCAGCAGGTAATCCATCATTAGGATTAAATTTTGGTAGCCATCTTTCAGGATGCTTAGGTAGATCATGGAGAGGTGTTTTCATTTGCATAGCTCTAGGATTGGCCCATGGTCTAACTAGTGGTGGGGGTTGTTGTTTTTTATGAAACCAACTCACAAAAAGATAGAAAAGATAGATCAACGCCTTAGAATTCAGCCTCTTCGAGGGGGCAACCTCCTTTACATTACACAAATGAATGATTCTTTGATATTCAAATGACAAAACCTCCTTTCTATATATAGGAATCTAAGGATTCACAATATAACCCAGTCGACCTAACAATAATAATATAAAGGCACAAAAATAACAATAGAGGGATTCTATGGGGCACAGTAATAACAATATGGGGACAATAGGGGCACAACAATATTAATAAGGGATATAACTACAATAGTAATGGGGTAATCACTAGTATTATAGGGACCTACCATGCCCCTCTCCTTCAAAAAAGTGTTGTCCTGAAT
Organism: Pinus tabuliformis; assembly: GCA_031772625.1. Classification (NCBI taxonomy): domain Eukaryota; kingdom Viridiplantae; phylum Streptophyta; class Pinopsida; order Pinales; family Pinaceae; genus Pinus; species Pinus tabuliformis. The sequence goes on from CM062811.1 coordinate 515,870,385, forward strand.
GCTTGAGTAGTTCTGGATGTTTCTGTATAAAATTCTCATCCTCCCATGTGGAATCTTCAGTGGATAAGTTCTTCCACTTGATGAGATACTCCGAAATTGATCGATTTCATAGCTGTCGAGTTCTTGTTTCTATGACTGCTTCCGGTTCCAATATAATTTTTCCTTCCTTGTCAAGTTCTGGCAATATTGTTTGAACTAGGAGCTTGTCACCTATAACCTTCTTTAAACATGAAACATGGAAAACTGGGTGCACTTGAGAAGCTGCAGGAAGCTCCAATTTGTATGCCATAGTACCAATCTTTTGCAACACCTTGTATGGACCGTAATACTTTGGCGATAATTTATTATCCTTCTTAGCTTGCTTGAGGGACATTTGTTTATATGGTTGTAGCTATAGGAATACCCAATCACCTACGTCAAAACTTCTTTCGTTGTGATGTTGATCTGCCTATTGTTTCATTATATTATGCGCCAACATGAGGTTATCCTTTAAGAGTTGGAGGACTTGTTGTTGATGCTCGATGTGATGTTCCACTACTTGAACCTTAGAATTTTCTCTTAAATATGATGTGATGGATGATGGCTGATATCCATAAAGTGCCATAAATGTGGTCATTTTTGTTGTTGTATGGAAGGAAGTGTTATACCACCATTCAGCCAGAGGCAACCATTTGACCCATTATGTCTGTTTATCAGATACAAAGCAACGAAGATATCCTTCCAAACATTTTTTTACTATCTCAGTTTGCCCATTAGATTGAGGATGATAAGATGAGCTATGAGCTAACTGAGTACTGAGACAAGAAAATAATTCTGTCCAAAAATTTCCAGTGAAAATGGGATCTCTGTCACTTACAATAATCTTTGGGTTTCCATGTAGCTTTTGAATTTTTTCCATAAATGCAATAGAATCTGTACTAGCTTTAAATGGATGTGATAATGCACAAAAGTGTGCATACTTGGTAATTCTATCAACTACCACCATGATGACACTCTTTCCCTCAGACTTGGGTAAACCTGTGATAAAATCCATTGAAACCTCCTCCCAACATTAGCTTGGAATGGATAAAGGTTGTAATAGACCTGGGATCTTAATTGTTTCAACTTTATTTTGTTGGCAAACCAAACATTCTGCCACAAACTTTTGAATATCTGATTTAAGGCCATCCCAAAAAAATTCCTTCTTAACCCTGTGGTAAGTTTTTAAAAATCCTAAGTGCCCTCCTAAGGGAGAAGTGTGCAATTCCATAAGAATCTTTTGTTTGAGTTGGGAATTCTTACAAAGGTACAAGCGATCTTTGTACCATAATGAATCATTTTTCCAACTAAATGTATCAGATGTACTGGAATCTTGTTGTAACTTTTGAATAAGTGCCCACACTTCTTCATCATTCTTCCATTCCTCCCTTGCTTCGTTTATCCAATCTGGTTGGATAATAGAAATGGTACACAACAATGCTTCCACATCCTCATCCTTTCTTGAGAGTGCATCTGCCACCACATTTTTCTTCCCTTTTTTGTAGATGATTTCAAAGTCATAACCCAACATCTTTGTGACCCACTTTTGTTGCTCTTCAGAGGATAATATTTGTTCTAAAAAGTATTTAAGGCTATCATGATCCGTTTTTACCTTGAAGTGTCTTCCCATTAGGTAGGGTCTCCATTTCTTAAGTGCATGTAGTATTGCCAACATTTCCTTCTCATAAATGGCTTTGTGTAAAAACTTTCCCTTGATTGGACGACTTTAAAAAGCAATGGGTCTTTCATCTTGCATTAAAATAGTGCCAATTCCATTTCCTGAAGCATCACATTCCACAATAAAGGTTTTTGTGAAGTCCGGTGTAGCTAAGACCGGTGCTTGGCACATTGCCTCTTTAAGATGTTCGAAGGCCTTTGTTGCTTCTGGAGTCCATGAAAATGTATCTTTCTTCAATAATGTTGTTAGAGGTGCTGCTATTCTCCCATAATTTTTAACAAACTTGCGATAATACCTTGTCAACCCGAGAAATCCTCATAGATACTTTATGGATGTGGGGATTTTCCATTCCTTAATGGCTTTAATTTTGCTAGGGTCTACCTTAACTCCTTCATGAGATACAATATGACCCAGATATTCCACCTCTTGTACTCCAAAGAAACATTTGGATATTTTTGCATATAATTGTTTCTCCTCCAATAGTTGTAGCACCCTATCAACATGTTCAACATGATCCTTCCAAGACTTCTTGTAGATTAGTATATCATCAAAAAATACTAACACAAATTTTCTAAGGAAGGGTTTGAAAATGTAATTCATCAAACCTTGAAATGTAGAAGGTGCATTGGTAAGGCCAAAAGGCATGACCAAAAATTCATAATGACCCTCATGAGTTCTAAATGTTGTTTTCGGAATGTCTTCAATCTTCATTCTGATTTGATGATATCCTAAATGAAGATCCAACTTGGTGAAGTAAATTGATCCATGCAATTCATCCAGTAATTCATCAATGACAGGAATGGGAAACTTATCTTTAATAGTGAGCTTGTTGAGCTCCCTATAATCCGGACACATGCGGCATGATCCATCCTTCTTGTGCACCAATACTACTGGAGCAGAGAAAGAACTTTGACTAGGTTGAATTATACCAGCCTCTAGCATTTCTGCAACCATACGTTCAATTTCACTCTTTTGGGCATAGGGATATCTGTACGGCTTGATGTTTGGAGGAACACTTCCTGGAATCAGATGAATAGCATGATCATGATCACGAATAGGTGGGAGATCTTTGGGAGTCTCAAATACCTTGGAATGATTGTCCAAGACTTTTTGGAGATCTAGAGAAATAGATGATTTCGATGTGGAAACATCTAGCGAACATAATTGTGCAATTACACCTTTTTGTTCCTTTTTTAGAAGCTTTGTCATACCATTAGAGCTGATTATCTTTCCGGTTTCCCTGCAATACCCCTTAATTCAACTTCCTTTCCTTCCGCAGAAAATTTCAAGAAAAGTTATTGAAAATTAAAAGCTATTGTACCCAAGGATTGTAGCCATTGGACTCCTAGTACAACATCATCACCTCCCATTGGAATGGAAAGCATTGGGCTAGTCAATACATATTCTCCCATGGATAGCTTGATATTATGGCACTTTCCAGAGAAATTTATTGTTCCTCCATTTGCAACCATCACTTGATACTCTGGTGCTGGATATAGGAAGCAATTCAATTCTTTTGCTACCTTGCAATGAATAAAATTGTGGGTACTTCCTGAATCAAACAACACTATTACCTTTTTCTTCTTGATTTGTCCTTCTATCTTGATGGTTTGAGGAGTGGTAATTATCACCAATGCATTACAAGATATGGTTGGATTCATTTCTTCTTTATCTAGGCTTTGTTCCTGGAGTATATCCTCTTCTTTTGACCTTTCTTTCTTCTTTTCTTCTTCTTCTTCACAATCTATGTAGAATAATTTCTTCTCAGCACACTTATGACCTTTAGTGTATTTGCTATCACAACTGTAACAAAGCCCTTTTGCTCTTTTTTCTTCCAATTGTTGTGGTGTCAACCTTATAGGTTGTGGAAGACTAAGGGCAACAACACTTCCATCTTTATAGTTGTGAGTGGTATGATTCCTGGTTGCCATAATTTTGCTTTCCATTTTTCTTGCTAACCTAAATGCCTTCTCTAATGAATCAGGTTCCCAAAGGCGAACATCATGTTGGATATTATCCTTTAAAGTCCCTATGAACACATCAATCCTATGCTCCTCTGGAATATTTTTTACCCTTATGTTCAATTTTTGGAACTCTTCAATGTGCTCCATTATTGAACCCTTTTGTTTGAGACTTATCAATTGGCTAAAAAAAGTGTTGCTTTTTGTATCCTCATAATGTGCTGTCAATTCTTTCGTAAAAATTTCCCAAGTGATAATTTGTTTACAAGAGCAAAGCCATTGATACCATACAAACTGATTTGGTTCCAAATATAAAGTTGCAATACATACCTTTTGTGTGTTTTGCACATTATTGAGATCGAAAAATTGCTCCATCTGTAATATCCATGTTGCGGGATCCTTGCCATCAAACTTTCTCATATTGATTTTTGGAATATGGTGAGTCTTCGATCCAACATTAGAGTCTATGAAATCATGATTAACATTTCTTTTGTTAGCATCATGAGTTTCCTTTACTACCCTTTCACTATTTGTAAGTATTTCTTGTAGAAAATTTGTCAAATCTATCTTCAAATCTGCCATGTCTGTCTTCAAATCTGTCTTCAAATCTGCCATGTCTCTCTTCAAATCTATCTTCAAATCGTCCATCTTAGCTTCCACACCCTTTATCTTAGATTCCACGCCATTTATCTTAGCTTCTGTTAGCTTTTGTGAGAGTGACATTTGTTGCACTTGGTCTTGTAAGATTGATATATCATGTAGCATTTCTTCCTCTTCTTCATGAGTCATGCTAGAGCTTTCAGGTTGCTTACTAGGTGTTTGCATTTTCTTTCCTTGGGGCATCAATGACCAATAATAATGCTCTACTATGCCCTTTGAATTCCATCAAAATAATTTTTCAAACCAAGCTTAAGCAAAAATTTTAAAAAATCTACACACCTTTTTTCACTTTGTAGGAGCTCAATATTGCCTCTAATGTATCTCTGTAATTTCAGATCATCTAGTTCTAAAATTACAATCTGAAGTAGCCCTCTGTGTCCTCTTTCCAATGCCACTAGTCTGATCCAAATTGGATTCTCCAAGGAAGCGTTATGCCAAATCTCCCACAGTGACCTGATTATAGACTAGTTCAGTAGAGGGAACTTGTACGACATGCCACGTGTCCCTGTTTCTACCTTTGGCTTTGAAAAATATATACAAGAAACTAAATTCCATCTTCTTTTTGTACCTTCTTATGCAACTTCAATCTGATGCTCAGAGAGAAAGTTATGACTATTTTCCCCAGGTCACATGTTTGGAATGTAATTTAGGAGTCTGCAAAAAAGACCAAATTCCTCAGATCATATCTTTGCAAATATAGCACGAAAAGCTCTTAAATTTGGACCCAAGGTTCAGTGAAATTTCGTCTCAAATGGGTTTTTTTTTTCGCTTCTGAAACGTCGCAGAAAACAAGTTATAGTGAAAATTCCACAATGACCTATTTGGAGCAACGAAACCCTAGAATCCAAAACTCTGATACCAAATGTTATGAAACCAGCTCACAAAATGATAGAAAGGATAGATCAATGCCTTAGAATTCAGCCTCTTCAAGGGGGCAACCTCCTTTACATTACACAAATGAATGATTCTTTGATATTCAAATGACAAAACCTCCTTTCTATATATAGAAGTCTAAGGAGTCACAATATAACCCAGCCGACCTAACAATATTAATATAAAGGCACAAAAATAACAATAGAGGGATTCTATGGGGCACAGTAATAACAATATGGGGACAATAAGGGCACAACAATATTAATAAGGGATATAACTACAATAGTAATGGGGTAATCACTAGTATTATACTGACCTAACATTGTTGTTGTTTTCCTTCCATTATTGGAGTTTGGGAAGAGGTGGATGTTGAGGGTGATTTTTTGGAAGAAGAGGTAGGTTTTGTATTAGTGTTGGATGAACTGACACCAGTAATTTGAGAAGAAGGGGTATTAACAGGAATGAATGGAGAAAATGAAGGAGTTTGTGGGGGAGAATTTGACAAAATATCACTAGTAGATGTTTGTGACTCAGATTTCTTCGTATTTTTCTTGAAAGAAGGAAGAGGAAACTCAAATGGAGGAACCCCAAGCTTCGCGCTTTGAGAACAAGTTAAAATATGAGTACGTTGTAAAATAGAAGTTACACTTCTTTCAGAAGCTTCATATGGCACAAGCTTTTCTTCTAAAATAGATATTTCTCCTAATTTCTTTATTAAAGTCTGGACCTCAAGTGATTTTGGATTATAATCTAAAGAGGGTGCTTCAGGAAATGTACTAGGAAATTTAGGAGGTGATTGTTCAACTTCTGATCTAGAAATAGGAGTTTTTGATGAAAATCTAGAAGTTGGAGGTGATCTTGGGGGGAGTGACTCTTGGAATGGATTTTTAATTTAGATTGAGTTATTTTTTCCATTCATAGTTGGTGGCCCTCCTTCTAGTGCCAAAATGTTGAAGCCTTGAAAATCGCTGCAACAACATGGGGGAAAACCACCCGGTCGGGGACTTGAATACCGTCCCTTTTTCTGTTTGGAATAGTGGCTCCGACTGGATATAATGGGACTAGTTTCCCAATAAAAATGTGATAGAATGGATAGAGTGTTTATGATAAAAAAAAATAAGTGATATATGGGGTGGTTTATAAACTAGAATACATGTATATTAATCTATCTATTACCCCGGGTTACTTATGTTTATGTGATGTAGAATAATTGTCCTTGGTGTGTGATAATAAATATTAATCAAACACTTACAGAAATGAAAATCTTTTAAGATAACTATTTTGATTAAATACTTAATCAAAATAATTGATGAAAAGCATTTCGCAATCAAATAACGTTCAAAAATTGCTTATATGTGTATTAAGGATGACAATTCTAGCATGTTCAGAAGTGAATTAATACAGAATTGCATTAGAAAATATACATATAATAAACAATATAAAGACGAATGACTATCAATTCATTAAAAAAAATAGAAATACAATGATAAAAGTACTGATGTATATTACTCTGCTCATGAAATAAAGAGTTTCGGTCCAGTATTTCTTATTAAGATGCTTTCAAAAGTACAAAAGTGCATGCTTTCAAATCCTTCTCTGCACAACTTCTGGACCCTGATCCGGTGATTCTACTAAGATAAAATTCAAAAGTACAGTAGTGCAAGCTTCCAAAGTTTTTCCTTATAAAATATGGGGATCCTTTCTTTGTATACATGAAAGGGTTTATATAACAAAAATAAAGTATAAAAATAGACAAGACATGAAATTTTCAAGGAGGTTAAAATAACTCTCCTTAAAATAAGTGACAATAATATAGAAATAGAAGTTGTTGAAATGACGAGCTCATGCATGCAATTATGTCTATCCTTTCATCCACTGCTTGAGCTCGTAAATATCCATCATTGGATTAACTTTAGGAGGTTGACCTTTCCTCATGCGTAGCTATCCATGTACACTACATCTGAAAGCATAGTAAGCATATGGGTGGATGACTCAGCAAGGCATCGGAGAATTAACCACTGACTATGTGGCTTCACAAGATATTTCCAATGCATTTCCTAGTCGATTTTGGTCAAATTTTTAATTGCTTCTTCCTTTTCTTTTGAAGTTTCTTGCCTTTGCCTTTCCAGGACTTTGATATCAGGAAGATTACCAGGTGGGCATTCTTGAATCAGGTTGGAATTATGAACGTTATCATTGATAGCTTCAAAGATGTTATTAGCAACATCATTTTCCCTTGAGATTTCCCTTTCTGCCTGTTTCAATTGAATGTCCCAATCAGTAAAGAGGATTTTCTTATGAGATTCCTCTATTCTAGGAAGTTCTACTACTCTGCCTTCTGGTGTATCCTGCCATGTTATAAATCCTAGGATTTTATCATCAATGTCATTGAAATTCGCCCTCAGATCAGATGATTGATTCATCAATGAATCACTTTTAACACATAGTGGATTGATGATAGATAACTTTTTACAAAACATTGCTTGTTTCTTTGATAATAGAGTGTTTAGCTCCAATACTTCCTTTATAAAGTCCTCCACTTTAGGATTTCCTTTCAACTGATCAAGTGAAAACTAGAGTTGTCATATTTGGGCATCCTTAATACTAGTCTCTCCCTGATATTGGAGATTTAATTGATCAAAACTCTGTTGGAGTTGAAACAATTGTGTCTTTACTTGATGGTCAATACTTTGTCTTTATTCTGCCAACTGCTGCTCCAACTGTTGAATTCTCTCTTCTTTTTCCCTTACCAGTTGTCGAACCTTTGTTGCTTTGTCAATCGTAGCAAACACATAAGCACCTGTGAACTGTGACAACTTTGTCAAATTCTCTAAAGGATCAGTTTTTGTATCCTTCCATACTATATCCATTATTATATCACCATGAATGACTGTTGATGATGATTTTGTTCTTCTCCTTTTTCTCTGTATTTTCACCATAGCCCAATGTTTGGGACTATAAAAGACGTCAAGAGGAGGGATTTCTTAAACTTTAAGGACAATTTCTGATTAAGGGAATGTTAGGTTGATTTCAATTTCCTCTATAGTGATAGCTTTATCAGAAGCCCTATCAATAAATGAGCTTTGTCTAGTGTTCTAGGGTGTGCTGAATGTTTTCTCCATCTCAATATTTTCTTCCACTTGCTATCCTTTAATCTTCTAATCAAATTTTTTTCTAGGCTTCATCCAGCTGATCATTAAAGGGTGTTTTATTAGTATGCATTTTTATGGATTTATCTTCCACTTAAATATCCTTAGGAACATGGTCTAAGTCTTGTTCCAAATTTTGTTTTGAACTCTTCTCTGAATTATTTTCTAAACTCTGCTCTAAACCCTGCTCTGAACCTTTTCTTGAATCTTGCTTTGAATCCTGCTCTTCTTGGGCAATCGGTTGAGGAATCCTCAACAGATCCAAAGGGACGTTTTGTAGTCTTCTTTCTCTGTATTCTTGGAATTGTGCTACCCTTTATGGATTCAGTTTCAATGTAGCCAGATGTTGTACTTGTGAAAATACCTCGACAGATTCAAATAGGTCATCATAGTCATCATCTTCATGACTGAATTGCCTAATTTTTACTTGGGCAATAAAATTTTGTGCAACTTTGTTAGGATCAAACTATCTGCCAGGAATGGTAGCAAGATTCAAACATGTAATATTATCAATTTCAAGTGAAGCATGCTTGAAATAATGTAGATCATATACACCACATTAGATAGGGAATGAAGGCCAAAGAGATTTCTTGGCTTCCTTTAGGGTCTTTGTCAGTCCATCCCCTACAGTTTGATAGGCAATCTCCCTAGCCAGTAGTTTATCAGGGACATATAATGGGAGAACATGAGGAGGTTCCAGACTTCCATAGACTCTAACATAAGTAAATAGATCTTCTCCAAACCACCTGCCTATTGGTATGAAATCAATTTTGGCCTCTTTGGACAGTCTTGGGGCTCTTTTGTCAAAAACGGCTTGGTGAATTGGCAGCATGACTCCTTGGAAAATTTTATAGAAATGGGCGTGGAAATTAGATTCCCATAAGATTTTATGATATATATGGATGGGAGTGGGATCTTGAATGGTCCATTTCCATCCCATGGTTGGGAAATTTTAAGTGAAACAGACCGCATCCATGATATATGCGCTCATAAAGAATGGTGGAACTACTCTAGTAGTAACATATCGATGTTGCCTAAATTCTCGGATTTGGGAGGCAATGTTATTTGAAAGGATAGTGCCCCAATACATTATATAAGAATCGACTGTTACCTCAATAAGAGGAACCCATTCAACTGAGAACTTAGTTGTATTAGGGTGCCCGAATAGTCTACACATCATAGCTGTGATATAAGAATAGGGAGCAACGAGAGAAGATATAGAGTACATACCCGATTTCTCATGCTTATGTTTGTTCAGGTAGGATCTCCATCGTTTAATTGGATCTGATTCTACCTCATTCTCACTTGCAAAATGTTTGAGGAAAGCTTTGTCATACACCTTCTGTGGGTTAGGTATATGGTACATTTTCTTCAAATCTTCAGTTGTAAAGGACCCGATGATTGTTTTTCTTGAAGTCAAGAATGTCCTATCGATGATGTTGATGTTCTCAATTATCCATTTTACCATATCAATATAAGGAAGGATCTTGGGTCGAGCAGCGATCCTATGAAGAAAAGAGCTGGTGGATTCATAGTTGGAGGCTTTAGAAGATGAAGTAGCATCCGTTATTTCCACTCTTTGAATTACCTTAAGTCCTTTGCTTTCAAGAAATTGGTACATGAATTCCCATGAGGATGTTCCACTGCCTATTGTGCATGTAGTGTCTAAGAAAAGCGGGGGCATTTCTATTACATCAGAAGCATAAGGTGCAGATTGTGAAGTCTCCATGAATTTCTTTCCTTTTTTTGCTTTGGTCATCCTGTTACACTCTATCTTCTTGGGTTTAACCCACAATTGGAAAACAGAGGAATGAAGGGAAATATGTTTGAGATGTAGGAGTGTTTGATCATACAAGGCTTGAAATGAGGGAAAACATAGTTTAAATGAAAACTGATCTGAAATATCTATATACAGGCTATCAAATCACCTTGGGGATTTAAATCATAAATACCATTAGAAGTCTTAAATAACTAAAATCATAGCTTCACGTGATAATTTATTATCTCATTAATAGATCGTATTGAAAAAACCTTTCAAAAGGTATTTAGAACTTGTTTCCATGTGTTTTCTCGATATGCGATAGCGACATCATTATATCGGTTCTTTGGGTTATGGGAAGTTTGTGATGCGATGATCGCAATATGGCAATCAAAATTTTTTGAGCAGAGGGAAATGGATATAACCAAAGGCATTTTGTGATTGCGAAATCGTGGGGAATGATGTGCCATTAGAGTAGGCTCGACTGATGATTTAAAAAGCACACTTTTCCTTTGATTTATTCATTCTTATGATTTTATTAAAGTCACGCCTTTTAAAAAATAGCTTTATCGCAATCGGCAGAACAAAAGTGAAGGGAGCGACCTGCCTTTTTTCTAATTTACGATTCATCCAGTTGCGACATATTTATAGGTTGCGTTAATTGTGATATCGGGTCTAGATGGGTTATCGTATATTACAATTGGAATGGTCCTCGGGGTTTTTATATATCGTGTTCACTATAAAGTTTGAGATGCGGGCAAGTTCCTATATAGAGTATATTTTTAACAATACCCAAGCCTTTTAATGTTTAAGCATGTTTTTATCTCGAGGGCTATACTTTATCACATCACAAATTTCGAAAGGATAAAATGAGGAGTTGTTTATTAAGACTCGTGAAATGCGATACGTCGGGATTTCTTTAAGGCAGGCTCATTTGAGTTGTTCGGGCCTAATGAAATTTGGATTTGTTTATTCAAATAACTTCAAATTTGTCCTTTTAAACCCCTAGAATGTTTTATTTTCCTATGTTCTTAAAATTTAAAGGGCCCCCATTTATTTATATAATACCCAATGGGATAAAACTGTGACTTAATGAGGGTTTTGAATGTTGAATAATCTAGGGCAATGGGGTATAGTAGGATTATTCTAGACTTGATAACAATTTGTAAAGCTCTTTTACAATTTATCTTGTTAGCTTAATTTTCTTCTTATTATTATTTGTGCATGTGTGTTTACTTCATCAAACTACTACCAAAAACATAAGAAATTGAACACAAGATGTTGGCTCTCTACCAATGCCAAACCTCTCTCTCTCTTAGAGAGTAAAACCTTTTCGTAAGTTTCTCTTATTGAAGCTTATTATTGATCAATGCCAAACCCTAGACCCTTGAAAATAATATCCTCCAAGCACAAGTCAAGTCCTTCCTTTTTTCGACACTTTGTTTCCTGGAACTTCATTCTTCTTCTGACAACTAATGATATATCTTGTTATGCTAGCTCTAGAAGGGATATTTCTCCTTGATCCTTAGTGAACTCTTTCACATATGAGGAGTCCTTTCTCCCTTTCCCAATCAAGCTCTTTCTTGAGATATAGTTGCATACTTGTTATATCAATATTGCAACCTTATTTCTTCGCACGTTTGAGGGGATTACTTGTGAGATTGACCTCTTCCTTCTTCACTTGGGAGAGATCCTTTTTTGCTTAAGTGAGAGGCCTTATAGGCCTACCTTGATTGCCCAACCAACAAGATTATATGACTGTGATTTTAGTGTTGGAATGACCCTATTACACTTCGGTCTTCTTCCTCCTTTCTTCACTGCCCTTGGAGACTCTTCTTTGCGTCCTTCTATTACCTTTGTTGCCCTTTATCTTGCCTTCTACCTTTACCGATTTCAGAGGTGAAGAATGCTTGTCATTGGATGAGTGGACAACCTCTATATATAGATGTATGTCCCTCCTTTAGGCTGACTTGAGGCCAACTTGACTTTTCAACTTTGATTTACTTCTTTGGTGATGTCGTTGCTAGGAGAGGACTTGTGACTTTGTTTGGGGGAATATATTTGACTCTAATACATGGTGTAGCATGCCCTTAAGGTATTCAACATTTTCTTTTGACTCTTTGACTCACCTATAACACTTTAACATGTGCGAGACCTATTTCAGTGAGTAAGAAACTCATTGATAAATATAACAAAAATAATATTTCTTTTCTTGAACAAATATAAATATCAAAAGTACATTTATGAAGATCGAACCTAGTTACACTTTCTTCAACACTCCCTCTTAACTAGGGAGGTATTCATAAATCATTACAAGGTGTTTGGCTATTTTTCAATCTTGAAGAATTCACATAAGAGAAACCAGATTGGAAATCCATCTGTTATAACATCATAGTAACAAACATTATTCATAGCAAGGCCTTGACTAATAGCTCTATCTCTCATAAGATCATAGAACAATGTTGACGAGATCAATGGCTTATAGAACCCTTAGTAATTGTCTCTGAAGGTACATACCCACCCAGGTGTTCATTGAGTATGACCTTCTAGGATTATTCTTGTCTTGGGTTCCAAGCCCTCAAAGAATATCGGTCCTCTTGCCTACTCTTGTCTTGGATGCCCTGCACATCCTCAAAGAGCATCGAATGCTAGATGATTACCTAATCCTACCATTCTTTCTTCCCAATTGAAGACAAGAATGTTGTGTCTATCTCTTCCTCTTGATTAACGAATACATGCCCAAGTTTCCTCTCACAAGCAACTTGCCCAGGCTCCTTTGTAGTTGGGAACTTGTTAGAACTCCCTCTTAGCTAGGGACTTGTCCATTCATTAGCAAATTATTCTTTGTGGGTCCTTCAGCTGCTTGATCTCCTTTCCTTCAATGTCATGAAGTCTTTGTTTGAACTTCTTCTTGGTAGGGCAATGGCCATCGATCACTTTCCTTCCTGACTTGTCATGTCATTTCTCCCTTCGTGGAAAGTGGCCTTCTTGATATATAGTAGGTCCTCTTGTCATTTGGATACTCCTTTGTCATCTTGTCTATGTGTTGGCTTTATGGGCCCTGACCCGGGTTCAGCGTTAGTCAGTCAAACAAATCCCTACACTACTGGCCCTTTTGGCATCATCCCATGGAGCGTAGACCGAAGTCTCACCCGAAGCAGTACGAGGGGATGCTGGAACCAAGTTTCCGCACCCTGAGATGGTCGTGATGTTGTTTTACACCCCATGCTCCTACCTTCATGTAGATCGTTAAGCCTTAGGGCTTATCGATCTACCTTCTATTTCGCCCTTCAGTACCTTTGCAAATTTGTATGATTGACCTTCGTACAACCCTAACCAACGGTTCAGGTACTTTCACGCTGCTATGTCAATGTATTGTATAGGTTCCAAAGTTATCTCAAGCGTTTCACTTATTCTACCAAACAATTACAGTTATTGTCGCATAAACTGACATTCTTACATGCGTTCAATTAACATATATACATATATTCACACATCAAGTAAACACTGTAATATAAACCCAGATCACAATATAATCAGATGCATTAGCAGAGACTAATTACACAATAATTGTAGAATACTTCTTTTTATTGATATTTCCAGTTTAATACAGAATCTATCCACCCTTCGCACACAGCTGCAGAGGTCCACACACTCAGTTGCGGACTTGTATCCTAGGCCTCTGCGCACTCAGCTGTAGAGCCTCTACCTACACTAAGACCCAAAAACACTTAGACTACTCCACTCTACTTCGCTACTAACTCTTCAATTTTTTTCCTTTTTCTACTACCTAGAGCTTACTTACTTAGCTCATTTTATACAATCCCATGGTCCACGAACCATGGTTAGATCTTTACATCCAACTTGACACTTACAAAATAAGGGTGGACAGCCCTTTATGACTCTTGACACCTTTGCACTCCGCGACCACAAAATGCGGAGACTTTACAACTTTATTACAAAAGTGTCCCAAAACTGCTCTTGGGGGAACCTGTTCCCAACAGGCCCCCGAAATAAACATGGTGACTCGCCCTCGAGTCACTCTTTCGACGTGGAGATCTTAGCACGAAGACCTCCCAGCTCGACCTGTATGACTTCCACCTTGGCGTGCACTGCATGGCCACCTGCTTCACTTCTTTAACCAATTGCTTTATCGTTGATCCTGAACTGTCAGTCTGAAGCTTCTGTTGAGTTTCTTGCAAACTAGCAAGCTTGTGTTCAATGGAGTCCGTGACCGAATAAGCCTCGTCCAACCAAGGCTTCAAGCGCGCCTTTAACACTACTTCTTTGTGCTAAGCCACATGTACCTGTTCCTTAAGTGTTTTGGCCTCTTGTAGCTTTGCAAGTCTCTGCGTGAGGGCGACAGTGCATGTTGTTCCTTTCACCTCATCATAGCATTGCTGCAGTTCTCACACCTTTGTCTCCAGCCTCTCTACATTAGGATCTTCTTGCAAACTGGTCAACACCTCCAACGATTGTTCAAACAGCCTTGTGCAGTCTGCTACTGCACTATCTACTGTCGCTATCGCCTCTGTGACAACATTTGCGCGCTGCTCCTTTACTTCTGGCGGAGTTGAAGGTTGGGCCTTCAACTGCAACTTTGCAATCTAGAGGTTCAGCTCCAGCTTAACCTTGGCCAACTCTGGAAAGACTTACAGGAACGAAGGAAGAAAGGGTTCTGAATATAGCCCACTAATTCTACCAAACAATTACAGTTATCTTCACGTAAACTAACATTCTTACTTGCATTCAATTAACAGATATAATATATTCGTGCATCAAATAAACATTGTAATATAAACCCAGATCGCAATATAATCAGATGCATTAACAGAGACTAATTACATAGTAATTGCAGAATACTTCTTTTTATTGATATTTCCAGTTTAATACAGACTCTATCCACCGTGCGCACACAGCTGCAGGGGTCCGTGCACTCAGCTGCGGAATTCTACCCTAGGCCTTTGTGCACTCAGCTATAGAGCCTCTACCTACGCTAAGACCCAAAAACACTTAGACTTCTCCACTCTACTTCGCTACTAACTCTTCACTTTTTTTCCTTTTTCTACTACCTAGAGCTTACTTATTTAGCTCCTTTTTATACAATCCCATGGTCCGCAGACCATGGGTAGATATTTACAACCGGCTTGACACTTACAAAATAAGGACGGACAACCCTTTATGGCTCTTGACACCTTCGCGCTCCACGACCACAAAATGCGGAGACTTTACAACTTTATTACAAAATTGTCCCAAAACATGGGCTTTTAGCCCCAAAAATTCTCTTAGGGGAACCCATTCCCAACACTATGCTTCAGAATACTTTTCACTTGGATGCTTAGTTGTACTTGCTTGTTCCATACTTTGATTTAGTAGCCCTTCATGACTTCATCCTGATATTGCTTCAACATCAAATGGTGCTTTTGCTGGATGACTTCTTCATCATGACATCTTTGTACAGTTGAATCAGTTATCTGCACCTTACTATCTCCAAGGCCTTCATAGGTGTCAAGCATCCTTTGACCTTTTTCTTCCTTTGTCATAGTTTTCATGCTTTATTTCAAGAGGTGTCTCTAATGGATCTTGTCAGATAGTGATTCTTTGTGACCACGGTGTTCTTCACATGCTTGATCTCTTTCTTCATTTGCTCCTTCATGATCTTTGTCATCATTTTCTTCTTCTTGGATTGATTAGTCAACAACCTTATACTCCTTATGGGAGAACTTCTTTATGTTGACCTTCATTGCATTGTAGTACGTGCCTTCGATGATATCATTGGTGAAAGAGATCCTTTTATTCTTGATCGTTCTTCTAGAACTTTTCCCATGATTTAATAATACATATGATGACTTGACTTAAACATTGATGCATACATACCTCATCTTGATTCTTCTTTGATCATATTGGCTTCATTTGATAGTTCTTCTTGATTGGTGTAGCCTTTCTTTCTTCATCTTTTCTTGCCTGCATATCATCCTTTCTTGAATCCCATGAATGGGACTCCCAATGAGACATATACTCTTATTTATCAACCTTCTTTTGAATATTCTATTAGAGGATCTTGAATACCCTTATCCAGCAAATGTTTCTTCCTTTGATGATGGAGGCCTTTTAAGAATTCTAATCATGATCAATTATTCTTTCATTATGGATGAGGTCCTATAATAGGTAGGCTTCTTCTATATGAATATATTGAGCTATATCCACACCATGATCCTATATTCTAGAAGATATATTTAACCATGCAATCTATTCTATCTCTATATGTTCCTATACTACTCAAAACTTTGAAAGAAGACTTTAAGTAAAGAGGTTGACTTAGTCATAGTAGAGATCTGGAGGATCTTCATTTTTCTACTTCTTGTCTTCTTCTTTCACTTCTTGAGTTAAATGAGCTTCTTCCCTTTTTTCTTGTTGTTGTTGTCCTTATTAAGTTTAGGACAATCCCTTTTACAATCTCCATATTCTTGGCATCCAAAGCATAGGACTTTGGACATATCTCTATTCCTTCATCTTTGTGGACCAAATTTTCCAAATTTTCCCTTTCTCTTGGCCATGGTAGCAAATGCTTACTCCTTTGATCCCACATCATCTTTTTCTTTGAGTCTATTTTCCTCTATCTTGTAAGAGACCATAGTTCACTTAGTCGAGTAGCTTCCTTCTTGGCATATATGCTTGATGTGAAGTTGCCCCAATCCTCAAGTAGAGAATTGAGTACTAAAATTGTCATTTCTCTATCATAAATGACTTCTCCTAGATCTTGAAGTTGATCCCTCATCTCAGAGATCTTCATGAAGTAGGGAGCTATTCCTTCCTTTGATATCTTCATCTTGTACAAATCATTTCATAGAGATATCACTTCTCCAGCTGTGCTTACCGAGAATAGCTCTATTAGCTTGTCATAGATTTATTTTGATGTTTCAAATTTGGAGACATAAGGAATGAGAGAGTCCTTGATAGATTCTATTAGAATCCTTTGAGCTCTTGTCTCATCCTTATTGTACTTGGCTAAGGCTTGAGTTTGTTCCTTAGCGGGGATAGCGATATTCCCTTTGATGTGATTTAGAAGTTCATTCTCTTTGAGAAGTAAATCAGTCCTCTTTTTCCATGCAAGGAAGTTATTGGTCCCAACCAATTTGTTGATTTCCTTGAAAAAAGACATTGATGTATATTTAGAAGGGGACATATACTTACTTGATAGAGTTTGAGATGTAGTGGACTTGATTTCTTCTTGAAGACTTGATGGCTTGTCTTCCTTCGATCTTGATGTTCTTCAAGTTGCTTTCTCCAAATGGACTTGCTTGATGATGATATTTTCTTGATGACTTGTAGCTTGATGTAGGTCCCTCTTTGATTTTCTCTTCTTGTAGGTGCCTTTATATAAGGCTTTTCTTCTTGTTTTGTAGTCTTCCTTGATGAATAGTAGATAGTAGACCTTCTTGTCCTTGATGTGATTGAGACTTCTTGGCTTGATGCTTCAACCTTGTAGATGTTATTGAGATGTCATTCTTAGATGAGTCTTCTTATGAGTGTTCTTTAGATGCCCTTCCCTTGATGTGTCAACTTAGCTCTGATACCATGTTAAAGAATCTAGGGAAATGGGGTATAGTAGGATTCTTCTAGACTTGATAACAATTTGTGAAGCTCTTTTACAATTTATCTTGTTAGCTTAATCTTCTTCTTCTTATTATTAATGCATGTGTGTTTACTTCATCAAACTGCTACCAAAAACATAAGAACAATAACACAAGATGTTGGCTCTCTGCCATGGAAAAATCGCTCTCTCTTAGAGAGGAAAACCCTTTCGTAAGTTTCTCTTATTGAAGCTTCTTATTGATCAATGTCAAACCCTACACCCTTGATAAGATTATCCTCAAAGCACAAGTCAAGTCCTTCCTTCTTTCGGTACTTTGTTTCCTTCTTGTTATGATAGCTCTAGAAGATATATTTCTCCTTGATCCTTAGTGAAGTATTTCACATTTGAGGAGTCCTTTCTCCCTTGCCCAAATGAGCTCTTTCTTGAGATATAGTTGCAGACTTGTTATAATAGTAGTGCAGCCTTATTTCTTCGCATGTGTGAGGGGATTCCTTACGAGATATACCTCTTCCTTCTTTGCTTGGGAGAGCTTCTTTTTCGCTTGAGTGAGAAGCCTTATAGGCCCACTTTGATTGCCCAACCAATGAAATTATATGACTGTGATAGTAGTGATGTAATTACCGCAGGAAGAGGCTCCTTTCTTCACACGTGTGACTATAATAGGCCTTAAGACAACCCTATTACACTTCAGTATTCTTCCTCTTTTCTTTGCTACCCTTGGAGGCTCTTCTTTCGTCCTTCTATTACCTTCACTTCCCTTTATCTTTCTTTCTACCTTCGCTAATTTCAGAAGTGAAGAATGCTTGTCGTTGGAGGAGTGGACAACCTCTATATATAGAGGTTTGTCCCTCCTTTAGGCTGACTTGAGGCCGACTTGACTTTTCCACTTCAAATTTTCTTCTTTGGTGATTGCATTGCTAGGAGAGGACTTGTGACTTTGCTTGGAGGAATATCTTTGACTCTAATACATGGTGTAACATGCCCTTAAGGTCTTCAACATTTTCTTTTGACTCTTTGACTCACTTATAACACTATAACATGTGCTAGACCTATTTCAATGAGCAAGAAACTCATTGATAAATATAACAAAAATAATATTTCTTTTCTTGAATAAATACAAATATCAAAAGTACATTTATGAAGACCAAACCTAGTTACACTTTCTTCAACATTGAAGTCCAGCCACTTAGTCACTAAAGATTCTCCTTCCAACCTCAGGGTCTCCATGTGGCTCTCCCACCAAGTCAATACATGGTCCTCTAATTCTTGCCGCATAAATGAGATCTTTTGTCCTTCCTTAGTGATTCAACTTTAGAGCGTCGATCTCACCGTGGTATGGCTTGATATCGACTTTTTCTTCCATTTTCATTAGAGATTGATTCACAACACTTGAACTGGGTTGATATTTTCCAAATTCTTTCTTAGATTGGTTTTTTGTTTCTTCCTGATCTCCCAATCCTCCTTCTGATTTGTCCTCTACATTTAAACCCCCATCTTCTCCAAATATCCCAAGCTTATTGCTCAGCGATGTCATGAGGAGGTTTACATTGCGATCTATGTATGTGACTTATTGTTCTAGTTGTGAAAACCTCACATTTCCAAGATCACGAGGTTCATTTACAAATTCATAGGCCATGATTACTGTTTTATGATTTTCGGCCCCACTAATCTAGATCCCTTGTAAATATCCACAAAATACCCAAAGAAACTTGCTCTGATACCAATATGATCCATAAAATGTCGTGGATATTCCACTAGACAGTTCGTCACAACATATCTAGTGATATTATATTAAAAATCTGAAATTCTACACTATAATAGATTTATTAAATTTCTAGATTTGTAGATTTTACTATAATTAGTGCATGCGTGTGAATGGAAATTATGAATAAAATAGAGAATAACAAAATAAAATCTCACACACACATAAGACACAAGATATGCTCTTGGAAACCCTTTCGGGAGAAAACCCAGCTGGAAGGTGAGGTTACTTCGCTCTCTTTCTCTGTTTGGAAATATGGTTGTAGGTACAAAGAAGAGTGGCCTATGGCCCATGGGCTGCTACAATGTATAAATCCTCTTTGTGTGTTCTACCTCCTATCCCTCTTTGCTATTTTTGCTGAGCTATGGAACAAATGCACTCGAAAGAATGGAATCTCTTCCTACTAGTGATCAGGTTATAACACAACCCGATAACCTACTAGTGGTTAAATTTGACTACATCAACTCTTTACTAGAGTTACAATATAAACTATTCTAGAGTATTTTACTTCATAATCATATGGTTAGCCCTTGTTTTCATGAATAATAGGGGTTGACGCAGCATCATCTCGAATTATAGGTGTGAAAATAAAAAGGTCAACTTCTGAGTAGCATAACTTTCGTATACAAACTCTGATTGACGTGCTTTGGAATGATACTTGTGTGTAGAATAGCATGAAAAGGTGTGGGGATAAAGATGAAAATTTTTATCCCTAAAAAACATCATTTTATGCCTCAAAACGCTCCTGTAGGGTTTCAGATATTGTTTCGCTAAATTAGGTCATGCTAGTAAAAACGGTCTCGTGAGTTGATTCCTCCATTTTTTCCACTATGAATGCATCAAGATGGATTAAAAACAATATAATCATCCAATCTGTATCAACAACATGGCTACTCCTTGGATGAGGAATTAAAGTTTGCATCCAATGAGTGCTCCCACTCGAAATTTGAGTAAAATTGTAGGGAGATAAGTTAAAAATACAAGTTGAAAAAATAGTTTTTTCTTTTTTCCCTCTAAAATTTGATGATGTAATGTAATCTTATTTTATTATTTCCATTATTATTTTATAATATTCCTTAGGAGGCCCATTTTAGACCTCAAAGTTTCTCTAATGGTTGTGTCCTAAGGACTAATCTTGGAGAAGCCTAAAATTCAATCAAGAGGAATAATTGTTGTATGCCCTCGTACAGTGAACAAGGAGGAGATTTGTCACTATTAAGAGGGAATTTTTTGGAGCCTTAAGATCAATGTGTGAAGGAGGCATATCCTTGATATGAGGGTTGATTGATGAAGTCCTTATGATCAATATGTTTGAAGAGTCAAACTATTGATAGAAGGAAGATTTTGGTGATGCCCTAGTTTAGGGATTTGGTGGTGCAAATCACCAATAAGAGGACAAATTTGGAAGTCTCTATGAGTTGGCAATCTTGAAGGAGCAAGAGAGTAGCTAGTGGGAAGTTTTGATTGAATACCTCAAATTACTCATCTTTGGAGCAGCAGGAGTGATTGATAGAGGTATTTTGAGGGCCTGAAGATGCAAGCATTATGAAGTTGCAAAAGTCTTATGAGCAACAAAAGAGGTGGTAAAGGACTTGCTAGATGTGCTCAAGGTACGCGGACTGAAAGGATGAGTGAGTGCTCCTTCAACAAGCAATTCAAGTGTACTTTGTTCAAGGAAAGATTGGTAGTCATAAGTTGTTAACTCCAATCCCTAGTTGTCCTTGTATAAGGGTTGTATGTAAGGGCCATGATCCTTGGTAGGAGAGCCTACTTTTGTTTTATTAAAGTTTGTAATATAACAAGTTTGGGTTAAAATTGTCTTGTGTACTGAGTTGATTCATTGTTGTACGGTTTCCAATGTGCAAAGTGCTAGCGTTGTGGTATTTCAATGTGTTTATGATCGTGTTCTTAGACATAGACCTGTAGCTAAAGTGTCGTAGAAAAATCAGCAACATGTCCATCAGTTTGCCAAATATGTGTTACGTTTTCTTTGAAGATGAACGAAAACTAAACACACAATAAAGGACTCTAGTCCTATTAGATTTCAAATTTAGAGTATTAAATAACATTACTCTATCCTAATCACTAACCATATATACTATGAAATAAAGTTTATTCTTTCATTCATCAATATTCAATTCCAAAAAACATATTTAACTTATCTATTAAAAATTCACCATAATAATAATAAAATTTATACTTATTCATTTTTCCTTTATATTAAATACTTAAATAAATAAAAGAATTTTAAAATAAAGAAATATTTTTAATATTAAAAGTTTATGTTTGGATATAGAAAATGAAACATTTATAACTAAGAATTGATGATAGAAAATGAAACATTAATAGCTATGAATTGTTATAGGAGTTGTCTTTAGTGCGATTTTTTGGAGATTTCGGTGATGGAATCCGGCGGGAAAAAATTGAGGTTAAATCTTGATTTGTATTATTTAAAATGGTTTTTTAACTGCATATTTGGATTCAACACCCTGAAAAACCCCTAGGACGCTTTGATTGTGCAGAAATTAGCTATCAAACTTGCGATTTCAATAAATTGTTGCCGATTTTAGAGAAATTTGACCGGAAAAACCCACTGGAAAAGCTTCCAAAAAGTCTCACTAAAAACAACACCATTGTTATATAAATTGTTAAATGTGTGTAGAGAAAAAATGACATGTATCACCATGACATGAAATATGGCTGTCACGGTCAATCCAATCAATTAATAAACCCCAATCGGACGAGCGTTTAAGTACACGATTTTCGTTAAACACCCCACTTTATTATTCCTGTCTCTTAAAAGCCAAAACAAAGGGTTACGCCACCATGATAAAGATGGAATACCTAACCAGAGCTTATGACAAAGGAGGCCGCCACAGTTTGGGGCAGAAAAATAATGGAAATTTCTATATTATTTTTAGAAAATTTGGTAGATTTTTATTTTCAAATTTTAGCTAAAATTTTCAGTACCGTATTATACGAAATTGTGACCTCATTAAACAACACCGATTAAATGGCCCTGGGAAAACGTCAGGTGAAATGAATGAATACAGCTAGGAAGGCTTCATCAACAAGTAATCCATGATAAGAAGGGTCCCTCATTATTAAATTGGGAAATTAGTGAATACCCCTCGCTGTCTTCTGTACTGTGCCAGAACACAAACACTCGTGAAGGGGACAGACCAGGGCAGATGCCATACGGAACAAATATGGACACCACAACCAACGGGAGCCTTCGCTCGTAAAGCACGAGAATAGGATTGATGGTAGCTCTACCTGATCTCATTCAATGCCCAAATGACAAATCAGAAAGAGCCCAAAGAACAAACACCTACTGCCATAATTTGACATTATCAGCTCCATACCCACATGTTTCATCAATATCCAAAAACTGAAGTACGGTCATGGCCAGCTGGAAAATTTTAAAGAGATGAAACAAGAGGCACTAGCGATGATAGGGAGAGGTCTTTTTATCTGCGTGTGACACCTTGAACCAGAAGAATCCCATGTATTTGACAACTTGCTCTGTGCTTATCCATACTGCCGATGGGAGTTGTGTGGATTAACCTGCGTAGAGTGCGGGGTATTTAATATATATTCGGAACTTGAACCCACTTACTCATTCATCATTTCTTCCGCTTCTGCAAGTTTTCTCATGGCACCCACCATTTCATGCCCCTCTGCATAGTGTTTTTTTAATGGACATTTGATTTTCCTTCTCCCGAAAGACAACTCACAATCTATATTATATCAAATCAAATCAATACCCTGGAAAAGAAATTCATAATTTGTATTAGTTGGTGACATTTTTTCTTCAGCCCAGCAAGCAGTATTTTAGTATTGAACACGCATTTCTTAGCCATGTATAGGTCTGGTACTGGGTTCTGTAAGTTGGGTTTCAGAGTCCGTGCAGGGGAGATCTACGACAGGGAGGAAGAAGAAATAGATAAATATTCACAGTTGGGTTGCAATGCGGAGCAGGCAGTGCATCTCATTCCATTCATTTTGTTAGCATGTCTTCTGGTCCTTTACATTTTCTCTTATACTCCAGTTGAAGGTCAGTATCCTAATTTCTGTATTTTGCCATTCATTCAACTCATTTGTGCGGTAGGTGTTAACAGTATTTTGGGCTTATACATCAAGATAAATCAAAATCAATTTGAAATATATTGAATTTATAGTGTAATTTGAATGGATTTAATAGTTAAGAATATGTGTTCAATAGTTAAGAATATAGGTTTATTTCTACGAAATAGTTAAGAGTGTTAAATACAAAACCTCAACTTTTTAAGAAAGTTATCACTTCAAATCCAAAACTTTGGCCAACTTTCAAATCCCTGTAAAAAGATTCCTTACCCACAAACAAAAGATCTCGTGTGAATTTAGTGTTGATTTGATATTTTCTTTATTAAAAGCCAAATGATCCATGCACTTCTTTGTTTTGTTTCATCTGGTTAATGTGTGCATAACGATAATAATGCCAATGCAGGTTCTGTGTTCATAACGATAATAATGCTAATGCAGGTTCTGTGTTCAAAATTGTGTGGTGACTGCATCTCTAATATTTATAATAGCAATGCAGGTTCTGTACCTGGAAATGGCTCTGTAAAGGAAGTCAAGCCTGCAAGCATTTCGATGGGAAGTAAGGCTGAGGTGCTGCCAACATTCTCGGTGTATAACCATAGGAGATTGCATCAGGTTCAGAAGCAGCAGCAGCAGAAAATAAAGAAGGATTTTCCTAAGCAGCAGAAAGAGACCAGTCGTCCTGTTGTGAAAGGCAACAAGCATGTCATAAGAAGAACCCGGCCGAACAAAATTTATTTTCATAGGAAAGTTGGGATAATTCATAACAATTAGTACGCTGATTCTCTCTGGGTTACAGATGTATTGGAAATGAATTAAAACTTTGTATTCATCTTGACGAGATCCTCTTGTAATGGAACCTTGATCACAGAATTGTTGTAGTACATTTCTGTTCTTGGTTTGCAGAAGACAAATTTTCCCAAGAAAACCTTATTGAATCAGGTATGCAAATGTTGCTGAAGAAAAGTATTAGGTGTTGGTCAGATGCTGCTTGATTTAGCCTATGTGAATATGGGTTCCTTCAGTGTAAATCTCCATAACAGTATTACTCTTAATGATGTTCAAATTTAGTGTGGGCTCCATTTGGTTCTTATCTACTCTTGTTTTCTGGTTTACCAGTTTCAAATGATCTGACAGCATCCGATTGTTACTTGTGTGTGTTTTGAACACTAATTCAGTTGTTGGAACCTTGGAAGGCCTGTGAAAACAAATTATTTGGAACACTGTAATAATTGTATTGAGCCTATTGTGTGACATTGTGCTGGATGGTATAACTTTGTTTTAACATTTTTTAGGGTTGGTTATAAAAGAAATTGAAAGTTTGGAAAAGGAATGGTTGCAAAAGAAACATTAACCAAGTTATAATTGAATTTTTTAATTAAAAGTATTAATTATATTTGCATTTTACAATTCACTCTTGAGACTTTTTGTGCCATTACTTCTCTCTAAATTAAATTAAAAAATGCGATTAAAAAAAATCACTTTAAATCAAGTAAGTTTTAAAATAAATATTATTTTATATTTTTGAATTAAAATTAAAAAGAAAAATAATTTTAATTTCATTATCAATAGTAATTAAATGGATAGTAGAAATTTAACTTCCATAAAATAATCTTTAATTTTTTTAATAATATTAAGAGAAAAAATATTGAGATTTATCTTCAAAGTAGCGATGTTCTTTTTTCTTTTTTAATTAAACCAATCTAGATCCATATTAATTCTAGATCTATCAAATGCCAAGAGGGATCAAATCTCTAGAGGTGCAAACCTCTTTTTTTAGTGCAAAACTTGAGGAAAGGTTTGCACCTCGAGATTGGATCCCTCTCAGGGATTCATAGATCTAGAGTTATGATGGATCTAGGTTGGTTAGGTTGTGCAGAGTCACATAAAATTTGTTGAATATCTAAGTAGAATGACCATTTTCTTTTAAAATGGATAGAGTATTAATAAGTAAAATGATGAAAAACTATGACATAAAATTTTTCAATCAAATCTCTTAAGATGTCATCTTCTTTTAAAGTGAAATGCAATTTGATCTCTCTCATCCCTTAGTAGATGGTTAAGATGGATCTAAGTTGGTATAGTATATATGTAGTTGACATTGAAATATTTTATTTATAATTCAGGGTCTTCACATTAAAATGTTAAAACATGCCCCCTCATATTTTTTCATATATGCATACATTTAATTATTTTTATTATTAATATTTTTGAAAATATTACTTATCAAATCCATATTAAAATTTGAAAGAAATACAAATCTTGCTCATAATTAGAAAGCAACTATTAATGGAATAATAATCTTCTCTCTGTTTCATGTTAAAAAAATTTACTCAACATGTGAATTGGAATATTTTATTTATAACTTACATTATTTTTTTGGTTATTGACATTTTAAAAATCTTATATATCAATTTCATATTAAAAATGAAATAAATTACACATCTCCCTAGTTATGGAAATTGAAATTATAAGATTTTTTATTTTTTATTTTTTATTTATTTATTTATTTTTGTTCATTTAGATATAAAATTATGTTATTGAATATGGACATTGAAATAAATTACTTATAGTTGATAGTAAAACACTTTTTTGTTATTAATATATTTTTAATTTAAATATCACATGTAAATTGATGGTAGAATGAATTACACATCATATAATATCAATACTACTATTTTTTGTCATCTTTATATTAAGTAGTGAAGAAATTACATTTCTTCCTCGAAGTAGAGATTCCTCCTCATACTATAAGGTAATTTTTTTTTGAAGTTATTTAAAATTAAGGTGCAAATTAAAATATTTTAATTATAGTTGACATTAATTTCTTTTGTTGTTACTATTTTTAATTGTTAATTTAAAGTATTATTTACTATTTTTAAATGTAACGTTATGTGATAACATCTCTCCATATTGCGTTGTAGATCATTTGAATCCAATAGTATTCATTAAAATCAAGGCAAACAATTAATTCAATCACACTTATACTAATGCAATCCAATAGTATTCACTGAAATCAATGCAATGAATTAATTAACATTGTTTATAATGTATTCTTTATAAGGTATAAATTAATGAATTTAGATGGGATTTATTTTTATTAAATTGTAACTATATGTTTAGTAAAGTAACCCATATACATGAACTAAATATTGGCATCCATTTCAAAGTGGCTGGCTTTTATCAAGTGCTGCATGCCCAAATTATATTAATTAATAAAATTTAACTTTTAATTTACAAATTATATAATATAAAATATTTTAAATTTTTGTCCGAACTTTTCTAAAAAATATAATAGCATTTGAAGTACAACAATTCAATAACCAAATAAGTAGAATAAAAAATTTAATTCAAAGTTTTTCTTTTGATTTTAAACCTTGCATTTTCTAACATATTTTTGCCCAAATTTTGATGTATATTGGCATATTTTAGGATGATGTTCCTCCTTCAAAGTTTATTTCTAAGGAATACTCCTTTGCTCTTTCACACTCATGAATTCATTTTCTTGTATTTCACTTTACTTGTTCAAGTGGCACTTTCACAAATTTTATTTGTGCTATGCTCTTTGCTCTTCAATACTATTCTTTGTTCCAAATTTCATTATGCCTCTATATTAAAAAAATGCAATCCGTTGTTATATATTCAAATAAAATCAATTCAATAGTATTCACTCAAATTAATACAAATAATTAATTTAATCACACTTAACCTAATGCATCCAACAGTACTCACTGAAATCAATGCAATCAATTAATTCAATCACACTTAAACTAATTCAATCTACTTCTATTTAGTGAAATCAATGCAATCAATTAATTTAATCATACTTAAATTTATACAATCCAATAGTATTAATTAAAATCAATATAAACAATTAATTCAATCACACTTAAACTAATACATCTAATATGGTGGACGAGAGTGCAACTAGGGTTTTGAGCAATGGAAATAGATGTAGATAGGATCAGGACGGCCTGCAGGTGGAGGCCACGAGGTCTAGACAACGACAAGGCCGCGTACGGAAGGCAGCCAGCTGGAAGCTGCTTAGGTAAAGGCGTCAGAACAGAGCCAAGAATCGATGACAACAAGGTTAGGTCAGCGATCAAGCTCTAGGGCGCATCTGAAGGAATCACATGTGCGACGTAAGAAGGCAGCAATGGGTATGAAAATGGGGTTAGTAAAATAATTTTCAAGTTTAACTGTGCCCAGATCACTGCTTGCAATCGGTGGGAATGGAGGAGGTTTGATTATCAGAAGAATTTACGGCCAGTTGTTACCTAGATACAGTCAGCCTTTCCTAGGAAATAGCCGGCAAGAGGATGGGTTTCCTGAACAATAACATTGAGCTAGACCCCGAACCTGGAGATATCCTATCGGTCTGGGGCCTGGAAGTCACAGAGAAAAATATAGAATGATACATCTGCCCAACTAGAAGCCTAGGGCAAGAAACGCGTGGCTCGACGGAGGTCTGGAACAGAAAGGTTACACCAGACCATCTAGAAGGTAATTCTCGTCTACCCTTCCTAAGAACCTGGAAGGAGTTCCCTCGCATACAAGAGCAGCAGCCTCAGAGCAACTTGGAAGGAACAACAGCAAAAAACCCATCTGTAAGTTCACCAAAAACCCTCTCTCACAACCGATTTTTCTCAGGAGGGTTGGAAGATGTGGTAATCAGCTGCGGGTTAGGGTTAGGGACCGCAGAAGGGCTCAGAGCAGAGCTGAAATTGGGGAAGGTAATGCAAGCTGCAAAAACCCAAAACCCCTATAGTCACTGGTAGCAGATACAAGAATCACTGAATGCGGACCCAGGGGCCGCATGGCCTCTCAACCTTGAAGTCGGACCGGGCAAAGGATCGACAACAGAGAAGGGACCGAGGATAGAGGAGGAAGCTACACTCAGAGGGAACAAGGAAATCAAAGAAGAAAGGGAAGTTGGAGGAGGAAACAAGGACGATAGAACCCTCATTCAGGAGGAGAGGAGATTGAACAAAACCCTCCAAGAAGTAGCAGATGCGGAAATAGCTACTCCGGGCAGGGAGGAAGGGCCGCAACAGAGGCAGAAGGGGGAGAAGAGGAAAAAACCCAAGTTAATTAAAAGAAATGAATTGGTTTCAGATCTGATTCTGGGGGTAAATGTGTCAATAGACCAAGCTATGGAGGTTGCGGACCTAACATTGGTCAGAAGGGCAAGGGGGAAAAAGTATTCAGTGAAATTCATCCAGGAATGGGCATCCCAACAATGGAAGGAAGGTCCAGACTCAGCCTTCCAGGTGTCGATGCTTGCAAAGGGCTGGTTCATGGTCAAATTCGCCAACAAAGAAGCAGTGAGTTGGGTACTGGAAAGGAATTGGGCCTTTGGAAGGACACCGATTCTCTCAAATGCTGGAATCCCCTTTTTGATGCCCAGAGAGAGAGAACTGATGAGCTACCGGTTTGGGTCCACCTCCCAAGGCTTCCACATTTCCTCTGGGACGAGACTATTTTCAGATCTATCGGGAACCATCTTGGGAAGTACATGGAAACGAACATGTCTTTCCTCCAAACTAGAGACATGGGGATGGCTCGTATTCTGGTTAGCCTCACTCCCCGGGCAGGCCTAGCTGAAGAAATACAACTGCACTACAGAGAATTCAAATACCTTCAACAACTCGATTACGAACATTTTCCATTCTGATGCCACAGATGTCATATCTATGGGCACTTGGCAAAGGAATGCCCGATGGGCCATAGGCGTAGAGGGAAGTAAAAGAAGGCCAGATCAGAAGGAAAAGTAGCAGAATCTCCTAGATCCAAGCCCGAAGAGGAAAGCAAGGACGAGGAGCTGATGGATCTCGAAATGGAGGGAACCAAGAAGATTTCAGGCGAGGGTACCAAGCACCAGCAGCAAAATTCCTAGGACCAGCGGCCTCCCTCCCAGCTAGAAGAGCCAGAACCGATCCAGAACCCTCCAGCTCACATGGAGAATTGTCAATCGATTGCCAAAGAGGGTATGGAACTTGCCCCAAATCCATCATCTTTATGTCATGAAATTTTTATTAATAAAAATGAATCTATGTCTGGTCCCCCCAGGCATCAGAATATGATCACTCCTCTAACTCACTCTCAATCCTTTCAAATGGAAAGTATAATCACCTCCATTCCTTCCTTAGATCTGAATCATGAACTCAGCCCTTCCACTTCCAGAGGCCTGATCAAGGACTCCACCCTTGTCTCAATTCCATATAATCTCCGTCCCCGTGAGAAGAAACCACCTCCATGGGGATCCCTGGAAATTATAGGAGGCATAGACATACAACCCTCTCAACCAGAAGACAGGAAATCTAGAGAGAGAAAATCTAACCTATCCAAGCCTCAGCTAAGAGCCAAGATAGACATTGCAGATGGCAAATAGATGTCCATATCAGGGGCCCTTAGAGTAGTAAACCCCCTCCCGGAGGTTATCCAATGATCATCCTTTCTTGGAACTGTAGAGGGTTAGCCAGCAACCCCAAAAAGTTGGCCTTAAAAGTAGTCAGGAAATACAATCCGGATATGCTTCTCCTTCAAGAAACTCTGGGAGCTGGAGAAGAAGTGGCAAAAACCCTATCTAAAATCCTGCCATCCTGGATTATCCAGGTTCTGGATGCAAAAGGACACTCAGGGGGCCTAGCTTTGGCCTTCAAACTAGAGAAGTTCAAATGTCTAAATTCTTGGGGGATGGATCAAGTCATTGGGATGGAAGTATACTCCCAAGAGCTCTGCACCACCCTGTTGATTGTTAACATCTATGGCCCTTGTCAAGGGCGAGCCCATTTCTGGAAGACCCTCCTCTCCAAATCCTCTTTGAACAGGCCAAACCTGGTTATTGGTGGAGACTTAAATTTCTCAATAGGCTCCTCAGAAACCTGGGGCTCCTTGGCCAGACAGGATCAGCGATCAGATTTCTTCACCAACCTCAGAGATAATAAGCTTCGGGACATCAATTTACTAAAGAAAAGACCAACCTGGAGGAATAGAAGATTAGGGGAAGACCGTGTAGCAAAAAGACTTGACCGTTTTCTTCTAAGGGAGGATACAGCAACCACTATCCCTCGATTTCGCCAGTGTGTGGGGGAAGGAGGGGCCTCGGATCATTTGCCTATCCTCCTTGAGCTATCCAATCCACCCAAAAAACCAGCTACCCTCTTCAAATTCAACCCTTCTTGGCTTCAAGAGGAATCTTACAACTCCCTTTTCAAATCTACTTGGAGACCTGCTAGCTCCATTGAGACGCCCATTAAAGCTTTCCTTTTCATGGAGAGTCTCAAATGCTTTAAAAAATCTTTAGTGATCTGAGCCAAGGAAAAGAAGACCAAAGAAGAGGAGGAACTCCGCCAAATAGAACAAAATCTTAACTGGCTCGAAAGCCCTGACGCTGATGGATATGAAACTTAGGGGAAAAAAGATATAATATTGTAGCAAGAAGGTAAAAGGCACAAAATCCTCCTGGAAAGGGAAGAGCAATGGCGATTGAAAAGCAGGACCATCTGACTCAAGGCAGGCGATGAAAACACAAAATTATTTCAAAACTATGCCAGAGGATGGAAAAACATTAACACCATCTGGCATCTAAAAGAAGAAGGAGGAAGAGAGGCCAACTCTTTCCAGGATCTCTCCTAGATGGGCATAAGCCACTTTCAGAATCTCTTCTCTAATCGAGGTGATATCTCCTTGGCAGAAGTGATCCAGACAGCCCAGACCTTCCCCCGCTATGTGGATGAGGAGGACCCTCTGGAACTAATTAGCGAAGTCACCAAAGGGGAGGTGGAAGGAATAGTAAAAGCAATGCCAAAAGACAAAAGTCCTGGTCCAGATCGCTGGACAGTGGAGCTATTCCAACATTTTTTTGATCAGCTTGGTCAAGACCTCACAGATGTGGTAGAAGAATCCAGAACAAAAGGCGCAATCTATCCCCCCTTCAACTCGACCTTCATAGCCCTCATTATGAAGAAAGAAGATCCCTCTACCTTTGACGACTTCATACCTATATCCCTATGTAACTGCATTTACAAAATCATAGTAAAGGTGATGGCCCTCTGGATCAAACCTATCCTATCCAAGCACATGTCAAGAGAACAATTCAGGTTCTTAAATGGAACGCAGATCCATGAAGCAATTGGGGTAGCCCAGGTAACTATCCACAACATCTCTCAAAAAAAGATCAAAGGAGCAGTAGTTAAAATTGATTTATCCAAAGCATTTGACAGGGTCAGCTAGATGTACATTCTCATGTTACTCACTCATCTGGGCTTCGACATAGAGTTCATCAATTGGATAATGGGATGCCTAACCATTGTAAGCTTTGTTATTCTCATCAATGGAGTCGCTACCTCTTTCTTTCAAAGCCAAAGGGGACTTCGCCAGGGATGCCCCCTCTCGCCCCTCCTCTTCCTTCTGGCAGTGGAAGGACTCAGCCAACTGATCAATGATGGGCGAAGGAAAGGCACTATTCAAGGGCTGGAAGTGGCAGAAAATTTGATGATAACTCATCTGCTATTTGTGGATGACATCCTGCTCTTCACCTCTGGGAGAAGATCAGAAACTCTGGAACTAAAAAGGATCCTCAATCTATTCCTAAAAGCAACGGGCCTCCAAATAAACAGTGCAAAATCTCACCTTTTGGTGGAAGGTTTCAACAGGCTTGAAATTTCCCAAATCAAAGAGGATTTTCCCTTTGAGGATCGAAAGCTCTGAGATAGTTTCAAATACCTTGGGTTCTATCTAAAACCTTGCTCGTATAGGAAACAGGATTGGCAATGGCTAATAGCAAAAATAGAAGCAAGAGTCACCCACTGGAGCTTCAAATGGCTATCTAGAGCTGGCAGACTGACTCTAATCAAATCAGTCCTCCTGGCTATTCTGGTCTACTGGGCTGCACTAACCTGGGTACCAAAAGGGATCTTGGAAAAAATCAGAAGAGTATGCAACAAATTCTTATGGGCAGGATCCAAGGAGGACTCAGTTCTCCCATGGGTGGCTTGGGAGAAAGTGGCAAGGCCAAAGGAATGGGGAGGATGGGGCATCAAAGACCTAACAGACTTTGGCTCTGCACTCACAACAAAGTTAAGATGGAGGCTCATCAAAGCAGAGAATGTATGGACAACAGTAGTTAAAAGGAAATATATTGACCCCATGCCTTTAGAATATTGGAAAGTCCATCCAAAAAGAAAGGCAGTGCATCAGTGGTGTGGAAAGCGACCCTAGAAAGCTTTAAGATCATCGAACAAGGACTATCTTGGCAGGTAGGAAATGGCAAACAGGTTCGCATCGGGAAGGATCCCTGGGTGGGTTGCAACGAAGACTACAGACTATCTCAAGCCTTATCCTCCCACCTCATCTCCAGAGGCATAAACAACCTCAGTCAGATAGTCAATCATGGGAAGTCCTCCATATGGGGCCAAGCATGGCTCTCAGGATTAGATCTAAATCTTAATCCCCAATGGGCAGAGGAATGGCTCACTTTCACCTCGGAGCTATCCCGATCAAATGTCAGAATAAGAGACAAACTTGATCAGTTAGTTTGGGCCCATGCAGAGTAAGGGAAATACTCCCCAAAACAGGGATAAAAATTCCTAATGTCAAAGAGAGGCTAGATGTCAAAGAAAGGCTAGGGGACCCAGGACTGGTGGGCTGCCTCAATCTGGGAACTGCAATGTCCGACAAAAGCCCGAATGCTCCTCTAGTTTATCCTTAAAGAGAAGGTTCCGACCTGGGACATTCTCCAGAAAAGATTCAAATCTGGGCCAGGAAGGTGTGCCCTTTGTAAAGCAGCCTCTGAAACAATCCCGCACCTCTTTATGGACTACCTTTTCTCCATTAAAGTCTGGAAAACGATAGGGAACTTGATACATAAAAATTTGGTATGGAATGGGCATGGGATCGCTACTATTTGGAAATCTTGGTGGACTCTACACCCAGAAGGAAACATGAGGAACTTTCCCTTAATCATCTCCTAGGGATTATGGATTGCAAGGAACAAAAGCATATTTCAAGACCTCACCCCATCGGCAGAAAGCATAGCTATTGGAAGTGCATCTATATATACCAGCATGCCCGAACCCTCTCATGAGAAGCACCCCTGACCGATCACAGAAGAGACCATCCAGGAAGGGATTCCTTGGGCTTATTTTGATGGGGCCTCCAGCCATGAGAATACATGCGGAGCTGGACTAATCATACACTTAAACCCTCATAGTAGCCTCAAAGCCTCAGTAGGCTTAGGGACTGGAACCAACAACTATGCTGAGTTGACAGCCTTGAAACTACTCCTTTGCTGGCTGATTCATTTGAGCATAACCTCGATTCAGATCTTTGGGGACTCTCTAATCATTGTCAAATGGTCCAATGGAACAAACAGATGCCAGAATTACATGCTATCATCTCTTCTGGAGGAAACCATGAGTCTAAAATCTCATTTTAACCACATCTCATTATGTCATATCTACAGGGAACACAATGATGATGCAGACAAGCTTTCTAAAGAGGGTCTGCAACAAAATTTGGGCAGTTGGCAAATAGAATACACAGAGATGGACAAGATTCGTGTGTCGGATCATCCACCTTATGCTTCAAACTTTCCTCTTTGAAGTCTCATCCAGTCCAGACTCTTTCTTTTTGGTTCTTGTTGTTCGATCTTCTTGTTAAATTGTTTCATATCACTCTTCAGACTTACTCTGCTGCCTCATCTCTGTTTGGGTTGTTTTCCTTCCTAAGGAGACCCAGGGATGGAGCAGCTGCATCTTATTATTCTGTTCATATCAGACATTTCAGACTTATTTAAAACTCTTAAAAAAAGTTAAATATGGCTGCCTCATCTCTATTTGGGTCGTTTTCCCTTCTGAGGAGACTCGGGGATGGAGCAGCTACAACAGGCAACTAAACTCTTGGAAACTGTTCTAGTTTTTGGCTATGGGAAATAGCCACGATGCTTACGAATGGATCGGTTCTATTGGGGCCTCTCCAACTGATGGAAACTCCGATCACACAACAGATTGGCAAACTGATTTTTCAAAACTTGAGATGGCTGCAGGAGAACTCTCTTTCGCAAAATCTCAACAACTCTATTATCGCAAATCATATAGTAACTTGAATGCTCACAACATATACTATGTAACTTTTTATTTTATAATAAAAAATCCGATTTTTTTCTTAAAAAAATACATCCAATATTATTCACTAAAATCTATACCATCCATTAATAATATTAATTTAAATAATGCAATCCATCACTTATTTTACATTACATTACAAATATTTGATTAAACTAATATATACGTACATCCACTTTTCCAAAAAAAATGAATTCTTATGCCGTGAGCTAATAACTAAATCTTATCTAATTAAACCTTATCCCTCAATTTTTTAATTTTCACATATCCCTATAATCTTCTTTTTCCTTTTGGAAGTTCTTAAATAATTATAATCTAACCTTGAACCAATAATTCAATCCCAAACAAAAAGCACATGACGTCACATGTGCATTAGTCATTTCTGTTGGTTTATTTATGAATTATGATAAAAGTTACTAAGAAAGAATCTCTTTGGAGCCGATGTGGTTTGAAGGTAATCATTTCCTTATTTTGGAATGGTCGACAGGAGGAAAAAGGAAGTCCTAGTTGCAGGGAAGCTTACAACAAAGATAATATTCAGTGACTTATGATTTTTATATTTTTTTTCAACGTTAAGTTTGAAATTGCAATTCCACTAAATCAAAATTACAATTCGGTTAATTTCGCTTTGTAACTTTGAGTATTTTATATACTTTAAATCATGGATATTTCATTTAATAAAGTTTTGATTATTTGGAATTTGTGATCTGCTCGTTTATAATAAGGTTTTGGAATTTACAATTTGCAATATTATTAATTATTAATGTGAATTTCAGTTTATAGATTCAATGGATAATCAAATTGGTTATGCTTGATGTCCTTGAATTACGTGTGATTATGGAGTTAAGATGGAGAGTTTTAGCTAGTAGATGTTGAAAAATGCAGCAAGAATTTTTCAATTTGATTTTGTCTTGATTAAATTGAGAAAAATTAAGTATCTGCTTCATCAGACAACTTGGATGCAGTTAACTTGTGTGACATGGCTTACAATGTCACCTAGTTTACTCAGTAAATTCAAGTTGGAGGAGTTAGAGTTCATTTAAGCATGTGAGATTGCTACTTTGTAGCAATCAAAGTTAGTTATCTCAAGTTGTTTTTAGTTAAACTAGTTCCAACTGTTGGAGGAACTAGTGGAAGGTCAGTTGTGTAGTGGGACTTCAAGAAAACTCAGTGATCATCCACTTAACTAATCAATTGCCCAAAATAGCTAGTGAATGCAATCAACTCAAGTTCCCCAGTTGTGGTGAAGATTCCAAGGCAGTGTAATATCAGTTGTAGACTATTCTTGAGTGTACAGGTGTTGCATGCAGTCATATAATCAACCTCGGGAATTGCACAATCCATTTTGGAGAAATTTATAAATAATAGGGGCCTAATTTCTCAACGAATTGCACAAGGAAATAGGGGCTCAAGCAGAGGCAGAAATTGACTAAGTCTGTATTAGAGCTTCTCAGTGAGCAGAGAGATAGGTTATTCACTTGCAGGTTGTGATAAATTGAGCAAAGCAATTGTAATATATCTCTATTCACCATATTAATGCAAGAAGGCATTGGGGTTTTTAGCATATTGTTTTCTCTAAGAAAAATATTGTGTGCATGTGTGTTATTTCTTATTGCATGTCTGAAATTTTTGTTCTAAATTGTGAATTAACTTCTGCAGAGAAATAGAGCAGGTTTGTGTTTTGTGATTATGATTAAAACTTCATGAGCAGTTGCAAATATACAACATAATTTCTACATGGTATCAAAGAAAAATTCACATTAGAGTGGTAATTTCAAATTATTTTTTAGGAGGATTGAATTTCGAAATTGTTTCTGAGCAGAAAAATTGGGTTTGGAGATAGATAAGGATGTATCCATACCAGGGATCAGTAGAGTCGACCAGATAAACGGATTCATCGGGCATAGAGTCATGGGCTACTTCATCTAGATCAACTCTGGAAAGGTTCGACAATAATTCTGTGAAGACTAAGGATTTTTTCACCATAGTAGTGGTGAAAAGAAAATCAAATTTCTAGAAAATAGTGATCCACTTATAATACTTTCGTCCAATGTAATGAAAGTAGTCTAACGTTGCAAGATATAATGTCGGAAGTGATTGATAGCAAAGACTACTACCAATGATAGTTTCTCCACATGTGAATACTGTAATTTAGGTTAGCAAGACCTTTCGAGAGGTAGTAAACCACATGCTCATTTTGATCATCGTGTGTTTGAGCCAAGACCATTCCTATGGAGGATGGTCAGGAAGCTAGGTATAATAGAAAGTTGCGCGTATAGTCGGGAGGACTGAGAAGTGGGGTTGATGTTAGCACCTTTTTCAAGGCATCGAACGAGTATTGTGCTTGATCGTCCCACAAAAGGGGTACTCATTTCTTTAGTAAGCGCATGAAGCCTTTCGTTAAATTGACATAGTTGAAGATGAAACGGCTTAAGAAGTTTTCATTCACTTGCAAACTTTGGAGTTGAAGAATGGATTGTGGTGCGGGAAATTGAGTAATTTCCTTGACCTTGTCGAGATCAACCCATATCCCATGTTTTAAGACAATGAATCCAAGCAGACACCCAGACTTAATCAAGAATACACAGTTATATGAATTTAGATGGATTCTATAGAACCTACACCTAAGAAAAATAGCTTAGAGATGAGCTAGGTGTTGGGCATGTTTCTTGGAATGAGCAGGAAGGTCATCCAAGTAAGCCTGAACAATGTGTCTGATATCGTGAAAGGCGTAGTCCATAACCCTTTGAAAGCTTGTGCCCGCATTCTTAAGACCAAATGTGAGGTTACGGTATGCAAATGTGCCCCAAGGACAAATGAAGGCAGTTTTTTGTTGGTCGGTTGGTTTGATAGTGATCTAGTTATATCCCGAGAAGCCATCCATGAAGGAAAAGGACTCACAACCAGCACAATCATCGATAATTTGGTCAATGATTGGAGTAGGATAGTTTCCTTTTGGATATGCGATGTTCAAATCGTGGTAGTCGACGCATACACGGATGGTACCTTGTTTTTTGTCAACAGGAACCAAATTAGATACCCGTTTTGCTAAGGGAACAAGGTAGATGAAGCCAACATGCAATATTATTTTGACTTTGGTTTTGATGGAGTGGTTTTGCGAGGGTGTATAGGTCGAAGTCCTTGTTGGACAAGCCTAGAATTGTCAAAGATCTTTATCTCATGCTCGACAATAGAGGGGTCTGTGCCAGGTATTTCCTCATAAGTCCAAGCGAAGACATTGCAAAATTACTTAAAGAGGCAAGTGTAGCTCACAATTTCCTCAGGAATGCAGTGAATTCTAATCTGAATATTTTCCACGATACCTGTTTTCACTAAGATATTGATAAGTAAAGTTTTGGAAAGGTTACCCAAGTTACCCTCTGAATCCATAGTTTGGATATTCGTATAGGCAGAGGGAACAATCTCAAGTTGGTTAAAAGGTAGGATTTGTAAAGACGTCGCATCCAAGTTAGGTTCTAAAGAGCGAGGGTGAAAAGTATCCCATGATCACTTGTCTATAGACATGATTTCTTAGATAGCCTCATCAAAAGGCAAGAATTTAGTGAGGAGATCAATAGAGGGAGGGGCAATGGGAGAGGAGGTGTTACCATCAGTTGTGACCAAAGCAATAAGAGAGTCAGATGTGGATTGAAAAGCCTAATAAGCAAGTTTGCTTGGTGATAATGGCATCTATTCTCCATAGGAATCAATGGCAGAAGGTGTTGAGAATGCAAAAAGATGATGGAGCTTAGTGGAAAGGAGTCGCCTTCACTAAGTGGGCCCGCAGGCAAATTATGGCGCAAAGTCTATTTTTAGACATATGGATCATGGTCTATGAGTTGCAGGATGTTGTTTATGGATGAT
Organism: Pinus tabuliformis; assembly: GCA_031772625.1. Taxonomy (NCBI): domain Eukaryota; kingdom Viridiplantae; phylum Streptophyta; class Pinopsida; order Pinales; family Pinaceae; genus Pinus; species Pinus tabuliformis. The sequence continues at coordinate 515,908,915 of CM062811.1, forward strand.
TGGTCATGTTGGGAAAAATAGATGGACTTCTATTTTTGGATCACAGCAGGAGTGATCAGAGTCTATTTTTAGACTGTTAGTCAAAAATAGAAAAGTCAAATATTATTGTATCATAATAATATTTAGACTATAAACTTTATCTTATCCTCTTGGAGCACTTCAGTTTGAGCTACATATATGGCACATGCAGCTTTCAGAAGGAAATATGCTTTCTTTGTGGGTCAGTTGAGCTATTGCATGCATGACATCAGATAGAACTCATGCATGTGAGTTCTGTGGAGTTGGATGTGGAGTTGATGGAGTTGTGTTCAGTTTGACTTGGTTAAACTAGTTGTAATTAGTCTAACTGCAAATAGACTAGTGATGAGTGATGTGAATTAATTGATTAAATTAATTCACTAGTTATTAACTCATAATGCAACTGAAGAATACATCAGTTAACTCAGTGCATGTACGGTTCAGTGGAGACAGGTGTTAGAGGTTGAGATTGCTATCAGTTGTGACTATAGTTCTGCATGAGATCTTGCAAAATCAAAGGATTGAGTATGCCCATGAGGATTGCTCAGTATATGCCCAGTGATATAGCCTGTGCTCACGTGATTTCCAGGGTGAGTGATTTTCACTTGGTATTGTGCAATAGAGGCAGGCAAAGCAGCGGAGGAGATTTGAACCTGTGACTTGTTTGGATCTGAGCTAGTTTTGTGTGTAATAGGTGGAGATAGTGCTGGATACTTGTGAGGAGTATTGTACTATGTAATGTTACATGTTCTCAATCATTAATAAACAGATAGTGTGGGGTTTTAGCTGTAAGCTTTCCCCGGGTTACATACTGTGTTAATGTGTGCATGCTATTGATGTTTCATTGTTTTTAATGCTGCTAAATTGATGATCAACGTAGAGGAGGTTATGTATTATGCATGTATTCTGCAATAGTGTATAATCGGGATAATCTCTATGAATAAGTGTTTATTATTCAAAATTTCTACAGAAGGGGCCAGGAGGATCCAAGGATCAGTGGGGCCATTTAAAATGGTATAAACCATTGAGACCGTTTGTGGAACCTTAGGCGGTGGGGGAGGAAAACATCCTAAAAAGTGAAGAACCCTTTAGAAGACCAGTATCGATACTGACATAGGAGTTATGTATACCACCCACTAAGCGTATGTTGTTGCTAGGTAATAGGGAGTAATCCGGGGTATAGAAGGATAGTTGATCCACTGTGACTATTTTCCCATCCATAAGAAAGAGGATGAGTCAGAAGATTGAAGAAACAGTGGAAGCCATCGCATAAGTCCAATTGCATCAAGAAAGTAGATTGTAGTCAAGATGGTGGTCTATGACTTCGATATCCACCGTCACAAGTTTCCCAAAAGGAGTGATGGGCTAGCTAGCAAGGTATCCTTTAGGGATGAAAGTATGACCATCAAGTTCTTTGAGGGAATTTGATGGTGGTGAGAGAGTGGAAGAACCCCTAGGAAATCCAACAAGAAGTAGACATTATGCAGCTCGAAGCACCTTCATCAATGAAAGTGCGGTGAATGGCTTTGCCTTTCGCAATGACCTGCACTTGAAATGCAAGCTAATGGGAGAGTTGAGTCTTACTCTTTTCCATGTTAGAAATCACTAGATTGGAATCTTGGGGGCAATTCCACTAATGGATGAAATCAAATATTTTTGTTGTGCTGGGAAGGTTTGTAATACTTTGAGGGAAGACATAGTACATGGTGCTTGCGTTAAATCTTCTATGATGTTGTAGTTTGGGAAGCACGTGCAGAGTTATTGTGTTTTGTTCGACAAAGTGTCCCTTTGGGGAGACAAATCAGAGGGTCAATGAGAGCCTTTAGATATGCAAATCATTAGGTGGTAGTGGAATAGAGCTTGAGGCAGTGTCTAAAGCATTAATGACCAGATTTCCATATTTCCCAGCTCATGTATGTAAATCAACCATTTCAAAGGTGTAAATAGTTGATGATCCTTATCCAATAGAAGGTGGATGTGAACTATTATTTCCTCCTTGTGGAGGTGGTGGCGGGTTCGATACAAGATGTCGTTGTTGTTGAGTAGGGAAAGGATTGTTAAGGACAGCAGGGGTCCGTCCAGTGTCCTTTTACGCAAGGAGGTCTATGCACTCTTGAAGGCGAGGAAATTTATAGGTAATATGGTCCTCAACACATATCTTGCCAGGGAAATTGACAGTTTTTTCCTTTCCTTTCTCAGGTTTAGCAACAGATTTTTGATTGGGATTGCTTTGGGTAGTCTACTGCTCTTCAGAAGGAACGATTTTTTTCTTATTCTTCTTGTTCTTATCGTTGGGTTTTTGTGTAGGCTGCATAGATTTGATCACAGCAGTTGGATGAATAGCAGATTAGGTAATAGGAGAAGTATCGACAATAATAGATAATTGGGCAACTTGCCCTCTTAGTTATTTTACAACAGTCCTAGAGGTATTGCCGACGATGTCATCAGCATATGTGCCTAGTTGCTGAGTAGAAGGATCATTGGAGATTTGAGGGGAATTAGCGAGAAAATCAAAAAGTGTGACAGATTGAAAATAGTTCAAATCTAAATGCTAGGCATGACAAATATATTGGTCTTGTTACACAAAAATATCGTCACTATGATTATTTACAGTCAGTATGGGTCTATCATCACTTGTACTGTCCTCCTAAGCAAGTCTAAGACCTCAGCTCTTCAAATCAAGCTTTGGAAATGGGAGAAAGACATTAAAATCAGTGTAACTCTGGTTTCGCACTTTCTCTCATGGTCACCTGTGGTCCCGCACCTTCTGTGTACAAAAGCTGCGTACCTACCCGCTCTGTCCCTAACGGTGTATGTGTGGACCCCTGTGAAAGTCAAAAGGCGCAAGTTTTATCTTAAAAACTCACTTTGGGTTAATTCTAGAGTCTTCTAGAAGGAATTTTGACGTGGATTGTTTGCTCTGAGGTGGTTCATGCATCCCAAAAGAGAAGGAGCTAATCCCTTGACTAAAGGAGCTATCCCTTTGAAGGAGGACCTAGTAACTTCCCTCCATTGCACTATACATACAGGCATTGGGGTGAGGACTAGGGAGGTTAGAAGCTGAACATTTTGAGGGTAAATGCTGGTGAAATTAAGACTTCCTAGTTGAGCTTAAGAGGAGAGATCACATACCTTTTTTGGCTTCATTGGGGAGTGAGTGAAACTTGTCAAAGTAGAGGAGACTTCTTGTTGGACCCTGGGAGGAGCTTGTACAGCGTCAAGGCGAAGGTTGTAAAGTTCTTCTTATTTTGAATTAATACAATCAAACTAATTTTTATCAACAAGTATCTTATGTTATTTGTTTCATGGACTCCTTGACTTTCATGTTAAATATGTTTTATGCAATTGGTTTTTCAGGTGCTATTTAATTTGTTTGCCTTGTTTGTGTTTGCAGATTCGCGAAAAGGAGCTCATTTGGATCAAAGGAGCGAGGGCATCCACAAGCTTGCGTTGGACCAAAGGTAGGCCCTAAAAACACTTGTTTGCTATCGTTTATTAAAGCATATTTAGAGAAAGATAGTGTCTGGTTGGTTTGCTTGTCATTAGGTCTTCTTTAGATTCTAGGAAGGTCTATCTTGTCCGCAAGATCGACTCATTCCGTGCGACAAAATGGCGACCACAATGGGGACTTGATTGTTTTCCTTGTTTATACTTTGACCTGAGAAACTGTATTTTCTGTTTCTGTTTTTGACTTGATGATTGTGGGATTGGGTGAATTTAGTTAATTTTGAGTCAGTTTCTATTTTTCATAGTTTTGGGAGAGGTACACACCCTCTGAGTTAAGCACAGTGCGTACCTGTACGCACTTTTCCTTTGTACACAGAGCGTGAACGCACCTGTGTAAACAGGTTGCCTGCGTACCCTGTCAAAAATTTGAAAAATTTTAAATTTTTCTCTTTTTTATCAGTTTAGAATTTGTTTATAGGTTTTAGCCATTGCCCAGACCTGCTTGTTCCCTGTCAAAAACTTTCCTTGGTTTAATTTCATTAGTGTTAGTGTTTTAGGTGGAATTCCTAGGAATTTTGCTTGTTTGGTTTGTTTTTCGTTTTTGGTTGTGTAGTGGCTCTGAGCTTAGAAGCTGTAGGGACCTCAGATTATCTTGGTGTCTACCAGTCTTCTTATGAGTCTGACCATTTATGAAATCTCCCCTTGTTGAGGAATCCGCTTTGTGTTTTCTCATTTCAAAATTTCGAAAAACTTGTATTTGAAAGTTGGAATTTTCATTTTTAAAAAAGAAAACGAAAGATTGGTTGTTTTTTGACTAATTGTGATTCTGCATAAATTAGTCCTTATCTCACATTTAGCTAAGTAAAACATCCTCAAAAAGTCTTTTAGTAGGGTTTGACTTCAAGTAGCTTTTTATAGTTTTTAGCTCTCAAAGTTAGTCATTTTCATTAGCTTTGAGTGTTTTATTTACAAAATATAAAAAATCTCTTTTGGAAAAAGTTTGTTTTTGTAGTGGTTGAGTGCTTTGAAAAGAAAAGGGAAATTTTTGTGAAATAACTAGTTGTCTCGTTTTGAGTGCTTTGGAAAGGAAAAAGCTCTTCTTTAAATTTGTTTAATTGAGAAAGATTTGTGTTTACAAAGTATTTGCATTCTCAAACTCTTTCTTAGTGTAGAAGTTCATCGAAGAGAAAAGATTGTTTAAATCATATTAGGTGCATCTTTTTAGTGATTTCGAGTCGAGTCTTTACACAACGAGTCTCATCTCCGCCACCTCTTAACTTAAACAACAACCACTAAAATTAACGCTTAAAGTAAAATTCACCTAGTAACATTTTATTTCTAGGGCTCTGATACACCAACTTAGCTTAGGCTAGTGTCTTGGAGTAGGAGAGTAATTAACTCTCCAAGACAGTAAAAACAAACAAGTAGCTGTATCTTGTGGTAGGAAGAAATCCAATTGTTGCATTTATGCTCTAGGAAAGCTCCTCTTAAAGGAGAAGCACGAGATTTTGTCCGAACCAGTGTGGGAATCAATCCTTCCTCATTGAGAACGACGCCAGATATTCACGTATTAAAAACGGTAAACCTCGGATTAACCATTGTCGAGGAGCCTGGGGTCACTTATTGGTAAACCTTGGATTATGTCAAGGAGCCTTCAAGGGGATTGAGCTTGCTACTCTGCCCTTGCATGCGTATTGGATCGTAGACTGTTCCCCCAGGTGTATTTGTCTCAGTTGGTAACCTTAGTGGCCATATTCTTTAGGATTCTTCCTAAGGTGACAGTGGTGGGAAGATCCCACTGTACCTGGAGCAGACGTCGGCTAGACTCACTTGGATTTTCTGGGGGGTTCACTTCACTCGAGACGGTTAAGTGGAGGAACTTGGTCCAGTCTATTCATTAAGCAGGTTGCCGGGGTAACTGTTCCAACCGCCATTTCTGTACTGAATTCTGCGACGTTGGATTTCATCACCAACTAGTGTTTTCGGTCCGGAAAGTTACTGTTTGTATGTGTTTGATCTCTAGATTCTTTAGGCGTGTGATTCAAATTTGTTTGGTTCTTTAGAGGCTTTAGGTGTTTTTCATTGAGATTTTACTTTGTTTGCGTGTGAAGTAGTTAAAAGTTTTTAACTGTGGCTGAATTACCAAGACAGTTCCGTAGACTTCGGGGCCAGTCTCCTGAGTTTGTAACCGTGGCTGATTTATTGAGGAAGTCCCGTAGACTTCGGGGCCAACCTCCTGAAGAAGTCCCGAGCCAACTTGAAGGCTTGAAAGTCCTCGTAACTCCTAGTGGTAGTAAGGTTGGGTCACCTGAAGAAGGAGAGTCTTCATTGGTTGTACATCCTGATTACCAAACTCTAGTAACAGGTTACGATCCGCAATCGATTTCAGTTTCCGAACTTGCTGGTAGCTTTTCATCTACTAGTGATATAGGTGAAGAACCTGAGATATCTGAACCTGTTACTCCAACATCGGGGTTTGTCTCTCCAACTTCTAGTGGTCCTGATTCACCTAGGGTAGAAAGAGTAATTGCCCAAGATCTTCCTTCTGGACTTATTGCTATTGAAGAACTTGCTCCGGAAGAAGAAGTAGGCATCCCTATCCCTGAAAATCAACCTATTCTTGATCTAAGGGAGCGTGAATCAATTTTTTACAGTCCACCTAGGAGTACTACTTGGTATCTTTCTTTGACTAATTATTTGGAAAACCCAGGGTTAAGTTTTTCACCACCTCGTGCTCCTTATCATCCTAGAGGTTTTTATACTCCCGTAAATATGTCAGGTCAGTCATCCATGTTTACTCAATCGCCTGAATCCTTTTTGTACGGCGGTCCTTCTGTTCCCTTTGGGTATCAGTCACTTTCTGGTACTTTTTCGGGAGCATCTCCTCAACCCATTGAGCAAGGGTTATTAACTGGAAACAATGGTACAAAGCCGTTAAGCGTAGAAGACATTCTTATGATGTCAGGTTCTATTCCCAATTCTCAACCTCAAGGTGGCCAGTTACCGCCTGGGGGGCAGCCTCAATTAACGCCTGGGGGTCAACCTCAAGGTACACAATTTGCATCTGGGGGGCAACCTCAAGGACAGTACGTACCTACAATACAGTACGTTCTTCAAGGTCAACCCTAGACTCAATATGTACCCCAACGTCAACCCCAGTATCAATTTATACCTCAAGGTCAACCCCAGTATCAGTACGTGCCTCAAGGGTATCTACCCCAAGGTCAGTACTCGAACCAAGGTTTCCAACCACCCCAAGGTCAATCTTATGTTCAAGGAATGGGAAATGTACCTTTTAATTATCAATCCTACCCTCAACCCAGTTATGGTCCTCAATATTCTCAACCTATTATGGGTCAGTACCCCGGAATGAACATAGTGTGGGATCCATCGCAAACCCAATAGGTGTTGCAGCCAAATGTACAGTTGTCATCTCAAACTGGACAACCCTTAGTTTCTGGTACACCCCAGCAACCAGTCCAGTCTAACATTCAAACTTCTGTACCTTCGGTAGTTTCTTAGTCTGGGCCTACTGCGCCTCGTACTCCATCTCAAACGACTACTGCAACTGCCGCAACATATGTTCAATCTACCCCACCTACTTCTAGAGTATCGATAGCTCCGGTTTCTACTGTTCCTGTATCTACTCCTCAGACATCTTTACCACCGTCTAGATCCACAATTCAAACTACGGTTCAGATGCCTGTAGGACAACCTGGTTTAAGTACGGTTGTCACAAGTCAACCACAATTCACCTATCAACCGTACCAGGGACAGTACCAATTCGGTCTTGCTGTCCAGCAGCCAGTTTATCAATATCAACCCTATCTTGGGTACACTTATCAACAACCTCAACAACCCGAGTACGGTCCAGTTAATCCTGGTTTTCCGGGAGGATACAATATCCCGAACGCAATTCCTATTCCTAGTTATCCCGGATATCCTCCTCCTGGGGCTGGTCTCATGACCCAGAGTTTTAGGGATCCTAATCGGCAGTTACCGTTTATCGCAACTTTGGACTTACCAGACTTGTCGCACCTAACAAACGATCTGATTAATTATCTTCTGTTTTGGCCGCCAATGCCGAATAAGTTGCCCAGTGACATTCCCAAGTTCGAAGGTAAATCAGGAGAGGACCCGTCGAACCATGTGATGACTTACCACCTCTGGTGTGCGTCTAACTCCATCACAGATGATTCGATCCGTCTTAGACTTTTCCAGTGCACTCTAATTGGTCTCGAGGCCAAGTGGTACATTGAGTTACCGTGAGGCACTTTTTATAATTTTAGTCAGTTAGCTACCTTGTTTTTAACTCATTTCCAGTTGCCAGTCTGATATGACAATGGCACGGAATTGTTAACTTCGCTAAAACAGTTGACATCCACGTACATTTCAGATCATATTCATGAGTGGAGACGTCGACGTCGTTTAGTGAAGGTATTTATTCCGGATCAAATCTTGGCCGAGTGGTTTGTAAAATCTATGTTGCCAAAGATCACTGAAGATGTTGCTAAAGCCGGAGTGGTTACTGAGGAGAAAGTCATTGCTCAAGCATAGTACCTTGACTTGGTTTATACTCAGTCAGGTACGTTACACGAAAAGATCCCCGATCTTCCCAAGTCAAATCAAATCGCTGCAGCTCCTTCGGGATCTCATGCCGCTGACGGTATGATTGGCACGGTTAACACTAAAGGTAAGAAGAAATCCTCCAAGAATTCTTCTCCTATTATAACCTTGCCTGATTCCCCAACAGGAGATTCTTCTGCAGAGATTTCCGCCGATATTCACGTTGTAGAGTCATCTACAGCTAAATCAAAATCCAGTGGGAAGAAGAAAGGAAAGAAGAAGAATAAAACGGACAAAAGTTCAAAGGAGAAACCTGAAAAGGCGGAATCCAATGATGAAAATTGCAAACCTCGTTATCCATGTCTCATTTGTGACGATGAACATTTTACAAGAGACTGCCCTCATCGTGCAGAGGTTGCGAAGATCGTCAAAGGTTCCCAAACTCCTGCTGTTTTGAAGGATCCATTTCCAAGTCAAGACAGCAAGATGATAGGTTCTTCCTCGAATGCCAATGAAGAACCCATATTGATGATGTCCCATGTTAGGATTGTGACTCGATCACAAGATTATGGTAGTAAAAGTCCTGTTGATGGTAAAGAAGCAGAATCTTCTCATTCTAATCCATCAACCTCAGCTCCCGGTTCCGATCCACTACAGATCGAGAAACCTAATCCAGACTTGGTAATCAAACTGCCCGCTAAGGGTATACTTCGAAAGTTAGCTTTCAATCCACATGCGAGAGCGGCTCATAACTATAACATTGTTGAGGATTTGGCTCTTTCACCCTCAACCATGTCAGCTTTGGAAGTGCTACAATCATGTCCAGCACAACGTAAATTACTCTTGTCGGTTATAGGAGCTGTTGACGTTCAGGACCCGAACCTAATAATTTTCGATCTAGAAAATAGTACACCGCGTCTCCCTCATCAAATGGCTTTCCAGATCCTAGTGATAGTAAAAAACAGGCCTATTCATCGGACTGTAATTGATGAAGGAGACTCAACGTGTATTATGTCGATATAGTGTTGGAGATCGCTTGGTTCTCCTTCACTAAATCAATCCCCGACAATTCTTAAGGCCTTTGATGGCCGTGGGTTTCATCCTTTTGGCATTCTACAGGATTTGCCTATAGGGGTTGAAGGAAAAACCGTTAGTCTAGATGTGGAGGTGGTTGATGCCCCTCTAGACTACAACCTTCTCTTGGGTCGAAGTTGGTCTTACGCTATGACAGCGGTCGTTTCATCGGTATTTCGAGTAATAAATTTTCCACATAATGGAAAGATCGTAACAATAGACCATCTGGCTTACTTTTCATCCGACCCAGCCTCTTCGGAGAGTATTCAGCATGTTGGTAAAACGACTATCCCATATAAGGATGTTGGAGTAGGATTAGTTAAAGATGCCGGTTTACTGGGAACTTTTCCTTTTCCTCCAATCAACGCATCATCTTCATTTGCAACTATTCATATGATTACATAAGACACCATTATTGATCCTTGGATCATCCCTTCTGAATCTGAGATAGACTCATTTGGTAATTCCATGCCTTTGAGTCCATATGAAATTGCCTATGAAGCCGTGCAGTCTTTTGCCGACCTGGGTTCAACCGAAATTGACTTAATGAATGTGGTACGTGAGGAATCAATTTTCAAATCAACCTCGGATTTAACTACGTTTTCTGAACTTATTCGCTCGATGAGAAAATTCGTGAAATCCTATGTGTAGATGATTTACCATGGGAAGATCTCCATCACCGATCTTCGTTTTTACCTGAGGATGATCGTTTTGAAAATGATTTCTCATCAATTTTTACAGCTGAATATGTCAAGGAACCTCAGAATCCACTGAAACATCCCGATTCAGAGTTAAATTTGGGAAACATCTCTCGAACTATTTCTATTGACATTTCGGTTAAGCCCGGAATTGTTGAAAACATTCATATAGGTGCCTCGTGTACAGATGACGAAATTCAATTATATAAGGCCCTATTTCAAGAATTCCGCGACGTGTTTGCCTGGTCCTATGAGGAAATGCCAGGAATTGATCCCGCGATTGTTGTTCATGAGATCAAGACTTACCCGGATGCTAAACCCGTCCGGCAACGTTTGCGTCAGATTCACCCACGAAAAGCTGCTGCAATTAAAGCAGAAGTTGAAAAATTGTTGAAAGCAGGTTTCATTTATCCGATCCCGTTAACGGATTGGGTATCGAATATTGTTCCAGTTAACAAAAATCAGGGAACAATAAGAATATGCATCGATTATAGGGACATTAATCGAGCCTGTCCAAAGGACAATTACCCAACTCCCTATATCGATCAAATCATTGATGATTGTGCCGGCAGCGAAATATTTTCCTTTATGGACGGTTTTTCCGGATACAATCAAATCAACATTCTACCTGACGATCAACCAAAAATGGCTTTCATTTGTCCATGGGAGACATTTGCTTATTGAAAATTTCCTTTTGGGCTTAAGAATGCTGGAGCAACTTTTCAAAGGGTGATGTCTTATGCGTTTCATGACATCAAACACATTGTGCATTCGTATCTCGATGATTTGCCTGCTCATTCATTACATCGAGCTGATCACCTCGTCCATTTACGAGCAATCTTTATGAGGTGTAGGCATTATCGTATTCGGTTGAACCCACACAAATGTGTCTTTTGTATAGAAACGGGTCGATTGCTGGGATTTGTAGTTTCGAAAGCTGGCATTCGCATTGATCCCTCAAAGGTCGAAACTATCATCAAATTGCCTCCTCCTTCGAGTCTTCGCCAACTCCAAAGTTTGCAGGGGAAAGCAAACTTTTTACGATGATTCATTCCTAACTACGCCGAGGTTACAAAGGGTTTTACCCGGTTGTTGAAACAAAACACTCAATTCTTTTGGGATGAGATAGCTCAGAAATCTTTTGATGCACTCAAACACGTGTTGACCCATGCACCGTTGTTGCATCCTCCCAACTACAACCGGGATTACTTCTTGTATCTCGCCGCCTCTCATTCCACCATTGGAATGGTCTTAGTTCAGGAAGATGAATTCAGAACGGAACATGTGATATATTACCTTAGTCGAACGTTAAATCCAACTGAGCTAAAATACTCACATGTGGAGAAATTGGCATTGGCAGCCGTTCAAGCTGTCCAACGTTTTCGACACTACATTTTACTACGTAAAACTACGGTAATTTCGGATTGCAACCCTATGATCTACATTTTGACCAAACAATTGCTAGGGGGTAAGTACTCTAAATGGATCGTTATCCTGCAGGAGTTCGACTTGGAATTTGAGAAATCTAAGTCTAAGAAATCTTTAGTTTTTGCGGATTTAATGTGTGACTTCCCACGTGCTGACACGGAAACTGTGGCAAAGGAGCCCATTGCGGACGGATATTTGTTTCTAATCAACACTTTAGATTCGTGGTATGGGGATATCATCGTCTATCTCCAGACCCAATCCTTTCGGCCAGAAATTTCAAGGTCGGAACGTCGGAAAATTCGATTCCAGTCCCAACAATTCAAAATTATTGGAGATACTCTTTATCGCCGTGGGGCGGACTCTATTTTTCGACGTTGCTTAACTCACGAAGAGGCTGAAAGGGTTCTAAATGACTGTCACTCTGGAGCGTGTGGCGGTCATATGTTTGGGTATGCTACAGCCCAAAAGATATTGCGCGCTGGCTATTTCTGGCCGTCCTTGTTTAGAGATTGTATTACGTCGGTTCGAAAATGCCACAACTGCCAGATTTTTGATTGTAAGATGCGCGCTCCACCTGCTCCTCTCCACCCTATAATTGCTGTTGGTCCTTTTGCCAAATGGGGTATCGATTTTATTACATGTAACCCTCACTCGGTTGGGGGGCATGCGTATATCATCCTTGCGGTAGATTATTTTACTAAGTGGGCCAAGGCGATGCCGACATTCGAGGCAGACGGCAAAATAGCTGCAATTTTCGTGTTCAATCATATAAATGCTAGGTTCGGTGTCCCACAAGCGATAATCACTGATCATGGGCGTCATTTTCGAAACGTTATGATGACCGAACTTACAGGCTAGCTTGGTTTACGTCACGATAGTTCAACCCCTTATTATCCACAAGCGAATGGTCTGGTTGAATCCATCAACAAAGTTTTAGTTATCATGATCCGACGAATCATTGGAATTCATCGGTCGAATTGGCACAACATGGTATTTTCAGCGCTTTGGGCGTGCCGAACCTCAGTAAAAACATCAACAGGGTTCACTCCTTTCCAACTAGTCTATGGTTTGGAAGTCGTGTTACCCATTGAATGCGAAATCCCGTCACTGCAAATGGCCATCGAGTTACTTCCAGCCACTTCCGAAGAGGAAAACCGTTTGTTATACTTGGCTCAATTAGATGAGAATCGACGTGATGCTGCATTGGCGATCGAGACTCACACAAAACGAATGAAAGCTCAGTATGATCGAAATGTGACCCCTCGAAATTTTTCAGAAGGGGATCTAGTCTTAGTTTATGATCAAGCTAATGATAAATTAGGCGCTGGAAAATTCATTCCTATGTGGCATGGTCCCTATGTTGTCAAGCGAAAGCTAGCCAAAGGGGCTTATGAATTGGTAGACTTTGATGGGGACTCTTTGGGTAAACCCAGAAATGGACTTTACTTGAAGAGGTATTATGCTTAAAAGAATGGGGTATGGAGATTTTTAGTTAGGATAGTTTTTCTTTCTAGCTGGTGTGTTTTAGTTTAAAAACTGTGCTTAGCTTAGAGAGTGTTTTTCCGTCATTATTCCTGCTTATCTTGGTTTTACTCTTGATATCGCAGATGTCGATGCCTCTCCAAACATACATTGGATTTGCTGATGGTGCTTGTCGTAATACACGGAACATCTCTTCCGTAGCTTGGGTTATCTATTCGCCCTCTGACGAGTTAGTTTCTATGCATGGGGTAAGCCTTGGTCAAACAACAAACAAAATTGTAGAGTAAAGTGCAGTGATTGAGTTATTGTCTGAATCTATTTAATTTGGGATTCAGAGTTTGATAGTGAGGTTAGATTCTGAACTCGTTGTATTACAGCTTAATAGAGTGTATGCCATTAGAAATCCAATGTTATTAAGATTATTTTTGAGAGTGCGTCTCTTGGAACGTGAGTTTGATTACATTGAATATCAGCATATTCCAAGGTCTTTAAATACATTAGCAGATGCAATTGCTTCTCGAATGTTAAATAGACATTTGCAATAATCATACATGTAAATTTAAAAACCATTCCATAACATGATTTACAAGATAAGCCGGTAATAGCGATATATATATAGGACTGTGTCAAAAAATACATCGTCCTCGATCATAGGTTGAAAAACACCTTATGATCGGCAAAAATGATAAGTACAAAAAACAAAATGTCACATGTGCCCACAATAGGCGATCATCCTATCACTGGTGATGATCTCTATAAGAAACCACTGCACAGGCCACCTTGCAAAGGAACCTCCTAAAAGGTCTCGTGACTCCAATCACGTAGCGCTGAAGTCGACGAGGAATGTCGTTTATAGTGGTCTCAGGAATATCTCCTGTCAAGCGCTCTAGATGACCCTCCAACTCAGCCAAAACCTCTGCTGATTCATCCTGTGGGGCTGGCGCGGGTGCAACTGGTTGCCTCCTCTCCAAAGGCTGGAGAGCAGTTGGTCGCTGTGGTCCCACATCTGCATTTGAAATTTTTACTATCAGTTTTGAGACAATGGAAAAAAAATAAAAAAAATAGGAAAAGTTGAAAAGGATTTTACCTGACTCGTCCCACTGCTCTCCTGGTGGAAGAGCCATGTCTGGGTCACCACGAAAATCTATTCCAGCGTAAGGGAAGTCCTGAATGGAAAAGACCTGGTTTTCCAACCATTGGAAATACTCAAGTTTGAATCGAGCAACTTCTGCCCTCTCGTCCGGGTGACGGGCCATGACTGCAACCCATCGCATCAGTTTGGGCTCTCGAGGAAGCCTAGCTCCAACAGTAAGGTGCTGTGGGATCATCATAGGAACCCTCTCCAGGCCAAAACTCACGACCAAAGCCCCATAACTAAAGGTCTTTAGTCGTCCGCTCTTGGCCCTGGTCAGTTGGCCTTTCACATTGGCCAGAACAGCATTGCACCAGTTGAAGATGGTGCCTCGAAAGCAATCAACCGCCATACACATCTGGGATTCGGTGGAAATATGTAATGCGGTAGCTCTGCAAAGTCTGGTGACAGTAAACGCAATCACCATGAGCTCAGGACGGGATATGGTCTTTATGTCTATCCCTTTATCTCTAGCCTGGCTGTTGCAGGACTCTAGCCGGAGGCTATTGACAGACTGGCCACCTGGCCTAGTCCCGTGCAGAGTCAAGTCTTCACCTCTCTTAGGCAAACCAGTCAAGAAATAAATGTCTGCCGGCTCGATTTTGAGCTGGTGGCCGCCAATGAAAAAACACTGGTCTTGTATGCTCCATCTGTCAACCAGCCACTGTAAGAAATCCACCTGAGCCCTCATGCCAGGAATGGTCCAGAATTTGTACAGTCCACACGCCCTCAAAGCATCAAGTGAAGGCTGATGATTCCATGCGGCAACATCCACATGCTCATACTCTCGTTCGCGCCAATCTAGCATGATGTACTCTCTGCATCAAGTATAAATATTAATTAAATTGCTAGAAGATATTTTGATTGGTCCATTTTTGAGAATCTTTGGGTTCAAAACCCTTGCGGCGGGGTACGCACCCTCCGAGTTAGACACAGTGCGGGGGTCTGCACTTTGTCTACACGGAAGGTGCGGACCCCGAGCTTTTTCCCAATGGGGAAAAAGTCGAGGTCCGTGGGTCCGCAATGGTAAACCTGCGGACCCCCCCGCGTGGGTTTTGCGCCTAAAAACCCTCCCAAAAAATGAAATGTAGGACTAAATCAAAAAACTAAACGGTTGAAAATGAAGAGTAGGATGATGTGGATTACCTGGAGAAGACGGCGCTCGATTCTGACGGTTGGATTTTCCACAATCTTCACGGGAAGTTTTCTAAGCAAAAACACTATTTTCTCACCCAAACTCAAACGGTAAAAATGAATCGACAAAGGCCCTTTTTATAAGTTTTTTGAGTAAATAAATCGCAATTTTTTTATGTTTCACTTTGAAAAGGTATTTTGTGACGCTTTTATCTATTTCAAACAGGTATGAGTAATGCTTGTGTTTTTGTGTAGAATAAAGGATTATTCAGGTGAAATCTATCATTTTCGACAGAAAAACATGTAGAGTCATCTTTAAGCTCTTTTCTGACTCATAAAACATGAAAATATTGTCGAGTGTTTCTTTTAAACTCGTTAAAACGGAATTAAAAGACAGTCCACTTACAGCTCTTTTCCGACCGTAAAAACGTGAAAAGATTGCCGGATTTTTGTCGTTTCGAATTCGATATTGGTTATAAAACTACGTGTCATTGATCGCTTTTTACTTTTTCGGATCAAGGGCACTAATAATGAAAAGTACTCCTTGGTCGTAAAAGATCAAGCGGTTCTCTCAAGTATTATTTTATACTTTTTCAGGCTTGGGAGACACAAATTTACGAAAAAGGTCAACCCTGGAGTCTTTTTAAGTTTTTTCAGACTCTCTAAAATTGAAAAATGCCGAGTTTCTCCTATACTGGACTCGTTAAAATTTCACAGTAAAGGACCTGTTCAATTACAAACAGGAACGAACCACTCCTTCTTAGGGTTCGAATTTAAACTAAGTTGGACTCATCCGAAGGATGAGTTTATAATCAAGCAAATGCTATCCTCCTCAAGCTTGTCAAAAATAAAGAGGTACTTGCCAGAAATTGTGGGGGAAAAGAGAGAAAAATGAGTATGTTTGTCATACTTTGTAACCACTCTTGAACACGACACTTTTATTCACCTGGGTTGGGAAATCCTTTGCCTAAACAGTTGATCAAACCACATTGAAAGTCTTCAGCCGGTTTCTGGGTATTAACTTTGGGTCAATTGTCACCAAGCCATCTGTTGTGTCGTTATGTGTTCAAGAGGTCATTGCCAATTAGCTATTCATCTGCAAAATATCTGTCATCCATCTTGACCATCCCTGAGTCAGTCCTTGCAACTAAATTTATTCAACTTGATCTATGATTTCGTGTTGTGGGCTTGCCGACGACGGATCGCTTTCTATCGACATCAGCTCATTATCTAGAAAGATGATCTAGGAATCGTCAGTACCTTGAGATTTGCATGCCTCAATGGCAGGTTTCTTGCCTTTGACGATAGTTTACATCATTGACTTTCGATCGAAGGATTCTGCAATATGTTTGACATCAACACATTTATTCACATCTCATGGATTGTACTGGGTACTTTGAGAGCCATTGACATCACTGGTGCTTTCTCTCACACTTGTTAATAGTTTACATCATTGACTGGTAATCAAGTGGTTTCTACCATGTTCGACATCAACACATTTATTCGCATGGATAGAATCATACTATTTCGGGAAGTAGAAATGAAGACCCTGGATCTAGTTTCCACCATCCAGGCTGCGAGGAATTTTGTATTCATTATATTGTGGACTATTCATAAACAGATGGCTGCGTCCATACTATGTTCACATGAGTCTATACTTGTGATGTTTTACAAGATCATTCCTATATCAGAGCAGTAGATAGTTTTCTAGTTAGTTTTGATCTGAGTATGGGAATGCCTACCTCAGCAATGATATGATCTCATGTATATATCTTGCATTGAATGTTTTTACAGGTTCCGACCGGGCTCTCCACAAGATGATCCTCGAAATGATAAAGTACTTCACTCTTCCAATATGATAAATGAAATCATCATCTACTACAGACTTCGCACTTTAGGGGGAAATATGTTACACAAAAATATCGTCACTATGATTATTTACAGTCAGTATGGGTGTATCATCACTTGTACTGTCCTCCTAAGCAAGTCTAAGACCTCAGCTCTTCAAATCAAGCTTTGGAAATGGGAGAAAGACATTAAAAATCAATGTAACTCTGGTTCCGCACTTTCTCTCATGGTCACCTGCGGTCCCACACCTTCTGTGTACAAAAGTTGCGTACCTACCCGCTCTGTCCCTAACGGTGTAGGTGCGGACCCCTGTGAAAGTCAAAAGGCGCAAGTTTTATCTTAAAAAACTCACTTTGGTTTAATTCTAGAGTCTTCTAGAAGGAATTTTGACGTAGATTGTTCGCTCTGAGGTGGTTCATGCATCCCAAAAGAGAAGGAGCTAATCCCTTGACTAAAGGAGCTATCCCTTTGAAGGAGGGTTTTATCCCTTTGAAGGAGGACCTAGTAACTTCCCTCCATTGCACTATAAATACAAGCATTGGGGTGAGGACTAGGGAGGTTAGAAGCTGAACATTTTGAGGGTAAATGCTGGTGAAATTAAGACTTCCTAGTTGAGCTTAAGAGGAGAGATCACATACCTTTTTTGGCTTCATTGGGGAGTGAGTGAAACTTGTCAAAGTAGAGGAGACTTCTTGTTGGACCCTGGGAGGAGCTTGTACAACGTCAAGGCGAAGGTTGTAAAGTTCTTCTTCATTTGAATTAATACAATCAAACTCATTTTTCTCAACAAGTATCTTATGTTATTTGTTTCATGGACTCCTTGACTTTCATGTTAAATATGTTTTATGCAATTGGTTTTTCAGGTGCTATTTAATTTTTTTGCCTTGTTTGTGTTTACAGATTCGCGAAAAGGAGCTCATTTGGATCAAAGGAGTGAGGGCATCCACAAGCTTGCGTTGGACCAAAGGTAGGCCCTAAAAACACTTGTTTGCTATCGTTTATTAAAGCATATTTAGAGAAAGATAGTGTCTGGTTGGTTTGCTTGTCATTAGGTCTTCTTTAGATTCTAGGAAGGTCTATCTTGTCCGCAAGATCGACTCATTCCGTGCGACAGGTCTTCCATAACCACACCATCCATGACAACATCCTTAGCAATGGGGGAGAGAAGGGACTTGCAGAACCGGTCTGCTAAGAGGTAATCTGGAATGGGTGCCTTGACAACCTCCGTGTACGTTTCCATTCATGGATGTGATTAGATATGTGGGTGAAAGTTTCTTGGCATAAGGTAGTAAGGATTTTTGTTCCGGTTGGATATGAAGTTGGAAGTGCTTTAGAATTTCCATTTCCAAGGAACCAAAAATATTGGCTGACACACGTGGTAAATCAATGTACCACTTGGTAGAATTGCAGTAAGGGTGTCGAGAAAGAGTCTGAGCTGGATACGATCATCAATCATGGAATTCGATACACACCATAGGTGCTAAGTGGTGGTGTGTGTAGTCGGGTCATCTCCTTGTTTTCCTTTGAACTTCGAGATATCTGTAGGAATCTTATGTGGAATCGGAAGCCAAAGTAAATTGTGATTGATGGGGTCATTAGTCAACTTGTATAGATCTGGGATGTCTAAAGTTTCTAGAAAAGGAAAGGGAATGGGTGCCCCTGAATCCAACCAAGGAGGTACAGGATGACTTCAAGTACCAGGATATCCTCCCATCAATTGGTTTCCAAGAGGATATGTAGCAAGTGGAAGATAATAGTTTCCTGGGGTGGTGGTGTGGTCAAATAAAATGGTAGGCCATATGGCATTCTAGGCGGGGTGACGAAAGACTGGTTTCCCCTAGGATAGAGATTGTCCCCTTGACTCAATGGTGGTTTGGAGGGGGGGATAGATACAACAAGACTCAGTTGAGGGATATTTTTGTCCACATAAGTTGCAGTAGGTGCAAGACCGACACTAGTAGAGTGTCTACTGGGAGGAAACAAATCAATCAGTGAAGGGACAGGTTTTCCTATAGGTGGAATAGGGACATGAATGCCCCCGACAGGGATGTGCACGCAGGAAACATTGACCCTAGGCACCAATGCTCGGGGGTTAGAACTTTTTAAGGGATTCCAGCCAAAGAAATTATTGAAGGTGGTCATACTAACAACACCACTAAGGGTTATAGATGGAGGTCCATGAGCTAACATAAAAGGGGTGGAGACAGGAAGGTATTGAACTCCACTCATAACAGGTGCAGTGGGGTTGTCGAGACTAGGCATAGTTTGAGTAGCATGGTGACCAATCAATGGTGTAGGACTGACAGTAGGCAGGGGAAGTGACAGTCGACAAAAATTGTCCACAAAATACCACAACCCACTGGTCACCATTGGGACATTTGATGAGGAGATTTATGAAGACATAACAAGTATAGGTGTTACTTGAACCAAAATACTTCCAAGAGGTTCGGTGAGTGGAAGATTAAAGTGAAGTATGACGCCTTCGTTAAAGATGTCCTCAAGCAACAAAGTGTGTTGGGAAGTGTTGTGTGATTCAGTGTTTGATACTGGAGACTTCTCTCCTTGTGAGGAAGGAGAAGCTAATTCATTGAAGCTAGAAAATTCCTCCATAACCAGTGGAGGAAGTCCTCGTTGTCTTCTAAATAGAAAAGAGGGTCGAATCTATCCATGGTGAATGATATTTTTTATCAAAAATTTTAAATATGTGGTATTTTATAGTCTCAGTGTAAAAAAGAAAGCCCCTGAAAATAAAAAAAATACTCTAAATGAAATCATTAAGTAGTTAGGGAACATAACTATGTCTGATAGCCACAAGTATTTAGAGATGAAACCCAGTGTCGAAGGGGCTAAAAAAGATATTTGGCCAAATGTATAGTTAAAATTACTCCTGAGCTTTGCCTAAACCTTAGTAAGAAGGGGCCAAGCTAGTGAAGATGAGCACCCTCCAAAAAAACCAAAGACGGAGTAGGTTCATCTGCTTAGGTACCAGGGCATCCTGCCCTAGTCACCTTATGTTCGTCCCTAAAATGTATAGCCACTAAGGTTACCTCAAATCACAGACACCACCGGAGAGGGGGTGGGAGGGGGTCATGGTCATGGACAATATGTTGTGTGGGCAAGACACTTGAGTCCTTGACTCAGATCTAATATCCCTGAGGGATCCCCAATACATAGAATACTCATCGAAATGTAATCGAATTTGGGATATTTTTTTTCATACTTTGGTGTTGTCTAGCACTTAATTCCCTTGTAAAAGGATCGATCTTGGATGATATGGGTGTAGTAGGATTTTACTCTCATTAATGAGGTTAGTCTCAGTTTCGAATACTTGGGTATTTTAGTCACAACAACATATCCCAAGACTCTAGCTTAAACTAATTTGTGTCTGTTGTCACTTTTTCTAGCACTTGTAGCACAAGTGCTTTAGGAGATATATAAAGCTTCCTAGAGATAGCTTATGGGTTGATTGTAGACTAGTACCTAGGACATCTTAAAGAGAGGAGTGCATGGAAAAATTATTAGTGAGCGTTTTCTATTACACTCCAATTGTCACGTAGTTGGAAAAGATAATGGAAGGGGTTTGGTTCGATAGTCCTTCATCAAGGTAAAATTAAGAAAATACATGGATCTAAAAGCACAAGAGGTGAATCAAGCCAATCTCAAAGATAAATGTCTGGTTCTTGTGGTCAACACACAACAATAGGCAGCTTAATATTGGAGTTGTAGTAAAATGAAAAGGAGGATAGAAAGGAGGGAATTCGATGCATAGGGTTGGGAATAATAAAGAATCTTAAGCAAGAATATTCTGATAGAAGGATGGAAGACTGATGTTAGGGTCCCACCCTAACCCCCTTATTCATGTAGTAGGATCGAGTCATAGTTATAGTTAAGTAAAGAGTCAATAAAACCCATATTAATAATTGTAAGTGGTTAACCCGCATTTAATGACAGGACCACAGTTAGTTGCAAATGGGCCATGGTATTAGATAGATGGTATTAATAAGAACCATGGTATTGCTCCATGGTATTGCATGCATGAGTCATATATAAAGGATAGAGAATCCCTGCGAGGAGCATGGTGTCTTATTTTGTAATCGAGCTTTGCTCTATTGGAGGTTGCCCCCTCGAAGAGGCAAGTGAACATTGCTTTCTGAATAATAAAATACTTGCTATTATTTCTCACTGTTCTATGTTCTGGGTATATTTCTGTGCATATTTGGTATCCTTGTATCGTCTTGCAGGTTAAGAGCATAAAAAGTGGTATCAGAGTGCTTTCCAAGGCTGGTGGGATCTCCAATTTTTTAGCAATTTTTTTTTTGGCTAGAGATGTGTTCCGGCATCTTTAAACCACGGAATCTGTCGTTGAGCGCATAAACCTGCAGATTTGGGGAGGCATGCATGTAGGAAATACAAGAGGTGGTCACGTTTTTTGGACTCCCTTGTAACCCTTGTGGGTACCCCTTCGAGTAGTAGCGCATTAGATAGAACCGCGCACGAACTATCTTCCAAGTACCCTTTGGTATATCAGAAGCCCCCTATCTCCCTTGAAACCTCGCCATAGATAAACCGTCGGCCATCTTGTTGCTACAGTACACCGAGAACAACACTTGGAGAGATTACTCACTCGTACGATAGGGTAGTTGGGTTGTACGGCTAAGGGTATGGTTGATCCTCCTTAGTTAGTGCCCTGAAAAATTGGGTTGAGTACTACTGTCAGACCCTTATGTATATTGCGATCTGTAGCACCTGACACTTCTCGAGACCATAGTTCCCTTTTCTATCTCTGGATCACGCATAATCTCTTCCAGATCAGATCTCGCAAGTATGGTTTTGTAGCAGCAATAGCAATCAGTCCCGCAGTTCAGATTTAATAGGACAACCATTCAAATCTATTAGATCCATCAGATCTGCAACAACAATCTGTTTTGCCACTTAGATCTATCCGATTAGCCATTCAAATCTCTCAGATCCACTAGATCTGCCATCGAGATTTGAGTATTTGTGTGGGTTCCTATACCGGGGTGTGATTTTCACAGGACTTTTGGTAGCATTGACATTTGGGGATTCAACTACTGCAGTATTCCTAAGCAAGGAGTAAAACTCTGTTAGGAGTTTTCAAAAAAAAATAATTTGAGACCCCCCAGAGCGCTTATTGGTGACCTAGCCCATAAGAATCAGGATGACGAGCTGAGCAAGGTGGTACCATTCAATTGTTAGTGCCAAAAAAAATCTGGGTGGTCCCGAATTTCAAGTACATCGGATCGGTGCATGGTTGAAACTAGAGCTCAAGCTATGGCCAATGAGAAGATCGACAAACTTGAACAATCCTTGAAAGACATCCAAGACTAACTGGCGACAATAACTACAACACTCTCTAAGGGCAAGGCAGAAGCCCGCGAGTAGGCATATATTGGCAATGAACACAGTGAAGGTGAGTCTAGCCACTCTCTTCACCTCTGGGGCACCCACCAACAATCCCGTCCGTGACCACCCAAGCTGGATATGCATAAATTTGATGGTTCTCACCTGGAAGCATGGATAGCACAAATGGAGCAGTATTTCAATCCGAATTACATCTTGGATAATGAGACTCAACTTATGGTGGGGAGCATGTACTTGGATAATGAAAGATGGCAATGGTGGCAATGGCATCAATGTTGCAATGGAAGGCCCTTGACTTGGGACACATTCAAAAAATCTCTTATGGAGTGCTTTGACCATGACTCTGCTTTTTTGGGTCGTCTCACTAAGCTCCAACAAACTGGCACAATGGATGAATATGTTACAGCCTTTGAAGCCTTAGCTTTCTTCACTATAGGTCTACAAGATGAGTTCTACACAGAATGTTTTATCAGTAGTCTTAAAGAGGCCATACAAGCTCACGTTTGACTACACCACCCTCCCACATGGTCGGAGGCTTGCAAGGTAGCTCATAAAGTTGAACGTGCATTAGCGGCCCAGTCCAATCGCCCAAATTTCACCTCCAAGGGTCGCCCCCCACAGGCTCACATCACTACCCAAACACTTAAGGTTCAAAAGGTGTCACCTGCAGAAATGACAGAAAGAAGAAAGCAGGGATTATGTTACTACTGTGATGAAAAATACTCTCCCGGTCATAAATGCAAGGAGCCCAAATTCTTTCAAATTGATGCTACTGATCACAGCTCATCGAAGGAAGCCCCACTACTTGAGGAACCTGAGGAGGAAGAAGAGGACAACTAGAAGGACAATGTCCCGACGAATGAGTTATTTTGCTACATGCTTTGGCAGGGATTTCTTCACCTCAAACTCTCAAAATTAGAGGTTTTATTAAGCATCGCCCAGTAGTAGTCTTTATTGATAGTGGAAGTACACATAATTTTATCCATCAAAGAGTCACGAAAGCAGTGCATTGTTTTGTATGAGCAGTTTCTAACTTCCAAGTCCAAATTGGGGATGGGGGAACAATGAAATGTGACAGCCGCTATGAAAATGTCAAACTTCAAATGGGGGATTATCAATTGAAGACCCACATGTTTGCCATACACATGGGAGGGTACGACATTGTCCTCGGTGCTGAATGGATTCACACACTTGGGCCAATCTCAATGGATTTCCAGGAGTTATATATGAGCTTTAAGCAGAACAACCACACACATACCCACCGCGGACTCTAGGTGGGAGCTCCCTCTATCATCAGTTCACATAGGATGGAAAAATTGTTAAAAAAGGGCCATCGTGGAGTTATAACTCAATTTAATGCCATCTAGGCCTTCAAACCCAATTCTCTTCCGATTCATCCTGAGATGCAACAAATTTTAAATAACCATCTGCCAGTCTTTGACAAGCCTCATGAGCTTCCACCCTCGAGAGGGGAACATGATCATAGCATCACTTTGGTCCCAGGGGCCCAACCACCAAATGTGCACCCCTATAGATATCCGTTCACCCAAAGGAATGAAATAGAAAAAATAATCAAGGAAATTTTGGAAGCAGGCGTCATTCGTCCTAGCATTAGTCCTTATTCATCACCGGTGGTCATGGTGCTCAAGAAAGATGGGGAATGGCGTATGTGTCCAGAATTCATGGCCCTCAATAAGTTGACACTCAAAGATAAATTTCCCATCCCAGTTGTTGATGATTTGCTGGATGAACTAAATGGGGCTCAATTCTTCACTAAGCTGGATCTTCGCTTAGGCTACCACCAAATTTTCATGAAAGAAGTCGACATTCCAAAGATTGCTTTCAAAACTCATGAAGGCCATTATGAGTTCCTGGTCATGCTATTTGGTCTTTGTAATGCCCCATCTACTTTTCAGAGCCTTATGAACCACCTCCTCAAACCATATCTCAGAAAATTTGTCCTTGTTTTCTTCGATGACATCTTCATCTACAGTCGCACTTGGGCCGCACATCTTCAGCATGTAGATCTGCTCTTGCAACTGCTCCGCAAGCATAAATTATTTCCAAGTGTTCTTTTGGCATGGAAGAAGTTGAGTATTTGGGCCACATTGTGGGGTGTGAAAGTGTCAAGGTGGACCCCAAAAAGATCCAGGCAATGCATGATTGGCCTCAACCTAAGACCTTGAAGAGCCTGAGAGGATTTTTGGGTCTCACGGGCTACTGTCGCAAATTTGTCCGCAATTATGGTTGCATTGCGAAGCCCCTTACTCAAATCCTCAAGAAAAATTCATTCCTTTGGAATGATGAAGCACAACAGGCCTTTACAACTCTAAAAAATGCCATGTGTTCCACTCCAGTCTTAGCACTACCCGACTTCACCAAATCTTTTGTGATTGAATGTGATGCTTCGGGAATGGGTATTGGGGCGATCTTAATGCAGGAAGGTCGACCCTTGGCCTTCACAAGCCAACAACTAGGTGGGAAGAATCTAGGACAATCTACCTATGAGAAGGAGATGATGGCCATATTATATGCAGTAGATACCTGGCGACCTTACTTATTGGGGCGACGTTTCCAAATCCGCATAGACCATCACAGTCTTAAATATTTTTTGGAGCAAACCTATCCTCACGATAAAAAAATAAATGGCATTCCAAAATGCTAGGATATGATTATGAGATCATTTACAAGAAGGGCACGAAAATATTGTAGTAGATGCATTATCTCGCCAATTTGAGGAGGACAGTACCCTGCTCACAATTTCCCTTCCCATTCCAGAATGGATTGAAGAGGCTCACAGGGAATGATTTTCACATCCCTGGCTCTCCCAACTCATTACTCAATTGTAAGCGGATCCAAATTCCACCAAGGGCTACTCGTGGCAGGATGAGATTCTTCGCTACAAGGATAGAGTCGTAATATCACCAACATCCACCCTCAAAAGCCGCATTTTGGCAGAGTTGCACTCATCCCCCATTACAAGACATTCAAGCTTTCAGAAGACGTATGCTCACACTAGAAGATCATTTTTTTGGACAGGAATGAAAAAGGACATTCTTACTTTTGTAGCAGAATGTGATGTCTGTCAGCGCCACAAAGGGGAGACAGTGAAAGCACTAGGCACATTACAACCATTGCCCATCCTGACATCAATATGGATAGAGATTTCTATGGATTTCATTATAGGTCTTCCAAAGTCAGGAAACAAGTTAGTCATCATGGTGGTTGTGGACCGAATTTCTAAGCATACTCATTTTTGTGCCCTACCCCACCCTTTTACATCGACTTTCGTCGCTCAATCTTTCATGGATCAGATCTTCAAATTGCATGGCATGCCCACTTCTATTGTGTCTGATCGTGACCCGATCTTCACCAATAATTTTTGGCAGGAACTCTTACGGCTACAAGTTACCCAACTAAAACTTAGTACTTCCTATCATCCACAAACGGATGGTCAAACTGAAGCAGTCAACAAATGTTTGGAAACCTACCTTAGGTGTTTCACTTCAGAAAAGCAACATATTTGGGTACAGTGGTTACCTCTAGCTGAATGGTGGTATAACACCAGCTATCATGCCACCACAAAAGTGACTCCGTATGAAGCAGTTTATGGTCAACTCCCTCCTTCCCCTACTTCTTATATCAAGGGGTGATCAAAGGTACAAGCAATGGATCAACTCCTACAGAACCGCACAACCATGCTCGCCCATCTTATAGAGAATCTTCATCAAGATCAAAACCGCATGAAGCAACAGGTAGATTAGCATCGCTCAGAACACCAATTTCAAGAAGGGGATCAGGTATTTTTGAGGCTGCAACCATATAAGCAAACATCACTCAAAGACAAGGGTTGTCAGAAACTATCTCCAAAATTCTACGGACCGTATCAAGTACTTCAGCGCATTGGAGAAGTGGCCTACAAGCTAGCTTTGCCACCCACTGCAAAAATCCATCCAGTTTTCCATGTCTCATGCCTCAAGAAAGTGATTGGGAACAATTGTATAATTCAAACTAGTCTAATTGAATTGGATGAAGAAGGGTCAATCTGGCTCCAACCTGAACAGGTCCTAGACACATGAGAACGACACCTGCGTGGCCGCATGATCAAGGAAGTCCTCGTCAAGTGGAAAGACACCTCTCCGGAAGATGCAACTTGGGAACCAGCCACTATTCTTCAGCAGTTTCCGCAGCTTCAGCCTTGAGGACAAGGCTATTCTTATGGGGGAGGGCATGTTAGGATCCCACCCTAACCCCCTTATTTATGTAGTAGGATCAAGTCATAGTTATAGTTAAGTAAAGAGTCAATAAAGACCATATTAATAATTGTAAGTGGTTAACCCGCATTTAATGACGGGACCACAGTTAGTTGCAAATGGGCCATGGTATTAGATAGATGGTATAATAAGAACCATGGTATTGCTCCATGGTATTGCATGTATGAGTCATATATAAAGGATAGAGACTCCTTGCGAGGAGCATGGTGTCTTATTTTGTAATCGAGCTCTGCTCTATTGGAGGTTTCCCCCTCGAAGAGGCAAGTGAACATTGCTTTTTGAATAATAAAATACTTGCTGTTATTTCTCACTGTTCTATGTTATGGGTATATCTTTGCGCATATTTGGTATCCTTGTACCGTCTTGCAGGTTAAGAACATAACAACTGAAGAGATGGAATGACAAGAATTGTGGAGTGCGAATTAAGGTTTCATGCTCTATACCTCATGGGTACACTTATCACTAATCAACATAAGTAAATATGTTCTCTTAAAGGTACATAAGTAAATATTTAACACAGGTACTATTACTACTTAGCAACATACATATAACCATGAGTTAATGAGACTGGCAGCTCCATTACACAATTTTAGTAGAAGAGAAACATACATGAAGTGAAATACAAGGAGGAAAACAAATTTCTTACTGCTCTGATAGGAATCACCAAAGAGTTTCGTTAATCCTCAAAATGAGTCCAATTCACCAGTCCATTTACATTTAGCCATCTCTAGCTCAAGTCCCTCATGAATAGGCTTCATAGAACCAAAGTGGAACTACAAAATTTTGACCCCTCGGGTGCAGAATTTTGGAACCTTTGTTAAGTGTTTCTTCCTCCCTTTTTAAGGAGAGGGAGAGCTTTGTAAACAGTTACAAAATATCTTGGCCTGAGCTACAACTATCTACTATACTAGCTGTCTTGGCATGCAAGTTTCTGTCGCCCCAAATTATTACAACAGAAAAGATGCTTTTCTTTAAAATAGAATAATAAACGACAAAATCAAAAAACATAATTAACATGTGAAATTGAAATGGCGGTGGGGAAAATATCTCCTAGCCATCCCTGTAATTTCCTCTAAACAGGATGCATCTCTGCCTTAGCATGCCTTTCTTACTACTCGACTGGTTCCTGTCACTTTCACCTAGACCACTTGAATTTTCCACTCACTAAATCCGGAAGCGATCACTGCAACGGCCTATGTGTTTCTCATGAATTGTAGTTTCCAACTCATCCATCCCTCTATACTTCTTATATAACACTATCAGAGCCATGAAATGCCCAGTAACACTGTCGTAATGCTTATATCAGAGGTTCTCATTATTGGAACATTATACTTAGAAACCTTACAAAACAGGCAAGTTCCGTGATCTTTAGCCCCCTTTGTTTTAGCCCCTTTATGTTATTCTCTTCATATGACCGGGGGCTATGACCAGGTGCTTAGTCCTAAGGCACTAGAGCCTTTATACTCCTATCCAGGGCCCTTTTCCTTTTATAAAGTGTTTTACACCCCTTTCCTTTAAGTTCCTCTAGTGACTGAACGCTTAGCTAAATATCGGAGCTCCTCTACATCGAAGGTTTCCAATCAGGGCTTTTATATTTGAGCTGCAACATTTTTGTAATCTCCTATTGCAGTAGCGCTTTAGTGCTCGGCCTCTAGCTCCTCCTTTGTTTTTTTATGCCTTTGTGACCACAGACCAGCCCCCACATCGGATCCCCTCTATCACAGGATTCAATCGAAGGTTTTAACTTGATGCAGCGATATTCCTCTACCTGTGATCACCGATTTGCGACCTGACTTCATCCTTATCCACGTGTCACCCTGTGGGTGGTGACATGTGTCACCCTATTTTGACCTATTTGGACCCTTGAAAATGACAGATATGCATGCCACGTGTCCTCCATATGGCCACAACATGTTGACGTCATATGCCACGTGGCTTTATCAGGACCAATAGTATTACGCCATGCGGCCTTTTAAAGAAGAGAGAAAAGGCCCATATGCCCTTGGTTTTGTGTTGAGTTTCTTTGTTAATTGTAATTAAGCCTTGTAGGTGATTTAACACTATCATCATTTTTTGACACAATTTCTTTATAGTGTTCACTTCCAAAATCATCGATTGTTGATCACCAATGATCTTGCCCTGAAGTGTGATCACTGATGCGCGATCGACGATAAGCCCAACTTCTTTGGTGCGCACATTGCCGAAATGTGATCTCAGATCTCCACATATAATATATCAGACTTTGTTATGTGAGGCACTTATATGTCATGCTGCCTGATGCTCCGATTGTCGATCTCCAATATTAGGCCTCTGCTTCCCTCTTTCCTAAGGCTTGATACCCTAAGACTTCAACATGTCATATTTTCTGATCTAGAAGTCCATTTTTTGACTTCCACATTGTGGTGAAGTAAAATTATTAGTGCGGACATGAACGAATTCCTCTAGCCTGATAATGGGTCTAGCCACAACAGATACATTCTATGGAAGATTTCCTTAGGTTAGAATCAATCAAGATGGCCTACCTCTTGGTCTGCTTATCCTGCTTGATGATTTCCTCGCTTTCTCACTCCAACAATCTCTCGCTTCCTTCTTCAAGCTCCTGAAACAAGTAAACAACAACAGACAACAAACATGATAATAGAAAAATCGTAATTCAACCTATTAAATAAGTCAAGAAACATTAAGCCATGAATATTTAATATTACAAAACATGTAGGAAATCAATCGATAGTTGCATATATTAATATCAAAGAGAGATTACAACCATTCGTCTTGACATTGGAGTCTTCCTCTGACAAGACCAGGGTCCCACACACTTCTGCTAGCATCCCATGATGGCTTCAATCAACAATAGTTTTAAGGATCTTCCCTTTAGGCTTCACTCCAAACCAAACATACTTCTCCCTCACACAACTAGATAGCTACAACTAGTAATATCTTGCTTGTCTACTCCAAACCAAAATAGCGACAACACTCGACCAAAAACTATGACTAGTTTGTGCTTGGGAAGAAGGGAGGTTTATATAGGAAATATGGATGGGAGATGGATCCTCTTCTCATGGGAGAAGGACTTATCCATTGAGGTAGTTCCATCATTATAGGGGAAAGGAGCCCAAACTGTCATCCTTAACCCCATCCAGCCAAACCATTTACTAGACTTCCATTACGGAGCTTCTAGAGCTGGAAGCTTCGGTTCTAATTTAAAGAACCTTCCATAATAGGACCGATGTGACTGAAACACAGCTTAGCTGCTCCAGTCGGCATGAGCAGTATTGCTAATCTCTGCACATCGGCATGAGGGAGACAAAGGCCATTAGCGTCGGTCTTGTAAACTAGGCAAAATAGAAGTTTTAGGGGAAATGGTGCAAAAGGGAATTGATATGCTCATGCAGAGGGACACAATGGGAATTTCTTCATGAAGGAAAAGCATGCGGGGTTCATTGTAGAGGTCCTCTAGGATCAAGGAACAGGGAGTACAGGGACAATGACAAAATGCTGTGTAACAAATTCCCCCTAAAGCATGAAGGCCGAACTAGAGTGAGGGATGAAATGCTTTATAAATGAGTGCGGGGAACTGGTCTACTGTCAAAAAACCTGCAATAAAGTACAAATACATATACATAAATTGAGATCTTTGTCAAATGATACATGAATCGTGGCATGGACACAACCATCCAAAGAGTGATCATATAAATGGATCTAGGTATGCGTGCAGCGATCCGTCAAAGAGGATCATAATGAAACCAAGGTATGGTCGCAACCATCCAATAATGAGAAGGATCACTATGATAACTCATGGTCTGGCTGCAGCTAGCCATCTGAAAGAGACATGCATATCATCATAACCATGTCACACCACTTTGCAACTTGGAATTTTGTGATTTGAGTCTAGGGTTTTACGCTCCAACACGACCCAATCTAAGTACATATCCTTGCATGCGAATAGATGTGTTGATGTCAAACATGCTAGAAACTAACTTGATTACCAGTCAATGATGTAAACTGTTAACAAGCATGAGAGACACCACAAATAATGACAATGGTCCTCAAGGTACTATCAGCACAATCCATGGAATGTGAACACAGGAACTGAAGTCGAACACCCGTGAAATCACTCGATCGAAAGCCAATGATGTGAACTTGTTGTCAAGTGCAAAGAACTTGTCGTTAGGGCATGCAAGCTCTAAGGTAATGGAAGGGAGTCTCTTGATCAACTTCCTAGATAATGATTTGAAGTCGATAGAAGGCGACCGTGTTGAAGGAGGGCCATAATGAATCCCACATCATCGATGTGAGACAAGAGGATGCAAAACAATTTTGGATGATACAGAGAGTCAAAGGTAAATGTAACTGCAGAAGGGCGATCTCTTAAACATATCGGCGACACAACTTAGAAGTTTGGAAGCTTTTGGATCCATGGGATTGGTGGTCATAATGATGTGGCAAAGATAAAATGGAAGACAAAAATGAACGGACCAACCTAGGAAGGTCAATGATACAAAGGAGGATATCCCAACCCGACACAAAGTAGAAAGTGTCATGTTAAAGAGTGAGCTACCAACACAACTGATGGATTTTCAAATTTCCCCCCACCATTTCTGGCAAGTACCCCAATTATTTTTAATCGCAAGCTTGAAGGGGATAGCATATGCTTGCACTGTAAGTTCATCCTTCAGATGAATATGACCTAGTAAGTTTAATGATCCCTAGGAAGGAGAGGCTCATGTTCATCATGGTGACGAATCCGATGTCGTTTAATAGTTTAAAACGAGTCTAACAAATGTGTAACTTGGTATCTTTCCCATGTTTAGAGATTTTGAAAAAGACACGTAAAAGAAAACTCCACATGCTCCCTTTTCGTACATTTGTGTCTCTCGAGCCCGAAAAGGTAGAAAACGATACTTGAGAGAACCACTTGGCCATTTTAGTCAAGGAGTACCCTTTTCATAAATAGTGCCTCCTAGCCCGAAAAAGGGGTAAACTTATACTGGGCACACAATGTTTCGCATCCGTTAACAAGTTCGAAATGACAAGGGATTGACCATCTTTTCACTTGTAAAGGGTTGGAAAAGAGCTGAAAGAAGACCCCCTGTTTTTATTTTCTTTAACAAGTCAAAAAGGGAAAAATACTCAACAATATTTTCATATAAGTTTAACGAGTCGAGAAAAAAGCTTAAACATGAATCATCATCATCATCGAACATCCATCACCTATCACTGCACAAGTAAGGTAAAATGTATTATCGAGTCCTTGAGGAAAAATAGGTCAAAATATTTACAAAGCCTGATATTTTCATGAAAAAACGAATAAAAAGGGGAAAAGTAAATATACTTTTACCATTTACCATTTTACCTTTACTGTGAAGAATTTTACCCACTTTTTCCCTAATTTTTCTAGAGCAGATTGCGGGAGATTCGGAAGGTCAATCGATGAGCCGCCAGTTCCAAGTAATAGACGAATCCATGAGCTCCATTTCCATGCTATTTATTTCTACTTTAAGCCATTTTTTTGGATTTTTAGGGAGGTTTTTGGAAATTCTTTTTGCTCTCGGTTGGTGCAATTTTCGGGCACACAATTGCGTTGGCTGAGGGTGATTAACAAAACTAGTTGCGCTGATCGGTGCAACTATTTTTAAAACAGGTGCGCCAACGCCGTGGATAGGGAAAAAAACTATGTTCTCAAAAACTGACCATTTAAACTTTTTTATGTGCCAAGGATGATTATTGACTCAAATTAATGGCTTTTGCAGGAGAGAATTGCTGAAAATGGTGGATTGGAAATAACAGGAACATGAAGATGTTGACACTCAGGCAATGAATGACCCAAATTTCCTGGAGGCTTTGAGGGCTTGCGGGCTCTTCAAATTCTTCCTTACACCAGAGATGCGGGCCCAACCCAAGTTTCTTCAATACTTGATAAGTCTTTGGGACATTAATCAGGAGATTTTTGTCATTGGTGACCAAGAGCTGGAGTTGGAAACTTCAGATATTTACTTCATCACTGGACTGTCTCATAGAGGTGAGCCAATGAACTTGTATGGGCCACATGATTGGGTTAAGCACATCTTCCTTGCTTGTCAAGCACTGCCCTGAGGCCCTAAAATCCAAGAGTGGGAAGATAGAGATTTTCAGTGTGCGGGATTCGAAACTTGTTGTGCCACTAGTTTGTCATTATTATTATCACTCTTTAACGCCTATTTCATCCATTTATACCATTCTTTATCATGTCATTTATCATGATTTATCATATAAATCCATTTTATAATTATTTATGCTCTTATGGATAAATAATATTTATTCTCCTTTATTTTTAATAAATTGATGATTATTATGCATGATTTTACCAATGATGGTTTATTAATAAATTTGTTGTAACATCACTCACCATTTTAGCCTCCAAGATATTTTCCAGATTGCAGATTTGATCTCTAGCTCATCATTAAATATTCCAACTCAGAAATTCGCTGGAATAAGAAGTGACAGTTTTTCATTGGACGTTTCAGGCAAATGGAGAAGAATCTGTAAAATAAGAAACATGGGTTTTGTTCAGAACGGACCAGATTAGTTTTCCTAAAGAGTGGTTTTCCAAAATTCGGTCCATATTAAGAGAAATGGAAGGTTCTCTGAAGATGTTTTTCTCATATTCGCTATTGCGGCCGGTTTCTAAATTATCTCAGTTGCAATACCAAATTTGACCTGTTCCTGTTGAATGCTGATGAAAAGATATTTCAGATATGATCTTGTTGATCAATTTGTTGTGAACAATCCAATTTTGTTATGGGAATCATTTTGTAATCATATCTGTTGTAACTTCTCTATGCTATCTGTGTATTTAAATGAGAACAGAGATCAAAGAGGGGGATCAATCTTTGTTATTTCAAACTATAATTTTAATTTACAGACTTGTGTTATCAAGAGAACACAATCATATTGTAATGTTACTCAAGTTCAATGATTAATATATAATTTGAGGTTGCTGTTCATTCGCCTTATCTGAAGTAGCTCAGCAACATTCACTGGTGGCTAAGGGCCCAGCCTCTGGTGGATTAAACTGCTTCTCTGTATTATATCTTTTTGATTTCCACAAGATTTATTAATTTGTTAATTTTCCCATCTTATGTGCTTTTTACTGTTTTCCTGTATTGAAGGAATATCTTTGCTTAATATGATTTACAACACTGTCATTTGATTCAGTTTACATTCATTGCAGATTAAGTTACTTAGATAATTATTCAGATTGATTTAATCAACTGTAAAGAGTTTGGTTATTGCTATTGAACTCTCAGATTGATATCATTTCCACCTTGATTGCTTCATAGAGATTGAGTATGATTTAGATTGAATAAGTTAGGAAAAGATGAGTTATCGCTACTATGCTCTCGGCTGATGTTATTGTTGATTAAATTGCTTGTGTGAGATTTGATTACGATTTCAGTAGAGGATAAGGTCTTGAAGCTTGGATGTCATATTTCCTTTAATGATTGCAATTTGAGTTTATTAGATGTATCCATTTACTCTTGTATCAAAGGTATATACTTCCTTTTAATAACATTAATCTCTGGATTTATAGCTCGCACATATTGTGTACACTCTTGAAACAAAAAGACTTGCATGGGTTGATGATTAATGTGAGGTAATTAGGAGTATTAAAAGACACCTTTTAGCACCCAACAACACTGAGGGTGCTTCTGTTGACTATCAACAGAGTGGCAGGGTCCTAGACAGAACATGAGACTAACAAGTCGAAGTTCCTTTATGCTATTGACTACATAGCTCCTACGACCTTCAACTGGGTAGAGGCCATGAATATGAACATCAAGTGCCAGTTGTCCAAAGCCAAGGCGGGGAATCTGAAGCAATTTTTCTTCGGATCTGTACTTGTGACCTTCTTCTTAGAACGAGTACTGTTAATGTCAGTGCTTTCACACTGCCATCAGGGATCAAATTTCTCTTTTTCATTTCAAATTAGGTGTCCCATTCTGATGAGCTGCACTCCATTAGGTCATGGATCCATTGATGGTAGGGTTTCATTTCATTTCTCCCTCATGCTATATATCTGCTAACTTACTTTACATATCTTTTCAGTCATTCATGGTCATTTTAGTTTATTTCATTGATAAAAACAAAATTAGTCTTAGGGTTTAGTTTCAATAGGTCTTAGGGTTTTTCACCATGGTCATTCAAAAGAGTAATAAATGTTAGCAGACACATGAGGGGGTTAACAAAGTTAAAGAATCATAATTTCCTTTTTTGTAAGCTTAATAAAGCTCTTTAACCTCAAAAGTTGTTTTGAGGTAAAGCATAGCATTTGTATTTTATTATTTTATTTCCATGTAATTTAATGTAATTTTATGGTTTCTATATGTAATAAATGTTTATATGTTGCTCCTGGTCACCCGGTGACATTGCCAACTCCTGCCACTGCAAAAAGTCAAAGAAATTAGCATCAAGTCCACTTGTCCAAGGCCAAAAGGTCAAATATCAATGAAACAGAGCATTTCAAAAAAGCACATAAAACATTATAAAGTGGATTTTGAGAAATGAAAAATTAAAAGGGTTATAAAGCTATAAAAGGCCATCTATGTTTATGTCACCTCATTGTTGAAGTGGAATTGCATTGGAGAGCCCAAAAAGAGATTTTTAGTTATTATTGGGAAAATGATTGAGTTTATTAGATGTATCCATTTACTCTTGTATCAAAGGTCTATACTTCTTTTTAAGAACATTACTCTCTAGATTTATAGCTCGCACATATTGTGTACGCTCTTGAAACAAAAAGACTTGCCCGGGTTGATGATTAATGTGAGGAAATTAGGAGTTTTAAAAGACACCTTTTAGCACCCAACATTTTGGCACTGTTGCCAGGGAGAGTGTTGCCATTTCATAGAGAGTGATGTATATTTGATATTTACTGCTGGGAAAGAATTGGGTATTAAAAACGGAAGGTAAGAACCTACGTAACAAGTAAGTAAAGTGCTTGCTCCTCCTCCCACTTTTCAGCACAATTGCATAGAAGTTGAAGTAAGTGTTTGATGTTTGTCTTCTGTGAAAGAATTGGGTATTAAAAATGAAAGATAAGAACCTGTGTAATGAGCAAGTAAAGTGCTTGCTTCTTTGCCTGCTTTTCAGCAGAATCTCATAGGAATTGAAGTAGGAAATTTAGAGGTAGATTTTTTGAAAAAAATCTCATAATTCCACTCAAGTGGTGATGTAAGCACCGCCCATTTCACTAACCAATTGATAGGAACATTTGAAGGAGGAGCCTCAAAGAAACACATGAAATACATCTTCTATTATGGTAAGAAATGGCTCACATTGAAACTTTTGAATTTCCTATCAAAGATATAGGAGGAGTGACACAAATGCACATAATTCCCCCATCTTCTCTACCAAATTTTCATGGATTAGCAAACGAAGACCCAGATACATTTTTTTTTGAGTTTTAAATAATTTGTAGAGGATATGATTATTGTAATAATGATCAAAAGGTTGAAAGTGTTTCCTCTTACTCTAAAAGGAGCATCTCTTCGATGGTTCATGAGCTTAGGTGGGAACTGCATCCAAACATGGGAGGACATGAAGAACATATTCTTGAAGAAGTACTAGGACTATTGCAAGGACAATGAAGATATTTTCTATGTGATACAAGGGGAAGATGAACGCTTGGAGGACTATGTGGAGCGATTTCGATACAACCTTCAAAAATCAAAGCATAAGTATTTGGAGAAAGAGATCTTAAAAACACTCCTACTCAAAGGATTCAAAGATAATTTTTTAGAAATCTTAAATCTGATAGGAAAAGGTGATGTTTTTCAGTTGTCATATGATGATGCTTGTGAATTGCGCATAAGTTATTCAAGAGGAATCTCTAAGGTTATTAATAATTCTAAAGCATTTTCTTCTTTCTTTTCCAAATCCGTGACAAGAATAGGAGACATAAGAGGTGAAATCAATGTTTTATTTGAAAATTTTAAATTTGATTTTATTAGCATTCTAAATTCAAAATTGGATGTTTTGCAGGTTTAGAAAAATCAAGAAATTGAAGAAGTTCTTTTCCCTCATTATCGAAAGAAGCATCCCATAGATAATTGTTCTTCCTTATCTAGGATGGAAGTAGCATATCAAAGAGATGAGAAAGCTACAACAAGGTCAAAACCATGGGAAGCATGGCCTACATGTATGGTTCAAAACACCTCCTCTCCATCTTCTTACTTGCATAATCCAATATGGAATACTCATGTGTTAGGCCAGCCATGTCAATCTCAATATAACCCCCACAAATCTTGTCTACAAGTTTGGCATGGTTCATCTTATGATTGCATGACTGCTCTCCCTCATCTTGTAGCACAAACACATCCTCCATATTCTCCACCAGCTCTTCCATAACATCTTGCTTGCCTATCAAAATCATCTACTCAACCCAATCAACTACATCATCAAAATGCTCCATTCCGTAAACAATTTTCTACTCAACTCATTCCACACCCTCACCATAATAAACCAATACAACATGCTTACAATGTTGATCTGAAAAATTTACCCACCCTTTCCACCCATTCTATCTCACATGCACCACTGGAGAAAACTTATACTGAGATTCAGAATGTTTCAAGTTCAAAAATTGTAGAAGTTATGGAAGAAAATGAGGTTTTTTTTAGTCTACATCAACAAGTCATTTTAAAAGCTCAAGAACTTCATGATATGATGGCTACGGGAAATCAAGAAAGTAAATGATATATTGAAGATTGGTTTCACTCCATATTTTGTTTGCAACATCACTCCATACTTCAATAATTTTTGACACCATCTTTTCAAGGGAAGTTGGCTTCTCATACCCTAATATTTATTAACATGCATTTGTCAAATTTGGGTATCTGCATACTTGAAGCCTTATTTCAAAAATGGCTCCACTAGAGGTACTATTATACATAATCATATTCATTTTTTAAATCAGAATAGGTTAGTGTAAAAATAAATAAATAAATAAATAAAATAAATAAGGACATAAATAAATACATTTTGTTTTTATGTAAAAATAGTTGTTTTTGTTGCAACACATTGTGCAAATCAACATCGGTGATAAATGTTTTAATTTATTTGTGTATGTAGATGAATTATGATGGAAATAATAGTTATAAAAACACATATTCATTTTTATCACTGATTTGGAAAAAATGCTTGAATATCATATTTTTTGGCTTGTGGGCTTGATGAATTTATGAAAATACAGTCGGGACAGTCATGCTTTGGAGGGAAAAAAGGGAATATTTTTAAAACCTATTTCTATCTTAAGTAGCCCTTGATGTATACTTTCCAACCCAATTTGAATCACTCAATTTGGATTTGAAACGAAAACGTTATAACCAAAACATTGACAGGGTGTCTAGCAGACAACTTAGGAACAAAGTTAGGACAATCAGTTTTTGGAGGCCTAAATGACGATATTTTTAAAATATGTTTCTATCCTAAGTATCCATTTATTTTCAATTTCCAACCTAATTTGAATTACTCAATCTGGATTTGAAACGAAAAAATTATAACCAAAACATTGACAGGATGTCTAGTAGGCAGCTCAGGAACAAAGTTGGGACAATCGGTTTTTGAAGGCCTAAATGACTATATTTTGAAAACCTATTTCTATAGTATATTCCCCTATGAATATAGTTTACAAGGAAATTTGAATCACTCATTTTTAATATCGTATGAGAAATTTATGACCAAACTACTGACTATCAATCGTAAATCAGCACTTTTAAAACTCTGTTTTTCTAGTTGTTCACTTGTGTATTTGACCCGTCAGTTATTTTTTTTTTTCAAAACCTGTTTCTATTGGAGATAAATAAATGAATATACTTCCATTTCCAATTTGAATCATTCGATTCCGTCATCAAACGAAAAATCTATGCTTAAAATATCCACTGTTGTTCTAAGTGGGGAAATCGAAAATGACTATGTTATGTAGGTTGTTCTAAGTAAAATTGACATATCATATCATGGAATTTTGAAAACCTATTTCTATCGGTGATATAAACTTGAATTAGCTCTCATTTGGATTTTGAATCACTTGAATTGGACAAAAAAAAGGAGTTGTGATCAAAACACTACTGGTTAGTATGGTCGACCACTGCTCTCCCGCAGGTGACAAATAAATTTTACTTTGCTATTTTTTCTGTGGATTTGTTTTACAGAGTAACTACTTGTTAGTGTTTTGCATAATTCTTGGATTAGGGAGGCCCGATCACCTCTTTTTATCCATGATTTAATGTTTTATTGCAGGTAGACACTCATTTTTTGTAGGTCTTAGGAGAATAAAGAAGGTCAATTTATGGACGAGAGATTCTTGAAAGAAATTTTAATGAAACAAGGGCATTTCATCCAATTAATTATCTAATGGATTTAGATAGAAGAAATGAAGAATTGATTTCCATTCGAAGATTCATGTCACTGCTGCCAAAACATTTTTCCAAGAGATCAATATTTTCCATTAACAGATTGATATTCCCTTAGTAAATAATATCATAGCTGTTGTAACTTACTTTATTTATTTATATTTTGTTTTTAAATAAAGTGTTGTTTCTTTTCTAATTTCTCTTATGTTTTTGTGTTTTAGGTGTTGCTTCCTTCAAATTTAAGTTTCCACTCCATTGGTGATTGAACAATGAAGACATCGCCATGCAAGTTTCAGTTGCAGAAGGAAACTCTTCGGCAGCCCCAATTTTGTAAAAAGTTATTTTTGAGACTTGTGATTGTTTTTTTTGTTTTTTTCAATTCCTTTTCTTTCTTTTTTCTTTGTTGTTCCCTATAAGGAAGAACACTTTCGTGTGAATTTTTTGTTGTTCCTTATAGGGAACAACACTATTCGTGTGCATTTTCTTTATTACTCCCTATAGGGAACATCAATTTTCGTGTGCATTTTATTTGTTGTTCCCTACAGGGAACAACACTTTTCGTGTGCATTTTCTTTGATGTTCCCTATAGGGAACAACACTTTTTTGCGTGCATTTTTGTTGTTCCTTATAGGGAACAACACTTTTGGTGTGCATTTTCCTTTGCTATTCCCTACAAGCAACAACACTTTTTCGAGTGTAGCTACTGTTCCATAAAGGGAACAACTGTTGTTTCATAAAGGGAACACAACTTTTTCGAATGTTTTTGTTGTTCCTTCAAGGGAACAACACTTTGGGAGTATCTTCGAGAACAACCCTTCCTTCCTCTTGTGGGATTATTCCTAGTTCATCTTAACCACATTTTACTGATTCCATTTCATGGCATGAAGTACACTACTTTTATGAGGACAAGAATTATAGATTCTATTGAAGCGAGTTAATATAATTCACGTTATGATCTTTAACATGACAACTCCTTGATGATAGATTATTTTCAAAAGGGACACAATTATTTATATACTACTTTACTGCATTGTTTTCTATTGTACATGATACTGATTGATCATCTTAATACCATGTTGGTTCCACCCTTCCTAGTTATAATCCTCTCTGTCTGTAATAAATGAGATTATGGGTACATTTTTTTTCTATTGACATGTTCAACCTCTTCCACCATCCCTACTCTTAAGGAGTATTGACCCTCCCTCTATTTATCATAAAAATGTGTAATAACAGCAAAATTTTTCCTACAGATAGAGGATAGGGGGCCTCATTAAGAGCCAGCCTACCATGTTCATAAGGTTGTAATGAAGTGACATTCCCATTATGGCCACCACACCGGGGTTATGATCCATTCGATAGCCAAAATATCCTTGGAACATGAGGTTTCATCACGAGCTGGCCTAATCACTTTTGCTACATCCCAGTGAATGGCAGTGTGGTTATCTGGTTACCACGCCAGCACACTGATCTCTTCTGTAGAATAGCACTGGAACTCTCCATTTATAAATTGAGAACCCTGGCTCATACGGGTTAAAAAGAAACCCTACCGAGGCTATGGACGCTTGCTGGCAGCAGAGGCTCTGCTCATGGTATTGAAGTTATATCTTATCATCAATTATTATTATAATACCATTTTCTTATTCTCTCTTTTTATCGGAGGAG
Source organism: Pinus tabuliformis (assembly GCA_031772625.1). Taxonomy (NCBI): domain Eukaryota; kingdom Viridiplantae; phylum Streptophyta; class Pinopsida; order Pinales; family Pinaceae; genus Pinus; species Pinus tabuliformis. The sequence continues at coordinate 515,949,449 of CM062811.1, forward strand.
TTATTTCCTTAATTTTTCCCTATTTTGAACCTTTACGCATGAAAAATTTCTTTCTAATCAATCACATCATTTTCAGCTAGAATACTGTTAGCAAAGCATCTTTTTGATATATTGTTGTCCTTTTCTTTTTCGCATAACTTATCATCAATCCAAATAATCCTATCTCTTCTTCATAACTATGTTTACACACTTTGCTTTCATTATAACCATACCTCTCGTCATCCTATCATTGATATGTGTACTCTGCTTCATTTACTGTCGTATTGTTCATTCCCTTGCCTTGTCGTCAGCACAACACCTTTCATATGATTTATGGTCATGGAATCCCTTTTCCAATTGGAGGGGGGAATGTATGCATTATGGGATAGCATGCGATATAATTACTGAACTCTGCCATAACTTGATGATTTGACAAAATATTAGTATTGCATTTATACAAAAGTTTTTCTGATTGAAATTCTTGCATGCATCTTATCTGTTGCTATTCAAAACTAACACAGTGGATTCAAGAAAATTGCATGCCGAATAGTGAATTGTTTACAGGAGAACAACAAGTATGGGCAGAATTCTATTCGTAGCACGACCACACTATTGCAACTAACAGAAGAGGCTCGAGAAACTCACAGACACGAACAATTGTTCAGACATGATGTGCTTGCCTCAATTCCACCTTTTGCATCACTTTCAGTATCCGCTCAACTTACATTAGCATCAACAAATGCCAGTCCATACATGTCATTCTACATTTTTCTTTTCGGAGGTAAAACTTGAGGTAAAATAGCATAATTTTCTGATTTATTACGAATTTAGGAGAATTTTATGAAAATCCATTGAGCATTATTTACCATCATTCATTCTACATCTTTACCACTTCCCACTTTTCAGAGTCAGATTCTTTCAGTTTGGGGGAGTGTGCCTTTCATTTATTTATTTATTATGACCATGCCATTCATATCTTTGTCATCCATTGATCTTCTTATTCATTTTCAACACCTATTTTATTCCATGTTGTTTTACACCAAGCATAGATTTCAACAGATGGTAGCGACCACCTCAATTTGTTTTCTAGCATTGCATGAAGGCTTGCTAATTCTCTAGTTTTGGGGAGGAATTGCTACACATGATGAATGTTTTCTACTTTCTTTCTCATTTAAGGCATACAATTTCATTTTTATACAATGCAGAAATTGATTGACATACATCTTTAAAACTATGAACTAAATTCTTGTGATTTTTGGATAACAAAGAGGTATCATTAAAATACACAAACCCAGAAAATTTCAAGTTAAATTAGTTTGTCGAATTTCAGATATCATGCACTGTCACCTATAGCCATTTTGCTTATATCTCACAATACTTGCATCAAAATGATCTGATTTTTGGATCATAGAAGCATTAATATAGTAGAAATCTACTTGCAAAATTTCATCAAAATCTGGTTTGTAGTTTTTGAGAAAATGGTTAATGGAGTTTGTTGTTACCTTATATCATATTTTGTTGCAACTTCATATACATATAGTTGAACGTCAATGTAAAAGTTGTTATGCCTTCACCAACATTTCTAAAATTGAATATTCATTATTTGAGGAAGAATTCATTTGTTCCATCCATTTCATGAGTTGGGATGAACAATTTTTGTATTATTGCTTAGTTAATACAGAGTCTTTGGGTTGCATGAGGACATATAATACATATATTCATTTCAGGGGTATGTTGGGCCGCTAGTTTTTCATTATTATTATCACTATTTAATGTACCATTCTTTGTCACGTCATTTATCATGATTTGTCATATAATTCCATTTTATAATTATTTATACTCTTATGGATAAATATTATTTTTTCTCCTTTATTTTTAATAAATTGATGATTATTATGCATGATTTTACCAATGATGGTTTATTAATAAATTTGTTGTAACATCACTCACCATTTTAGCCTCCAAGATATTTTACATATTGCAGATTTGATCTCTAGCTCATCATTAAATATTCCAACTCAGAAATTCGTTGGAATAAGAAGTGATAGTTTTTCATTGGACGTTTCGGGCAAATGCAGAAGAATCTAGAAAATATGAAACATGGGTTTTGTTCAGAACAGACCGAATTAGTTTAAAATCTATAGTTTTCCAAAATTCGGTCTGTATTAAGAGAAACACAAGGTTCTCTAAAGATGTTTTTCCTAGATTCGTTGTTGTAGTTGGTTTCCAAATTATCTCAGTTGCAATACCAAATTCGACTTGTTCCTGTTGAATGCTAATGAAAAGATATTTCAGTTATGATTTTGTTGATCAATTTGTTGTGAATAATCCAATTTTGTTATGGGAATCATTTTGTAATCATATCTGTTGTAACTTCTCTCTGCTCTCTATGTATTTAAATGAGAACAAAGATCAAAGAGGGGGATCAATCCTTGTTATTTCAAACTGCTGTAATTTTAATTTACAGACTTGTGTTGTCAAGAGAACATGATCATATTGTAATATTATTCAAGTTCAATGATTAATATATAATTCGAGGTTGCTGTTCATTCGTTTTATCTGAAGTAGCTCAGCAACATTCGCTGGTGGCTAAGGGCCTGTTGATGCCTCGAAAATCGCTGCAACAACATTGGGGGATAACCACCCGGTCTGGACCTTAAAGCAACTCCTTTTCCGTTTGGTGTGGTGGCTCCGACTGGTTTAACTAGGTCCAGTTACCTTCTCCCTATTGCTATTGTTTTATAATGTATCTTTAACTACCAATAGACAGGGATATCAGATCACTTCTTCTTGCTGATCAGGCAAGAGAATGACCCTTAAGCTGATTTGGGTTCAGCCAAGCCACAACTAAAATTTTGCCTCTTTGAGGAGAGGACTTAAAAGAATGTAGAATTTACTCTAAATGCAAGCTTATTCTATGATGCAAGCAAAAGAAATTAATCTAAATCCTATCTTAATTAGGCAGATATAGATCTAACCCAACTAAGAGCAAGATAATTAAAGTATTGGGATTTAGATATGTCTTGTTTATAATGAATATCAAGTTAATGAAGTAGTTCAATTAGCTGATATTATGGATATCAAAACACATCCTATTGAGACCTTTTAACTGAAATAATAAACTAACAACACTCAGGAAGTGGTTCACATAAATGATATTGATTATCAAATCAACAAATCCAATAACTAAACAATAATATGTGGAAATAGTTCACAACATATTACAACTCAATAAATCAATTTTAATAAGGCAGATTTCTGAGTAAATAGTTACTCAGAAATCAGAAATTAATCCATAAGAACATAGATACATGATAACAACATTGAGACAAACTGCCCATATTGACAATAATGCACAAATATGAATAAAATGACACATTCCTGTTACCATAAAAATGAAACTGATATTTAAAACAGTAGTATTAAAAATACCAATTTATTGCATCCATTTCTCCGATCTTGGTCTCCAACAGTTCTTTACATTGCTTGAACTTCTGCCTTCAAAGCTAAAGCCACAATAGTGAAAACTCTGCCCCTCATACATAATTCAAGATACAAAGGAAAAATCCTCAATAATCCCCAGATCTGAGATTTTCTCTCCTCTCTCCTACAACTCTAAATTCCTATTACAGTAGTGCTTTTAGAAGTCTAGCATTGCAGAGGAGAGCAACCCCTATTACCTTCTGCAATCTATTATTTATACTATTTTGCAAAGGAATTTTGGAGAAGAGAGTTTGTTGAAGAGAAATCTGCCAAATACAATTTTACTTGCTCAAAATTCTGATCTTCAATTGCTGGAGTATTCTCATTGACTGAGATCTTTTTCCCCATATTTCTTCCACTGTTTTCCTGCAAAAAGAAATCAAAATAAATCAAAATGCAACAATAAAATCAACATGGCATTGCTGGCCTCTAAATCAAATCTAATCAAATTCTATTTAATTGAAAATAAAATATAAAGTTGCTCTTGATGCCTGGGATGGTTTGATTGGCAAAGAATATCATTGACCAATGGATCTGCATTTAGAAGAGGCTTTGGACAAATGAAAATGAAGAAAATGACTCAGAAAATTGATTTTGTTTTCAAAATTCGGAGCCTGATCTTCTGCCTGATTTTTGACTCAATAAATTATTAAATCTGTTGGTGAAACCTCCTCCAAAATGTTCTCCTTGATTTTCTCTTTCCAATGATCCGTCCTGGGCCTCATTTTGCCAAGTATAACTCAATTTATGAACCTCCAAAGTTGATGGATCAAATCTGGTATGAATCTGGAAATTCTGTTGCTGGGCTAAAAATCAAAATTCTCATTAAAAATTAAATCCTAAATTAGAATTTTAATTAATTATAAATTAATTGTTAATTATAAACTAAACTAATCATTAATAACCTATTTATTAATCTAACTAACTGATCTCTAATTAGTGATTTATAAACAAATTTAATCTAATTAAAAACTAATCAATATTAATCTAAATGATATTTAAATTTTAATTAAATTAATTAAATATTAATTAAATTAATATAATATATTACATATAACATATTAATATATAAACTAATATTAATATATACGAACCTACACTACGTCACTTATTCACTCATCGTATGAGTGAGTTTCAAACCAATGTAAGTATTATAAAAGTTATGCCTTAATGCCCCTTTGCAACATGGCTTGACTTATCGCATTGGGGAATGAGTGTATGGGTTCTTAACGTGTTACAATGCCAAAGTCCCCGATGCGATATCGGCAATTGGCGTCGGGAGAGTATGAGTCCATCGGGATTTTAAAAACATGTCATTTGAAAGCTCCCGATGCGATTAAAACTTCCGATGCGAAATTAATCTTTTTTTTTAATATTTTTTATATATTAAAATTTAATTTAATTAATTTAATTATATTTTAAATAATAATTAATTTAAGATTTAATATTAAAGATTAATTTTTTTATTTTGATTTATTTTATAAACTACAACTATTTAAAATGAAAAATAAATTATAGCCACTTTGAAATTATGATTTTTTTTAGATTAATAATTTATTGGAGTAAATTACTAAAATCCGGTTGCTTCATGATTTGGCTATATGGAAAAACGTTAGTAAAAACTCACTACGGGTTAATATTTAAACTGAATGTATTATTGAACTAATTTATTTACAAAATGCGATATTGTACATTTTATGCATTTTTTAAACCAGGCTATATAAATAATCAGACTTTCAAAGGAGCGCCATTTTCAAACCAGTTGACCAAATGAGGTGAAACAAGCATCAATGTGAAGCTTATAGAAAATCGATTCTAACAAAGTAATCAAAACAAGAATCCAAAGAAAACTAAAAATTAACAAAAGTGTGGGGCAATCAACTAAAATAAAAATCCAAAAAAGTATTTGGCCAGTTTTAATAGAAAGGGTCCCCATTATTTGAGTTCAGCGAACCAATAATGGGGGGGTTGTGTTTTTACCACAACAATGGCGACACGCGGGAGAAGAACCAGTTATCTCTCTTTGTTATGAATGAGATTTTCCTAAAATTAAAGTAAAAATAATTAAAGAAGAGAAAATTTTGCGTGAAATGCTTGACTAGGTTCGTTAGTCTGAATAAAAACCAGAGTCATCTAACTGTAATTTTTCTTAAAATTTCTCATAAATTAAAATATTTCAAAACTCTATATCAGTCATTAATTAGTTGTAGAGATAAAGCAGGGGTCACTTTACAGCTTTAACTTTTTAAAATATACTCATTTGCCACAGGTAGAGCCACTGCTGCCAGCAAACATCTATAGTTTCGACAGGGTTACCTTTTAATCATAAATGATTCAGAATCCCATCTTTCCAAGAATTATTGACCTAGAGATAAATCCATCAATATATGTTTATTTTTATTTTTATTTTATTTTTTAAAAGTAAATCTTTAAAAGCCATTATCCTGGTATGGTGGCCAGATAGTTGACAATGCCATTCACTGGTTAAAATTGGACTGAACAAGCTGGCTCGTGATGAGACCCCTTGTCTTATAATTGTTTGCAATCATAAGCCATTACCCTGGTTTGTTTAGCAGTGTTGGTAATGTCAGTCTATTTTTCCCCTATGATCATGGTAAGCAGGTTCATGATGAGACCTCTTATCTTTTAAGGTTTTGAATATATTTTGGATTATACTCTAGAAAAATAAGACTCTTCGGGACAGGGAGAATCATTGACTCCTTAAGAGTTAAGAATGACAATTTCAGAGTTGAAGGTGCTTTGCTGTAAAGTGTCTTTACTTGGTTAAAATTACTTTTCTTGACTGATAATAGAATTTTGAAAGATTTTAATAAAATTTTGAAATCTCAAAATGATTATAATTTTGATGAAAAAGAAATTTCTTCAGATTTTATGATACTTTGCCAAGTTCTCTTGATTGGTAATCTCTTCCTTAAGTATGTCTACCTCTATAATAAGAAAATCAAACTTCATTAAGAGATTTAAGAAAAGCTAATAGGTGACTATTAACAATTTTTTCCATGTATGCTGACCATTGTTAGGTAACAAGTAAGCCTTCCATATAAATCATGGCAAAGTTACCAAAATCAAAACTGAAAACCAAAGTAAAAGAATTCTTATGCTAAAATGAGAAGGAAATCAACAAACAAAAATAAAAATGAAGAAATCTTAAAAATGGAAAGGAAAATCTCAGTTTCGAAAGATAAACTCAAACAAGAATGTTTATACCAATGTCTCAACAATATGAAGAAAAAAAAAGTAATCACGTAATCATTTCTTCCTATGTCGAGATTTGGGAAAATCATACCTTGCAGGGTTGTGAGTATTTTAGGATTTTTCCATAGCAACGATGATAAAATTCAGACACAATGAAAACTTTTCTGTCTGATATTAATCTTCTTGTTTCAAAGAATCGTCTTAATCATTTTCTAATAAAAGGAATGCTTAAAGAAACAAACTAAAGGTTCAGAAACTTCCTGGTGTAGCTGTTTCAACGAAGATTATCGCTGCTTCATGAAATTAAGCCAGGAGAAGAGTATGGACTTCGAAAATATGATCTAGCAGAGGATTGAAAGCTTTAAATGGAGAACTGCAAAACAGATTTTTTATATCAGCAAAAACAAAACTGAAACTAAAGTAATGAAATGGAAATTAATGAAAGTGGGTACATGAATCTTACCATTGGATAGTTTCTTTTGATCTTACCTGAAAGGTATCAGTTTCTCCAAACTAGCTGACTTCTTATTTTAATTAACATTAAAAACATGAAGAAGTAAAACTAACCAAAATCATATAACCCAAGATCATTATTTATTTTATTTACACTAAAGCAAGCAGTCACATATAAAATGGAATGCTTAGTGTTCAAGAGAAAACAAATGCATCAGAAATAAGAATGAGAATTTGCAATAATGATTGTTTCTCAAAATATTATTAGTTTCATATACAAAATCAAGACCAAATCCAAGATGATAAAATTTAAATATGAAAATAGAGAGGTCTTGAATTCCGTTTTTAATTATGGACTTATATATTTGAAACTGAAATATATCAAAATGATTTAAATGTACTGCAAATTCGTCAGTAACCGCTTTCTTACCATAATTATTACCCAAGCTTGCTTTTAAAATAACACATCGCCTCATCGGATGATCCACACAACATGTTTCTTCACCATGCTTGAATTTTAATTTGCAAAACTTCACTTTTATTGCTATGCCATATATTGATTAAATGTTAACGGCTTAGAGGCATGCATTGGAAGTTCTCGCATCAAAGGTTGCAATGGCGAATCGCCGATATGAAAATATGCGAAGAGAAGTTGTGCTATGAGATGGAGCGATCGCATCATTAAAGAAATATTATATCGGGGATTGGGGAATATTGACACTGTGCTTCCCACATCGCGCATCGCACATCGCAGAATCAGAGATTTGATGTAAGCATAAATAACAATGCGACGAAGCGATTGCGATATCGGCGATTGGCAAACTTTTGGTACCCGATGTAACACGATATGATTCTTGCGATGCCGATATGCGATGAATGACGTGGCTAGTCGGCGATCGGCAATTTTAAGCACATGGTGTAACAATATTTGATATGCCGATATGCGATGAAGAGCGGACCCGATAATTTTTTATGATGGGATTTTAATAACATATCGGATCCGAGACATCGGCCCCTTTTTAAAGTTATGCTCCTACCATTATTGCGATTGAGCGGACGCGATATTTTATGAATTTGATTTGAATTTCATATCGGGTCCGGAATTATGTGGTCATCGCAATGTCTGTAAAGTTGTTTATCGGAGATCAGTGATTCATGATCATGGAAGTATACTTCATTTGCAAACCTCCGATTTGTGAAATGCGATGTGGCATATGAGTAAGATAATACGTCGGAGGTCTTTGATGAACAATTTGTTATCAAAAGAAATACTAAGAACCACTTCCGATGAAATTTTATGATGCGAATGGTCTTATGATATTCCTTGAAATTTCAATTGGGTTTTCTAATGAATGAAAGCAAATCTACAAAGATGCTTAAATTCTAATGAATCAGAAATGAAATTTCCCTGAACTTGTTGCAAATTTGAAATGGGTTTGCTGCTTACTACAAGTTTTGAAAACAAAATGAAAACCTGCAAATAAAACAGAACACGAATAAAAAATAAACTAAGGAAAAGAGAAACTAATAAGAGATGAGAACGAGCTTGCAAATGCATACCTGGAAGGAAATTGTCTGCAAATTTTACCTTATGAATATTCAAATTCTTCCTTTGATTTATCAAATTTTCTCTTCGTTTAAAATCATCTCATTATTTATTCTAAATCTAAGTGTGCAATCAGCCTGAATAAAATCTGTTTATTCATGTTCAGGAAATATAGAATTTACCAGAAATAAATTTGAAAATAGTCTTCCCTTTTAAATTGAAATAACAATTTATTACCTCTGCTCATTTCGAATTAGCTTGAAAAAATCTGTATTGCTATAGTGACTGTTTAATAATGCCTTTAGTAAATAAATATGATGCGTATTGTAGCATCAAATAATAAACTAAAGATCAGAAAGGAATAAAGCCACTAATTGAGGCAAAATGTCAAAACAGATTTGAATGTGTGCACACAGCAGAATGAACATCCTTAACAAATTCTGAGGAAGATAATATGAACTTCATATGATTACCGTGAAAGGTTTGACTGACTAATAATGATTGAATTAGAATTAATCTTATCATAGACAGTCATACATTTCATGGGATAATGAGGTCATGAAGCTTTCTATCCTCAAATCCTTATCATATAAATTTCAAAAGAAAATCTTAGAAGGAAATCCCGAAATGAATAAAAGTGGCTTTGAGGCAATCGATACCAAGTGCAACTTTAATTGAATTTAATCAAGACATTATTCAAAATAGGCATAGTAGAGGTATTGCTGTAAGAAATTTAAAAGAAAACAAGAATTAAAATTTTCTGATAGGGAAAAATATTTTCACTGAACATGTATGAGAATGGCTGATTGCTTTGTTTTATTTTTAATCTACAGAACTGTTAAAAATAAATTATCTATACAAAACAAACTAACTAAATTAATTCTACTCCTATTCTAACCATATACATGAAAATGACTAGGTATAGTCATATTTCCAGTGTAGCCATTTTCTCATTTTTGTTCCCACGTTTATGTACAGTTCAAATGTTAGTAATAAAAATACAAATTTGACTAAACTAAGGAAAATAAATATGAAATCAGAATGTACAATTATTGTTAGGAACTTAATTAAAATCTCTCTCTCCTGAAATTTCCTTTCCAATTGACTACCTATTAGATCATAAAAATTTGGATGGATTTCTATTAAGGATTGAGAAATGTTCAAAGGAAGAGATAACAGGCCAGATTGTGAAGATGAGCTTTTAGATTCTTTGACCTGAAAAAATTTGTTAGTGTTATGTACAAATGTTAAATCATTGACAATTTTACTTGAAGGAAAAATTTCCAAACAATTTTCGAATGAGTCAATGAAAAATGGATGGAAGCCTTTCAAATAAAATGTCAATTTATTAATTGAATTGAATTGCTGGCCAGATTGCAAAAATACATTCTCTTGTTGACATTGCCTTTGAAAAGATAGAAGCTTTTGATGAAACATTAGCATTGATATAAATTGGAATATTAATATCTTTCGATGCTGATGATTATAATATGAAACTTGAATTTCCCAATTGGGCAATGCATCAATTGAGTGTTTGATAATAAGGTATTCAATATGCCAGCTGAAAGTGTGAAAAATTTGAAAAATTAAATCTGATTTTATACAAAATAAATGGGGAAATAAAAATAAAATGAAATTACTATTTTTACAACTAATGTTACAGCACATTTGGGATCGTTTTGAAATGATTTCATTTTCACAAGGAATGGCCAGAATTATGGAATTTGGGTAATTTCGAATTCCAACTTGTGAAATAGAAAACAAATTATGATTATGAATAGGAATGGGAGTTTGATCCTCATATGAATCATAAATTGGAATGATTTCTTGAATGGTGAAATCATGAAGATAATTTGCTGCTCTAAAATGAGGATTAGTTGGGATAATTCCTAAATTGAAGCGTTCCTCATCCTCAGATGTTATTTGAATTTTATCATGAGGATTCTCTTGAGAAGAATAAAAATCAACATCCTCAATGTCAGAGTAATCATCATAAATGACCTCACAAGATTGCCTAGAATTCCCTTCGATTTCATCCAATATACCAAAACAAGGAGGAAAAAAAATCTCATGTTCATTAGTGGCAAAAGAATGATCAATTATTATTTCTTTATCTTGATAAAAATTAAATGGTAATTCATTTAAATCATCTTCTTTAATTTCTAAAATATCATTAATACCAAGAGGAAAAATATTACCATCATTGAAAATATCAGGATAAAGGGGAAAATGTGAACCTGAAACAATGCATTTAAAGATGTCTCTGTTTGAGAACTCTTGTGCATTATGCTCATTGTAAATTTCAGATTGCAGATCATTCCTTTGCGTGCATATGCTTTCTTGAAGAACGCTGCTTTGCTTTTCTGATTTTGGCATTTGCTCATCATGGAAAAATTCATAAATTTGTACAGCAGTTTGCATTTTATTTACTTTGATTGCTGCTTGTACTCGCTGATTTGCGATTTGATTTTCCGAATTTACTTCAAAGTAGCTTTCAGATTTCAAGGCGGCTTTTTCTCCAAGATTGCTGTTGTTGTCTTCTTGCATTTGAATGGAAATATTTTCCAAGCTTTGTGAAACCACTTCATCACCATTTATTTGTACATCCAAATTGGGACTCTCATTTATATTGGAAGGGGATGGAACAAAGCTTGAATTAATTTCATATGGATTGGGAATGGGTGGAAGAGAACAAATATATTCAAACCAATCTAATGATTCTTCTTCCGTAGGTTTATCTTCGTCTTTAAATCTTAAACAATTCAAGTGAAATCGAATATTAAAATCATTAACAGACTCATTTTCAAACCTACTTAGGTATTCAATTTCTTTACATACCTGTTCATAATCATAGATGTCGAATTTACAAATGAAAATTGTAACAAATTGATCCCAGCTGTGGATTGAAGCAACTGGAAGAGTTCTACACCAGCTTCTGGCTTTTGCCGCAAATGTAAGAGTAAAAATTCTGCATAGGATGCCTTCATCAATTCCTTGAAAATCATAATTTGAAATGTTTTGAATAAATTGAAAGACATGGTTAAAGCAGAAGAATTTCTCTTACCATTGAACTTTACCTGAGACAAGAATCTTACCACTTCGGGTGGGGTATTGGAGGATGAATGTCCATGGATACAACTCCAAATTGGAAGCTTAAGAGGAGCCATCACAATAAATAAAATATTAAAATTGAAAAGACTCCAATAGAAAAATTTCTCAGGCCCTCCTTCTAGCGCCAAAAATGTTGATGCCTCGAAAATCGCTGCAACAACATTGGGGGATAACCACCCGGTCCAGACCTTAAAGCAACTCCTTTTCCGTTTGGTGTGGTGGCTCCGACTGGTTTAACTAGGTCCAGTTACCTTCTCCCTATTGCTATTGGTTTATAATGTATCTTTAACTACCAATAGACAGGGATATCAGATCACTTCTTCTTGCTGATCAGGCAAGAGAATGACCCTTAAGCTGATTTGGGTTCAGCCAAGCCACAACTAAAATTTTACCTCTTTGAGGAGAGGACTTAAAAGAATGTAGAATTTACTCTAAATGCAAGCTTATTCTATGATGCAAGCAAAAGAAATTAATCTAAATCCTACCTTAATTAGGCAGATATAGATCTAACCCAACTAAGAGCAAGATAATTAAAGTATTGAGATTTAGATATGTCTTGTTTATAATGAATATCAAGTTAATGAAGTAGTTCAATTAGCTGATATTATGGATATCAAAACACATCCTATTGAGACCTTTTAACTGAAATAATAAACTAACAACACTCAGGAAGTAGTTCACATAAATGATATTGATTATCAAATCAGCAAATCCAATAACTAAACAATAATATGTGGAAATAGTTCACAACATATTACCACTCAATAAATTAGTTTTAATAAGGCAGATTTATGAGTAAATAGTTACTCAGAAATCAGAAATTAATCCATAAGAACAGAGATACATGATAACAACATTGAGACAAACTGCCCATGTTGACAATAATGCACAAATATGAATAAAATGACACATTCCTGTTACCATAAAAATGAAACTGATATTTAAAACAGTAGTACTAAAAATACCAATTTATTGCATCCATTTCTCTGATCTTGGTCTCCAACAGTCCTTTACATTGCTTGAACTTGTGCCTTCAAAGCTAAAGCCACAATAGTGAAAACTCTGCCCCTCATACATAATTCAAGATACAAAGGAAAAATCCTCAATAATCCCCAGATCTGAGATTTTTTCTCCTCTCTCCTACAACTCTAAATTCCTATTACAGTAGTGCTTTTAGAAGTCTAGCATTGCAGAGGAGAGCAGCCCCTGTTACCTTCTGCAATCTATTATTTATACTATTTTGCAAAGGAATTTTGGAGAGGAGAGTTTGTTGAAGAGAAATCTGCCAAATACAATTTTACTTGCTCAAAATTCTGATCTTCAATTGCTGGAGCATTCTCATTGATTGAGATCTTTTTCCCCATATTTTTTCCACTGTTTTCCTGCAAAAAGAAATCAAAATAAATCAAAATGCAACAATAAAATCAACATGGCATTGCTGGCCTCTAAATCAAATCTAATCAAATTCTATTTAATTGAAAATAAAATATAAAGTTGCTCTTGATGCCTGGGATGGTTTGATTGGCAAAGAATATCATTGACCAATGGATCTGCATTTAGAAGAGGCTTTGGACAAATGAAAATGAAGAAAATGAAGAAAATGACTCAGAAAATTGATTTTGTTTTCAAAATTCGGAGCTTGATCTTCTGCCTGATTTTTGACTCAATAAATTATTAAATCTGTTGGTGAAACCTCCTCCAAAATGTTCTCCTTGATTTTCTCTTTCCAATGAGCCGTCCTGGGCCTCATTTTGCCAAGTATAACTCAATTTTTATGAACCTCCAAAGTTGATGGATCAAATCTGGTATGAATCTGGAAATTCTGTTGCTGGGCTAAAAATCAAAATTCTCATTAAAAATTAAATCCTGAATTTGAATTTGAATTAATTATAAATTAATTGTTAATTATAAACTAAACTAATCATTAATAACCTATTTATTAATCTAAGTGATCTCTAATTAGTGATTTATAAACAAATTTAATCTAATTAAAAACTAATCAATATTAATCTAAATGATATTTAAATTTTAATTAAATTAATTAAATATTAATTTAATTAATATAATATATTACATATTATTAATTAATATATTACATATAACATATTAATATATAAACTAATATTAATATATACTAACCTACACTACGTCACTTATTCACTCATCGTATGAGTGAGTTTCAAACCAATGTAAGTATTATAAAAGTTATGCCTTAATGCCCCTTTGCAACATGGCTTGACTTATCGCATCGGGGAATGAGTGTATGGGTTCTTAACATGTTACAATGCCAAAGTCCCCGATGCGATATCGGCAATCGGCGTCGGGAGAGTATGAGTCCATCGGGATTTTAGAAACATGTCATTTGAAAGCTCCCGATGCGATTAAAACTTCCGATGCGAAATTAATCATTTTTTTTTTTTTATATATTAAGTTTTAATTTAATTAAATTAATTATATTTTAAATAATAATTAATTTAAGATTTAATATTAAAGATTAATTTTTTTTATTTTGATTTATTTTATAAACTACAACTATTTAAAATGAAAAATAAATTATAGCCACTTTGAAATTATGATTTTTTGAGATTAATAATTTATTGGAGTAAATTACTAAAATCCGGTTGCTTCATGATTTGGCTATATGGAAAAACATTAGTAAAAACTCACTATGGGTTAATATTTAAACTGAATGTATTATTGAACTAATTTATTTACAAAATGCGATATTGTACATTTTATGCATTTTTTAAACGAGGCTATATAAATAATCAGTCTTTCAAAGGAGCGCCATTTTCAAACCAGTTGACCAAATGAGGTGAAACAAGCGTCAATGTGAAGCTTATAGAAAATCGATTCTAACAAAGTAATCAAAACAAGAATCCAAAGAAAACTAAAAATTAACAAAAGTGTAGGGCAATCAACTAAAATAAAAATCCAAAAAGGTATTTGGCCAATTTTAATAGAAAGGGTCCCCATTATTTGAGTTCAGCGAACCAATAATGGGGGGGTTGTGTTTTTACCACAACAGGGCCCTACCTCTGGTGGATTAAACTGCTTCTCTGTATTATATCTTTCTAATTTCCACAAGATTGATTAATTTGTTAATTTTCCCATCTTATGTGCCTTTTACTGTTTTCCTGTATTGAAGGAATATCTTTGCTTTATATGATTTACAACACTGTCGTTTGATTCAGTTTACATTCATTGCATATTAAGTTACTTAGATAATTATTCGGATTGATTTAATCAACTGTAAAGAGTTTGGTTATTGCTATTGAACTCTCAGATTGATATCATTTCCAGTTGGATTGCTTCATAGAGATTGAGTATGATTTAGATTGAATCAACTAAGAAGAGATGAGTTATTGCTACTATGCTCTCGGCTGATGTTATTGTTGATTAAATTGTTTGTGTGAGATTTGATTACGATTTCAGTAAAGGATTAGGTCTTGAAGCTTGGATGTCATATTTCCTTTAATGATTGCAATTTGAGTTTATTAGATGTATCCATTTACTCTTTTATGAAATGTCTATACTTCCTTTTAAGAACATTACTCTCTGGATTTATAGCTCGCACATATTGTGTACACTCTTGAAACAAAAAGACTTGCCCGGGTTGATGATTAATGTGAGGTAATTAGAAGTATTAAAAGACACCTTTTAGCAGCCAACAACATTGAGGGTGCTTTTGTTGACTATCAACAGAGTGGCGGGGTCCCAGACAGAACATGAGACTAACAAGTCGAAGTTCCTTTATGCTATTGACTACACAGATCCTACGATCTTCAACTGGGCAGAGGCCATGAAGATGAACATCAAGTGCCAGTTGTCCAAAGCCAAGGCGGAGAATCTAAAGCAATTTTTCTTCGGATCTGTACTTATGACCTTCTTCCTAGAACGAGTACTGTTAGTGTCAGTGCTTTCACACTACCATTAGTGATCAAATTTCTCTTTTGCATTTCATATTAGGTGTCCCATTCTGATGAGCTACACTCTATTAGGTCATGGTTCAACTGATGTTAGGGTTTCATTTCATTTGTCCCTCATGGTATATATCTTCTGACTTAATTTACATATCTTTTCAGTCATTCATGGTCATTTCAGTTTATTTCATTTATAAAAACAAAATCAGACTTAGGGTTTAGTTTCACTAGGTCTTAGGGTTTTTCACCATGGTAATTCAAAGGAGTAATAAATGTTAGAAGACACATGAGGGGGTTAGCAAAGTTAAAGAATCATAATTTCCTTTTTTGTAAGCTTAATACAGCTCTTTAACCTCAAAACTTGTTTTGAGGTAAAGCAGAGCATTTGTATTTTTATTATTTTATTTCCATGTAATTTAATATAATTTTATGGTTTCTATATGTAATAAATTTTTATATGCTACTCCTGGTCACCTAGTGACATTTCCAACTCCTGCCACTGCAAAAAGTCAAAGAAATTAGCATCAACTCCACCTGTCAAAAGCAAAAAGGTCAAATCTCAGTGAAACAGAGCATTTCAAGAAAGCAAATAAAACATTATAAAGTGGGTTTTTAGAAATGAAAAATCAAAAGGGTTATAAAGCTATAAAAGGCCATCTATGTTTATGTCACCTCATTGTTGAAGTGGAATTGCATTGGAGAGCCAAAAAAGCAATTTTTAGTTGTTATTGCGCAAAGGGAAGCAAGTTGGGTATTTTCCAAGAAAATCACAGAAGCTGTGCACCTATCAGAAAGCGTTGTGCATTGGATGAGCACTGCGTACATGGGAGGTTCTGATCGTGTTAAATAACACTAGCATTGTGAATCGGATTAGTGTTGCGCACCTATTTCAGGGCGTTGCACACCTGTTGAACGCGCCTAGAACCGCTGCTAAATCACCTAGTTTACCTCAAAACACCTCAAATCTGCCAGGTTCACTTCCTCTACAAGTAAGTGCACTCTTCCCTCTTGCTGTAAAGTGTTTTTCTTGTTGATCTTTCATCCATGAAAATCAAACCCTCATTTCACTGTTCATCATAGTTTTTCACTATGGTTGCACTATTCACGTAAGTCTTTCCTTCATTTCTGCTACTACTGCCCAAATTCCCCTATACTAAAACCTTACCCCTATATAAACCTTATCTCTCATAACACTCCCAAAACCTACTCACTCCCCTTATTCCCTAAATCCCCAAACCCTTCACTTCCTTAATCCCATTCATATCCCCTTTTCTCCTCACTCATTTTATTTCTTTTTGAAATCTCTTCATACTCATCACTCACCCACACTACTCCTTCATTCCTCACTAGCATTTACAGTCACTAAAACCAATGGATAGTGATTATGAAACTGGGGAAGAGAGCCTCAGTGACAGCTCTAGGGAAATAAATTTGTAGTAGAAGAGACCTCACAAAGGGGGAAGATAACCAGGGAGGAGCCCATTAGTCTCATAGAATTACTTGCTTGTCCACTTGCCATCTCATGTTTCAAACATCAGTCTTGTTATAGTTTCTGTGAAATGGTGGAGAGGGTCAAATTCCATCATGAATTGGCAAGGCTATTTGTGACTCACTTGGACAATAATGAAGTTCAACTTGTTGGAGTTACCTTCACTCTTTCACCTGCTATCATTTCAGAGGCTACAGGCATCCCAAATGTAGGTGAAAAATGGAACAAAGGACAATACATTGACAAGGAGTTTTATGAGCCTTACATCAAGGCTACATGTCTTGGCAAACTGAAAAGAGTGTTTCCCTTCAAATTCCTAGAGGACAGGTTTGCTCCACTCATGAAAATCATCATTAAATATTTTACTTGTGAAGGTAGGTTTTCAAGGTTGTATGCCTACCACATTAGATTATTGATGCATTTTACTAGAGTGAGAATGATGGATATTCCTTACTTCATGTTCTGGAATATTGAAAAGATGGCACACTATGTTAAGAAAAATCCATATCCCCAACAACTGAATAGCATCTACCACTTCTCTGTGATCAAGATCATTGTTTTACATCAATTGAATCTACTGAATATACCATGGGAAACCTTCATTTCTCATGAGGTGTTCAAAGGCCCTAAGATATTCTCATCAGTGCATTAGGAGGAAGGTGAACCTTCAAGACATGAACAAGTCAAAGACGTTGAAACTGTTGGAGTGCCAGTGTTTGTCACTTATGAGAGAGGCACTAGGAGACTTTTTGCAGCTGCTAGGTGAGTATTATCTCCACAAGGAGTGGAAGGGGTCTCACCTTCATCTACATGCCAGAGGCAAATGCTATCTCCACAAGGAGTGGAAGGGGCTTTGCCTTCTTTTTCAGAAAAATAGGTACATGTTGAACAGCACAGCAAGGACCAAGGTAAAGCCAAAGAAAAAATGCAAGAGGAGGATCCTAGTGATGAGAAAGAGAGGGAATTTGACCTAGTTGTTCATGAGGAAGAACATGGAATTGATGTCATTGATTTAGAGACCCAAAGTGCTAAGGACACCATCAAGAAACAAGAGGTTGACATTCAAGCCTTGTCATCAATTTGGAAAGGGAAAAATGGATCATCAATTACCTTGAGCAAGAAAACAAGAAATTAACTGACAAGCAGGTTATCATGGAGTTGCAAATGATTAGAGAAGAGAGGCAAAAGGCAAAGAAGGAAAAGGTCAAGATGACCTCCATTGAGCAAGAAATTGAGAATGACCGAGAAATTTGGTTAGAGAGGGTGAACTTTCACCTTGAGAAGCTACTTGAGAAGGCTAATAAATAAAAGAAAATGCTTCACCACATCACCTATCACTGTATGACTCGGAATAAGATATGTAATATAAGGATAAGAAAGCTTAAGGCAAGACTGAGGAAGGCTTTGAGAAGCAAAAAGGAGTAAAACAAATTAGAAATACTAGCTGATACCTCATTAGCTCATCAAAGTAGTGCATGAGGGTGTCCTGTGCCAAATTTGGGACAATTTTGATAAAATTTTGTAATTTTCAAATTTTGAATTTTGAAACACAGGAAATCCCAACGGTGGCACTGGGCTTTTGATGGAGGCACTTTTTGGAGAAGTGGCTTACATTTTTCAGATTCAGTGGTGGCATTGTGCTTTTGATGGAGGAAATTTTTGGAGAAGTGGCTTACATATTCAGATTTACCATGATGAGAACATCAATCCCTGAAAGTTTCAGAAAACTTGGAGATCTTAGTCACCTAAAGGTAAAAAAACCATCAAAAAATGACCTCTTTGCCACTTTTTTGACACACAGGAAGCAGTCTTGGGAGATTCCAATTTTGAGGGGGAAAATGACCTCTAAATTTAGAAATTCAATTTTTTCTAGAAACTAGATAGGTAGACCTTTCCAACAAGCCATCTTGGGCTCAATTTGGTTAAGGGGAAGGCCCCCAAAACTGGCTTGGAAAACGCGCTGCGCATAGGATGGATTTTGCTAGGTTTCCCCAAAAAATCAAATTTTCGCATAGTTTTTCTATAATTTGAATTTTTCTCTCCTTTTGGATGAATCTATGAATGTAAATGATGCTATGGTGTGTAAATGTAATTCAAAAATGACTCTTGGGGGTAGATTCATCATTTTGAGGTGGTTTGAGGTTGAATGAATCAGTTTCCATGGTTTTAGAGGCAAGTTGTTCCACTGTCTATATTCCTGTTCTTAGTTTAGATATGGTTGAAACCACCCCTCTTCTCATGGATTCAACCCCTGATGGCTAGAACAGGTGGTTTGGTGCCTATATTATGTACTTTCTTAGTCATTTGTAAGGGTTGAACTCTTGTGGATGCTTTGAGCTTCATTGTACATCACTACAGCAGTTTGGCAAGGAAATAAACTAGGGTTTGCAACTATTTTTGTGGGATTCTTGTGGTAATGTATCTTGGCATTGTTTCTCCTTTTGTCATTAGTTTTTTCTCATGCGTTACATGTCCAAAATCTATTTCATTCTTCTTAACTAAATGAATCAAGATAGATAGGTAGAATACATTGATAACAGTGCTCTTCCTTGAGGATACATTTAGTTTTTGATGTTTTCAGCTGTTTTAAGAGGACTAGTGATCTTTGCATGTCCTCTTCAGCCCCTCACTAGTCTTAGACCTACCATCTCACTCAATTATAAGTGCTAAAACACCTACCTACCTCGCCCCATAGAACACCCTGCAATTCTAACTTGATTTCCCGGACCCAAAGTTGCCTGCTCCATTTGATCCAGCAACCAACTCATCAAAATCAACCAAAAATCCTAGAGTTACTATACCTATCCTAAAATCCATCTTTTATTTAGTCATCTCAATTGAGATTGACAAGGAGAGAGCCCTCTCCCGACCTGGTAGGGCTAGCTACCAGGTTAAGCTTGGTTTGTGGTTATCCTAAGATTGCCTCCCTTCAGCCTGAGATTGATCTAGGCTCTAACAAGTACCACTATTCCAGTATCAGTTGATTGAGGTAGATCCTCTTATGCCACACGATCTGCGGATGGCCCACTGGATTCATTTGATGCCCAAGATCACTAGGGGTCATCATATGTATACTGACCTACATTATTTTCATGATTATGACGACAAAAGATCGTCATAGAGGACTGGCCATACAACAACACTGATTTCCATGGAGATCCAGACATGCCCTTACCATATGGAGAGGAATTTGATGATGAAGATAAAATATCAAATTTTTAATTTTGATCTTTTTAAATTGTTTTTGGTATATATGTGCGTATAACATTTCTCTTGTTTATGCAGATGTTGGACCAGAGTGGCCAACTGGATGTCCCTGATAGCCAGGCACGTCCCACACCCTATCGAAACTATCGCCCCTTATCAGGAAGGGAGCGACAATGAGGAGGAGATCACAAGGAACCTTGAGGGGTTAACTCATTGTATCTTGGAATATGCTCGAATAGGAGACATGCCCCGTTGGTACCAGAGACACACGGTGGGATTCTCGGATCAGATCCACTGGTCGTTCAGTCATGTTGCACGAGCTGTCTCATGCTATCATGACCACCATGCTGATTAGTCCCTAGATCTAGCACTTACATATTTTTGAGGCCTGCGTGCCAGGGATGTATGAGGCATGCGAGCCGCCGATGTTATTTTAGACATACATATTATTTTTTGGGGGTTCTGATGTATCAAACATTCTCACCATATATATATGTTGTATTTTCATGTCTATTATGGTACAAATGGTTTGTTTTACATGTTTCATAAATGTCTATCCAACACGTAATTAGCTAATGCATATGTCAATGTATTCATGCGTCTAGGAATATGATGATATGTAATATAATCAAAATGCCTTTCCAATAGATGGATACGAAGATAAATTCTCAATATTTGAGGGTTCCTGATGGAATATTACGTATTGAGTTGAAGGACGACAAGCTGTGAATCCAGGTTGACAACCAATTCTCTGATGCCCAGAGTGATGGCTTCTGACAATAGTTCGATGAACGCATTGTATTCAACAATGTTGTTGGTTTTGTGACCTAGGTAGATACCTTGAAGGTCAATCAACTCACCATTAGGGTCATATATAGCCCATGCCATGGATGATAGGTTCCAAGTACTATGGCAAGCACCATTAGCGAAACCAACATGAGGAGTCGCAGACATCTGTAAAGCAAGAAAAGCATAGTAAACAAGAAAGTTGTTTTAAAACTATCACACAAAACCACATTGTATAAAAATGGATCACACACTAATGTACATAAGTAACCATGCAAGATGACCTAGGTATAGTGATTTTTGAGGTAAATCCCATTTTAGGGCTTATCGAGAGGATTTCCTTCATAATCAATAAGCTCGTAGGCTCCTTTCTGTAAAACGCGTTTTACGATATAGGGCGCATGCCACATAGGTTTGAACTTGCCTGCCCCCAGCTTATCGTTAGATTGGTCGTATAATAAGACCAAATCACCCTCAGAGAAAGTGCGAGGGGAAATCGACTGATCAAAATGGGATTTGACCTATTTCTTTTGTGCTTTGATGACCAAGGCAGCGAAACAACGAATCTCATCCAGTATCTCGAGATATAAGAGGTGTTCCTATTGAGGTGACATTTTAGGGAGGAGTTCAATAGCTAACTTGAGTGAAAAACTCACATTCGATTGGCAACGTTGCTTCCAGACCATAGACCAGCTAGAATGGTGTGAAACTAGTTCCGTATTTGGTTGAGGTTCGGTAGGCCCACAGAGCTAAAAAGAGCATGAGATGCTAATTTGACTTGTGCGTCCCAATAGTACGTTGAAGCATTGTGACCAAGACTTTATTCACAGCTTCAACTTGGTCGTTGGCTTGAGGGTAATATGAGGTCGAGCCATCAGGGCACAAGCCCAATGCAGATGTCAGCTCTGCCATCATGTAATCTCTGAAATGGGAGCCATGGTCTGCGACAATGGCTTGAGGTACACTGAATCTATAAATAACATGGTTAAAAAGGAATTGAGCTGCCACCTTACCATCTGGAAAATATGTAGGCATCGCTTTGGCCCATTTGGTGAAATAATCCACAGTGAAAATAATATAACCATGACCCCCAGTCGAATGAGGGTTACATGTCATATAATTGATGCCCCATTTGGCAAAGGGACCTACGGTAAAGACAGGGTGGAGGTGAGCAGGTGGTTTGCGCATCTTGCATTGGTAAATTTGGCATTCGTGGCACTTAAGAATAGTAAGAATGTAGTCTTTGAAGATAGACGACCAAAATTAACCAACGCAAAGGATTTTTTGAGCTGTAGCGTAACCAAACATATGACCACCACATGCCCCAGAGTGGCAATCATTGAGAACACTTTTAGGTTTCTTGATCATAAGGCATCAACAAAGAATTGAATCTACACCGACACGGTATAAAGTATCGCCAATAATACGATAGGCTTGGGAGTGATGCCGAATCCTTTGGCGATCATCCTTAGTCAATACAGACCGAAATGTGGACATTTGGAGATACACGATGATATCACTATACCATGGATCAAGGGTGCTAATCAGGAAAAGGGTCTCATTTGGAAGCAGCTCATTTGCACCAATAGGGAGAGCCTTGGAGGGGAGGGAACAAATCAATTCAGCAAAAACAAGTGACTTCTTAGATTTGGCTATAGTGAAGACCAAATCGAATTCCTGCAGGATGACAATCCATTTAGAATAATTTCCCCCCAGTAATTGATGAGTTAGGATATAGGTCATAGGGTTGCATTCAGAAATCACTATAGTCATATGTAAAAGGATATAGTGTCGAAAGCGTTTAATAGCCTGAATGGAAGCCAAAGCCAACTTCTTGACATATGCATAATGTGTTTCAGTGTCAAGGAGATTCTGACTAAGGTAGTAGATTGCATGTTCGCTACCTTTGTCATCATCTTGGACCAAGACCATAGCAATGGTGCTAGGGGTTGCGACTAGGTAAAGGAAGTAATCTCGATAATAGTCTGGAAGGTGCAACAGAGGAGCATTTATGAGGATGGCCTTGAGATCATCAAAATATTTTTGGGCCACCTCGTCCCATACAAAGGGCACTCCTTCTTTGAGCATCCAGGTAAATCTTGTGGCTAGCCCAGCATAGTTGGGTGTAAAACGACAGAGAAAGTTGGCCTTTCCTTGCAGGCTCTAGAGTTGGTGCAAAGAGGATGGAGGGGGTAAATTTACAATGGCCTTAACTTTTAGCAGATCCAGGCAAATACCGTCCTTGGAAATGATGAAGCCGAGGATTCATCCTGATTCCACGTAGAAAACATATTTGTGCAGATTTAACCAAATGTTATAGTGTCTGCAGCATAGAAAAATCTATCGAAGATGGTCTGGGTGATCTTGGCCCTTACGAGAATGAGTGGGAAGGTCATCCAAGTAAGGTTGGAAAATGTTGCGAATATCATGAAACGCATAGGACATTGCCCATTGAAATGTGGCTCTAGCATTTTGGATGCCGAAAGGGAGCTTCTTGTACGCGAATGTACCCCATAGGTAGATAAAGGTTTCCCTTTCTTGATCGGCCGGTGCAATGTTAATCTGGTTATAACCAGAAAAACCATCCATAAAGGAAAAGATCTCGATCCCGACATGTTCATCAATGATTTGATCAATGAAGGGAATAGGATAGTTGTCTTTAGGACAGGCGTGATTGAGATCTCGATAATCCACGCAAATGCGGATCGTGCCTTGTTTTTTAGTCACGGGGACAATATTGGACACCTAGTCTATAAGGGGGATGGGATAGATGAACACAACCTTGAGAATCTTTTCAACTTCATCTTCAATAGCAGTGGCCTTCCTAGGGTGCACAGGGCGAAGTTTTTCATGAACGGGCTTTGCGTGTGAATATGTTGGTATTTCATGCACCACAATGCTAGGATCAATGTTGGGCATTTCTTCGTAAGACCATGCAAACACATCACGAAATTCCTGAAATAGATGAGTATATGTCTTGATCTCATCCAGAGAATGATATACCCCAATATGAACATGTTCAATGATACTGGGAGATATACAGTGATATTTGGAGCTTACATTAAAGCAAAGCAAAATTTTCATATTTTTTACTGTTTTAGTCATTTTAGTGCGGGGCCAGTTTACAACAGACGAAAAGTAATTTTGCAAAACCCAAGGAGGTTTTTGTTAAGAACGAGTCATATAACAAAAAATTATTTTATTTTATTCACAGGTGTCATGGATTGGGATATGTGACTATATCTTTACAGCTCATTTTCACAGATTTAATTTTTTAATGATTTTCTGTTTTAGAGATGATTTTGTGGAACAGATTGCGAGTAACTGGAAATGAATTTCCAAAATTTGAGAGAGGTTTTTCTCCAACATGACCTTATCTACAAAAAACTCTTTCATTTTTGTAAAATATGCTATGGTTTAGGAGGTACAAGTTCATCTTCAACACCTATTTTCAGAAATTCGGCCCAAGATTAATGTAACTGATTCTATTTTGAAGAAAATGGTTGAGCTCAATCCCTTAGTACAAGGATGAGAAAATGGATATATTTTATGAATTTCATAGTGTAGGGGTTGGATTTTGGTAGATGGTTGGACTCTTGAGAAAGAAAGGAACTTCATTGTACACTCATATTTTCATTTTGGCTAAGGAATTGAGACCAGGATTTGCAGCACTCTTTGGGATTCATGTGGCAATTTGTCTTGGTACAGTGCTTCTCTTTGTAATTGTGAATTTGCTTATGTGATTGCATGCCATTACCTATCTTATTTCTTCTGAACTAAATAAACAAGAGTGTAAGTAGAATCCATTGAAATTGCAATGCTCTACTTGAAGTTTGCTTTAGTTAATTGATGTTTTCAGCTGTTTGGGGAGGATCCATGATTGCTCTTTCCCTCTTCAACACCTCACCTATCTATTCCTTCCATATAATTCAATTTTAAGTGCCAAAATGATTGCTTTCCTTGCCCCATTGAGATATTTGCAGGCTGAGCCTCAATCCCTGCACCCAAAATCTACTTTCCATCTGAGCCAACAAAATCATCAGTTTATTCAATCAAACCCTTTGCACATATACCTAGCCTAAGATCAGAAGATATTCAGTCATATCAAGCCCCCATTGATCATAATTTTCGGAGATTGACCCGGAGAGAGCCCTCTCTTGACCGGGTAGGGCTAGCTACCAGGCTGAGCGTGTTTTGATGTTGGCCCTAGATCCTACCTTTTTAACCTGAGGTAAATCTAGGCTCTAACATAGTGGCAACTCCACTGGGGAATAAATTGTTTTTTTGTTAGTGTTCTTCATTCTATAAACTGTAGACGGAGCCTGAAGATTAGCCAAGTAGCCTTCGAAACAATTTTGCTTTGCATTAGCGCAAGTAGATAAACGCTACTTCAGTCAATCTCTGGTCTAGTCTTATAAATGGAGTTTCCAACTTACAGATCACCCCAGTACATCTGAGAATTCTAAGCTTTTGGATTATAAGTTTAGGATTTGATAGGCTGAACAAGTTGTTAATGTCCATTTGATTTCTTGGAAATAATAGCACACTGGCTTCCAGAAGACATACCAGAGCAAATCTGGATCCTGATCCCCCTCCTGTCTACGAAAATCCCAATCTTATTCCAAGAATCCTTCGCCAAGGAAGTTCTATCATTCCCATGTTCAAAGCTCAATCGTGTCTTGTTGGTTTTGAGTATCTTGAGGATATTGAGTTTGATGAGCAGTTTGAGTTGTCTTTGTTTGAAACCAAATCTGAAAGCGCTATTGCTTCAACTGCCTTAAATCCCGAGTTTGTTAGAAATCTTGAAACTGAAAGGGCCAATAAATCTATTGATGATTATATCTTGAATCAGTGCCAAACTTCAATTGTGGCTTCTAATATTTCTGATTTCTTAGAGACTACTTCTGCAACTCTTGGGTCATTTGCAATTGCGTCTAGTTCAAGAATTCCCACCGAACCTCCTTTTATTCCTACCATTCTTGTGTAGCCTACTGTTTCTGATAAAAAATCTGCAGTAGTATCGCCTCCATATACTCCTTCTACTCCTAAAATATCCAATATTGCTTCCCCTCCGCATACACCTCCTCATACCCCCCATACATCAGCTCCACCCACTCCCCCGACATCCCCAAGACCGATTGCAAATCCACCAAGAGTAATGGCTGATCGTTTTGCACCTCTTGTACTGCCTCAAAATTTGGATGATATGCCCACTGATTATCAAAGCAAAATTTCTTTGTTTGATGGAACTCCTCATAGTCTCACAGCTTAGCAACATGTGGATAGAATGATGGATTTCTTCGCTCTCCATGAGATTGATGCAGAAAATGTAACCATGAGACTGTTTGTAAAAACATTTGGTGGTGAAGTAAGGAAATGGTTCAGGGCCTTGCCGACTGCAAGCATCACTACATTGGCCAATCTATAGAGACAATTCTTAGATTGCTGGGAAGTGAAGAAAAATTCCCTTCAGATCCTTTCCGAATATGATCACATCA
Organism: Pinus tabuliformis; assembly: GCA_031772625.1. Taxonomy (NCBI): domain Eukaryota; kingdom Viridiplantae; phylum Streptophyta; class Pinopsida; order Pinales; family Pinaceae; genus Pinus; species Pinus tabuliformis. Next base: position 515,976,140 of record CM062811.1, read on the forward strand.
AGCAGAACGTTGGTGAGTCTGTACAAGATTACTGTATTAGATTCAATTTAGTTTACAATGATTTCCCTGATCATATAAAGCCACCCATGGGGCTAGGCTTGATCAACTTTCTAGATGGTTTCAATACTGATATGGCTTATCAATTAAGAGAGAGAGATCCGACTACTTTGGCAGACATGTAGAAGATTACAGTCAGTGTTGAAACAAATCTGCTTGCCAAGAGAGCTAGAGCAAGAGCTGAAAAGAAAGTCACAATAAAAGAAGAGTCTTCCTCATCAGATCAAGTGCTTCGAAAGGTAGAGCAGATGCTTGATAGAATGAAACTTGACAAGTCTAAACCACAAGTCAGAAATCCTAACTTCCATGGCTAGCAGCAGCCCCAATATAGGATCAAACAAAGAGAGCAGTGAGCCCAAGACCAAATAGCGTAGCAACAAGTATAGACACCTCTACAACAGAATTTTGTAAATGGTCCAGAATCAGAAGAGGAGGAGAATGTGATTGGAGAAGAAAATCATTTCTTTATGCCTGATGATATGCCAATTTTCATCACTGAAGATGAGGAGTACTTCGAGAATCCAGCTGAATGAAGGGATGAAAATTTTATTTTGGCAAATGAGACAATTCTTGAGGAAGAGTCCGATGATTACCAAAGAGGATATATGAATGGTTTGTCAGCTCAGCAGTGACAATATTCACTTCGAAATAGAGATGTGCCTATGAATCCAATTCAGAAAAGGAAGGAGGCAGCAGCATCAAAGAATGATCCTCCCAATGTGCAGAAAAAGGGAAAAGAGACAGTTGATCCTAGCACCAACAAAACGACATCAGCAAGTGAAAGACCAAATCAGCGAAATGTGTCAAAGTAGAAAATGGAAAAGAAGGATGTTCCAGCGAAAGAGGTAGAAAAAGTTTCAATTTTTAACTTAGAAAATGAAATTGCTAAGTTGAAAATATCCATTCCTTTGTCTGCGTTGATGAAGAACAACAATTATAAAAGTTAGGTGTCTAAAATTTTGAGTTTAGATCCATCATCCGACATGGTGAACATGGAGGATGACATTCCCGAGCTGATCTTTGGGCCAACATTGGAAGGTCAGTCCCAAGATAGTGATGTCGCTCCTTTCTATATCAGTCTCAGGGTGCATGACTTTGTATTACATAATGCTATGTTTGATTCTGGAGCCTCTCATAATCTCACGCCGAAAGCCATTATGGAGAAATTGGGATTGGATATCACTAGAAAATACCATGACCTTTACTCTTTCGATTCTGGTAGAGTAAGGTGCATTGGTCTTATTAAGGATTTGGTGGTCAGTTTGGATCAGATTCCAGCTAAAAATGTTTTGATGGATGTGGTGGTGGTGGATATACCTCCTAGATTTGGCATGCTTCTTTCTAGATCTTGGGGAGCAAAGATTAAAGGGACAATGCAACTTGATTTCTCCTATGCTACAATTCCCATGTTCAGTTAGATGAGGAAACTATACCGAGAATAGAAAATGAAGTACATGATAACTAGCAAGGAGAAACCGGTAAATCATCCAATCAACTATGTACATACTGATCTAGAATCATTTGTTTTGTATTCAGATAGTTTTAATGATGTAAATAGTCGAATAGTGGAAGTAGAGGGCATTCCCAAGATCACTGAAAATTTCAGAGAAGTCTTAAAACAAGAATGGCAAAGACTTGATGGTACCACTAAGCAATCAGTAGTATGACAACAACAACATATTGATGGACAACAAGGAAAAGAAAAAGAATTTCAGCAGTTGGAAGAGGATGAAACAGGCCTATGGAGCATGGACTTTGATGGCAGAGTAGGAAGGGAAGGTGCTGGAATTGGTATTTGGATACGCAGCCCAGTTTTCGCCCCAAACAAAGTGCCAAGCAATGTAAGGGTCTGCTCTTATAAACTAGCTTTTGAATGTTCAAACAATGAGGCTGAATATGAAGCTTTGATTGCTGGTTTGAAAGTTCTTAGAAAATTGAATGCTAAAAGGATTTCAGTGTATGGCGACTCTGAGTTAGTTATTAAGCAAGTGAAAGGCGAATACCAAGCAAAGCATCCTCGAATGAGGGCCTACCGCAATGCGGTGTTGGATATCTTGAAAGTATTTTCTGATTATATTATAACTTGTGTGTCCCATGCTCAGAATGTCATTGCAGCTTCACTTGCAATAGCAACAAGTAATTTTAAAATTCCAATGAATTCAAACAACAAGTTTGAGATTCACGTGAAGCATTGCCCAGCTGTCCCCGACAATCAAAGATATTGGCAAGTGTTCCAAGATGATGATGAGATCAATGAATTTCTGAAAAATAAAGGTAAATTCAAGGACAATTCTCTTGATGTGGAGTATGATGATGGTGATGAGAATATGGAAGTCAATCAGATGGAATTTTTGTAGCTCAAAGACAACATCATTCCTAAAGGCCTAATACCTTTAGAGGAGCTCTTCGATCAGGACGATGTGGCTAGAAAACCGAGCTTGCTGCCAACCGAAAAAGGAGTTGAGGATGTGAACATTGGATTAGCTGAAAATCCCAAGATGGTGAAATTATCGAAGGCATTGCCCCCACAGGTAAAAGAAAAGTATATCAGTTTATTATCCTCTTTTACTAATGTATTCGCTTGGGATTATTCAGATTTGAAGGCATATGACACGAGCATAATTCAACATGTGATCCTGATCAAGCCAAATCAAAAGCCTTTTCGCCAAAAGCTAAGAAGAATAAATCCAAAGCTGCTGCCCTCAATCGAGAAAGAAGTGAATAGGTTGTATAAAGCTGGTATCATAGTCCCCATAAGATTTTTAGATTGGATTTCAAACTTGGTGCCTGTCCACAAGAAAATAGGTGAGATCCGGTTATGCATTGATTTTAGAAATCTGAACAAATTTTCCTTGAAAGACAATTATCCATTGCCCAAGATGGATCACATACTTCAGAGAGTAGTTAGAGCATCACGGATGTCACTACTCGATGGTTATTTGGGTTATAACCAAATTCTGGTCCATGAGGATGATCGTGACAAAACAACGTTCACCACTTCGTGGGGAACTTTTCATTATGCAAAGATGTCGTTTGGATTGAAAAATGCTGGTGCAACCTTTCAGCGGGCGATGGATATAGCATTTGCAATGAAAAAGATGTTTTTCTAGTTGTTTATCTTGATGACTTAACAGTTTTCTCTAATACAGATGAAGAGCACCTTTATCATTTGAAGATTGTTTTTCAGCGGTGTAGGAAGTATGGCATCTCGCTCAATCCAAAAAAAGCTTGTTTTCCATGGATGAAGGCAAGCTTCTCAGGCATATATCTCGAAGGAGGGCATCCGCATTGATCCAGCTCGAGTGGAGGCAATTCAAAAGATTGATTTCCCACGAAGTAAGAAAGAAATTCAATCCTTCAATGGTAAGATAAATTTCTTACGTCGCTTTGTGCCCAATCTTGCAGAACACTTAAGAGAAATAACAAACATAATGAAAAACGATAGTACAGTAAGATGGACCGAGGAAGCAGTTAAGTCTTTTAATTTGGTGAAATTAGCTCTTTTTTCAGCTCCGGTTTTGATCAGTCTGTACTATACTCAGGATTTTATTTTGTTTTCCTTTGCCTCGGATCATACTATGGCAGCGGTCTTTATGCAGAAAAGAGACCAGCTCGAGAAACCAATTGCATTCTTCAGTGGAACCATAAGGGATGTGGCATTGAAGTATAATATTATTGAAAAATAGGCCCTTGCGTTGGTAAAAGCATTAAAATATTTTCAGGTTTATATTTTGCATTCTCACATCCTTGCTTATGTCCCTAATGCTGCTATTAAGGATGTTCTAGTGCAAACAAATCTGGAGGGAAGGAGAGGCAAATGAATTGCTGCCTTGCTGGAATATGACTTGGAAATCAAACTGACAAAGCTCATTAAAGGATAGGAGCTGGCTAAACTAATGGCTGAATCAAATCTGCACACCTTGGACATTAATCTAATTGCTGCTATGTCCGAGGAAGACTAAGAAAATCTGCCCACTCAGGTATCAGAAATTTTCCTCCTTTCTCCTTGGTATTCGAACATTGTTTATGTACTCCAAAATCTGTCATCACCTCCCAGAATGGCAAAGGAAAAAAGTAGGACACTGAAATTGAAGGCTGCAAAATTTTGTATCATGAATGGTGCACTTTATTGGAAAGATCCTGGTGGTGTCTTGTTGAATTGTTTAGTAGAAGAAGAGGCAAAACAAGTTATGGAATATTTTCACAAAGGAGATTGCAGAGGCCATCTTTTCTGGAAAAAAACAGCCAATAAAATCTTGAGAGCGGGGTATTAATGGCCAAGTCTACTTGCTGATGTGTAAAAAATAGTGGTCAGCTGTCACGAATGTCAAATCTTTCAAGGTAAGTGGAAGTTGCAGCCTTTACCACTCAAGCCCATTGAAGTAAGTGCTCCATTTCAGTAGTGGGGTTTGGATTTTATTGGTGAGATTCATCCTTCTTCTTCAGCACAGCATAAGTGGATCCTCACAGTGACGGATTATTTCACCAAATGGATTGAGGCAATTCCTACAAGGTAGGCCACCGATTCGGTAATTATCTCATTTCTTGAAAACAACATTTTGTCTCATTTTGGATGTCCAAATAAGTTGATCACTGACAATGCAACAACCTTTAAATAAAAAATAATGATTGAATTTTATCATTAATCAAATCACTTTAGGGCATTCGACTGCCTATTACCGACAAGGCAATGGTTTGGCAGAATCCTCAAACAAATCTCTTGTCAACATTATCAAAAAGCTACTGGAAACTAATAAGAAGTGTTGGTACAAAAAGTTGGTCAATGCACTTTGGGCAGACAGGGTAAGTCAAAAGAAATCTATCGGCATGTCTCCTTTCGAGCTTGTGTACGGTGTGGACATAGTCTTCCCGACCTCTTTGGTAGTCCTGGTGGTAAAACTGTTGCAAGAAGCTGGCAGTGAGGATGATAGTTTGTAGCGGAGGATCAATCAAATGATACATTTACAACAAACTAGGGAGGAGGTATTTCAAAACACTTCCAAGCTGCAGGAAAGAATTAGGAGGATATATGACCGGAAAGCAAAGGCGGACAGGTTTGCGATCGGAGACATAGTGTTGAAATGGGATGCAAGGAATGAGGAGAAAGGTAAACATGACAAATTTGAAAATCTTTGGAAAGGACCGTTCAAGATTACTGCACATCGGGGCCAAAATGCTTTCCTTTTGCAAGAGCTGAATGGCGAAGACTATCCTAGAGGGCTGGTCAATTGTCGGCTCCTCAAACAGTATATTGTGTGAACTATTTTTGCTGTCCTATTCATCATTGTATATACTGTTTTGTTTAAATTCAATTGCAAGAGTGTGTTGTTTTCATTCTTCAGTTTGGGGCTCGAGGTGAAGGCTATAAAGCTGAGGTTTGATTTCAGTTTTGGTTTGGTTTGTTAGAGTCAGGTCATTCGGTCAATTTCAGTCTTGAAAATGAGTCAATTTGATTCACATTCAGTCCTGAAATTAAGTCTTTAAGTCAAGGGTTCAGTTTTGTTTGGTTAGAGTTATTGACTCCATAGCCCAATGGACGAAGGCACTGCCTGCTTTCCCAGAGATCTGTAGTTCTTGGCACCTCCAAGGAGCTACCATCCCCATTGGAGCCAATGTTAGTGTCGGTATCTTCATCCCTCCGTCAGAGATCAAATCCTCTTATTTCATTTCATATTAGGTGTCCTGCCCAGTCATTTGCATTCCATTAGGTGCATGGATCTTCTGACGGTAGTGGCTTTCCTACAGTTTCCCTCATGTTGTCTACCTACTGGTTCATGTCTATTCATTAAAAAAACATATACAGTCTTCTTTTTATATTAAAGATTGCAAAGGTTGTCTTTAGGGTTTTATTGTCAATTAGGTCTAGGGTTTCATAAGGATTTCGTCAAAAAATGTTTCAAAGTGTCCAATAACAACCAGCAGGCCATGAGGAGGTTCCAACATCAATAAATTCATCATCAAGTGTTCGAAAATGTGTTTTTCCTCAAAACTCTGTTTTGAGGAAAAAACATAGTATTTTGCCTTTATTGTACAAAAATCATGAAATTTTGTTTTCTTCATTGTATATCACTCCATCTGCAACCCTGGTTTCTTTCCTTAGCCCCAGTAGTTCCAACATCTGCAAAACAAGTAGATTTCAAGTCATTTAATTTATCACAAAGTTCAAATGAAGTGAAAAAGTCCAAAAAACAGAGTTTGAAAATAAAGTCATTTGCAAAAAATTATGAAAGCGGGTTTGGCAAAATTAAAATTTAAAAGCTCCATGTATAAAACATGTCTCCAAATGTTTAAAGCTCATTTGCACTCCAAGAGCAAAGAGGAAGCAAGGCAAAGTGATTTTGGTGAGCAAGAGAGAAGTGTGGGTGAAAATCGCTCCAAGTCGCAGGGCACGACGCACATATCAGGCGCGGCGCACTGGGCCTCAGACTCCAGTTCTATTTTGCACGGGTGTGGCGCATAAGTTGGGCGTGGCGCATTGGGTTGGATGCGCGACACACACAACCATAGAGCCCGAAAACTGTCAGAACTTTCTCCTATTGCCAAAAATGCATGGATTGCCACTTTTCCAAGTAGGTTGACCCTGTTTCATTTCTCTTCGTCCAAGTTTGATGGTTATTTGATGGTGTTTGTTGCATGGTGAATGCTTAAAGAAAACAAACCCTATCTCTTCAAAATTTTCAAAGGAGATTTCTGCTAGGGTTTTGATTCACTATTTTGCCACCAAGTTCATTCTTTAAATTCCTCCATCACTCCCTTACCCCCATTTTTCCATTGATTCCCTTATTCCCTAAGTTGCCCTACCCCCTAAATTCACTAATCCTATATCCCAAGTTCCCTTTCCCAAAATCCCAAATGTAAATTCCCAAACCCTAGTCACAAAACTCCCAAACTACACTCTAATTCCCATATTTCCCTAACTCAACCCTATTCCAACAGTCCCTAAATCCCTCACTATTTTTCCCTCCCCTTACAGTCCCTTGTATCACTCTTCCCTTGGTGGAAAAAGTTAAACACATCATCAAAGATAGTTCAAGACAGTTTAACATATCAGCACCTACTTCTCCAAGGCAGTTTATCTACCAACAGAAATGGCATCTGATCCTTCATATGATTATGAAGAGGAAACCCACGGCGACTCACCAACAGATGGACATGCACCCAGGAGGCCTCATAGAGGTGGCAAACACATTAGAGAAGAACCAACCACTCTTGCTGAATTACAGGCCTGCTCTCTTGCCATCTCTTGTTTCCAACATCAGTCATGTTATGAATTTTGTGAGAAGGTTGCTAGCATTCAGTTTCATCATGATTTGGCCCGCTTATTTGTGTTGCATTTACATGGTGTTCAAGCCACTCTAGCTGGTGTCACTTTCCAATTAACACCAAAATCCATTTCATTAGCAACCGGCATACCTAACATTGGAGAGCAATGGAACAAAAGGCAGAAAATTGACCGGAAGCATTATGAACCGTACATTAAGCCCAAATTTTTGAGACAGCTCAAGAGAGTGTTTCCTTTTCGGTACCGCAAGGATGAATATGCTCCTTTAATGAAACTGATCATGAAGTATTTTAGTTGTGAGGGCCAGTTCTCCCACTTATATGCTTATCATATCAGGCTGCTGATGCATTTTACCTAGGTACAGATGATGAACATCCCTTACTTGATGTGCCAAAACATAGAGAAGATGACCACCCTTGTGTAGCACAAGACTCCTCAGCAGCAGTTCAACAGTATTTACCACTTTTCTCTTATCAAAATTGTGGTCATTCATGAGCTTGGCTTACAGGGCATCTCTTGGGAGGATTTCATCTATCGTGAGTTTTTTGGAGCTCAACAGGGACCTTCGAAGGCTTGGCATGAGACAGGTGGACCTTCTTATCAGCATGAGGGCCATGAGACACAGACCGCTAGTGTACCGGTGTTTATCACCTATCAAAAGGGCACTAGACGGTTGTTTGCAGCAGCAAAGCGAGTGTTATCTCCACCCGAGGTGGAAGGGACCTCGCTTCTGTCAGTAGCACAGCAGGTTCAGGACCAAGGCAAGAGGCCACTACAAGAGGAAGGACCATCAGGTGAGTGGGAGACTTATTTCATCCTCATTGAGGGTGATGATGCTGATAGTGGCCTGCAAAGCGCCAATCTTAGAGAAATCATTCAAGAGCAGTAGGCGGACATTGATGCCTTGTCTACCAACTTGGATAGAGCCCAATGGAAAATACAGTACCTGGAGCAGAGGAATAAGTAGCTTGAGGACCAGCAAGTGATTATGGAGTTGCAAAACATTCGGGAGAATCGCCAAGCTGCCCAAAGGAGGAGGGTGGCGTTCACTTCATTGGAGCAAGAAACCAATGCTGATAGGGAGTCATGGCTAGAAAGAGCCAATATCCACTTGGAGAGGAAGCTAGAAAAGGCCAACAAGGGGAAAAACTTGTTGAGACACATGGCTGTTCATTACATGGCGAGGAATAAAGTTTGCAAGGCGAGAATCAAGAGTTTGAAGGCAAAATTCAAGAAAGCGTCAAAGAGGCAAAAGGAGCATGATTGACTTTAGATATTGGCTGAGGCTTCCTTGGCCCAACATAGCTCTTGATAGAGAAGTCTCAGCCCAAATTTCAAAAAATTTGGAGCAATTTTTGCATTTTGGAAATTTTTTGGCACAAAAACAGGATTTTCTGCCCTATGCGCCGCGCCACGTGGCGCTCGCTTTTTATAGGGGCCTCCAAATCATAAAAACTCAGAATTTTTGGATTTGGCATGAAAAATTATGCTTTCCTACCTATGGCCAAGAAATTTGGGCAGGTTTTGAGCCCTCAAAAAGGTAAAAAACACTCAAAAAATGACCTCACTGCCCCTATTTTGACACACAGGAAGCAGTGTTGGGAGAATGGACTTTGGGAGGGGAAAATGGAGGCCAAATTGAAAAATTCTACTTGGGTTGGAAAGTAAACATGTATACCTTTCCAACAAGCACACCTAGAGCTCATTTGGACACCAGGAAGGCCTCCAAAAGTGGGTCCAAACAGGCACGACGCACAGAGAATCAAGTGCCGCGCATAGAGGAAAAATTGCCAGTTTGACCAAGTTTTGCTCTGTTTTTTGCCCAGCTTTGCCTAGTTTGACTTTTTCACTTTCCTAATGGAAAATTTGTGATGTAATTTGATGAACATTGATGGATCATGATGTAAATATGTTATATTTTCACTTGTAGAGGTAGATTCATCAGTTTAAAGGTTTTTTGAAACTGAATGAATCAGTTCCCTTGTTTCTAGAGGCATGCTGTTATGTTGCCTAATTTCTAGTTCCCAGTTTAGAATCAGTTGGATCAGTTCCTAAACGTGTGACCTCGACCCCTAGAGGCAAGGATGAGCTATGTTTGCCTATATTATGTTTTTTTTTTTCAGTCATTAGCATGGTTGGACTCTTGAGAAAAAAAAGAACTTCATTGTACACTCATATTTTCATTTTGGCTAAGGAATTGAGACCAGGATTTGCAGCACTCTTTGAGATTCATGTGGCAATTTTTCTTGGTACAGTGCTTCTCTTTGTAATTATGAATTTGTTTATGTGATTTCATGCCATTATCTATCTTATTTCTTCTGAACTAAACAAACAAGAGTGTAAGTAGACTCCATTGAAATTGCAGTGCTCCACTTGAACTTTGCTTTAGTTATTTGATGTTTTCAGCTATTTGGGGAGGATACATGATTTCTCTTGCCCTATTCAACACCTCACCTGTCTATTCCTTCCATCTCATTCAATTTTAAGTGCCAAAATGATTGCCTACCTTGCCCCATTGAGATCTTTGCATGACTGAGCCTCAATCCCCGCACCCAAAATCTACTTTCCATCTGAGCCAACAAATCATCATTTTATTCAATCAAACCCTTTGCACATATACCTAGCCTAAGATCAGAAGATATTTCAGTCATCTCAAGCCCTCATTGATCATAATTTGCTGATATTGACTCGGAGAGAGCCCTCTCTTGACCTGGTAGGGCTAGCTACCAGGCTGAGCGTGGTTTGATGTTGGCCCTGGATCCTACCTTTTCAGCCTGAGGTAAATCTAGGCTCTAACACCCAGAAATTATCGAACTGAATCTGACCATAGCTAGGCTGGATGTACTGCCCAGATTGGAGGGTGTAACATTGATTAACCAATCCTTGAGAACCATATGGAACATAAGGATTTTGGTATTGGACCTAAGCCCCATAGGGCTACTGATACTGAGTATTGCTCGATCCAGATGGACCAACGGGATTCTGAACCTGTTGGTACTGGACATTTCTTGATCTAGTAGGATCGGCAGGGTTATACGTGATACCAGAAGAAGGCTGGTTTATACCAAGCATGTGATCTTGTGAGCCGCTCACATTAGTGGCACCTGACACCATAGAAACATTCAAGTTTTTCCCCCTAGGCTGTGGCACAATTTGGCCACTGACTAGCAGGACGGAGGAACTGACAGAGACAATATTTGAAACTACTGGTTGTGTCTGACATGTAACTGGGATCGATGATACAAGAGTGTTAGGAATGGTGGGTTGCATCAAGAATGAAGTAACAATTTGTTGGGAAGTCATGTTCGTAAGAAATAGACCTAATGTAGGCCTGATGCCTAACACCCATAAAGGGTTATGGTAAAGTGATGAGGCACTAGGTGTACCTGAAACCAAGTGCGCTAAAGACACATAGTTGGGTGGAAAACTGGCAAGAATACCTTTTGAAAAGGGGAAACCCTCGAGAGGAAACTGCAATTGCAATTCTTCCCCCTCAACAGTGTGTGGATTAGAAACTTCAGACTCACCCAGAGATGTGACTGGAGCATCACCTTCCAATTCCATGTCTGAATACAAACGACGATGAATGGCCGAACGAGTACAAGGGGATAGTTCCAAATGAACACCTGGCTGGTCGTACTGGCTGTAAGGATGCTACGGTGATATCACAATAGGGTCAAACAGAGGGTTCGGAATAACCAGTTCAAGCTGATCATCAATGGTCAACGAGTTCTCTGGAGTTTGAACGAGATCGTCCAGAGATTCTGGGCCAAGATTAACAGATGACCTAGTATCGAAAGTAGGTGGAGGATGAGATGACAAGGATTGAATGCTCAGAACAATTGTGAGTTCAACATCTTGGTCTTCAAGTGACTCTGGTAACTTAGGAAACAACTCCTCAGACAATCTTTTAGACGGAGGAGAGGAAGAGGAATTGGGTGAACCAGATGGTTCATCCATGATGACCTTGTCTTAGTTTACGAAACAAATAACTTCAAGGCTTTAAAATATTCTTTTAAGGAAACCCACGATTTGGTCTCAAAATACTAACAGGGTGTTTTGGATCATGGGAAATCAATTATTAAGATGCATAAAAGACTATTTCTCTTTCATTTTTTAAGGGTCGAGAAACAAACAAAGATGACTCTATCACTTTCGATTGGAAACGAGATCGAAAGGACAAGTTCTCGAATGATATTTTAAGTTTAATGAGTCAAAAATATCAAATGAATGTTCTGGATGATTTAGGTAAATAGGATTACCAGGCAACTGCGAACTACAGAATACCTCCTGGCGAACCTGTTGTGGTCACCAACAACCCCCCTCTTTGATTGGTATTAGCAATAACACCAAGCAAATGGGGACCCTTAACAAAAAATCCAATTTTTGTTTTATCAAAATTTCTGTATTTTGACTCCCTAAAGCTATATCGCATCGCGAGAAGAGAGCGAGACGTTTTCCTATGCGCATAATGAGCTGCGAAGAAGCGACGCGAAATTCATCGCATCGCTTATATTGTGAAGCTCTCTTAAATAAAAAGCTTAAGGAATTGCCGACGGCCGATATGCGACGTCGCATATCGCAACATCGCATAAGCAGCACACAATGATTATGATTAAGTGCGATCTGCGATATTGCGATCTGCGATATCGCGATATGCGATATTGCGATCAGCGATATTGCGATCTGCGATGAATTCGATCATCAATTCCTGCGATGACACATCTTAAAAGACGCAATCCTCGACACTGCGATGCGAGTCGCAGAAATCACTCATCGCAAAGGTTCCTCGACACAGCGTTCAAGGAAAGTTGTTTGCAGACCAAAATTGGGCGCGCGCCTTAAAAAGAAATTAATGATTGTACGCCAAAGTATCCGAGAAGGATTGTGTTGTGTTTTTCGAAGAGTCAGTTCGTTATGAGTGTCATGATTATGCATTCATTAGAGCTTAAAGCTTTCATGTCAATCTTTTCGTCATTACTCTTTTCCTTTGCGTAAACTGTAAGACAGCAACTAATATAAATCAATGTGCAGGAAACATCTAAGGAAAAGGGGAAATCGTCAATACTCGGAGAACAGAGAAGAGATGCCTTCACAAACGGATGTCGCATGTAGTAGGACCGCGGATTCCAGAGTATCACTCAACAGAGACTGATGGAAACCGACTATCCAAGACTCAGAGTCAAAGGCGCACAAAAGCAGCATGTTCACAAAAGATCCTGAAGCTTAGACTCGGTAAAGCAAAAAGAAAAACGCTAAAGAGGGAAAACACACTAGAAAAGCCTAGAACAAAGAACGGAAGCAGTTTTCAATACAGAAAATTGTTCAGAGAGAAAAGTCCCTAACTTGCTCAGTCATTCGCCAGGCTGGAAAGCGAAATAGTAACAACACAATCAGTTTGAGAGAAATTTGGGTTATTACCAAGTATACACACAGTGAATACACCGAGTCAGAGGAAAATATCTTCTAGTTTGTCAGAAAGCGGTGCCAGCTCTTGTTGTTTCTATTTTCGTAACTCAAATGAAAGGAGAAGACAACCAGCCGACTCTTCCCAGGTGAATGCTGCATTGCTTACAACACTAAGGAGCAAATACAGAAACGGTTAGAAATTAGATTCCATTTTTAGAAATAAATTTGCTTTATTAGAAGGGAGGTAATTTGAAACCGTGTCCTAAATTTATGTAATTAAGATTAATTAGTTAGCAGTATTTAAACCCTTCTCAGGCATTTAGAGAAGGGTCCAGAAATTTGTCAAAAAACTTGTCCTCAGAACATGCACTTTTGCACCCTCGGAGGGGGTTTTTGGTGAATGGATGGATCGAGATTTATCAAAGTTTGCATTTAATGTCTGCTACTGATGTTGCACTTTTGTACTCTTAGTAGATGTTAGAACAAGTAGAGATAAATCGTTATTGCTTGAAGCTTATGAGTGGAACCAATCATAAATGGTACTTTTATCTCTTGACCAATTTCCGCTTATATTCTTAAAGTGATATGCAGTTTTCAGTTGTTTATATGTTATTGCATGAATGTGTGGGTTACCATTTGGCACTTTTGTACGGTGGAGTCATTTATTTGTGCTTGATATATGAATAACTTATTATGCGATATGCTGTTCACAACTGTTTTGCCTAACTTCTTATGTAGAATGGTTTATCTTAATTGATTTCTATTCTTATGATAGCTGAATGATCTTTATTACCAATTATCGTTCGAAATCTCTTTAGATCGCATAATAAAGAAATACACCCCGGGTTAGTGTAGATTAGATGTGTTGTTTTTCCTTTATTAAATTACAATAACATAGAGTTAGTTTAGAAGTTTGAATTAAATTAGCTTAAAATACTCCTAGATCAGCACCATCCAACTCTGCACACACACACACCCCATAGATTGGGAAACTGGTCCCATTATCCCCGTCGGACCCGCTATACCAAACGGATAAGGAGCTGCCAACCAAGGTCCAGACCGGGTGGGTATCCCCCTTGTTGTCGATCCGATTTTCGGGGCTTCAACATATTTGGCGCTAGAAGGAGGGCCCGAAATATGAATGGCATATAAATCAAAATCTAAATACCATTCTAAGAGTAAATCGCCCTCATCAACTCCCCCGACTTCCCCAATACGTTTACATCCAGATTCAGAAGTCGCTCGAGTATCAACCGCTGCTACATACCCTAATATTTCAGACCAATTTATCATTGAACCCCCTGAAGTTCAAACTCTGATTCGCAAACTCCAGGGATTTTCTATTTTTAATCAGAGGTCTGATAAATCTCAAAGAAGCGTGACTTTGCAGTACAATCCTACTCATCCTCTGACTAGATTAAAGAGTGAAAAATTTGGCATCCAGCCAACAGAATTCCCACTTCCCACCAGGAAGAGAGCAAGGAAAACACCACCAGAGTCTGACAGTGAGACTCTTTCATCTACGTCGTCCATCTCAACTCCCTCACTGCGAAGTCAGCCACCCACGTCTTCACTCCAAACCACTCATCCATCTTCCACAACCCCTCCTCTTCAATCATCAAAGATCATAATATCTTCATCTTCCCAGCATCAGGGATCATCTTCTGCACTTTCATTTACTAGCAGCTCAACGATGGCCCAGTCTCCATGGAGCAATCCTGGGGCAGTTTTAATGCCTCCACCCCTGAGCCCAATATCGGCCCATCCTGAGAAATGGCTACCCAAATTCAATCCAGAAGCAGGCATGCTAGCTGAAGAACATATCAATAATTTCATGCTTTCTGTTAATCTCAACGGAGTTACCAACGAGGATGCTGTCGTCCAGCGTTTTCCCTACACAATGCAAGGGACTGCCGGGTCATGGTACTTTTCATTACCTTCCAGGTCTATCACAAGTTGGGACATTTTTCAAAGTCAATTCCTTACCGAATTTGGTGATGACAGATCAACGGCGACGTTAATAAATGACCTATCTAATCTTAAAGCTGAGGCTAGAGAACCCATCAAAGATTTTAATTTACGGTTCAATAAAATCCTCAACAAAATTCCTACTGCTTCCCAGCCCAGCGAAGAAGTGAGATGTGAATGGTATATTACGGCCTTACCATCGAACTTGGCAATCTTCGTGGATAGGGAAAATAAGACAACCTTAGTTGAAAACTTGACAGAGGCGATAGCAGTAGAGAAACGCGTAGTAGCCCTCGATAAAAGATCTGTGATAGAGGAACGCAAATCTAAGAAAGTCTCCTACAAGGAATACCCCAAGGAGAAACAATCGAAAGATCCTTTCGATTTGGAAGGATTACAAAAAGTGTTAAAAACCATGTCCAACGAGATGATTGACATAAAAAAACAAGTAGCAGAAACTTCTTCGAGAAAGCCCTACAGAGCTTTTAAAAGAAATCCTTCAATAGAGGTGAAACCGCCCAACGCTATCTCAAACGTCGAATCCGAAGAAGAAGAAGAAGAAGAAGAGAATACCACTGAAGGGCCGACCGATGACGAAGAAGTTGTGGAACTACAAGGAATGTGGGATTTCATCCTCCCACAAGAAGAAGATCAAGAAGCATTTCTGGTTAGCACACGAAGCAAAAATCAACTTGATCCTCCCCAAACTACCCCTAAGCAGAAAGGCGCAAGCCCTGCATCAAAAGATAAAGTCGCAACAAAGAAAACAACCGCTAAACCGACTCAATCTAGCCCAGTTCAATCAGATCAAACACCTCCATCAAGAACACTGATTGTATCGGATGAAATGGAGTATAACATTATTGATGACATGAAAAAGACTAGGGCTAACATCACTCTTTATGAGTTGAGCAAATTGAAACATCAACAGAAGATAATGATGAAAGAATTACATGTCGTGCCTACTACATCTTTGCCTATAGCTGTGGCTTCCCACAACACGGGAAGACCTCCAACCAACACGATCAATAAGATTGACCCAAATGACATCGCCTTGATTGGAGGAAGATCAAGGTCTCACACTCCCCCTTTTCTTCTCACTTATGAAATTTTCAACAAAAACGTGCACAATTGTTTGGTAGATTCTGGTGCTTCAACGAATATTTTACCCAGATCAATATGTGCCAAGTTGAATGTTCAACCGAAAAAATCCGCAGTGCGCATAGTTCAGCTTGATCGATCCCAAGTCGAAGTGATTGGTGAACTTAATCAAGTGACCATAAGATTGTCGTCTAACTCGAAGGTATGTCAGGTTATTGACATTCTAGTAGCCGATATCCCTGAATTCTATGGCTTAATTCTTAGCAGGGATTGGTCCGAAAAACTCCATGGATACTTCTCAACCGACTGGTCGCACATGTGGTTACCCTACAATGGTAAACCGAATCAAATAAAGGTTGAACGAGAGTTACACCAGAAGTACATAGTGACAGAATTGGAGGGAGAAAATGAAGCAATAGCATACAACAACAGTATCATAGGAAATTACTCGGTAGATTCTTTCCTCGGCAATTTCAATGCTCATACCTCACCTTACTTAGAAAATTCAGTTTTGTCCCAAGTCGAAAATTTTTCCCAAACTGATAATTCGAAGTGTGTTAATTTTTTAGATAACCCTGTAAATACATCTTTGTTTTGGAAATTATATTTTGATGGCTCTAAATCTAACGAGGGAGCAGGAGAAGGATGCGTTCTGATTAACCCAGACGGAAATAAGACCATGCTTGCATGCAGACTTGAATTCGATTGCACAAACAATACAGCGGAATACGAGGCCTTGGTGCAAGGCCTATACAAAGCAATCAGGTTGAACGTTAAGTACCTTCAAGTCTTCGGAGACTCTGAGATTGTCGTCAAACAGGTACGTAACACCATACATTGCCTATCAGGTCATTTGAAGCACTATCAATCTTTAGTACAAGATCTGACTGCACATTTCATAGCATTCAATATTTCGTCAATCCCAAGACTCCAAAATGCAAGCGCAGACCTGTTAGCTAACGTAGCCTCTAGACTTATTCCCTCCGAAGATTTTAATCCAGATAGATTCTCAATAGAATTAATTTTTAGACCGTCCATCCTTGACAACATTACAAACTGGAGAGTATTCAATGACGATCCAGACATTGTAAATTTCCTCACTTCTGAAGGATCCTACTCAAATCAAATAATTGACGAAGACCATCACGATCACCAAATACAACAAAATAGCACTGATAATGCTATACCTAAGTCGGTGGTTAAGTTAGAAGACTTATATGATTTGAAAAGTCGGTTTAAAAGGTCTGCCAATTCTAAACTTTACAGTTCGACTCTGAACTATGATTTAGTAAACCTAGGAACCGATGAGAAACCACAAAACATTAATCTAGGCCACGACCTAGCCCCTGAAGAAAAATTAGCATATATCCGTCTTTTGAGACAATACAGACATGTTTTTGCCTAGAACTACGATGAGCTGAAGACATACGACACTTCTATCATTCAACACACTATCCCGATGATTGACAAGGAAAAACCTGTCCAACAGAAGCTTAGAAAAAT
The DNA here is from genome assembly GCA_031772625.1 of Pinus tabuliformis. NCBI lineage: Eukaryota > Viridiplantae > Streptophyta > Pinopsida > Pinales > Pinaceae > Pinus > Pinus tabuliformis. The sequence continues at coordinate 515,993,460 of CM062811.1, forward strand.
CCACCCCAATTTAGAAAATCAGATAAAAACTGAGCTAATAAGTTGTTGAGAGCCAGAATAATCTTCCCCGTCAGACATTCCAAATGGGTCTCCAATATGGTACCCATTAGAAAGAAAAACAAAGATATTCGAATTTGTATTGATTTCCGAAATCTCAACAAAGCCTGTGAAAAAGACAATTTTCCCCTCTCACCTATGGAGCAGATATTACAGGAAGTAGCAGGCTCAGAATTAATGTATTTTTTGGATGGATTTTCAGGATACAATCAAGTGTTGGTACATCCCGATGATCAGTTAAAAACCATGTTCCGAACTAAATGGGGCACATACGCATATCGGAAGATGCCATTTGGTTTGATCAATGCCGGCGCTACATTTCAGAGAGCCATGGACATCGCATTCAAAGGTTTAGTCAATAAATCTGTAGTGATTTACCTGGATGATATAACAATGTACTCCAAGAAGCGAAGAAACCATCTCAAAGACTTGAAACAAATCTTTCAACGATGTTTAAGGTATGGGATTTCACTTAACCCAAAGAAATCTTTTTTCGCATTAAGTGAAGGAAAACTTCTAGGATTCATAGTGTCAAAATCTGGTATTCACATTGAACTTGACAGAATCAAAGAAATTTCTGAAATATCCATGCCTCATAACAAAAAAGCCATGCAATCTTTCCTTGGTCAAATCAATTTTGTGAAGAGATTTGTCCCAGGTTTCTCACGTATTGTTTCTCCTTTGCAAAATATGATAAAAAAGAATTCAAATTTTAAATGGGGTCAAGATGAGCATGAAGCATTCAACTTGATTAAACAAGCCATCATTAACGCTCCATCTTTAGCGACCCCGAATTTTTCAGAATCTTTTATCTTATATACGTTTGCCTCAGAGAAATCTTATGCCGCGATTCTAACTCAAACAAATCAAGAGAAAGCGGAAGCTCCAATCGCATTTTTTAGCTCGAATTTACAAGGTGATGAACTCAACTATTCAGACGTGGAGAAACAGGCATATGCTGTTTTCAAAGTGATCAAATATTTCAGACCTTTCTTACTTAAAGCCCATACTAAGGTCATAGTACCGTTTCCAGCGGTAAGAAACCTTCTGATACAGAAGGAGGTGGGCGAAAAAAGAGCAAATTGGATCACCGCTTTACAAGAATACGATCTTGAGATCAAACCAGCAAACATTGTAAGAGGTCAAGGCTTCTGCAAAATGTTGGCTGGAGCATCGCAAATTCCTGAGAATCCATCTGAAGAGGTACATACGTATGAGGTAAGCCTAAACGATGCAGAATCATTATATGCTAACACCACTTATTATCTTAAGAACGGGTATGCTCCATCACACCTGGATCACACCAAGAAAAGAGCTCTGAGGTTGAAAGCTAAATAATACCAGCTCATAAATGATGTTCTGTTTAAAAGGAATTACGATTCTGTGCTTCTTAGGTGTCTTGAGAAAACTGAAGCCGAAAAGGTTTTGCAGGAACTCCACGATGGACCAGCAGGCGGACACTATGCTAGAGATGCTACTGCACATAAAATCTTACGTGCAGGATATTATTGTCCGACGCTGTTCAAAGACTCACATAGTTACGTAAGGAAATGCCAAGTCTGCCAGACTGCTGCAGGGAAACAAAAGAAACCGTCCATGCCACTAAAACCAGTAAACATCGAGCAACCATTCAGCCAGTGGGGCTTGGACATAATAGGTGAGATCGTTCCTCACTCTTCTAAGCAGCATAGGTACATCCTCACGGCAACAGATTATTTTACTAAATGGGTAGAAGCAGTTCCTCTCAAGACAACCAATTCTGAAAATATTATTGAATTCATAGATCAATTTATAATCACTAGGTTTGGATTTCCAACGGCCTTAATGTTTGATAATGCTTCATACTTTTCTAGAAATACAATGACTGAGTTTGCACTTAAAAGAGGGTTCAAACTGAAATATTCGGCCAACTACTATCCGCAAGGTAATGGATTGGCTGAATCAACAAACAAAAACCTGATTAGGATTATTAAAAGAACAATCGACCAAAACCAAAAGAATTGGCACAAAGCGTTGGTAAATGCTTTATGGGCAGATAGAATAATGAAGAAAGCTTCAATCGGCACTTCTCCCTTTAATTTAGTTTATGGGAAAGAAGTGGTTCTTCCAACCCACTTAGTCATTCCCTCTTTGTCTTTAGTACAATACATCGATGAGGTATCTACCTCCTCCATACAACTAAGACAACTGGAAATAATTAAATTAGAAGAACGATGAGAACAAGCTAAGAAAACCCATGCTCATCACCAAGCGCTGATAAAATCCTCTTTTGACTCAAGCATAATGACCAGAAAAAGTTTTCAGATGGGAGATTTAGTTCTGAAATGGGATAAGGCTCAAGAAGAAAAGGGCAAACATACGAAATTTCAGAAACTGTGGCTTGGTCCTTTTCAGATTGTAGAAGTCATAGGCCCATCGACGTTTATGTTGCAGGATTTAGCAGGCAGAAGAGATTCTTTGCCTCTTAATGGACAGATTCTTAAAAAATATTTTCCATAGAAGATCACTCTTCTATTTTTGTAGGATAGTTTTAGTTTTTTTTTTGTTTTTCTCTTTCTTATAAATAAAACCAGTTGTAGATGGTCACTAAAAGGGTTCATGAAAAAGACACCAATTCTCTATTAGATTTTGAGCTTTTCGCTTGTACAAGTAGCAAAAATTTTCGAAAAATCTGATTTTTATTATTGACAGGTAGAGTTAACTTTAGCCTAGACATGATGCTAGTTTCAACTTCAAAAATTTGATGAAAGCAACCTTTGGTAAAAAATTGTTTTATATCAGCACAATGAAAGGTATCAATAATAAAATAAATATTCTCTGTAAAGTTGCTGTTTTCAAACTCTATTATTGTCGTCTAGAGCTTTCTTAAGGAAAAACAATGACTTCCTCCCTGCTAAAGGAAATCGCAGCATTCAGAGGAACAATCCGAGAAAACACTATATCTCAAAGAATAAGAGGTCTCATCACGAGCCGGCTTATCATGATCATAGATATTATAACTTGCTGACTTTGCCAATACTGTCTACCAAAACAGGGCAACGACTCAAGATTGTTGCAATCAAAAGACAAGGGGTCTCATCACGAGCCAGCTTGTTCAGCAAAAGTGTAAATCAAGTGAATGACTGTGTCATAATTTGGCCACCAAACCAAGACATTGTTCTTTAGAGAGTAAAAAAGGAAAAAGTGTCAAAAAGGGTCTTCCTCTGAAAATGTTGTGAATAACCTCAAGCAGGATAAAGGATCATTGCTGGGTAACAGGTAACCCTGTCGAGGCTATGGACGCTTGCGGGCAGCAGAGGCTCTACCTACGGCAAATGAGCATATTTTAAAAAGCTAGCACGCAGAGAAGACCTTATTTTATCTTTAAAAGACCAAGTAGTGTCTGGTGTGAATACAAGAACTAAGCCTGAGGAAACAAACGATTGGAATATGAAAAGGTTGAGACGAAGTATCAATGCTAGGATAAGGCATAATATACTCTATCTGTCCATAACAAAATTTAGATATATGAAAATTTTTCTGCTTCAGAAGTTGAAATTCAATAGAAAAATAGAGATAACTGGTTCTTCACAGTGAATCGCCATTGTTGTGGTCACCAACAACCCCCCTCTTTGATTGGTATTAGCAATAACACCAAGCAAATGGGGACCCTTAACAAAAAATCCAAAAAAACGTTTTATCAAAATTTCTGTATTTTGACTCCCTAAAGCTATATCGCATCGCGAGACGTTTTCCAATGCGCATAATGAGCTGTGAAGAAGCGACGCGAAATTCATCGCATCGCTTATATTGTGAAGCTCTCTTAAATAAAAAGCTTAAGGAATCATCGACGGCCGATATGCGACGTCGCATATTGCAACATCGCATAAGCAGCACACAATGATTATGATTAAGTGCGATCTGCGATATTGCGATCTGCGATATTGCGATCTGCGATGAATGCGATCATCAATTCCTGCGATGACACATCTTAAACGACGCAATCCTCGACACTGCAATGCGAGTCGCAGAAATCACTCATCGCAAAGGTTCCTCGACACAACGTTCAAGGAAAGCTGTCTGCAGACCAAAATTGGGCGCGCGCCTTAAAAAGAAATTAATGATTGTACGCCAAAGTATCCGAGAAGGATTGTGTTGTGTTTTTCGAAGAGTCAATTCGTTATGAGTGTCATGATTATGCATTCATTAGAGCTTAAAGCTTTCATGTCAATCTTTTCGTCATTACTCTTTTCCTTTGCGTAAACTGTAAGACAACAACTAATATAAATCAATGTGCAGGAAACATCTAAGGAAAAGGGGAAAGTGTCAATACTCGGAGAACAGAGAAGAGATGCCTTCGCAAACGGATGCTGCATGCAGCAGGACCGCGGATTCCAGAGTATCACTCAACAGAGACTGATGGAAACAGACTATCCAAGACTCAGAGTCAAAGGCGCACAAAAGCAGCATGTTCACAGAAGATCCTAAAGCTTAGACTGGGTAAAGCAAAAAGAAAAACGCTAAAGAGGGAAAACGCACCAGAAAAGCCTGGAACAAAGAATGGAAGCAGTTTTCAATATAGAAAATTTTTCAGAGAGCAAAGTCCCTAACTTGCTCAGTCATTCGCCAGGCCGGAAAGAGAAATAGCAACAGCACAATCAGTTTGAGAGAAATTTGGGTTATTACCAAGTATACACACAGTGAATACACCGAGTCAGAGGAAAATATATTCTAGTTTGTCAGAAAGCGGTGCCAACTCTTGTTGTTTCTATTTTCGTAACTCAAACGAAAGGAGAAGACAACCAGCCGACTCTTCCCAGGCAAATGTTGCATTGCTTACAGCACTAAGGAGAAAATACAGAAACGGTTAGAAATTAGATTCCATTTTTAGAAATAAATTTGCTTTATTAGAAGGGCGGTCATTTGAAACCGTATCCTAAATTTATGTAATTAAGATTAATTAGTTAGCAGTATTTAAACCCTTCTCAGGCATTTAGAGAAGGGTCCGGAAATTTGTCAAAAAACTTGTCCTCAGAACATGCACTTTTGCACCCTCGGAGGGGGTTTTTGGTGAATGGATGGATTGAGATTTATCAAAGTTTGCAATTAATGTCTGCTACTGATGTTGCACTTTTGTACTCTTAGTAGATGTTAGAACAAGTAGAGATAAATCGTTATTGCTTGAAGCTTATGAGTGGAACCAGTCATAAATGGTACTTTTATCTCTTGACCAATTTCCGCTTATATTCTTAAAGTGATATGCAGTTTTAGTTGTTTATATGTTATTGCATGAATGTGTGGGTTACCATTTGGCACTTCTGTATGGTGGAGTTATTTATTTGTGCTTGATATATGAATAACTTATTATGCGATATGCTGTTCACAACTGTTTTGCCTAACTTCTTATGCAGAATGGTTTATCTTATTTGATTTCTATTGTTATGATAGATGAATGATCTTTATTACCAGTTATCGTTCGAAATCTCTTTAGATCGCATAATAGAAGAAATACACCCCGGGTTAGTGTAGATTAGATGTGTTGTTTTTCCTTTATTAGATTACAATAGCATAGAGTTAGTTTAGAAGTTTGAATTAAATTAGCTTAAAATACTCCTAGATCAGCACCATCCGACTATGCACACACCACACCCCATAGATTGAGAAACTGGTCCCATTATCCCCGTCGGACCCGCTATACCAAACGGATAAGGAGCTGCCAACCAAGGTCCGGACCGGGTGGGTATCCCCCTTGTTGTCGACCCGATTTTCGGGGCTTCAACAAAACCATGAAGTATGAGCAGGCAATCTCCCTGAATGTTGTGTTCGGTGTATCATGTTTGCAAGGCGGCCGAATCGGCTTCCTAAGGATAAAAGGATTGTATCCTAGTGGGGTCTCCCATTATATACTTGATGGTACAGGGAGCACAAATCCGTACTAGCACTGTCTAATGCCAAAGCTAATGACAACTGCTAGGTTTAAAGACGTCGGAACATGTCTCTAGCCTAGACCTTCTAGATATGATCGTTAATGTAAACTAAGCCTTAGGTTAATTGACTTCATTTTAAAGTTCTTCTTGAGTTAATTTTCAGTTTTCAGGTCTTAGCGATGCTACTGGAAAACCTCAAATGCAACTAAATGAGACAAGACCCTTTCAATTCAATGAAATGTCTACACTAGAGAGGGTAGAAACTACTCAATCAAATGAGAGTAATCAAGCAACTGAAAGCAAAATGATCCTTCACTACCTTACGTTTTCAAAAAGTAAACTAATAAAAAATGCATTCCAATTCCTAATTTCCTGACAAGCACTTATCTATTAGTCCTTTCAAAAATAAAAATTATCTTCCTTTTTCAAATGTCGATGCAATTATAGTCTTTTAAAAAGATGCAAATTATCGTAACATAATGATGCAACAAGCTAGAATTTCGTACGTTTTCATGAAACAACAAAACAATCTTTTCACGTAAAATCTTTCAGTGAAAAAATCCTCAAGACAATAAGCTCTTCAAGCAGGTGAAAACATGAAAAGAGAAGTTCGTTCATGTTAATGAAACATCAAATTTACCAAACACAAGACCAACAATGTAATCTATGCTGGAAAAGAAACGTTTAGGCAAGCAAACAATTTTTTTTCAAATTTGTGCAAAAGAGGTCAAAGTTGTAAAAAAGGACCCAAAACAAAATGCAAAGAGTAGGCACACCTACAACCCGACTTAGTGAGTTCTCAAATTGCTGAATAGATGACCAACTAGATGCCCTAGTGTCGCTGGCCACTCAATGACTCAATCAATCAAGTAGAAAGATGACAAGCCAACAAACAAACAAAACCAAATGAAAAGAAGCTTCATAATCAGCGAGAAAATGGTCAAAATGGCTTACGGGGTCAAAACCACAAGAGCATAACAAATTGGCCAAGATTGGTGTCAAGCCCTAATCTTCACTTATAGGCATTAGTGTGACTGCCTAACTAACAACAAGCGCCAGAGGCTAGTCGACGCAACTGTTTCTCAGCAACTCGCGCTGGTCAGCGTGGCTGTCAGCAGCTTAAGCGCGATGATCGAGGTAGCAAAGGAAAAATACTTTTTTTTTGAAAACAGGGACCAGATCTGCTACTATAAATTTTAGACTCAAACCAATAAACAGGAGAAAAGAAACAGAACTAAAGGGAAAATGTGAAACTAGAAAAGTTCTCACAAAATCATGAAATCCAAGACAAACAAAAGGATTGGGAACCCTAGTGGAGTCGCCAATTTGTGGTGAAGTAAAACTATAAGTGTGGACATGAATAAATTCCTCTAGCCTGATAATGGGTCTAGCCATAACAGATACATTCTGTGGAAGATTTCATTAGGTTAGAATCAATCAAGAGGGCCTACCTCTTGGTATGCTTATCCTGCTTGATGATGTCCTCGCTTGCTCACTCTAGCAATCTCTCGCTTCCTTCTTCAAGCTCCTGAAACAATTAAACAACAACAGACAACAAAGATGATAATAGAAAAATTACAATTCAACCTACTTAACAAGTCAAGAAACATTAAGCCATGAATATGTAATATTACAAAACATCTAGGAAATCAATCGATAGTTACATATATTAATATCAAAGAGAGATTACAACCATTCATCTTGACGTTGCAGTATTCCTCTGACAAGACCAGGTTCCCACACACTTCTACTAGCATCCCATGATGATCTCAATCAAAAATAGTTTTAAGGCTATTCCCTTTAGGCTTCACTCCAAACCAAACACAACTTCTCCACCAACACTCAACCAAAAAAATGACTAGTTTTTGCTTGGGAAGAAGGGAGGTTTATATAGGAAATATGGATAGGAGATGGATCCTCTTCTCATGGAATAAGGACTTATCCCTTGAGGTAGTTGCATCATTATAGGGGAAAGGAGCCCAAACTGTCATCCTCGATCCCATCCAGCCAAACCATTTACCAGAATTCCATTACAGAGCTTCTAGAGCTGGAAGCTTTGGCTCTAATTTAAAAAACTTTCCATAATAAGACCGGTGCAACTAAAACATAGCTCAGTCGCTCCAATTGGCACCAAGAGTAGTGCTAATCTCTACACATTGGCGTGAGGGAGACAAAGGCCATTAGTGTCGGTCTTGCAAAATGGGTAAAACAAAATTTTAAGTGGAAATGGTTCAAAACGGAATTGATCTTCTCATGAAGAGGGACACAATGGGAATTTCTTCTTGAAGGCAAAGCATGTGGGGTTCACTGTAGAGGTCCTCCAAGATCAAGGAATGGAGTACAAGGACAGTGACAAAATGTTGTGTAACACACATACCATTGGAAATCTTGTTCAGAGCACTTTCCTTTGGAGAGGGTACAATTTGGGCTTAAATTCTTTTAGTGGCTTGGGAGATGGCTGCAAACTTCTGTGCTCTTTTGCACTCTAGTCAGCTGAAAACACATTTTACAGGAGGTGACAAAATTGGCTCCAACTAGGGAGAGTGCCTTACTGGAAAGGTGTTGAGAACTTATAGATTAGTAGCCTTCACCATTGGGCATGGATTCAGGAATATAATGAATCGATAAAACCATAAAATATCCATGGAATTTTATTTTCATGGATTCCTTTCCTCATCAAACTGAAATATAGAAATATGAATCCTAACAATTGGAAATTAAAGGCTCAACCATTGAGACTATTTATGTGCAACTCCCACTTATGTATAGGGCATCCATTCATCTAAGTGAGGTCAACCCTCTGATGGTACCAGGTCAACATTTTGGTGTTGGGCCTAATGCCTTCATGCTGCTGAAATTTAAAAATCACAACCAGCATGCACCATGAAAAATATTTGGATAAAACTTTTGATATATGCCCCCAACTTGATATTTGATGATCAACTCTTTTAATATCCTCCATGAACCTTATAATCGGGTTTTGTTCTTGAAAATAAGTGGCTAACATGTGCATGCACCCGATAAGATATTCAAACCAAAGGTTTGACATGTACCTTGGAATAGATGTATACTTTTGTAGGCCAAATAAAGATACCATGTAGTCAGCTACTGAATCATGGAACTGATGAGGAAAACTGGTAATTTTCTCCCTTTCTTGAAGAGTTTCCAGGTGGGAATATTTCTGCAATAGGTAGCCTTGGACTTTGCTTGGCTCTTCAACTTTGGGCTCTTCTTGAAAATTTTGACAATGGAAGCCCTCTCTCCACTTTCTTGTAAACAAATCCCTTTCCCAATCTGTGACCATCTCATCCTCCTGTGAATCGTATGAATCATAAATCGAAGGAGTTTCTTGAACTTGTTCTCCACGTCAAGGATGTGAATTGTAAACTGGAGCCTCTTCTTTATGTGCATCTTCCATGAATGGGAGTGTTGTAGTTCTTCATTGCTCGACTTCCCATTGGAGTCCATCATAAGAAGGAGAATCATCAAATTCAGTTGAATAAGATCTCTAAGAGTTAGTTTGTAGCTCGATGATGTCTCTTTCTTCTCTTTCTTAATCATTGGGTGATGCTTCTTAATGCCAGTATATGTCTTCTTGGAATGAAGTCTCACAAACATCTTCAGCAAGATCATTAACCTCAAAAATATTTTCTTCATTGAAATATGCACAACAATCTTCAAATAGAGCATCCGGTGAATATAATATTTTGCAATAATGATGAACGCCATGTGAAAACTCTTTAAGGAAGATATGTTTCCATGAGGTATTGTTCTATACCAAATTCTAAAATCATCTTCTAACGAGTACATGAACAATTTCATTTGTGCATCTTAAAAAATAATACCCTGTTGTTCCATGAATTCATGAAAATCCTTAAGGTGTTGGTCAGGCCTTTTATTTGTGTTTCCACTGAATCTAGGTTGTAGGTTTTAGCCCTGTATAGAAATTACCTACATACAAATTCAAAAAACAGAAAATAAATAATGGCGAGAGTATAAAACATAAAACAAATATAAACGGAAATTTCCCCTCGATCCCAAAACTAGGACTACCAGATTGATTTTTCATTATATTCCTTTCAATGTTACAATACACATATATATATATATACATGTCGAAGCATCCATAAACCTCAATCCATTAACCCTGTATTAGAACATAACGGTAGTTCCCTTGACTAGATATACAAAATACCATGGGCAGAAAACCATGTGTGAAAACCACACACAAAACCATAGGTAGGTCCGCCCACCTAATATAGGTTCCAAAACAAATTTCCCCTGAGCACTACCCTAGACCCCGTAGAGGGGGTATACTTCCCCACTCAAACCCCCCAATAGGGGGGGTTGGTTGCCCCCCCTCTAACCCCCCAGCTTCACTACTGCGGCTAGTCGTGGAAAGAATATAACACACACCCGACATAGGAAAAGAGGTATTCTGTTCATGAAATGAAGGGACCTGATTGGGATAACCAACAATAGGAGAAAAATCCAATGGGGCAAATTTGTTGGCCAAGAATGTAGGAATGGCCATTTTGAAAAACATCTCTATATGATTAATCTCAAGTTCAAATGGAGGGGAAATTTTCTATTTTTTAGCATTTGAGAAAATATGAGGTTGCTTGAAAGCTAAGATGATCAACTAGAGATATATATAGTGGAGTCTCCAGGTATTTACCGTAATATTGAAACAGTGGAGTCACCAAGGTGAGAGATATTCAACCTAATAGAGGGAATGTAAAACTTTGTCGTACCCAGGGAAAAATATTTGGATTTGTTCCTCGGCAATGATGCTAGAAAGATGTTGTCACTTTTTCTAGCACCTGTAGCACAAGTGCTTCAAGAGATATAGAAATATTCCTAGAGACATCCTTTGGGTTGATTGTAGATCAATTCCTAGGACATCTTAAAGAGAGGAGTGCATGGAATATTATTAGTGAGGGGTTTCTACTGCACTCCACTTGTCACATAGTTGGAAAAGATAATGGAATCGACTTAGTTCAATAGTCCTTCATCAAGGTAAACTAAAGTAAATACATGGATCTAAAAGCATAGGGGGTAAATCGGGTCAATACCAAAGAGAAATGTTTGGTTCTAGTGGCCGACACACAATAATAGGTTGCTTAATATTGGAGTTGTAGTAAAATGAAGAGGAGGAGAGAAAGGATGGAATTCGATGCCTAGGGCAGGGAACAATACAAAATCCTAAGCAACAATATTTCGACTGAAGGATGGAAGACTGAAGAGATGGAATGATAGGAATTGTGGAGCGCGAACTAAGGTGTCATGCTCTATACCTCATGGATACACTTATCACTAATCAACATAAGTAAATTTTTTCCCTTTAAGTTACATAAGGAAATATTTAATTAACATGGGTACTGTTACTACTTAGCAGCATACATATAACCATGAGAGAATGAGACCGACAACTTCATTACACAATTTCAGTAGAAGAGAAACATACATGAAGTGAAATACAAGGAGGAAAAACATACTACTTACCGCTCTTATAGGAATCACCAAAGAGTTTCGTTTATCCTCAAAATGAGTCCAATTCAATAGGTAATTTACATTCAGACATCTCTAGCTCAAGTCCCTCATCAACAGGCTTCATAGAACCAAAGTGGAGCTACATAATTTGGATCCCTCGGGTGCAGAATTATGGAACTTTTGTTAAGTGTTTCTTCCTCCCTTTTATAAGGAGATAGAGAGATTTTTAAATAGTTACAAAATATCTCAACCTGAGATACAATTGTCTCCTAGACTAGCTGTCTTAGCGTGAAAGGTTTTTTCGCTCCAAATTATTACAATAAAAGAGATGCTTTATTTAAAACAGAATAACAAAACAATAAAATCGACAAAACATAATTAATATGTGAAACTCAAATGATTGTGAATAAAATATCTCCCAGCCATCCCTGTAATCACCTCTGAATAAGCCACATATCTTCCTTAGTGTGCCTCTCCTGTTGCTCGGCTAGTTCTCACTACTTTCACCTTGACCACTTGAATTTGCCACTCACTAAGGCCAGGAGTGATCACCATATTGGCCTCTATGTTTCTCGTGAATCGTAGTTGCTCACTCATCCATATCTCGAAGCTCCCTATACAACACTATCAGAGCCATGAAATGCTTAGTAATACTTCCATAATTCTTATATCAAAGTTTCCCATCATAGGCATAATATACATAAAAACATTACAAAACAAGTGAGTTCCAAGATCTTTGGCTCCCTTTGTTTTAGCCCCTTTTTGTAATTCTCTTCATATGACCATGTGCTTAGCCCTAAGGCACTAGAACCTTTAAACTCTTGCCTGTTTCCTTTTTCACTTTATAAAGTGCTTTGCGCCCCTTTCCTTTAAGTTCCTCTAGCGGCCCACACTTAGCTAAATATCAGAGCTCCTCTACATCGGAGGTTTCTAATCGGCTCTTTTATATTGGAGCCGCAACATGTTTGCGTTCTCTGATTGTGATATCCCTTTAGTGCTCAACCTCGAGGTTCGATTTTAGTTTTTTATGCCTTTGTGACCATGGAACAACCCCCACATTGGAGCCCCTCTATCACAGGATTCAATCAGAGGTTTTAACTTGATGTAGCAATATTCCTCTACCTAGGATCGCCAATTTGTGAACTAACATCATCCTTAGCCACATGTCACCTTGTTTTTCCCTATTTTCACCGTTTAAAATTCCATATTTTCATGCCACGTGTCCTTCGTACTGCCATGTCATGATGAAGCCCCAATTTCCTAGTTGATGCTTCCATCCACTTCAACGCCATCCCATGATTATTTAAACCTTCAAGAGGAAAGACCAATAGTCCTTTTGGGACCTCATGCTAAAGAGATAGATCCTTCCACTACACCCTTCTATGTCACCCTAGTGATTCATGACCTCATACTCCATAAATGTATGCTGGAATCTAGACCTTCACATAACCTCATGCCCTTGACTATGATGGAGCAACTTGGTTTACAAATCACCAGACCCTACAAGGACGTGTACTCCTTCGATTCTAAGAGGGTAAAATTCTTGGGAATGATAAAAGACCTAGTAGTGAATCTGGCTCAGATTCCTGTAAAGAGCGTAGTAATGGATATAGTGGTAGTTGATATACCTGCTCGATTCGGCATGCTCCTATCCAGGTCTTGGGGTCCCAAAGTGGGGGGTTCTATTAAGTTATATCTGACTTATGCCACCATTCCCACCTTCGAAGGTGAAGAAAGAAGGTTGTACAAAGAGTCACATCACATGCCACATGGCTTTATCATATTATTCCACCACATGGCCCTCTAGAGGGATGAGAAAAGGCCCATCCACCCTTGGTTTTATGTTAAATTTCTTTGTTAATCGTAATCGGCCCTCCCTAGCGCTTTAACACTATCTGCGTTTTCTCCTGCAATTTCTTCATAGTGGTCACTTCCAGAATCCTTGATCGCTGATCACTGATGAGCCTATCCTAAAGTGTGATCGCTGATATGTGATCAACGATAAGCCCAATTTCTCGGGTGTGCACATCACCGAAATGCAATTGCTGATATCCAATTTACTGTGATCACGAATCTCCACCTCTAATATATCAGACTTTAATATGAGAGGCACCAATATGTCATGCTGTCTGATCCTCTAATCGCTGATATCCAATATCCGGCCTCTGCTTCCCCCTTTCCTAAGGCTTGGAACCTTTAGACTTCAACATGCCATATCTTTTGTTCCAGAAGTCCATTTTTGGACTTCCACATACTATTGGAAATATTGTTCAGAGCACTTTCCTTTGGAGAGGGTCTGATTTGGCCTTTAATTCTTTCAATGGCTTGGGAGATGGATGCAAACTTCTCTGCTCTTTTGCACTCTGGGCAGCTGAAAACACATTTTGCATAAGGTGAGAACAATGTGTATGCTAGAAAAAGAGTTTTTGATTACATTTATTAAGCGATTGATTTTATGTGAACTTAATTAATGTCTCCGGAGGGATTTTTATGTATGGATTTCGTTGAGACTCTGACCCAACCCATACAAGAAAAATCCTTTTAGATTTAAATTCAATGAATAAGAGTTCTTAGAGGGAGACAATAACTATAGCCATTTCATAAATGACAGATCCTAATGCATTCCAAACACGGGAAAAGAAATGTAGACATGCAATGCTCTTACAACAAACCTAATATAACAGAACATATCCAACTAAAAAATAATAAAAAGTTAAAAAAAAAATCATTTTTGTTTTTCCCAAAATCAAATGTAATTAAGTTATTCTTCAAAAAGAAAAATGACCATGCAAGCAGCCAACCAGAAAAATTTCACAGTTACAGATCGAGATCAGACTATAAACAAACCTATCTAACATGAGAATCCATAGGACTTGGTGGATGTCAAGAGTGTGGGTTGATAACCTGACTCAAAAAGGAAAGGAAAGTGTTAATAGGAGGGCTAATGCTATGTCCAGGAAGTAGGATTATGTTATAATTATCTAGACAACACTCAAAGGGTGCGTTACAGAGGACTAGTATCCAAAAATGCCCTAATCAAGGTTTGAGCATAGACTGTGAAAAGCACAATTGATTTGTAACCATACAAAGTGATCAGAATTCAGATCAAGAAGCACTGAAGGAAGTGAAAAGAGATACAGATCTCAGAACTAGAAGATAAAAGCCAAAAACTAAGAGCGTCCCCATCAGAGTCGCCAAATATACTATAGGGATTAATGCATGGGTGGTGGACAGAAAACCCTCTCAAGTTTCCCGAAACCTAAGGCAGACGGAACGAAGTGACCTACAACTATTCAAACACACATGCAACCATATCATGTTAATCTAGTAATTGAGGAAGTGGTAGAAGAGTATTACCTAATAGTCCTTCATACTAATCCACTAGCATTTTCAATGTGACGAAGAAAGGTTGCCCAGTCAACTCTTAGATTAGGACCTACACATATGAAAGACACAAAGTAACTTTCACAGCATATAAAATTTAACAATACAATACATCAACATATAATAGCATATAGAGTTAGCATATATCAATGATAAACATCAGTCTCTCCATTGAACCAACATATACAGAAAGTATGTATCAATATCATCACATAGACATAATAGGAGCAGATCTATATTATCAAATGTGAGAAGAATGATTACAACCATAATTGTTGAATCAAGCCTTCCCTTAGCTCCTAGCTCCTACGTTTATCTCTCAACAGCTTCTCAATAACATAATAGTGCACAAATTCTGATCCCAATTATTGTGGCCTAACATCCAGTTTACAGGCGATGAGAGGCTCAATCCTTGCCAATTTCTTCACAAGTTTCATTTGGGAAAAATTTGGATGTTGCCTCTAATTTATTACTCTTTCCTTCTTCATTTGATTAAGTTAGGATTGGAAATTTCCTTTGACAGGTCTGAGGTATATGTTTATGGATTTTTGGAGTCGACATTGAGTGTAAGACAATCATAGAGTGTGAGTCAGTCAACTCACGTTTTTACCTTCGAAAACTCATAAAAATCCAGTAATGTGGCCCTTTAGGCAAAACAGAGTGTTAACCCCTCGGTTAATGCCACTTTTTGGGTCAAAGACTACATTAGCATGCTTCATGTCTTTTTATGGGGTGTGTTACTCTAGAAAATAGGCCTGTAAGTTAGGTTTTATTCCAGTCAAAAGTGTTCTTCTCCTCTGAGTTGATGAGGAGGTCATTTTCTATATAACAGATGCCCCCTAAAGTGTGAGGTTAGAGAAGAAGATGATGGTTGAAATACTTTACAAATTGTAAGTGAAAAGGGAAAGGATCAAGGTTTCAGAATTGAGGGAGTATTGAAAACAACAACATATGTCATAAATATATAAGCATGTCCTAAGTTGGGCATTCCCATGCTTAGTAGAAAATTTAAAGTGATTTCCATAGGAGGTATGATTGTCATGTCCACTGATAAGAATAATGTGGAACTATATCATAATATGATCAATCTTATGATTTTTCTTCGAAAATAATAGTTGCAGCTTGGGAGAGGAAACAAGGCTGAGTGATGTAAACCTCTACCCAAGTTCTTGGTCACTGCTTCCAAAAATAACATATTTATACACATGTGAATAAAGGAGTTGAAGTCGAACATGTGAGAAATCATCTAGTTACCAATAAATGATGAAAAACGTTAACAGACGTGAATGTTGTGGTTGGAGCACAAGTGTAACAAAAAACACCCCCTTAGCAGTGGATTGTTACCTGCAAAGGATCACAGTCAAAATTGGTGTTGTTAGTGGATAGACTTAAATAAACACAACATTGTAAATAATGGATACAATGCATACATAAACATAAACTTAAACAAAGAGGTGCATGAACATAACAATGCTCAAATGGAGCAAACACATCAATAATATATGGAAAAATCTCCCTTTATTGATTGTTGGTGGTAGAGGTTGAATACAATCATAATACTAAAACACTTGAAGAGAATTCCTTGAGCTAGGGAGCTCAAAAATCCTCAGCAAGGATGTTTCTTTTCCTCAATCTCTTTGCAAGTTTCTCCTCTCTCTCAAAGAAGTGTGAAGACTCTCCAAAGGGTGGATTACTCTTCACTCACTAAGATGGTGGGTTTCTTAGAAGTAATTGGCCAACATGCTAATGCTATTCACTTCCTTGCTTTCAACAATGAAATGGTGGTTTTCTTACAACTAATTTGGACAGCATAACAATGTCTCTTCGTTTGACTCTCCCATGCCCTATTTATATAGATTTTTTTAAATTCCTCTTCCCTCTCTTGGTACATGTATGATAAATACACATGAGTAGGACAATAGGATTCCATTGAGGGTTTCACTTCTCTAAGGCAACTCGAATTCGATTTTACTAGGCTGGTCTCGTATTAAGAGATCAACTCCAGGCATGTAGAGTGGTCCTGGACTACTGAGTCACCTTTTCTGCAACCACATGGATTTTTGAGGATATGCCATGCACACATGTTTATCGAAGAAATCTACTCCTGGCCTTAATTGATTTCCTTTATAAACTTTGGAACTTAGGATAACTTTTTATTTTTGAATCTTTATAATGTATTCAATTGGAAAAATGTCCACTTGTGCATTCTAATGGACACTTTTAATGTATTTTGGATTGTATTAGTAGGTGTACAATTTTTTGGTGTTAACATTGAGGATGGCCATCGATAAGGATGATGGTCTCCAAGACGTAAAATATAATCTAGCGAGTGTGAATAAAATTTGTTGATGTCGAACACTCGTAGAATCTTTCAAGAGGGATCCAATGATGAAAACCCCATATCAAAAGCAGGTTAACTTTCCACTAAGGACTACAAGTTCTAGGGTACTAAAAAGTTTCTGAATCTAACTCCTAGATAAGATGTTGAAGTTGATAGGAATAGATTTGTCAAAGGTAGGAAATGATTTGTCCTACATCAGTTGACATGCAATGGGACGAAAATTATTGTGTTGGAGATAGTTTAGAGCAATGAGGCAAACTGAATGAGGGAAAATAGGAATATTAGTGTGGTTGATTGAGGAAACAAAGTAAGAATATCCCTTGAGAAATGGTAGGCACGACATCAGGGTAACCAAGCAACTTAGACTCAAGAACACCAAAGGGTGTTAGGATATAAGGATGCAGGGACATCAAGGTATCAAGGCTAAACTCATTAGATGGTAGGGTTCAAACAGAAGATGACGGAAGAGAAATATGTTGAGGGGGTGTCATGTTCAAGGGAGTGATAAAGATACTGTCACTAAAATATCCTTCAGAATATAGATAGTGAAGACACTATTCTGTCCATTTTTTTCCCCATCTAATTAAGTTTAACAAGTCCACAGGGAAAACTCAGTTTTCTTTTCACATTTAGAGAGTCTAAAAAGAGCATAAAGATGACTCCAAGCGGGTACCTTTCTCATGGTTGATAACTGGGTGCATGTTGGCTTGATGGGGCTTGACCTAGGTTTAGAGTTAATTAGCCAAACAAATCCTTGTACTACTGGCCCTTTCGGCAATAGCCCGTAGAGCGCAGACTAAGGTCTCACTCGAAGCAGTATGGGGGGATGCTATAACCAAGTTTACGGACCCTTGAGGTGCCTGAGGCGTTGAGTTAGTCCAACTAGGAATGTCTTCGCGTAGGTCACTTTGCGCACTGGCCTGACCTATGAGACCTTCGCGCTCTGTTATAATCGCCTTCGTGCAGCCCTAACCAAGGGCTGAGATGCTTTTGTGCTACTAAGACAGCGACTTACGCTATTCCCCCAAGTACATCGCGGGTCTTACTTATATTCTTATAACTGTTAGTTAACTTCGCGTAAATAGATACTTATCTTATATTCGCTTGTTCAACATATTCATATGAGTTCGCACATCAAATAAACAATAAACTTGCAATTCATACCCGATATACTTAAATGCATAAGACAGGGAAAAGATACAAGAATGATAAGAAACTTCTCTTTATTATTTCCCCAACAATTACAGACTCGACTCACCTTGCACGCTCAGCTGCAGGGATCCGCACACTTAAATACAAATTACTAGGCCTCTACACACTCAGCTGTAGAGCCTTTTCCTACTCTATGACCCAAAGAAAACGACTTTACACTTCCACTCAGACTTGCTTCTTCTTCATTCTCTTAGATTAGATTAGATTTATTAGATGTCTCTTTTCAACTTAGAGCCTCGCTATATTTATACAATCCCATAGTCTAAGAAACATGGGTAGAACTCTCAAGCAGACATTACATTACAAAAATAAGGGCGGACAACCCTATGACTCAATTACAACTTCGCTCTCCACGCCCAAAAATTGCTGAGTATTTACATCGGACTTAGTCAAAACTTAAGGTTTGAGCCCTATTAGTCAAAACTTAAGCTTTGAGCCCTAAAACTTGCCTTGGGGGATCCCGCGCCCAATAGGCCCCCAACACGAACATCACGACTCGCCCTTGATTCACTCTGTCGGTGTGAAGTTCTTCACGTGAAGACCTCCCAATTCTGCTCGAACTACTGCAAGGTCAGCAACGCACTGAGCAGTGGCCTGCTGTATATCCTAGACGCGTTGTTCAGAAACCGCGGTATCTGAACAACTTCCCTATATATTCTCTTGCATACCTTGCATTTTTGCCAACGTGCCTTCAATCTTTACTGTGATGATGAAGGCCTCGTCAATCCATGGTTGGACATGCACCTTCAGAACCGCTTCTTTGTGTCACACCACGTCTACTTGCTCCTTAAGCACTTTTTCCCATTGCATTCACGCGAGCCTTTGTGTAAGGGCCACTTTCTGCGTGGTCCCTTTGATGTCATCATAATGTTGTTGTAACTCACGTGCCTCTGTTTCCAATCGCTGTATGTTCGGGTCCTCTTGCAGAGCAGTGAGGACCTCGAATAATTCTTCCAATACTTTGGTGCAGTCCTTCAGTGTACTGTTGATCTCTTCTATGCCTGTTGTGATGGCACTAGCATGTTGTTCCCTCACCTTTGGAGGAGTTGAAGGTTGTGCCTTCAATCACAGCTCTGCTATCTGAATGTTCAGCTCCAGCTGAACCTTGACCATCTCTTCTCATGCCTCATGCACCCTTGCTGCTAACCTGTGGATGCTCGCCTCTGTTGGTCCCTCCGCTAGGATAGCCAACTCAGGGACCATCTGGTAGGCCTCCTCAACCACTTGCACCATCTACCAGTTCTATGCCACTACCTCATCATGCTGCAGGATCAGTTGTTCCATGTTGATTCTTTGTTCATTCAACACCTCAAGCGCGCGGTCCTCCCTAACTCGCAGTTCTGCAGTAACTCCGTCCTATATAACATAGACCGTCTCTCAAGGGAGCATAGCCATATTGATTCGTACTCCTTTCAACGCATTGATTGTAGGCCTATTGGCCTCATTCTCTATAACCAGTGCCCCCTCTGGCAACACTATTGTGTTGGTCATGCGGATACACAACATTTCCTCAGCTGCGGTCATTCCTATTGCGAGGCTGGTCGAGAGAGTACCAGCCTAAGGAGTGTGCACCTACAACTCCTGAATCTGTTCCAGGAGGGCCCCCAACACAATCTAATTCTCCTTCGCCAAGTGCTGGAGGGCCTTTGCTGTGATGTCACGCACGTCTCCCCTGTATTGTGCTGATCTCCCTCTGTGAGGGTGATCGGGTCAAAAGAAGTCTTAGATGCTTTTGACTTCTTTCGTAGCCCTAACTTCTCTCTCGGGCACTCAAGCTTTAACTGTGCCAATGTTGTTTGTAGGTCCACGCCACCCTCCTCTGTCTCTATCTCCATTTCTTGTTCGTGCTCAAGCGAAGGCTACTTTCGTCCCTTGCGCTCCTTCTCTACTGCCTTTCATGCTTCTCTTGCAGCCTTTGTAGCGTCCCGTGCCTCCCACGCCTATGCTACTGCTACCTCTTTTCTTCTCTTCTCTGCTAACTTCGGTACCCACAAATTATCCTCCTCCTTTTTCTATGCAACAGACTTTCCTGCTTCCCCTACGGAGATGGCTGGAGCGCGCCACTCCGGTAGCCATGCCTTAAGTGTGTCGAAGATAACATCATCCATGGCCAGGTACGGTAGTTCATTCCACTTCTTCACGGGGTCCTTGTGCGCCCTGATGTAGACGTGATGGAAGTCCGCCTTAAACTCTGCAAAGCTTTGTAAGTTGTTATAGACATTGGGTGATAAACGCGGCTTGCGGTTAATCCCCATTCTGATATTCATCTCCATGAACACCCAGAATATTTTACTATCTCAGATCCTGTGTGTGTCTTTAGTGGCCCACATTGAAGTGTACTTCGCGGCCTCCAGGAGATCCCTCGCAATTGGGGGAACTGGCTATCCTCAGGCAATTCCCCGGCCACTAGCACTATGGATAGCAGAAGCCATGCATAGTGGAAGGTTTTCCCCTGTTCCTGTGCCTCATGGTAATTCTATAGGAATTCTTGGCACAAGTATTTGGACCAATTAAATTGGACCCCCTTTGCACACTGCTCAGCAAGTGCAACCACCAATGTGGGAACCTCATCCACGCGGCACTTCCGCATGACCTTACCTAGCAGTATCTGAGTCGCAACTTTAACTACCTTGTTGTTGATACTGGAGATCGTGTAGCCCCTCTTTTTCATCTTCAGCTTATATTTCTTTTTCATTACCTCCGCGATGGCCAAATCACTACTTTTACCCTCTGAAATGTCTGATGGGTCTTCCCTTTTGCAAGGGAGTCAGATAATTATATGGATCAAGTGGTTCGTGATGGGGATGGGCTCCTCCAGCCATAAACACCCATCATGCACTAAGTAGAGCAGATGCCTAATGATGAAGATAGTCATTGGGGCACGATGGTAATGTAGAACCCAGAGCAGGTTCAACAACCCTGCCTTTTCGACATCGTGCAACCACTTGCGTGACTCCAACTCTATGACTCTCGCTATGGTGTTTTTCTTTATGCTACATGAGCTATGTGGTTTCCAAGTGAGGGAATTTCTCGTGGTTGGCGAGATCCCAATCTTCGAACTTCAAACTCAGCACCCGTCCTAGGTGTGCTCCTTCGAAAATGATATCGTCGGGTAGCAGCGGAGTCTGTAGAGAGCTTTTACTCTCATCGATATCCTTGGGCACCTTCGCCTTCCCCTTCCGCAAAGGAACATATGCGGGCAGCTTGGTTAGAGGGTCTGTGCCCTCGATTTCTTTCTCCATGTCTTTATCCTCATCCTCTTCTATCAAGATGTCCTCAAGGTCTTCCTCCTCCTCATCGGTTTCCAAATTAACTGCTTTCCCCTTTTCTTCCATGGTCAATTTAGTTTGTAGTGGGTTTCGAGGGGACACACGCACCGTTATCATGGGCTGCTTATCTTTCTTGGGTCTTGGCATGTGCGGTGATTTAGGGATTTCCACAACTATCTCGGTGCTGTCAGGGGCATATTCTACTGTTATGGTCTATGCGGCCTCTTCGGTGGTCATTTCTTCAATTTCCCTAGCTTCTTCAGACACTGCCATTTTGTTTGTCCAGAAATCTCTCAACTTCTCAACCAGGTGCTCAAACAACACTCTCAACAGGTTAAACAGGTCTCAGTTCAGAATACTTTGGGTGCACGACAACTCAATTCTCAAATGATCAAGTGTTGTTTGCTGGGCAACCCTTTGTAATTTATAGCACCTTTTGAATTCAAGTTCGACCTTTCCCCCCAAATCCGATCCATTAACACTCCCTTGGCAGTGTATTTTCCCAAATCTGTCCCATAAAGCTCGCCTTAAATTCCTGCCACCCAATCCATTTGGCCTTAAACCAAGAATCACATCGTGAATAGTGACTATAACGGTCACTTTCCAGCCCACCCGCATGGAAGCGTAGCTACCCTTGCGTTGCCGTGGACCCTGTGACACTTCGCTCCTGTGTGCAGCCCTGACATCGCGTAGCTCTCAGGCATAGTAGTTTATAGTCCCATGCCTAGGCTATGCTTCCCACAGCTAGTCAAGTGGCCGCACCACCGGTATATGGTTTTTACTGACTATTGCTTACATTTTCTGGGAAAAGTTTACCTTTTAACTTTAATACCTACATCGCGCCACTATCTGTGATCCCCTTAGTAATACGCGGTCCAATCCAAGGCATCAAACTGATCAACTCTTGGTGGTAGTCTCCAAATTTATCATTGTAATCACGTGCATCCTGTTGTATCACCACAATCTTTTTATCAAGAAAATCCATTTTTATTCCTTCCTCCAGCTTTTTGACTTCTTCTTCCACCATAGCGCTTTCCTCCCTCAAGTGAAATTTTTCCTTCATAAGTTGTTGGAGCCTAAGATCACCCTACTGGATCTCTTCATTAGGTCCCAAGCATTCCTCTTCTTTCAACTACGTGATCCCTTCCTTCAAGGCTCCATGATCCGTCATACTCGCAGGCGCTGCTATGTGCAGACTAGGAATGATATATTTCATTGGTATTTCAGTGTTTGCTTCATAAACCAGCCTAGAAGGCATCTATTCCATCAGTTTCTTGCACGTCTCCCTATAAGCCCATAGGATTATTGGTACGTGTAGGTCCCAATCACTTCGCTGCGTATTACATACCTTGTTCAGTGCTTCACACACTTTATTAAAGGCTTCCAGGTGGATAACCTTCTACGTGCTTGTTCTTTCCACATTCTGTCATTCCAATTTGAGGAGTCGTTCACGCATTTTCCCCCCCAACACATGCTTATTGATCATATTTCCCATTGCGAAGTTCATGTGCATCCACGCAGGTTGTTTATCATATTCCTATACCCACCTAGACAGATGCACGCGCAGACTATAGGCATGCCAAAAATCAAATTTTCCTTTGTGCGTACCCCACCACCTCGCGGGCGTACCACGGAGTACCCAAATCAAGGCTTCGAAACGTTGTTTTTCCGACACCTCCCTATCAAATTGGTCCAGGAAAGCATCTACCTCACCTAATCCATCATAAGTAGGTGAATCCCTCATTTCTGTTGATAGGTAGCGCAACGATCTTGTCATCATGTTATAGCTCACCATGGTTACCTTGTGTAACTAGTTCTGCCATTGCTCTATCTCCTCATCTAAATCTAAAGTACAGGAGCTTTCACACTCCCATGAAATTCGTGCATCCGTGGTAGGATTTACCCAGTCTTGCTCCCACGCAGTTATCTTGTAGATGCAGTCCAAATTGTTGTCACTTTCATAGTTTCACACTGGCTCTGTGTAGCGCGATCCCTCAGCAGGGTCCAAGGGTATAATTACGCGCAGAGACTTCTTCTCAAAAATCATCTTGTGCTTCTTTAGATTAATCACCCCATCATGTCAGTGACCCAATCAATTCCTAAGAGCACGGGGTAGGGATTGTTGTCATCAACAATCTCTATCACCTCAATGTCGGCTAGCACGCTCACTCCCTTAATATCCACTATGATTCCCTGCAATCACACCAGGGGTATTATCTTCTACTGGTTCACCATGCACAACTGAATAGGAGACCATTACAGCGTAGGCCTCCCCATGCACTCTGATGTCTTCTTTGGCAGAACGTTCGCACCTGACCCTAAATCCATAATTACTTGGTCCATCTCATATTCTCCAATATGCGTGGTTAACCTCATTTCTCTTCCTGTTCTTGTCTTACGCTTTCCAATCTTCCAGACTACGCATGGTTCTCCTAGGGCGGTCCTAGCGCATCTGTTAATGAGTTCGTGTAATCCATTTACAACCTTACTGTCATGCAGTAACTTCATACATGTTTCTAGGAACATTGTGAGCTTCGATGGGTCCATTTTCAGCTCTAGTCTATCTTTTCTTCCTAAAGTGGAGGCATTAGCGAAGCTCTTCTTAGCTTCCATAAAAATTTCCCGAGTGTGCTCCAAATCAAACTCTGCTTCGTTCATTGGAGCTTTGCGAACCCAAGTACTTTCTTCGAGCTATTTTCCTTTATCATCTCCCATCGTAATTCCACTTCGAAGCACAATATTCATATTTGGTCCTTCCTCGCACAGCTCAGACCTCATCATATGTAGGTTCTGAATTGGGGAAGGTGGTAGCGCTCCCTTGTCGTGTATCCTAGAAATCAGTGTAGGACAATCTTCCCTCTCATGATCAAATAAGGTACAATACAAGCATGATGGACACGTTGGATTCATACAATCGTGGGCATAATGTCCTAGCCCTCCGCAATTGTAGCATATTAGCTGTCTGTGGCCTCTTCCAGGCCCTCCTCCACCCCGGCCTTGTCCACACCCTGCGATTTGGTTCACGCCATCCCTGCACCCTGGTCTAGGGGCCACGTTTCAGCCTGAACCCTATAGGTGG
This sequence comes from Pinus tabuliformis, assembly GCA_031772625.1. Lineage (NCBI taxonomy): Eukaryota > Viridiplantae > Streptophyta > Pinopsida > Pinales > Pinaceae > Pinus > Pinus tabuliformis. The sequence continues at coordinate 516,018,201 of CM062811.1, forward strand.
GGGTTCTATCCATCATCATCTCATAACTTATACATGTGCGCTCATCGTGTCCCACCGATCTACAAAAATTATAGAACAACTGTTGCGAATTGTGCGTGTACTTCTGCAACAAATGGCAGTGCTTTGTAGCATGCTTTCCTCTTATTTGACAAATCGCACACCACAGAGCAGGCGTCGTGCTCAGTCCTGCTTGCGCTTCCAATCTTAATGGCATTGGTCCTCCTCTCGAGAGGTAGTTTGCGAACACCGGGAAGTGGTCTTTTTCATGACCCTGACCCTTGCATTTCATGCACCACACTTCTTCACGCACTTTTGGTTGAGCTATCCTATCTTGTTTCAAACTATGCATCTCAAGGCATAAGTTTTTCAACTGCATGTGGATTTGCTGAACTCCCAAGTTAGGATCTTGTATTGGGGTCTCATGCAGCCTCATCGCAATTTCTAAAGCTTCTACCTCAGTTGTTAACCTCTGTTATGACAGCACGTTCCTCAAATGCAATGTTAGTGATGCTACAAACCATTCATGGTGTTTTCCATCCATCAAAGTTATATTAGCTTCACAAATCGTACACTTCAGCCTCTGATCCAGCTCCCACAGAGTCTCACCTGGTAGCATCCTGATCTCCTTGAACCCATTGATTGGCTGCGCCTCTAAATTTGGTTTGCTAAATTCTTTAGTTAGTGTAGCTTGCATAGCTGTGATTCTCGTATTTGGATTATCACTTGAGTGCTTAATGTACCAGGTTAGCGTGTGATCCTGCAGAGCGCTAACCAACGTTGCTTTCTTGATATTATCATCTGTAACTCCCTACGCTTCCCATACGGCCTTTACAACGAACCAAAACAGGTCCGGATCTTCATTTCCCAATCCTTTGAACACAGGAAACTTTATTGTGCTGGCCATGTTAAAGCGCAGTGGTGGTGGAGGTGGTACGGGTGAAGACAGAGGTGATGGTGGTGAAACTGGTGGTGGTGTGGGTGTCATGCGGAAAGAGTCAATTTTGCGGACAAAACTGACCTCCCTAGAAGCTAAGGCTTTCTAGTGACAAACAAGACAATTAAACACTATCTTTGCCTAAATATGCATTTAGAATACAAGTAATCAGGTGTTTATAACATACCTTTAGTCCAATGCTTTGTGGCAGTCCAGCCTCGCCGATCCGGATGAGCTCCTCCTTCTCTTCGAAACCTGCATTCACTAACAAGCAAACGATTACATAGCACCTGAATAACTCATAAAATAAAACATATTCATCATACAAACCAAGGAGTATATGAAACAAATCATGTATAACAACTTGTTGAGAAAAATGAGCTTAATTGTATTAAGTGGAAACAAAAGAAACCATTACAACCTGTGCCTTGGTGTTGTGTAGGTCCCTCCCAGGGTCCAGCAAGAGTTCTCCTTTACTTTGATCAGCTCACCCACTTCCAAATGAAGCTAAGAAAGGATGGGAATCTCTCCTCTCAAGCTCTATAAGGGAGTCCTAATTTCAGCAACATCTACCCTTAGGAATCTTCAGCTTTCAACCTCTCCTCCCTCTGGCCCAATGCCTGTATTTATAGTGCTTTGGAGGAAGTTAATCAGGTCCACCATGAATGGGATAAGCCCCTCTTTCAATGGGATAGCTCCCCTCTTCATGGGATAAGTTCCTCTTTCATTGGGATGCATGAACCATCTGGAGGCGCTCAATCCACGTCAAACCATCTTCTAGAATGCTCTAGAAATGACCACAAGTAACTTTTTTGAAGTGAAACTTGTGCCTTTTTACCTTTACAGGAGTACGCACCCACCCCTTTACAGACAGAGCGTACAAGTACGCAGGTATTGTGAACTTGGGGTGCGTACACGCAGGTAAGGCTAAGAGAAACTGCGTAACCAAAGTTAATTGACTTTTAAGGACTTTCTCTCTTTCTTGGAGTTTGACATGAGGAGCAGAGGTGTAAGACTTGCCAAGGAGGATAGTATGGCAGTTGATAAAGCCATACTAACTGTAGATAGTCATGGTGACAAATTTTAGTGTAACAGATTGCCCCCTAAAGTGCGAAGCCTGTAGTAGATTAGGGTTTCATATCATCTAGGAAGGGTGAAGTACTTTATCATTTCAAATATTATCTCGTGGAGAACCCGGTTGGAACCTGCAAGTATTCAACACAAAATAAATGTATGAGATCATATCATCGCTGAGGTAGGCATTCCCATACTCAGATCAAAAACTTTAACTAACAAACTAACTACTGCTCTGATATAGGAATGATTTCACAGTACATCATAATCATAGACTCATGTAGACACAGTATGGACGCAGCCATCTATTTATAGTTAGTCTAATATATAATGAATACAAAACTCCTCGCAGCCTGGATGGTGGAAACTAGATCCAGGGTCTTCATTTCTACTTCCCGAAATAGTACGATTCTATCCATGCGAATAAATGAGTTGATGTCGAGCATGGTAGAAACCACTCGATTACCAGTCAATGATGTAAACTGTTAACAAGTGTGAGAGAGACCACCAGTGATGTCAATGGTTCTCAAAGTACCCAGTACAATCCATGAGATGTGAATGAATGTGGTGATGTCGAACATGTCACAGAATCCTTCGATCGAAAGTCAATGATGTAAACTGTCGTTGAAGGCGAGAAATCTGCCATTGATGCATGCAGATTTCAAGGTACTGACGATTTCTAGATCATCTTTCTAGATAATGTACTGATGTTGATAGAAAGCGATCCGTTGCAGGCAAGCCCACAACACGAAATCATAAATCAAGTTGAAGAAATGTAGCTGTAAGGACTGACTCAGGGATGGTCAAAATGGATGACAGGTATTTTGCAGATGAATGGTTTATTTGCAGCGACCTCTTGAACACATAATGACACAACAGATGGTGTGGTGACATTTGACCCAAAGTTAATACCCGGCTGAAGACTTTCAATGTGGTTCAATCAACTGTGAGGCAAAGGATTTCCCAACCCAGGTGAATGAAAAGTGTCGTGTTCAAGAGTGGTGATAAGGTTTCTTCTGAGACAAAGGATAACAAATAGGCTCATTTTTCTCTCTTTTCCCCCACCATTTCTGGAAAGTACCTCTTTATTTTTTACAAGCTTGAGGAGGATAACATATGCTTGATTATAAGCTCATCCTTCGGATGAGTCCAAGTTAGTTTAGATTCGAACCCTAAGAAGGAGTGGTCCGTTACTGTTTGTAATCGAACAGGTCCTTTACTGTGAAATTTTAACGAGTCCAGTATAGGAGAAACTCGGCGTTTTTCAATTTTAGAGAGTCTGAAAAACTTAAGAAGACTCCAGGGTTGAACTTTTTCGTAAATTTGTGTCTCCCAAGCCCGAAAAAGTATAAAATAATACTTGAGAGAACCGCTTGGTTTTTTTACGACCAAGGAGTACTTTCATATTTAGTGTCTTTGACCTGAAAAGTAAAAAGCGATCAAGGACACGTCATTTTATTTCCAGTATCGAATTTGAAACGACAAAAATCCGGCAACCTTTTCCTGTTTTTACGGTCAGAAAAAGGGCTATAAGGGGACCGTCTTTTAATTCTGTTTTAACGAGTGTAAAAGAAACGCTCGGCAATATTTTCATGTTTTAGGAGTCAGAAAAGGGCTTAAAAGATGACTCTGATGTTTTTGTTTGTGAAAAATGACAATTTCCCTGAAAATCCTTTATCCTGTAGAAAAACCAACACATTACTCATACCTGTTTAAAGATAGATAAAAATACTTTGAAAAATACCTTTTCATGGTGGAAAATAAAAAAATTTAACATTTATTTACTCAAAAAACCTATAAAAAGGGCTTTTACCATTTCATTTTTACCATTTTACTGTTGAGGAGAGAAAAAGGGCTTTTGGCAAGAAACTTCCCGTGGACATTGCGGAGAATCCGACCGTCGAAACCGAACGTTGTCTCATCAGGTATTCTACAACATCCTCCCTTGCATTTCCATCCATTTAGAATTTGTTTTTAAGGTTTAGTTTCATTTTTTGGAGGCCTTAGGGTTTCAAGGTCCGCTTTTCGGGGTACGCAGGTGCTCCACTGGTGACCTGCGTACCCCGACATTTTCTCAGTTGGGAAAATGCCGGGCATACGCAGCTTGCCTTAAGAGAACCTGCGTACACACGCTCTGTCTCTAAAGGTGGGCTGCGTACACCGCGAAGAGGATTTTCAAACCCCCAATTCTCCAAAATGAACCAAATTTTTTTAATTTTATGGACTCTAACAGATGTTTTATGGTGTGTAGATTGCCCACCATGCTTGATTGGCGCGAGAGAGAACACGAAGATGTTGATTTGGCTGCGATTAATCACCAACCTTCCATTGATGCTTTAAAGGCATGCGGTATTTACAAATACTGGGCCATACCTGGCATGAGGGCCCAGGCGCGCTTTCTAGAGTGGCTGGTTGAAAGGTGGAACGTTCAGGATCAGTGCTTTTACATTGGAGGGCACCAGCTCGAGATAGAGCCCTCAAATATTTACTTTCTCACTGGGTTGCCCAAGAGGGGCGAACAATTGACTCTGGCCGGGACTAGGCCAGGTGGCCAGTCCATTGCTAGTCTTCGTCTAGAGTGGTGTAATGATCAAAACCAGGAGAGGGGGATAGAGATTAAAAAGATATCCCGACCTGAACTTATGGTAATTGCCTTTACAGTTACCAGATTTTGCGGAGCTGCCGCTTTGCACATTGCCACTGGATCCCAGATGCGGATGGCGATTGACTGCTATCGAGGCACCATTTTCAACTGGTGTGATGCTGTGTTGGCCAATTTAAAGGGCCAACTAACTAGGGCGAAAAACGGGCAACTAAAGACTTTTGGTTATGGGCCCTTAGTTGTGAGTTTTGCTCTAGAGAGGGTTCCGATGCTGATCCCGTAGCAGCTCACTGTTGAGGTTGGGCTTCCTTGAGAGCCTAAGTTGATGCGATGGGTTGCGGTGATGGCCCGTCATCCTGACGAGGGCACGGAGGTTGTCCGATTTAGAGCGGAGTACTTTCACTGGTTAGAGGATCAGGTCTTTTCGATTCAGGATTTTCCTTATGCCGGAGTTGATTTTTGTGGAGATCCGGACATGATTCTTCCACCGGGAGAACAGTGGGATGACACAGGTACTTCATTTTCACAAGTTTTTAAATTATCTATTTTTTTTTGTTTTTATATCGTCTCAAAAATGACAGTGACAATTTTGAAAATGCAGATGTAGGCCCACGGCGTCCAGCGAATCTCCGGCCTTTCGAGAGGAGACAACCAGTTGCACCGGCAATGGTCCCACAGGACGAGGCTACAGAGACCTTAGCTGAGTTGGAACAAGACCTAGAGCGTCTGACGGCAGATATACCAGAGACTACTATAGATGATATTCATATCAGGCTTCAGCGCTATGTAGTCGGAGTCCCAGGACCTTTTAGAAGGTTCTTGTGTAGGGTAGCCCGTGCAGTGGTGTCGTATAGAGATCATCACCAGTGATTGGATGGTCGTTTTTTGTAGACACATGTGACATTTTGGTTTTTTGTACTTATCATTTTTGCCGATCATAAGGTGTTTTGCAACCTATGATCGAAGACGATGTATTTTTGACACACTCCTATCTATATATATCATTATTACTAGCTTATCTTGTTAAACATGTGTGATTAAATTTTTTTAAATTTACATGTATAATTATCGCAAATGTCTGTCTAACATTCGAGAAGCAATTGCATCTGCTAATGTATTTAAAGACCTTGGAATATTCTGATATTCAATGTAATAAAATTCACGTTCCAAGAGACGCACTCTCAAAAATAACCTTAATAACACTGGATTTCTAATGGCATACACTCTATTAAGCTGTAATACAACGAGTTCAGAATCTAACCTCACTATCAAACTCCGAATCCCAAACGAAATAGATTCAGACAATAAATCATTCACTGCACTGTATTCTGCAATGTTGTTTGTTGTTTGACTGAGGCTCACCCCATGCATAGACACTAACTCGTCAGAGGGCGAATAGATAACCCAAGCTGCGGAAGAGATATTCCGTGTATTACGACAAGCACCGTCAGCAAATCCAATGTATGTTTGGAGAGGCATCGACATCTGCAAACATCAAGCGTAAAACCAAGATAAGCAGAATAACGACGAAAAACACACTTTCTAAGCTAAGCACACTGTCTAAACTAACAAACACACCAGCTAGAAAGAAAACCTAACCTAACTAAAATCTCCATACCCATCATTTAAGCATAATACCTCTTTAGGTAAAGTCCATTTCTGGGTTTACCCAAAGAGTCCCCGTCAAAGTCAACTAGCTAATAGGCCCCTTTTGCTAGCTTTCGCTTGAAAATATAGGGCCCATGCCACATAGGAACGAATTTTCCAGCACCTAATTTATCGTTAGCTTGATCATATAATAGCACTAGGTCTCCTTCCGAAAAATTTCGAGGGGTCACATTTCGATCATACTGAGATTTTATTCGTTTTGCATGAGTCTCGATCGCCAATGCAGCATCACGTCGAGTCTCATCTAATTGAGCTAAGTATAATAAATGCTTCTCCTCTTCGGAAGTAGCTGGAAGTAATTCGACAGCCATTTGAAGTGATGGGATTTCGCATTCAATAGGTAGCACAGCTTCCAAACCATAAACTAGTTGGAAAGGAGTGAACCCTGTTGATGTTTTCACTGAGGTTCAGTATGCCCAAAGCGCGGAAAATAACATGTTGTGCTAATTCGACCGATGAATACCAATGATTCGTCAGATCATGATAACTAAAACTTTGTTGATGGACTCCACCAGACCGTTTGCTTGGGGATAATAAGGAGTTGAGCTATCATGACGCAAACCAAGCTGGCCTGTAAGTTCTGTCATCATAATGTTTCGAAAATGGAGCCCATGGTCAGTGATTATCGCTTGTGGGACACCAAACCTAGCAATAATGTGATTGAATATGAAAATTGCAGCTGTCTTGCCGTCTGCCTCGAATGTAGGCATCGTCTCGGCCCACTTAGTAAAATAATCAACCGCAAGGATGATATACGCATTCCCCCCGGCCCAGTGAGGGTTACATGTAATAAAATCGATAGCCCATTTGGCAAAAGGACCAACAACAATTATAGGGTGGAGAGGAGCAGGTGGTGCGCGCATCTTACGGTCAAACACTTGGCAGTTGTGGCATTTTCGGACCGCAGTAATACAATCTTTAAACAAGGACGACCAGAAGTAGCTAGCGCACAGCACCTTATGGGCTGTGGCATACCCAGACATATGACTGCCACACACTCTAGAGTGACAGTCATTCAAAACCCTTTCAGCTTCTTCGTGAGTTAAGCAACGTCGGAAAACCAAGTCTGCCCCATGGCGATAAAGAATATCTCCAATAATTTTGTACTGTTGGGACTGGAATCGAATTTTCCGATGTTCCGACTTTGAAACTTCGGGCTGAAAGGATTGGGTTTGGAGATAGACGATTATATCCCCATACCACGGATCTAAAGTGCTGATAAGAAACAAAGATTCGTCCGCAATGGGTTCCTCTGCCACAGTTTCCGTGTCAGCACGCGGGAAATCACACATCAACTCTACAAAAACTAAAGATTTCTTAGACTTAGATTTTTCAAATTCCAAGTCGAACTCCTGTAGGATAACAATCCATTTGGAGTACTTGCCCCCTAGCAATTGTTTAGTCAAAATGTAGATCATAGGGTTGCAATCCGAAATGACTGTAGTTTTACGGAGAAGAATGTAGTGACGAAAACGTTGGACAGCTTGAACGGCTGCCAAGGCCAATTTCTCCACATGTGAATATTTGAGCTCAGTTGGATTTAATGTCCGACTAAGGTAATAGATCACATGTTCCGTTCCGAATTCGTCTTCCTGTACTAAGACCATTCCAATAGTGGAATGAGCAGCGGCAAGGTACAAAAAGTAATCCTGGTTGTAGTTGGGAGGATGCAGCAACGGTGCATGGGTCAACACGTGCTTGAGTGCATCAAAAGATTTCTGAGCTATCTCATCCCAAGAGAATTGAGCGTTCTGTTTCAACAACTGGGTAAAACCTTTTGTAATCTCGGCGTAGTTAGGAATGAATCGGCGTAAAAAGTTTGCTTTCCCCTGCAAACTTTGGAGTTGGCGAAGACTCGAAGGAGAAGGCAATTTGATGATAGCTTCTACCTTCGAGGGATCGACGCGAATGCCGGCTTTTGAAACTACAAATCCCAGCAATCGTCCCACTTCTATACAGAAGACACATTTGTGTGGGTTCAACCGTATACGATAATGCCTACACCTCATGAAAATTGCTTGTAAATGGACAAGGTGATCAGCTCGATGTAATGAATGAGCGGGCAAACCATCGAGATATGGTTGCACAATGTGTTTGATGTCATGAAACGCATAAGACATCGCCCTTTGAAAAGTGGCTCCGGCATTCTTAAGCCCAAAAGGTAATTTACAATAAGAAAATGTCCCCCATGGACAAATGAAAACGTTTTTGGTTGATCGGCAGGTAGAATATTGATTTGATTGTAACCGGAAAAACCGTCCATAAAGGAAAATATTTCACTGCCGGCACAATCATCAATTATTTGATCGATATAGGGCGTTGGATAGTTGTCCTTGGGACAAGGACGATTGATATCCCTATAGTCAATGCATATTCTTATTGTTCCCTATTTTTTGTTCACCGGAACAATATTCGATACCCAATCCGTTAACAGGATCGGATAAATGAAACCTGCTTTCAACAGCTTCTCAACTTCTGCTTTAATTGCAGCCGCTTTTCGTGGGTGAATCTGACGCAAACGTTGCCAGACGGGTTTAGCGTCCGGGTAAGTCTTAATCTCATGGACAACAATTGCGGGATCAATTCCTGGCATTTCCTCATAGGACTAGGCAAACAAGTCGCGAAATTCTTGAAATAGGGCCTTGTATATCTGAATTTCATCATCTGAACATGAGGCACCTATATGAATGTGCTCAACAATTCTGGGCTTGACTGAAATGTCAATGCGAACAGTGCGAGAGATGTTGCCCAAATTCAGCTACGAATCAGGATGTTTCATGGGATTTTGAGCTTCTTTGACATATTCAGCTGTAAAGACTGATGATAAATCTTTTTCAAAACGATCATCCTCAGGCAAAAACGAAGATCTATGATGGAGATCTTCCCATGGTAAATCGTCTACACACAGGACTTCACAAAGTTGTTCGTCAGATGACACAACTTCGGGAAACGCTATTAACTCTGAGGTTGACTTGAAAAGTGATTCCTCACGGACCACATTCATTTGGTCGATTTTGGTTGAACGCGGGTCGGTAAAAGACTGCACGGCTTCATAAGCAATTTCATATGGACTCAAAGGCATAGAATTACCAAATGAGTCTATTTCAGATTCAGAAGGAACGATCCAAGGATCATGGTAAACAATGGTATCTGATGTAATCATATGAATGGATGCAAACAAAGACACGGCGTTGATTGGAGGAAAAGGAAAAGTTCCCAGTAAACCGGCATCTTTAACTAATCCTACACCAACATCCTTATAAGGGATAGTCGTTTTACCGACATGCTAGATACTCTCTGAAGAGGCTGGGTCGGATGAAAATTAAGCCAGCTGGTCTATGGTTACGATCTTGCCATTATGTGGAAACTTTATTACTCTGAATAACGATGAAACGACCGCTGTCATAGCATAAGACCAACTTCGACCCAAGAGAAGGTTGTAGTCTAGAGGGGCATCAACCACCTCCACATCCAGACTAACGATTTTTCCTTCAACCTCTATAGGCAAATCCTGTAGAATGCCAAACGGATGAAACCCACGGCCATCAAAGGCCTTAAGAATTGTCGGGGATTGATTTAGTGAAGGAGAACCAAGCGATCTCTAGCACTGTATCGACATAATATACGTGGAAGCTCCCTCATCAATTACAGTCCGATGAATAGGCCTGTTTTTTACTATCACTGGGATCTGGAAAGCCATTTGATGAGGTAAACGCGGTGTACTATTTTCTAGATCAAAGATTATTAGGTTCGGGTCCTAAACATCAATAGCTCTTATAGCCGACAAAAGTAATTTTCGCTGTGCTGGGCATGATTGCAGCACTTCTAAAGCCGACATTGCTGAGGGTGAAACAGCTAAATCCTCAACAATGTTGTAATTCTGGGCTGCTCTCTCATGTGGATTGAAAGCAGACCTTCGAAGTACACCCTTGGCGAGCGGTTTGATTACTAAGTCAGGGTTAGGTTTCTTGATCTGTAGTGGATCGGAACCGGGAGCTGAGGTTGATGGATTGGAATGAGAAGATTCTGCTTCTTTCGATCCATCAATAGGACTTTTACTACCATAATCTTGCGATCGAGTCACAATCCTTACATGAGACATCATCAATATGGGTTCTTCACTGGCACTCGAGGAAGAACCTATCATTTTACTCTCCTGCTTTGGAAATGGATCTTTCAAAACAGCAGGAGTTGGGGAACCCTTGACGTTTTTCACAACCTCGGCCCGATGAGGGCAATCTCTTGTAAAATGATCCTCTTCACAAATAAGACAAGGATATCGAAGTTTGCGCTTTTCGTCATTGGTTTCCGACTTTTTTGTTTTCTCCTTTGGAGTTTTGTCTGCTTTATTTTTCTTCTTGCCTTTCTTTTTCCCACTGTTTTTTGATTTAGCCGTAGATGACTCTACAGCGTGAATATCAGCGGAAACTTCAGCAGAAGAATCTCCTGTCGGGGAATATGGTAAGGTTATAATGGGTGAAGAATTCTTTGAAGACTTCTTCTTGCTTTTAGTATTCACTGAACCAATCATGCCATCAGCGGCATGAGACCCCGAAGGAGCAACAACGATTTTATTCGACTTAGGAAGATCTGGGATCTTTTCATGTAACGTACCCGACTGAGTATAAACTAAGTCAAGGTACTGTGCTTGAGCAATCACTTGCTCCTCAGTAACTACTCCGGCCTTAGCTACGTCTTCAGTAATCTTCGGTAATAATGATTTAACAAACCATTCAGCTAAGATTTGGTCCGGGATAAAAACTTTCACTAATCACCTTCGACGTCTCCATTCATGAATATGATCGGAAATATAAGTGGACGTCGACTGTTTTAATGAAGTTAGTAACTCCGTGCCATTATCATATCTGACTGGCAACTGAAAATGAGTTAAGAACGAGGTAGCTAACTGACTAAAATTATAAAAAGAGGCCCGTGGTAACTCAATGTAGCACTTGGCCGCGAGACCAATGAGCGTACGCTGGAAAAGACGTAAGCGGATCGAATCATCTGAGATAGAATTTGAGGCACACCAGAGGTGGTAAGTCATCACATGATTCGACGGGTCCTCTCCAGACTTACCCTCGAACTTGGGAATGTCACTGGGCAACTTATTTGGCATTGGCGGCCAAAACGGAAGATAATTGATCAAATCGTTCATTAGGCGCGTCAAGTCTGGTAAATCCAAAGTTGCGATAAACGGAAATTGCCGATTAGGATCCCTAAAACTCTGGGTCACAAGACCAGTTCCAAGAGGAGGATATCCATGATAACTTGGAATAGGAATCGCATTCGGGATATTGTATCCTCCCGGAAAACTAGGATTAACCAGACCGTACTGGGGTTGTTGTGGTTGTTGATAAGTGTACCCAGGATACGGTTGATACTGGTAAACTGGTTGTTGGACAGCAGGCCCGTATTGGTACTGTCCCTGGTACGGTTAGTAAACGAATTGTGGTTGACTAGTGACAACTGTACTTAAACCAGGCTGTCCTACAGGCATCTGAACCGTAGTTTGAATCGTGGATCCAGACAATGGTAAAGATGTCTGAGGAGTAGTGGCATAGACAGTAGAAACCGGAGCTGTCGATACTCCAGAAGTAAGTGTGGTGGATGGAACAGATGTTGCGGTAGTTGCAGCAGTCGTTTGAGATGGAGTACTAGGTGCAATAGGCGACTGAGTAACTACCGAAGGTATAGAAGTTTGAACATTAGACTGGACTGGTTGCTGGGGTGGACCAGAAACTAAAGGTTGTCCAGTTTGAGATGACAACTGTACACTTGGCTGCAACACCTGTTGAACTTGCGATGGATCCCACACTATGTTTATTCCGGGGTATTGACCCATAACAGGTTGAGGATATTGAGATCCATAACCGGATTGAGGGTAGGATTGATAATTGAAAGGTACATTTCCCGTACCTTGAACATACGATTGACCTTGAGGTGGTTGATAACCTTGACTCGAGTACTGACCTTGGGGTAGATACCCTTGAGGTACGTACTGATACTGGGGTTGACCTTGAGGCATAAATTGATATTGAGGTTGACCTTGGGGTACATATTGAGGCTGAGGTTGACCTTGAGGAATGTACTGTACCATGGGTACATATTGTCCTTGAGGTTGCCCCCCAGACGCAATTTGTGTACCTTGAGGTTGCCCCCCAGGCGTTAATTGAGGCTGCCCCCCAGGCGGTAACTGGCCACCTTGAGGTTGAGAACTAGGAATTGAACCTGACATCATGTAAATGTCTCCTATGCCCAACGGTTGATTACCATTGTTTCCAGTTAATAACCCATGTTCAATGGGTTGAGGAGATGCTCCCGCAAAAGTACCAGAAAGTGACTGATACCCAGCAGGAACAGAAGGACCACCGTACAAGAAAGATTCCGGAGATTGAGTAAACATAGACGACTGACCAGACATATTTACAGGAGTATAAATACCTCCGGGTGGATAAGGAGTACGAGGTGGAGAAAAACTTGACTCTGAGTTGTCCAAATAATTAGTTAACGAAGATACCAAGTAGTACATCTAGGTGGACTGTAAAAAATGGATTCACGCTCCCTTAGATCAATAGTAGGTTGATCTTCAGGGATAGGGACGCCTATTTCTTCTTCTGGAGCAAGTTCTTCAATAGCTATCAAACCAGAAGGAAGATTTTCGGTGATGACTCTTTCTACCCTAGGTTAATCAGGAACACTAGAAGTTGGAGTAGCAAGTTTAGATATTTCAGGTTCTTCGCCTATATCACTAGTAGATGAAAAACTACCAGCAAGCTCGGAAACTGCAACAGCTTCAGGATTATAACCTGTTTCTAGACTTTGGTAATCTGGATGGACTACCAACGAAGACTCTCCTTCTTCAGGTGAACCTACTTTACTACCACTAGGAGTTACAAGGACCTTCAAACCTTCGTAATGACCCAGTACGTCTTCAGGAGGTTCGCCCCGAAGTCTACAGGACTTCCTCAACAAATCGGCCACGGTAACAATCTCAGGAGACTGGCCTCGAAGTCTACGGGACTGTCTCGGTAATTCAGCCACAGTTAAAAACTTTTAACTACTGCACACGCAAACAAAGAAAAATCTCAAAGCAAACCGCCTAAAGTCTCTAAAGAACCAAACAAATTCGAATCACACGCCTAAAGAATCTAGGGCGTCAAACCATGCACAAATAATAACCTTCTGGACCGAAAACACTAGTTGGTGATGAAGCCCAACATCGCCAAATTCAGTACAGAAGTGGTGGGTGGAACAGTTACCCCGGCAACCTGCTTAATGAATAGATCGGCACAAGTTCCTCCACTTTAACTGTCTCGAGTGAAGTGAACCCCCCGGAAAATCCAAGTGAGTCTAGCCGACGTCTGCTCCAGGTACAGTGGGATCTTCCCTCCACCGTCACCTCGGGTAGAATCCTAAATATAATGGTCACTAAGGTTACCAACAGCAACAAATATACCTGGGGGAACAGTCTACGACCCGATAGCACGCAAGGGCAGAGTAACAAGCTCAATCCCCTTGCCGGCTCCTTGACAATAATCCAAGGTTTACCGACAAGTGACCCCAGGCTCCTCGACAATAATCCGAGGTTTACCATTTGTAGTACGTGCGTATCTGGCGTCTTTCCCAATGAAGGAGGATTGATCCCCTCACTGGTTCGGACACGGTCTCGTGCTTCTCCTTTAAGAGGAGCTTTCCCAGAGTACAAATGAAACAGTTCGATTTATCCTACCACAAGATAAGCTACTTGTTTGGTTTTACTGTCTTGGAGAGTTAATTACTCTCCTACTCCAAGACACTAGCCTGATCTATATTGGTGTTTCAGAGCCCTAGTAAATAAAAAGTTTCTAAGTTGATTTTACTTTAAGCGTTAATTTTTATGGCTTTTCTTTAGGACAAAAGGTAGCGGAGATGAAACTGATGGTGTGTAGACTCGACTCAAATCCACTAAAAAGATGCACTTAGGATGATTTATACTAATTTTCTTTTTTAATGAATTCCCTAGCTAAGAGAGTTGGAGAATGCAAAATTGATATAAAGACAACTTTCTTGGCAATGAAAATCAAAGAAACAATCTCTTTATCTTTTCCATAGCATACAACACATGGCCACTAATTACTTCACAAAAATTCCTTTTCTTTTCAAAGACTCAAATGCTACTAAAGAAAACTTTTCTACAAAAGAGATTTTCTGGATTTTTTCCTACTTAACAAAGCATATAAAAATCAAAATTCAAATTTTAAAAATCTATGACAATCAAATCAATTTTACTTAAAAGAAAATCAAAGAGAAAATCACCTAATAAGCAAATCTAATGAGGCCAAAACCTACAAAGTATGATTCCAGGATGTTTTACTCAGTCATGATTTAACCAAGGACTAGTTAATGCAGAATAAAAAACCAGTCAAAAACAAAAATCAAAATCTTTTGTTCTTTTTCTTAAGAATAAAATTCAAAGTTTAATCAACAAACTTTTTCGAGATTCGGCAAAGAGACAACTCAAAGGTAGGTTTCTCACAAGGGTGGATTCTATGAAAGGTATGACTCCTAAGAAGACTGAAAAGACCAGGGATATCCAAGGTTTTACGACTTCTAAAGCCAAAGTCACTACAAGACCAATGCAAAAATCAAACCCTAGGGCTAGAACCTCTATGAATTTCACTAAAACTCTTGACACTGATGAAACAAGCTTAGATGAAGATTTATGGCAGGTAACCAGTGGATCTGGGCAGTAAAAACAACTTATAAACAAAATCTAAGAGGCAAAAAGGAAAAAATTGAAATTTTCTCAATTTTGACAGGGTACGCAGGCAACCTGTTTGCACAGGTGCGTGTACGCTCTGTGTACAAAGCTGCAGTGCATACAAGTATGCACTGTGCTTAACGCAGAGGCTGCGTACTTCTAGCAAAACAAAGAAAAACTAAAATCTAACTTAACCCTAAGCTAATCCACCCAAATGCACAGTCAAACAGCCAAAAACCAGAAAGAAAACGACTTATCTCAAATCAAAGTTTCACACAAAGGAAAAATCATTCACATCAATGGAGTTCCCCAGTGGAGTCGCCATTTTGTCATGCGGAAAGAGTCAATTTTGCGGACAAAACCGACCTCCCTAGAAGCTAAGGCTTTCTAGTGACAAAAAAGACAATTAAACACTATCTTTCCCTAAATATGCATTTAGAATACAAGTAATCAAGTGTTTATAACATACCTTTAGTCCAACGCTTTGTAGCAGTCTAGCCTCGCCTATTCGGATGAGCTCCTCCTTCTCTTCGAAACCTGCATTCACTAACAAGCAAACGATTACATAGCACCTGAATAACTCATAAAATAAAACATATTCATCATACAGACCAAGGAGTATATGAAACAAATCATGTATAACAACCTGTTGAGAAAAATGAGCTTAATTGTATTAAGTGGAAACAAAAGAAACCATTACAACCTGTGCCTTGGTGTTGTGCAGGTCCCTCCCAGGGTCCAGCAAGAGTTCTCCTTTACTTTGATCAGCTCACCCACTTCCAAATGAAGCTAAGAAAGGATGGGAATCTCTCCTCTCAAGCTCTATAAGGGAGTCCTAATTTCAGCATCATCTACCCTTAGGAATCTTCAGCTTTCAACCTCTCCTCCCTCTGGCCCAATGCCTGTATTTATAATGATTTGGAGGAAGTTAATCAGGTCCACCATGAATGGGATAAGCCCCTCTTTCAATGGGATAGCTCCCCTCTTCATGGGATAAGTTCCTCTTTCATTGGGATGCATGAACCATCTGGAGGCGCTCAATCCACGTCAAACCATCTTCTAGAATGCTCTAGAAATGACCACAAGTAACTTTTTTGAAGTGAAACTTGCGCCTTTTGACCTTTACAGGAGTACGCACCCACCCCTTTATAGACAGAGCATACAAGTACGTAGGTATTGTGAACTTGGGGTGCGTACACGCAGGTAAGGCTAAGAGAAACTATGTAACCAGAGTTAATTGACTTTTTAAGGACTTTCTCTCTTTCTTGGAGTTTGACATGAGGAGCAGAGGTGTAAGACTTGCCAAGGAGGATGGTATGATAGTTGATGAAGCCATACTAACCGTAGATAGTCATTGTTACACAGTAATTTATCACTGCCTTCCTGTCAGTCACCCTGCTGTGTCCAAGAAGTCACAATCACTAAATGTTTGCTCCCCGAACTGGCTAAAAACCCATTTTTCCAAAGTTTTGTGCATCAGCGCGTCTGTTCCTAAAATAACCGCGATGACCAGCGCCCCACAGTTTATTTCGTGCGCTGCCATCGCGGAAGAACATCACTTTTCCGCGATGACGCACAGTGCGGCTTTCACGTGTCCTTCCGCGCTGACATGGCTTGTTCAGTTGTTGTCATGTGCTGACAGCGCGGCAGTCTCCATATAATCCGCGCTGATCCAGTTTGGGCGAATTTGTTCAAACAACCAGCCTTCCAGATCTCTCCAGGCTTGGTTGTTAGCTTTGTGAATGTCGACTCCCTTCTATGGCATGTCTGTTCGACCTTTTGCAACTACTCCCCTTGAAGATAAGCTCATCCTTCCACCTTTTTAGGAGACTCCTTCTCCTATATAAACTTCCACCATTACCATGAGCAGCTAGTTAGAAAATAGCTAGACTTAGCTTGGATTATACAAGAGCTTGTAGTGCTCAGATTGCCGCTATAGGTGTGGTGTGTTAGGAGTGGAAGTGATTGATT
This sequence comes from Pinus tabuliformis, assembly GCA_031772625.1. Classification (NCBI taxonomy): domain Eukaryota; kingdom Viridiplantae; phylum Streptophyta; class Pinopsida; order Pinales; family Pinaceae; genus Pinus; species Pinus tabuliformis. The sequence continues at coordinate 516,035,193 of CM062811.1, forward strand.
GCTTTGGGAAGTTTGTTTGTGACATTTGTGTGAGAGAGAGAGACTAGTTTGTCTTGGGAAAACCATCCTCAAAGGTGAATGTTTGAGATACATGCTGACTGATCCCTCCTGAGAAGTTTATCGACGTCAGAACATTTGGTTGTACTCTTCTCTATTCTGATTAATAATAGATGACTGCTATTATTGTTCCATTCTCGTTTGTTTATGCAATGGATAAATGTGAATTATGTCTTTTCTGACTGGCATATAGTTACTTTTACTAGATTTCATGCTTGCGTTTGCTTTCCCTTCGTGTGTGCAGGTGTCCGTTCGCGGGGATCGCGGAAGACTATGACCAGCTGAAGCGAAGGAGCAAGGGAAACATCCCCTCGACAAACGACAGCGCAGGAATCCAAGTAGGTGCTCTTTACTTCTTGTCTAATTGTAACTAGGAACATGCGTGGCAGCATTGTGTGATTGTTGCTAGACCCCTGTTGGGCTAGTAGGGATCGCCTCTATCCGTAGAGGGGATTTACCTTCTCAACAATTTGGCGACTCCGCTGGGGATCCGCCAAATTGTTGAGAAGGTAAATCCCCTCTACGGATAGAGGCGATCCCTACTAGCCCAACAGGGGTCTAGCAACAATCACACAATGCTGCCACGCATGTTCCTAGTTACAATTAGACAAGAAGTAAAGAGCACCTACTTGGATTCCTGCGCTGTCGTTTGTCGAGGGGATGTTTCCCTTGCTCCTTCGCTTCAGCTGGTCATAGTCTTCCGCGATCCCCGCGAACGGACACCTGCACACACGAAGGAAAGCAAACGCAAGCATGAAATCTAGTAAAAGTAACTATATGCCAGTCAGAAAAGACATAATTCACATTTATCCATTGCATAAACAAACGAGAATGGAACAATAATAGCAGTCATCTATTATTAATCAGAATAGAGAAGAGTACAACCAAATGTTCTGACGTCGATAAACTTCTCAGGAGGGATCAGTCAGCATGTATCTCAAACATTCACCTTTGAGGATGGTTTTCCCAAGACAAACTAGTCTCTCTCTCTCACACAAATGTCACAAACAAACTTCCCAAAGCAATCAATCACTTCCACTCCTAACACACCACACCTATAGCAGCAATCTGAGCACTACAAGCTCTTGTATAATCCAAGCTAAGTCTAGCTATTTTCTAACTAGCTGCTCATGGTAATGGTGGAAGTTTATATAGGAGAAGGAGTCTCCTAAAAAGGTGGAAGGATGAGCTTATCTTCAAGGGGAGTAGTTGCAAAAGGTCGAACAGACATGCCATAGAAGGGAGTCGACATTCACAAAGCTAACAACCAAGCCTGGAGAGATCTGGAAGGCTGGTTGTTTGAACAAATTCGCCCAAACTGGATCAGCGCGGATTATATGGAGACTGCCGCGCTGTCAGCACATGACAACAACTGAACAAGCCATGTCAGCGCGGAAGGACACGTGAAAGCCGCGCTGTGCGTCATCGCGGAAAAGTGATGTTCTTCCGCGATGGCAGCGCACGAAATAAACTGTGGGGCGCTGGTCATCGCGGTTATTTTAGGAACAGACGCGCTGATGCACAAAACTTTGGAAAAATGGGTTTTTAGCCAGTTCGGGGAGCAAACATTTAGTGATTGTGACTTCTTGGACACAGCAGGGTGACTGACAGGAAGGCAGTGATAAATTACTGTGTAACAGATGCCCCCTAAAGCATGAAGACCGAGAGAGTGGGAGGGGTGAAATGCTTTACAACACACGCCGAACTGGAACACCACCAGGAAGTACCGAAAAATCTCTGACAATCATGTACACGCAGTCTAGGTATGGGCGCAGCCATCCAAAAGACATGCAAGACTGGTCTATGGTATGGACGCAGCCACCCAGCTAAAGAGACCATAATAAAGACAAGGTATGGTCGCAGCCATCCATGAAGACTCAGGTATGGGCGCAGCCATCCATCGATGAGTCATGTAATGATTATCCACAAAATCGCAGCCTGGACCACAGTGAGCAAGGATCCAGGGTCTTGCGCTCCATCTCGACCCGAACAGAGTACAGGTCCACACATGTGAATACAGGGGTTGGAGTCGAACATGTATGAACATCGCCTGATTACCGGTCAATGATGAGAACCGTTAACAGACGCGAGAGGTACCACCAATAATGACAATGGCCCTCAAGGTACTATAGGTACAATCCGTAGCGTGTGAATCAATGAGTTGGTGTCGAACACCCACGGAATCATTCGATCGTAGGTCAATGATGTAAACCTTGCGTCGAACACGAGGAACCTGCCATTGAGGCATGCAGGCTCCAAGGCACCTGGAAGGAGTCTCTAAGTCACTTTCTCGGATAATGAGTTGAAGTCGACGAGAAGTGGCCTTGATCGAAGGTGGGCCATAATGATTCCCACATCAGCGACACGAGACAGAGGTATAATAATTTGTGATGAGATAGCGAACGAGGTTGCTTTGTGGCAGAGGACAACTTCTCTTGAACACATAACGGCACTGTAACGGATTTGGCAGCACTTGACATCAAATGAGCAGCGGGTAGGATGATGATGGCAATGAACAGATGAGAGGTCAAATAGGATGTCCCAAACCCATGGAGGCTAGTGAAAACGAGATGAGATGACCCCACCCAGACACGAAACAGCGGAGTGCCATGTTCAAGAGCGACGTACTGCCGAGACGACTGTAATCAAAGTTCCATTTTCCCCACCTTTGCAGGCAGGTACCCCGATTATTTTTGGATGACAAGCTTGACGGGGGTAACATATGCTTGGTGTGTGTCATGTTGACCATATCCGATGTCATTGACTGTTTAACGAGCCTGACAAAGGAAAAACTCGGCTTCTTTTCTTGTTTCGAGAGTCTGAAAAGAATGCGGAAAAGGAGACTCCAGGGGGGTCCTTTTTCGTACAGTTGTGTCTCTCGAGCCCGAAAAAGTATAAAACAATGCTCGAAAGAACCGCCCGACCATTACGATCGAGGAGTACTTTTCGTGAATAGTAACTTTGACTCGAAAAAGTAAAAAAGCGGTCAGAAGTACGTCGTTTTGGAGCCAATAACGAGTGCGAAACGACAAACACCCGGCAATCTTTTTAGTTTAAACGGTCGAAAAAAGAGCTTTAAAAATGACCGCCTCTCGTTCCGTTAACGAGTCGAGAGGGGGACTCGGCAATCTTTTCATCTTTAAACGGTCAGAAAAGAGCTGAAAGCAGACCTCCATTTTTATTCTCTTTAACGAGTCAAAAAGGGAAAAATACTCGACAATCTTTTCATATTTTATGAGTCAGAAAAGAGCTTAAAGGTGACTCATCCTAGAGGAACGAGTGGTATAAAGGGTAGTAATTGGTTCCGGCAATGGTGGAACTGCTCAAAACATGTAGTGGTCAAGAGGCTGGCTAATAAAACCACTCATCGCTGCGGTTCCTCAGGAAAGGATAAACAACCAAGTGAGAGCATATAATCGGCCAAAGAGATGGTGGCGATGGAATGAAACAACCAAGGCTCATCTAGCAGAATTCAACGGATAAAAATGGCAATCACGAGATGTAAATCGGGTATGGGTTCATTTTTACACAAGCTTGAACCATGGAGAACTCTGCTTGGATTCGGTTTCATGTTTACACAAGCTTGAAACGAAAAACTATGCTTGTTATAAGTTCGCATGCCCCCAGCATAATGACGCAAATCGAGGTACATGCCCCCCAAGCTTCATTGCATTCGACAAAGTGGATGGAATGAAGGTTCACTCTCGAGATCTATGAAAGACTCGACTTGTATTTTACGAGATCTTAATCAAAAGACTCGATCTGGAAAGGGAGGTGTTTCATTTTTTAATGAGGTTGACACAGTAAAAGAACTATCCTCATAACCCGTGTTTCATTTTTTAACGAGCTTGACACAAGATCAGGAACTATGCTCCGACACCTAGTTTCATTTTTTTTAAGGAGCTTGACACAGGAAAGCGAACTATGCTCCGACCAGACCCAGTTTCATTTTTTAAGGAGCTTGACACCGGAAAGGAACTATCCTCCGTCCAGACCTCATCATAATGAACGGAAAGTGGAGGCCCCCAAGAAAGTGGCTCCGGAGGGAAGGCCGACATCTTGGAAATCAGGACCTAATGCCCCCAGGACACTATGCACGATGGTGTCATCACTGGGTACGGGCACGGGGTAGGTGGCCACGTAGTTGATTTGCGGCGAGGCAGATGCAACTTGTGGATGAAAACCGGGAGGGAAGGACGAGTGCGCCGGAGGGGCTTGTGGACGAACGAACGATAATTGATCGAACGTCACGATTCTTCCATCGTGTGGAAAACAAACCACACGGAAAAGTGAAGAAACGAGGGCTCCCATGGCATACACATAATCACGACCAAGGAGAAGACTGAAGTCTAAAGAACCTTGGGTAACCGAGATGTCTATATAGACAGTCTTGCCCCCCAAAGTAATAGGAAACTTTGGCAGGATCCCTAATGGTTGACTCGTTCCTCCGTCAAACGCGGTGAGATGCGGTGCGACAGGTACAAGCGATGGGGAACCCAAAGCTCGCCAAGTAGTAACAGGCATAAGACTAACCGATGCTCCTTCGTCTAACACAGTGCCAGGCAGCGCCTTATTGCAAGCATAGGCGGTGACCCAGAAAGGCACATGGGATGGAAGGGGAGGGGTAGTCAAACGACTCCAATCAAAGGAGATGACTGAACTACTTGGTGGGGGAACCATATGGTTGCCCCCCTGCTCGGAAAGAACCGAATCTAAATTCTCCGGAGAGGTTTCAGGAGAACCTTTATCAAGCTCAGGAGAATCTGAGGAGACGAGAAGAACATGAGAATTTTGCTCTTCCGAAACAGAGTGTTTGAGAGGAGGTGAACTCGAATCAACACTCTTTCCGACCAACGGCGGGTCTGGAACAGGCTGGGGACAGCCAGGTTCGGGAAGAGGAGCCTGGACAAGAGAGAAATCTGAAACAATCTCTTTGTCGGCAGGGGCACGATCCATAGGTGTAGAAAGACGTTGATAACCAGCGGGAAATGGATTCGGGGGAGCAGCGAGACTTTCCAACACAGCAGAGGCTTTATCCATGAGTGGACAAAGGTGAAGGGGATGTTTGCCTTCACAAAGTCGACAGGGGATCCGAAACTTCCCTTTCTCCTTACCATTCCCAACTGATGAGGTAGCATCGCCATGATCATCAGTGGACGATGAAGGGCGGGCCGGATCGTGAGACCAAACTTCTAATACCCTGGGAATGCCAGGGCAATCACGAAGGAGATGGTCCTCCTTGCACAATCGACAAGGAAACTTGACCTTCTGCGGAGGAGCAGAAGGTGACCCGACTTCAGGTATACCGGAGGGGATAGCTGGACTTGAGGGGGGAACTGTGTGTGTAAGCTCTCCCTTAGGGGACTTCTTCTTCTTGGTCTTCCTCTTCTTCTTCTTAGCCACCCGGTTATGCGAATCAAGACTTTCACCGGGCGAAGTAAAAGATGAGGACGTAGAAGTAGGCGTCGAAGGGGAGAGGTCCACCTTTGGATCAACATGATGTTGTTCAGGTGGAGGGACTGATGGACTAACAGCCGATACGGTAGAGACCAAAGAGGTTGAAAACAACCACACAGGCAACCCGACAATTAACCCTGGTAGGGACAATGTCGCCATATACGGAGCACCAACATTCCCAAGAGGAGGGAATTGTCCTGGATTCCCATCAGAGGGGGAACCTGGGTTAGTGAATCCCGGAAAAGTTGCCATAGCAAACGAAAACGAAACCTACTCAAGCTAACGCTTCACAAGATCTAACTGGGTAATGTTATCGTGGCCAAATTAATTTTAAGACGCAGGGACCAAACTTGACCTTTTCATATTTCAGGAGTCGAGAAAAGGACAAAGATGACTCCAGTCTCCTTCGAATGTTTAATGAGCACGAAGTGACAAGACGCTCACAGGCACCTTTTCGTTTAGGGAGTCCGAAAAGGATCAAAAGCGACTGCTCTGGAACTCTAGGTAGAGGGTGTGCCAAACTCTTCGCAAAACCACAGAATACTTTTTAGGGTACGGGTGGTCAATCTTCGTGAATGCTGTGTTCACTGCATTGCGAATCGTAGGGCGGCCGACTCGGCTTCCTATGGATAAAGGATAAAAGCCTAGTGGGGTCTCCCTATATACTCGACGGTACGTGGGAGCGCAGTCCGTATTAGACCACTATCGAGTCACAGAAGGAGGAATCACCCAACCTAATGTGAAACAACAGTGACTATGTTTTAAGACGCCGGAACACGTCTCTAACCTAGACCTCTAAATATTTGCGTTTAGTTCCAATGCGTTTTTAGATTCATTTGGTTCATTTTATAGTTGATCTTGAGATTAAGTTTCGATTTCAGGTCCTATCGTATGTTCTCTCACAATTACCTAGATGCAAACTACATGTCAACGAGAATCATTTTGTTCGATGAATTCTAGCTATGGAAAGGTAAAGAGATTTCAATCAAACAAAACGAACACAATCAATCAAACAGCCTAATGCAACTAAAAGCGAGGAAAGGAAACTTTTTCTTTTGAAAATGCAAATCAATGAAACATTCTTTTCCTTTTCGATTTTTTAAAAGCAAAGCCACTAGTTTGATTTTCTTTCAGTGACACAAAGCATCTAAAATAATTTGGAGGAACCGGAACACCAAGTAAACTACTTAATGAAAGCACACAAAGTTCCCTAAACATTCAACCAAAGCTTCCAAATCAAAGGAAAACAAAGGTCTGCACGAGCTATGTAATCTAAGCTCGTCAAGACAAGCAAGGATTGTAACAAGGAGGAAGCGAATGTGAACTGATCGATCCAAACAATCGTAATCTATGCTTGGTAGTGAAGAAATCGAATCAACATAAAAAGGTGGTTCAATAATCGACACTAAAAATCAACCAGCAATAAGCAGTGGAAAAGCCTCAAGCAAATCAATAAGAGGGTTGTGGATGAACCTTGAATAGACAAGTAACCCAAGCAAATGGTTTCTCGATGAAACTTCTAAAGGGCTAGGTCACATGGTCACAAGACTCACTCGAATGAAATCAAAGAGAGAGCGTCCCTTAACCAAAAGCAATCAAAACAAGCTAATGAGGGACAAGAAACAACAGGGGATAAGAAAGATTGATGAATTCAGGAGATAAAGTTATAAAAACAACTTTTAGGAATCAGCGCAAGTTTTACACTAAGCACCCGAGATGATCAAGGGTCAGCGCAACTTTTACACAGACCACCCGAGCTGTCAGCGCGACTTTTGCCCCAAAAACCGAGATGATCTCAGAAAAACAGAGTCAGCGCGGAATTAAGCTAGAAAAACACAGTCAGCGCGGAATTAAGCTAGAAAGTCGCGCTGACATCGCGGATATACACGTCTTTTCCGCGATGATCCGATTTTCAGCGCGACTGTTAAAATTAAATCCGCGATGGAGCTCAAAAATAGTGACAGGCAAATCAAAACTCCCAAATCAAAACAGCCAATCTTTCAATCAAACAGGGGCACTTCCAGATCAACCCAGGAAACGCAAAAGATTGATAATTAATCCCCAAAATTTCAAAAAGAGAGAAATCAAATTCAAACACAAAGATGGACTCAAGAGACAAAAAGGCTGATCCCCAGCGGAGTCGCCAAATTGTTGAGAAGGTAAATCCCCTCTACGGATAGAGGCGATCCCTACTAGCCCAACAGGGGTCTAGCAACAATCACACAATGCTGCCACGCATGTTCCTAGTTACAATTAGACAAGAAGTAAAGAGCACCTACTTGGATTCCTGCGCTGTCGTTTGTCGAGGGGATGTTTCCCTTGCTCCTTCGCTTCAGCTGGTCATAGTCTTCCGCGATCCCCGCGAACGGACACCTGCACACACGAAGGGAAAGCAAACGCAAGCATGAAATCTAGTAAAAGTAACTATATGCCAGTCAGAAAAGACATAATTCACATTTATCCATTGCATAAACAAACGAGAATGGAACAATAATAGCAGTCATCTATTATTAATCAGAATAGAGAAGAGTACAACCAAATGTTCTGACGTCGATAAACTTCTCAGGAGGGATCAGTCAGCATGTATCTCAAACATTCACCTTTGAGGATGGTTTTCCCAAGACAAACTAGTCTCTCTCTCTCACACAAATGTCACAAACAAACTTCCCAAAGCAATCAATCACTTCCACTCCTAACACACCACACCTATGGCAGCAATCTGAGCACTACAAGCTCTTGTATAATCCAAGCTAAGTCTAGCTATTTTCTAACTAGCTGCTCATGGTAATGGTGGAAGTTTATATAGGAGAAGGAGTCTCCTAAAAAGGTGGAAGGATGAGCTTATCTTCAAGGGGAGTAGTTGCAAAAGGTCGAACAGACATGCCATAGAAGGGAGTCGACATTCACAAAGCTAACAACCAAGCCTGGAGAGATCTGGAAGGCTGGTTGTTTGAACAAATTCGCCCAAACTGGATCAGCGCGGATTATATGGAGACTGCCGCGCTGTCAGCACATGACAACAACTGAACAAGCCATGTCAGCGCGGAAGGACACGTGAAAGCCGCGCTGTGCGTCATCGCGGAAAAGTGATGTTCTTCCGCGATGGCAGCGCACGAAATAAACTGTGGGGCGCTGGTCATCGCGGTTATTTTAGGAACAGACGCGCTGATGCACAAAACTTTGGAAAAATGGGTTTTTAGCCAGTTCGGGGAGCAAACATTTAGTGATTGTGACTTCTTGGACACAGCAGGGTGACTGACAGGAAGGCAGTGATAAATTACTGTGTAACAGTCATGGTGACAAATTTTAGTGTAACATTGGGTGGAGGTGGTATGCGCGGAATCCTCTGCCTTATCAAATGGATCACACTTCACGGAGAGACCCTCGTGAGCTCTTCCTCATCCCCTCATGGAGGTGAAATCAAGGGGCTAGTCTCTAGCCCCGCACTTCCTTCATTTCTGTAAATTTTCCCACTTCACGTAGCCCCGAGCATTAATGTAACTGCATAATCCGCTTTTCGCATAGTAGCATTTTAATTCAAGTGTTCAAAGACTTTATGTACTTACCTCGTGGTCCTTTGAGAAAGTGTCGCTCTGCCTCACTATAGCTAACTGAAGTATCTACTGTGAACTCAGTAATGAATCCTCTTATGATCCGATCGAGCCCGTGATCAACAGCGCGCACGATCTTAACCTTTGATGCTTCTAATCTGTGCACTAGCTCTGGGGTCCGCACAATAGGATTTTCGACTTTCCACCTTCCTTCGCTATCTACTAGCTTCGTGGTCCACTCATACAACTCAGTAGGGAAAGATGTGAAGAAGATTTCATGGATCTCTATGTACAGGTAGCAATCTAACCACTCTTATTTTGTCAATCGCGTATTCCTGTTCTCCTATGCCGCAAACTCATGAATTATCCTGTCCAACCAACCTTCAATTTCCTTCTTAGTTGGATTCCAATGATATGACATTAGACATCTCTATTCAGATTTCGGTCCCAACAACATAACCATTTGTTGGCTTGATGGGGCTTGACCTAGGTTTGGAGTTAATTAGCTAAACAAATCCCTGTACTACTAGCCCTTTCGGCAACAACCTGCAGAGCGCGGACTGAGGTCTCACTCGAAGCAGTATGGGGGGATGCTGGAACCAAGTTTCCTCACGCTTGAGATATTTGAGGGGTTGACTTAGTCCAACTAGGAATTTCTTCGCACAGGTCACTTTACGCACTACCCTGACCTACAAGACCTTCGTGCTCCATTATAATCACCTTTGCACAACCCTAACCAAGCGTTGAGATGCTTTCGCGCTATTAAGGTAGTGACCTGCACTATTCCCCCAATTACACCACAAATCTTACTTATATTCTTATAAGTTAACTTCACGTAAATAGATACTTATCTTATATTTACTTGTTCAACACATTCATATGAGTTCGCACATCAAATAAATAGTAAACTTGCAATTCATACCCAGTATACTTCAATGCATAAAACAGGAAAAAGTTACATAGAATTATAAGAAACTTCTCTTTATTATTTTTCCAATGGTTACAGACTTGACTCACCCTGCACACTCAGCTGCAGGGTTCCGCGCACTCAGCTGCAGACTACTGGGCCTCTGCACACTCAGCTGTAGAGCCTTCTCCTACTCTATGACCCAAAGACACGACTTTACACTTCCACTCAGAGTCGCTTCTTCTTCATTCTCTTAGATTAGATTAGATTTCTTAGATGTCTCTTTTTAACTTAGAGCCTTGCTCTATTTATACAATCCCATGGTTTGTGGACCATGGGTAGAACTCTCAAGCCGACATTACATTACAAAATTAAGGGCGGACAACCCTATGACTCAATTACAACTTCACGCTCCGTGCCCACAAATCACGGAGTCTTTACATCGGACTTAGTCAAAACTTGGGCTTTAAGCCCCAAAACTTGCCTTGGGGGATCCCGCAACCAATAGTGAAATAAAGGGTTAATAGTATACCTGACATGGTTCCTTTTCCATAAGTTAGTCCATTGAGTTTGCATAAAGTGATAAACCTATTCTCAAATAGACATATTCTTCATTTTTTTATGAGTATGGGGGGATGGAGTAAACTCTATAATCTTCATAAAAATTAATGAGTCAGACGAAGAAAACTCGTACTTTCTTTTTCAGTTTAATGAGCAAGAAAAAGAGAAAAATAGTTGCTCGAATATTCTTCATAGGAGTTTTAGGAGCCTAAAGAAGGTAACTCGGGTTTTTTCGTTTGAAGAGCGAGAAAATGTCCCAAAAAGGAATATTCTCATTTTGATTCAATGGTGGTCAATGCTATAGAAAATCACTTAAAATACATCAGATCATATGCAAATAGTGGTAAAATAGTTATTCAGTGCATTCATAAACAAAGCGGGAAATAACGGCTCACAAAATTCGAATAACTAATTTAAGTAATACCTCCACCATTTGAAGTTGGTGAGAGTTCTCTAGAGAGAAAAAGGAGAAAAAATTCCTTGAACAATTGTGAGTGCACCAGGCAACCATTCCAGCTTCCATCAGTTCCAGGTAAGAGTATTGATCCTTAGCTTTCATTTGATTCCTTAATTTATGTTTTTCACCAGTAAATTTTCATTTTTAGGCATGCCCTAGATGGCTTGGATGGGTAACATTGTTGCCCAGACCAGGGGGCGTATTAACACGCCCTTCCTGCAAAGGAAGCACATGGTAGCATGCTCTGTGGGAGCGAAGGAGGCTGCGTTAGCTGGCCAAACTCTAAGAAAAAAGAAAATTTCTTGATTCCTAGGGTAATTTTGCTGTAAAAAGACTAACTAAGTGTTCATGTGATGCAGGAATCAACTGATCAAGATGAGTCTTTGGAGAGAAAGAGCTCATGACCATGAGGAACTACAAATGCTAAATGATCCAACATGTTTATCTTCCCTTAGACGATGTGGGCTTCTAAAGTATGCTAGACTTGACCTAATGAAAAGTTAGGAGGACCTCTTGAGTTGGATAATCCAACAATGGGATGAACAATAAGGATTTTTTAGGATTGGGGATCATGAGCTCTCAATTGAGAGAGATGACATATATTTCATCACTAGTTTATCGTGTAGGGGTGCACGAATAAACTTAACAAGAGGGAGAGTATATCTGAGGACCACAATGGATTTTATCGAAATACATTGTATAGTAGGTAGTCAACCATTCAGTAACAGGATTCAAGTAGATCATGTGGCATCGATACCAATGAGGTCTATTATGTGGATGATAGCGCAACTGGTAGGGACTAAGAGTCAACATGTGGCTATAGAAGCCAATTGTTACTGGTGTTGGATTTCTTGCAGCCACAAGTGTTCAACTGGTGTGAGGGAGTCATCTGACAAGTGAAAGAAGAGTTGATAGTGTCAAAGACTTCGGCCCAAAGAGAGTTTGGGTATGGTACACTTATTGTATCTTTCATACTAGAGAGAGTGCCCATTATGAGGCCTCGAGTGAGTCTAGTCGTAGCTAGTCCAAGGGAACCCAGACAGGAGGGGTGGGAATCCTTATTACCTCGCATGGGAGGTGGACCGATCAGGCACTACTTTGATGATGATTTCTTTAAGTGGCTCAGAGGTCATATCTCCATGATTAAGGACTTCCCATATGCTGGGATGAACTATACGGGGGATCCAGAGCTAATATTTCCACCCAGAACACAGTGGGGGCCGCTAGGTAAGAGAATAAATCAGTGGTAAATGTTTTTCTTATATTTTGAATTTTATGCAATTCTTTTATTAAGGGTGAAACAAATCTGACACGAGGCTTTGCTTGACACAGATGTGGCCCGTATTCATCCATGGGTATATGGCACCATGCTAGGCATGGTGATCAACTACCTGGGTTTGGAGCAGCAACAGAGGTCGCAACAGCCACCGAAGAGGGAAATGACACACAAAGTTTGCACGAGGTTGCTAGGAACCTTAAAGGATTGAGCATGGGTGTACCACCTCTTCCCATGAGAGAGATACTGATCCATATGCAACGACGCATAGTTGGTGTACCAGAGAAGTGTTTGGTGCCTCTAAGGAGGTTATCGAGAGAAGTGATCTATTACCATGAGCAACATGCTCAGTAGGATTAGAGGATATCCGTAGGGTGTCATAGCAAGGCTCAATGAAGTCATTTTGTATAAATCACAAGTTTTGGGATTTTTTTGATGTAATAGACTAGAAACTATATATATATATATATATATATATATATATATATATTGGTGATTTTGTGGTGTATTTGATGGTTTTTATGTAAATTTTATAAATGAAAATGTACATTCATGCATGTGACTAAAGAGAATGTGACAGATGCCACCTCTTCCCATGAGAGAGATACTGATCCATATGCAGCGACACATAGTGGGTGTACCAGAGAAGTGTTTGGTGCGTCTAAGGAGGTTATCGAGAGAAGTGATCTATTACCATGAGCAACATGCTAAGTAGGATTAGAGGATAGCCGTAGGGTGTCATAGCAAGGCTCAGTGAAGTCATTTTGTATAAAACACAAGTTTTGGGATTTTTTTGATGTAATAGACTAGAAACTATATATATATATTGGTGATTTTGTGGCGTATTTGATGTTTTTTATGTAAATTTTATAATTGAAAATGTACATTCATGCATGTGACTAAAGAGAATGTGACAGATGCCAATACAATACATAGTTTTCCAATGAATCAGCTAATGTATTAGATTTTATAGGAATGTGTTCATAAGTAAGAAATTCAAATTGGCGTTCCAAAAGCCTTAATTTTAAAAAGTGGCATATTAAGATCAGATTATGAATGTGATAATGATTGGTCAAATGCATAACTACCAGTTGAGAGTCTAAACTGTCCACTATAATGGAGATGTTGTGAAGGATAGTTCCAGTAAGGATTTCAATGACCAACATATACTTAGAAATATTGTTGGTGGCATAACCAAGGAAGACTCCACTAGAACTGAGTAGTTCTGACTTAGGTGTGTAGTGAACCCGAGTAACTTATGCAATGTGTCGTGTGTGATGACTGGCACAATCTACATATCCAACGTATGGCGAGAGTGAGGTGGACATTTGTGCAAAAGAAGACACGCACATGAGAAAAATAACCATCCAAAGCCAAAAATATCCAGACACCCCAAAAAGAAACAAAAATTATATACATAAAATTACAAAGCATATGCCTAGTAGAACACTAGGTGAAATACTTCTTGAGATAGAGCCCATTACAGGAATTTGCGAGTGGAATTTCATCATAGTCCTTAAGTTCATAGGCTCCTTTATAAAGAACCTTAGTGACGACATAGGGATCGAGCCATAATGGTTGAAGTGTTCCTGCCCCTAAGAGATCATATTTTTTTATCATAAAGGAGGATGGGATTGCCCTCTTGGTAAGAACCAGGCTTGACATGTTTATTGTATTGAGCTTTGACATGTTTATCGTATTGTGTGCTTCATGATTTAATGCAGCATCTCGACGAGTCGCATCCAAATGATGAAGTGAGATCAATTGTTCTTCTTCAGTACTGGTACCAGGTAGGAGTTCAACAACAAGTTTAAGGGTTGGAATTTGACACTCAATAGGTAAAATCACTTCAAGGCCATAAGCAAGCTAAAATGCAAGAACCCTATAACAGTTTTTACTGACATTCGATATGCCCAAAGTTAAAAATATAACATTATATTCCATCAGGTTCTATGATGTCCTACTGGCCAGTGGATCATGGTCTTAAGGACGTCATTAATGGCTTCAACCTGGCCATTATCCTATGGATAGTAGGAAGAAAAATGATCTTGGAAAAAACCAAACATATAAGTTAAATCGGACATAATATGAATTTGAAAGTGTGAACCATGGTTTGTAACAATTGTACGAGGCATGCCGAAGCAAAAGATGACTTTATTAAAGAGGAATAAGGTGGAAGTCTCCCCATCAACCTGAAAAGTGGAAATGGCTTTAGCCCATTTCATAAAGTAGTCTACAACAACAACAATGTAGCCATGATAGTCATAGGAAGTGGGGTTGCAAGTGATGAAGTCAATCCCCCAATTTATAAAATGGGCTGACGGAGACAACTAGGTGCAGAGGGGCAGAGGGTGCACACATTTTATTTGTATATAGTTGACAAGGATGACACCACGGGATTGCAGTAATACAACCTTTGAGTAAATTTGGCCATTAGTATCCTCTGCACAATATTTTTTTGGCAGTAGCCATGCCTGAAAGGTGACCGCCACATGTCCCAACATGGAAGTCATTAAGAGCCTGTTCCTTTTCAGCAAGGGTAAGGCAACGTTGAAGAATTGAATCAATGCCATGATGTTACAAATTATTGTTGAGCACTAAGTACTGCTTGGCATGGTGGTGAATGCGATGACGGTCATATGATGATAGCTCTAAGCAGAAACATTGGGTTTGGAGATAGACAATGACGTATCCATACCAAGGATCATTAGAGTCGACAAGATAAACATATTCATCAGGAATAGGGTCATGGGCTACTTTATTCGGATCGACTCTGGGAAGGTCGTACAATAATTACGTGAAGAATATGGATTTTTTCACCTTGCAGTGGTGAAAACCAAATTGAATTGTTGGAGGATGATGATCCACTTAGAATAATTTCCTCCAATAAATTGGGGAGAAAATCTATGTCTCATGGGATTCTCCATGACAATTACGGTAGTCAGACATAGCAGAATATAATTTCAGAAGTGATTGACAGCAAAGACTACTACCAATGACAGTTTCTCCACATGTGAATATCGTAAACCAAGCCCGATAAGACCTTTTGGAGGTAGTAAACCATGTCCTCACTGTTATCATCGTTTGTTTGAAACAAGACCGTTCATATGGAGGATGGCGAGGCAACTAGGTATAATAGAAATTCATGTGTATAGTCGGGAGGATTGAGAAGTGGGGTTGAGGTGAAGGCCTTTTTCAAGGCATTGAATGAGCATTGTGCTTGATCATCCCACAAGAAGGGTACTCCTTTCTTTAGTAAGTGCATGAAACTGTTTGTTACCTTAGCATAGTTGGCGATGAAATGATGTAAGAAGTTTGATTTCCCTTGCAAACATCGGAGTTGAAGAATGGATTATGGTGCAGATAATTGAGTAATAGCCTTGACCTTGTTGGGATAAACCTATATCCCATGTTTTAAGACAATGAATCCAAGAAAACACCCAAACTCTATAAATAATAGACACTTGTGTGGATTCATACGGGTGTTATAGAACCTACACCTAAGAAAAGTAGCTCAAAGATGAGCTAGGTGTTGGGCCCGTTTATTGGAATGAGTAGGAAGATAATCCAAGTAAGCCTAAACAATTTGTCTAATATCATGAAAGGAGTATTCCATAGCCCTATGAAAGGATGCATCTGCATTCTTAATACCAAATGGGAGCTTACGATATGAAAATATGCCCCAAGGATAGATTAAGGCGGTTTTGTGTTGGTCTGTTGGTTTGATAGCGATCTGGTTATATCACGAGAAGTCATCCATGAAGGAAAAGGACTCACAACTAGCACAATCATCGATAATTTGGTCAATGATTGGAGCAGGATAGTTTCCTTTTGGACATGCGGTGTTCAAATAGTAGTAGTCGACACATACGCGGATGGTACCTTGTTTTTGTGGACGGGAACCAAATTAGACACCCATTTTGTTAAGGGAACAGGGTAGATGAAGCTAACATGCAACAATTTTCGACTTTGTTTTTGATGGAGTGGTTTTGCGAGGGTGGACGGGTCAAAGTCATTGTTGGACAGGCCTAGAATTGTCAAATATATTGATCTCATGCTTGACAGTAGAGGGGTCTATGCAGTCATTTCCTCATAAGACCAAGCGAAGACATCATGGAATTCCTTAAAGAGGCAGGTGAAGCTCGCAATTTCCTTAGGAGTGCAGTCAACTCCAATATGAATATTTTCCATGATACCTTTTTTGACCAATATATCTATGAGTAATTTTTTGGAAATATTACGTAAGTTACCCTCTAAATCCATAGTCTGGATAGTCATATAGGCAGGGGGAACAATTTCATGTTAGTTAAAAGGCAAGATTTGTAAAGGCGTCGTGTTCAAGTCAGATACCGAAGCATAATGGTAAAAAGTATCCCAGGGTCACTCGTCTATAGACATGAGTTCCCTGATATCCTCGTTAGAAGGCAAGACTTGAGTGAGGAGATCAATAGAGGGAGGGGAGATGGGAGAGGAAGTGGTACCATCAATCATGACCAAAGCAGTAAGAGAGTTAAATGTGGATTGAACATTTTGATAAGAAAGTTCGGCTAATGATAATGTCATATTTTCTCCATAGCAATAAATGGCAGAAAGGTTCGAGAGGATACAAGGATTAATGGGGCCATTTAAAATGGTATAAACCATTGAGACCGTATGTGGAACCTCAGGCGGCGAGAGAGGAAAACATCCTAAAAGAGAGGAACCTTTTAGAAGACCGCTACCAAGACTAATTGTTAGGCCCTAGATATGTTATCATATTGGATATCCAAACCTTTCATTTACAAGCCACGTTCATACCTTTACAACATATTACATAATTATTATATTACCAATTTTCACTAAATGCATTCGTTATACCTTGTGATTAATTATTAATGATTTTTTTTTTAATGATTAAATGAGTTTTTAATATGGTTTTATTGAAATATGTGCAACAAGAAATGTTAAATTTAGAATGTGCTAAAAATAGAACTGCTAAAAATAGCACTTCTAAAAATAGCATTTTGGCCAATGAGCATTTTGGTCACCTTGGGTGAGAGGTGAAACTGCTAAAAATAGCATTTCTGGGTCCCTTCCTATTTTTAGCAGTCCCTGGTCTAACTATAGGAAGTAAAAACGAATTTGGTCTTAACAACAGTTTAAAATATTAATTAATTAATCTCCATGAGTTAATTAGTTAAGGAAAAACAAACTTGAAGTCTATGTGAGGACATGCAACAATTTACTATTTATTGATGAATTTATCCATTAGTTAAAGAGATAAGGATGAGTTGTAATTAGTTGGCTCAGTTAACTGAGTCAAGTCTAGTTAGATTAATTTAACAAGTTGTTAAATTAATGAAATTCAATTTGTTAATGCTTGAATGCATGTAACAACTGGTATTTTCAGATAACTGAATATTATAGCTTAAATAACTCATGCATGTCAGTTCAGAAAGAGATCCAGTTGAGATCAAAGAAGGGACAGTGTACTGTTAGTTGGATGAATATTTTTCCTATAAAGGAAGCTCATCCATGATGAGGATTTATCTCCTTCAAGTTTGTGCAGTTAGATCAAAGGTTAGTGAGTGTGTGAAGAGGCCAATTCACATAGGTGGCAGCATTGGACCTCAAGGAAACTGCACAAGGAAATAGGAGGCTTGGAGGGCAGAGGAGAAGGTTTGTGAGAATCCTTTGGCTGTCTATGAGTAGCAGAGGGATTGTACTGAGAGCTTGATAGCTTCCGAGCTAAAGGCTTTGTGTAATTCGGACTATATTTCCACTTGCATGATAATACAGAGATGGGGTTTTAGGCAGGTGCTTTCACCGGGTAAATTCTTGTGTGTTATGTGTGATTGATTCCTTCTTATCAGTTATATGTGTTCTTATTGATGTTGCTCATGGTTGATTAAGCTTCTGCTAAATTGTTTGTAGAATTAGATCAAGTGTTTTGCTTTAGTACATTGCATAACCAGGTTGATCTACAGGTGGGAAATTTCTACATGGTATCAGAGCTAGCTGATTTGTAGAAAAATTTCTACATGGTATCAGTGACCTAGCTGATTTGCAGGAAAAATTCTACAAATTCTACATGGTATCAGAGCACAGGTTATCAAGGAAGAACATTATACTGAGAGGAGATTTCAAAGTTTTGAGTTTTGGCCCGAGAGTTTGCAGAGAAAATCTGAAAATTTCTGTACAAAATTTTCAAGAATAAATAGCAGATTTGGATTCCTTGTGGAAATACCCAAAATAAAAAAATAAAAAAATCAGCTAAATCAGACTTCGGATGAGGGAGATATCGCTGATTTAAAATCATCTATTTTTCTAGAAAATTTCATGACGGCGGGAAAGTGGAAATAGATTGCTGTGCTAGCCAAGAACCTGTATGCACTTGAGGTACAAGTTGCATGCAAAGCCTTGAGGAGCAAGTCAAACGTTAGATAATTGGTGGTTGAGAGGGAGATTAAATTTACCTCTCAACATGCAGAGCTAGAAGAAGTCTTAGACAATTGTGGAGGAGCCACGATTGGTGCAGCAGCTTCAGGAGGTTGTGGAGTAGCCACAACAAGGGAAGTTGAGAGGAGATCGAGTAGAGACATCTACTCATGCAGAGACCTCCAGTAGGGGGAAACTTCAAGCTAGGTGGGCTGAGGGATCACATGCATCCATACCTCTAGGTAGGAGGTGGGGCGATATAGAGTGATCGTCCCAAAGAGGAGGGGCAGGATCCTTGAGGTACCCAACCTCTTGGATGAGACCTATCTACAAGAGACCTGATGTGGAGTAGCAGGAACTGACTGATTGGGTAGAGACAGATGCAGATGGAGTGGCAGAGAGAGCGATAGTGCAGGGAATCCCAGGACAACACATAGCTAGCAGGTTGCAGCAATGCGAGAGGCACAAGTGTTTTACACAGTGCTAGGTGGCACAGAGAGGTGTGCAATGGTGCGAGATGCATGGAGATGTTGCAGTAGCACAAATGTCAGAGAGGGAGCACTTGTCAACAGCAGGTAGAGCTTCAACATCAGAGTATGTTCCTAACCCAACAGAGTGGTCAGTTGGGAGTGTTTTTGTTCCAAGTGTTGTTGGAGCAAGTGGATCGGGTAGATGTGTTGCATGCAGAACATTCCAGAGTTATAGGATCAGGTTCTAGAGGAAGCCTTTCTTGTTCAAAGGGAGTGTTGAAATATGTGCAACAAGAAATGTTAACTTTAGAATGTTCTAAAAATAGAACTACTAAAAATAGCACTTCTAAAATTAACAGTTTGGCCAATGAGCATTTTGGTCACCTTGGGTGAGAGGTGAAACTGCTAAAAATAGAATCTTTGAAAAATAGCATTTATGGGTCCCTTCCTATTTTTAGCAGTCCCTTGTCTAACTATAGGAAGTAAAAACGAATTTGGTCTTAAAAACAGTTTAAAATATTAATTAATTAATCTCCATGAGTTAATTAGTTAAGGAAAAACAAACTTGAAGTCTATGTGAGGACATGCAATAGTTTATCTATTAATTGATGAATTTATCCATCAGTTAAAGAGATAAGGATGAGCTGCAATTAGCTGGCTCAATTAACTGAGTCAAGTCCAGTTAGATTAATTTAACAAGTTGTTAAATTAATGAAATTCACTTTGTTAATGCTTGCATGCATGTAACAACTGGTATTTTCAGATAACTGAATATTATAGCTTAAATAGCTCATGCATGTCAATTCAGACAGAGACCCAGTTGAGATCAAAGAAGGGACAATGTACTATTAGTTGGATGAATATTTTTCCTCTGAAGGAAGCTCATCCATGATGAGGATTTATTTCCTTCAATTTTGTGCAGTTAGATTAGAGGTTAGTGAGTGTGTGAAGAGGCCAATTCACACAGGTGGCAGCACTGGACCTCAAAGAAACTGCATAAGGAAATAGGAGGATTGGAGGGTAGAGGAGAAGGTTTGTGAGAAGCCTTTGACTGTCTATGAGCAGCAGAGGGATTGTACTAAGAGCTAGATAGCTTTTGAGCTAAAGGCTTTGTGTAATCTGGACTATATTTCCACTTGCATGATAATACAGAGATGGGGTTTTAGGCAAGTGCTTTCCCCGGGTAAATTCTTGTGTGTTATGTGTGATTGATTCCTTCTTATCAGTTATATGTGTTCTTATTGATGTTGCTCATGTTTGATTAAGCTTTCGCTAATTTTTTTGTAGAAGTAGATCAAGTGTTTTGCTTTAGTACATTACGTTACCAGGTTGATCTACAGGTGGGAAATTTCTACATGGTATTAGAGCTAGCTGATTTGTAGGAAAAATTCTACAAAATTCTATAGGTTTTGTCAATTATGGTTTAATAATGTCGTTATGTGGCCAAGGAGCATGTTCCACTACAAAAATTTCTATCTCTGTATCATTTCAGCAGTCCGGTACTTAATTCTACACTTGCACGAATGGAGGGGAAAAAATTCAAAATTATAAAATAAGTTTTTGTTTTCTCTAGCATGGTAAATTAGGTGCCACATGGACCTAATATGATGGTACAAACCTTGTAATATACCCATCTCACACATGGGATCCTAGCACATGATTTGAGTTACAACCAAAAATATGTAACAATTTTGAATCGCCATTATAAGACCATTATTATGAATAGACATCGGGAGTCGCCATGGGATCCACGCTCTCACCTATTGTCGCCAACTTATACATGGAGTACTTTGAAAGGAAAGCCCTTGACTCATACCCTTTGAAACCGACATGGTGGAAAAGATTTGTTGATGACACCAACTTAAAATGGACTCATGGCAAGGCTGAGCTTGAGAGGTTTTTTAATCATCTTAACTCTATATCATCCGAAATCAAGTTTACTATGGAGCTTGAAGAAAACAGTAAAATTCCTTTTCTAGATGTCCTAATTAGTAGAAAGGAGGATGGTACTTTGGGACACCAGGTCTTTAGGAAGAAAACACATACGGAAAGCTATCTACATGTTGATTCATACCATCATCCATCGCAAAAATTTGGCGTCTTAAACACTCTTGTTGTTAGGGCTCTCAGAATTTCTGACTCTGATCACCTAAATGAAGAAATTAAACACTTAACCTCTGTTTTTAAGGATATAGGATACAAGGAGTTTAATATTAAGAAAGCTATAAAAAGAGCTCAAGAAAAGGTCCTCTCTAGGGGTCCCCAAGAAAACTATGGGAAAGAAAATTGTGGGAAAGTGTACCTCCCATTCATTCAAGGGGTTACAGATAAAATCGCTAAAATTTTAAGAAAGAAGGACATAGACACTCAGTTTACAACATGTGGAACAATTAGGCAGAAAATGAGGTCAGTTAAGGATAACATAGATCATCAACAACTTAAGGGTGTGTATAAGATTGATTGTTCGTGTGGCAAAAATTATATTGGGGAAACAAGGACGATCTTTGAAAACAAGACTTAAAGAGCATGTGGATGATATTAAGAATGGGAGATCTCGTACATCGACCCTTGCGGAACACTCATTCAAAACCAAGCATCATGTGTGTTTGGAGGACGCAAGAATTATTGCAAGAGAGGATCATTATCAAAAGAGGAAAATTAGAGAGGCTATCGAAATTATGAAGTTTTCTCATAATCTCAACAGGGACAATCGAAATGAGATTAGTGGAAACTGGCTTCCCCTAATTAGACATATCAATCCCCCCAGATCTTTCAAGGTGTAGTATCACTAGTATCTTCCTCCGCGTTCCTTAATTAATAACATTTATCTTAGCGATAATTTTTTTTTAGGAATTAATAATTATTTATTTGACATAATAACCATTTATCTGTAAATAGAAAAATAAATGATTATTATTAATAACAAATAATTATTAAGATTATTTTAAGATAATATAGATTATTATTAACTAATAAATAAATTAAGTAACTAAAAAAACAAAATATAAAAAAATTTATTCTAGTGACAATAGATTTTAACATTAACATTATTATAAATTATAAATTAATTAATCCATAAATAATTTATTTCTTTGTTAGTTAGGCACTTAGGGTTTAATTATCTATCAATAAAATTAATCTATAAATCATTAAAAATAAGATAAGAATAAAATAATTTAAATCTTAATCAAATCAAATCATTTATTACTTTCCTAGTTAGGTATTTAGTGGATTAATTAATTAATTTGCTTTAGTAAAAAATTAATTAGACTTATATATATATATATATAAATTATAATTTAGTAATCCATATTAGGTTAGAATAAAAATTTGAATTTATATTGAAATAAACTAATTATATTTAATTAGGTTATTAAATTAAAAGAAAAATTAAAATTAGATATGAATTAAAATAAAAAACTAATTATACAAAAAACTAAAAACTAATTATACAAAATAAACTTGTTACATTATAAAAATAAAATTATTACATTCAATCTATTTAAATATATTTATTCATTTCTTATTTCATTAGAATTAATTAGTTTTATTATTTACTAATTCATATTAGGTTAATTAAAATAAGGAATTTAATTAAAATAAATAAATTAAAATTAAATTAAAATAATTAAAACTAAAAATAATAAAAATTGAATAGTATATGTAGTTTGGTTTTTAAATTAGTCGGCTTCTTCTTGAACTTATCATACATTAGGAATTTATTTATCTATTCTGGTCGAAAGATTCTTCTCTCAATTTATCATTCATTTTTTGTCCTGATGATGGATCCCCTTTGGGGTTGGAAACGTCGACATAATGAACATAGTACTGTGGATAATCTAGATCATACTTTTCCAATTTTGAATCTGCCATTTTCTACCTCAATTTCCATGCATATGATGGTGAATCACAAGAATCTGGAAAATGGTTTTTTTCACAACATAACAATTTACTTGTATCTCAAACCCTTTTCAAAAATTATATATGGTTTTAAACTTACATTTGTTCTTTGGAGCAGTTTTGTACAAAATTTATGCAAAACCCAGATTGGAAAAAACTCTAAACAGTCATCTTTGGGTGTGATTTCTGAGGCCGTGGAATTGAATCAGGAAATTACAAGAGATGCGTTTGTTGAAACTATTAAAATTGAGGTTCAATAGAAATATCTCCCAAAAAGAAATCATGGTCGAGAATATATATGGTAGGTTATTTAACACCAATTTGTGTATTATTACACAAAAAATAGAGTTATGAGATTTTCCTCTAAATTTGTAAATTCGTTTTATGAGTTTAGGGGATTGGATATTATCCTTCCTCAATGGATTTTATGGATAAATAAAGCCACAAAGGGTGGAGCAAAGGAGGTTGTTCATTATTGTAATAGAGGAGATCAATGATTAGTTTTTGGAGAGACTTAGAGAGTTGATTTGTAACAGATATTTTTGAAGTGAATAAAGAATTGATGGTTGCTAAATTGTGGTACATATTCTTAGCTTGATTTGAGATTTTCTTAGTAGCACTGACCTCTTGGGAAGGACCCCTCAGTATGGGTAAGTGTTGTTATTATTCATGTATTTTGTAGATTAGTCTTACATCTAGCAACTTAGTTTTATTTTGCAATGAATTTATGTTAGATAAAACTTAGATATATTCACTTTCATGCTTTAAATTTAGTGTTTAGTAGTTCTCTTTAGGTTTAAGAAGTGAATTCCATTTGATTGCATATTTTATTTGATGTTCTTTTCAAATTTTCATTAGATTTGTATTTCACATAGTATTAGATTTATTACTCTATTTTCAGATATGTTAAGTAGAATGCATTATGATCAAATTCAAATTGATTTTTCTCAAGTGTTAAAGAGTCAAACAAATTTAAATTGGTTTCTTAACATGTTTTAATATTCATAATTTCAATTACATCAATTTTGTACTTAATTCGATACTTATTCAAAATTTCAAATTCCAGCTTTCTGTACTTAATTCGGTATTAGGTTCTGTACTAGAACATAGTATTAAAGAGCTATGTATTTACGGTTTGGGATTATTTAATTTATTGGAGCTTTGCGGCTACTTGATAAAAGATTCCTACTATGAATAAGAACCTACAATATATCTCTAAGTATGCTTAGCGTTTATTTTTGATAATTTGTTAACATGTTTCTTGTAGTTTATTGCCTTGTTTTCTTTACTTTCCTCACACGCTTTTTCTTATCATTTTCAAGATTTACTTTTTTGCAATTTACTTTTCTGCAACATTTTTAATGGGCTTTCATCACTATAGGATTAAAACCACTAAATTCTCAAGACCTAATAAGCTACATATATAAAACCACATGAACATTGTTAATAAAAAATTGTGGTTTAAAACCTGATATGCATTAGAGTCCCATAGGCCAGTGACGAGTGATAATCCTTAATGATTAATTATTTCTAGTGTTAGTTGTTAGCATAGGCTAGAATAGGCTCTAATCCTGCATTTTCTGTGCTTGCTTCTCTAAATCTTATGATCCTGGATTCAATAATTAAATGTTGGAATTAGAGTACATATAATTCCACCAACATTTTTGGTGTCGTTGTGGGGGAGGTGCTAAAGGGATTAGAGCATAGTTTATTTCAAAAGTTTTTTTGTGTGATCTTAGTTGTAGGGAAACTATAGGGTGGAGAAAGATGGTAATACGTGAGTGAAGAGCCATGCATCCACTATGGTGGGGTCGCTCCAAAGTCTGGTTGTCTCTAATTGATTTTCTAGTTTCTTTTTCATATGTGTAGAATTAAAGGTAGGATCCAAAGCCTCATTTTTATTTATTTTTCTTTGCAAGTGTGTTTTCCTTTATATTGATTCATGGAAAGAAGAGAATTCTAACTTGTGTGAATAGATAACTTGGTGACAATAGGGTCTTAGTTACATGTTGGCACTTCAAGTACATGATTAGTTTGCTCGTCTTTGTTTCAAGTGTGTTTCCTTCTTATTTCTTTAGGAATTTTAATAATAATTCCATCCACTAATCCATGTGCATGATAGGGATTAACAACTAGCAAATAAATATTCAAGCATGATCAAGAGTTTGGAAGAACTCTCTCAAATTATAGTAGCTGCTGAGATATCTTCTTCTCTGGAAGAACAACTCTTGACAGCAATGAACAACTTATTTGCCTCTACGGAAGTGATAGAGGAACAAAAAATTCTTGAATCACATGAAGGTATCCACCCTTGCAATATTGTCGGAGAAAATAAAGAATCATGGACCACATCCAATGGAGAGCAACCATTAGAACCTGAGATTAAATAATTTTCGACATGCATATCTACAGATCCTCTAAGCACACAATAGGATAATCATCTAATGATAGAAGATATGCATGGCACAGTAAAGGAGGATATGCTAAATGAGCCAAATAACAAGGTAAACCAAGAGCATTTTGATTTTGTTGAAATTTGGTTTCAAGCCATTGTAAGGCCATACCACTCCATTCTTCCTTACTTCTTGACATCATCATTAAAATAGTTGGTTCTTCATACTCGGGTATGCATTGAAGAGTATATTCTAAAATTGAGTATGAATGCATTTTTATATTTTTTACACACATGGTTACATTGGAAATACTCCTATACTTGAGGAGAGGGATTTGTTTTTCTCAAGTAGAGTAGGATAATAAATAAATAAATAAATGTTAAAATTGGCAACCAGGGAAAAACTTCATGTGGGTCATATTATTCATGGCTGATAATATTTTTATTAGATTTCTCTCGTCGAGAGGTGTAGGATTGATATAAAGATCATCAAATTCTGATAAGTATTCATGGAGATATGAATTTATTTTGATTATGGAATTATTATCAAGCCGACCTACAACTCATGTAGGCTCAGAAGCTCAACAGTCGCATCTATTCACCCACCAACGTTATGTATAAATATAAGAGGACTTTTCCTCATTTGGACTCACTCATCTCATCACATCTCTCTCTCTCTCTACTGCGTAGATATGAGTCTCTTCTCTACTGCGCTGAAATGGGTCTCTCTCTCTCACACACATGTGAAGTTGAAAGCTGTTGAATTTGAAGCTACAACGGCAGAAGTAAAGATTGACTTGCGTGGCCTAGAAGATATACTCTTTGGAACTGAACTGTAGGTTCATCTGAATCTCCTTTGAAAGCCGCAACTTTTGGTGGTGGAATGAAGTCAATCCGACGAACGGTTTGCAAGATATCGACTGCCCTAGTTTGAAGCCGGAAACTGCTGAAACTGAAGCTGCAACTGCAGAAGTAAAGATTGATTTGCATGGCCTAGAAGATCTCCTCATCTGAACCATGCTGTAGGTTCATCTGAACCTCCTCTGGAAGCCGAAACTTTTGGTGGTGGAATGAAGTCAATCCGACGGTCGGTTTGTGAGATATCGTCTGCCCTAGTTTGATAATGAAGCCGCTAATGCTGATGCTAGGGTTTTCTACTGCTGATATGAATCAGATTTATTGTACTATTTCTCTCTGCTGAATTATTGAAGATAAAAGAAGATTTGATCAAAGTGTTTCCCCACACATTGTGGTGTTTGTCCCTGGTTAGCCACCACATCTTGTGTCGCTTGTCTTGGCTTGTTTTCTATCGATCGTTTAATGTTCTATCTGCACTTTACTTTATGTACATGTGATTGCTAATCAGTGGAATATAATAAGAAAAAGAAGTAAACTGTTATAAGCATAGAACATACATAACTTAACAATAAATGTTGCATATAGTAGTTAGTTTAATTACAACATATATTGCAACATATTTCTCATTTTTTTCAATAAGTGGGGATGTTAATAGATAAAAAATAATTAAAATGGGAGACATATGTTCCTATTGCATATTTCTATTGGGGTATCTTTCAGCTACATATTATTTTAATGAAGATTGTGATATAGTCTTATTTTCAACTATAGCATGGTTCAACTATTACTTTGTTTTCCAATTATTATTTCCTTTTAGTTAGATCTGTTTCTAGTTTTTCTTTTCAATAAAGAAAGTTATGATCGTTGTGTTTGGAATTGTAGGTAAATTTGGAAATGATTGCATAGCAACATCATCTAGTATTTCATATCATATGTTTAGTACCATATTTCATCTAATCAGTATCGAGAATTTTGGTACCAATTTTCTATTTTGCAAGAAAAAATAGGATTCAAGGATATTGTTCATTTGGGATGCTTAAATACTGGAAGAATATTTTCAAAAGAGGAAAAGACATCTTCATCAACTGAATGGAACACTTAGGGGAGTATTTAATGACATCTTTCCTTTTTCCTCAATTTATTAAAAAGGATGCATTCATGCTTTAACTGTTTTGAGACTGATATTTTACAAAGATGATATAATCTATAATTTTCATAAAATTTGAATTGAATGCTAATTTGAACTATTCATAGCTAATATACATTTTCTTTGTTTCAAATTTCATTTCTCTTATTCATATAGATTTCTAATTATCAATACAAAACAATTGCTCAAAATATAGTTACCAATGCATATTAATGGGATTAAAACCAAGTTAAAAGGTCCATGCAATGATACCAATGAAAAATAAACTTGAATACTATAATAGTAACACCAAAGCATGATCTCTGAGCATCTCTATTAAGACTTGCAAGAGAGTTGATGAAGTCTTTTTTCATAGTGGAACACTACTTTAAAAGAAAAATCATATATAAAAACTATGATTAGTAGGACTTTAGGTGTCTTTTGGTTATTCTTTGGTTAGCCTCATCCATCTCACATTAAAAATGGCACATTCATGCTATGTCCTTTGAGTACAGTAACTTATGCATCCAAGACATTATGCAGGTAATCAAAGTCACTCTAAAAAGTGTCATCCTATGCCTTTAAGGGGATTTCTGAAGTCGCTCCCCCATCTACCAATTGCAAAAGCAATGTTCATAATCTAAACCTAAAATGGTAGGAAACATGGGACTAGATCCTTCAGTGTAAAATAGGTATAAGAGGTTAACCCCTCAAGGATATGGGCGCCTGGTGGAAATGGGTACTGACTTGTGATATCATTAGGCAAACCCATCAGGGCTATGGACGCTTGCGGGTAATGGGGCATTCCGCCTAAAGAAGTGTCAACCAAACCAAGGCTTTTTTTTACACGTATGATGGTTACTTTATAGTGTTATAATAAAAAGGAAACATGTGTGGATGAAGTCAAGGGTAAAAACAAAATCCATAAATTTGCTTCTGAAGAATGACCTTAAGGTAACCTTGAGTCCTCCATCATTATTTTTTCATACTATATCTAAAATCTAGTTGTCTTAGAAGTGGGACCTGTGATCAAAGTGAATTAATAAAACTCAACTGCAAAGCTTATCTGCAATATTTGGATGACTATTAGACTTTGCGATTTGGTTAGTAATACCTAATTTTTCATTGGTTCATCATTTTTGTGATCATAAAAATCCTCCTTTTCTACAAAGAAGGAGAGCCCCTTAAATTTATAAAATGTTTCTTTTTCTTGAGCATAAAACTATTAAATATTGATGAAATCATATGTAATGAGTGATTTGAAATTTTTTATATGCTTCGTTTTAGCTTTGAATCATTTTAATAAATATGAGATGAATTATTTTTGTTTATTATTCATCTCATTAGTTCTGCTGTTTTGTTTTCCATGTTCTTTTGTACTAGAGTCATCTCAACAACCCTCCTCACTTCTTCAGTACCTCACCTTGTTTGCATGAGGAAATTCAAAACCTCAAGCATTGCAGAGTGATTGTCGAGATATTTTTAGCATCGTTATTTCATTCTCTTCAGCTTCCTTTAGCATATCAGATTGTCACTCATCAACTCTATCTCTTCCAGATCATTCTAGACTCTCAGCCTGACTCTACCTCATATTCAGCTTCATACAACTTCCATTGCAGCCTACAGTATAAATCAAGTCTGAAGGTATAATTGAGATAAATCATGATTAGAGGTTCTTTAGCTCATTAAAATTTAAGGAATCTTGATGATTAACCACTCCCTATTTATTCACCTTTCTTAAACCACCATTTCCAAATCCATTAATGCATATTCTAGTTTCCAAGTCCATATTTATTTAGCCATTATCTTCATTGTCACCTTATATCATCCATCATTCCTTCCTAGTCCATATTTTGTTTGCATGAGGGCATGAAAATTCTTAGGCATGGGGGGATGTTGGTCCCTAGAGATGTTATCATATTTTCTATCCAAACCTTTCATTTACAAGCCATATCAATACCTTTACAACATGTTAAGTAACTCTCATATTACCAATTTTCACTAAATGCATTCATTTTACCTTGTGATTAATTATTAATGATTTCTTCTATTTTTAATTATTAAATGAGTTTTTAATATGCTTTTATTAATGATGGTTTACTAATGTGGTTGTGTGGCCAAGGAGCATGTTCCACTATGAAAATTTCTATATATGTATCAATTTAGTAGTTTGGTACTTAATTTCGCACTTGCACGAATGAAGGGAAAAAAATTCAAAGTTATAAAATATGTTTTTTATTTTCTCTAGCATGGTAAATTAGGTGCCACACGGACCTAATATGTTTGTACAAGTCTTGGGATATACCCATATCACACATGGGATCCTAGCAGATGATTTAAGTTACAACCAAAAATATGTAACAGATTTGAAACTGCTATTTTCTACATCGATTTCCATGCATATGATGGCGAATATCAAGAATCTAGAAAATGGGTTTTTGAAAAACCTAACAATTTACTTGTATCTAAAAATGATTTTCCAAAATTATATATGGTTTGAAATTTACAGTTGGTCCTTTGAAACTATTTTGTACAAAAATTATGCAAAACCCAAATTGGCAAAAAATCCAAACAGACATCTTGGGAAAAATTTTTGAGGCCATGGAATTGAATCAGGAAATTCCATGAGAGTTTTTTGTCGAAAATATAAAAATTTAATTTCCATAGAAGCATCTCCCAAAAATGCATCATGGTAGAGAAGATATGGTTGGTTATTTAATAACAAGTTGTATAAAATTACACAAAAATAAGAGTTATGAGATTTTCATCTAAAGTTGTAAATTCGTTTTTGAGTTTAGGGGATTGGATCTTATCCTTACTCAATGGATTTAATGTATAAATAAAGCCTCAAAGGGTAGAAGTAAGGAGGTTTTTCATTATTTTAATAGAGGGGCTCAATGACTAGTATTTGGAGAGACTTAGAGAGCTGATTTGTAACAAAGATTTTGAAGTGAATAAAGAATTGATGGTTATTGAATTGTGGTACATATTCTTAGCTTGATTTGAGATTTTGTTAGCATCACTAACCTCCTAGGAAGGGAACCTCAGTGTGGGTAAGTGTTTCTATGCTTCATGTGTTTTGTAGATTAGTCTTACATCTAGCAATTTAGTTTTATTTTGAAATGAATTTATGTTAGAAAAAAATTAGATCTATTCAGTTTCACGCTTTCAATTTAATGTTTAGTACTTCTCTTTAGGTTTAAGAAGTGAATTCCATTTGATTTCATATTTGATTTGGTGTTCTTTTCAATTTTTCATTAGATTTGTATTTCACATAGTATTAGATTTATTGCTTTATTTTCAGATTTGTTAAGTAGAATGCATTATGAACATTCAAATTGATTTTTCTCTAAGATTAAAGATTTAAACAAATTTAAATTTCTTTATTAGCACGTTTTAATATTCAGAATTTCAATTTACATAATTTTTGTACTGCGATTTACTTTTCTACAATATGTTTAATGGGTTTTCATCATTATAGGATTAAAATTGTTGAAGTCTCAAGACCTAATAAGCTACATATATAAAACCACATGAAAATTGTTAACAAAATATTGTGGTTCAAAACCTAATAAGAATTAGGGTCCCATAGTCCAGTGACAAGTGATAATCCTTAGTGATTAGTTATTTCTAGTATTAATTGTGAGCATAGGCTAGAATAAGCTCTAATACTGCATTTCCTTTGCTTGCATGTCTAGGTCTTACGATCCTAGATTAAATAATTAAATGTTGGAATTAGAATACATATAATTCCACCAAAACTGACATAGGAGTCAGGTATACCACCCATTACATGTACATTGTTGCTAGGTAACGGGGAGTAATCCAGGGTACAGAAGGATAATTGATTCACTGTGACTATTTTCCCAACCAAAGGAAAGAGGATGAGTCAGAAGATCGAATAAACAATGGAAAACATTGCATAAGTCCAACTGCATCCCAAAAATAGATTGTAGTCAAGATGGTGATCTATGACTTCAATATCCACTATTATAGTTTTCCCAGACAGAGTGATGGGGTAGCTAGCAAGGTATCCTTTAGGGATGAACGTGTAACAATCAAATACTTTGAGGGAATTCAATGGTGGTGAGAGAGTGGGAGAACCCAAGATGATCCAACAAGAAGTAGACATTACATAGGTGAAATCACCTTCGTCAATGATAGTGTGGTGAATGGTTTTGCATTTCGCCATGACTTGCACTTGAAATTAAAGTTGATGGGAGAGGTGATCCTTACTCTTTTCCATGTCGAATATCTCTATATTGGAATCGTGGGGGTTAATTCCATGAATGGTCAAAAGAAAATATTTCTATTGTGTTGTGCAGATTTGTAATACTTCGAGGGCAGACATAGCAAAAAGTGCTTGTGCCAAATCTTCTATGATGTTATGGTTTTGGGAAACACATGTAGTGTTATTGTCTGTCATTCAAAAAAGTGTCCCTTTGGGGGGATGAATCACAGGGTCAATGAGAGGCATTTCGATATGAAAATTGTTAAGCGGTAATGGAATAGAGCTCAAGGTAGTGTTTGAAGCATTAGAGACCACATTTCATAGTTATTGGCTCATGTTTATAAATCAATTGTTTCAAAGGTGTAAACAGTTGATGATCCTTCTCTAGGAGGTGGTGGATATGAACCACTATTTCCCCCTTGTGGAGGTGGTTGTTGGCTTGAGGGGGTTAGACCTAGGTTCAAAGTTAGCTACACTAACCAACAAAACCCTCTATCACTAGCCCTTTCAGCAATGATCTGCTCGCGAAGATTGCAGTCTCACCTGAGGCGATATTGGGGGATGATGGAACTAGGTTTCTTCATCTATAAGGATTATGGAGTGTGGATCTTGACTTATTCTGACTGACCTACATATCTATCACTACGCTACGCGATATTATTTAATATTATATCGAATCAGATCTATTCATATAAAAACACTAATTTGTAGATCTAAAACTCTATCTACTCTGCATAAATCAATGGACCTTAACTGTAATTTTTTTTTTTTCTCAGCAACACTAACTACTTTATATTAATATGTACAGGTAAATCTTACATTCAAGAGGACTGGCTGCCCAGGGCCAACTGTGGCTCCTTGGGCAGCTCTATCAGACTCAAAATTCTCTTGCACAGGGTTATATTTCCAGTCTTGACCAATACACCTGACACAGTAATGATCCCATATGATGCTAAAAAGGCCCACGCAGGGGCATCCTTCAAAAGACACATGACCCAGAAAGTCTATATAAGCCGCGTACATGACCCAGAATAGAAAGACTTCAGTAGCCGTGAACATGACCCATAATCAGAAAAGAAACAAGCTAAGACATAAGACATAAGACAAGAGGTGTGACCCAGATACCGACCGAGACCCCATACCAGTCCTGAAAATGCGAGGGAGTGCCGCTGGGGGTTACTCCTCTGGTTTTTCTTCCAGGATTCTGCACCAGCCTTGTCCCTCTGGGATTCCATCCCACATTGCCATGGGATCTTGCGCGGGGGCTGGCAGCTCTGGTTCTTGAGTTCGGGTGGGAGCTTGCTGAGGCCCCTTCACTGAATTGCCCTCTGCATTCGATGGCTCCCCCATTGGGCGCTTCCCTCTGTCAACCTCTTGACTTTCCTCAGCAGGGAACCGTTGCAATCCTTCCTCATTCTCCTCAGGAATTTTGGTAAATAGTACTAAGATGTGGGCATTAAGCGTTGGCCCTGGAGCTGCCCAGGGTGAAGATAACTGAGCCAAACACTGGGAGCCTAGGCGCATCTTCACTGGAGCCGCCGGCCTCCATAAACTGACTGGCTTGAACAGGGGAAGCTCCCACTCTTCGGTGACAATAGCAGCAGCAGCAGTGATGGTGAACATCCGCTGCAGGGGAATGAGAGGAATCACCACGCCCTGAGCCCCTTCCTCTTCTGCAAGGCATCCTCTCTCGCACCATGATGTCCACGGCGTCCTTAACTTGCTCCAGAGCAGATGAGGGCCTGCTGTCTCCGCATTCCTTCCCAAATAATTGTCGCCCCCAAATTGGCTCGAGACAGAGCTCAATTGAACATAGGCAAGAACTAGGAGAAACCCGCAAGGAGCAAGCCTCGCCCAGGCTCTCAACAACAATATCGCAGCTTTTCTCAGGGATCTGGGCAGTTTCCTCGTCGCACTGAGCTCCGCACGCCAACATCCCCACATTCTTAAACCCATCAACATTCCTTTGAGACTCGCCCGCATTGAATGCGTTCTGCAGGCTCTCCATCGCTCCCAGCGCCTTCATTAAGGCTACTATTATGCGTCTTCCAGCTTGGAGTATTGGCGGCGAGAGGCATTAAAGACCTCCAATCTTCATGTGGCAGCCCGTGCTGGGCATGTGTCTCTCCCTGAGCTGGCGAGATGACACCCGCATCCGGGGGACCTTAACTGTAATTAACTGTAACAACATTCATATATTAATTTTGATCTTATCTTTTGCAGTAAAAAATTAAACATTAATTGTATAAAGTAAAGTAAGTACATAGGTATGCCTTCAAAATATTCATTATTATCTTCATATTTCACAATTACAATCCTTCTTACCCTGTGCACACAGCCACAGACTTACCAAGGTCTTCGTGCATAGCACTGCAAGAGCCTTCCCTTCACTATAACACAAAAGGATATGACAATTACAGACTCAAAACATTAAAACATATCCATCTATTTTTGACCTTTCACTTACTAAGACAACCCTTCATATATATTTTTCTCTTACAATACCATGGTCCGCAAACCATGGGCAGAGCTCAAAACATACAAATTGATCCCACCGTTTTACAAAATAAGGGGCTTTCACCCGCCCTAAAGCCCCTATGACTTCTAAAACACTGCGTGAAGCATGTTCCTCTCCTCAAAATGCGGGCTCTTTACAAAAAATTGACTTAGGGGGACCCTACCCAACAGGCCCCCAACACAAATATGTGATGCGTCGCGAGTCACTCAACTAGTATGTCTTAAATCTTCACTTTGAGACCATTGTATGCATCCTTCAAAGGTTGAAGTGTTTGTGCGCACTACATGGTGGCCTGTCATACTTCCTCTAACAGCTTCTCTATCGTTGGCCTACTGTCGCCACACTGATGGTTCTTTGTGTGTGCCTTATGATCCTCATATTTCTCTCCACTATCTATGAGAGCTGAATGGCTTCATCGGCCCATGGCTGCATCCACACTGAAATGATCTGACCCTTTAGCTGCAGCTCATCAATCTGTCCATCCAAAATCTTTCCCTCTTGGAGATGGGAAAACCATGTGGAGGTGCTAGGGTTCGTGTTGTCACTTTGATTTCATCAAACTCTCGCTTCTTGTCATGGATCTATGCCTCTCTTATGTACATGTGGGTCCTCCTGTAGTGAGGCCCATATATCCATAGTTTCTTTGAATATTTGGCTATAGTCCTTGGCTGTAGTAGTTATATTCTCAATATCAGCCTTGATATCCGCTTCGCACTGCTCACAAACCTATGGATGGGTTGCTGGTTGCAGCCTCATTTGCAACTCTACGATCTGCATTTCTAGCTCAAATTTCACTTTTTCGTCTTCTGCTTTTTATTCGTTTACTTCTTCCACAAGCTTCTGAAGCTTCTCTTTGGGTGTTGACTCTATTTGGATCTAAAGCTTAGGTTGCTTACTACAAGATTTGGTGATGGCCTCTTGTAGTTGTTGCTTGTGCACAACTTCCTCATCACAATCCTTGATGGCCTCATTCTTGTCCTCGAACATCTGTCGGTTGTCATTTTTAACTTTTTTAATTACCAACAGAGTGAGCTACTCCCACATCTTTATTTCATTGGTGACTCCCACATGTAACTCGTGCAAGGCCTGAATGGGGAGCATTGCAATATTGATACTCATATTTTTCCAGTGCTACGTTGTTATCGGGAAATCTAGTGTCTATGCAGAGCTTCTAGTCCCACTAAGACGGGTAGCTATCTTAGAAAAAAATAGATTAAAGTTACTTTCATTTTCCTTTATGAGAAGTAGATAGGAGAAGATCAAAGAATACCAACCTCAATCCTTCGCTCGGTTCTTTGCTTGTTCCTTGTTACATAGTAATTTGTCACTGCCTTCATACCAGTCTTCCTACTGTGTCATGAGTCCAAATCATTCATGCTCATGCTCTCTGATGTTTCCAAATGACCCACTTTGCCAAAGTTTTTCCATCATCGCGACTGTTGTAAAAATAAACGCGTTGATGAGCGCTCCAAAATAGACCGAACGCACTGCCATCGCGGAAGTACATTTGATTCCCGCGATGGTCGAATTTCATGAGACAACATGACTATTGCTTATATTTGATTGCGCTGACATGATTTTCTCCATTATGCAGTGGCGATGTCAGCGCTCCAGTACAGTTATGCACCCGCGATGATCTAGTCTGGGCGAGTTTGTTCTAACAGCCGGCCTTCCAGATGACTCCAGACCTGGTTGTTGGCCTTATATATGTCGCCCTCCCTTCTCTGGCATGTCTGTTTCTTCATTTGAGCCACCTTCCTTGGAGATAAGCTCATCTTCCCACCATTCATGGAGACTCCTTCTCCTATTTAAGCCTCCACCATTGCTATGAGCTGGGAGTTTGGAATTCATAGTGCTTGGAGTGTTGCTGATAGTGTGTGAGCTTGATAGGTAGCTGGTGTGACAAGTGTGGGATTGTTAGAGAGCTTAAGGAAGGTTGTGAAGTGTTTTGATCTTGTGTAAACTTGTGAGTGAGAGAGTTTTGTCCTGGGAGATCTACCTTCAAGGGTGAATGCTTGAGGAACTTGCTGGCTGGACCCTCTTGAGAAGGATTTGACGTCAGAACTATGGTTGTATTCTTCTTTGTTTATCAATAATAGACGACTATCATTATGGTTCCACTCTTATTGTCTTTATAATGGTGATTGAGTTATATCCTTTCTGACTGATATATAGTTGCATCTATTGGATTTTATGCTTGTGTTTGTATCGTTCTTTGCATGTGCAGGTGTCCATACACGAGGATCGTGGGGATTGTGACCAGCCGGAGCAAAGGAACGAGAGCGTCGACTCTTCTACAAGTACTAGCGTTGGAATCCAGGTAGGCCTTTGTCATCGGTCTTTAATTTGCAATTAGGAACCTACGTGTTAGCGTTGTTTGATTGTTGCTAGACCCTATTTGGACTAGTAGGGATCGCCTCTGTCCACAGAGGGGATTTACCTCCACAACATTCCTTCTCCTCACCGACCGGTCTTTGCCGTTTCTCCCTTGACCACTCCACTTCAAAGAGTACCTGTAAAGTCAAAGCAGCATAATACCTTCAAAGTGCAGAGATCTACAATCATAAACAATATAGGACCAGATATATATTGACCACACAACTTCATATACTATCAGACATACAAGAATGTGGAGGAAAACTTGAATAGCTTTATTGATATAAAGATTAGAAGAGAGGATTGCAACCTATTGATCTGACCCAGCATCATCCTCCCAGCATGAAAGCCCTTCTTCACCTCACGAAAAGCTTAGATCACCCAACACTATGATATTCCACCAAGAAACCAACAACACTTCCTTATAAGATACAAAATTCCAGCCTTTGGATCTCTGTGATGAGGGATCCATATATAGATGATTGTAGGGGGAAAGTCAACTTCTGGGATTTTGATTAGTTTCCTCTCTCTGATATTTCTTGATTCCACTTGGAGATTGATGATCTCTTACTCATCCCTCAGCAAATTTAGAGAGGCAAGTGTCATAGGAGAAGTTTCTGGAAGATTCCATGACGACCCACCTTACAAACTATCTTTGCCATTTGTCTACTCTCGCCCATCGCACCCTACAGAAGGATTTTCCAGTATGCATTGCACCCTTTACACTGAGCAGGTGAGATCCATGACACCCTCTGCACTGGGTAGTCTGTATGGTCTAGCTTTGACCAGTTCTGAGCAGTTTTTTGTGGAGAACTTCTGGGAGATGATGTAATCAACTGACCTTGCTCCTTTAGGGTGTGAAGCGACACTTTTAGGGACTTAGTGTAGAAATTTTGAATAATATGACACTTATTCATAGAGATTATCCTAATTATACACTATTTTTAGAATGCATGCATAATACATAACCTCCTCTACGTTGATCATCAATTTGCAGAATCAAAACATTCGCATGCGCACATTGGAACACATCAATAACACATATCAACACAGTATGTAACCCGGGGAAAGCATACAGCTAAAAACCCCACACTATCTATATATTATAATGATTGAGAACATGTAACAATACATAGTACAATACTCCTCACAAGTACTCAGTACTATCTCCACCTGTTACACACAAACTAGCTCAGATCTGAATCAATCACAGGTTCAAATATCCTCCGCTGCTTGCCTGCCACCACTGCGCAATCCGGCATGAGAATGGCTGATCCAAACTGATATTTCCCTTGGCTGAACCACACAATCCTCATTGGCAATACTCAATCCATTGATTGTGCAAATCTCATGCACAACTATAGTCACAACTGACAACTGTCTTGCCCTTTCACTCACCTCTAACACTTGTCTCCACTGGACTGTCCATGCACTGAGTTAACTGATGTATTCTTTAGTTGCTTTATGAGTTAATAATTAGTGAATTAATTAATAATTAATTCACATCACTCATCACTAGTGTATTCTGTAGTTAGACTAAATAC
Source organism: Pinus tabuliformis (assembly GCA_031772625.1). Classification (NCBI taxonomy): domain Eukaryota; kingdom Viridiplantae; phylum Streptophyta; class Pinopsida; order Pinales; family Pinaceae; genus Pinus; species Pinus tabuliformis. Next base: position 516,073,291 of record CM062811.1, read on the forward strand.
AACTAGTTCAACTAAGTCAAACTGAACACAACTCCATCAACTCCTCAATCAACTCCACCAAACTCAATCACTTGAGTTCTAACTGAAGTCCATCGTGAAATAGCTCAACGGACCCACAAGAAAAGCGTATTTCCTTCTGGTAGTTTCATGTGCCACATATGTAGCTCGAACTGAAGTGCTCCAAGAGGATAAGATAATGTTTATAGTCCAAATATTATTAAGATGTAATAATATTCGACTGTTCTATTTTTAGACTGGCAGTCTAAAAATAGACTCCGCCCATTTGTCTAAAAATAGAAGTCCATCTATTTTTACCAAAATGACCAATCATCCACAAATAGCATCTTGCAACTCATAGACCATGATCCATATGTCTAAAAATAGACATAGTCTAAAAATAGACATTGCGCCAAAAATAGCCTACGGACCCACTTAGTGAAGGTGACTCCATTTCACTAAGTTCCATCATCTTGTTGCATTTTCAACACTTAGGAGCCCTTGGTTTATGGACATGTATGATTGGGGTTGTAGTGCCCAAAAATGTCTATAACAGTTGCCCCCTAAAGCATGAGGTCACTAATCTTTTGATGTCGGGTGAAATGCTTTATCATGAGGATCCGAAGTTTTTTCGAGCTGGAAGGCGACATGTAATAAGATACAATACAATAAATTATCTTCATAATATTTTTCATGATCTATCTGAGGCGGGCATTCCCATGCTCAGCTTTATAAATTCCTTTTCATGTACATAAGACAGACAACCATCTGTGTGGCGGACTAATGATTCTGATAGAGCCATCATCCTTTGATTCGGATGATCATCTATGTAGCAATGATGTACATTTTATGTCTTTATTTTCCTAAATATGTCACAGCCCGAATGGATGAAACTAGATCCGGGGTCTTCAAACTCATCCAATCCTCACTCGGAGTACAAGTCGATCCATGTGAAAGATGTTCTGGAGTCAAACATGGAAAGACATCGCCTGATTACCAGCCAATGATGTAAGTTGTTAACAGGCATGAGAGGAATCACTGATAATGATGATGACCCTCAAGGTACTATAGTAAAATTTGCGTGGTGTGAAAATGGGACTTGGTGTCGAGCACGACGCAAAATATTTCGGTCAACGGCCATTGATATAAACTTGTCGCCGAAAGTGAGAAACTTGCCATTAAGGCATGCATGCTTCAAAGTACTGAAAGGGTTGTTCCTAGGTCGACTTGTTGGATAATGAGCTGATGTCGACAAGAAGCGACCCATGGTAGGAAGGCCTTAATGAATCCCACATCTACGACACAGAATGGAGTAACTGATTTTGGAGGTGAAAACAATATGATGATACAGGGTTCAGCGTGGCGGTCATGAAAGAATGGAACGTGAATGTATTGCAGCAGATGAGACACAGGTGAATTCTCTGAGCGACTTCTCTTGAACATACCGGCGACACTGACATGGATTGGTAGCGTTAACCCCGAATATGGATGGTACGATGGACCAATGGTGATATGACTGGTGAACGGAATAACCCAACCCGACTCGGACATGGAGTGAAAGTATCATGTTCAAGAGCGACTTGCTACCAATAAAGTTTCTTCAAGTTTTCTTCCCAATTTTTCCCCAGTCATTGCTGACCAATACCTCTTTATTTTTATCAAGCTTGAAGAGGATAACATATGCTTGTTCTATAATTTTCCCTTCGGGTAAACCCGTCGCTATATTTTAATGAGCCTAGCGACAGTCAAACTCGTTCTTGTCTGTATGGACAAGTTTGTCGCTATTGGTTTTAACGAGTTTAATGTCAAAGATAACTCAGTCCTTTTCAATTTTATAAAGTATGAAAGGGACATAAAGGAAACTCCAATAATCCTTTTTCGTCATATAATCCCTTAAGTCCGAAAAAGTATAAGATAATACGAAAGGGATGAATTTTCGATAGTTTTAACGAGCCGAGCAAGACAAGCACTTGATCTTTTTGTGTAATAATCCCTCAGGTTCAAAAAGATTAAAATCTAGAGGAGCGATAGCACTTTCGGTAGTTTTAATGAGCTAGAGAGGCCAATCACTCGGAAATATTTTCATATTTTACGAGTCAGGTGAAAAGAGCTTAAAGGAGACTCATTTTTTGAGGAACGAGTGATAATTTCAGGTAGCAGCTAATTCCAAGTAATGTTTGGAATTTTCCAATCACGGCAGTGTCACAAGGATGGCTAACATGATCACTCTTTGCAGCTGTTCCTCAAAAGGGGTAAACAATCAAATGGAGGTGAATGATCGGCTAAAACAGAGTGGAGGTGATGATGAGAACACGACCAAGGCTCAACAGCTGATGATAACGCATTCACAATGGTTATTTTTTGGAAATTGGTTCATTTTTTAATGAGCTTAAACTCTGGGGGAAACATTTGCTCATTTTGTAGGTTTAATTTTTAACGAGCTTGAACTCCACATGAAAATTGCTCGTGCCAGTCGTATAATAAGGATGTCTCATCAATAGGTTCAATTTTCAGGGAGCTTGCACCATTCAAAACTTTGCTCTGGATCCTTTCATTATGTAAGCTAGGAACAACCAATCCTATGAGTTTAAAGGGTTGAGAAACTACAAGCTAAGAAAATAAATGGTTTCTCTTTACTTTCAGGAAAAAAGGTTTGCATGCCCCCAGGCATAGCGAAGTAGAGTTTCGAGGTTACCATATGAAAGCTCTCGCATTTTCAAGATTGCTCCATCTGCGTTGCAGACAAAACACTTCCTTGGTGATGTCTACCGAAATAGACAAAGGTGAGTGGCGTGGTCACCTCCACTCACATAACTTTGACGAGGGAATCTTATTCCAGTCTAATCCCATTTTCCTAAATGGACGGGTGTGTCAAACTAGTCATATATCCTCTGTGGAAACCTACCCTATACCCAAGCTTTTCCTGCCGAAACAGACTAGGGTGCATGCCCCCTAGGTTTTAGTCATGTCCTCCCGAATTACTCGCATTCTTCAGGTGGATGGAATGGAGACTGATGAGACATTCCTTGCATGAAAAGACTAGTTAGGTATGGAATTTGACTATTATCTATGTGTGAGTCGGGGAATGAAATCAGGTCTACGAGCTGGACCACTCAGCCTTCATGCGGAAAACACATTACTCTAAGAAGTGAGGAGACAATGGCTCCCATGCTATAAATATAGTCGCGCCCAAGGAGTAGATTATAATCTACAGGTCCTTGGACTACCATTACATTCATATAAACAGTTTTCCTTCTCAACGTTATGGGAACATTGGTAAGGATCCCTAATGGTCGACTGGTTCCTTTGTCGAAGCCTCTCAGATTTCTCATCTCAGGCAGAAGCGATGGCGAACCAAGTGCTTTCCAAGCAGTTGAGGAAAGGATACTCACAAAAGCCCCTTCGTCTATGACGGTACCGACCATGATCATTTTGTAAGCTTGTACAATGATTCAGAATGGTACACTAGCCGGTAAACAGGGTCTGCCTAGTAGATTCCAATCGAAGGAAATGACTAGGTTGCTTGGAGGTGGGACCAAATAGATGGCCGTATATGACTCTGACGAACTTGCTTCCTATGGTAAAGGAACAGGTAGATTTCCCCCATGTTCATTGGAGTCTGTGTTTACAAAAAGAATTTGAACAACGTCGTTCTCATTCTCTTCGGTGATTGTATCATCTGAAGATGGACCTTCCAAAGACAAGACCGGGTCGACTGCCACCTCAACATTTTTACTTTCATCTGGTATGGATTCAGCGGGTTTATCTTCAGTGACAGATGCTTCGACCGACCACAATGGCATGTCAGTCAGATTTTCAACTAGTGATGGACTCGACAAGAGTTTCTTGTATCCAGGAGGAAGCCGTAGCGGAGAAACATGACAGTTATCCAAGACTCTTTTAGCTTCATCTAGGAAGGGACAACGGTGGATGACATGATCACCTTCACACAGTTTACAAGGAAATTTACATTTCCTTTTATGTCCAAATGCTTCGCTTTCACTAGTTGATGGTGTACTTTCAACATGATCTTCAGAGGTTGATGACATCGGATTGTGCGAACGAGGAGACCAGTCCCTTAAAATCCGAGGGATGCAAGGACAATCTCGATGATAGTGGTCTCCTTTGCAAATGACACATGGAGGTTTAGGCTTGGATGGTGCAGTGTGTGGATTTTCACTAGACGATGCCCGGTTACCCCTTTTCACCTTTGGCTCCTTCTTCTTCTTCTCTTTCTTATCCTTCCCTTTCTTCTCCTTCTTAGTTACTTTATTTTTGGTTTTACCGGCTTCATCAAGTGAAGAGGAAGGAGAGAGGGAGAAATAGATGAAGTAGAAGGTTGGGGGGTAACTCTAGTATCATCTAGTTGCTGACTTGATTGTTCAGGAATCACGGTATTCTAAATGACAGAGGTCGAGAAGAGCCAATTGGCAAGCCAATCATCAATCTTGGAAGTGACAACGTGTCCATATGAGGTGCACCAACATCTCCCAAAGAGGAGAAAGGACCAGGATTTCCTCCAAGGGGAAATCCTTGGTTGGTGGACTCCATTTTCCCAACCTAAGACCAACAAGGGGAACAATGATGTTATTCCAATTAAAATAAATTTTAGACGCTTTGACACAACATGATTTTTTAATTTTTAGGAGTCGAGAAAAAAAAATATGACTCTAGTCACCTTCGATTTTTAATGAGCCTGAAGTGACAAGTGCTCAGATGGACCTTTTCCTTTAAGGAGTCTGAAAAGGAACAAAAGAGACTACTCTGGAAATCTAGATAGAGGGATTACCAAACCAATCACAAAACTGCAGAATACTTTTTATGGTACGGCAGTCAATCTTCCCAAATGCTGTGTTCAGTGCATTGCGAGCGATAGGGCGGCATACACGGATTCCTATGGATAAAGGATATAGCCTATTGTGGTCTCCCAATATATACTTGACAGTATGTGGGAGCACAAGTCCATATTGGCACTTGTCATCTCAAAGAGGAGGAATCACCCAACCAACAATGAAAGCGATAGTTACCAGGCTTTACGATGCCAGAATATGTCTCTAGCCTAGACTTCTAGATGTTGTGCGTTAGGTTCCAAAGCGTTTTTATGTTCATTGAATTTATTTTACAGTTGATCTTTCTTAAGAAATTTTCCTTTCAGGTTCACCGCGTGATGTAGATATACAATTCCTAAAATGCAATCTAAGATGATAAACAATCGTTTAATCTTCTTTTTGCAATGAAAATCCTAGCTACTAAAGAAAGAGAGATGGTATTCTTTCAACATAGAGCAGAGAGCACACACTAGATGCACTGTCCTAAATCAAACCAACAAGCAGTCTAAATGCAAATGCACATGCCTGTATTTGTTTTCAGCTTTCTTAATGTGTGAATGACAAGAAGAATGCTAAGTACAAATCTGAATTATCTTTTCAAAGCGACAATACTAACAAATTTCTCTTCAAAAACGAAAAGAAGATAATGACGACACTTTGCTATTTTGAATTGAAAATGCTTTCGACACTTGAAAAACTACTAATTCGAATCAAATACAAGAGTAACTATATAATCGACCATCAAGAATAATAGAATTCTTTTCTTTGACTGAAAACGACACTTGCGACACTTCCAAATCAAAAGACGACAGTTTGATTATGCTACTTTTTGTAAAAGAGAACTATAAATGGTACACAATACATAAAAAACATTCACAAATATTTGTACTATGGAGACAGAATTAGGCAAAGGAAGGGAGCTTCCACAGTGGTATACTGATCGCAGACAACAAAACTCCTGAATAAAGCTGAAGAGAGTGAATACAAAACCAAAATATGAGAGCAGAAGAGGTCTTGTCTGATCAGCGCACCTGCAACACGGGGAAAGTGCGATGCAGCACACCTACTACACACGGGAGGTGTGATGCATCCAGATTCCCAAGAGGAGAAAATGCGATGGTCCAGGGACGAGACTTCAACTTGGTTCTGGGTCACAGTTTGCATCTTAGTTCAGGGATTTAGGCCGAGCTAATGGTAGTCAGTAAATAGAAATCACAGGGGCTGATCTAATGAGGTTACTAGATCCACGACTAGGGCAATTAGGATGTTTGCAAATCGATTGTTCAGTTTATAAACAAAACCCGGAGATAGACTGAAGCAGCATTGATCTACTTTGCACTTGCATAACAAATGCAGTTCGAAGGCTAGCTGGCTTAACTTCAAGCTTCGTCTGTAAGTTTATAAAGAAAACAAATATAGACAAGCAAACAATCTATTCGCTCCCCAGTGGAGTCGCCATTTTGTTATCAGGAAATCTAGTGTCTATGCAGAGCTGTCAGTCCCACTAAGATGGGTAGCTATGTTAGAGACAAACAAATTAAAGCTACTTTCGTTTTCCTTTATGAGAAGTAGATAGGAGAATATCAAAGAATACCAACCTCAATCCTTCGCTCGGTTCTTTGCTTGTTCATTCTCCTCACCGACCTATCTTTGTCGCTTCTCCCTTGACCACTCCACTTCAAAGAGTATCTATAAAGTCAAAGCAGCATAATACCTTCAAAGGCAGAGATCTACAGTCATAAACAATATAGGACTAGATATATATTGACCACACAAATTCATATACTATCAGACATACAAGAATGTGGAGGAAAACTTGAATAGCTTTATTGATATAAAGATTAGAAGAGAGGATTACAACCTATTGATCTGACCTAGCGTCATCCTCCCAGCATGAAAGCCCTTCTTCACCTCATGAAAAGCTTAGATCACCTAACACTATGATATTCCACCAAGAAACCAACAAAACTTCCTTACAAGATACAAAATTCTAGCCTCTGGATCTCTGTGATGAGGGATCCATATATAGATGATTGTAGGGGGGTGAGTCAGCTTCTGGGATTTTGATTAGTGTCCTCTCTTTGATAGTTCTTAATTCCACTTGGAGATTGATGATCTCTTACTCATCCCCGGGTGAATTCATAGAGGCAAGTGTCATAGGAGAAGTTTCTAGAAGATTCCATGACGATCCACCTTACAAATTGTCTCTACCATTTGTCTACTCTTGCCCATCACACCCTACAGAAGGGCTTTCCATTATGCATCACACCCTTTACACTGATCAGGTGAGATGCATCGCACCCTCTGCACTGGGCAATCTGTATGGTCCAACTTTCATTAGTTCTGAGCAGTTTTTTGTGGATAACTTCTGGGAGATGATTTAATCAGCTGACCTTGCTCCTTTAGGGTGTGAAGCAACACTTTTAGGGACTTAGGAGCCCTTGGTTTATGGAAATGTATGATTGGGGTTGCAATGCCCAAAAATGTCTATAACATACGTGCACTCCCAATCTTCAGCAGTATCAAAATGTAGAGCACCACCTGGTAGCGGCACAACTCGGAGCTCAGATGTGATTACTTTTTTGCGCCACCTGCAGTTTTCCTTGATGGTGTCATGCTCGCTTGAACCATTCTCACCTAAGCCACGCTCGCTTGAATCGTGCTCACCTAAACCTACAGCTTCTTGAAGCCCCATTGCACCTATGTCAAAACTTCTTTATGTTGGTCTTTAATGTTCCCCCATATGTCCTCTATCACAGCTCAGACTTTGTCTCTAATATCATTGATGTCCCCCTCAGTGAGGACCATCAGTTCTATGCCAATGGATTTGTCCAACTTGTGCTTCTTTTGTGCGCCTCCAACACTCGATTTATGCCTTTTAACTATGAATGGGGAATATAGCTCCTCAGTGTCAGAAAAAGGGTCTTCACCGCCTTGATCACCGCCTTCTATGGCTTGTTCCTCCTGCTTAGCTTCACGCTCTGTCTTCGGCACAATGTCCTTCTCTAGCTCAATTGCGACTTTCTTAGTCACCTCCTTGTTTCCCTTCTTAGATGGTTGCTTCTCGATCTGCGCACCTGAAATATATTTCATTTTTAAACTGGTTCCTGCTTGTTATGGCTCTACTCCTTCCTTGGGTGGAGTTAGCCAATCACTTGCCCAATTGTTGGCTTTTTTGGGCCTGAAGTCTCACCCGAAGTAGTATGGGGGGATGTTGGAGCCAAGTTTCTGCACCTTCAGATGGTCGTGATGTCATTTTATTCCTTCTATTCCTGCTTTCACGCGGGTCACTTTAGTTCTAGGGATTGCCAGACTAGCCCTCTGTTCTACCCTTGATTACCTCCATGAAAAGGTATGATTGACCTTCACGTAGCCCCAACCTGTAGCTCAGGTACTTTCGCATTGCTAGGGCAGCGTACTGAGCAGATTCCCAAACTAGTTTAAGTGTCTTACTTATCTTATTAAACAATCACAGTTAGCACTACATAAATAGATGTTCTTACTTGCGTTCCCTTAACCAACATAATTACATACATTCACGCATCATATAAGAATTATAAATGAAATTCATACATAACATGTCAAGATGCAGTAACAAGAAACAAAGATACAGAATTCGCAGAATACTTCTCTTTATTGATATTTTCAGATCATTACAGAATCTATCCACCCTGCGCACATAGCTGCAGGGGTCTGCGCACTTAGCTACAAACTTCCACCCTAGGCCTCTGCGCACTCAGCTGCAGAGCTTCTACCTATGCTAAAACCCGAAACTTAGACTTCTTACTTCCCAGCTATGAATATATTCTTATCTATTCAACTACTTAGGGCTTGCTTACTTAGCTCTTTTTTTATACAATCCCATGGTCCGCGGACCATGGGTAGATACTTTACAGCCGACTTTACTTTACAAAAATAAGTTTTGGAAACCCTTTATGACTCAAGACACCTTCGCACTCTGCAACCACAAAATGCGGGGACTTTACAATTTTATTACAAAATTCGACCCAAAACATGGGATTTTAGCCCCAAAACTATCCTTGAGGGATCTCATTCCCAACATGCCCCCAACACAAACATCATGACTTGCCCTCAAGTCACTTAGCAGGTGTGGAGATCTTAGTGCGATGACCTTCCAGCTCGACTCATATGACTGCAACCTCAATCGTGCACTGTGCAGCTGCCTGCTTCATGTCTTCAACCGTTTGCTTGGTCACTACTCTAGAACTGTCGGCTTGAAGCTTTTTCTACGTTTCTTGCAGAGTCGCAAGCTTTCCTTCAATAGAGCTTGTCACCATGTAAGCTTCATCTAGCTAGCGCTTCAGTCGTGCCTTCAGTACTACTTTCTTATTAGCGCTGCATCCACCTGTTTCTTTAGATGCTTGGCCTCTTGCAGCTATGCTAGTCTTTATTTCAGTACAATGGTTCGCGTTGTGCCCTTGACCTCATCATAGCACTGTTGTAGCTCAAGAAATTTTGTCTCGAGTCGTTGTACATTAGGGTCCTCCTGCAATCTTGTCAGGACCTCAAACGGTTGCTCAACAAGTTGCGTGTAGTCTGGTACTGCACTATCCACCACCACTACTACTTCTGTGATAGCGGTCGCCCATTGCGCCTTCACTTCTGGCAGAGTTGAAGGCTCGGCCTTCAACCGTAACTCTGTGATCTACAGGTTCAAATCCAACTAAACCCTCACCATATCAGTATGAATTTCGTGCACCCCCATAGCCAGCTTGCGGATGTGCACCTCGACTGGCTCTTCCTCAGGAATGGCCAACTTGGGGACCATTCGTCATGCCTCCTTGATGACCTGCATAATGCGCTTGTTCTGAATGGTCACCTTAGTCACAGAGGTGATGGCAGAGTCTCATTATAGTGCCATCTGCTCATTTTTTATCCACTATTCACTGATCACCTGGAGGGCGCAGTGCTCACGGGCCCTTAGTTCTACAATCACTCCATCCTGCAAGAAGTGGAGCGCTTCTCCTAGGAGCGTTGCCAGATTCAACCCTACTCCCTTTAGGGTGTTGACACTGGGCCTGTCAGCTTCATTCTCTGTGGTTAGTGTTCCATCAGGAAGCACTATCGCGCTGGAGACCTTCGCATACGACATCTCGGCAACTTCTGAAGTTATGATAGCAAGGCTAGTAGAAACCGTTCCCCCCATATTTGGTTCATTAATGTCGGATTGGTGGTAGATTTTCAAGGATCAGAACCATAAATTTCATCTTAAATGGCAGTTTCCCACTCCATTTGGCTGAATTTCTCCCATCAAATCATGAACAGTGACTTTAACAGTCACTTTCCGGCCATCCAGCGTGATTTCTCCCTGGGTAGCGCAGCTCCCTTCGCACTGCTGCAAACCCTATGACACTTCCTTGCTTCACACAATCCTCCAATCGCACAGTTGTCCAACCTGAGAAGTGTATTTTATAGTCCTACACCTCCTTTCAGCTGCCTAGAGTGCTAAGATTGTATTACCTTCATCTAGTCACATGGTCATACCACCAGTGTATGTCTTCAAGCGACTGCCATTCACCTTTCCTGGGAAGGGTTCTCCATTCAAGTTGACCAACTGAACTGCTCCTCCATCAGTAATATCCTTAATGACATAGGGCCCTAACTAATGCATTCTGAATTTTCCTGGAAATTTAACAAAATTGATGTCATATAACAAAACCAGGTCATTTACCTTAAAGGTGCGCAACTTTATGTGTTGATCATGAAAATGCTTTTTCGCGTTGCGTTTGGACCTGTTGGTGAAATCTAGCCATAAATCTCTCTTCCTCAAGCTCAGCCAGTTGTGCGAGCCTCTCCTCCAAGGCTCCATGATCTGTCATACCCATGAGTGCCACTATGCGCATACGAGGCACAATATATTCCATAGGCATTACCACTTCAACACCATAAACAAGCCTAAAGGGGGTTTGTCCAGTCAACTTTTTGCATGTCGTTTGATAAGCCCTTAGTACTTCAAGTATGTGTAGGTCCCATTCATTTCGCTGAGCATTGTAAACCTTGGTCAGCACGTTCTCCAGCACTTTATTGAATGCTTCCATCGTCCCACTAGCCTGTGGGTGATAAGCCGTGTTGTTCTGGTGATATACCTGAAATATTTCCGTTAGAGCATTGATCATCTCATTTAGAAAGTGTGTACCATGATCACTCATGAAAATCTTAGGACACCCAAATCACATCAGTAAATCGAAGAGGAACTTTGCAGCAGTCACACCTATGCAATCCTTCACAGTTTGTGCCTCCACCCAACGAGTTAAATACTTCATCGCAGTGATAATGTACCTTGCTCCCATCTTTCCTTGGGGTTGGATAGGTCCCACAAAATCTATCGCCCATTTCTCAAAGGGTTGTAATTTCATCTATGGATTCAGAGGAATCTCATCCCTCTGCAATGGTCTGCCAGTCATTTGACACACATCACACGCTTTGTAGTAAGATTTTGAATCCTGATGGAGGGTTGGCCACCACAACCCTCCCATAGAATCTTCTACGTGGTCACTCTCCCTGCATAATGGCCTCCCATAACACCCCCATGAGCATCCGCGAGAATTCTGCTCCTTTCAAACTCTAGTACATATCATCGCAATATCTCATTAGACCCTATTTTGTAAAGATGTCTAGCAATAAAAAAATATGTTATGCACACCACTAATTCCTTCCTTTGTTGGATGGTGTATCCTTCTAAGGCAGTTCCTATCGTTAGGAAGTGGATTATATCCTCAAAATGACCATCCGTGATACACACTGCAAATAGCTACGCGTCAGGCAATCCTTCTTCCAAATTAGTGGGCTCTTCCCCTGTTTCGATGCACGACAAATGGTCTAGTCCCGCATTCGGTCGTCCAGGTCTCATAATAACTTCAAAGTAATACTCATGGAACAATAACAACCACGTGTAGATTCTACCCCCCAACAAAATCTTATTGACCAGGTATTTCAGCGCGGAGTGATCTGTATACATCTTAAAATGGCCACCCAACAAGTAGTGTCTAAACTTCTAGAGCGCATATACCATGGCTAACCCTTCGCGCTCGGTGGTGGAATAGTTATTCTCTGCCTTGGATAACCTTCTTCTTGTGAATGTGATAGGATGGTCCAAGTCTCCTTCCCCAGGCTGTGTCAGTACTGTTCCTAGTGCTATACATGACCCGTCGACATGTACATGAAACTCCTTCTTCTAATCCGGGAAGACTAGGATCAGTGTGGTGACCATATTTTCTTTCAATACATCCAAGCTATTCTTGCAGTCTTCGTTCCAGCAGAATGTGACATCCTTCTTCAACAACTTCTCCATAGGCACGTTGATTTGGGCATAACCTTTGATGAACTTTCTGTATTATCTTGTATGTCCTAGGGTAACGCATAACTGTTTCACACTCCTCAGTGCTTCCAATTTGAGTATCATTGCGATCTTCATAGGATCTACCATCAGTCCCTGTCTGCAAACCACATGACCCAACAGGGTCCCAAAAGGAACACAAAACAAGCACTTCTTCAAATTGAGCGTGATTTGGTATCTTCGACAAGTATCTAGCATCAGGCGTAGATTGGTGACATGGCGTTTTCCAATCCAAACGCAGTCCATTCATAAAAGTATACTTCCAGGAACTTATGAATAAACTCGTTGGAAACAATGACTATGCGCAAGAAAATCACAGGTGCATTCTTCAATCTGAACGACATGACAGTATACTGAAAACAAACCCACTCAGTCGCAAAGGTTGTCTTGCTCCTATCCTCCAGTGTGATTGTGATTTGATGGTACCCAGAGAACCAATCAGTGAAGGAATATGCTTCTTGGCCACCTACATTTTCCAACACTTCATTATGTGGTCACGGAGCACGAAGGTGTCATCAGTCATAAAGGGTTGTCCGCCCTTATTTTTGTAAAGTAAAGTCAGCTGTAAAATATCTACCCATGGTCAAAAGAGAGCTAAGTAAGTAAGCTCTAAATAGTTGAATAGTCAAGAAGATAGTCATAGCTGGGAAGTAAGAAGTCTAAGTTTTAGGTCGTAGCATAGGTAGAGGCTTTGCAGCTAAGTGTGGAGAGGCCTAGGGTGGAAGTATGCAGGTGAGTGCGTGGACCCCTGCAGCTATGTATGCAAGGTGGATAGAGTCTGTAATCATCTGAAAATATATATAAAGAGAAGTATTCTGTGAATTTTGTATCTTTGTTTCCTGTTACTGCATCTTGACATGTTATGTATGAATTTCATTTATAATGCTCATATGATGCGCGAATGTATGTAATTACGTTGGTTAAGAGAACGCATGTAAGAACATCTATTTATGCAGTGCTAACTATCAGTGTTTAATAAGATAAATAAAACACTTAAACTAGTTTGGGAATTTGCCAAGTACGCTAACTTAGCAGCGTGAAAGTACCTAAGCCGTAGGTTGGTGCTGCGCGAAGGTTAATCGTACCTTTTCACGGAGGTACTCAAGGGCGGAAGAGAGGGCTAGTCTGGCAAGCCCTAGAACTAAAGTGACCTACGCGAAAGCAGAAATAGAAGGAATAAACTGACATCACGACCATCTCAGGGTGCAGAAACTTGGTTCCATCATCCCCCCATACTGCTTTAGGTGAGACTTTGGTCCACGCTCTACGGGCTGATGCCGAAAGGGCCAGTAGTGTAGGGATTTGTTTGGCAAACTAATGTTGAACCTAGGTTAGGCCCCAACAAGCCAACAAATGGTTCCGTTGATGGGACTAGAATCTGAATAAGAGATGTGTGATGTCGTATCACTGGAATCCAAATAAGAAAGAGATTAGAAACTGGTTGGATAGGAAGATCAACGGATTCACGGTGCAGGAGAACAGAAACTCACAACTAACAAAGGAATAGTGGTTAGACCGGTACATATATACAAAAATACATGAGATCTTTTTTTGTTCCTTTCTGGTTGAACTATACAAGTGGATTGCGAAGCCAACAGATAGCCAAGGAAGGTGCAAAACTTGATGGTCCTATTATTTGGACCCCGGAGCTAATACATAAATTGGAAGCATCTAAGGATAAGATTGCCTGCATTGTCGATCATTAGCTCGATCATGTCATAGGAGGATTTGTAGCTGAATTCGTGGACGACACCTTAGTCAGCTACAATAATGCAGAGTGGTGCTTTTTTAAAGGTCCGTGAGGTATGTACTTGAAATCTTTGAATACCTAGATTAAAATGTTATTGTGTGAAAAATGGGCTATGCAACTACCTTGATGTTTGGAGCTACGTGAAGTACAAAAACTTATAGGAACGAAGGAAGCAAGGGCCCTGAATATAGTCCATTGAATTCACCTCCATGAGGTGATGAATAGGGAGTAGCGCAGGCTTCTCTGCGAAGTGCTATTCAGTTAATAAGACAAGAGATCCCGCGGCTGCCACCTCCAACTTCACCACCATCACCAACGACTTCACCTGTACCGCCTCCTCCTCCACCACAGTTCAACATTGCAAATTCAGTGAAGTTTCCTTTGTTAAAAGGCTTGGGAAATGAGGACTTGGACCCTTTCTAGTTTGTCGTGAAGGCTATATGGGAAGCTCAGGGAGTTACAGATGATCGCATGAAGAAGGCAACACTGGTCAGTTCTCTGCAGGATCGTGTGCTAACCTGGTATATCAAGTACTCTAATGATAACCCAAATGTTAGAGTGGCAGACATCTAGACAGCACTGAATAAAGAATTCAGTAGGCCTAAATCTAAAGCAAAATCAATTTTGGGGTTCAAGGAAATAACAATGCAGCTAGGCGAGACACCTTGGGAATTAGATTAGAGATTGAACTGCAAAATATGTGAAGCTAATATGAACTTAACAGACATATGGCATTGCGAGTGGTTTGTGGCTTCACTCCTACCACACGTAAAGGTTGCGCTATCGCAACAGAAGATAACGACTCAAGAAGAGGCCTTCGAGATTGCAATAAGACTGCATGAAACACCGATGCAAGATTTGAATCTAGGGGTGTAGAAAATCCATGCTCAGTTGAAAAATCTTTGCCTTGAGATGCAAAGCTTGAAGCAGGACATAACAGTTCAACCAGAGGTAGTCGAAGAGTTATGGTGCCTGAAATGGAAGGGTCAGGGGCACGACAAAGACCATTGCCCAGTCTTTGCAAACTATATTGCAGGAGGAGTAACGATGCCTTTGAGGGCAGAATCTCAGGCAGGACCAAGCGCGGGGCCTGTATTGTGGTGTGCTACTTGTCAGGTAGCAAGAAAACATACCACGGATAATTGTCATTTGCTGCATATGTTTGTACAGGCACCGTAGCAATTGTTATACAACTTCTATAGGTCGGTAGGACATGATGAGCACAATTGTAGAAGCTATGAATTGATGATGGATAGAACACCCACCTATAGCGTACAGGCAGAAAGGTGGCCCCCTGACCAGAGCGTGAGGATGGCATGAATAGGCTTTCAAGGGCATAGACGAGGCCGAGGTGAAGGATGACCTGGTAGAGGTTGGGGACAACTGATCTGTTAAAATTGTGGAGGACCAGGACACTATACCCGCAATTGCACTAACCCAACATGTCCATCGTGCAAATAATACATTTTATTTCATCATGAAACAAAAGAATGTCCTACTCTGATAGCAAGGATACATAACAAAGGGGCGCTACCACCTCAGTCGACTCAGAACCTGCAAATGATGAGGTCTGAGCCACGTGAAGAGGATCCAAATGTGACTATGGTGCTCCGAAGTGGAATCAAAACAGGAGATGATAATGGGAAACAGACTGAAGATAACACATGGGTTCGCAAAGCTCCGAAGAAGGAGACTTACTTATATTTGGAGTGTGCATGTGAAACATTCATGGAAGTGAAGAAGAGATTCATTGAGGCCTCCACCTCGAGAAGCAAGGATAAGCTTGATCAGGAGATGGACCTTTCTACGCTTACAACCTTCCTGGAGACCTACATGAGGTTACTGCATGATAGCAAGGCTGTGAAGGGGTTACGGGAGCTCATAAATGGATGCATTGGAAACACTCCGAGTGAGCCACATGTGGTATGAAAGATTGGTAAGCATAAAACAAGGACAGGATGAGAGATGAGACTGACTGCGTAGATAGGAGAGTATGAAATGGATCAGGTTATTTTGGACCTGGGGTTAGACGCGAACATCCTACCGAAGCAGGCTTGGGAGCAGATGGGGAGACTCATGCTACAGTCGTCTCTAATTCAGCTAAGGATGGAAAATTAGTAGAAGATCATCCCCATGGGGCAGATGTAAGGGGTGACTATAGATATTGAAGGTGCAGGCATGCTCGCTGACTTTGAGGTAATAGAAACTGTGGATGACAACAACCCCTATCCTGCACCCCTTGGCATTGATTGGGCTATTGATATGATTGGGGTAATTAATTAAGAATAAATTGCTCCGTGTAATAGTGCCCCTAGATCCTGCTGAAGGATTGCACTATACTAAACCAATTCACGATTATGATATCGATGACGATTTGGACTATATCTATAATATAACAATGCGAGACCAATATTGGGTGAATTCAGAAGTGGATGGACGAATTACATGGGATCACGAGAGTTCCTGCACCTTAGACTTTGATGAAGAATTAGAGCACTGGAAAAATCTGTTACATGAGGTAACTACACTGAGCTGTAACTTGATGAGTCGGTCATTGTGTTGTGTGTTGTCAAAGGTAAGAAATCTACCCAATTATGATGGCCTGAATGATGTAGATATCTTTTTGGATTCAGTTGAGAGGGAGGTACCAAAAAAGTAGTGCTTCTAGGCGTTGGACTGGGCACTACACGCTACGCCTGCAAGCTGGTGGGGTACGCAGAAGAGAAGCCTTGATAATTGGCGTGAATGTAGAAGGATGATGAGAACACGCTTTGGGAAGCCAAATGTACGAATAACAAACAAATATGATGGGCAGGATGATCCGTGTGGACTTGGCCAAATGGGCTCAGGCTTATGGAGAGAAGCCCTAACCTGAATGGGTGCACTTGTTTTGTCATACCCTAGATGTCATCCCATTGAACTAGCACGTGGAAACAGAGTTCCACCATGGTACAAGTGAATGGGATATTCAGCATAAAGGATTCATAATGAGATTCAACTTTGAAGACAGGTTTGACTGTATTGATGAGGCACTACAAGAGGTGAAAGCATTAATATTTAGGATACTACGGGATCCTTTGGTCCTAATTCAACCTGAGTGGGCTACTTAGTGGATTCACACGCTAGAATGCTAAACGTGATCATTGAAGAAGAAGATGAGGATCCACGAAAGATTAACATTCCCGAAACAAAATGCCACCACAAGGTCGAAGGACTGCAGATTGAGAATCCTGATATAACTGCGCCACTGAAAATGAAACAGGTAAGTATTGGTACGAAGACAGAGCCCAAATTAGTGAAGATTGGAGATTACTGGGACGATGCGATGGTGGATAAGGTTGCTGAATTTCTCCGTGAATACAAGGATTTATTCCCTACCAAGTTTACGGATCTAAAAGGGATAATCGAGGACTTAGGTGTTATGAAGATCATGCTGAAACTTGATGCTAAGCCAGTTAAGCAAAGACCTTACTGTCTCAATCTGACATATAAGGAGAAGGTCCACTTAGAGCTAGACAAGATTCTCACGTCAGGCATCATTGAGCTAGTGGAAGAATTTGACTGGGTAAGCCCAATGGTGGTACAGGAGAACAAGCAGAAGGATGAAATAAGGATATGCATGGATCTCATAAAGCTAAATGACGCTTGCGTACATGATCCTTTCCTGACTCTGTTCACAGATGAAGTGTTGTACAATGTAGGTGGCCAGGAAGCATACTCCTTCACTGATGGGTTATTTGGGTACCATCATATCAAAATCACGCCGAAGGATAGGAGCAAGACAACCTTCACGATTGAGTGGGGTTGTTTTCAGTACACTGTCATGCTGTTCGAATTGAAGAATACACTTTCAATTTTCTCACACATAGTCATTGCTATGTTCAAGGAGTTTATTCATAAGTTCTTAGAAGTATACTTTGATGACTGGACTATGTTTGGACTAGTGAAATTCCATGTCACCAGTTTATGAATGATGCTAGATACTTGTCGAAGATACCAGATCACGCTCAATCTAAAGAAGTGCCTATTTTGTGTCCCTTTTGGGACCCTACTGGGTCATGTGGTTTGTAGATAGGGACTAATGGTAGATCCCGCGAAGATCACGGTGATAATAAACTTGGAAGCACCAAGGAGTGTGAAACAGTTACACGCTACCCTAGGACATACAAGATATTACAAAAATTTCAACAAAGTCTATGCCCTTTTAGCCCCAAAACTATCCTTGGGGTATCTCATTCCCAACACCAATTGCTCCTTGCTTGTGTGATTTCATCATCAGTGACAAAGTATGGTAGCTCGTACCATACCTCTTCCAGTTCCTTCTTCGCGCATATGTGTACATGGTGAAATTCCACCTTGAATTCTACAATCTCTCTGTATTGTTCAAATAAAACTAGTGATAGCCTCGGCCTCTAGCTGATCACAGTGCACAACTCCATTTCAAAGAAGACCCATAATTTTTTTTCTTTGTAACATGGGTCGGCTCCTTGGAAGCCCACAGCAAGGCATACCTCGCAGCTTCACTATAGGATGTGGATGTGTCAATCGTGAATTCAACAATAAATCCTCGGAGAACACTATCGATCTAGTAATCAACAACTCTTTTGATCTTATTTTCAGTCTCCTTGAGTCGCTTAATCATCTATGGGGTCCACGCAGTAGGCTCGTCGCGCTTCTAACAGGTCTTACTTTCAGCTAGTTTTGAAAGCCACTTGTGTAGCTTGTTAGTGAATGAAGCCAAAAATATCTCATGTTGATCTATATAGATATACTTCTGCAACCACCTTCCTGTTGACAAGCACATATTTCTATTCTCTTATAGTGGTTGAGGCTATTTGCACACCTTCAGATCGACCCAATCTTGAATCTCTTTTCTGGTCGGATGCCATATCACATATCCTTGAGATAGATCTCAGTTCCGAAAAAGGAACCGTTTGTTGGCTTGAGGGGGTTAGACCTAGGTTCAGAGTTAGCTGGCCTAGCCAACAATACCCATTATCACTAGCCCTTTTGGCAATGATCTTCTTGCATAGACCATAGTATCACCATGTTGGCTTTGTGGGCCCTGACTTAGGTTCAGTGTTAGTCAGCCAAACAAACCCCTACACTAATAGCCCTTTCAGCATCAGCACGCGGAGTGCGGACCGAAGTCTCACACGAAGCAGTATGGGGGGATGCTGGAACCAAGTTTCCACACCCTAAGATGGTCGTGATGTTGGTTTATACCCCCTGCTCCTATCTTCGCGTAGGTCACTAAGCCTTATGGCTTTATTGATCTACCCTCTATCTTGCCTTCAGTACCTCCATGAAGGTGTACGATTGACCTTCGTGCAGTCCTAACCAAAGTAATTGCACGCTACTATCATAATGTATTGTATAGGTTCCCAAGTTATCTCAAGTGTTATAGTTATATTACCAATCAATTACAGTTAGCGTCGCGTAAACAAATATTCTTACTTGCATTTAATTAACATATATAATCACATATATTCGCACATCAAATAAACATTATAAAATAAACCCAGATCGTAATATAATTAGATTCATTAACAGAGACTAAATACACAGTAATTGCATAATACTTCTCTTTATTGATATCTTCCAGTTTAATACAGACTCTATCCACCCTGCGCACATAGCTGCAGGGGTTCGCGCACTCAGCTGTCGACTTCTACCTTAGGCCTTTGCGCACTCAGCTGCAGAGCCTATAAGACATGAAAACACTTAGACTTCAACTCTACTTCGCTTCTTACTCTTCGCTCTTAATTGTTCTTCCTATTAACTGCCTAGAGATTACTTACATAGCTCCTTTTTATACAATCCCATGGTCCACAGACCATGGGTAGATCTTTACAACTGACTTGACACTTTACAAAATAAGGGTGGACAACCCTTTATGACTCTTGATACCTTCGTACTCCATGACTACAAAATGTGGAGACTTTACAACTTTATTACAAAATTGTCTCAAAACATGGGCTTTTAGCCCCAAAATTGCTCTTGGGGGAACTTGTTCCCAATAGGCCCCCAACACAAACATGGTGACTCACCCTCGAGTCATTCTGTGGGCGTGGAGATCTTGGTGCGAAGACCTCCTAGCTCGATCTGTATGACAGCAACCTCAGTGGTGCACTGTGCAGCCACCTACTTCACTTCTTCAACCAACTTCTCTATCACTGGTCCTGAACTGTCAGCCTGAAGCTTCTGCTGAGTCACCTGCAAACTAGCAAGCTTTCCTTCAATGGAGGTTGTGACCAAATAGGCCTCATCTAACTGAGTCTTCAAGCGCACCTTCAACACTACCTATTTGTGGTGAGATGCATCTACCTGTTCCTTCAGTGTTTTGGCCTCCTGCAGCTTCACAAGTCTCTGTTTGAGGTCGACAGTGTGCGTTGTTCTTTTTACATCGTCATAGCACTACTGCAGTTCTCACGCCTCTGTCTCCATCCTTTATACATTAGGATCTTCTTGCAGACTGGTCAAAACCTCAAACAACTATTCAAATAGCCTTCTGCATTCTGCTGCTGCACTGTCTACTACCACTATCGCCTCTGTGACACCAGTTGCGCGTTTCTCCTTTACTTCCGATGGAGTTAAAGGCTGAGCCTTCAACTGCAACTTTGCAATCTAGAGGTTCAGCTCTAGCTGAACGTTTTCCAACTCTGTGCGAGTGTCGTGCACCCCTGTAGCCAGTTTACGAATGCACACCTCTACTGGTTCTTCCTCAAGAATGGCCAACTTCAGGACCATTCAACATGCTTCCTCCACAACCTAAACTATGTACTTATTTCAATCGGTTACTTCATTCGTGGTGGCGATGGCAGAATCTCGCAGTAGGGCCAACTGCACATAATTGATCTACTGCTCGTTGATCACCTGCAAAGCACACTATTCACGGACCCTCAGCTCTGTGATCACTCCATCTTGTAGTAGGTGGAGCACCTCACTAGGAAGTGCTACCAAGTTCAGCACTACTCCCTTGAGGGTGCTAACAGCGAGCTTGTCAGCTTCGATCTCTGTGGTTAGTGCTCCCTCCGGCAACACTATTTCTCGGGAGTCCTTCGCATGCAGCATCACGAAAGCTTCTGAAGTACCAATGGTGAGGCTGGTGGACAACGCACTAGCCTATGATGCACAGATCTGTAGCTGATGCAGACCCATCAGGATGGCCCCCAATACTTGTTGCTGCTGCTGCTCGAACTGTTGTAGTACCTCCGCGATGACATCCCACCACGTATCTCCAATGTCATTCAAATCTCCCTCTGTTAGGGTGATTGGGTCCAACGACATTTTACTAGCCTTGGATTTCTTCCCCAGCCCAACCTTTTCCTGTCCTTTAGGACTCTTGATACAATAAAATGTTGTCTGCGGGTCCGCTCCATGCTGCACTATTTTCTCGTTCGTTTCTTCCTTAGTTTCAAGTGAGAGCGACCTTGCACCTTTGTCAGAGTCATGCTCTGCTCTGCCTGTTTGCTCTTCCGCCTGTTATACAGCATCACGCTCTACCTGGGCCTTGTCAGTGGCCTCCTTCTTCCTCTTCTCGACCAGTTGTGTCATCTTGAGCTTAGATTCCTTCATTTTTCACTGCACGACGGACTTGCTCGATCCCACCACCGAGTTTGAGGCAGTGTGGCACTCTGCTAGCCAACACTCAAGAACTGCATCGATTGCGTCATTAGTTGCCAAGTAAGGTAAGTCATGCCACTTATGCTCAGGGTCCTTCCATGCCTTGGTCAATACGCACTGAAAGTCTGCCTTAAACTCCACGTACTCCTACAGTTTGGAAAATAAAGTAGGCGAAAATTAGGACTTATGGTTGATAGCCATGAGTATATTCATTTCCATAAAGATCCAAAAGATCTTGCTATCCTTTATGTGCTGAGCATCTTTGGTCACCCACAGCGAAACGTACTTCACTGCTTCTAGTAGGTCTAGCATGACCAAGGGGAATTGACTATCTTGAGGTAGCTCCAAGGCTACCAGCACAATGGACAGCAAGAGTCACGCATAGTGGAAGGTCTTGCTAAGCTCCTATGCCTCGCGGCAGTTCGCAAGGAACTTACCGTAGAGATAGAGCACCCAATTAAACTGAACTCCTTCTGCACATTGGGATGCTAGAGTGACGACGGGTCCCGGCACTTCATCTGCATGACACTTCCGCATAACTTTTCTTGTTAAAATCTACGTGACTACCTTGAAAACATGATTGTAGATACTCGATATGGCATAGCCTCGCTATTTCTTCACGAGCCTGAATTTATCCTTCATGGCCTCTGTGAGGGCATGCTGCCACCTTTTCTGCCAAACATCATGGTCGTATTTTCCCCTGTATAGGGCAACTGTGTGATCCTATGGATCAACCTATCGGTGATGGGTATTGACTCCTCTAGCCACAGACACCCATCATGCACCAAGCATAGAAGTTGCTTGATTACCAATACTATAATGGGTGTGCGATTATAGTGTGGTACCCATAGCAGGTTGAGAAGACTTGCCTTGTCTACACCCCTGAGCCATTTCCATGGTTCAAATGCAGTCATTCCGATAGTTTTATTAACAACACAATACATTAGTTGTTCTGTCTCCAAGTGAGGGAACTTCTCAGTGTTAGCTAAGTCCTAGTCTTCCAATTTCAATAGCGGAAGCCACCCCAAGCGCGGTCCTTCAAATACAATCTCATCTGGGAGTAGAGGTATGTGGAAGGCAACCTTGCTTTTGTCAATGTCCTTCGGCATCTTAGTCTTGCCTTTGCATAGAGGGATGTATTCAGGAAACTTAGTAATAGGGTTAGAACCCTCGACTTCAACATCCTCCACTTCCACCCACATATCCTCGTCATCCATTGGGATCTCCTCAGTCTCTTCCTCCTCCAGTTTCAAGTTAATAGTCTTTTCCTTGTCATGTGCGGAGCACTTGTCCTTTTGTGGGTTTCTTCTAGGCGACGCGCACACGGGTGTCACAACCTGCTTGCTCTTCTTATCCTTCATACTCTCCTTGGTCAGGGTAGGCTTCTTCTTAGGCATCCATGGTGACTTGGGGACTTCAGCTAGTACCTCTAAAACCTTCGATGTAGCTCCCTCTACTTCCATAACAACCTCTGACATAGCCCCCTCAACTGTCACTGCTTCAGCACCCATAGCTTCTGATCTTGGGATATTGTCACAGATGAAATTGTGGTCGGACTCTAAAAATCGATCAAATGTTGGGCAGTCAAGAAATTATTCAAAGAATGCACAGGTCATGCACGTCTGAGAGCTCACCAACTTAATGCTCAAAATGCCAAGTGTTTTTCGTTGGGAAACCACATGTAATTTATAGGCCATTTTGAATTCAAATCCGACCGTTCCCCCCAAAATTCATTTCATTAATGCCAGATTGGCGGCATATTTTCAAGGATCTTACCCATAAATGTTGTCTTAAATGTTGGCCGCCCACTCCATTTGGTTGCATTCTCACCATCAAATCATGAACATTGACTTTAATGGTCATTTTCCGGCTGACCTACATGGTTTTTCCCTGGGTAGCATAGCTCTCTCCGCATTGTTGTGAACCCTGTGACATCTCCTCGTTCCACGCAATCCCTCGATCACATAGTTTCCCACACTGGGTAGTGTAGTTTATGGTCACGCATCTCCTTTCAGCTACCTGGAGCGCTAAGACTATGCTACCTTCATATAGTCACCTGGCTAGATCACCGATGTATGGCTTCAATCGGCTGCCATTCACCTTTCCTGGGAAGGGATCTCCATTCAATTTAACCAAATGAACTACTCCATCGTCAGTAATCTCCTTAATGACATAGGGCCCTAGCTAGTGCATCATAATTTTCCTTGGAAATTTATCAAACTTGTTGTTGTATAACAAAACCAAATCATTTACCTTAAAGGTGCACAGTTTAATGTGCTTATCATGCCATGCCTTTTTGTGCTGCTTTTGGACCTATTGGTGAAATCCAGCGAGAAGCCTTTCTTCCTCAAGCTCAGCAAGTTGCGCGAGCCTCTCTTCTAAGGCTCCATGATTTGTCATACTCGTGAGTGCCGCTATGCGCAAAATAGGCACAATGTATTCCATGGGCCTTATGGTGTTGACCAAAATCACATCAATACATACTCAAAGAGAAACTTCAAAGTGGTCATGCCTGTGCAGTCCTTCATAGGCTATGCCTCCGCCCATTGACTCAAATACTCAATCGCGGTGATAATGTACCGCGCACCCGTCTTCTTTCCTTGAGGTCGAATGGGTCCCACAAAATAAATCACCCATTTCTCAAAGGGTTGTAACTTCATCTATGAGTTCATAGGCAGCTCATCTATCCGTGATGGCCTACTAGTCCTTTGACACACGTCACATGCCCTACAATAGGTTTTTGAATCTTGATTGAGATTTGAACACCACAACCTTGCGCGTAGAATCTTCTGTGCGATCGGCCTTCCTGTGTAATTCCCTCTCGTGGCACCTCCATGAGCGTCCGCGAGGGTGATGGCCTACCAGTCCTTTGACACACGTCGCACACCCTACAATATGCTTTTGAAACCTGATGGAGGGTTGGCCACCATAACCTTGCATGTAGAATCTTCTGCGCTGTCGCCCTTCCTACGTAATTCCCTCCCGTGGAACCCCCATGACCATCTGCGAGGATACTGCTTCTTTTAAACACCGGTACATACCATCGCAATACTTCATCAAACCCCATTTTGTACAGATGTTCGACAATGATAGAAAATTCAGTCGCCTACACCATTAACTCCTTTTTCTGCTAGGCTATTAGGAAGTGTATGATGTCTTCAAAGTGACCATCTATGATGCACACTGCAAACAACTATGCGTCTGGAAATCCATATTCCAAATTAGTGGGCTCTTCTCCCGTTGCCTTATTCTTGCCAATCTTTCGTACCACGCGCGGTTCACCCGAAGTGTTTCCGATGCATCTATTTATGAGTTCCTGTAACCCCTTCATAGCCTTGATATCATGCAGCAGCTTCATGCAGGTCTCTAGAAAGGTCATAAGCATAGAAGGGTACATATCCTGAACAGGTTTATCTTGGCTCCCTGAGGTAGAGGCCTCAGTGAATCTCTTCTTTGCTTCAATGAATGTTTCGCATGCACCCTCTAAATCAAATTCATCCTCCTTCTCTGGAGCTTTACGAATCCACGCGGTGTCTTCAGGTTGTTTTCCCTTACCTTCGCCCATTTCAATTCCACTTTGGAGCACTATATTCACATTCGGATCCTCTTCACGAGGCTCAACCCTCATCATCTACAAGTTTTGAGTTAGTTGCAGTGGTATCACCCCTTTGTTGCATATCCTTGCTATCAGTGTAGGACAGTCCTAAGTCTCATGATCAAACTAAGTATAATATTTGCACAACGGATGTGTTGGGTTAGTGCATTCGTGGGCACAGTGTCTTGGTCCTCCACAATTCTAACATATCAACTATCCTCGACCTCTGCCATGTCCTCCTCTGCCTCAGCCTTGTCCGCACCCCTGAAATCCTATCCGTGCCATCCCAACGCCCTGGTCAGGAGGCCGTGTTTCTGCCTGAACTCTATAGGTAGGTGTTTTTTACATCATTAATTCATAACTTCGACATTTGTGCTCATCATTCCCTATCGACCTACAGAAGTTGCAGAATAGTTGTTGTGGCATTTGTACAAACTTTTGCAGCAAATGACAATTATCAGTCACATGTTTCCCTGCTACCTGACATATAGCGTACCACAACGCAGGCCCCATGCTCTGTCCTGCTTGGGCTTCCAGCCTCAAAGGAAGTGGTCCTCCTCCTGCAATATAGTTCGGAAAGACTGGGCAGTGGTATTTTTCATGCCCCTGAACTTTACATTTTAGGCACCATATCTCTTCGCGCACCTCTGGCCGAACTGTTATGTCCTCCTTTAGACTCTACATTTCAAGGAAAAGATTTTTCAACTACACATGGATCTGTTGAACCCCCAGATTCGAATCTTGCATCGGTGCTTCATGCAATCTTATTGCAATCTCCAAGGCCTCTGCCTAAGTCGTAATATTATGTTGTGATAGTTTTTTGGTCAATTTAGAGTGTCCTAAATTGATATATTAATTGTCAATCCGGGAGTTGTAAACTGCTGAAGTGAGGCACACTATATATGCAAGATAACCGATTTCTTACTTTTTATCGTTTTTGATTTTTTAGTTTGTTTTTGGGTTTATCTTCGTTGATTCCCTAATGTGAGATGGTAATTGTAAAAGAAAAGTATGGATAAAAATGTTCAAGGCAATGATGTCCTTTAAAATGATTTCCAAAACTTCAAACTTGCAAAAATGTTTGAAAACATGCAATGACGAAATTAATTCCTAAAAGAGAATGAAAATATGCCACTATTCTAATTAAACAAAAAGTGAGCTATTAATCATGAAACCAAGTATCCTTGCTGTTGTATAAATATAAAAGAAACTGAACTCAAAGAAATCCAAAAAATTGCAAGCAAAGTAAACTAAAGTCAAATTACATCAACTCATATTCTGACCCCTCACCATTCCTCTTGCTCTGGATTTCGGAGGTAATCATAAACAACTTGAGTAATCTGATATCTAATTTGCAGAAAATAAAACTAGTATCAAACTACACACTCATACTTTAATCCCTCACCATTAGTCTCGCTATGGCTTTCGGAGGTAACTGAAAATGACATGAGAAATTCAATATCTATCTTGCAGAAAAGTAAACTAATACCAAACACCACACTCATACTTCAATCCCTCACCATTAGTCTCGCTATGGCTTTCGGAGGTAACTGAAAATGACATGAGTAATTTAATATCTATCTTGCAGAAAAGTAAATGAGAAAAACTGACATAAATAAAATAGTGTTAGAACTAAGAACTAAGAAAAATAAATCAGTAGAAGGACAAGAATAATTCCATGTCATTAGTTATTATAAAAGTATGTGCAAATGCCCGGGATGTCTACTGTAATCTGAAACAAAGACAATGATCAGTTAACAACATTGTAAAGCATAAAAATATGGACAACAATCAACGTTAATACCATAAGAAGTGCAATATATACAAGTGAATGATTATGGCATAAGGAATGTAAAAAAAGAAAGCATGAAACTATATAGCAATTAACAAAACCTCGGTGTGTACAGGGGCCCTCTGCACAACCTCGGGAAATCAACAATCAACCATGAATTGAGCTTATAAACAGAGTCTTCTCATGTATTAGAATGCAATCATAACACAAAAATAAAGTCACGGCATAGTGGGCTCGTTACAATCAAAATTACATTACCAAAGCTAGCTACTATGCGTATGAGACGCTTTATTTATAACAGAGGATGACATAACTACTTTCCTAAAATATGTGCTGATAAAAGACATGTGAACAACCATGTCCAGGAATCTAGTATTATGGATGCCGTGAAGATTAAATCTATGGAGGGTGGCTGTTGGATTCGGTTCATGGAGTAGTCCACAGGTGTTGGTATGTCCCCAGAAATCTAGGAATGGCCACGCAAGTCTTCACGTGGTGAAAAATAGAGTTCTGTCACCGTAGGACTCTTACGTTGACCACCGCTTGACTACCTTTGACCACGACCTTCTTTGGTGAATTCAACTGAGCCAATAGGACTCGGTCCATGTCCACGTCATTTGCAACTTGCCCATGTGGCTGGATTTTCCTGAAGACACCTGTAACATAGAATTTAACAAAAAGGTTGCGGAAAGTTGAACTGGCTGCGGAAAGTTACAAGATTCCGCCGGTGAATGAGCAAAAATCTAATTCAAACAACAGACACAAAACATAGTTAGGAAACCACTTTATATGCTATTTTTTAAACTAATATGCAATGATTTGGAAGCTTAGGAGGTCCAAGTAAATGGAAAAAGGCTAGAAAGGTGTATAGGGAAGACGCAAGTTTGGGGCTCAACAATAGCGCAACCCTTAGGTGAGGCAAGAGCGAAGCCATGAACCATTCGTGGTGTTGTCCATCCATTAAATTTATATTAGCTTCGTGGATTTTACACTTCAACCTCTAATCCAACTCCCAAGGTGTCTCACCTGGTTTCATCGTGATTTCCTTGAACCCCACAATCGACTGCGCCTCGGATTTAGGCCTACTGAACTCTTTATTCAACATGGTCTGGATCTCTGCCAACCCAACATTTGGGTTATCATTAGAGTACTTGATGTACCAAGTTAGCATGCGATCCTGCAAAGCACTAACCAACGTTACCTTCTTCATGTGATCGTTTGTGATGCCTTGAGCTTCCCATACAGCTTTTACGACGAACCAAAACTGGTCTAGGTCCTCATTTCCCAAGCCCTTAAACAATGGCATCTTCATTGAATTTGCCATACTGAACTGTGGTGGAGTGGTGGTGGTGTGGGTGAAGTCGTAAGTAACGGTGGTGAAGGTGGAGGTGGTGGAGGTGGTAGTCGTGGGAATCCTTGTTTTATCAACTAAACTTCACTTCGTGAAGAAGCATGCATTACTCCCTCGTCATCACTCAAAGGAGGTGAAATCAGTGGGCTATATTCAAGACCCTTTTGTCCTTCATTTTTGTAAGCCTTTCCACTTCACATACCTCCGAACATCAAGGTAGTTGCATAACCACTTTTCACATAATAACATCTTAATCCAAGTATTTAAAGACTTCAAGTACTTACCTCGTGGGCCCTTGAAAAAGCGTCACTCCACCTTGCTATAACTGACTGAGGTATCAACTGCGAATTCAGTCACAAACCCTCCTATGATATGATCGAGCCAATGATCGACAGCACGGGCGATCTTATCCTCAAAGGCTTCTAGTCTATACATTAACTCCGGGGTCCAAATAATAGGATCGTCAAGCTTCCACCTTCCTTTGCTATCTGCTAGCTTCACAATCCACTCGTATAACTCAACTGGAAAGGAAAGGAAAAATATCTGGTGGATTTCTATATACAGGTACCTGTCTAGCCACTGTTCCTTTTTCAGCCATGGATTTCTGTTCTCCTACGCCGTGAATTCATGGATCTTCCTATCCAACCAGTCTTTGATCTATTTCTTAGTTGGATTCCAATGATATGACATCACACAGCTCTCATGTAGATTCTGGTCCTAGAAACGGAACCATTTTTTGGATTTGTGGGCCCTAACCCAGGTTTAGCATTAGCCAGCCAAACAAATCCCTACACTACTGGCCCTTTCGGTATCAGCCCGCGGAGCGCGAACCGAAGTCTCACCCGAAGCAATATGGGGGGGATGCTGGAACCAAGTTTTCACACCCTGATATGGTCATGATGTCAGTTTGTACCCCCTACTCCTGCCTTCGCGCAGGTCGCTAAGCCTTAGGTATTTATTGATCTACCCTCTATCTCACCCTTCAATACCTCCGTGAAGTTGTACGATTGACCTTTGTGTAACCCTAACCAGTGGTTTAGGTACTTTTGCGCTGCTATGAAAATGTATTGTATAGGTTCCCAAGTTATCTCAAGTGTTTTACTTATCTTACCAATCAATTACAGTTAGCATCGCGTAAAGTGATATTCTTACTTGCATTCAATTAACAGATATAATCACATACATTCGTGCATCAAATAAACATTGTAAAATAAGCTCATATTGTAATATAATTAGATGCATTAACAGAGACTAAATACACAGTAATTGCAGAATGCTTCTCTTTATTGATATCTTCCATTTTAATACAGACTCTATCCACCCTGCGCACACAGCTCCAGGGGTCTGTGCACTTAGTTGCGTACTTCTACCCTAGGCCTCTGTGCACTCAGCTGCAGATCTTCTACCTATGATAAGAACCAGAAACACTTAGACTTCAACTCTACTTTGCTTCTTACTCTTCGCTCTTAATTTTTCTTCCTATTAACTGCCTAGAGCTTACTTAGCTCCTCTTTATACAATCCCATGGTCCATGGACCATGGGTAGATCTTTACAACTGACTTGACACTTTACAAAATAAGGGTAGACAACCCTGTATGACTCTTGACACCTTTGCGCTCTATGACCACAAAATGCAGAGACTTTACAACTCTATTACAAAGTTTTCTCAAAACATGGGCTTTTAGCCCCAAAACTACTCTTGGGGGAACCCATTCCCAACACAGCCGAGGCGATATTTGGGGATGATGGAACCAGGCTTTCGCATCCAGAAGGATTATGGAGTGTGGCTCTTAACTTAGTCTAGCTCACCTACAGAACTATCAGTGTGCTACATGATCTTAGTTAATATTATATTGAATCTAATCTATTCATATAAAAATACTACTTTGCATATTTAAAACTCTATCTACTATACATAAATCAATGGAACTTAACCGTAATTAACTGTAACAACATTCATATATTAATTATGATCTTATATTTTGCAGAACAAAGTAAACAATAATTTCATAAAGTAAGTACATAGGTCTTCCTTCCAAATCTCTTTATTAGCTTTCAATCTATACAATTACAATCCTTCTTACCCTACGCACACAACTGCAGATTTACCAAGGTCTCCGTGCACACAGCTGTAGGATCCTTTCCCTTCATTCTAACAAAGAAAGATATGACAAATACAGACTCAAAACATCAAAACATATCCATCCATTGTTGACCTTTCACTTACTAAGACAACCCTTTATATATCTTTTTCTCTTACAATACCATGGTTTGCAAACCATGGGCAAAGCTCAAAACATACAAATTGATCCCATCCTTTCACAAAATAAGGGGCTTTGACCCACCCTAAAGCCCCTATGACTCCTAAAACATTGCATGAAGTGCATTCCGCTCCTCAAAATGTGGTCTCTTGACAAAACTTTGACCTAAGGGGACCCTACCCAAAAGTGGTGATGGGTTCGATACAAGGTGTTGCTATTGCTAAGCAAGGAAAGGGTTGTTAAGGACCATAGGGGTCCATCTAATGTCCTTTTGTGCAAGGTGGTTTGTGCATTCTTGAAGGTGAGGACATTTATAGGTCATATGGTCCTCAGTACATATCTTGTAAGGGAACTTGAAATATTTTTCCTTTCCTTTCTCATATTTAGCAGTAGCTTTCTGATTGGGATTGTTCTAGGTGGTGCATCTCTCTTCAGAAGGAGTAGTCTTTTTCTTATTCTTCTTGTTCTTATCGCTGGGTTTTTTAGTAGACTGTACATATTTGACTGTAGCAGTTAGACAAGTAGCAGATTGGGTAGTAGGAGTGGTCCTAGAGGTAGTGTTAATGATGTTGTTTGCATGTGTGCCTGGTTTTTGAGTAGTAGGAGAATTGGACGTTTGAGGGGCATTAGGGAGAAAATCACAAAGCGTGCTAAATTGTGAATAGATCAAATATAAATGTCAGTAACCATGAATATATTAGTATTTTGTAACCACATAAGCCAGGGAAACATCCTTAGAAATGGAGGGGAGAAGAAACTTGCAGAACCAGTCTGCTAAGAGGTAATCTAGAATGGGGGCCTTGACAAGCCTCCTCCTCCGCCTCCATTCATGGATGTGACCAGAGATGTGGGTGGAAGTGTCTTGGCATAAGGTAGTAAGGATTTGTGTTCCAATTTCATAGTGGATAGGAAGGTGGAAGTGCTTTAGAAATTCCATTTCCAGGGAACCAAAATTATTCATTGACGCACACGTTAACTCAATGTACCACTTGGTATCATTGCTAGTAAGGGTGCAGGGGAATATTCTGAGCTAGAGACTATCATCAACCATGGAATTTGATACACACCATAGGTGCTAAGTGGTGACGTTTGTAGCTAGGTCATCTCCATATTTTCCTTTGAACTTTGGGATATCTACAGGAATCTTATGCGGGATTGGAGTCCAAAGTAAGTTGTGATTGATTGGGTCATTAGTCAACTTGTATATATCCTGGATGTATAAAGTTTCCAAAAAAAGTAAGGGTGTGGGTGCCCCCGAATCTGACCAAGGAGGTGTAGGATGACTTGAAGGACCAAGAGGTCCTCCCATCAATTGGTTTCCAAGAGGATATGTGGCAAGTGGTGGATAATAGTTTCTTAGGGGTGGTGTTGTGGTCATATAAAATAACGGGCCATATGGCATACTAGTTTGGGTGACAAAAGATTGGTTTCCCCCATGATACAGATTTCCCCCTTGACTCAATAGTGGTTGAGGAGCGAGGGGAATAGATATAGCAGGACGAGGTTGAGGGATACTACTCGACACATAAGTTACAGTAGGTGTGGGACCAACACTGGTAGAGTATTCACTGGGAGGAAACAGATCAATCAGAAAAGGACCATGTCATTCTATAGGTGGCACGAGGACAGAAATTCCCCGAATAGGGATGTGCATGCTAGAAACATTTCCCCCAGGTATTGATGCCTCGAGGTTAGAACTTAGCAAGGGATTCCAGCCAAATAGATCGTTGAAGGTGGCTATACTAACAACACCACTAGGGGTGGTATCCATAGGTCTAGGAGATGAGAAATAAGGGGTGGAATAGGAAGGTACTGAAGTCTTCTCATAGCAGGTGTAGTGGGGTTTCTCGAAGTGGGCATACTCTAAATAGAAGGATGACCAATCAATGTTGTAGGATTGATAGCAGGTGGGGGAAGTGACGGTGGAGAAAAATTGTCCATAGAAGACCATGCCACTGGTCGCCATCAGGACATTGGATGTGGATACTGATGAATACATAATAGGAACAGGTGCTACTTGAACCAAAATAGGTCCAAGAGGGTTGATGAGTTGAGGATTGAAGTGAGGTATGACACCTTCGTTAAATAAGTCCTCATGTAACAAAGTATCTTGGTAAGTGTTATGCGATTTAGTGTTTGACACTGGAGACTGCTCTCCCTGTAAGGAAGGAGAATATGATTCACTGAAACTCAACGATTCCTCCAGATTCAATGAAGGAAGTCCTCATTTTCGTCTAGATAGAAGACAAGGGACGAATGTGGCCACAGTGAAAGATATTTGTTATCAAAAAATTTAAATTTGATGTATGTTATAGTGTCAGTGAAAAAAGAAAGCACCTGAAAAAATAAATAAATAAATAAATAAAACTCTATCTATAGCTGATAGCCAGAACTATCTGGAGATG
The DNA here is from genome assembly GCA_031772625.1 of Pinus tabuliformis. Lineage (NCBI taxonomy): Eukaryota > Viridiplantae > Streptophyta > Pinopsida > Pinales > Pinaceae > Pinus > Pinus tabuliformis. Next base: position 516,106,255 of record CM062811.1, read on the forward strand.
AAACCTAGTATCAAAGGGGCTAAAACAAAGAGTCGACCAAATGTACAATTAGAATTACTGTTGAGCTTCACCTGAACCTTGGTAAGAAGGGTCCAAGCACTCTCGTGAAGATGAGCACCCTCCTATAAAACCAAAGACAGAGTAGGTTCATGTGTTTAGGTACCAAGGCATCCCACCATATTTGCCTTGTGTTCACCCTAAAAGTTTAGGCCAATAAGGTTACCTCAAATCACAAACACCAACGGTGGGGTCATGGTTGTGGATAATATGTTGTGTGGGAAGGATGCGTGATTCCCTGACACAGCTCCGATATCCTCGAGGGGATCCCCAATACATAGAATGCCCACCTAAATTCAATAGAAGGTTGTATACCTTCTTTCACAATAGGATGTTTTCTAGCAGTTAACTCCCTTTTAAGAGAATTGGTCCTAGATTATATGAGTGTTGTAGGATTTTACTCTCATTAATGACACTAGTCTCAATTTCAAAGTCTTGGGTAGTTTACTCACAACATCATATCCCAAGGCTCTAGCTTAAACTAATTTATGTATATGCTAGAAAAAGAGTTGTTGGTTACTTTTATTAAGCGATTGGTTTTACGTGAACTTGATTAATGTCTCCAGAGGGGGTGTTGATGTATGGAGTTTAGTGAGACTCTAACCCAAGCCATGCAAGAAAAATTCTTTTAGATTTAAATTCATTGAATAAAATTTATTACAGAGAGAGAGTAACTATATGTCATTTCAGAAACCATAAATCCTAATGCAGTCCAAACACAGGAAAACAAATGCATACATGCAATGATCTTACAACAAACCAAATATAACAGAACATATCCAGCTAAAAACTAAAAGAAAGCTAAAAAAATCATTTTTGTTTTTTCCAAAATCAAATTCAATTAAGCTACTGTTCAGAAATAAAAATGACCATGCATGCAGCCAATCAGGAATATTTCACACTTGTAGATCAAGATCAGACTACAGAAAAACCTATCCAATACGAGAATCCATAGGACTAGGTGGATTTCAAGGGTTTGGAATGATAACGTGGCTTGGAAAGGAAATCAAAGTGTTAATAGCAGAGCTAACGCTCTGTTTATTAAGTAGGAGTGCGTTATAATGCTCTGGACAACACTAAAAGGGTGTGTTACAGAGGATTGGTATGCAAAAATGGCCTAATCAAGCTCTGAGTAGAGGATGTGAAAAACATAACTAATTTGGAAGCATTCAAAGTGATCAGAATTCAGTTCGGTAAGCGTTTAAGGAACTCGAGAGAGATATATATCCATGAACTAGGAGATCAAAGGATGGAACTAAGAGTGTCCCCAGCAAAGTCTTCAATTCTCTTGTAAGGATTAGTGCATTAATGGTGGAAAAAAAATGCTCTCAGGTTTGCCGAAACCAAATGTGGATGGAATGAAGTGCCTTGCAACTATTCAAAGAAACATGTAGCTATATCATGTTAATCTAGGAATTGACAAAGCAATAGAGGAGGATTACCTGATAGTCCTTCGTACAAATCCCCTAGAGTTTTTAGTATGATAGAGAAAGGATCCTCGGTCAACTCTTAGATATTAAGGACCTGCACATAAGAAAGACAAAAAGTGAACTTCACGACATCTAAAACTTTAAAAATATAATACATCAACATATGACATCATAGTGAGTTAGCATGCATTAATGATAAACATCATTCTTTCCATTGAACCAACATATATAGAAATAAGGTATCGATATCATCACATAAACAAAATAGGAGAAGATCTATATTATCAGATGTGAGGAGAATGATTACAACGATGATTTTTGAATCCAGTCTTCCCTTAGCTCCTAGATCCTCTCTCTCTCAATAGATTCTTGACATCATAATAGTGCCCAAATTCTAATTCGAATTACTGTGGCCTAGCCTCCAATTTACAGGCGATGGGAGGCTCAATGCTTGCCAATTTCTTCACAAGTTTTATTTGGGAAAAAGTTGGATGTTGCCTCTACTTTATTTCTCTTTGTTTATTCATTTTCTTCAGTTAGGATTGGAAATTTCCTTTAACACGCCTGATGTGGATGTTTCTGGCTTTTTGGAGTTGACATTGAGTGTAAGACAAAGTGCCAGTGAGCCAACTCACGTTTTGACCTTCAGAAACTCATAAAAATCTAGTAATCCTTCCCTTTAGGCAAAATAGAGAGTTAATCCCTAGGTTAATGCACCTTGATGGGTAATATACAATGTTAGCATGCTTCATGTATGTTTCTGGGGTGATTTACTCTGAAAAATGGGCCTATAAATTAGGTTTTATTCGATTCAAAATTGTTCTTCTCATCTGAGTTGATGAGGAGGTAAGAGGATAAATAAAGGTATTTTGAGGTAGCAGGATATAATATCTGTAGTGATTGACAGGAAAGACTACTACCAGAGATAGTTTCTCCACATGTGAATAATGTAATTTAGACTCAGCAAGACCTTTTTAGAGGTAGTAAACCTCATTTTCACTGTCATCATCCTATGTTTGAATCAAGAACATTCCTATGTAGGATGACGAGGTAGTTAGGTATAATAGAAATTCGCGCATATAGTTGGGAGGACTGAGAAGTGGGGCTGAGGATATTGCCTTTTTCAAGGCATCGAATGAGCATTGTGCTTGATCGTCCCACAAGAAGGGTACTCCTTTATTTAGTAATCATATGAAACCTTTTGTTAACTCGACATAGTTGATTATGAAAAATCGTAATAAGTTTTCCTTCCCTTGCAAACTTTGGAGTTGAAGAATGAATTGTGGTGTGGGAAATTGAGTAATCATCTTGACCTTGTCAGGATCAACTTGTATTCCATGTTTTGAGACAATGAATCCAAGAATATGCCTAAACTCTACAAAGAATACACACTTATGTCAATTCATATGGATGTCATAGAGCTTCCACCTAAGAAAAATATCTCGGAGATGAGCTAGGTGTTGGGCCTGTTTCTTGGAATGAGGAAGAAGGTCAACCAAGTAAGCCTGAACAATGTGTCTGATATCAGTAAAGGCATAGTTCATAGCCCTCTAAAAGGTTACACCCACATTATTAAGATCGAATGGGAGCTTAAAATATGCAAATGTTCCCCAAGGATATATGAAAGCATTTTTATGTCGGTCAGTTGGTTTAATAATGATTTGGTTATATCCTAAGAAGTCATCCATGAAGGAAAAGAACTCACAACCTACGCAATCATCAATAATTTGGTCAATGAACGAAGTAGGATAGTTTCCTTTTGAACAAGTGGGGTTCAAATCGTTGTAGTCAATGTATACATGGATTGAACCTTCTTTTTTATCTACAAGAACCATATTAGATACCAATTTTGTTGAGGGAATGGGGTAGATGAAGCCAACACACAACAATTTTTTGACTTCAATTTTGATGGTAGTTGTTTTGTGAGGCTAGACAGGTCGAATTATTTGTCAAACATGCTTGGCATTGTCAAATATCTTGATCTCATGCTCGAAAATATAGCATTCTATGTTGGGCATTTCCTCATAAAACCAAGCGAAAGCCTCGCGAAATTCCTTAAAGAGGCAGGTGAAGCTTGTAATTTCCATAGGAGTGTAGTCAACTCCAATTTGAATGTTTTCCATGATACCTATTTTGACCAAGAGATCGATGAGTACATTTTTGGAAAACTAACCCAAGTTACACTCTAAATCCATAGTTTGGATAGTCATATAGGCAAAAGGAACAATATCAGGTTGGTCAAAAGCTAAGATTTGTAAATACATCATGTTCATTTCAATAACTGAAGCACGATGGTGAAAAGTATCCCACGGTCACCCATATATAGACATGAGTTCCTGGATAGCCTCATCATAGGGCAAGACTTAAGTGAGGATATAAATAGACGGAGGGGTGATGGGAGAGGAAGTGGTATCATCAGTCGTAACCAAAGTAGTAAGAGAGTCAGATGTGGATTGAATAGCCTGATAAGCAAGTTCAACTGGTGATAATGGAATTTGTTCTCTAAAGGATTCAATGGCGGAAGGGGCGGGGAGGATCCAAGGATCAATGGGGCCATTTAAAATGGTAGAAACCATTGAGGTTGTATGTGGAACCTTAGGTGGCAAGAGAGTAAAACATCCTAAAAGTGAGGAACCCTTTAGAAGACCGATATCGATACCAACATAGGGGTCAGGTATATCACCCACTAAGGGTACGTTGCTGCTAGGTAACAGCGAAGGATTCTAGGTACAAAAGGATATTTGATCCACTATGACTATTTTCCCATCCAAAGGAAAGAAGATGAGTCGAAAGACCAAATAAACAATGGTAGTAATGGGATAAGTCCAATTTCATCCCAAAAGCAGATTGTATTTGAGATGGAAGTCTACAACTTCGATATCCATTGTTACAGTTTTCCGAGACAGAGTGATGGGGTCACTAGCAAGGTATACTTTAGGGATGTAAGTATGACCATCAAATTATTTAATGGAATTTGATGGTGGTGAGAGAGTGGGAGAACCCAAGGCAAGCCAACAGGAAGTAGACATTATGCAAATTGAAGCACCTTCGTCATTGACAGTGCGATGAATGGATTTTCCTTTCACCATGAGCTGCACTTGAAATGCAAGTTGATGGAAGAGGCGAGGATTACTCTTTTCCATGTATAGAATCACTAGACCGAAATCCTAATGGTCAATTCCAACAATGGCTAAAAGAAAAGCTTTCCATTGTGCTAGGTACGTTTGTAATACTTCAAGGGTACGCATAGAAAATAGTGCTTGCATGAAATATTCTACGATGTTGTAGTTTTGGGTGGGACATGTGCATAGGTATTGTGTGTGGTTTGATGAAGCGTCCCTTTGGGGGGGTGAATCACATGGTCAACGAGAGGCCTTTTGTTGGGGCCTTCATTTTTATTTTGAAAATAGTTTGATTATTTTGGCTTGACATAAAACGAGGAGGATACAGGTGGCAGCAGCAATGGTTAGGTTATGGGGAGGACATATGGAGGGGAAAGCTGGAACAGGCAGTTGCGAGGTGGTTGCGGAAAACTGTCAGTAGAAGGCAGAGGCAGTCGAGCAGACAAGACGGAGGTGTGGTAGCCTAGGGATGGAACAACCGAGCAAGAATTGGCAGTCCAAGCGGAAGGGGAAATACAAAACGAGAGACCCATAAGGAGAAAGGGTTGTTGTTGCTAGTGTTTTGGTTGATTGTGGCAGGATAGAACCAAAGTGCAGGAATATGGCCAAGCAAGACCTCAAAGTTAAATACTGAACCTATGAATCTTTAATTGAGTATTCCTTGTAATAATTTGCGGCTAATGCCGATATGTCATGTATGTTCTTCTGTTGATTTAATATGAATTAATATTTGGATTGGTTTCCTAGCATGATGCACATGGTTGCTTATGATGTATGGACCCATTTAAATATTAAATATTCTGCAAGATTCATGAATGTAGTAGCTACTTATTGTTGAATGGTATGATGTTGTCCTAATTATGTATCTGATGTTGTTTATATATTAATTGTTGACGCATCCTTGACCCCATGATGAACCCTTCTTTGTTTTGGTCGCGACATGCCTTGGGTGAGACTCCTTACCCTCTAGGTAAGGTGAAAATGTCGAAGTTTTCCTAGACTATAATGATCCATTATTGGCCCTCCGTGCATGAACCTAGTGTCTTCCCCCTTTATGACTCTTTCGTGCCAACAAATGGTTCCATTGCCAGGACCTGAAGCTACAAGAAATGGTTCAGAACATGGTGTCAAGGATATTCAAGAAAGAGATTAGATATTGGTGGGATCACAGAATAGATCAATTTATAGCAGAGAAAGCTATCCAAATGAATCAAACAATTGGAAAAGTTAGTGAAGAGATTTTGTATGTTGAGGGTGCTAATGACAGGTATGAGATCTTCTGGTGCAAGTTCCCATAAGACTTATATAATTGTAGAATCGTTCAGGGGGATCGACTCTAGCTTGCCGCAAATAGACTCCCTCAAAGCTCATATCACTCCAACAGTTAGACAGCGGTCTGACCAAGGCAGTTAATTTTTGGGTAAAGACTATAGTGGAAGGCTATATAGTCGAGTTTTCCACTGAAAGTTATCAATCTTTCTCAAAGGTGGAAGCAGTGGTCGGGTCCGGATTAAGAGGAAGGTTGATGAGGAAAGTGTCATTGTGGATTAAAATATTCATGGTAGAAGGACTACTTCCCTCACCTATCATGGAGATGGTAGCAGAAAACCCTAGTACCGGGGGAAGGACCTAAGGGGAGAATGCTACCGGTTGGGGAATAAAGATGTTGTTGAAGGAATGGATGTAAAAGGGTTGCGGAAAGCTAGAGACATTAGGGCATAGAGGAGAGCATTGTTAGCCGACAAGTGGCAAACGAGAGTGGTTCAGACTTTGAAGAAGAGAAATATGGGACCCCACCATGTAGGAGTGGTGTTGGGGAAACCCCAAGAGGAAGGGGGAGGGAAAGAAGATGCAAGACAAGGAAAGATTGGAAACTAGAAAGACAAGACCAAGGATGATAAAGACAATCCTTCCTTATAGGTTGCGGGAAGGATAGCAGAGGAACAAATGTTGAGCAGTTTCGAAGAGGAAAGAGAAGAGGACATGGGCAATGTTATGAGAATATTATTTGTTGAAGGAGAAGCATCCACTATAAGTTAGTAGCAATATACCAAATTTATGGGTAGTCTTCCTCCCGACCTTCCTTTGGTGCCTTTCTATAATCCAAAGAAATTTTTTATTAAATTAGCCAAAGAAATACAGGTACACAGCGTGCACAAGAAATATAAGGCCGGTTTCAGTACAGGAAATAACAGTGGAACTAGTGGTATTAGTAACTTGGGACTGCAAGGATCCCAGCAGCTCGTGAACAAGGGGTTTGTGTTATTGGTGCATACCCAAGTAAGCATGGTGGGATCTTTTACCAGATATCTAGAGTTTGCTAGTAGGGGAAGACATGGAACAACACTGGTATCTCTGCAAAGCTATATGGAGAGCACGATAGACTCCAGACAACATCAAAATATTTGAGTTCCAAACCACACTAAGAGAGAGAGATCTACGTTGGTTTATAAAATGGGCAGAACAAAACTAGAACCCAATGATAGATGACATCAAGATAGGGTTTGTACAGGAATTCAAAGTACCTTAGACTTACCAGCAAGGGTTATTAGAGCTGTAGGAAATCAAGCAGAAGTAAGACGAAAGTTCTTGGGAACTCATGAAAAGGTCTAAGGATGCCATTGCTAAGCTGAGTTGCACTCTAGATCCTAAGCATTAGAGGGACTAGTTCATCAAGGCGCTCTTGCCTCTTACAAGAATGACAATGATGAAACAGAAGATCGAGACTCTCCAAGATGCTTTGGAGCAAGCATCACGCATAGAGGCCATGGCTGGATACCCACATGAATATCGAGGAGGGACGAGTTTGCAGGATCCATCAATTGTGGGAATCAGATTGCAACTTTAACAAAGAAATTGAAGGATCTTCAACCAGTGCGGCCAACCAGACCCAATGTATGGTGCACGCACAACATGGTGGAAGGAAATGTCGCGATGGAATGCCCGAGGTTTTCAGGAATTAATCATCCAGGGGGGATTGCAGGATCATGAGGGACCCCACCAACCACAGGAGTGTTATAGACATTTTTGGGCACTGCAACCCCAATCAAACATGTCCATAATCCAAGGGCTCCTAAGTCCCTAAAAGTATTGTTCCATACCCTAAAAGAACAAGGTCAGTTGATTACATCATCTCCTAGAAGTTCTCCATGAAAAACTACTCAGAACTGGTCAAAACTGGACCATCTCACCTACTCCATGGTAAAAGTGCGATGCATCCCACCTAATGCACACGGGAGGTGTGATGCATATTGAAAATACCTTCTATGGGGTGCGATGGGTGAGAGTGGACAAATGACAGAGACAGTTTGCGAGGTGGATGATCATGGAATCTTCCAGAAACTTCTCCTGTGACACTTGCCTCTCTGAATTCGCCCAGGGATGAGTAAGAGATCATAAATCTCCAAGTGGAATCAAGAACTATCATAAAGAGGACACTAATCAGAATCCCAGAAGCTGACTCACGGACACTAATCAGAATCCCAGAAGCTGACTCACCCCCCTGAAATCATCTATATATGGATCCATCATCCCAGAGATCCAGGGGCTGGAATTTTGTATCTTGTAAGGAAGTGCTGTTGGTTTCTTATTGGAATATCATAGTGTTGGGTGATCTAAGCTTTTCATGAGGTGAAAGAAGGGCCTTCATGATGGAGGATGACGTTGGGTCAGAACAATTGGTTGTAATCCTCTTTGCTTATTCTTGATATTAATAAAGCTATTCAAGTTTTCCTCCACATTCTTGTATGTTTGATGATATATGCATTTGTGTGGTCAATATACATCTGGTCCTATATTGTTTATGATTGTAAATCTCTGTTCTTTGATAGTATTATGCTGCTTTGATTCCACAGGTGCTCTTTGAAGCTAGGTAGATGAAGGAGAATCGGCAAGGATCTGTTAGAAGGGAGAGGAACCGAGTAAGGAACCAAGCACAAGACTGAGGTTGGTGTCCTTCATTCCAATCTTATCTACTTCTCATAAAGGAAAATGAAAGTGGTTTTAGTTTGTTTGTTTCTAAGATAGCTACCAGTCTTAATAGGACTAGCAGCTCTGAGTGGACACTAGATATCTCGATAACGAAATGGCGACTCCAATAGGGATCGAATAGATTGTTTGTTTGTCTATATTTGTTTTTTTATAAACTTACAGATGGAGCCTGAAGTCAAGCCAGCTAGCCTTCGAACTGCATTTTGTATGCAAGTGAAAAGTAGATCAATGTTGCTTCAGTCTATCTCTGGGTTTTGTTTATAAACTGAATAATCGATTTGCAAACTTTCTAATTGCCCTAGTGGTGGCTCTAGTAATCTCATTAGATCAGCCCCTGTGATTTATATTTACTATACACCTTTTGCTCTGCCTAAATCCCTGAACTAAGCTGCAAACTGTGACCAAGAGCCAAGTAAAGTCTCATCCTGGTACCATCGCACCCTCTCTTCAAGGAAACTAGTATGCATTGCACCTCCCTGTGCAGTAGGTGGGATGCATCCATGTTTCCTTGTGTTACAGGCGTGATGATCAGAAAAGGCTAATTTTGCCTCCAGGTCTTCGTTTTTCTTTACTCTTTTCAGCTCTATTATGGAGTTTTGCTGTTTGTGATCAGTATACCACTGTGGAAACCTCCTTCCTTTCCATCATTACGCCTCCATTGTGCAAAGAACTGTGAATGTTTTTATGTATTTTCCACCATTTTCAGTTCTCTTTTACAAAGTAGTAGCATAGTCGAACTGTCGCCTTTTGATTTGAAAGTGTCGCAAGTGTCGTTTTCAGTCAAAGAAAAGAATTCCATTGTTCTTGATGGTCAATTATACAGTTACTCTTGTATTTGATTTGAATTAGTAGTTTTTCAAGTGTCAAAAGCAGTTTTCAATTGAAAATAGTAAAGAGTCATCATTATCTTCCTTTCGTTTTTGAAGAGAAATCTGTTAGTACTGTTGCTTTGAAAAGATAATTCAGATTTATACTTAGTATTCTTCTTGTCATTCACACATTAAGAAAGCTAAAAACAAATACATGCATGTGAATTAGCATTTAGACTACTTGCTGGTTTGATTTAGGACAGTGCATCTATTGTGTGCTCTCTACTCTATGTTGAAAGAATATTGTCTCTCTTTCTTTACTAGCTAGGATTTTCATTGCAAAAAGAAGATTAAATGATTGTTTATCATCTTAGATTGGATTTTAGGAATTGTACATCTACATCACGCGGTGAACCTGAAAGGAAAATTTCTTAAGAAAGATCAACTGTAAAATAAATTTAACGAACCTAAAAACGCTTTGGCACCTAACGCACAACATTTAGAAGTCTAGGCTAGAGACGTATTCTGGCGTCGTAAAGCCTGGTAACTGTTGCTTTCACTGTTGGTTGGGTGATTCCTCCTCTTTGAGACGACAAGTGCCAGTACAAACTTTTGCTCCCACGTACCGTTGAGTATATATTGGGAGACCACAATAGGCTATATCCTTTATCCATAGGAAGTTGTGTCTGTCATCCTATCGATCGCAATGCACTGAACACAACATTCAGGAAGATTGACTGCCATATCGTAAAAATTAATCTACAGTTTTGCGATTGGTTTCGTAATCCCTCTGTCTAGATTTTGAGAGTAGTTTCTTTCGTTCCTTTTTAGACTCCTTAAAAGAAAAGGTCCATCTGAGCACTTGTCACTTCAGGCTCATTAAAAACTAAAGGCGACTAGAGTCATCTTTTGTTTTTTCTCGACTCTTAAAAATTGAAAAAACAAGTTGTGTCAAAGTGTCTAAAATTTATTTTAATCGGAATATATCACCATTCCCGCGTTGGTCTTAGGTTGAGAAAAATGGAGTCCACCAACCAAGGAGTTCCCCTTGGAGGAAATCCTAGTCCTTTCTCCTCTTGGGGAGATGTTGGTGCACCCCTATGGCAACATTGTCACTTCCAAGATTAACAATTGGCTTGCCCGTATGGCTCTTCTCGACCTCTGTCGTTCAGAATACCACGATTCCTGAACAATCGAGTCAGAAAGTAGATGATACTAGAGTTAGCCCCCAACCTTCTACTTCATCCGATTCTCCCTCTCATCCTTCCTCTTCGCTTGGTAAAGCTGGTAAGGCCCAAAACCAAGTAACTAAAAAGAAGAAGGAGAAGAAAAAGAAGGAGCCAAAGGCGAAAAGGGGCAACCATACATCGTCTAGCGAAAATCCACACACTGCACCGTCTAGACCTAAATCTCCAGTGTCATTTGCAAAGGAGACCACTACCACCGAGATTGTCCCTACATCCCTCGGATCTTAAGGGACTAGTCTCCCTGTTTGCACAATCCGATGTCATCGACCTCTGACGATCATGTTGAGAGCACACCATCAACTAGTGAAAATGAAGTCCCTGGACAAAAAGGAAAATGTAAATTTTCTTGTAAACTGTGTGAAGGTGATCACGCCGTCCACTGTTGTCCCTTCCTAGATGAAGCTAAAGGAGTTTTGGATGACCGTCCGGCTTCACCGCTACAGCTTCCTCCTGGATATAAGAAACTCTTGCTGAGTCCGTCACTAGTTGAAAATTCGACCGACATGCCATTGTGGTCAGTCGAAGCATCTGTCATTGAAGATAAACCCGCTGAACCCATACCAGACGAAAGTCAAAAGGTTGAGGTGGCAGTCGACTCAGTCTTGTCTTGGGAAGGTCCATCTTCAGTTGACACAATCACTGAAGAGAATGAGAATGACACCGTCCAAATTCTTTTTGTAAACGCAGACTTCGATGAACATGGGGGTAGTCTACCCTTTCCTTTACCGTAGGAAGGAAGTTCGTCAGAGCCATATCCAGCCGTCTATTTGGTCCCACCTCCAAGCAACCTAGTCGTTTCTTTCGATTGGAATCTACTAGGCAGACCCCAGGTACCGGCCAATGTACCATTCCGAATCATTGTACAAGCTTACAAAATGATCATGGTCGGTACCATCATAGATGAAGGGGATTCTGTGAGTATCCTTTCCTCAATTACTTGGGAAGTGCTTGGTTCACCATTTCTTCTACCTGAGATGAGAAATCTGACAAGCTTCGACAAAGGAACCAGACGACCGTTAGGGATCCTTCCCAATGTGCCCATAACGTTGAGAAGGAAAACCGTTTACATGAATGTAATGGTAGTACGAGGACCTCTAGATTATAATCTACTCCTTGGATGAAACTATATTTATAGCATGGGAGCCATTGTCTCCTCACTCTTTAGAGTAATGTGTTTTTCGCATGAAGGCAGAGTGGTCAAGCTCGTAGACCAGCTGTCGTTTCCCAGCTCACACATAGCTAATAGTCAAATACCATCCCTAAATGGTCTTTTCACGCAAGGAATGTCTCATCAATATCTAGTCCGTCCACCTAATGAGTGTGAGTGATTTGGGAGGACATGACTGAATCCCAGGGGGGCATGCACCCTGGTTTGTTTTGGCAGGAAAACCTTGGGTATAGGGTAGGTTTCCGCGGAGGATATATGACTAGTCTGACACACCCATCCATTTAAGAAAATGGGATTAGACTAGATTAAGATTCCTTCGTCAAGGTTAGGAGGTTGGGATTTAGAACCACCCTGGTCCAGATGGACTAAGCCAGGAAGTGTTTTTATCTGCGGTGTGGATGGAAACTATCTTGCGAGAGCAAGAACTTCTATATGGTAACCTGGAAATTTTTCACTATACCTGGGGGCATGCAAACCTTTTTGCATGCAAGTGAAGAGCGGCTGTTTATTTTATTAGTTTGTATATTCTCAAACCCTTTAAACTCGTAGGATTGGTCGTTCCTAACTTGCATAAATAAAGGATCCAGGGCAGAGCTTTGAAAGGTGCAAGCTCCATAAAAAATGGCATCTTAGATGAGATATCCTTATTATATGACTTGCACGAGTAGTTTTGATGTGGAGTTCAAGCTCGTTAAAAATTAAACATAAGCGATGAGCAAATGTTCCCCCAGAGTTTAAGCTCATTAAAAAATGAACCAATTTTCGGTAAATAACCATTGTGAATGCATTGTCATCAGCTTTTGGGCCCTGGTCGCTTTCTCATCATCACCTCTACTCTGTTTTAACCGATCATTCACCTCCATTTAATTGTTTACCCCTTTTGAGGAACAACTTTGAAGAGTGATCCTGTTAGCCATCCTTGTGACACTGCCATGATTGGAAAATTCCAAACCTTACCTGGAATCAGCTACTACCTGAAATTATCACTCGTTCCTAAAAAACGAGTCTCCTTTAAGATATTTTCACCTGAATTGTAAAACATGAAAAGATTGTCGATCAATTGACCTTTCTAGCTCGTTAAAGTTACCGGAAGTGTTATCCCTCCTCTATATTTTAATCTTTTTGGACCTGAGGGATTATTACACAAAAAGATCGAGCGCTTGTCTTGTTCGTCTCATTAAAATTACCAAAAATTCATCCCTTTCGTATTATTTTATACTTTTTTGGACTTAAGGGATTATATGATGAAAAAGGATTATTGGAGTTTCCTTTACGTCCCTTTCAGACTCTCTAAAATTGAAAAGGACCGAGTTATCTTTGTCGTTAAACTCGTTAAAACCGAATAGCGACAAACTTGTCCATACAGATAAGAATGAGTTTCACTATCGCTAGGCTCGTTAAAATATAGTGACGGGTTTGCCCGAAGGGAAAATTATAGAACAAGCATATGTTATCCTCCTCCAGCTTGAAAAAAATAAAGAGGTACTGGTCAACAATTACTGGGGAAAAATTGGGAAGAAAACTTGAAGAAACTTTATTGGTAGCAAGTTGCTCTTGAACATGACACTTTCACTCTGCATCCAAGTCGGGTTGGGTTGTTATGTTCACTGGTCATATCACCATTGGTCCATCACACCATCCACATTTTGGGGTTAACGCTACCAATCCATCATGTCAGTGTCGCCGGTATGTTCAAGAGAACTCGATTAGAGAATTCACCTGTGTCTCATCCACTACAATACATTCACTCTCCATTCTTTCATGACTGCCACCCTGAACTCTGTATCATCAGATCGTTTTCACCTCCAAAATCATTTACTCCGTTCCGTGTCATAGATGTGGGATTCATCAAGGCCCTCCTATGGCAGATCGCTTCTTGTCAAAATCAGCTCATTTTCCAAGAAGTCGACTTAGTAACAACCCTTTCAGTACTTTGAAGCTTGCATGCCTCAATGGCAAGTTTCTCACTTTCGGCGACAGGTTTACATCAATGGCCTTTGACAGAAAGATTTCGTGTGGTGTTTGACGCCAAGTCCCTTATTCACACCACGCAAATTGTACTGTAATACCTTGAGGGTCATCATCATTATCGGTGATTCCTCTCGCGCCTGTTAACAGCTTACATCATTGGATGGTAATCAAGCAATGTCTTTCCATGTTCGACTCCAGAACATCTTTCACATGGATAAACTTGTACTCCGAGTGAAGGTTGAACGAGTTCAAAGGCCCCGGATCTAGTTTCATCCATCTGGGCTACGATATATTCAGGAAAATAAAGACATCAAATGTACATTGTTGCTGCACAAATGATCATCCGAATCAAAGGATGATGATTCTATTAGAATCATCAGTCTACCGCACAAACGGTTGTCTGTCTTATGTACATGAAAATGAATTTATAAAGCTGAGCATGGGGATGCCTACCTCAGCTAGATCATGAAAAATATTATGAAGATAATGTATTGTATTGTATCCTATTACAGGTCACCTTCCAGCTCGAAAAAACTTCGGATCCTCATGATAAAGCATTTCATCGACATCAAAAGATTAACGACCTCATGCTTTAGGGGGCAACTGTTATAGAAATTTTTGGGCACTGCAAGCCCAATCAAACATGTCCATAATCCAAGGGCTCCTAAGTCCCTAAAAGTATTGTTCCATACCCTAAAAGAACAAGGTCAACTGGTTACATCATCTCCCAGAAGTTCTCCATGAAAAACTGCTTAGAACTGGTCAAAACTAGACCATCTCATCTACTCCATGGTCAAAGTGTGATGCATCCCACCTAATGCACACGGGAGGTGTGATGCATATTGAAAATTCCTTCTATGGGGTGCGATGGGTGAGAGTGGACAAATGGCAGAGACAGTTTGTGAGGTGGATGATCATGGAATCTTCCAGAAACTTTTCATGTGAAACTTGCCTCTCTGAATTCGCCCAGGGATGAGTAAGAGATCATAAATCTCCAAGTGGAATAAAAAAATTTAGAGAGAGGAAACTAATCAGAATCCCAGAAGTTGACTCACCCCCCTGCAATGATCTATATATGGATTCTCATCCCAGAGATCCAGGGGCTGGAATTTTGTATCTTGTAAGGAAGTGTTGTTGGTTTCTTGTTGGAATATCATAGTGTTGGGTGATCTAAGCTTTTCATGAGGTGAAAGAAGGGATTTCATGCTGGAGGATGACGCTGGGTCAGAACAATTGGTTGTAATCCTCTTTTCTTATTCTTGATATTAATAAAGCTATTCAAGTTTTCCTTCACATTCTTGTATGTTTGATGATATATGCATTTGTATGGTCAATATACATCTGGTCCTATATTGTTTATGATTGTAGATCTCTGTTCTTCGATAGTATTATGCTACTTTGATTCCACAGGTGCTCTTTGAAGCTGGGTAGATGAAGGAGAATCGGCAAGGATATGTTAGAAGGGAGAGGAAACGAGTAAGGAACCAAGCGCAAGACTAAGGTTGGTGTCCTTCATTCCACTCTTATCTACTTCTCATAAAGTAAAACGAAAGTGGTTTTAGTTTGTTTATTTCTAAGATAGCTACCAGTCTTAGTGGGACTAGTAGCTCCGAGTGGACACTAGATTTCCCAATAACAAGGAGTTGCAGCAGTAGGAGTGGAAGGAGGTTTTCGCAAAACGAAACAACCAAGAATATTGTGAGATCTTTAGGATGTATGGACATCTACCATGGATGTGCCCAATACTGTAGAATTACTCTAATGTCCCTAATAACAACTACTGTAAGTTTTGTGCATCCACAACTGATTTGAAAATGGGGCACTTAGGCTTCTTGTCCAACTTACAAGAACCTCTCCCACTTCCAAAGCTTATTTATTCCCAAGTCTTTATGATTAACCATTGAGGAATTAAATATGTGCATGAACAGAAGGTGTATGCTGGTGTTGTTTATTAAAATTGTTTATGTGCTGTAATTTAATGTGCTCAAACTAATATATAAATACATATAACAGTAAATAAAGAAGCAGAGACAATGCAGCAATAAAACACAAACAGAACAGTAATATTAATTAGGAGTTCATCCACCACTCTTTGGCTACGTCCCCGTGAGCTCTAGTCAAATCAACTAGGCTCTCTGGGATTATGGTATAAGTCCTTTTTACAAGCTCTTGGCTCAACTCCTATTGTTTTACATAGAAACAATGGGTTGAGACACCTTGTCATTCCCTGGCTCTTGAAGCTGTGGCTCTTGGCTTTGGCTCTTGGCTCTTGGTTCTGGGTTTTGACTCTGACTTTGGCTCTTTGGCTCTAGTTCTAGCTCTAACTCTTCGGCTCTAGCTTCTTTGGCTTCCAAGTGACACTGTTGGTTGCCCTTTTTCCTTTTGCGCTGCCTCTTTTTGCTCTTTTATGACTTAACTTCCTGCTTTGGCTTCGCTTTCAGCAACAACCCCCAAAAACCTTCAACAACCCTTGTCTCTGTCGTTCTGTGGCTTTTTAATCCAAATCGGCACCGTCGGTTCATTTTCCCTCTCGGGCTCTCTGGCTTCCTGCTTTGGTCCCTGAAATCCCCTCTCTGAGCGCTAAATAATCATTGCTAATGCCTTCAGGGGATGTGGCCACCTGTTCTACAACGGAACAGAACATTAGCGCTTGAAATCCCCCAGAAAGAGTCATTCCCTATTTACATAGAGAAACGCTGTAAAACACGGGAAAAATCACCAAATATTTGTTTATCGGACTTCAAAAGTCCTTAATTCCACTTTATAACACTATTGGGTCCACCCTTAATCCCTGTCGCAAGTTGCAATTTCCCGTTCTGTGGCTTCCCTTCGTATTTTAAAAATACATTAAAACGCTAAAAATCCTGCAAACTAGCCTTATGGTGGATTTGAAATAATATACATTTGCATTTAGAAACCCTTTCGGGTCCGGATTCATCACATTGGGACATTCCTTCACTTTTCATTTATTAAACGAAATATGCAAAAATAAATAGAAAATGCCTTTTGACAGATCTCAAAATATATCAACTATTGCCTATAGTCCCATCGAGTCTGACCATCGCATAGCCTATATATATAACGGACCCACTCCTTTGCAATGTTCTGACCCGATATTGCAATGCGACTTGTCGCAATTGCATATTGCATAAGCCTGAGGTCTTTCCATATGGCATGGCCTATGCCAACGCTGATTGTGATCTGCCGATATCGGTGATCATGATAACGCATCGGCCTGGTCCTATTGCATGTCTGCCTCCGATATCCTCCAACTGCCTTCGCCAATTGTGATTTTCCGATCAGATCTAGACTGTTGATCGACCAAATACGACAGCTCCTGTTCATTGTTGGTTTAAGCCTCTGATAGGCCTTATTTCCACCACTTCTTCATATTTTTAAGGCTCGATAGTGCTATCCACCTTTTTTAAAGGTTCTCCTTTTGCGCTAGTTTTGAATATGATTGAGGATTTTGAAGACTTAGAGGGTTTTTAGGACCCATTCTTAGGGGATTTGGCCTCTTTTTCCAAAGGAAAAAAAGGCAACTTCACTTTGTGATAACTTTTTCATTCTAAGTTAGTTTTTTACCATTCAAGGTTCATTCAATTCAGAATGAGGAGATCTTTGCAATGAGACTATTTCTGAGAGTATCCTTTGACTTTCATTTTCCTCTGATTTACAAAGGATTTGTGCCATTTGGCACCTTTTACCTCTTATATGAAGTCTTTTAGACATAGAAGCTTATCCAGGATCCATTTTTGGATCAACAACACATCACACTAACAGTGCCAAGCATTGGATTCTTTCGTAGAATGGATAGACAGGTCGACGTTTAGGCTTAATGAGTCCAACCAAGGAGGACGAGGAGGAAATGGGAGAGGAGGAAGAATGGGAGAAGAGGCTTTGTAAGATGTTACAACTGTGACCAAGAGGGACACGTTGCCAGGGAATTCTTACTCCCTAGGAGACCATGGTGTTCACAATACAAAATTAATACTCATGCCACAGAGGATTGCCCAAAACTCATTGCAAAGTGGGAAGGAAGGACCAGATAGAGGGGGGCTAACCTAGTTAACATCAAACCTCATACCGATGACAGTATTCCCACAACCAATATAAATATATTTACAAGAGGGGGAAGAACATGGGCGAGGATTGTGGTACGGTGGACCCACCCTTGATCGTTAAGGTAACATCCCCAAAGAAGTCATATAAGCCTGAGCGATAAAAAGAGTATTATCACGAGGCAACTAACTCATTCGATGGAATGACCGAGATGAAGGAAGACCAGAGAAAGAATGGCCACACACTCAACATTAATCATCTAATTAAATAATGGTTTAAATTATTCCTGCATATCGTCGAATATGAATACATGCTAAAGGAGTTGCGCAAAAGTTTAAAGGAAACATTATCGGTGGAGGAAGGGGAAGTGGAATGATCATCTGCCAAATTACCAGAAAAGCATACCAAAAGAGTGTGACCAAACAAGAAGAGAAGCGAAAAAGAATTCTGAATCAATGCTCAGGTTGCGAGATTCCAAATCAAAGACATGATGCTGGACCTAGGATTGGATTTAAACATCCTTCCTAGGAAAACATGGGAGGCAATGGGGAAGCCGCAACTGAAATACTCACCAATTCAATTGAGAATGGAAAATCAGTATTTTATTCTACCCATTGGAAGGCTAGAAAACGTAGAAGTATATGTGGTGGGCATGAAGACGTACACTGTATTCGAAGTAATCGACATAATGGGAGATAAGGACCCATATCCAGCACTCCTTGGGATTGATTGGGCCTATGAAAATTATGTCGTTATCAACCTAAAGAAAGAATTGATGATTTTCAAAGCAGAAGGAATGAGAGTGATACAACCCTTGGACCACTATCAAGGACCCAGGTTCACAGAATATATAGATGATAGGAATAAGCCAGGAATGGTAGACCATCTATATGCACTGAAAACGGGAAAAAGGGAAGATTACATAAATCCTACTGCAGGAGGATTCTTCAGCTGGAGGAGTATTCATAGCTTGGAGACTGGTTCAAAAGTTGCATGGTATGCATGGTAGCAAGGCAGATATGAAATCAATACCATAAGTTGTGCAACGATAGACCAGATAAATTGGATAGGAGAAGAGGTAAGTGACTATCACAAGTTCCACGGCATTGAACCAGTGGACATATTCTTGAACAGAGTAGACAAAGAAATGAGGGAAGATCAAAGATTCCATTTCTTGATATCACGCTCCTTGCCACACCACCAAGGTGGTGGAGAACACACTGTGAGAATGGGAAGCCATAAACAAAGCCATGAGGGAGAGGTACAATCAGGAGGAAGACCAATCACAAGATAATATGAAATACAAAGGTAATTCAAGTCCCAAGAAGCATCTAGAGGCCTGCATAAAAAGTTGGAAAAGATAGGGGATCCCGAAAGAAACTTGGGTACATGTATTCATACATACTTTAGGTATTGTTCCCCAATCTTGGTACGTGCAAGAGGAACTTTGTAGGAAAATGACATATTGGGATTCTATGGAGGCACATTTCATTAGCAGCTTCTCATTCAGGAGTGATGATACATGCATGACTGAGACTATGCATGAAATTAAATGAGTTCTCCTCACCCCAGGACAGTTAGTTGAAGGTTGTATTGATGACAATTTCCTATAATGTCTTTATCACACGGGTTCTCTAGAATATGCGACCTGCGAGAAGGTGGATGTAGAACCAGATGAGGATGGGTTATAAGGATTGAGACACCTGGCCTTTGAGGAAATAGAAGGAGAAATATACATACAGGAAAGTCCCTCATGAGAAGGGGCTCACCTTCTACCAACGAAGCTAAGAGAACAAAATGTTGGGATGGAGGATAAACCCAAAATGGCATCTGTGGGAGATTATTAGGATGAACAGACGACAAAAGGAATTTTTGACCTATTGCAGGAGTATCAGGACTTGTTTCCAGTGTCAGTAGTAGAGCTAAAAGGAATAAAAGGAGAAATAGGGGATATGAATATTGTTCTAAGGCCGGATGCTCGTCTAGTGAAGCACGGGCCATATAGACTGAACCCTAGGGTGAAGGAAAAGGTTAAGAAGGAGATCAACAAAATGTTGGAGGCAATGATTATATTTCTGATAGGCGAAGTAGAATGGATAAGTTCGATATTCATACAAAACAAGAAGGATGTGACAAAAATCAGGGTCTACGTTGATTATATAATTATCAACAATGCATGCGTGCATGATCCATTCCCAACACCTTTTAGTGATGAAGTCCTGGACAATGTAGTGGGCAATGAAGCATATTCTTTTATAGATGGATTCTCAGGCTACCATCAGGTTCGAATAGCTGAGGAAGACAAAAGGAAGACAACATTCACCACTGAATGGGGGTCATATGCATACAACATAATGTTGTTTGGATTGAAGAATGCACCTGCGGTCTTCTTGAGGATTTTCATAGCTGCATTCTGAGACTACATTCACAGGTTTGTAGAAGTGTACATGGATGACTGGATAGTATATAGCCCGCTGAAGAAACATACAAGCTTACTAAGGGTTATGTTTGAAAGGTACCGACAATTGCAAATTTCCTTAAACCTTAAGAAGTGCATTTTCACGATCCCATTTAGAACAATGCTATGCCACATCGTCTATAAAGATGGAGTATGCGTAGACCTAGCGAAGGTTGCGGAAATTGTCAACATGGAACCACCACACAACGTAAACCAACTGAGGTCCACTCTAGGCCATACAAGGTATTACCGGTGCTTCATCAGAAATTATGCATCGATCACAACCCCAATGGAGAAATTAATGAAAAGGACGAAAGTGTTCACTTGGACCGAGTACTGTCAAGTAACATTGGATAAATTGAAAGAGAAACTGGTATGTGCTCCCATCCTTGTCTACCCAGATTGGAACAAAAAGTTTCATGTACATATTGATCCGTCAGGGATTGTGTTAGGAGTAGTCTTAGTGCAACCAAGGGAGAGAAATATGGATCACTCGGTGTATTATGCTAGCAGAAAGTTGTCAATTGCAGAAAGGAACTATACGAAAACAGAGAGGGAGGCCTTGGCCATGGTCTATTCTCTTCAAAAGTTCAAGCATTACTTGTTGGGTGCATCGTTCAATTTTTTCATAGACCATTCCACACTGAAGTAATTAGTAAACAAACCAGTATTAGAAGGTAGGATATGCCGATGTTTATTATTATCCCAGGAATTCACTTTCAAGGTGATCATAAAACCTGGTAGATTGAATGTTGGGCCAGATCATTTGTCATGACTGGAGACTGGAGAGAATGAAGGAGAATTGGATGATCGGTTACCCGATGTCGACTTGTTCCGAATAGAGGTGGTCCTAGATCACTTAGAAGAGATTGTTATGCTATTGACAATAGGGAAATGCCCAGAGGGGTATACAACAACACAGAGGTGACACTTAATAGTAAGGGCAGCAGACTACCAACTAATCATAGGACACCTCTATAAGATGGGCCTGGACCAAGTCCTAAGACGTTGCATACTTCAACATGAAAGAGAAGATGTGTTATGGGAATGTCACGTGGGGGTCGCAGGAGGCCATGTGGGAGGAAAAGCCACTGCAAGGAAGATACTGCATGTAGGACTATGGTGGCCAACCCTTCACAAAGATTCTAAGGAATATGCTAAGAATTGCGATGTTTGTTAGAGGGTTGTGAATCCTTCGCAATAGGATGAACTTCCTTTAAATTTCGTTCATACAATGCAAATATTCGAGAAGTGGGAAATATATTTCATTGGACCCATAACACCACCAGCAAGGCATTCACCCACAAGATACATAATAACTTCTACTGAATATCTTACCAGATTGGCAGAAGCAGCACCCGTCAGAGACTGTACAGTTGACACTGCCACAAGGTTTATTTTCGAGAACATAATCTCAAGATTTGGATGCCTGAAAATCTTTACAAGTGACCAAGGAACTCATTTTATAAATGAAACCATTGAGGCTCTTCTAAATAGTTTCATGATTCAGCATAATAAAAATAGTCCATATCATCCATAGGCCAACAGGACTATCGAGGCATTCAAAAAAATATTGGAAAAGGGTCTCACAAAGATTATATCTGCTAATAGGGATGACTGGGATGAGAGAATACCAGAAACTCTATGGGAATATAGAACAATGGCGAAGAGACTTCATAAACAAACACCATTTCAGCTAGCATACAGGAAGGAAGCAGTGGTGCTAGCAGAGTTTATAATACCAATCATGTTCATCTCTGAAGAAACAAGAATGACAGACAATTTAGCATTAAGAGAAATACTAATTCAACTAATGGAACTTGACAAATCCAGGTTCTTGGCCGAGTTTCACCAGTCAGTGGAGTAGAGAAGGAAAAAATCTTGGCATGACAGGAATATTAGGAAGAAGACATTCAAATTTGGACATCACATATTATTATACGATAGCAACTTCCAAAAATTCCCAGGTCAATTGTAGATGCACTAGGTGGGCCCATTCATAGTTGTGGAAATCAGAGATTCTAGAGTGGTAATATTGGCGCAATTGGATGAATACATGCTACAAGGATGGGTAAACGGTGCATGCCTAAAGCCCTTCCACGGGTCATCAAACAAAAACTCAAGATAGGGGGGGTCTCAGAAACCAGCCCACAAGTAGGTAGGAGGTAATAAAAGTTAGCCATTCATATTAACCAATTAGTTGAAGTCAAGTCTTTTACATCCTTTTTGAAAAAATAAGCAAAAGCATCAATAAGGTTGCGGCAACATTGTCATCACAGCGCAACTCATTTGTGGTTGGGGGGGGATAAGTAGAGTTAGCAGTCACTCGTAGGCAAATGCTTTCACATCTCTTAAGTTACACATAGGCAGACACTTTTTCAGTCTTTATGGTCACATGATGTATCTGTCCTTTCCGTCGTACTAGTAGCCATTTCCATAATAGGTAAAAAATAATGCAATTGTCAAGTGGGAGCCATAAAATCATTTCCCCATTAGGAACAAGTTTAGTTAATAAATAACCCCCATCATGGAAAAATTAATATGCCATGTGGCCCACTCTGTCATACCCTAGTCCACATCATGAATGGTAGGTCCAGGTCAGTCGACGCAGTAAAGAATGGCTAGGATACATGGGGAAAGTTGCCAAAGTAATTAGTTGCCAAATTCCTGTCAGGAAATGTTGTGTCAAGCCCATCTACTTAATTTGCAAGGATAATGAAGGAAGCTACATAATTTCAATTGCAAATAGTAGAGGAAATCCAGCCTATTGAAAATAGCAACAAGAAATGCTAAAAATAGAAGTGCTAAAATTAGAACTGCTATAAATAGAATTTTGGATACCTTCCTATTTTAGTTAGTCCCTGAACTAAAATTGAGAAGTAAAATTCGAATTTGTTCTTAGCAGTTGTTTGATTAATAATTAATTAATTCATCTTGCATTAATTAGTTTGAGAAAATCAAACATGGAGTCTATGTGAGGACATGCAACAGTTATCCCATTGATTGAGGAATTTATCCCTTAGTTAAAGAGATAAGGATGACTTGTAATTTTAGTTGTAATTAGTTAGCTCAGTTAACTGAGTTAAGTCCAGTTAGATTAGTCCAAATAGTTTGCTGAAATAATTGTGAGTTCAGTTAGTTAATGCATGCATGCATGTAACTGCTGCACTTCCGATAACTAAATATTCTCTCATAAATAACTCATGCATGTCAGTTCAGACAAAGAACCAGTTGAGATCAGATGATGGGACAGTGTACTATCAGTTGTAGAAATATTCCACGGAGGATATCTCTTGCATGCATAAGGAATTCATTCCTTTGATATTGTGTAGTTACTTTTGGTTTGGTGAGTGTGTGATGAGGCCAATTCACACAGGTGGCAGCATTGGACCCCAAGGAAAACTGCACAAGGAAATAGGAGGCTTGGAGGGCTGAGAGAAGGCATATCTTGTGTCTATTTAGTCTGTGAGTTGTATTGTTTGATTGTACTGAGAGCAGGATAGCTTGTGAGATGATTTTTTGTGTAATCTGAACATATTTCCACTTGTATGATAATACAGAGATCAGGGTTTTTAGCTAAGGCTTTCCCCAGAGTATTCTTTTGTGTTCATGTGTGACTGATTTCTCATTCTCAGTTATATGTGTTCTATTAGATCTTGCTCATAATCGGTTAAGCTTCCACAAGTTTTTTGTAGAAGTAGATCTTGTATTTTTCTTTAGTATATTGCATAATCTGTTGATCTACAGTGGGAATTTCTACATGGTATTGGAGAAAAGGTGATCAAAGCGAAGAACAGTATACAAAGAAGGGGGAAGTTCAAAGTTTCAAGTTCCTGACTATATAAATCGAGTTCTTATCACATCTCAATTTCACCAATGGCGTTCAGTGGTTTAAGACTCGAGTACGCCCTTGGTGGCAGCTCGAATTATATAGCCTAGAAGGATCGTATGGAAGAAGTATTAGAGGACAACGGTCTAAAGGACTTCATTGATCAAGAAGTCCCCAAGCCAGCAGCAACTAATGCTATAGAATTAGTTGAATGGAAGAAATGTGTGGCTAGAGCAAGGAGAATCCTCCAAGAGGGAGTTCAAGACCACATTGTCTCGAGTCTCCATGGGAAGGAGACACCATTTTCAATGTGTAAAACATTGAAAGATCTATATCAGAACAACAGTGATCAGAGGAAGTTGGTGCTGAAAGACAAGCTTCAGAAAATCAAGTGTGAAAAGGGCGATGTGATCTCTACATATCTGAACAAGCTCACCACATGTAGGGATAAGCTTGGAAGTGTAGGGATCACAACAACCAGTGATGACATGGTGAGTCTTAAACTCCTCGGTCTTCCTAAGAGCTGGCATAGCTACCAAGACTTGGTTAATGGAAGAGAGAAACTGCTAGATTGGGAATGGCTTTGGTCGGATTTGATGCAGGAGGAGATAAGAAGAAGCATTAGAGATGGATCTTCATCAAAACAAGATGATGAAGAAAATATAGCCTTAGCGAGTAAGTCAAGGAAAGGGAAATGGAAGGTGTCCCATCCGAAATCCAGTTCTTCCCATGGTGGGAAGAAGTTTTAACAAATTGAAAGTGCGATGCTTTGATTTTCATGAAGTGGGTCATTATGCTAAGAATTTTCCACAAAAGAAATCTAAGGGATCAAATGGTGAGGCACTGGCCTCACAGTTCGATTTGGATTTCTCTCTCATTGTATGCATGGTTTCATCCATGTTGGGATGTGTTTGGTACGTGGACTATGGAGCCTCTTTCCACATGTCCGGCGATAAGAATCTTTTCAGTACCCTAAAGGAGAAGGATCTCTAGATGCGGATCGAGATGGGTGATGATGGAAAGTACCATGTTTCAGGTGAAGGTACGGTTATGTTTCATAGGAAGCATGGAGCTCCTCTCATCCTAACTGATATAAAGTATGTACCAGGTCTGAAGAAGAATCTTGTCTATGTCGCTATGCTAGAAGATAAAGGCTATGATGTAGTCTTTAGTAAAGGAAAGGTATTCCTAAGGCATATCGGTACTAGACAAACAAAGAGAATTAGGATTTGTGTAAAGAATCTATACAAGTTGGAGGTAGACGACTATGCTGCACTGAGTTCCAAACCAGAGGTGGTGCAAAGCCAAGTTGGCAATCTATGGCATAGAAGATTGGGCCACTTACACCATGGGGCCTTGAAAATAATGCAGCAAATTTCTACTGGACTTCCCAAGGCAAAAATGGAGCAGCTGGATACATGCAAAGGTTGTACCTTAGGTAAGTATGCAAAATCTTCCTTTCAGGATTGAGACAGTAGAGATGGAACAATCCTGGAGTGAGTTCACACAGATGTTTCTGGACCATTCTCTACAGCCTCCACTGCTAAACAAAGGTACTATGTTATTTTATTGATGATTTTTCTCGTAGATGCTGGATCTACTTTATGCAAAAGAAGGATAAGACCTTATTGAGGTTGAGTTTAAAGCCTTGGCAGAGAAAGAATCCGGAAAGAAAATAAAGGCCTTGCATAGCGACAATGGTGGATAATATGTCTCCCAATAATTTAAGGACTTCTACGTTGTAGAAGGAATTAAACGGAGTTGACGACACCCCATAACCCACAGTAGAATGGGGTGGTCGAAAGGAAGAATAGATCGATTGTGGGAGAAACTCGAGCAATGTTGCATGACTAAAGCCTACCACTGCATTTGTGGGTTGAGGCATGCAATACAATAGTATACTTGCAGAACATAAGCTTCCATTATATACTGGGGATGGAGACACCTATGGAAGTTTTTTCTGGGAAGCGACTAGATGTGA
Source organism: Pinus tabuliformis (assembly GCA_031772625.1). Lineage (NCBI taxonomy): Eukaryota > Viridiplantae > Streptophyta > Pinopsida > Pinales > Pinaceae > Pinus > Pinus tabuliformis. The sequence continues at coordinate 516,132,379 of CM062811.1, forward strand.
GTCACTTCAGGATCTTTGGATCATCGATTTATTTCCATGTGACCAAAGATTCCCGGAGGACGCTAGATCCAACATCTGAGTTGGGAATACTTGTGGGGTACACTGTTACACCCCACAACTATCGGGTGTACCTGCCTACCAGTGAGAGGACAGTGGTACATAGAGATTTGAAGTTCGACGAGCAGAAAGCCATGAAAGTATTACTTGAGAGGGAGCTCAAGTTGCATGCAGAGGAGGAAATTTCAGTTCCTAAGGAGGAGGAGCCTTAGATTGATGCAGAGCAGCCACATGTAGAGGATTCGGGAGTGGAGACATCCACTCATGCTGAGTCTTCCAAAGATGGGCAGAAATGCTCAAGGGAAGCTAACAGGTTGATGTTGGATGCGTAGGAGAATGTGGGACAACAATCTTCTCAGCACAGACAGAGGAGGTCACCCAAGCGGTACACTGGTTACATGGCGCTGGTTGGGGAGTGTGTAGAGTCTGAGCCTTCTTCATTCGAGGAGGCAATGCGGCAACCAGTCTGGGTTGATGCAATGGTGGAGGAGTACGACTCCACCATTCAAAACTGTGTTTGGGATGTTGTCCTAAGACCTCAGGAAAAGTCAATGGTGAGTTCTAGATGGCTTTAAAAGGTAAAGCAGGTAGCTGATGGCAGTGTTGAGAAACATAAGGCAAGGTCTGTTTCCCGTGGTTTCTCACAGGTCAAGGGGATCAACTACGATGAGACCTTTGCTCCAGTAGCAAGGTACTCATCTATCAGATCAATCTTGGCACTATCAACTTAGATGGGTTGGAAGATCCATCAGATGGATGTGAAGACAACATTCCTCAATGGGAAGATTGAGGAGGAGGTGTACATTGAGCATCCAAAAGGTTTCGAGACCTTCGATCGTGAGTCACATGTGAGCCAACTCAAGAGGGATTTGTATGGGCTGAAGCAAGCACCCCGTTCTTGGTACAATAGGATCGACAGCTATTTCACTGGGTTGGGCTTCACCAAGAGTGAAACAAATGCGAACCTTTACCACATCATGGTAGAAGGTAGGCCATTGATCATTGTTCTTTATGTGGATGATCTGATTTTGATAAGTGATGATCAGTTGATCAAGTCTTACAAGGAGGACCTTGCAAGAGAGTTCGAGATGAAAGAAATGGGTCTGATGCACTACTTTCCAGGCATGGAAGTATGTCAGAAATATGGCGAAGTATTTGTGTCTCAAGGCAAGTATGCCAACAAGATACTCAAGTGCTTTCACATGGAGAAGTGCAAGCCCATGCAGACTCCTCTAGTTGGGAACTAGAGGAAGGAGGATGCGACTTCAGGAGAGGTAGTAGCCGCTACTATTTATCGGCATCTTGTGGGTTTAGTAATATATCTAGTGAACACATGACTAGACTTATGCTTTGCAGTGAATCTGTTGTTTTTGGGAAAACTAGTTTTCCTAAATAATGCTAGCTCCTCTAGTTTTGGCAGCTACCCTAGAAACCACAGTTTAAAGCAATTCAATGATTTCTTCTATGTGTAATAGATAAGAGAAAGATAATGGAACCAAGTTGGAACTTCCACTTAATCCCTTGCTTGATGTCTCTCCCCTTTTACAGATCCTGCAACTCCTCCCTGTACTTAACACGCCTGGAGAGTACTTGCACAAGTAGAACAACAAAGAACCGTCAAAGCATCATGATCTATTACAACATAAACATTACATAATCAAATATATAATGAACAAATGATAACATTCACAAATGATAACATTCACAATTACACAATCATATGGAAGAAAACTTGAAGATCTTTATTAATAGAAAGGAGCATTACAACCTAGTTGTCTGATCCAACATCATCCTCCTTGCTTCAATCCTTCTTCACCTCATGAAATAGCAAGATCACTCCAACAAGAATAAAATACTCTCTCCTCAAACTACCAGCACTTTCTTGCAATTCACCATATTCCGGCCTCTAGATCTCTTGGATGATGGATCCATTTATAGATGTGTGCAAGGGTGTGAGTCATCCATGGGGTTTGATTAGTGTCATTCCACTTGTTACAATGGGTTACACAAGAGAAGGGATTGGAGATTTTCTTAGATCCTTTATTCATCCTTGGGTGAATTCAGAGAGGCAAGTGGCATAGTAGAAAGTTCTAGAATATTCCATGAGAAATCAACTGACAAATGTCCTGGACATTTGTCCATCCTCACCCGTCACACCATATAGAAGGCATAAATAGTATGCATCACACCCTGGTAGTGTACCACTCAGTACGCATCACACTTTTCCAATGGAGCAGTCAGTATGGTTCAATTTAGGCAATTTCTGGATGGTTTCTCAGATGTAACTTTTGGGGAATGATGTATTTAGGTGACTATGTCCTTTTAGGGTATGAAACAACTCTTTTAGGGGTTGATGAGCCCTAATACATCGACATATAAGTTGGGGTTGATGTGCCAAAATATGTCTATAAAAGTTTCCCCCTAAAGCATGAGGTCGTAAATATTCATGTTAGGTGAAATGCTTTATCATGAGGATCCGAAGTTTTGAATTGGAAGGTGACTAACATAAGTTACAATACAATACATCATCATAATATAATTTTTCAGGATCTAGCTGAGGGAATCATTCCCATGCTCAGATTTATAAATTTCATTTCATGTACATAGATCAGATAGTCGTCTGCAGATACAGACTCGTGATTTTATAGATATAGAGTCGCAATCCATGGTTAGGATGGCCATTTGTGTAGAGCCTTTGTACATTTTGATGTTTTTATATCCCTGAATATATCGCAGCTCAGATGGATGAAACTAGATGCAAGGTCTTCAAAGTCATTCAATCTTCGCCCAATGTACAAGTCAAACCATGTGAAGAGATGTTCTAAAGTCGAACATGGAAAGACATCGCCTGATTACCAGCCAATGATGTAAGCTGTTAACAGACACGAGAGGAATCACCGATAATGAAAATGATCCTCAATGTACTACTGTACAATTCACGTGGTGTGAATACATGATCCGATGTTGAGCACCACGCAAAATCTTTCGGTCGAAGGCCATTGATGTTAACTTGTCGCCGGAAGTGAGAAACTTACCATTGATGTATGCAAGCTTCAAAGCACTGAAAGGGTCATTTCTAATTCAACTTCTTTGATAATGAGCTGAAGTCGACAAGAAGCGACTTGTCGTAGGAGGGCCTTGATGTATCCCACATCTACGACATGAAATGAAGCAAATGATTTCTGGAGGTGAAAAATAAGATGATGACACAAGGTTTAGGAATGGAAGTCATGAAAAAATGAAGGTTGAAGGTATTGCAATGTATGAGACATTAATTGGATGGTGATTTCTCAACTGAATGACTTCTCTTGAACATGTCAGCGACACTGAGATGAATTGGTAGCGTTAACCCCAAAATATGGATGGTATGAAAGACCAATGGTGAGATGACTAGTGAACGAAATAACCCAACCCAACTCAATAATGGTGATGAAGTGAAAGAGTCATGTTCAAGAGCGACTTGCTACCATAAATTCTTCAAGTTTTCTTCCCCTTTTTCCCTAGTCATTTCTGACCAGTACCTCTTTATTTTTGTCAAGCTTGAGAAGGATAACATATGCTTGTTCTATAATTCGCCCTTTAGGCAAACCTGTCGCTAGTTAATATTTTAATGAGTCTAGCGACAGTGAAACTCGGTCTCGTCTAGATGGACAAGTTTGTCACTATTGTTTTAACGAGTTTAACGACAAGGATAACTTGGTCCTTTTCATGTTTAGAGAGATTGAAAAGGGACGAAAAGAAAAATCCATATGTTCTTTTTCATAAATTAATCCCTCAGGTTTGAAAAAGGATAAAATAATACAGGAGGGATGACATTTCCAGTACTTTAACAAGCCAGAAAATACAAGTGCTCGAAAATATTTTCATCTTTAGAGAGTCTAAAAAGGGTTTTAAAGAGGACTCTATTTTGAGAAACGAGTGGTGTCTAGGGTAGCAGCTGGTTCCAGTGATGTTGGAACTTCTCAAAACATGTTGATTTATGTGAAGAGGCTAGCTAATAAGACCACTCATTGCAACTATTCCTCAAAACGGGTAAAACAACCAAATGAAAGCGTATGATCGGCCAAAGAGATGGTGGTGATGAGATTAAAACAACCAATGCTCAAAAGGATGACAGAATGGAAATCAAAAGGGTTAAAAATTGAAAATGGGTTCATTTTTAGACAAGCTTGAACCATGGGGAACTATGCTTGGATTCAGTTTCATGTTTACACAAGCTTGAAATGAACAAACTATGCTTGGCTTCAGTTTCTTTTTTACACAAGCTTAAAATGAAAAAATATGCTTGAATTGGTTTACATGCCCCCAACATGATGAAAAGGAGAGTCTCCTGTAACCAGATGGAAATCACTGTGGTGAAGCAGGATGGTTATCCAACACCTCTTTGGCTTCATTCAAATAGACAAAGGTGAATGGTGTCATAGACCAATCACATAACCTACAGGGAAAATTATCTTTACCATTAGGCGCATGCCCCCCAAGCTTCATTACATTCACCTAGGTAGACTACTCATGGCTATCAGGTGGATGGAATGAAGGTTCTTTTACGAGATCAAGTGAACGACTCGATTGGAAAGTTGGGACCTTGTTTCATTTTTTAAAAGCGCTTGACACAAGACAAGGAGTTATTCTCGTAAGAGTTGTTTCATTTTCTTTAATGAGATTGACACAGTAAAGAACTATCCTCATACTCCTTGGTTTCATTTTTTAACAAGGTTGACACAAGACAAGGAACTATCCTTGAAAGACTCTTGGTTTCATTTTTTAACAAGGTTGACACAAGATAACGAACTATCCTCGGAAAAACTAGTATTCCTAAAGAATGCTAGCCCTCTAGGTTTGGCAGCTACCCTAGAAACAACAGTTTAAAGTAATTTAATGATTTATTCTATGTGTAACAGATAAGAGAAAGATAATGGAACCAACTTGGAACTTCCGCTTAATCCCTTGCTTGATCTCTCTCCCCTTTGATAGATCCTGCAACTCCTCCCTGTACTTAACACACTTGGAGAGTACCTGCACAAGTACAACAACAAAGAACCATCAAAGCATCATGATCTATTACAACATAAACATTACAGAATCAAATATATAATGAACAAATGGTAGCATTCACAAATGATAACATTCACAATTTCACAATCATATGGAAGAAAACTTGAAGAGCTTTATTAATAGAAAGGAGAATTACAACCTAGTTGTCTGATCCAGTGTCATCCTCCTAGCTTCAATCCTTCTTCACCTCATGAAATAGCAAGATCACTCCAACAAGAATACAGTACTCTCTCTTCAAACTATCAGTAGTTCCTTGCAATTCACCATATTCCAGCCTCCAGATCTCTTGGATGAGGGATCCATTTATAGATGTGTGCAAGGGTGTGAGTCATCCATGGGGTTTGATTAGTGTCATTCCACTTGTTACAATGGGTTCCACAAGAGTAGGGATTGGAGATTTTCTTAGATCCCTTGTTCATCCTTGGGAGAATTCAAAGAGGCAAGTGGCATAGGAGAAAGTTCTAGAAGATTCCATGAGCAATCAACTGACAAATGTCCCAGAAATTTGTCCATCCTCACCCATCACACCCTATATAAGGCCTAAACAGTATGCATCACACTCTGGCAGTGTACCACTCAGTATGCATCGCACTTTTCTAGTGGAGCAGTCAGTATGGTTCAATTTAGGCAATTTCTGGATGGTTTCTCAGATGGAACTTTTGGGGAATGATGTTTTCAGGTGACTATGTTCTTTTAGGGTATGAAACAACTCTTTTAGGGGTTGATGAGCCCTAATAAATCAACATATAAGTTGGGGTTGATGTGCCTACATATGTCTATAACAATTTCACCCTAAAGCATGAGGGTGTAAATATTCATGTTGGGTGAAATGATTTATCATGAGGATCCGAAGTTTCGAACTAGAAGGTGACTAGCATAAGTTACAATACAATACATCATCATAATAAAAAATTTCATGATCTAGCTGAGGGAGGCATTCCCATGCTCAGCTTTATAAATTTCATTTCATGTACATAGATCAGATAGTCATCCGCAGATATAGACTCGTGGTTGTACAAATATAGAGTCGCAATCCATGGTTAGGATGGCCATCTGTGTAGAGCCTTTGTACATTTGATGTTTTTATATCCCTGAACATATCGCAGCTTGGATGGATGAAACTAGATCCGGGGTCTTCAAACTCATTCAATCTTTGCCCAATGTACAAGTCAAACCATGTGAAGAGATGTTCTGAAGTCAAACATGGAAATACATCGCCTGATTACCAGCCAATGATGTAATCTATTAACAGACGTGAGAGGAATCACCGATAATGAAAATTATCCTCAAGGTACTATAGTACAATTCACGTGGTGTGAATACATGATTCGATGTTGAACACCACGCGAAATCTTTCACTCGAAGGCCATTGATGTCAACCTGTCGCCAAAGTGAGAAACTTACCATTGATGTATGCAAGCTTCAAAGCACTGAAAGGGTTGTTTCTAAGTCAAATTCTTGGATAATGAGCTGATGTCAACAAGAAGTGACTCATCATAGGAGGGCCTTGATGTATCCCACATCTACGACATGAAATGAAGCAAATGATTTCTGGAGGTGAAAAACGAACTAACGACACAAGGTTCAGGAATGGCGGTCATGAAAAAATGAAGGTTGGAGGTATTGCAGTGTATGAGACATTAACTAGATGGTGATTTCTCAACTGAATGACTTCTCTTGAACATGTCGGTGACACTAAGATGAATGGTAACGTTAACCCCAAAAGATGGATGGTATGAAAGACCAATGGTATGATTACTGGTGAATAGAATAACCCAACCCAACTCAATAATGGGGAATGATGTATTCAGGTGACTATGTTCTTTTATGGTATGAAACAACTCTTTTAGGGGTTGATGAGCCCTAATACATCAACATATAAGTTGGGGTTGATGTGCCCAAATATTTCTATAACATTTGGCCCCTAAAGTATGAGGTCGTAAATATTCATGTCGGGTGAAATACTTTATCATGAGGATCCGAAGTTTCGAACTGGAAGGTGACCTGCATAAGTTACAATACAATACATCATCATAATATAATTTTTCATGATCTAGCTGAGGGAGGCATTCCCATGCTCAGCTTTATAAATTTCATTTCATTTACATAGATCAGATAGTCGTCTGTAGATACAGACTCGTGATTCTATAGATATAGAGTCGCAATCCATGGTTAGGATGGTCATCTAGGTTCGATCCCCAACAGAGTCTCCAATTTTTTTATGGGAAAACTAGTATTCCTAAAAAATGCTAGCCCTAGAGGTTTGGCAGCTACCCTAGAAACAATAGTTTAAAGCAATTCAATGATTTCTTCTATGTGTAACAGATAAGAGAAAGATAATGGAATCAACCTGGAACTTCTGCTTAATCCCTTGCTTGATCTCTCTCCCCTTTGACAGATCCTGCAACTCCTCCCTGTACTTAAAATGCTTGGAGAGTACCTGAACAAGTACAACAATAAAGAACCGTCAAAGCATAGTGATCTATTACAACATAAACATTACAGAATCAGATATATAATGAACAAATGATAACATTCACAAATGATAACATTCACAATTGCACAATCATATGGAAGAAAATTTGAAGAGCTTTATTAATAGAAAGGAGAATTACAACCCAATTGTCTGATCTAGCACCATCCTCCTAGCTTCAATCCTTATTCACCTCATGAAATAGCAAGATCACTCCAACAAGAATACAATACTCTCCCCTCAAACTATCTGCACTTCCTTGCAATTCACCATATTCCAGCCTTTAGATCTCTTGGATGAGGGATCCATTTATAGATGTGTGCAAGGGTGTGAGTCATCCATGGAGTTTGATTAGTATCATTCGACTTGTTACAATGAGTTCCACAAGAGAAGGGATTGGATATTTTCTTAGATACCTTATTCATCCTTGGGCGAATTCACAGAGGCAAGTGGCATAGGAGAAAGTTCTAGAAGATTCCATGAGCAATCAACTGACAAATTGTTGCACAAAAATTGTCACCTTGACATTCTGCAATCTGTGTGAGTCCATTACCACTCGTACTTTCCTCCTTTGCAAGTCTTAAGCCTCAGTTCCTCATATCAAGCCTTCAAAATAAGAGAAAGCCCTCAAAAGTCGATAAAACTTTGGTCCCACACTTTCTCTTAGCAATACCCGCGGTCCCGCAGCTAAAGTTCATGTCCCCTCCGCACCTAACCGCTCTGTCTCTGTGTTATGGGTGTAGACCCTTGTAAAAGTCAAAAAGGTGCAAGTATATTCTTAAAAACTCACTTTGAGTCATTTCTAGAAGCTTCTGGAAGGAATCTTGAGGTGGCAAGTTCGCTCCCTTAAGGTTCATGCATCCCATACCTTAAGGAGCTAACCCCTTAATGTGAGGAGCTTATCCCTTTGAAGGAGGAGTCTATCCTTTCATAGGTTGACCTGTAACCTCCTTCCTCTGCACTATAAAATGAAGCATTAGGCTGGTTACTTGGGAGGTCAAAAGCTGAATATTTTTGAGGTGAAATGCTGCTAGAACTTAGTCTTCCTAATTGAGCTTTTATGAGGAGAGATTACATACCTCTTTGATCTCATTTGGAAGAGTGTAAGGCTTGTCAAAGTAAAGGAGATTCTTGTTTCGGACCCTGGGAAGAGCTTGTTCAACATCAAGGTTGAAAAGTTTGTAAGGTTCTTCTACTTCAAAGTTAATACAAATAAGTTTGTTTTTCTCAATAAGCTGTATTTTATGGTTTATTTTATGGATTCCTTGATCACCATAATGAACATGATCTATGATATTAACTATGGTATTAGCTATGCAGGTTTTATTTGATGTTTTCTTGTTTGTGTTTGTAGGTTCTCAAAAGGAAACTCTTTCGGACGGTTGAAGGATGGTTGTTTCAAACTAGCGTTGGACTTAAGGTAGGGTCTAAACACCTCTATAGCTTTTATTAATGAATCACATATGTTTAGAGAAAGATAGATTTGCTTGTTTGCTTGTTGCTAGATATCTTTTGATACTAGGGAGATCGGCCTTGTCTGCAAGATCGATTTATCCAACCAACAAATTGGCGACTCGGCGTTAACTACATCCCGCATCATGAGGCTGTGTGAGATCCATAGAACCCCACAACCAGTATAATCCTCCATCCATGTTTGTTGTTGTGGGACCACTGACACGTACCGGACCGAGGACCATATTCCCAAAAACCTTACCATCCAGTTCAAGAATGAATCTAGTTCTAGCAGTGACACACCACACATCAAGATGAGAACCTAATCATGTATCTTATCTTATCTTAAGAGAACCGTAATCACTCTTGCAGCTGTCTCTTGTAGCATCACCGTAAAGCTGGGGATCGAACCCAGAATCTCTGGTTTCGCAGAAAACCCGGGTCTTAGTTTTTCACCACCTCGAATTCCTTTTCATCCTACGCCCAGAGGTTATTATCCTCCTTTGAATATGTCGAAATGGTCATCTATGTTTTCTCAAAACATTTTTATATGGTGGTCCTTCTGTTCCTTCAGGGTACCAGTCACTCACTGGTACTTTTTCAAGAGCATCTCCTCAACCAATTGAACATGAGAAATCAACTATTAATAACGAAACTCAAGCGTTGAGCGTAGAAGAAATTCTTATGATGTCTGGTAATATTCCAAATCCACAAGTCAGTCACTGCCTGGAGGGCAACCCCAAGGTAGTCAGTTACCACCTGTAGGGCAACCTCAAGGTATTCAGTTACCGCCTGGGGGGAAACCTCAAGGTAATCAATTATCACCTGGGGGGCAACCTCAAGGTAGTCAGTTAACACCTGGGGGGCAACCTAAAGGACGGTACATAATGTCAGGACAGTAAATACCTCAAGGTCAACCCCAGACTTAGTACATACCTCAAGGTCAACCCCAGTTTCAGTACATGCCTCAAGGTTATCAACCTCAAGGTCAATACCCAACTTAAGGTTTCCAACCACCTTTTGGTCAACCATTTGTACAAGGAGCTAGAAATGTACCACTTCATTATTAGCCCTACGCTCAACCTAGTTATGGTCCTCCATATGCACAACCTTTTATGGGTCCATACCCCGGAATGAATATGGTGTGGGATACATCTCAAGACTATGCAACCTAATGTGCAGTTATCAAGTCAACCTGGACAACCTTTGGTTTCTGGTCCAACCCAACAACCTGTCCAATCTACTGTTCAAACCTCTGCATTTGGTATAGTTCGGCAACCTGGGCCTAGTTCACCTCGAACTCCACCTCAAACTGCTATTGTAACTATTGCGGCTTCTGTTCAACCTACCACACCTGTTTCTGGAGTATCAGTAGCTCCAGTTTCTACTGTTCCTGTGTCAATGCAAACTCCTCAGGCCTCTTTACCACAATCAGGACCCACAGTTCAAACTTCGGTACAGATGCCTGCAGGACAAGCTAGTCGAAGTACGGTTGTCACAAGTCAACCACAATTTACTTATCAACCATACCAAGGATAGTACCAATTCGCTCCTACTGTACAAAACCCAATTTATCAGTATCAACCATACCCTGGATATACTTTTAGTAGCCTCAACAACCCCAATTTTGTCTAGTTAATCCTGGTTTTCCGAGAGGTTATAATATTCCTAATGCAAATCCAATTCCAGGTTATCCTGGATATCCTCCTCCTAGGGCTGGTCTTGTTACCCAAGGTTTTTGAGACCCTAACTGTCAGTTACCTTTTATTGCAACTTTGGATTTACCTGATTTGTCGCGCCTTACGAACGATCCGATTTACTATCTTCCGTATTGGCCGCCAATGCCTAATAAGTTGCCTAGTGATATCCCGAAGTTTGAGGCTAAGTCAGGAGAAGATCCGTCAAATCATGCGATGACTTATCACCTCTGGTGTGCATCTAATTCCATTATTGATGATTCAATTTGCTTACGTCTTTTTCAACGCACTCTGATTGGTCTTGCTGCCAAATTGTACATTGAGTTACCACGAGGCTCTTTTTATAATTTTAGTCAGTTAGCCACTTCTTTCTTAACTCATTTTTAGTTACCTGTCAGATATGAAAATGGCACCGAATTTTTAACTTCATTAAAACAATCCACGTCCACATATCTTTCTGATCATATTCATGAATGGCGACGTAGAAGGTGTTTAGTGAAAGTTTTTATTCGGGATCAAATTTTAGAGGAATGGTTCATAAAATCATTATTACCTAAAATCACTGAAGATGTAGCTAAGGCAGGAGTTGTTACTGAAGAGCAAGTAATTGCTCAGGCTCAATACCTTGACCTCGTCTATACATAGTCAGGTACTTTACATGAAAAATCCCTGACCTTCCAAAACACAATCAAATAACTGCAGCTCCTTCAGGGTCTCATGCTGCTGATGGTATGATTGGTTCAATTAGTACCAAAAGCAAGAAGAAATCTTCAAATAATTCTTATCCTATTATAACTTTACCAGATTCCCCGACAGAAGACTCTTCCGCTAAAATTCCCGCCGATATCCATGTCGTAGAATCATCTACAACCAAATCAAAATCCAGTGGTAAAAAGAAGGGGAAGAAGAAAAATAAACAAAATTCAAAAGAGAAAACAGATAAAAATGAATCTACTAACGAGAAATGTAAACCTTGCTATGCTTGTCTCATTTGTGACGAGGATCATTTTACAAGAGACTGCCCACATCGAGTAGAGGTTTCGAAAATCGTCAAAGGTTCTCAAACACCTGTTGTCTTGAAGGATCCTTTTCCTAATCAAGATAGTAAGATGATTAGTTCTTCCTCAAATGCCTCAGAAGAACCCATTACGATGATGTCTCATTTCAGGATTGCGACGCGATCGCAATATTATGGTAGTAAAAATCCCGTTGGTGGTAAAGAAGCAGAATCTTCTAATTCAAACCCATCAACTACATCTCCTCCTAGTTCTAATATGCTACAGATCAAGAAACCTAACCCTGACTTAGTAATCAAACCACCTGCTAAAGGTATACTTCGAAAATCATCTTTCAATCCACATGCGAGAGCTGCTCAGAATTATAACATTGTTGAAGACTTAGCTATTTCCCCTTCAACAATGTTGGCTTTGGAAGTGTTGCAATCAAGCCCAGCACAACGTAAGTTACTATTATCGGCTATAGGAGCTGTTGATATTCAGGATTCGAACCTAATAATCTTCGATTTAGAAAATAGTACACCCCGCCTACCTCATCAAATGGCTTTCCAGATTCCAGTGTTAGTCAAAAATAGACCTTGCTTTCAGACTATGATTGATGAGGGAGATTCTATGTGTATTATGTCGATCCAGTGTTGGAGATCGCTTGGTTCTCCTACACTCAATCAGTCTCTGACGATTCTAAAGGCTTTTGATGGCCAAGGGTTCCATCCTTTTGGCATTCTACAGGATTTACCTATAGGGGTCGAAGGCAAAACTGTAAATCTAGATGTGGAAGTGGTTGATGCCCCTCTAGATTACAACCTTCTCTTGGGTCGCAGTTGTTCTTATGCTATGACTGCTATTGTTTCATCGATCTTTCAGCTTATCAAGTTTCCTCATAATGGAAAGATCATTATGATAGACCATATGACTTATTTTTCATCTGACCCAGCCTCTTCGGATAGTATTCAACATGTTAGTAAAATAACTATCCCTTAAAAGGATGTTGGGGTAGGTTTGATTAAAGATTCTAGTTTACTAGGAACATTTTCCTTCCCTCCTCCCAACATATCGCCTTCTATTGCAACAATTCATATGATTTTATCAAACACTATTGCTTTTGATGATCCTTGGATCATACCTTCCGATTCTGAGGTGGATTCATTTGGTAATGTGATGCCTTTGAGTTCCTTTGAAATTGCATATCAGGTTGTATAGTCGTTTTCTGACTCTTGTTCAACCAAAACTGATCCAATGAATGTGGTCCATGGGGAATCACTTTCAATAAAAACCTCAGCTTCAACAACATTTTCTGATCCTGTTCATACTAATAAGCAGATTCATGAACTTTTGTCTGTTGATGATTTACCATGGGAATTTCTTCATCATCAATCTTCGTTTTTACCTGAGCTTGATCATTTTGAAAATTATTTTTCATCTATTTTTATCACTAACTATGTCAAAGAACCACATAATCCATTGCAACATCCAGATTCTAAGTTAAATTTGGGAAATATCTCTCGAACGGTTCCTATTGACATTTCAGTTAAACCCGGAATTATTGAAAACATTCATATAGGTGCTTCCTGTACAGACGATGAAATCCAAACTTTTAAAGCCCTATTTCAAGAATTCCGCGATGTGTTTGCCTGGTCATATGAAAAAATTCCAGGAATCAATCCATCAATTGTTGTCCATGAAATTAAAACTTACCTGAATGCTAAACCTATCCGGCAACATTTGCATCAAATACATCCAAGAAAAGTTGCTGCTATTAAAGCTAAGGTTGAGAAATTACTTCGAGTAGGTTTCATTTATCCAATTCCCTTAACGGATTGGGTATTGAATATTGTTCCTGTTAACAAAAAGCAAGGAATGATAAGAATATGTATCGATTATAGGGACATTAATCGAGTTTGTCCTAAATAGAATTATCCAACCCCCTATATCGATCAAATTATTGATGATTGCACTGGCAGTGAAATGTTCTCCTTTATGGATGGTTTTTCCAGTTATAATCAAATCAACATACTCCTTGCTGATCAACCTAAAACGGCTTTCGTTTGTCCATGGGGGACATTTTCTTATTGCAAATTACCTTTTGGATTGAAGAACGCTGGAGCAACTTTTCAAAGGGCTATGTCTTACGCATTTCATGACATCAAACACATTGTGCAGCCTTACCTCGATGATTTACCTGCCCATTCATTACGTAGAGCGATCATCTCACTCATTTACGAGCAATCTTTATGAGATGTAGGCATTATCGAATTAGGCCGAATCCACACAAATGTGTATTCTGTATAGAAACGGGTCGTTTACTGGGATTTTTCGTTTCAAAAGCTGGCATTCATGTCGATCCCTCGAAGGTTGAAGCTATTGTCAAATTACCTCCTCCTTTGACTCTTTGCAAACTCCAAAGTTTGCAAGGGAAAGCAAACTTTTTACGTCGTTTCATTCCTAACTACGCCGAGATAACGAAAGGTTTTACCAGGTTGTTGAAACAGAATACTCCATTCTTTTGGGATGAGATCACTGACAAATCTTTTGATGCACTTAAACACGCATTGACCCATGCACCATTATTGCATCCTCCCAATTACAACCAGGATTAATTTTTGCACCTTGCTGCTTCTCATTCCACCATTGGGATGGTTTTAGTTCAGGAAGATGAATTCAACAGTGAACATGTGATTTAATATCTTAGTCGAACTCTGAATCCGACTGAGCTTAAATATTCACATGTGGAGAAATTGGCCTTGGTAGCTGTTCAAGTTGTCCAAAGATTTTGTCACTACATCTTATTACGAAAAACCACGATAATTTCTTACTATAACCCTATGATGTATATCTTGACCAAACAACTGCTAGGGGGCTAGTATTCCAAATGGATAGTTATCTTGCAGGAATTTGACTTGGAATTTGAAAAATCCAAGGCAAAGAAATCTTTGGTTTTGTGGAACTGATGTGTGATTTCCCACGTACTGATACTAAAACTGTGGCAGAAGAGCCCATTGCGGATGAATCCTTGTTTCTTATTAGTACTCTTGATCCATGGTATGGAGATATTATTGTTTATCTCCAAACCCAATCTTTTTTGCCTGAGATCTCACGATCTTAGTGACGGAAAATACATTTCCAATCCCAACAATACAATATTATTGGTCATACACTCTATCGTCATGGAGCGGATTTGATTTTCCGACATTATCTAACTCATGAAGAAGCTGAAAAGGTTCTGAATGACTGTCACTCTGGAGCATGTGGCGGTCATATGTTTAGGTATGCCACAGCCCAAAAGATATTGTGCACTGGTTATTTCTGGCCATCATTATTCAAAGATTGTATTTATGCAATCCAGAAATGCCGCAATTGTCAAATTTTTGATCGTAAGATGCGTGATCCACCCACTCCTCTCCACCCTATAATTGTTGTCGGTCCTTTTGCAAAGTGGGGTATTGAATTTATTACATGTAACCCTCAATCGACCGAGGGGGCATTCGTATATCATCCTAGCGGTAGATTATTTTTCTAAGTGGGCTGAGGCGATGCCTACATTTTCGGCAGATGGAAAAACTGCTGCAACTTTCATTTTCAATCATATAATTGCTAGATTCGGTGTTCCTCAAGCTATTATTATTGATCATGGAAGTCATTTTCGAAACATCATGATGACTGAATTGACAGATCAACTTGGCCTGCGTCACGATAGTTCTACTCCATATTACCCACAGGCTAATGGTCTGGTTGAAGCTATCAATAAAGTTCTAGTCACTATGATCCAACAAATCATTGGTATTCATAGGTTGAATTGGCATAACATGTTATTTTCAGCACTTTGGGCATATCGAACCTCAGTAAAAACATCAACTGGTTTCACTCCTTTTCAACTGGTCTACAGTTTGGAAGCAGTGTTACCTATTGAATGCAAAATTTTGTCATTGCAAATAGCCATAGAATTACTCCCAGTCAATTCTGAAGAGGAGAAATGTTTTTTGTACTTAACTAAGCTAGATGATAATTGATGCAATGTTGCATTAGCAATCGAAACTCATGCGAAATGAATAAAAGCTCAGTACGACCGAAATGTTACACCTCGTAATTTTTCGGAAGGAGACCTAATTTTATTATACCATCAAGCAAACGATAAGCTAGGGGCTGGAAAATTTGTACCTATGTGGCATGGTCCTTATATTGTTAAGCGAAAGCTAGCAAAAGGGGCCTATGAATTGGTAGATTTTGACAGTGTCTCTGTAGGTAAACCCAGAAATGGGCTTTATCTGAAGAGATATTATGCTTAAATTTTGGTGTGGAGATTTTCGTTAGATTAGTTTCTTTCTAGCTGGTGTGTTTTAGATTAGAAAAGTGTGCCTAGTTTAGAGAGTGCTTTTATCATTATTCCTGCTTATCTTGATTTTACTCTTGATATTACAAATGCCGATGTCTCTTCAAACATACATTGGTTTTGCTGACTGCTTGTCGTAATACACGGAACATTTCTTTTGCAGCTTGGGTTATATATTCACCCTCTGATGAGTTAGTATCTATGCATGGGGTAAGCCTCGGTCAAACAACGAATAACATTGCAGAGTATAGTGCAGTGATTGGGTTATTATCTGAATCCATCTCATTTGGGATTTGAAGTTTGATTGTTAGGTTAGATTCTGAACTCATTGTATTACAGCTGAACAGGATTTATGCCATTAGAAATCCAGTGTTATTAAGATTATTTTTGAGAGTTCGTCTCTTGGAACGTGAATTTGATTACTTTGAATATCAACATATTCCAAGATATTTAAATACATTAGCAGATACAGTTGCTTCTCGTATGATAAATAAACATTTGCAATAATCAAAACAGTAAATTTAAAGCAAATTCAATAACATGTTACACAAGATAGCTAGTAATAGTGATATATCATAGCATAGGAGTGTGTCAAAATATACATCGTCTTCGATCATAGGTTGAAAAACACCTTATGATTGGCAAAAATGATAGTACAAAAAGACATAAAATGTCGTATGAGTCTACAAAAGCGATCATCGTATCCCTGGTGATGATCACGATAAGAAACCACTACTCAGGCCACCCCACAAAGGAACCTCCTAAAAGGTCCTAGGACCCCAATCACATATCACTATAACCTAAGTGGAATATCATCTATGCCAGTCTCTAGAATATCTATTGTCAAATGCTCTAGATGATTCTCCAATTCGGTCAGGGTCTCTGTAGATTGGTCCTGTGGGACTGGTACTGCTGCAGCTGGGTGTCTCCTCTCATAAAGCTGGAGAGTGGCTGGTAATTGTGGACCCACATCTGCATTTAAAACTTTTTATTGTCAGTTTTGGACGATTTAAAAAAACAAAAAAATTAGTTAAAACTTAGAAAGTGTTGAAAATGATTTTACCTGAATCATCTCACTGCACTCCTAGTGGAAGAATCATGTCTGGGTCACTGTAATAATCCATCCCGACATATGGAAAATCCTTAATCACAAAGAGTTGGTTCCTCAACCAACGAAAATACTCAAGTGGAAATCGAACAACTTTTGAACCCTCCTCAGGGTGACAGGCCATCACTGCAACCCAACGCATTATCCTAGCCTCTCGAGGAAGACCAACCTCAACAAAAAGCTATTATGGGACTAGCATAGGGACCCTCTATAGACCAAAGCTCACAACCAAGAAACCGTATCCAATTTTTTTTAGTTTTCCGTTCTTTGCTCTAGTTAGTTGGCCTTTTACATTCGCCAACACAGCTTCACACCAGTTGAAGATGGTACCTCGATAACAGTCTACAGCCATTTGCATCTGGGATCCAGTAGCTACATGCAATGCTGCACTCCCGCATAGTCTAGTGACAATGAATGCAATAACCTTAAGTTCAGGACAATCGATAGTTTTAATATCGATCCGTTTGTCCTTTGTTTGATCATTGCAAAACTCCAATTGGAGACTAGCGACTGACTGGCCACCTAGCCTTGTCCCGGAAAGAGATATTCGTTCACCTCTCTTGGGCAATCCAGTCAAAAAATATATGTCCTCTAGCTCAACTTCGAGTCGGTGGCCACCAATCATGAAACACTTGTCCTGTATGTTCCACCTATCTACCAGCCATTGCAAGAAGTCTACTTGGGCCCTCATGCCTGGTATGGCCTAGAACTTAAATAGTCTGCATGCTCTCAATGCATCTAATGTGGGTTGATGATTTACTGCGGCAAGATCCACATCCTCGTGCTCGCGTTCCTACCAAATAAGCATTTTGTATGTCCTACAATGTAAAAAAGACGTATTAGAACAATTTAGTTCGAAAATTTTTGGGCGGAAATGGAGAAATTTGAGTTTTTAAAATCCATTTCGCGGGGTCCACACCGTCTAGTTACAGACAGTGTGTAGATCCGCACGCATCATAAGCAATAGGTGCGGACCCACAACTTTTTTCTTTGTAGAAAAAGGTCGGGGTCCGCAAGGGCCACATGTTGCACCTGTGGACCCCCACGAGCGAATTTCTAAACTAATTTTTCCCTTAAAAATCAAAATGAAAGCCTAAAAATGAAATGGAAACTATTGAAATGCAAGATAAGGATGATGTGGATTACCTGGAGCTGACGGTTTTCGGTTCCAACGGATGGATTTTCCGCAATATTCACAAGAATTTTCTTACCCAAAAGCTCTCACTTCTCACTCTGAAATCAAATGGTAAAAATGAATTTACAAAATCCCTTTTTATAAGCTTTTTCAAATAAATGAATTTTTAATTTATTTATTATTCACTTTAAAAAGGTAACTTTTTGATACATTTTTATTTATCTTAAACACGTATGAGTAATGTTTTGAGTTTTTGTGTATAATATTGGATTTTTTGGGGAAAATTGATCATTTTCAACAAAGACTACTTTTATCACCTTTTCGGACTCTTTCAAAATTTACAAAAAAGCGAAACATTGGAGTCCTCTTTAAGCTCTTTTCTAACTCGTAAAATGAAAAGATTGCCGAGTTTTTTCCTTTTTAAACTCGTTAAAAGGAATTAAAATGGCGGTCCACTTATAGCTCTTTTCTGACCGTATAAACATGAAAACATCGCTAGACTTTTGTCGTTTCAAGTTTGATATTGGCTATGAAATGACGTGTCTTCGATCGCTTTTTTACTTTTTCAGATCGAAGCCACTAATTATGAAAAGTACTCCTTGATCGTAATGGTCAAGCGGTTCTCTCAAGTATTATTTTATACTTTTTCGGGCTTGGGGGACAAAAATTTACGAAAAAGGACACCCGTGGAGTTTTCTTAAGTTTTTCTTCTGACTCCCTAAAATTGAAAAACACCTAGTTTTTCCTATAATGGACTCGTTAAAATTTAACAATAAAGGACCTGTTCAATTTTAGACAGGAACGAACCACTCCTTCTTAGGGTTTGAATTTTAAACTAAGTTGGACTCATTCGAAG
Source organism: Pinus tabuliformis (assembly GCA_031772625.1). Taxonomy (NCBI): domain Eukaryota; kingdom Viridiplantae; phylum Streptophyta; class Pinopsida; order Pinales; family Pinaceae; genus Pinus; species Pinus tabuliformis. The sequence goes on from CM062811.1 coordinate 516,151,555, forward strand.
GATGAGCTTATAAACAAGCAAATGTTATCCTCCTCAATCTTGTCAAAAATAAAGAGGTACTTGCCAGAAATGGTGGGGGAAAAGAGAGAAAAATGAACCTGTTTGTTACACTTTGTGTTTTAGAAAAGCAGTTAGCCACTCTTGAACACGACACTTTTTGTTCACCACGGTTGGGAAATCCTTTGCCTAACAGTTAATCAAACCATATTGAATGTCTTCAGCCAGTTTCTCAGTATTAGCTTTGGGTCAATTATCACCAAACCATCTGCAGTGTCGTTATGTGTTCAAGAGGTCAATTCAAATAAACCATTCATCTGCAAAATATCTGTCATCCATTTTGACCATCCCTGAGTTAGTCCTTGCCAAATATATTTCTTCAAAACTTGATCTATGATTTCATGTTGTGGGCTTGCCTACGACTGATCGCTTTCTATCGACTTCAGCTCATTATCTAGAAAGATTATCTAGAAATTGTCATTACCTTGGAATTTGCATGCCCTAATGGTAGGTTTCTCGCCTTCAATGATAGGTTGCATCATTGACCTTCGATCAAAGGATTCTATGGCATGTTCGACATCAGCTCATTTATTCACATTTCATGGATTGTACTGAGTACTTTGAGAGCCATTGACATTACTGGTGGTTTCTATCACACTTGTTAACAATTCACATCATTGACTAGTAATCAAGTGGTTTCTACCATGTTCAACTTCGACACATTCATTCACATGGATAGAATCGTACTAGTTCGGGAAGCAGAAATCAGGACCCTGGATCTAGTTTCTACCATCCAAGCTGCAAGGAATTTTGTTATTCATTATACAGTGGACTATTCATAAACAGATGGTTGTGCCCATAGTGTGTCTACATATGTCTATACTCTTGATGTATTACAAAATCATTCCTGTATCAGAACAGTTTAATCAGTTTTCTAGTCAGTTTTGATCTGAGTATGGGAATGCCTACCTTAGTGATGATATGTTCATATATATATATATATATATATATATATATATATATATATATATAGATATATTGCATTGAATGTTTTTATAGGTTCTGACTGGGGTGTCCACAGGATGATCCTTGAAATGATAAAGTACTTCACTCTTCTTAGATGACAAACTCTATCTTCATCTATTACGGACTTCACACTCTAAGGGACAATCTGTTGCACAAAAAATGTCACCTTGACATTCTGTAATTTGTGTGAGTCCATTAACACTCATACTTTCCTCCTTTGCAAGTCTTAAGCCTTAGTTCCTCATATCAAGCCTTGAAAATAAGAGAAAGCCCTCAAAAGTCTATAAAACTCTGGTTTCGCACTTTCTCTTAGCATTACTTGCGATCCCGAACCTAAAGGTCATGTCCCCTGCGCACCTGACCACTCTGTCTCTCTGTTATGGGTGCAGACCCTTGTAAAAGTAAAAAAAGCACAAGTATATTCTTAAAAACTCACTTTGAGTCATTTCAAGAAGCTTCTGGAAGGAATCTTGAGGTGGCAAGTTCGCTCCCTTAAGGTTCATGCATCCCATACCTTAAGGAGCTAACCCCTTGATGTGAGGAGCTTATTCCTTTGAAGGAGGACTCTATCCCTTCATAGGTGGACCTGTAACCTCCTTCCTCTGCACTATAAAATGAAGCATTGGGCTGGTTACTTGGGAGGTTGAAAGCTGAATATTTGAGGTGAAATGCTGCTGGAACTTAGTCTTCCTAATTGAGATTTTATGAGGAGAAATTACATACCTCTTTGATCTCATTTGGAAGAGTGTAAGGCTTGTCAAAGTAAAGGAGATTCTTGTTTCAGACCCTGGGAAGAGCTTGTTCAACATCAAGGCTTAAAAGGTTGTAAGGTTCTTCTACTTCAAAGTTAATACAAATAAGTTTGTTTTTCTCAATAAGCTGTATTTTATGGATTCCCTGATCACCATAATGAGCATGATCTATGATATTAGTTATGTAGGTGTCATTTGATGTTTGCTTGTTTGTGTTTGCAAGTTCTCAAAAGGAAACTCTTTCAGACGGTTAAAGGATGGCTGCAACAAACTAGCGTTGGACTTAAGGTAGGGTCTAAACACCTTTATAGTTTTTATTAATGAATCACATATTTTTAGAGAAAGATAGATTTGCTTGTATGCTTGTTGCTAGATATCTTTTGATACTAGGGAGATCGGCCTATCCGCAAGATTGATTTATCTGGCCAACACAAATGTCCCAGACATTTGTCCATCCTCACCCATCGCACCCTATAGAAGGCCTAAATAGTATGTATCACACTTTTCCAGTGGAGCAGTCAGTATGGTTCAATTTAGGCAATTTCTGGATGGTTTCTCAGATGGAACTTTTGGGGAATGATGTATTCAGGTGACTATGTTCTTTTAGGGTATGAAACTACTCTTTTAGGGGTTGATGATCCCTAATACATTGAAATATAAATTGGGGTTGATGTGACCAAATATGCCTATAACACCAGCTGAGTCAAGCTATGGTTCAGCCTACCAAGCTGTTTTGGAAGGAAGTGAAGCATGTGTTGAGATACCTCAGAGGCACATCTCAGTATGGATTGTGGTAGAGATGGACATAGGGAGTGAAGATTTAGGGATTCATAGATGTGGATTGGGTAGGGAGTCCATCAAACCAAAAGAGCACTTATTGAGGAATCTTCAACCTTGGTTCCGCTACAGTTTCTTGGTACAACAGGAAACAGAGGTCAGTTACACTTAGCTCAGTAGAGTTTGAATATATGGCTACTAGTCAGGAAGCATGCGAGGCCATTTGGATGCGAAAGATTCTAGTGGGATTGTTTGGTCAGAGGATGGATCCAACTATTATCTACTGCGATAATCAGAGTTGTATCAAACTCTCTGAGAATCCAATTTTTCATGATAGGTCCGAGCACATTGATATCCGGTATCACCATCTTCGAGATTGTATGATCAAGAGGATCATGTTGTTGCTGTATGTTTCGACTGAGAAATAGGATGTAAATATTTTGACTAAGGCATTTTCAAAATGCAAGTTCCATTTCTACAGAGATAGGATTGGGGTTACTAATAATCCCTTTCTTATTGAGAGGGAGTGTTGAAAATAGTAACAAGAAATGATAAAAAAGAAGTGCTAAAATTAGCATTGCTATAAATAGCATTTCGGGATACCTTCCTATTTTAGTTAGTCCCTAAACTAAAATTGAGAAGTAAAGTTTCAATTTGTTCTTAGCAGCTATTTGATTAATAATTAATTAATTCATCTTGAGTTAATTAGTTGGAGAAAATCAAACATGAAGTCTATGTGAGGACATACAATGGTTATCCCATTGATTGATGAATTTATCCCTTAGTTAAAGAGATAAGGATGAGTTGTAATTTAAGTTGTAATTAGTTAGCTCAGTTAACTGAGTTAAGTCCAATTCGATTAGTTCAAATAGTTTGTTGAACTAATTGTGAGTTTAGTTAGTTAATGCATGCATGAATGTAACTATTGCACTTTAGATAACTGAATATTCTCTCATAAATAACTCATGCATGTCAGTTTAGACAGAGACCCAGTTGAGATCAGATGATGGGATAGTGTACTATCAGTTGCAAGAATATTTCATGGAGGATATCTCTTGCAAGCAGAAGGAATTCATTCCTTGGAGATTGCGCAGTTACTTTTGGGTTTGGTGAGTGTGTGATGAGGCCAATTCACACAGAAAGCAGCATTGGACCCCAAGGAAAGCTGCGCAAGGAAATAGGAGGCTTGGAGGGTTGAGGGAAGACATATTGTTTTCGAGAAAAGCTTCTATTCAGAACGACCCTATCCCACTGGGTTGTGACAGAGACCTCAGAAACAAACAGGGAAAACTACTCTTGTATTCTCCTTTATGAACTATAAACGAAGATGAATAAGATGAACCAACCTGTATCTTGCGCTAGTTCTTTGATCCAATCTCTCTTCTCTTTGACAGCTTCCAACGATCCGCTCCCTCACTTGCCCAGTGTCACCAAGTTCCTGCAAGTTCACGGAAGAGAGAAACTACACAAAGACATGGATTTATGTTCATAAAAAGCTTAGGATCATATTTAAGCTAAACATACAAATATAACACACATCAATGATATACAAGCATGTAGGAGAAACTCAGATAGTTTTATTGATAAAACAAGAAGATCCAGGAGGAGTTACAACCGATGATTCCTGATCCAGCATCAACCTCCCAACATAGAATCCCTTCTTCACCTCCAACAAAGCATAAATCACCCAATACTCTTATATCTATCACAAAACCAACAACAATTCTCTGCAATGTACAAAATTCCAGCCTCTGGATCTCTTGGTGAGGGATCCATATATAGATGTATGCAAAGAGGATGAGTCAGCTCATGAATTGATTAGTGGCTTCTCTCTGTCAGTTCTTGCTTCCACTTGGAGAATGAGAGCCTCTTACTCATCACTGGTCGAATTCAGTGAGGCAAGTGTCATTGGAGAAGATTCTGGAAGCTTCCATTGTCTCTCCACCTCGTGGAATGACTCTGCCACTTGTCATTTCCCGCTCAACGCACCCTGGTAGTGCATTCAAGTGCATTGCAACGCACCTAGCCAGTGTATTTGGGTGCTTTGCAACGCAGCCAGCTAGTGGAGCACTTGAAATGATCCTGTTTTGACTAGTTTTGAGTAGTTTCTGGTGGAGAACTTCTGGGAGAAGCTGTAATTTGTTGACCTTGTTTCTTTAGGAGCTGGAACAACACTTTTAGGGACTTAGGATCCCTTGGTTTATGGACATTTCATGCTTATAGATGTAAGGCACAAAAATGTCTATAACAGTTGCCCCCTAAAGTATGAGGCCGTTTATCGGGTGAAATGCTTATTAGGAGGATCCGAAGTTCTTCTGATGCTAGGGAGGAGACCTCTAATAAGATACAATACAATACATTATTTTTACACTGTTTTCATGATCTAGCTGAGGCGGGCATTCCCATGCTCAGCTTTATAAATTCATTTTCATGTGCACAGGACAGACAAGCGTCTGATGGTAGACTGATGATTCTGACGAAGTCATCATCCTTTTGGTAGGATGATTATCTGTGCTGTAATGCTGTACATTTCAATGTCTTTATTTTTCTTGAATATATATCGCAGCCTGGATGGATGAAACTAGATCCGGGGTCTTCAATCTCGTCTGATCTTCACTCGAAGTACAAGTCGATCCATGTGAGAAATGTTTTGAAGTCGAACATGGAAAGACATCACTTGATTACCAGTCAATGATGTAAACTGTTAACAAGCGTGAGAGGAATCACCGATAATGATAATGACCCTCAAGGTACTGCAGTACAATTCACGTGGTGTGAATAAAGGACTTGGCGTCGAACACCACGCAAAATCTTTTGGTCGAAGGTCATTGATGTATACCTGTCGCCGGAAGTGAGAAACTTGCCATTGAGGCATGCAAGCTTCAAAGTACTGAAGGGGTGTTCCTAGATCAACTTATTGGATAATGAGCTGATGTCGACAAGAAGCGATCCGTCAAAGGAGTGACTTAATGAATCCCACATCAATGACACGGGACGGAGCAAATTATTTTGATGGAGGTGAAAACGATCTGGTGACATATTGTTCAGGGTGGCGATCATGAAAGAGTGAAGTATAATGTATGGTAGTGGATGGGACACGAGTGACTTCTCTGGATGACTTCTCTTGAACATGTCGGCGACACTTATGTGATGGATCGGTAGCATTTACCCCAAATGTGGATGGTATGGCGTGACCATGGTGATGTGACCGGTGAATGAAACAACCCAACCCGACTCTGGCACGGAGTGGAAGTGTCATGTTCGAGAGCGACTTGCTACCAATAAAGATTCTTTGAGTTTTCTTCCTAGTTTTTCCCCAGTCATTGCTGACCAGTACCTCTTTATTTTTGTCAAGCTTGAGGAGGATAACATATTCTTGTTCTATAATTTTCCCTTTGGGCAAACCCATCTCTATGTTTTAACGAGCCTAGCAATAGTGAAACTCGTTCTCGTCTAAAGACAAGTTTGTTGCTATTAATCTTTTTAATGAGTCTAACGACAAAGATAACTCGGTCCTTTTCCTTTTTAGGGAGTCTGAAAAGTTACGTAAAGATAACTCCGGAATTCCTTTTTCGTCATCTAATCCCTTAAGTCCGAAAAAGTATAAAACAATATAGAAGGGATGAATTTTCGATAGTTTCAACGAGCCGAACAAAACAAGCGCTCGATCTTTTTGTGCAATAATCCCTCAGGTCCAAAAAGATTAAAATCTAGAGGAGGGATAGCATTTCCTGTCGCTTTAACGAGCTGGAAGGCCAAAACTCGACAATCTTTTCATATTTTACGAGTCAGATGAAAAGAGCTTAAAGAAGACTCGTCTTTTGAGGAACGAGTGATAAAATGGGTAGCAGCTGATTCCAGGTAAGGTTTGGAATTTTCCAATCACGACAGTGTCACAAGGATGGCTAGTGAAATCACTCTTCGCAGCTGTTCCTCAAAATGGGTAAACAATCAAATGGAGGTGAATGATCGGCCAATGGAAAAGTGGAGGTGACGGTGCAAACATGACTAAGGCTTTAATGGCTGAAAATGTTTCATTCACGATGGTTATTTACCGGAGGATAGTTCATTTTTTAATGAGCTTAAACGCGGGTGGAAACATTTGCTCGATATTATGTTTATTTTTTAACGAGCTTGAACTATGTGCTAAAACTGCTCGATTAATCCAGTCATATGATAAGAATGTCTCATATGAAAACGAAAACTTTTAGATTTTTGCCCCACATCCTCTCTTTATGCAAGTTCGGTGACGACTAATCCTACGAGTTTAAAGGGTTAGAGGTCCTAAAAATTTAAAAAAATAAATAGTCGCCCCTTGCTTGCATGCCAAACGGTTCGCATGCCCCGAGGTATAAAACAGAGTTTCAAAGTTACCCCTCAATTTGCAGACAAAACATTTGTTCTATCAGGAGAGGCCTACCTCTTACAGGTTACCCAAAGATTGTTCTATTCGCGGTGCAAACAAAACACTTCTTTGGCGATGTCTACCAAAATAGACAAAGGTGAGTGACTCCGTCTGTCAACTCACATAACTTTGACAAGAGAATCTTATTCTAGAATAACCCCTCTTCCACCGACGGACGGGGTACAGACTAGTCATATTCTCCCACGGAAACCTACCCTATACCCGAAGTTTTCCTGCCGAAGCAGACCAGGACGCATGCCCCCTGGGTTTCAGTCATATCCCTCTGAATTACTCGCGCTTATCGGGAGGACGGACTAGGATTTGAGACATTTCTTGTGTGAAGAGACCATTTAGGGACGGTATATGACTATTTGCTATGCGTGATCCGGGAAATGAACGCTGGTCCACGAGCTTGACCACTCTTCCTTCGTGCGGAAAACACATTACTCTAAAGAGTGAGGAGACGATGTCTCCCATGCAATAAATATAGTCTCGTCCAAGGAGTAGGTTATAATCCAAGGGTCCTTGAACGACCATGACGTTCAGGCGAACTGTCTTCCCTCTCAATGTTATGGGCACATCGGGAAGGATCCCTAAAGGTCGACTGCTTCCTTTATCAAAGCCTGTCAGATTTCTCATTTCAGGCAACAACGATGGCGAACCAAGTGCTTTACAAGCAATAGAGGAAAGGATACTCACAGAAGCCCCCTCATCAATGATGGTACCAGCCATGACCATTCTATATATTTGAACGATAATTCGGAATGGTATGCTTGCTGGCAAACAAGGTCTGCCTAGTTGATTCCAGTCGAAGGATACAACTAGGTTGCTTGGAGGTGGGACCGAGTAGACGGCCAGGTATGGCTCTGACGAACTTCCTTCCTGTGGTAAAGGAATGGGTGGATTGCCCCCATGTTCGTCGAAGTCTGTGTTGATGAAGAGAATTTGGACGGTGTCATCCTCATTCTCTTCAGTGACAGTATCATTCAAAGATAAAACCTCTGAAGACAAGACCGGGTCAACTGCCACCTCGACCTTTTGACTTTCGTCTGGTATGGATTCAGTTGGTTTATCCTCAATGATAGACGCTTCAGCTAACCACTTGAGTGGGCCAGCTGGGTTCTCAACTAGTGACGGACTCGGCAAGAGTTTTTTATATCCAAGAGGAAGTCGTAACGGTGAAACCGGATGATCATCCAAAACTCTTTTAGCCTCGTCTAAGAAGGGACAACGGTGGAGGGCATGGTCGCCTTCGCACAGTCTACAGGGAAATCTAGCTTTCCCTTTTTGTCCTGGGGCTTCACTTTCACTAGTTGACGGTGTGCTTTCAACATGATCTCCAGAGGTTGATGACACCGGATTGTGCAAACGAGGAGACCAGTCCCTTAGTATCCGGGGGATGCAAGGAAAATCTCTGTGAAAGTGGTCTCCTCTACAAATGACACATGGCGATTTAGGCCTGGTCAATGCTGTGTGTGGATTCTCATTAGACGACACTCATTTTCCCTTATTCATCTTAGGCTCCTTCTTCTTTTTCTCTTTCTTCTTCTTTTCCTTCTTCTCCTTAGGAACTTGGTTTTTAGCTTTACTAGTCCCGTCAAGCGAAGAGGAAGGAGGAGAGGAATAATTTGAGGAAGTAGAAGGCTGGTGGGTAACTCTGGACTCGTCTAATTGCTGATTCGATTGTTCAGGAATAGTGGTGTTCTGAACGAAATTGGTTGAGAAGAGCCATACTGGCAAGCCAATTGTCAGTCCTGGAAGCGACAATGTGGCCATATGGGGCACACCAACATCTCCCCAAGAGGAGAAGGGACTAGGATTTCCACCAAGGGGAACTCCATGGTTGGTAGGCTCCATTTTCTCAACCTAAAGATCAACGCAGGAAAAGGGTATGAATATTCCGTTTAAAATAAATTTTAACACGCTTTGACAAAACTTGCTTTTTCAGTTTTAAAGAGTCGAGAAAAAACAAAAGATGACTCTAGTCTCCTTCGATTTTTAATGAGCCTGAAGTGACAAGTGCTCAGATGGACCTTTTCCTTAAGGAGTCTGAAAAGGAATGAAAGGGACTGCTCTGGAGGTCTAGGTAGAGGGAGTGCCAAACCAATCGCAAAACTGCAGAATACTTTTTAGGGTACGACAGTCAATCTTCCCGAATGCTGTGTTCAGTGCATTGCGATCAGTAGGGCGGCCGACACGGCTTCCTAGGGATAAAGGTTTTATGCCTATAGGGGTCTCCCAATATATACTCTACGGTACGTGGGAGCACAAGTCCGTACTCACACTTATCGTCTCAAAGTGAAGGAATCACCCAACCATCAGTGAGGACAACAGTTACCAAGCTTTGCGACGCCGGAATACGTCTCTAGCCTAGACCTCTAGATGTTGTGTGTTAAGTTACAAAGCGTTGTTAAGTTCATTGAATTTATTTTAGGTTGATCTTTCTTATGAAGTTTGCCTTTTGGGTTCACCACGAGATGTAGATGTAATTCCTAAAATGCAATCTAAAGATGATAAGCAAGCTTTTATCTATTTTCAGCAATGAAAATCCTAGCTACAAGGGGAAAAGAAAGACACAATCTTTTCTCAAAGAGCAAAGAGCACATTGTAAATGCACTTTTCCTAAATCAAGCCATACAAACTGTCAATATGCAAATGCACTTGTGCATGTATTTGTTTTTCACTTTCTTAATATTGATGCCTAAAAGGAAAGTTGTTGTACAAATTTGAATTCGATTTCAGGTGAAAAACACAAACAAGCTTCTTTCCGAAATCAAAAGGTAGAGACGATTACGACACTTTATGATTTTGAAATAAACACTTGTTTTGACACTAGAAATTCATGAATTCAAGCCAAAGGCAAAATTAAAAGCGTAATCAACTGTCAACAAAAAATATACTCTCTCCTAAGATCAAAACGACACTTACGACAGATCTAGATCTAAGGGCGACAGTATGACTAGTTTACTTTTGCAATGGGAAACTGTAAATGACGTAACAAACACACAAAAACAAATACAGTTTCTTTTATACAACTGAGGTGGAATTAATGCAAAGAAAAGGGGCTTTTAAACAGACAAACACACTGATCACAAGCTGCAAAAATCAGAGGCAAAACTGGAAAAAGTGAGCAAAGAACCTCAGCTAGGCAGGGCTAGGCTGAACAACGCACCTGCTGTTGTTGGGAAAAGTATCTATTCAAAACATCCCTATCCCACTCTAAGGTGTGACAGTGCCTTAGCAACAAACAAGGAAAACTACTTTCGTATTCTTCTTTATGAAATGTAAATGAAGAGGAAGGATAAACTAACCTGTGTCTTGCACTAGTTTGTTGATCCAATCGCTCTGTTCTTCGACAGCTTCCAGCTACCTGCTCCCTTACTCGCCCAGCTTCACCAAGTTCCTACAAGATCACAGAAGAGGAAAAACTACACAAAGATATAGATTTACATTCATAAAAAGCTTAGGATCAGATTAAGCTAAACACGCAAATATAACAAAACATCACTGATACACGAGCATGTAGGAGAAACTCAAATAGTTTTATTGATATGATAAGAAGATCCAGGAGGAGATACAACCAAGTGAGTCCCGATCCAGCATCTACCTCCCAGCAAAGGAATCCCTTCCTCACCTCCAACAAATCATAAATCACCCAATGCACTAATCTCAATCTCAAAACCAACAACAATTCTCTGTAAAGTACAAAATTCCAGCCTCTGGATCTCTGGGATGAGGGATCCATATATAGATGTAAGCAGAGAGGATGAGTCAGCTTATGTTTTGACTTGTGGCTTCTCTTTGTCAGTTCTTGCTTCCACTTGGAGGCTGAGAGCCTCTTACTCATCCTTGGTCGAACTCAGTGAGGCAAGTGTCATTGGAGAAGATTCTGGAAGCTTCCATTGTCTCTCCACCTCGTTGAATGACTCTGCCACTTGTCATTTCTCGCTCAACGCACCTGGGTAGTGCATTCAAGTGTGTTGCAACGCACCTAGCCAGTGTATTTGGGTGCTTTGCAACGCAACCAGCTAGTGGAGCATCTGAATTGATCCTGATTTGACTAGTTCTGAGTAGTTTTTGGTGGAGAACTTCTGGGAGAAGCTGTCATTGGTTGACCTTGTTCCTCTAGGGGTAGGAACAACACTTTTAGGGACTTTGGATCCGTTGGATTATGGACATTTCATGCTCAGAGCTGTAAGGCACAAAAATGTCTATAACAGTTGCCCCCTAAAGTATGAGGCCGTTTATCGGGTGAAATGCTTTATTAGGAAGATCCAAAGTTCTTTCAATGCTGGGAGGAGACCTGTAATAAGATACAATACAATACATTATTTTCATACTGTTTTCATGATCTAGCTGAGGTGGGCATTCCCATGCTCAGCTTTATAAATTCATTTTTATGTACATAGGACAGACAATCGTCTGATGGTAGACTAATGATTCTGATGAAGTCATCATCCTTTTGGTAGGATGATCATCTGTGCTGCAATGCTGTACATGTCAATGTTTTTATTTTTCCTGAATATATATCGCAGCCCAGATGGATGAAACTAGATCCGGGGTCTTCAATCTCGTCCGATCTTCACTCGAAGTACAAGTCGATCCATGTGAGAAATGTTTTGAAGTCGAACATGGAAAGACATCGCTTTATTACCAGTCAATGATGTAAACTGTTAACAAGCGCGAGAGGAATCACCGATAAGGATGATGACCCTCAAGGTACTGCAGTACAATTCACGTGGTGTGAATAAAGGACTTGGTGTCGAACACCACGCAAAATCTTTCGGTTGAAGGTCATTGATGTATACCTGTCGCCGGAAGTGAGAAAATTGCCATTGAGGCATGCAAGCTTCAAAGTACTGAATGGGGTGTCCCTAGATCAACTTCTTGGATAATGAGCTGATGTCAACAAGAAGTGATCCGTCAAAGGAGGGCCTTGATGAATCCCACATCAATGACACGGAACGGAGCAAATGATTTTGATGGAGGTGAAAACAATCTGATGATATATGGTTTAGGATGGCAGTCATGAAGGAATGAAGTATAATGTATGGTAGTGGATGGGACACGGGTGACTTCTCTGGATGACTTCTCTTGAGCATGTCGGCGACACTTATATGATGGATTGGTAGCATTTACCCCAAATGTGGATGGTATGGCGAAACCATGGTGATGTGACCGGTGAATGAAACAACCCAACCCGACTCAGGCAAGGAGTGGAAGTGTCATGTTCAAGAGCGACTTGCTACCAATAAAGATTCTTTGAGTTTCTTCCAAATTTTTCCCCAGTCATTGCTGACCAGTACCTCTTTATTTTTGTCAAGCTTGAGGAGGATAACATATGCTTGTTCTATAATTTGCCCTTCGGGCAAACCCATCGCTATGTTTTAACGAGCCTAGCGATAGTGAAACTCGTTCTCGTCTAAAGACAAGTTTGTCGCTATTAATGTTTTTAACGAGTTAAAAGACAAGGATAACTTGGTCCTTTCCATTTTTAGAGAGTCTGAAAAGGTACGTAAAGTTAACTCCAGAATTCCTTTTTCGTCATCTAATCCCTTAAGTCTGAAAAAGTATAAAACAATACAGAAGGGATGAATTTTCGATAGTTTTAACAAGCCGAACAATACAAGCGCTCGATCTTTTTGTGCAATAATCCCTCTGGTTCAAAAAGATTAAAATCTAGAGGAGGGATAGCACTTCCGGTCTCTTTAACGAGCTGGAAGGCCAAAACTCGGTAATCTTTTCATATTTTACGAGTCAGATGAAAAGAGCTTAACGAAGACTCGTCTTTTGAGGAACGAGTGATAAAATGGGTAACAACTGATTCCAGGTAAGGGTTGGGAATTTTCCAAGCACGACAGTGTCACAAGGATGGCTAGTGAAATCACTCTTCGCAGCTGTTCCTCAAAATGGGTAAACAATCAAATGGAGGTGAATGATCGGCCAATGGAAAAGTGGAAGTGACGGTGCAAACACGACCAAGGCTTTAATGGCTGATAATGTTACATTCACGGTGGTTATTTACCGGAGGATAGTGCATTTTTTAACGAGCTTAAACGCGGATTGAAACACTTGCTCGGTCTTATGTTTATTTTTTAACGAGCATGAACTATGTGCTAAAACTGCTCGATTAATCTAGTCATATGATAAGAATGTCTCATATAAGATGCCATTTTTTATGGAGCTTGCGTCTTACAAAGCTTTGCCCCGCATCCTTTCTTTATGCAAGTTAGGTGACGACTAATCCTACGAGTTTAAAGGGTTAGCCTACAGGTTTAAAGGGAGGACCTAAAAATTTAAAAAATAAATAGCCGCCCCTTGCTTGCACTCCAAAAGGTTTGCATGCCCCCAGGTATAAAATACGATTTCAAGGTTACCCCTCAATTTGCAGACAAAACATTTGTTCTATCAGGAAAGGCCTACCTCTTTCAGGTTACCAAAGATTGTCTCATTCGCGTTACAAATGAAACTTTTCCTCGGCGATGTCTACCGAAATAAACAAAGGTGAGCAGAGATGAGCGCCACTCACATAACTTTGACAAGAGAATCTTTTTCTAGAGTAACCCCTCTTCCACTGACGGACGGGGTACAGACTAGTCATATTCTCCCACGGAAACCTACCCTATACCCGAAGTTTTCCTGCCGAAGCAGACCAGGACGCATGCCCCCTGGGTTCCAGTCATATCCCTCCAAATTACTCGCGCTTATTGGGGGGACGGACCGTGGGTTGAGACATTTCTTGCGTGAAGAGACCATTTAGGGATGGTATATGACTATTTGCGATGCGTGATCCGGGAAATGAAAGCTGGTCCACGAGCTTGACCACTCTTCCTTCATGCGGAAAACAAATTACTCTAAAGAGTGAGGAGACGATGGCTCCCATGCAATAAATATAGTCTCGTCCAAGGAGTAGGTTATAATCCAAGGGTCCTTGAATGACCATTACGTTCATTTGAACTGTCTTCCATTTCAATGTTATGGGCACACTGGGGAGGATCCCTAAAGGTCGACTGGTTCCTTTATCAAAGCCTGTCAGATTTCTCATCTCAGGCAAAAGCAATGGCGAACCAAGCGCTTTCCAAGCAATAGAGGAAAGGATACTCACAGAAGCCCCCTCATCTATGATGGTACTAGCCATGACCATTCTATATATTTGGACGATCATTCTGAATGGTATGCTTGCTGGTAAACGGGGTCTGCCTAGTTGATTCCAGTCGAAGGAGAAAACTAGGTTGCTTGGAGGTGGGACCGAGTAGACGGCTGGGTACGGCTCTGACAAACTTCCTTCCTACGGTAAAGGAATGGGTAGGTTGCCCACGTGTTCGTCGGAGTCTGTGTTGATGAAGAGAATTTGGATGGTGTCATCCTTGTTCTCTTTAGTGACTGTGTCATTCGAAGATAAAACCTCTGAAGGCAAGACCGGATCGACTGCCGCCTCGACCTTTTGACTTTTGTCGGGTATGGATTCAGCTGGTCCATCTTCAATGACAGGCGCTTCAGCTGACCACTTGAGCGGGCTAGCTGGATTCTCAACTAACGAAGGACTCAGCAAGAGTTTTTTATATCCAGGAGGAAGTCGTAACGGTGAAACCGGATGATCATCCAAAACTCTTTTAGCTTCGTCTAAGAAGGGACAACGGTGGATGGCGTGATCGCCTTCGCACAGTTTACAGGGAGATCTAGCTCTCCCTTTTTGTCATGGGACTTCACTTTCGCTAGTTGATGGTGTGCTTTCAACATGGCAATCAGAGGTTGACGACACCAGATTGTGCAAACGGGGAGACCAGTCCCTTAGTATCCGAGTGATGCAGGGACAATCTCTGTGAAAGTGGTCTCCCTTGCAAATGACACATGGCGATTTAGGCCTGGTCAGTGCAGTGTGTGGATTTTCGTTAGACGACACTCGTTTGCCCCCATTCGCTTTTGGCTCCTTCTTCTTTTTCTCTTTCTTCTTCTTTTCCTTCTTCTCCTTAGGAACTTGACTTTTGGCTTTTCCAACCCCATCAAGCGAAGAGGAAGGAGGAGAGGAAGAATTAGAGGAAGTAGAAGGTTGGTGGGTGACTCTGGACTGGTCTAACTGTTGATTTGATTGTTCAGGAATAGTGGTGTTCTGAACGACATTGGTTGAGAAGAGCCAGACTGGCAAGCCAATTGTCAGTCCTGGAAGCGACAATGTGGCCATATGGGGTGCACCAACATCTCCCCAAGAGGAGAAGGGACTAGGATTTCCACCAAGGGGAATTCCTTGGTTGGTAGACTCCATTTTCTCAACCTAAGATCAACGTAGGAAAAGGGTATGAATATTCCGTTTAAAATAAATTTTACGACGCTTGGACACAACTTTTTTTTTCAATTTTAAAGAGTCGAGAAAAAACAAAAGATGACTCTAGTCTCCTTCGATTTTTAATGAGCCTGAAGTGACAAGTGCTCAGATGGACCTTTTCTGTTAAGGAGTCTGAAAAGGAACGAAAGGGACTGCTCTGGAGGTCTAGGTAGAGGGTGTGCCAAACCAATCACAAAACTGCAGAATACGTTTTACGGTACGGCAGTCAATCTTCCCGAATGCTGTGTTCGGTGCATTGCGATCAGTAGGGCGGCCGACACGGCTTCCTATGGATAAAAGGTTTTAAGCCTATAGGGGTCTCCCAATATATACTCGACGGTACATGGGAGCACAATCCGTACTGGCACTTATCGTCTCACAGTGGAGGAATCACCCAACCATCAGTGAGGACAACAGTTACCAGGCTTTACGACGCCGGAACACGTCTCTAGCCTAGACCTCTATGTTGTGCGTTAAGTTCCAAAGCGTTGTTAGATTCATTCAATTTATTTTAAGTTGATCTTTCTTAGAAGTTTGCCTTTTTGGATCACCACGAGATGTAGATGTAATTCCAAAATGCAATCTAAAGATGATAAGCAAGCATTTATCTCTTTTCAATAATGAAAATCCTAGCTACAAGGGGGAAAGAAAGACACAATCTTTTCTCAAAGAGCAAAGAGCACACTGTAAATGCACTTTTCCTAAATCAAACCATACAAACTATCAATATGCAAATGCACATATGCATGTATTTGTTTTCACTTTCTTAATATTGATGCCTAAAAAGAAAGTTGATGTACAAATTTGAATTTGCTTTCAAGTGAAAAACACAAACAAACTTCTTTTCAAAATCAAAAAGGTAGAGAAGATTACGACACTTTATGATTTTTAAGTAAACACTCGTTTCGACACTAGAAAGAGACAAATTCAAACCAAAGCAAAAGTAAAAAGTATAATCAACTGTCAACAACAAAGAAACTTTCTCCTAAGATCAAAATCGACACTTACGACATATCTAAATCTAAGGATGACACTATGACTATTTTACTTTTCAATGGAAAACTGTAAATGATGTAACAAATACACAAAGAACACCTACAGTCTTTTGTACAAAGGAGGTGGAATTAAGGCAAAGAAAAGGGGTTTTCAGATAGGTACACACACTGATAACAGGCTGCAAAAATCAGAGATAAAACTGAACAAAATGATGCAAAGAACCTCAGCTGCACAGGGCAAGGGCTGATCAGTGCACCTGTTGCACAGAGAAACTGAATTTCAGCGCAAGTAGCCCTCTCGAGACCTGCGTTGAAATGCAGAACCTCTTCACAGAGCCTGCGCTGGGGCAGAAACGAGACTTCTATCCGGGTTCTGGGTCACGGTTTGCAGTTTAATCTATGGATTTTGGCCGAGTAAAAGCAATCAGTAAGGTACAATTAGAGGGATGATTTAAAGGAGGACTAAGAGCTATCACAAAGGGAAATTAGAGAATTTGTGGATCAGTTGTTCAAATCATAAACAAATCCAATGGGTGGATTGAAGTAGCAGCTACTTTGCATTTGATAATGGCAATTGCAGTTCGATTGCTACTTCTGTGTTTATGAAGCAAACAACAAAAGAAACACAAACAAACTAACTAGACACGATCCACAGTGGAGTCGCCATTTTGTTGTTGGGAAAGGTATCTATTCAGAACGCCCCTATCCCACTCTAAGGTGTGACAGTGCCTTAGCAACAAACAAGGAAAACTACTTTCATATTCTTCTTTATGAAATGTTAATGAAGAGGAAGGATAAACTAACCTGTGTCTTGCGCTAGTTTGTTGATCCAATCGCTCTCTTCTTTGATAGCTTCCAACTACTTGCTCCCTTACTCGCCCAGCTTCACCAAGTTCCTGCAAGATCACAGAAGAGGAAAAACTACACAAAGATATAGATTTACATTCGTAAAAAGCTTAGGATCAGATTAAGCTAAACATGCAAATATAACAAAACATCACTGATACACGAGCATGTAGGAGAAACTCAAATAGTTTTATTGATATGATAAGAAGATCCAGGAGGAGATACAACCAAGTGAGTCTCGATCCAGCATCTACCTACCAGCAAAGGAATCCCTTCCTCACCTCCAACAAAGCATAAATCACCCAATGCACTAATCTCAATCTCAAAACCAACAACAATTCTCTGTAAAGTACAAAATTCCAGCCTCTGGATCTCTGGGATGAGGGATCCATATATAGATGTAAGCAGAGAGGATGAATCAGCTCATGAATTGATTAGTGGCTTCTCTCTGTCATTTCTTGCTTCCACTTGGAGACTGAGAGCCTCTTACTCATCACTAGTCGAATTCAGTGAGGCAAGTGTCATTGGAGAAGATTCTGGAAGCTTCCATTGTCTCTCCACCTTGTGGAATGACTCTGCCACTTGTCATTTCCCACTCAACGCACCCTAGTAGTGCATTCAAGTGCATTGCAATGCACCTAGCTAGTGTATTTGGGTGCTTTGCAACGCAGCCAGCTAGTGGAGCACTTGAAATGATCCTGTTTTGACTAGTTTTGAGCAGTTTCTGGTGGAGAACTTCTGGGAGAAGCTGTAATTTGTGAACCTTGTTTCTTTAGGAGCTGGAACAACACTTTTAGGGACTTAGAATCCCTTGGTTTATGGACATTTCATGCTTATAGCTGTAAAGCACAAAAATGTCTATAACACATATCTTGTGTCTATTCAGTCTGTGAGTTGTACTATTTGATTGTACTGAGAGCAGGATAGCTTGTGAGTTGATGCTTTTTGTAATCTGAACATATTTCCACTTGTATGATAATAAAGAGATCGGGGTTTTTAGCTGAGGCTTTCCCCAAAGTATTTTTCTATGTTTATGTGTGATTGATTTCTGATTCTCAGTTATATGTGTTCTATTTTATCTTGCTCATAATAGATTAAGCTTCCGCAAGTTTGTTGTAGAAGTAGATATTCTATTTTGCTTTAGTATATTGCATAATCTGTTGATCTACAGTGGGAATTTCTACAATGCCCACTCTGAAGAATAGTTGCAGAGATGCAAGAGTGTGAAGCCTCAGGTGACAATTATTTACCAGAAACGCAGAGCAATGGCGAAGGGAATTATCTCAGTTCCACAAGATAAGATAGATTAACAAATTGAGCTAGTGGATAATTTTTATGGAAAATATGATAAGTCAATCTTAATCGACAATGACCTTATGGATTGCCTCCAGTTTCTAACCCTAAAGAGAGAGGAATACACAAAATAATTCTAGAAGGAAGACGTCACTAGAACATCTAGAGTTAGGGAGGATTTCAGAGGATTGCAGAGGTCGACATTAATCAACTTGAGAAGTTTACTAGTTTTCAGCACTCAGTTCACTACCATGCAATGTACCAAACTACTAGCCAGCAGAATGCATGGGGGTCCCTGTGAAAGAGTACCCAATTCATGTAAACTATATTCATCATCTAACAGGACTATCAACCATAGGGAACACAGTAAGCACAACATTCTAGGCAGGTGCCAAAAGAGCCAAGAAGCAAGTCGAAGAGAACTACTATGAAAAATATGGAATGAAATGAGGTGGAAGAGGAGAAAACATTGACATGATAAGCAAAGTTGACATCAATTTTTCCTGCTACATCATAGCAGGGAAAACCATGAGACACTTCTCAAGAAACGAATGCACTCTGGATGCAATTTTGGTTGCAGAGAACTATTGCAATGGGGAGGTACTCAACTGGTCTGCTTTTTTTTCTAAACGAGCTCTTTGAAGTATGTGAAGATGTTTATAGGCAGAGTACCAATTTTCTGTTTGGGTACATTTTAATGTCTCTAGAAAAATGGAGGTTGCTAAAAGGGAGGGAAATTATGCCTATCACTAAAGGATAGTCGTTAGCACTCTGGTATGAACCATGGAGAGCATCGGGGGATCCGAGCACGAAGGAAGTAAATGAAACGTCTTTCAAAGAATGGTATGAGATGATACTAATTGTAGTAAGGTCATGGTAGAGGATACCCAAAACTCTTCTAGATGTGTTTTCTAAAGAAGTCTAGTTTGGAGCCTCGCATGGACACACCTACCTTCGACCATAATGCATCCATCCTGAAACATTCAAGATGAGGCCACAAAAATTTGTTCTGACTGAAGTGGCACTACATAGTGAGATGGGATCATGGTCGAGGGTGGCCTATGAGATTACTAAGGGGAAGTACAAATATTCGTTCAGGCCCTTAAAGCCATTGGGGCAAGAGGGAGAAGCATGGGAAATCAGCAAAAAGAAGCCAACTGAAGATGACCTCCACCCGATGGTGCTGCAAATGGACGAGAAAATGTTCGCGCTGACGTAGAAAATCACAAGTTTTGACGGGAAATTAGGTGAGAATAACCAACGCTTGCAATTTCAAGGTTCCACTATGTTTTCGCCCATCGTTACAAATCCGTTGTCTATGAAACTTCTCAGTGGGGTTGCTCTCACTCCATCCTAGCCAATAGTCCCCAAGCCCAAGAAGAAAAGAGTCACTCACAACCTAGTCATTAAAAAGCCGAGAATTGCTCTGGCAATTCAAATTGTCAACCTTACTTATGAGGTCAGACGCTCAGTCTCTACATCCCCGATAGTCGAAGAAATTTCCCCCACCACCTCCACCGTCTTGCATCAGTGGCGGGAATCTTCCCCACACATGGCTTCTACTTCCACAACCCTGTTAGAAACCCTCACTTCCAGAAGATGTCGGCCAAATATAGAGATGGAAGTTGAGTCAGTAGAGTAGGTTAGGGGCGCCACCTCTGCCAGCGACACCTAGCAAATATCACTAGTGTCTCTACTCATTGGGTCAGACCCACTATAGGGGAAAGGACCAACCATAATTATTCCGCAAGAGGAAAGGGATGAACTGTACCAACCACTTTTTCCTATAAATTTCCTGGTGTTCCTGAACCCTAATATTGCCCCCCTACTCCACAGTTCACCCCACAGTCATATCCCATTCATTCACCCACCTCCCACTCCGAGAAATCCATAGCCAGCGGCCTACCAATACAGTAGAATTTTCCATAACCCAACACAATGCAAGCTGACACACTACAACACTAGTCTTTGAAATAGCTATTTACATTCATACAACAAGCAAAACAAAGGGCCGAGAAGATACATGATGATCTAGCCAAAGAGCACGAGCAGTAAAGACAGCAACTGTAGGAGGTGACGGAAGAGCGAGATCACCTGTGACGGGAAAATACATGTTTGCAAGCACAGATTGACCAGGTAACACAAAGATTCCAATCGTTATGGCCAACGATCAATAATGCAAATGCAGAAGCCCCAAAGGATATCACATCCTACACATTGATGAGTTGTTCCAACCATATCCAAGTAGCATGTTCAAATCTAGTAGCCACCAATGTTAATATGAGAAATAAACTGGAGACGAGAAGATTAGTGTTGCCAGACCCAGTCGAGATATATGCAAGGACAATTGAGGGAAATATCAGTGAAGTAGAAGAAAAGAAACAAGTTCTCGTTGATGCACTCACGAACGACTACACCCTGATGGACAGAGTTCATGATTGGCCAGGAAGCCTAGCGTTGAAAAATAATCCGATATACCCCATGGGAGAGCAGATATAGGTATTATTCGTTAGTACCAGGGACTACATGGATTCTTTCCACCTTCAGCATATTAATGAACAGATCACTGCAATCCAAGCTCAGGTCATTCTGATCAAGGAAGAGTCAGCAAGAACTAAAAAGGTGATAAGAGACCTGTGCCCATCGGTCCATCTACAGGTTCTGGCTCTAAAGGAGGTTTGCAACACCAGTGGAGAAAAATGGGACCATCTTCAAAATCAACAACCAACTGAATTAACATCCAATACAGTAGAAGACTTCACTCAACAGGCTAACACAATCCTTTCCAAATGGGAATCCACCCTTTAGAAGTACAGGGAATTCAGGTATCCAATGACTGTAGTTGTTCCGAAGTTGGAGCCTTCATTTGAAAAGGGGGAACAGTAGAAGGAGGAAAGTGCAATGGGAAAAAACGCCACCCTGCAAGTGTTGTTCAAAACAAAGGAAGCATCAACTCATCAGCCAACAGGATTAGTGTAGCCAACAAAGTAGCCACCAACCAGAGCATCCACTGAGACACCAATAGGACCAGATGAGCTCGGAATGAATTGACTAGGGGACGAGTCAAAGAATTATGGTCGGGGCCTGTTGGGGCCTTGATTTTGATTTTCAAAAGATTTTGATTATTTTGGTTTGCCATAGAACGAGGAGGAAATGGGTTGTGGCAGCAACATTTAGGTTGCAGGAGGACAACTGGAGGGGAAAGCAGTTGCAGGGTGTTTGTGGCAAAGTGTTAGTAGAAGTTAGAGGCAACCGAGTAGACAAGGCAGAGGGGTGACAGCCAAGGGAAGGAACAGATGATCGGGAATTGGTAGTACAAGCGGTAGGGGAAATACAAAAGGAGAGACCTATAAGGAGAAACGGTTGTTGTTGCTAGTGGGTTGGTTGGTTGCAACATGATAGAACCAGAGTGCAGGAATATGGCCAAGCAGGACCTCAGAGTTAAATACTAAACCTCTGAATCTATAATCGGGTATTCCTTGTAATCATTTGCAGCTAATGCCGATATGTCATGTAATTTTCTTATGTTTATTTAATATGAATTAAGGTCTAGACTAGTTTCCTCACATGATGCACATGGTTGCGTATGATGTATGGACCCATTTAAATTTTAAATATTCTGCGAGATTCTTGAATGTAGTAGATTCTTAGTGTTGAATGGTATGTTCTTGTCTAAATTATGTATCTGATGTTGTATATATATTAATGGTTGACGCATCCTTGACCCCATGATGAACCCTTCTTCATTCTGGTTGCGAAACGCCTTAGGTGAGACTCATTACCCTCTGGTTAAGGTGAAAATGTCGGCGTTATCCTAGACTACGACGATCAATTATTGGCCCTTCGCGTCTAATCCCAGGGTCTTCCCCCCTAATGACTCTTTCATGCCAACACCTTTCAATATGAAAATCATTAGGTGATGGTGGAATAGAGCTCAAAGTCGTGTCTAAGGCATTAGCGATTGGATTTCCATAGTTCTTGGCTCATGTCTATAAATAAACCATTTCAAAGGTATAAATAGTTGATGATCCTTCTCCATGAGGAGGTGGATGTGAACCGTTATTTCCCCCTTTTAGAGGTGGTGGCGAGTTCTATACAAGATATTGTTACTGCTAAACAAGGAAAGGATTGTCAAGGACTACAGGGGTCCATCTAGTATCCTTTTGTACAAGGAGGTATATGAATTCTTGAAGGCAAGGACATTTATAGGTCATAAGTTCCTCAACACATATCTTACAAGGGAACTTGGAATTGTTTTCCTTTCCTTTCCTAGATTTAGCAGCAACTTTCTGATTGGGATTGTTCTGGGCAATGTGCTTCTCGTTAGAAGGAGCGATCTTTTTCCTATACTTCTTATTCTTACCATTGGGTTTTTGTCTAGACTGCACAGAGTTGATCATAGTGGTTTGAGGAGAAGCGTATTTGGTAGTAGGAGAGGTATCAATGGTAACAGATAACTAGGAATCTTTCTTTCGTAGTAATTTTACAACAGTCCCAGAGGTAGTATCGATGATGTCATTAGTGTGTGCACCTGGTTGCTGAGTAGCAGGAACATTAGAGGTTTGAGGGGAATTAGGGAGAAAATCATGAAGCATGCCAGATTGTGAATATATCAAATCTAAATGTTGGGAATGACGAATAGATTTGTCTTTAGTTACCACACCAACCATGCCAACATCCTTAGAAATGGGGGGGATAAGAGACTTGTAGAATTAGTCTACTAAGAGGTAATCCTGAATGAGGGCCTTGAAAAGCCTCCTTCTACGTCTTCATTCGTGGGTGTGATCAGAGATGTGGGTGGAAGTGTCTTGGCATAAGGTAATAAGGATCTACATTCCATTTTCATAGCGGATAAGAAGCTATAAGTGCTTTAGAAATTCAATTCCCAAGGAACCAAGAGTATTGACTGACGCACATGGTAACTCAATGTACCACTTGGCAGCATTTCCAGTAAGGGTGTGGGGGAAGTGTCTGAGCCAAATACTATCATAAAGCATGGAATTCGATACACACCATAAGTGGCGAGTGGTTACATGTGTAGTCGAGTCATCTCCCTGTTTTCCTTCAAACTTTGGGATATCTGCACGAATCTTATGCGGGATTAAAGGCCAAAGTAAGTTATTAGTGAACTTTTATAGATCCTAGATTTCTAAAGTTTCCAGAAAAGGAAACGGTGTGGGTGCCCCAAAATCT